>OZ026833.1:36685820-38052589 GCA_964023205.1 Lutraria lutraria
TCCAAATGGAAATTGTTTCATGTACAGGCACATTTGCTAACAATAAAAATTCTCCCCTGTACACTTACTGTAGCTAAATAAATCATTGTCTAAAATAACTACCATAAAAAAGTTTCACTTCAACAGCATCACATTCCGGACAGAGGACTAACTGCATAGTATATCATCACCATCTGAATGGGCACCTTAATGACAGGTCTGTGTCCTATATTGCACAGGAATATTTTCAAAATATAGGAAAATAGAGGAGATACAGGTTTCAAAATATAAGATTTTTACAAAAAATGTAGTAAAATACAGCCTGGAATTGCAAAATTTTAGAGGGTTTGCAATGCCCTTCAAGGAAGGGTGTCCTTAGTGATAAGAAGCTTGTTTTATATTCATTGTTACCCTGAAACACAGTAATAACTCTACTTGTAAATTCTGTTTAATAAATATTAAGTAGATCATTACTATCATCTTTATGTCACTATAAATAGACTTATATTCTCTACACACAGTAATATTTTGTGGACAAAGTTAAATTATACATCTCAATCAAATAATCAGATTTATAAATTATCAGGATTTAGATCTAATCTATAATTTATACATTTTAACTAAGTGTTATTTCATATTTTATTCCTTTATAAGCACTCAAAATTTATACTCCATTTTTAAATCATTTTTAGGGGCTTGCAAACAATCATTTTCAATTAAGACTCGAATGAAATTTAATTTGAGAGTAAATTCCTATATCTAAAGATGATGACTCTGCAAATTTCCTTCCTATCACATGTTTAAATATATTCCTTTGAATGTGAAACATAACTCTATGATGTCATTAGTGATGTCATGAATATAAGGCGGTTACGTCCCTTGTCAATGATTTGTTTACAACATCATTTTGTGCAAAACAGTCGTAACTGCAGTTATGACTGTTTTGCACAAAAAGCAGATTGCGATTTCTAGATAATTATGACATTTGGCCACATGACATTTTTCTTACATTTAGGTGTGTATTTCACATTTGATAATTTAACAGGATATGAGGGCTTATACAGCAATGCAAAAAATTCTTTTGTAAAAATGTCAGTTATGACCGTTTTGTGCTCGGCCCGCGCAATGTCTTTATCAGTACTTGATATATCACTGTCTTTATGCTTGGTTTGTTACTGAAATACTTTTCGAACATTATTATCATTGCTATTTACTCAATCATTATTCTA
Organism: Lutraria lutraria; assembly: GCA_964023205.1. Taxonomy (NCBI): domain Eukaryota; kingdom Metazoa; phylum Mollusca; class Bivalvia; order Venerida; family Mactridae; genus Lutraria; species Lutraria lutraria. The sequence goes on from OZ026833.1 coordinate 36,687,029, forward strand.
TTTTCTGACTATTACTTTATCATAATGATATTTTCTGATGATTGACTTGTTCACTTTCATTGTTGGCTTTGTATTTTCTAGTATATATTTCCAGTTAAATGTATCCTTGTAACTTATGCCTTTCTAGTTCATTATCATCACTGTCATTTACTTTATCATATCCTTTCTCAGTATATTGACCTAATTACTTTCATCAGTTGCATTGCTATCTCTAGCAGCTTGATATAAATTACTTACCTGGGCTTAAATCATAGCACAAAAACAGATGTAGAGCAATTTTCTATGAATGAAAAAAAAAGTCTCACGACTTAGGCGATTTTTGATTTTCACTTTTGATTACCAATTGACATAGTTACGCGGTTTTCTCACATGGTCAAAACTCCGACTTGTAATAGGCTTTGATATACATGCTTTGTAGTTGGACATGCTGATTCCGATGGCACGAAAATAAAAAAGCGCCAAAGTTTACTTACAATGTTCTTGAATTTCACCGACGATATACTTAAAACATTGTTCTTTTTATGTCTATTTGTGTGAGATGCATCCCTACCATTGCATGGGTAGCACTTGTATATTGCCAGTAGAAAATAAACACAAACTTAATTGAAATTTAATTGTGTTGTGATGGTTTTATTTCTCGTGTCTACTTAGCTTTATTAGCTCACATGTCACAAAGTGGCAGGATGAGCTTTTGTAATCAGTCTTCTTCCAGTGTTGTGCGTCGTCAAACTTTACCTTGTGAACACACTAGGGGCCACATTTTTGGTTCAATTTTGCACTGGGTCAGAATATTTTTATTGACATAATCTCGGACAAGTTCGATATTGGGCCATTTGGGGTAAAAAACTAGGTCACCAGGGCCAAATAAGGGAAAACTTTGTGAACACTAGAAATCACTGTTTTGATTGGATCTTCATGAAACTTTGTCAGAATGTTTATTTCAATAATATTTAGGTCATGTTCCCGTCGAAAACTAGGTCACTAAGGCAAATTGCTAAAAAACCTTGTGAACACTCTAGAAGTCACTGTTTTGATTGGATCATCATGAAACCTTGTCAGAATGTTTGTCTCATAATATCTTGGAAGAGTTCGAACATGATTGATCTGGGTATAAAAAAACATGTAAACACTGTAGATTTCACAGTTATAATTGGATCTTCACCAAACTTTGTCAAAATGTTTTAATGATATAACAGTACAAATATGGGTTATCTGGGATCAATAACTAGGTCACCAGGTCAAATCTTAGGAAAACTTTGTTAACACTGTAGATGTCACAGTTTTGATTGGATCTTCACCAAACCTTGCCAGAATGTTTGCCTGTATGATATGTGGGTCAAGGTTGAACATGGGTCATCTGGGGTCAAAAGCTAGGTCACCAGGTCAAATCTTAGTAAAAATCGTAAAAGCTCTTAATGTCATGGTTTTAATTGGATCTTGGCCAAACCTTGTTGGATTGTTTATCTTTAATACTAGGGTCAAAAACTAGGTCATGAGGTCAAATCTTAGGGAAACTGTATTAACACTGTAGATGTCAAATTTTGATTGTATCTTCACCAAACCTTGTCAGAATGTTTGTCTTATTTATATGTATGACAAGTTCTAACATGGGTCATCTGGGGTCAAAAACTAGGTCATCGGTTCAAAACAATGATTAAATGAGTTAACAGTGAATGTCATGTGAGCGATATAGGGCCATCTTGGCCCTCTTGTATTGTTTTACTGCAAGCTTTTTTACCCTAATATTATTTCTACAATGCTCATGGTAAAACCAAGTTCATACTTCAAAGTATAGCCATTGGTGTAAATATTCATGTAAAAAAACATTACACTCAAGCCTTCATGTATAAATGGGTAAATTATTTATTTTCAATTTATTTATCATTATGATTATGCTTATATTTTGGTCATGTTTTGAATATTCTGAGACATATATGTGAAGCTTTCAAATGGTCTAGTTGTTAGAATATTGAGTATGTTCAGGAATATTCAATGAATCAGAATTATTCTTTTTGGAATGTCTGTCTTGATTCAAACATCTTATGGAATCTTTCATTTTCAATTTATTTATGATGCCATTCTCGTCAATATTTTGGTGCCACCTTTTTCTGTGTGTTGTGTACACTGCACCTTTAGAACCAAATTTGTTGCCTGAAAAGTAATTATGTTTCCATGCCAATTATTTGTGTTATCCTTGTATTGTTTACCACTTGTACAAATAGGTTACATGTTCCTGTACCATGTGATTGTCTCTATTACCTGTTAATTATATTCTTAAACCTGAATATAAGTTGTGAAAGAAATGTAACCTGTTTTGATGTGTGCCATATTGATTTGAATGAGAATAATAACTGATGGACCAATGTTGTTGTCCTGGTAAGGTACAATGTAAGAGTCAGTCTTGTAAGACTTATCTATTTTATTGTACGGCGACAGAAGTTGCCGTACACTCTGGAATGCTTATTTTTAAGTGGCAATGCAAAATCGCAACTTCTTGCACCGAAGCAGATTACTGACAGTGCCCGAAGAATCCGCAATGGTCATCACGTGATAAGTGGCAATGCAAAATCGCAACTTCTTGCACCGAAGCAGATTACTGACAGTGCCCGAAATATCCGCAATGGTCATCACGTGATATAAACAAAACAGAAATAGAGCGAGGTCACGTGTTACTCACACCAACTAGTGTTAGCTTGATGACGCAGTCGCTATTTATAGTCTAAGAATGGAGCGAGCTCGATAAACAACGATGGGAATGAATCTGCCCATCTGTCAATAAACGAACCGAATCCAATCCTACTATAGTAAACAAACATGGCGTTGAATTTAGTACACTATCAATTATTGTGTTATATTACTGAAGATGAAGCAAAACTACTTTTTAAGTGGTGTTCATGTGTACATACAGACTGTGTATTATTCAAGTTGTTAATCGAACTCGCTAATAGTCTCAATGATCACGTGACATTCACTTAATACTAGTAGCTGTTTCATATCGTTGTCGTCTCGTCAATGTCAATCACCTATAAATTATTAGAAACGTGTCAATATTTCAATAAAAATGGTTTCAGTTGACTGAGAATTTGACTCTGCCTGGTGCGCTACAACGAGAACTAGTTCAGTATTTATATGGGCACCGTGACGACAGGGTTCGACATTAAGGCAGGTCCGAACGACAAGCAATAGCTTACTGGTCCAGTCTAGTGCATCTTGCTATTTGGTAGCCCGATGGTCGTGCTCTTGAAAATGCAGCCGAAACTCTTTATATCAAAGGACTTAGGAAAAATTGTTCAATCTAAATGAACTTCGATGTATAGATTATTAGAGAAATTCGCTGTGTTTATTACATTTTGGAGCGATCGTCGGTGTGTTGTAATAATCATTTAATCGTGTTATAAGATACGGAACACGGTATTTATACGTTTCGATGTATTTATTTTAGCAACATGTCGCAAATAAACAAAACATTATAAACATATTCACACAGACTAATTTTATAATCGCGAGCGTGGACACTGGCTTGTTTACGCAATTGTCATTAATTAAATATCGATTTCGGAGCTCAATACAAAAAATGTCCGATCAGGTGAGAAATGATGACTTAATTGGTTCGACATAGACGGTCACTTTATGGTTCGATATAGATGGTCACTTTACAGTTGAAAATCTATGTTTGGGACTGTTATACCAGGTTTTTACGACAACATACCCTCAGACAATGGAGTATATTATTTTTGGAGACTTTATTTAAATATTTTAAATGCATTCCAGCAGATATTGCAACGTCTGATACATCAAGGTGATAGTTTCCCCTGATTTTAATTTTAGGGTGGAAACAGGGACTACATATAGAGTACCTCGTGAACTGTAGAACCATATGACCAGATTCATGAGATTCATGAAACATCAACGACTTGTATTTTTGATGGAGTAGATGATCACTTTAGTTTCGGGATCAGTTAAGTCAAAATAACAAATTCGTTTGATCTGAAACTTCAAAAATGTTACATAGGCCACATTCTAGTATTGAATTGCCGGATGCGATTTTGCGCCGTACAAACATTTAACTTGTATGTATATAAAATGTTTTATTTTGGAGCTGTGTGATGTCGATTATATGTCAGATGCCCAGCGTGGCAAGAACAAGAACTCTGTTGTGTTCTTAGGGTACTAGTAGTTTTTAGTCGCTGCGCTAACTTTGTGCATGCATGCGCTCTACATTGTTTTGAGACAAAGGAATCTGGATTAATTTGTTTACTCCGTTGAACAGTTTTATTTTCTATATCTCAAACTTATTATTTATTACATCTCAATATATTGATTTAATTCGTTATTAATAAATTCCGGGTATGAACTTTGTTGGTTCAGTATTATAGACGTGTACATAATAATACTCAGATATTTTGAGTGCACATCAACACAATAGTTAATATGTGAAAACGTAACAAGTGCATATTTTTGGATATTCCTTCATAGCATGAATTAAACATTTCATTAATCCATGCACAACCGGAACTTATCTGAGGTAACTGTTGCATGTATACCCTCTGGATTTATAACCCATCAGTGTTATATAGGACACGATAATAGCGATGGACATTGTGCAGAACTTCAGTCTTCAACATGTTGTCATTTATTTTGCTAACAATTGTTTTGATGCAATTCAATATTCATTACATCTTTATACCAGACGGTCAGTTTTAAATCAATGCAGATGGTTACTACCAGATGCAAGGTGAAGATATGCAATTTTAATCGGAATGTCGACATCCTGAGTAATACCTAATAACCGTTTCAAATTAAGGCAGCTATGCCGTCATTACTGCATATATATACAGTAAAACCTCGATTATCTGAACTCGGATTATCCGAAAACCTGGTGTTATCCGAAATGAATTTTCGGTCCAGATTTTCTCCTATATTATGTCAATGTAAAATGAACTCGATTATCCAAACCGTGTTATCCGAAACCATGGATTATCCGAAATAATATTTCGGTCCCGTCGATAATCAAGGTTTTACTGTAGATACTATAAAAGGTTTTTGTTGATACATGTACATCATGTATTACCACTCACTGTGACCAGTATATATTATGTATATAAAAAATTATATTATCCGGGGTAAAAACCAGTGTATTTTTATGTTACTAAAGTAATTTATATATTTTGCATACATAGCAATAAATAGTGGTGTTTGAGTGCTTAGCTTCTTATGGATCTATAAGTTTCTATTGTTTATGTCATGATTTAGCCTTATGTGTGTCTGTTGGCAGTGTTGGGACCAGTTTCAACTATTGCAATAATGTTGTTAATGCTGAAGATACCGGTACTTTTAGAAGAAGATAAGAGAACAAAGAAAGAGGAGAGAAAGCGATACTATAGCAATAGATGTTTTTAAGATTTAGTATCAGAGGTTATCTTATGTATTTTTAGCTCACATGTCACAAAGTGACAAAGTGAGCTATTAGGATCACTCTCCGTCCGGCGTCGTGCATCGTCAAACTTTTTGTTGTGACCACACTAGGGGCCACATTTTTGGCTCAATTTTAGCAAAACTGGGTCAGAACGTTAATATCAACAAAATCTCGGACGAGTTCGATATTGGGCCATTTGGGGTCAAAAACTAGGTCACCAGGGCCAAATAAGGGAAAACCTTGTGAACACTTTAGAAATCACTGTTTTGACTTTATCTTCATGAAACTTTGTCAGAATGTTTATTTTAATAATATGTAGGTCAAGTTTGATAATGGGTCATTTCTGTAGTAAAATTAGGTCACTAGGGCAAATTGCTGGAAAACCTTGTGAACACTCTAGAAGTCACTGTTTTGATTGGATGATCATGAAACCTTGTCAGAATGTTAGTCTTCATAATATCTTGGACGAGTTCGAACATGGGTCATCTTGGGTCAAAAACTAGGTCGCTAGGTCAAATCTTATGAAAAACCATGTTAACACTGTAGATTTCACAGTTATTATTGGATCTTCACCAAACTTTGTCAAATCGTTTGTTTTAATGATATAACGGTCAAGTATAAATATGGGTCATCTGGGGTCAATAACTAGGTTACCAGGTCAAATCTTAGGAAAACTTTGTTAACACTGTAGATGTCACAGTTTTAATTGGATCTTCACCAAACCTTGTCAAAATGTTTGCCTCAATGATATGTGGGTCAAGGATGAACATGGGTCAGCCAGGTTCAAAAACTGGGTCACAAGGTCAAATCTTAGGTAAAAATCTTGTAAAAGCTCTAAATGTCATGGTTTTGATTGGATCTTGGCCAAACCTTGTCAGATTGTTTGTCTAAATGATATTAAGGACAAGTTCAAAAATATTGGTCACCTAGGGTCAAAAACCAGGTCACAAGGTCAAATCTTAGGAAAACCTTATTAACACTGTAGATGTAAAATTGTGATCGTATCTTCACCAAACCTAGTCAGACTGTTTGTCTTAATGATATGTAAGACAAATTCGAACATAGGTCGTCTGGGGTCAAAAACTAGGTCACCAGTTCAAAACAATGTTTTAATGAGTGAACAGTGATTGTCATGTGAGCGATATAGGGCCATCTTGGCCCTCTTGTATTGTATTTTCAGGCTTTGTCCTGAGATTTGTATATTTCCAGACTTTGTCCTGAGATTTGTATATTTCCAGGTTTTTGTCCTGAGATTTGTATATTTCCAGACTTTGTCCTGAGATTTGTTGTATTTCCAGGCTTTGTCCTGAGATTTGTTGTATTTCAAGGCTTTGTCCTGAGATTTGTTGTATTTCAAGGCTTTGTCCTGCGATTTGTTGTATTTCCAGGCTTAGTCTTGAGATTTGTTGTATTTCCAGGCTTAGTCTTGAGATTTGTTGTATTTCCAGGCTTAGTCATGAGATTTGTTGTATTTCCAGGCTTTGTCCTGATATTTGTTGTATATTCCAGGCTTAGTCCTGATATTTGTTGTATATTCCAAGCTTAGTCCTGAGATTTGTTGTATTTCCAGGCTTAGTCTTGAGATTTGTTGTATTTCCAGGCTTTGTCCTGATATTTGTTGTATATTCCAGGCTTAGTCCTGAGATTTGTTGTATTTCCAGGCTTTGTCCTGAGATTTGTTGTATTTCCAGGCTTTGTCCTGAGATTTGTATATTCCAAGCTTAGTCCTGAGATTTGTTGTATTTCCAGGCTTTGTCCTGAGATTTGTTGTATTTCCAGGCCTTGTCCTGAGATTTGTATATTCCAAGCTTAGTCCTGAGATTTGTTGTATTTCCAGGCTTAGTCTTGAGATTTGTTGTATTTCCAGGCTTTGTCCTGATATTTGTTGTATATTCCAGGCTTAGTCCTGATATTTGTTGTATATTCCAAGCTTAGTCCTGAGATTTGTTGTATTTCCAGGCTTAGTCTTGAGATTTGTTGTATTTCCAGGCTTTGTCCTGATATTTGTTGTATATTCCAGGCTTAGTCCTGAGATTTGTTGTATTTCCAAGCTTTGTCCTGAGTTCTGTATATTTCTGGACTTGGTCCGGGGATTTGTATATTTCTGGGCTTGGTCAGGGGATTTTTTTTGTACGTTAACTTTGTGGGCTTAGTCCTGAGATTTGTATGTTTCCATATTTGTCTGGAGATTTGTATGTTTCTGGGCTTAGTAGGACTTTGATACAGGCGTTGCCCTGGGTATTTGCTGTTTCCAGGCGCAGTCTTGGGGAATTGTAGGTTACCAAGCTTAAAGATGTTTCATGAGGGAAGACCTCTGTTAACAGCTCCTGCTATAGATGAAAGATAACAGTTCTGGTATTTGATGTGTCCATTAGAATTCCAAGCTAAGTCCTCAGATTTGTGTATTTCCTGGTTTTGTACTAAGTACAATTATCATGTTTCCAAGTTTATTCCTGTGTGTTTGATTTTCCAGGGTTAGTCATTAGTATTTGATTTCTCCAGGGTGTTGTTCTGAGTGTTTGATTGTTCCTGGCGTAAACTTGAGTATTTGATGTTTCCAGGGTGTTGTTCTGAGTGTTTGATTGTTCCTGGCGTAAACTTGAGTATTTGATGTTTCCAGGGTGTTGTTCTGAGTGTTTGATTGTTCCTGGCGTAAACCTGAGTATTTGATGTTTCCAGGGTGTTGTTCTGAGTGTTTGATTGTTCCTGGTGTAAACTTGAGTATTTGATGTTTCCAGGGTGTTGTTCTGAGTGTTTGATTGTTCCTGGCACAAATTTGAGTATTTGATGTTTCCAGGGTGTTGTTCTGAGTGTTTGATTGTTCCTGGTGTAAACTTGAGTATTTGATGTTTCCAGGGTGTTGTTCTGAGTGTTTGATTGTTCCTGGCGTAAACTTGAGTATTTGATGTTTCCAGGGTGTTGTTCTGAGTGTTTGATTGTTCCTGGCGTAAACTTGAGTATTTGATGTTTCCAGGGTGTTGTTCTGAGTGTTTGATTGTTCCTGGCGTAAACTTGAGTATTTGATGTTTCCAGGGTGTTGTTCTGAGTGTTTGATTGTTCCTGGCGTAAACTTGAGTATTTGATGTTTCCAGGGTGTTGTTCTGAGTGTTTGATTGTTCCTGGTGTAAACTTGAGTATTTGATGTTTCCAGGGTGTTGTTCTGAGTGTTTGATTGTTCCTCGTGTAAACTTGAGTATTTGATTTCTCCAGGGTGTTGTTCTGAGTGTTTGATTGTTCCTCGTGTAAACTTGAGTATTTGATGTTTCCAGGGTGTTGTTCTGAGTGTTTGATTGTTCCTGGCGTAAACTTGAGTATTTGATGTTTCCAGGGTGTTGTTCTGAGTGTTTGATTGTTCCTGGGGTAAACTTGAGTATTTGATGTTTCCAGGGTGTTGTTCTGAGTGTTTGATTGTTCCTCGTGTAAACTTGAGTATTTGATGTTTCCAGGGTGTTGTTCTGAGTGTTTGATTGTTTTGTGTAAACTTGAGTATTTGATTTCTCCAGGGTGTTGTTCTGAGTGTTTGATTGTTCCTCGTGTAAACTTGAGTATTTGATGTTTCCAGGGTGTTGTTCTGAGTGTTTGATTGTTCCTCGTGTAAACTTGAGTATTTGATGTTTCCAGGGTGTTGTTCTGAGTGTTTGATTGTTCCTCGTGTAAACTTGAGTATTTGATGTTTCCAGGTTTGTTGTTCTGAGTGTTTGATTGTTCCTGGCGTAAACTTGAGTATTTGATGTTTCCAGGGTGTTGTTCTGAGTGTTTGATTGTTCCTGGCGTAAACTTGAGTATTTGATGTTTCCAGGGTGTTGTTCTGAGTGTTTGATTGTTCCTGGCACAAATTTGAGTATTTGATGTTTCCAGGGTGTTGTTCTGAGTGTTTGATTGTTCCTGGTGTAAACTTGAGTATTTGATGTTTCCAGGGTGTTGTTCTGAGTGTTTGATTGTTCCTGGCGTAAACTTGAGTATTTGATGTTTCCAGGGTGTTGTTCTGAGTGTTTGATTGTTCCTGGCACAAACTTGAGTATTTGATGTTTCCAGGGTGTTGTTCTGAGTGTTTGATTGTTCCTGGCACAAACTTGAGTATTTGATGTTTCCAGGTTGTTGTTCTGAGTGTTTGATTGTTCCTCGTGTAAACTTGAGTATTTGATGTTTCCAGGGTGTTGTTCTGAGTGTTTGATTGTTCCTGGCACAAACTTGAGTATTTGATGTTTCCAGGTTATCGTTCTGAGTGTTTGATTGTTCCTGGCACAAACTTGAGTATTTGATGTTTCCAGGTTATCATTCTGAGTGTTTGATTGTTCCTGGCACAAACTTGAGTATTTGATGTTTCCCGGGTTTAGTCCTGAGTTTTTTTATTTTTCAGACTTAGCCCTGAATTTTTACCGGGGTTCGGCACATGAGGCAAACTTTTAATAGGGTTGACACTATAATAAACAAAACCTTTTTACCAATGTAATATGTTGGACTACTCAAATGACATAATAGACAATTGCAATTCATGTTGAAAGACATTTATAACCAGATTTGCTTCATAAGTAGTTAGAAATATCTTATGTATCTCATATAATTGAATTAAAAGACAAATGGCATCAAGTTGAAGTAGCTAGATTAACTTGATAATATCTTCATTATGATAATAATACAATGTAGCATTTTAGTGTTTTTTTATATTGTTTTTTAGACGGAATTACTTTTGCATGATATGTTTGTTTATTTGTGAGAGGTGGTGACAGGTTTGTTTTTTTTTCATGACAATTTCGTCTTAGTGGACAATGGTCTTCCTCATGAGGAGAAATTGTCCATTGTTATCATGGATGAGGATTCTAGTTTTTGTAAGAAAAATAATGTACCAGATGCAAGGCTCGATCATTCTCGTAACCTTCTACTTGCATGTCTGATGCTCTACCAACTGTGTTAATTTGACTGCTGTCTAGCCCAGCCATTTTATGAAAAGTATAAAACACCACACTGCTACATTTTCAACATGTATGTCACAAGGCTTGCGTTATATTTCAAGACTATGTTTGGACAACTTTTACAACAATAAACATAAAGTTCATTTGTTCAAGCTAAACCCGATATACAAATGTATCAGTATGCTGAAAAAAATATTTATATTGTCTGGCCAATATCACAATATAACTATAAACCGACAAAACCTCCCAGCTCTAGTATACATTATACATTTATTGTCAATTAACATAGAAAATATGACAGAAATTCTGTTGAAAGTAGTTGCTTCAAAGTCATAAATAGATCTTTTTACATATGTAAATGCAAATTAGAGTGAACCAATTAGGCCATCCTTACAATATATTTTGTTTGGAGTTAAGCTACCTATACTCGCCCAAAACAGTCCTACCTAAAAATTTTTTTAGTCTCTAGGATAATTATGTTAAGAGTTACTTCCCTTGAATATGGTGGAAACGTCTTTTAATTTTTTTAATATTTTAATTTTGGCAGTTAAGGAGGCGGGACATGGCTTTATTTTGGTGACAGGCTTTATAAATATGTAAACGCAAATAAAGAACTTGTCAGTCAATAACATTTTAAAAACACCAAATTTTGCACTCGCAGAAAAAAGACGTAGAGGTGTTCCTAGCTGAGATCCCTATTTCTTCACATAAATTGTTTAATCTGGTTTAGAGGCAAATGTATTGAAAAATATGTGTAGAAATATGTGTAAACCAGCCTTGGAATCCTAGAGCTAGGGTGAAGCAAATGGCTGGGTTAATTTAAAGAGCCTGTGGTTGTTGAGATTAATTTACTTTGAATAAAAAGGAAGGAGGAATGTAGCAGTGTGGTATATTGTACTATAAATTGGCTGGGCTATTCATCAGCCCGATTAGCTCAGTTGGTAGAGCATCTGACTTGCAAGCAGGAGGTCACGGGTTCGAGCCCCACATCGGGTACATTATTTTCCTCCTCCTATTGCAATAGTATAAATATTAAAATGACAATGTTGATACATGTACTGATTCGATTTATTGGTTACTTCAAATACCATCAGAATCTGTTTCGTTTTGATTGTTTACTATGACAAATGTTAAGCAGAAAAATATGAGGTTGAATTATGCAGATTACCATATTAAATTCTTGCTTTGTATGAAATTCACACTTAAGGTTTGATTCTAACAGATTATTGAGTTTGTTTACCCTTGCAACCAGGTTAATCCCATATGTGCGAGCTTTCACTATTTTAACAATTATACTACTCTTTATGTATAGCCTATTATATAAAAACTATGTTTAAAAAATAACTGTATAAAAATATAACAGTACATACGAGGGGTGATCATTAAATTTGAGGACAACCTTGCTGTTACTGTTATAATTCATTATATACAAATGTACTTATGAGATTTGTATATCGTCGATCGGCTGCCAAAACCTCGTAAGTTGAGTTTTTTGGGAAAATGACTTTTTGACTCCATGAAGTTAGCAAAACTGTTTCCCGCCTTGTCTCAAAAAGTCGCATCTCTAGGCCAATCATTACCCCATGTACAGTCATGTGATGAAATGACGTAACTCAAGTTGGTTTATGGAGCAACGTTTCAAAATATCGTATCTCGACATAAAATCACAACGATTGATAAGCAACAGTTTTTCTATCAACAAGTCATTAGAATCTTCTTTTAAAGAGATAAAATATGTTTTATTATACCCCCAGATATGAAATATGTGGGGGCTATATTGGATTCACGCTTGACGGTCGGCCGGCCGGTCGGTCGGTCCGTGCGTCTGTAGACACAATTTGTCCTGAGAATTTCTCAGCAACTACTTACAGGATTTCAATAAAACTTCACAGAAGTGATCAGTAGTAAGCCTAGTTGTGCTAGCTTAAAGCATTTTTCGTTCGGATTAATTTTCACTGAGTTATACCCCTTTGTTGTTTTTATTCAGTATATACAATAGGCAAATTTTGTCCGGAGAATTTCTCAGCAATTACTCACAGGATCTCAATGAAACTTCACAGAAGTGATCAGTAGTAAGCCTAGTTGTGCATGCTTAAAGCATTATTCGTTCGGATTAATTTTCACTGAGTTATAGCCCTTTGTTGTTTTTATACAGTATATACAATGGGCAAATTTTGTCCGGACAATTTCTCAGCAACTACACACAGGATTTCAACGAAACTTCACAGAAGTAATAAGTAGTTAGCCTAGTTGTGCATGCTTAAATCATTTTTCATTTGGATTGATTTTCACTGAGTTATAGCCCTTTGTTTTTTTCTACAGTATATACAATAGGCAAATTTTGTCCTGACTATTTCTCATTGACTACTGCCAGGAATTCAATAAATTGTTGTTTTTTATACAGTGTACGAGGGGTTATCCAAAAATACGTGGACTTTTGTAATATCTTTTGAACGGCAACGTTTAGTGTGATGGAACTTTATCTGTAAACATTTTAATGTATTGTTACTGTCTTTGTGTAACTACAGATTAATATGTGTATAAATAAAAAATTTAAACTGGTTTAAAACATGTACCAAAACGATACCTGGAGCACGCTAAAATAAAGAAAAAAATAGCCGTCATATTTTGAGTTTATGACAAAAATTAACGTAGAAACCCCGCTAAACGTTGTTCATTTGTTCCATAACATCAAATTAGCTATAATTATGTGGTTTTATTGGATGACATATCAGTTAATATAATGTAGATATCGTTAGAAAACAAGAGGCCGCTATAGATACGATGCACAGAATGACGTAATATTGAGAAAAAAATCGCGCTTTTATACGTTTTGTATGAATTTAGTAATGACACCATCACATATTTTAGATCAAATGCAACAAGCAAGTTCGAGAAAGGCAATTTTGCGTTCACTAGTGTTTAAATGGCACAAAAGGTTCAGTGAGGTCCGTGAATATGTTAAAGACGATACCGGGTACGGGTGGAAAACCATTTTACCTCAACAATGACGACGTCAATGTTTGTGGAGTTATTGACGGACGTCAAACTATTGTAGAAATTGTGAGGTTGGTCAGCTGCGGTTATGAAACATTATGGCGCATCCTTCACGAACAACCATTAATTATTACTGACACAGACCTTGTGTTGTCACTAATGGAGCTCAAGATAGTTCCACATCCTGCCTACTCACCAGATTTGGCTGCTATGAACTTCGCGATATTCCCGGGGGTAGCATAGTCACTCAATTTATAGTATTAATGTAACAATAATGTCAAAACAAAACAATAAAAGTATTTCTTAATAAATAAAACTTTTGGTAATATTGATAATTAATGATATTTGTATGTTTAAGTAAATAAAGATATTAATATTTTTTGTAATTCAATAGATCTAGTAACAATATCCGTTAATTTAGAGGTTAAGAGACAACTGCGGGGCCATTGAATTGATTCCCTTGCAGACTTGCTGAACGCCACCAAACATATTTTTTGGGTCTCGGTGAAGCATGATTACCTAATATGTATGATCGCTTGCAGGCTTGCGGAGATCATTTTGAGAAACAGTAACTTAACATGTGGTGTTGACGCTTGTAACGTTACGCTTTTCTGACGGTGACGTCAGATTATTTTCCGAGTGCTCCACAGTCGCCGAGATGTGTTTGCGTAAATTCCTGTATTTTAATAAAGAATACAGCTATATATATGAAAATTTCTGCGTTTATTTACTATACTTTCTTCTAAGTTGTGTACAAATTTCGGCTAAATATCTTAAATAGCTCTTACACAATAAAGACAGTCCACGTAATTTTGGATAACCCCTCGTATATACAATATCTCAGTAACTACTCATAGGAATTCAATGAAACTTCACAGAAGTTATAAAAAGTAAGCCAAGTTGTGCATGCAATAACCAGGTTTTGTTTGGATTAATTTTCACTGAGTTATGGCCCTTTGTTTTATACAATTATGTAAATTTTGTCCGTACCATTTCTCAGCAACTACATGCAGGAATTCAGTGAAACTTCTTAGAAGTGATAAGTAGTTTGCCAAGTTGTGCATGTCCACAATAGGTTTTGTCCAAGTAAATTTTAATGAGTTATGGCCCTTTGTTATTTTTTATATAATGTATATTTAGAAACTGGTCAGGATATATCTAAGCAACAATTTGCAGGTATTAAAAAAATGAAAATGCATTATATTTCCCTCTGTAAAATGTAACAATAACTGTGTCAAGGCCGCATCTGGGGGTATTCATCACCTTTAGTGATAGTTCTAGTTTAAACATGTTATATCTTTGCAACTTATTTTACATATCTATATTATATATTTTATATCATGTGGCTGAAAATAATTGAAAAATAGTTCAAGTGATTTTTAATCAATTTATAATGACAAGTTTTCGAATAACATTGACTAAACTAAATAGCAGATAAAATGCATTCATTACATGTTTATTGTTTGAAAGCTTTAGAGCCAAAATTTTAAGATAACTATTGCAAAACGTGTATTTTATTCTGTCAAAAGTGAGTTACGACAATTTGACACAAAGACATTTTTTCATACCTTGGTATCGAATTGGTTAATTTTGAGATACGACTTTTTGGAAGTACAACATAATACAGCGTCTTAATAACAATCATATTTATTAATTCATTATTTATATTATCCCATGCTGTTTAATTAATTGTATACCTCCAAAATCGCAAGCAAGTGCGCACAACTATAAGGTCAACAAAGATGTGTCATGTTATTTTTGGCATGAAGGGAGAGTGCAAGTTTGTTTGCAACATGCATAACACATTACATAGAGACAGTGGTCACAAATGATAACCAAATAACACAGTTCATACTATACAGTGATGGCTGCGGTTACCTGAATCACAACCCAGTTCTCGAAAATGCTTTGTGGCATCTAGCCTCTCAGCTTGATATCACAATAACACAAAAGTATCTTGAAAAAAGGCCGTACCCAAACGCAGATAAAAAAAAAGATATTTAACTGCAAATCCAGCGTTTACTGTGGCCTCAATGTGGCGTGAAACCCTGTCATTAATCAATGAAGTCAACGACATATTATAGCGCCTTAGCTGCCTGATGTAAACAACATTTGAACTTGGTGCTGAGATCCAGGAGCACCCGCCGTATTCACCAAATTTGGGGCATTGTGACCTTCTCTGTTCCGAATTTAAAATATTATTTGAAAGGTCGCATTTCATCAGCTTTGAAGAGCTCCTGTCATTTGCAATGTCATAAGCGGATTTGACAAGCCATTTTACAAGAACACATTCAAACAGTAGGTCCATAGACACGAACGTTGTGTGCAATTCAATGTTGCGTATCTGGACAAAGTGAGAATTGAAGTCATTGATAATTTGTTCCGGCAGCAGTGGGATGCCAATGGACCTACAAAAAACATTTGTTATTTGAATAGTTACGGTTATAAAAATTTACCACGATATGCAGTATACTTTCAGCTACTTCATTATTGTGTTAATTTGTACTTAAAATGTAGCATTTCTTTATACACGAGGTTGTCCACAAACTTAATGATCACCCCTCGTATTTAGGCTATTTTAAGTAAAAGTTTGTATGTGTCTATTTAACAAGTATATTATTTTGAATAACTATTTTTTTAAAAGGGGGGGGGGGGGTACTATCTTGTATACAAATTTAACCTAATTATCAACTAATTGTATACTTTATTTCAGTATAGTTATTCTGTTCTGAATTTCTACTTAAATGATATATTATTTAGCTATTTTGTAACATATATAGCTATTTTGTATATAAATAATTTTTGATCAATTGGAATAGCTATTTTTAACTTAATGGCTAACTTCTTATATTAGATATATGAATTTTCATAATGAATTAAGTTCTAGCTAATTGATAAGGGATAAGTGAGGAAGGGATGACATTAATTACCAGCCTGATATTCATATTATTAAGGAATTGAGATTTTTACCCACTTGGATTTAACCATAGTAAATTTGTACTGTCTGGTATGTGGTTTTCATTCTCTTTTACAACATATATAAGAGGATGCAAACTCTTGAGTGAGTTTGATGTAGGGTATATGCTTCATCATTAGATCAGACTCATGTTTTGCAGCCAGTCACATTTGTATGTATTTGATAAAGTCTTAAGAACATATTGGAGAGTATGATTGTTTCTTGATGAAAAATAACCCTGAGGACCTAAAATGTTTATTATTTATATATAAGTTAATTAGAAGATAAGAGATATACAGGACTGGTAGTCATAAAAGAACATAATCACCCTCTGCATAGTATTTAAAACAATGTTAAAATTAATATATCACTAAAAGAAAAATTATACTGGTACCTTAAGGTGAAAAACAATTAAGGGCTTACTTAACAGGGCCATAAAAATATTTTATTTTTTTTAAAAGTATATTATATTATATAAAAATATGTGTATAATAATATATTACAATTTGTACAATTAAAATGTATTTCTACTACACAAAGGGATAATTTCATTTAAAATATTGAACTTACAATAATCCTCAAATTTTCCCCCTGTCCTGACTGGTGATGTTGTTTTAGGACCAGGGAAAGGCATTGTTACAATAAATTAATCCACACCAGCTATCTAGTATTACAGGTTTACATTTATATTTAATTGTCAGCATTTATTTACACTGATTCTAACAGTACTTGTTGTGCCTTAAAGGTATTTGTGTTTTGTATTGAGACATGATTTCCATTTACAACATAGAATTTCATTGACTATATTTTACACACAGTCATCCATGATGTTGTAACCATGCCATTCATTGGCAGACACAGAGGGAATTGTCCAATCAGGTTCAATTATTTTTAGGAGGTAAACATGATTGGGTTATTGGCTGTGTACTCTGAAACTTTTAAAATAATTTTGAGATTTAGCTGTTTTATAATTATTTAAAAAGTGATTTTATTGGACTATGGATTTGTTGTGAGTAGTTTCTTTATGTATAAGTTCTTGTTGGTTGTTAAGGTGAATCGTCACAGCACAAATTTGTGAAAAAATAGCCACTTGACATTTTTGCTATGCATCCTAAAAAGTGGCGTTGTTCAATAATTACTGAAAGTACATAACTGAAATGAGTTTTTAGCTCACATGTCACAAAGTGACAAAGTGAGCTATTAGGATCACTCTCCGTCCGGCGTCGTCTAACTTTTTGTTGTGACCACACTAGGGGCCACATTTTTGGCTCAATTTTAGCAAAACTGGGTCAAAACGTTAATATCAGCAAAATCTCGGACGAGTTCGATATTGGGCCATTTGGGGTCAAAAACTAGGTCACCAGGGCCAAATAAGGGAAAACCTTGTGAACACTTTAGAAATCACTGTTTTGCATTTATCTTCATGAAACTTTGTCAGAATGTTTATTTTAATAATATGTAGGTCAAGTTTGATAATGGGTAATTTCTGTAGTAAAATTAGGTCACTAGGGCAAATTGCTGGAAAACCTTGTGAACACTCTAGAAGTCACTGTTTTGATTGGATGATCATGAAACCTTGTCAGAATGTTTGTCTTCATAATATCTTGGACGAGTTCGAACATGGGTCATCTTGGGTCAAAAACTAGGTCGCTAGGTCAAATCTTATGAAAAACCATGTTAACACTGTAGATTTCACAGTTATTATTGGATCTTCACCAAACTTTGTCAAATCGTTTGTTTTAATGATATAACGGTCAAGTATAAATATGGGTCATCTGATGTCAATAACTAGGTCACCAGGTCAAATCTTAGGAAAACTTTGTTAACACTGTAGATGTCACAGTTTTAATTGGATCTTCACCAAACCTTGTCAAAATGTTTGCCTCAATGATATGTGGGTGAAGGATGAACATGGGTCAGCCGGGTTTAAAAACTGGGTCACAAGGTCAAATCTTAGGTAAAAATCTTGTAAAAGCTCTAAATGTCATGGTTTTGATTGGATCTTGGCCAAACCTTGTCAGATTGTTTGTCTTAATGATATTAAGGACATGTTCAAATATGGGTCACCTAGGGTCAAAAACCAGGTCACAAGGTCAAATCTTAGGAAAACCTTATTAACACTGTAGATGTAAAATTTTGATCGTATCTTCACCAAACCTAGTCAGGCTGTTTGTCTTAATGATATGTAAGACAAATTCGAACATAGATCGTCTGGGGTCAAAAACTAGGTCACCGGTTCAAAACAATGTTTTAATGAGTGAACAGTGATTGTCATGTGAGCGATATAGGGCCATCTTGGCCCTCTTGTTATCAATAGCTAATGATTCAATGTACATTTCTGCATCAGTAAAATAATATTTGATGATTAACAAGTATCTATAATTCTCACCTGAACTTATGCTAATTCCATTAGCCAAAATAATTTCTGTTTTATCAATGGATAGTCTACATTTATGAGACGTAATTGAGCAATCTGTACCTGATTTTGCTATTTCATCTATTGCCCGCTACGTCTCATTGCGGAAGGACCAAAACCATGTCAGATTTCTGAGTTTTGTCAAGTTTGTCTTTTTAGCTGTTAAAAGTACAATTTGCCGTCAATAAGCATGGAAATGTATAAATATAGCATATATATGAATAAAGAGTATTAACTTTGAAAATAACATGCGAGGGTTTAAAATCCGGTCATATTTGTGCAAACTTTATGCAGGCTGTGTCAACCAAAGATGTTCTACTGTACGGCAAGCGGTACACGGAAAAATCATAACACCGAATTGGTGTCGGGTCGAGAAAAGAACGCAAATTATTTTTGATCATAACGTATTTATTGCACAAAAAGATTATTTATAAACCGCATAAGTTATCTATCACTCTACTAAAGTAATCATTAAACCAGTAATACCTGAAACAACTGGATCAGTTTTGAAGAATAACTTTAATACATACATGAATATAATGTTTTGCAAGTGGGAGGGGAACTTTATTTGAAGATGTGTATATATATAAAGTTTTAACTTGTTGCTTTCTTTGTGAAAAACAAATACATAAATTATGATACAAATAAAACAACGTCCAAATTCGCAATTGTCTTCTTTCTTTCACTATGATAAATTAATATCATCAAAAACCATATAGATCCAGTTTACTCGATTAATCGCAACCTTACGCGTAACCACTGCTGTACAGTGACAGTACATAACTGTATACGATTATGGAGAATGATGAATTTAAATCAGAACTTAACTGCCGTTTTGAACTTATGCTTTGATGGATTTATATGCAATATACATCAAATGAAGCAGAAAATTGATGGCTTCTACACCATATAATTTTTTTAGCAGTTACCAATTTTATTTTGATGTAAAATTGTTCCCAACAGATTTCGTTGGGGATTACATAGCCAAAGAGTAGCCGTTTTTCGACACAGAATTGAACTTTCCGCAGTTGTACTCGGAAAATAGATATCGGCAAGCACAAAATATGTCTCGATATCATCTGTAGTGCACATTTAGTTGGACTTACCAATGGAGGGCTATGCACAGTACATACTTAAGCTAGGTTGTGTGGTGTTTGTAGATTGATAGTAAAATCAAAATTGACTTTAAATCTTTTATGTTCCAATTATTGTCTTAACCATTGTTAAATAAACAGGTAAACTTAACGAACACAACTGTTGGAACACATTTACCTTGATGACAATTGGTAAATTTGTTACATGTGAATGTTTAAGCAGTAAACAAATGTCCGGATACTGTAATGTGCATTATATTGGTACGATATGATACTATTAATTCATGAATGACAAAAATTTGTAACAAAATCTCTTACTAGACATCAAACATGGGCCTGGTTTCAATTATTGAACCATAAACATTATCAATTTTGATTGGCTATCAAAATTGAATGGGGTGTGTCAAATTTGTTGATTTCATGAGACGATAATGATTTGACAATTTAATTGTTATAATTGCTGAGTTTAAAAAACACAGTAGGTGTCATTTTCGAATTAACATTGCTGTCTTATTTGATTTTCAGAATTTTGTAGCGGAAATGTTAATCCAGTGAACTATGCCTCAGGATTTTGATACTTGTTTTCATTATTTATCTATGGCATATTACATAATAAACAGCAGGGTTCTGGGTATGGAATTTCGTTAAAGTCAAATATCTAACAAACGGAAGATGTTATAAAAAAACTGAGGCATTATAGGTTCCCTACATACGCGGGCGGGGCGTTGGACTCTAATTCAAATAGTGTACATCAGATCTTCACCAAACTTGGTCAGAAGTTGCATCCAGTTGATATCTATAAGTTTGAATATGGGTCATGATGGGTAAAAAACTAGGTCATAGGGTCACTAAGTGCATTTTCAACATTCAACATGTTGTCTGGACTCTAATTCAAATAGTATTCATCCGATCTTCACGCAACTTGGTCAGTAGTTGCATGTAGATGATATTTAGGTCGAAATCGAATATGGGTTGTATCAGGTCAAAATTTAGGTCATATGGTCACTTAGTGCATTTTCAACATTCAACAAGATATACTGACTCTTATTCAAATAGTGTACATCAGATCTTCACCAAACTTGGTCAGAAGTTGCATCTACATTATATCTAGGTCATCTTCCAATATGGATTATTTAGGGTCAAAAACTGGTTCACAGGGTCACTAAGTGTGTTTTAAACATTCAGCATGTTGTCTGGACTATAATTCAAATAGTATTTATTCATTCTTCACCCAACTTGGTCAGTAGTTTCATGTAGATGATATCTAGGTCAAGTTCGAATATGGGTTGTGTCGGGTAAAAAATTAGGTCATATGGTCACTTAGTGCATTTTCAACATTCAACAAGATATACTGACTCTAATATGACTGTATATTGCTCCAACATGCGGCGCTCTTGTTATTTATCAATTGGTACTGGGAGGTGAAATATATTCATATTTGGTATCAATTTGTTCTTAATTTTATGTAGATTAAGATGCAACTGGTTATGTATTATTTAATTAAGTGATTTCTTTATAAAAATGATCTTTTACTTCTTTTAGTTTAAACATATTTTTATTCAAGAAATGAATATACAGAAGTGCGAATACAAATACATTATATTACAATGGATTTACTTCTTTTGCTTGAGAAGATAATTAAGTGTGGATAGCTTACAAAGACATTTAAAGTATAGACCTGGAAGGTGTAAGTTCATAGTTCACCTTATGTTTAGCAGGTATTTTTCTATTGAAAAAGTCACACTTGCTGTTGAAGATTTTGTCATTTGAATCACAATTGTAACATAGACTTTTATTGGTGAATATTGTAAACATTCAAATTCTTTTTAACAAGCTTGTCATTGATTGGTCAACAAAGGGTCCTGACCAATCAGATTCACTCAGGTTTTAGCAGTGAGTGGTGTAGTCAGGGAAACAACTATTGAAAGTTGTACTTTGTCTATATATTGTAATGTATTTTAAGGATATTGGATTTGTTGTAAGTAGTTTTTGATGTTTCTGTTTGAACTTTCTTCTCCTCATATTTTGCAATAAAGATTTACCAAATGATGGCAGTTAATTAATAATGTAATCGTTCTCCACCTCTGAATTATGTTGGGTACATAGCTTAATTGGCAGTACTTAGCTTGCAGATAGAATGAGGTTAATATTGATTAAGGCCTAATTAAATGAAGTCCTGGGAAGCTGGTTTGGGATAACTGCCTTCCAAGATATAACTGAAATAATGTTGAAAATGGTATTTAATCTGATGAAATAAATAGATAAAACCTGTTTCTGTCAAATTTATTTGTAGAACTTTACACAATTTAGGTCTCTATAAATTCTCCTGATTTAATTTAAGCTTAAATGTAAACATTATAATTAATTACTTTGTGTGTTCTTGTGCAATATGTGCATGTTTGTTGTTTTCGCATTTTAACTTTTAAAAAAAAAAAATTGAGTTTAATGTGGATACCTCAGTATTTATTTTTATATGTCTTAAGTGATGTATTATGTTAAGGTGCTGGCGTGCGTCTGTCTGTCCATCTATCAGCAATTTCGTGTCCACTTTGTTACTCTTTAGCCTCTTGAAGGTTTTAGAAGAAACATTACTCAAAAGATTACCAGATCAAGACGACATTCACAGCACATGTTTCTGAAGGCTAACTTCAAGGTTACACTAAGGGATCGAAGGTCATATGAATGGTTTCTGCTCTGTAACTCATAAAGCCTGCAAATGATTTTGAAGAAACTTTACTCAAATGTTCACAACATTGAGATGAAGTGCAGCTTCCATACTTTGGAAAGCTTACTGCACAGTCACACTTAGGGGGTCAAAGGTTATATGCACGAAAAATACCCCAAATATTTTTTTTACAGTATCAATTATACCTTTGGGTGTATATTGCTCCAACTTTACCGTTTATTTTTATTATTCCATAATACAGTATACAAAATTTAATATTCATGTAAGCAATTTATATTTTCAGTAAACAATGTTGAAGACTAAGCATCCTGTGGCAGCCACTGGACAAGAGGTAAGTGCTCAAGTTCTAAATCAGCCCTATAGCATTACCAATTTAAGATGACAAAATTCCATCAAAATCTGTTGCGTCAAGTGTGCCATCTGGGGTATATTAGTTTGCTGAATGGCAGTGAATGCAGATCTTGCTTGAAATAATTATTTAAAAGATAAAAGGAAAATTGAACTTTACAATACACTTATTGTACACTTCCTTCTACAGTTGTTTCTCATTATGTCAACTTCACTTATAGGAAAATTTCGTTTATGACAAACTGTTCCTTGCGTTGCCGACTTTTTTGTTTTGATCTCTATATGCATACTTTCAATTTTGTTTGTGTCACACTTAAATATTAATTTTTTCACATGACTATAATATGAATTTAGTTTAAGATATTTATGTCAAAGATAGTGCTGATCACTTTCACGCTTATTGTAACATTTCGCTACTTAAACTGAAGGCTCGATAAGATTAACATGTGAATAATCAAAGCGCTGAAAGCACTGAGGTTTTCACTACTGATTGAAATATTTATGTGCTTGTGATTTTAAGAAATTGTGTAGAATAAAGCCAGTGAGGCCAGTAGTTTGTAGGATTATCAATTATAGTCGATTTAAAGTTAAATGAGAACAGTTGTAAACATTTACACTTTTCTGAGGTAGATCAGGTTATTTTCCGGTTGAAATGACTTTATATTGTAATACATAAACAGAACACTATGGTAATGTGCCGTGGCTCAGAGGTAAAGGCTATCATTTTTTTCATTCATAGCGGCCATGAGTTCAAAACTGCCAAAATGCTTTTTTTTATTAACATATTTAGTATTTCAAATTGCTATTTCTTTCCGACTTTCATGAATTACCCTTCAAAAAATCAAAATTAATATCTTGTTTCATATACACAATAATGTGTACTATAGAATACATGCAGTATGCAGTAGAGATGGAGACTGTTTACTGTTATTAATCACTTCTTGCGACGAGGAGAAAGACACGGCGAGTGAATGCGATGATGCGTGTTGAATTTACATGTTTGAATTGTTTTGAAACGATGTAATAAAATAATGAAGAAATAAACAATACAAAATAAAAGGATTTAAAATAATCAAAAGAAAAACAACCATACAAAATATAGTTATAAAATGACATTAACTAGGTTCGAACCAATGGTTAAAATGATGTATATCTCAAAATCATCAGCACTAACCTTTACGCTATTGAGGCAATCGTAATTATGTTTTCTCTATCTTATCTATAACGGTTACTGGGTTTACCTGTTATACCTATATATCGAAATGAGACTAATCCCTCATTCGCATGCAAATTTAAATTGACTATGCTTCACATATATTACATATAAACAAGTTTTGCTATATTAGGTCTGCGCCATTGTTTTATTACATGACCGTCAGCCATTACAGAAGTGAAAGTTCCAATTACTGATAATCAGTATTTGCTAATGGAGAAATTTTTATGAATATACATGTAAATAAATTTCATGGTTTGATTCTCCTGGACTGTAGAGTTTAAACTGTAGACTTGCATAAATTATTGGATGAGCTGAAAACTATTTTTTGAAGCAGTTCAACAGGAAGTTCTCAGGTTTTTCACTTCTGATGTGAACTGTTTCTGAAATATGTTAACACTGTTTTCTTCTGCTACGCAGCAGCAAATACAATCAGAGCACTGGAATACTGTCAGAAGTGAGAGTTTAAATGTTATTGATAAAATTTGGTAGATTTGCGTTAGTTAATACCGAAAATCTCAAACAACTCTAGGCCTCGATGTTACAAACTCAAATGTATTTATTGTTTGGATTAATAATTTCCCCAAAAGAGTCAGTTTTGGCTCAGTGTAATAAAGGCGTTTTGGTTCAATGTTATGCTCTAAATTATTCCACTTCCTGTTCACTGTAAAACACATCTCACTCTTTTAATACTTTGTAATTATATGTAATAATAAAGTTAGTGTCTCCTTCATTAGGGTTAACTCTTAAGCAATGCTAGGGGTCCTGTGTTGAAAGAATTATTAAAATGCCCAGAATTCAGTCAAACAGGCTGCTTATAATTCAGTATTAATGGCAATTCATCAAGTTCATCCTTGCTTCACAGCAATAATGGTGATAACACTGTGGAAGATGAAATCACCAAAGCAAACCTACTGAATAAAATTTGTGGGGATCAAAACCCTCTTGATGAATAATTAGGTGCTCAAACTCTGCACAATGATGTGAATGACATCAGTTCTGTCTTGAACCACATTACAATTACAACCACTAAGATAGAGGGTATTATAAAATTTAAACTGTCCACTCTTCTGTGTGACTTTTTTGGTCAGTCTCTGTCCTCTTCTGTTTTTTCCTAGCTCACGGAAATACACTTTTGTCACTCCTTGAAGCCATACTCATGTTGACAATTGTCAACCTATATCTCTACTCTGTACCACAGGGAAAGTCCTTGGAAGGGTAGTCCACAGGCATACTTAAACACAATAGTGACAATGATGTTCTCATTCTGCTTTAAATCAGGCTTTGTACCTGGTGACTCAACAGTTAACCAACTGGCTTATCTATACAACTTCTACACTGTGACTGTCAATTGCAGAGCTGTATTCTGCGACGTAAGCGAGGCTTTTGACTGTGTCTCGCATCATGCTTTCCTCTTCAGACTCAAACATTTTAGGATTTCTGGCAGTCTTTTTAATTGGTTCTCATCTTATCTAAGTGGCAGACAGCTTACTGTTGTTCTGCCTAATGCTCAATCAAAATGTAATCATATTAATGCTTGGATTTTGCTGTAGTCAATTTTGGGCCCCTCCTTTTCTTGATATTTATAAATGACATATTGTTTCGGACATCAGGGCAAACGTCCATATACTTGCTGATGACACAAGAATTTACATAGTTGTCAGGGTTCCACAAACACTGAATCTGACCTACAAACAGTACCTCTTGAATATAATTTGTTTCATTTTAATAGGTTCATTTTTAGGAGGTGAATTTGGATTTTTATAGATATTTTTTCTTGATTACAAACACCTCATTAAGATGTGGTTTTAGTACCCTTATTTTCGCTTAGATTGTAGATTTTATAAAACTAAGGAAAAATCAACTGCCTAAATATTTCTACAAAACTTTATTATTATTCCAGTAGTTTTTTCTATGAGGTAAAATGTATTGAATTGACATGAATTGTATTTATATTTTTGTCATATTTTTGTAAATGTAGGGTGATTTAATAATGTTCTTGTTATGCCCCTATTTCAAAGAAATGGGGGTATATATTGCTGGTTTGCTCATGTCCGTCTTTTTTGCTCGTTGGTAATCAAACCTTGTCTGGCCAATTCGACTGTTTTGGCCTCTTTAGGTCTCCACTTGGTTTGAAGGTTGGTCAAATACAGATAGATGACCCCTGTTGATAAGGTCTATCAATAGGTCAAAGGTCAACTATCAATTGCTCTTTAGGGGGCATTGGTGTTTAACAAACACCTCATTAAGTGAGCGTTTTAGTACCCTTATTTTAACTTTAGATATATCAAATAACTTAAAAAGATTTAGGTAGTTGATTGTTCTGAGCTTTATACTCTACTAGTATTTTTACAAAACTTTATTCTTATCATAGTAGTTATTTCTATTAGGTAAAATGTCTTGAATTGGCATGAATTGTATTTATATTTTTGTCATATTTTTGTAAATGTAGGGTAATTTAATAATGTTCTTGTTATGCCCCATATTTCAAAGAAATGGGGGTATATATTGCTGGTTTGCTCATGTCCGTCTTTTTTGCTCGTTGGTAATCAAACCTTGTCTGGCCAATTCGACTGTTTTGGCCTCCTAGGTCTTCACTTGGTTTGAAGGTTGGTCAAATACAGATAGATGACCCCTGTTGATAAGGTCTATCAATAGGTCAAAGGTCAACTATCCATTGCTCTTTAGGGGGCATTGGTGTTTTACAAACACCTCATTCAGTAAGCGTTTTAGTACCCTTATTTTATCTAAGATATATCAAATGACTTAAAAAAAAGTAGGTAGTTGATTTTCCTTAAGTTTATAAAAAAATAAAGCTAAGGAAAGATTGACTGCCTAACTAATTTTTAGGCCTTGAATCAAACTGTTAATGAAATAAGAAAGGCCAAAGTAAATCACAATAATATGTTAGCACAAAAACTCCTTTCCTCTCCATCATCATGGAAATCTTGGTGAACTTGTCTCAAATCTTTCATCTCCTCCAAATCAAGTTCATCCTTGCTTTACATCACTTTTGGTGATAACACTGTGGAAGATGAAATCACCAAAGCAAACCTTCTGAATAACATTTGTCGGGATCAAACCCCTCTTGATGAATAATTAGGTGCTCAAACTCTGAAAAATGATGTTAATGACATCAGTTCTGTCTTGAACCACATTACAATTACAACCATTAAGATAGAGGATATTATAAAATTTGAGCTGTCCACTCTTCTGTGTGACTTTTTTGGTCAGTCTCTGTCCTCTTCTGTTTTTCCTAGCTCATGGAAATACACTTTTGTCACTCCTTGAAGCCATTCTCATGTTGACAATTGTCAACCTATATCTCTACTCTGTACCATAGGGAAAGTCCTTGGAAGGGTAGTCCACAGGCATACTTAAACACAATAGTGACAATGATCTTCTCACTCTGCTTTAAATCAGGCTTTGTACCTGGTGACTCAACAGTTTACCAACTGGCTTATCTATACAACTTCTACACTGTGACTGTCAATTGCAGAGCTGTATTCTGCGACGTAATCCAGGCTTTTGACTGTGTCTCACATCATGCTTTCCTCTTCAGACTCAAACATTTTAGGATTTCTGGCAGTCTTTTTAATTGGTTCTCATCTTATCTAAGTGGCAGACAGCTTACTGTTGTTCTGCCTAATGCTCAATCAAAATGTAATCATATTAATGCTTGGATTTTGCTGTAGTCAATTTTGGGCCCCTCCTTTTCTTGATATTTATAAATGACATATTGTTTCGGACATCAGGGCAAACGTCCATATACTTGCTGATGACACAAGAATTTACATAGTTGTCAGGGTTCCACAAACACTGAATCTGACCTACAAACAGTACCTCTTGAATATAATTTGTTTCATTTTAATAGGTTCATTTTTAGGAGGTGAATTTGGATTTTTATAGATATTTTTTCTTGATTACAAACACCTCATTAAGATGTGGTTTTAGTACCCTTATTTTCGCTTAGATTGTAGATTTTATAAAACTAAGGAAAAATCAACTGCCTAAATATTTCTACAAAACTTTATTATTATTCCAGTAGTTATTTCTATGAGGTAAAATGTATTGAATTGATATGAATTGTATTTATATTTTTGTCATATTTTTGTAAATGTAGGGTAATTTAATAATGTTCTTGTTATGCCCCTATTTCAAAGAAATGGGGGTATATATTGCTGGTTTGCTCATGTCCGTCTTTTTTGCTCGTTGGTAATCAAACCTTGTCTGGCCAATTCGACTGTTTTGGCCTCTTTAGGTCTCCACTTGGTTTGAAGGTTGGTCAAATACAGATAGATGACCCCTGTTGATAAGGTCTATCAATAGGTCAAAGGTCAACTATCAATTGCTCTTTAGGGGGCATTGGTGTTTAACAAACACCTCATTAAGTGAGCGTTTTAGTACCCTTATTTTAACTTTAGATATATCAAATAACTTAAAAAGATTTAGGTAGTTGATTGTTCTGAGCTTTATACTCTACTAGTATTTTTACAAAACTTTATTCTTATCATAGTAGTTATTTCTATTAGGTAAAATGTCTTGAATTGACATGAATTGTATTTATATTTTTGTCATATTTTTGTAAATGTAGGGTAATTTAATAATGTTCTTGTTATGCCCCATATTTCAAAGAAATGGGGGTATATATTGCTGGTTTGCTCATGTCCGTCTTTTTTGCTCGTTGGTAATCAAACCTTGTCTGGCTAATTCGACTGTTTTGGCCTCTTAGGTCTTCACTTGGTTTGAAGGTTGGTCAAATACAGATAGATGACCCCTGTTGATAAGGTCTATCAATAGGTCAAAGGTCAACTATCCATTGCTCTTTAGGGGGCATTGGTGTTTTACAAACACCTCATTCAGTGAGCGTTTTAGTACCCTTATTTTATCTAAGATATATCCAATGACTTAAAAAAAAGTAGGTAGTTGATTTTCCTTAAGTTTATAAAAAAATAAAGCTAAGGAAAGATTGACTGCCTAACTAATTTTTAGGCCTTGAATCAAACTGTAAATGAAATAAGAAAGGCCAAAGTAAATCACAATACTATGTTAGCACAAAAACTCCTTTCCTCTCCATCATCATGGAAATCTTGGTGAACTTGTCTCAAATCTTTCATCTCCTCCAAATCAAGTTCATCCTTGCTTTACATCACTTTTGGTGATAACACTGTGGAAGATGAAATCACCAAAGCAAACCTTCTGAATAACATTTGTCGGGATCAAACCCCTCTTGATGAATAATTAGGTGCTCAAACTCTGAAAAATGATGTTAATGACATCAGTTCTGTCTTGAACCACATTACAATTACAACCATTAAGATAGAGGATATTATAAAATTTGAGCTGTCCACTCTTCTGTGTGACTTTTTTGGTCAGTCTCTGTCCTCTTCTGTTTTTCCTAGCTCATGGAAATACACTTTTGTCACTCCTTGAAGCCATTCTCATGTTGGCAATTGTCAACCTATATCTCTACTCTGTACCATAGGGAAAGTCCTTGGAAGGGTAGTCCACAGGCATACTTAAACACAATAGTGACAATGATCTTCTCACTCTGCTTTAAATCAGGCTTTGTACCTGGTGACTCAACAGTTTACCAACTGGCTTATCTATACAACTTCTACACTGTGACTGTCAATTGCAGAGCTGTATTCTGCGACGTAATCCAGGCTTTTGACTGTGTCTCACATCATGCTTTCCTCTTCAGACTCAAACATTTTAGGATTTCTGGCAGTCTTTTTAATTGGTTCTCATCTTATCTAAGTGGCAGACAGCTTACTGTTGTTCTGCCTAATGCTCAATCAAAATGTAATCATATTAATGCTTGGATTTTGCTGTAGTCAATTTTGGGCCCCTCCTTTTCTTGATATTTATAAATGACATATTGTTTCGGACATCAGGGCAAACGTCCATATACTTGCTGATGACACAAGAATTTACATAGTTGTCAGGGTTCCACAAACACTGAATCTGACCTACAAACAGTACCTCTTGAATATAATTTGTTTCATTTTAATAGGTTCATTTTTAGGAGGTGAATTTGGATTTTTATAGATATTTTTTCTTGATTACAAACACCTCATTAAGATGTGGTTTTAGTACCCTTATTTTCGCTTAGATTGTAGATTTTATAAAACTAAGGAAAAATCAACTGCCTAAATATTTCTACAAAACTTTATTATTATTCCAGTAGTTATTTCTATGAGGTAAAATGTATTGAATTGATATGAATTGTATTTATATTTTTGTCATATTTTTGTAAATGTAGGGTAATTTAATAATGTTCTTGTTATGCCCCTATTTCAAAGAAATGGGGGTATATATTGCTGGTTTGCTCATGTCCGTCTTTTTTGCTCGTTGGTAATCAAACCTTGTCTGGCCAATTCGACTGTTTTGGCCTCTTTAGGTCTCCACTTGGTTTGAAGGTTGGTCAAATACAGATAGATGACCCCTGTTGATAAGGTCTATCAATAGGTCAAAGGTCAACTATCAATTGCTCTTTAGGGGGCATTGGTGTTTAACAAACACCTCATTAAGTGAGCGTTTTAGTACCCTTATTTTAACTTTAGATATATCAAATAACTTAAAAAGATTTAGGTAGTTGATTGTTCTGAGCTTTATACTCTACTAGTATTTTTACAAAACTTTATTCTTATCATAGTAGTTATTTCTATTAGGTAAAATGTCTTGAATTGACATGAATTGTATTTATATTTTTGTCATATTTTTGTAAATGTAGGGTAATTTAATAATGTTCTTGTTATGCCCCATATTTCAAAGAAATGGGGGTATATATTGCTGGTTTGCTCATGTCCGTCTTTTTTGCTCGTTGGTAATCAAACCTTGTCTGGCCAATTCGACTGTTTTGGCCTCTTAGGTCTTCACTTGGTTTGAAGGTTGGTCAAATACAGATAGATGACCCCTGTTGATAAGGTCTATCAATAGGTCAAAGGTCAACTATCCATTGCTCTTTAGGGGGCATTGGTGTTTTACAAACACCTCATTCAGTGAGCGTTTTAGTACCCTTATTTTATCTAAGATATATCCAATGACTTAAAAAAAAGTAGGTAGTTGATTTTCCTTAAGTTTATAAAAAAATAAAGCTAAGGAAAGATTGACTGCCTAACTAATTTTTAGGCCTTGAATCAAACTGTTAATGAAATAAGAAAGGCCAAAGTAAATCACAATAATATGTTAGCACAAAAACTCCTTTCCTCTCCATCATCATGGAAGTCTTGGTGAACTTGTCTCAAATCTTTCATCTCCTCCAAATCAAGTTCATCCTTGCTTTACATCACTTTTGGTGATAACACTGTGGAAGATGAAATCACCAAAGCAAACCTTCTGAATAACATTTGTTGGGATCAAACCCCTCTTGATGAATAATTAGGTGCTCAAACTCTGAAAAATGATGTTAATGACATCAGTTCTGTCTTGAACCACATTACAATTACAACCATTAAGATAGAGGATATTATAAAATTTGAGCTGTCCACTCTTCTGTGTGACTTTTTTGGTCAGTCTCTGTCCTCTTCTGTTTTTCCTAGCTCATGGAAATACACTTTTGTCACTCCTTGAAGCCATTCTCATGTTGGCAATTGTCAACCTATATCTCTACTCTGTACCATAGGGAAAGTCCTTGGAAGGGTAGTCCACAGGCATACTTAAACACAATAGTGACAATGATCTTCTCACTCTGCTTTAAATCAGGCTTTGTACCTGGTGACTCAACAGTTTACCAACTGGCTTATCTATACAACTTCTACACTGTGACTGTCAATTGCAGAGCTGTATTCTGCGACGTAAGCGAGGCTTTTGACTGTGTCTCGCATCATGCTTTCCTCTTCAGACTCAAACATTTTAGGATTTCTGGCAGTCTTTTTAATTGGTTCTCATCTTATCTAAGTGGCAGACAGCTTACTGTTGTTCTGCCTAATGCTCAATCAAAATGTAATCATATTAATGCTTGGATTTTGCTGTAGTCAATTTTGGGCCCCTCCTTTTCTTGATATTTATAAATGACATATTGTTTCGGACATCAGGGCAAACGTCCATATACTTGCTGATGACACAAGAATTTACATAGTTGTCAGGGTTCCACAAACACTGAATCTGACCTACAAACAGTACCTCTTGAATATAATTTGTTTCATTTTAATAGGTTCATTTTTTAGGAGGTGAATTTGGATTTTTATAGCTTTTTGCTTCTTGATAACAAACACCTCATTAAGATGTGGTTTTAGTACCCTTATTTTCGCTTAGATTGTAGATTTTATAAAACTAAGGAAAAATCAACTGCCTAAATATTTCTACAAAACTTTATTATTATTCCAGTAGTTATTTCTATTAGGTAAAATTTCTTGAATTGACATGAATTGTAATTATATTTTTGTCATATTTTTGTAAATGTAGGGTAATTTTATAAAGTTCTTGTTATGCCTCTATTTCAAAGAAATGGGGGTATATATTGCTGGTTTGCTCATGTCCGTCTTTTTTGTTCGTTGGTAATCAAACCTTGTCTGGCCAATTCGACTGTTTTGGCCTCTTTAGGTCTCCACTTGGTTTGAAGGTTGGTCAAATACAGATAGATGACCCCTGTTGATAAGGTCTATCAATAGGTCAAAGGTCAACTATCCATTGCTCTTTAGGGGGCATTGGTGTTTAACAAACACCTCATTAAGTGAGCGTTTTAGTACCCTTATTTTAACTTTAGATATATCAAATAACTTAAAAAGATTTAGGTAGTTGATTGTTCTGAGCTTTATACTCTACTAGTATTTTTACAAAACTTTATTCTTATCATAGTAGTTATTTCTATTAGGTAAAATGTCTTGAATTGACATGAATTGTATTTATATTTTTGTCATATTTTTGTAAATGTAGGGTAATTTAATAATGTTCTTGTTATGCCCCATATTTCAAAGAAATGGGGGTATATATTGCTGGTTTGCTCATGTCCGTCTTTTTTGCTCGTTGGTAATCAAACCTTGTCTGGCTAATTCGACTGTTTTGGCCTCTTAGGTCTTCACTTGGTTTGAAGGTTGGTCAAATACAGATAGATGACCCCTGTTGATAAGGTCTATCAATAGGTCAAAGGTCAACTATCCATTGCTCTTTAGGGGGCATTGGTGTTTTACAAACACCTCATTCAGTGAGCGTTTTAGTACCCTTATTTTATCTAAGATATATCCAATGACTTAAAAAAAAGTAGGTAGTTGATTTTCCTTAAGTTTATAAAAAAATAAAGCTAAGGAAAGATTGACTGCCTAACTAATTTTTAGGCCTTGAATCAAACTGTAAATGAAATAAGAAAGGCCAAAGTAAATCACAATACTATGTTAGCACAAAAACTCCTTTCCTCTCCATCATCATGGAAATCTTGGTGAACTTGTCTCAAATCTTTCATCTCCTCCAAATCAAGTTCATCCTTGCTTTACATCACTTTTGGTGATAACACTGTGGAAGATGAAATCACCAAAGCAAACCTTCTGAATAACATTTGTCGGGATCAAACCCCTCTTGATGAATAATTAGGTGCTCAAACTCTGAAAAATGATGTTAATGACATCAGTTCTGTCTTGAACCACATTACAATTACAACCATTAAGATAGAGGATATTATAAAATTTGAGCTGTCCACTCTTCTGTGTGACTTTTTTGGTCAGTCTCTGTCCTCTTCTGTTTTTCCTAGCTCATGGAAATACACTTTTGTCACTCCTTGAAGCCATTCTCATGTTGGCAATTGTCAACCTATATCTCTACTCTGTACCATAGGGAAAGTCCTTGGAAGGGTAGTCCACAGGCATACTTAAACACAATAGTGACAATGATCTTCTCACTCTGCTTTAAATCAGGCTTTGTACCTGGTGACTCAACAGTTTACCAACTGGCTTATCTATACAACTTCTACACTGTGACTGTCAATTGCAGAGCTGTATTCTGCGACGTAATCCAGGCTTTTGACTGTGTCTCACATCATGCTTTCCTCTTCAGACTCAAACATTTTAGGATTTCTGGCAGTCTTTTTAATTGGTTCTCATCTTATCTAAGTGGCAGACAGCTTACTGTTGTTCTGCCTAATGCTCAATCAAAATGTAATCATATTAATGCTTGGATTTTGCTGTAGTCAATTTTGGGCCCCTCCTTTTCTTGATATTTATAAATGACATATTGTTTCGGACATCAGGGCAAACGTCCATATACTTGCTGATGACACAAGAATTTACATAGTTGTCAGGGTTCCACAAACACTGAATCTGACCTACAAACAGTACCTCTTGAATATAATTTGTTTCATTTTAATAGGTTCATTTTTAGGAGGTGAATTTGGATTTTTATAGATATTTTTTCTTGATTACAAACACCTCATTAAGATGTGGTTTTAGTACCCTTATTTTCGCTTAGATTGTAGATTTTATAAAACTAAGGAAAAATCAACTGCCTAAATATTTCTACAAAACTTTATTATTATTCCAGTAGTTATTTCTATGAGGTAAAATGTATTGAATTGATATGAATTGTATTTATATTTTTGTCATATTTTTGTAAATGTAGGGTAATTTAATAATGTTCTTGTTATGCCCCTATTTCAAAGAAATGGGGGTATATATTGCTGGTTTGCTCATGTCCGTCTTTTTTGCTCGTTGGTAATCAAACCTTGTCTGGCCAATTCGACTGTTTTGGCCTCTTTAGGTCTCCACTTGGTTTGAAGGTTGGTCAAATACAGATAGATGACCCCTGTTGATAAGGTCTATCAATAGGTCAAAGGTCAACTATCAATTGCTCTTTAGGGGGCATTGGTGTTTAACAAACACCTCATTAAGTGAGCGTTTTAGTACCCTTATTTTAACTTTAGATATATCAAATAACTTAAAAAGATTTAGGTAGTTGATTGTTCTGAGCTTTATACTCTACTAGTATTTTTACAAAACTTTATTCTTATCATAGTAGTTATTTCTATTAGGTAAAATGTCTTGAATTGACATGAATTGTATTTATATTTTTGTCATATTTTTGTAAATGTAGGGTAATTTAATAATGTTCTTGTTATGCCCCATATTTCAAAGAAATGGGGGTATATATTGCTGGTTTGCTCATGTCCGTCTTTTTTGCTCGTTGGTAATCAAACCTTGTCTGGCCAATTCGACTGTTTTGGCCTCTTAGGTCTTCACTTGGTTTGAAGGTTGGTCAAATACAGATAGATGACCCCTGTTGATAAGGTCTATCAATAGGTCAAAGGTCAACTATCCATTGCTCTTTAGGGGGCATTGGTGTTTTACAAACACCTCATTCAGTGAGCGTTTTAGTACCCTTATTTTATCTAAGATATATCCAATGACTTAAAAAAAAGTAGGTAGTTGATTTTCCTTAAGTTTATAAAAAAATAAAGCTAAGGAAAGATTGACTGCCTAACTAATTTTTAGGCCTTGAATCAAACTGTTAATGAAATAAGAAAGGCCAAAGTAAATCACAATAATATGTTAGCACAAAAACTCCTTTCCTCTCCATCATCATGGAAGTCTTGGTGAACTTGTCTCAAATCTTTCATCTCCTCCAAATCAAGTTCATCCTTGCTTTACATCACTTTTGGTGATAACACTGTGGAAGATGAAATCACCAAAGCAAACCTTCTGAATAACATTTGTTGGGATCAAACCCCTCTTGATGAATAATTAGGTGCTCAAACTCTGAAAAATGATGTTAATGACATCAGTTCTGTCTTGAACCACATTACAATTACAACCATTAAGATAGAGGATATTATAAAATTTGAGCTGTCCACTCTTCTGTGTGACTTTTTTGGTCAGTCTCTGTCCTCTTCTGTTTTTCCTAGCTCATGGAAATACACTTTTGTCACTCCTTGAAGCCATTCTCATGTTGGCAATTGTCAACCTATATCTCTACTCTGTACCATAGGGAAAGTCCTTGGAAGGGTAGTCCACAGGCATACTTAAACACAATAGTGACAATGATCTTCTCACTCTGCTTTAAATCAGGCTTTGTACCTGGTGACTCAACAGTTTACCAACTGGCTTATCTATACAACTTCTACACTGTGACTGTCAATTGCAGAGCTGTATTCTGCGACGTAAGCGAGGCTTTTGACTGTGTCTCGCATCATGCTTTCCTCTTCAGACTCAAACATTTTAGGATTTCTGGCAGTCTTTTTAATTGGTTCTCATCTTATCTAAGTGGCAGACAGCTTACTGTTGTTCTGCCTAATGCTCAATCAAAATGTAATCATATTAATGCTTGGATTTTGCTGTAGTCAATTTTGGGCCCCTCCTTTTCTTGATATTTATAAATGACATATTGTTTCGGACATCAGGGCAAACGTCCATATACTTGCTGATGACACAAGAATTTACATAGTTGTCAGGGTTCCACAAACACTGAATCTGACCTACAAACAGTACCTCTTGAATATAATTTGTTTCATTTTAATAGGTTCATTTTTAGGAGGTGAATTTGGATTTTTATAGATATTTTTTCTTGATTACAAACACCTCATTAAGATGTGGTTTTAGTACCCTTATTTTCGCTTAGATTGTAGATTTTATAAAACTAAGGAAAAATCAACTGCCTAAATATTTCTACAAAACTTTATTATTATTCCAGTAGTTATTTCTATGAGGTAAAATGTATTGAATTGATATGAATTGTATTTATATTTTTGTCATATTTTTGTAAATGTAGGGTAATTTAATAATGTTCTTGTTATGCCCCTATTTCAAAGAAATGGGGGTATATATTGCTGGTTTGCTCATGTCCGTCTTTTTTGCTCGTTGGTAATCAAACCTTGTCTGGCCAATTCGACTGTTTTGGCCTCTTTAGGTCTCCACTTGGTTTGAAGGTTGGTCAAATACAGATAGATGACCCCTGTTGATAAGGTCTATCAATAGGTCAAAGGTCAACTATCAATTGCTCTTTAGGGGGCATTGGTGTTTAACAAACACCTCATTAAGTGAGCGTTTTAGTACCCTTATTTTAACTTTAGATATATCAAATAACTTAAAAAGATTTAGGTAGTTGATTGTTCTGAGCTTTATACTCTACTAGTATTTTTACAAAACTTTATTCTTATCATAGTAGTTATTTCTATTAGGTAAAATGTCTTGAATTGACATGAATTGTATTTATATTTTTGTCATATTTTTGTAAATGTAGGGTAATTTAATAATGTTCTTGTTATGCCCCATATTTCAAAGAAATGGGGGTATATATTGCTGGTTTGCTCATGTCCGTCTTTTTTGCTCGTTGGTAATCAAACCTTGTCTGGCCAATTCGACTGTTTTGGCCTCTTAGGTCTTCACTTGGTTTGAAGGTTGGTCAAATACAGATAGATGACCCCTGTTGATAAGGTCTATCAATAGGTCAAAGGTCAACTATCCATTGCTCTTTAGGGGGCATTGGTGTTTTACAAACACCTCATTCAGTGAGCGTTTTAGTACCCTTATTTTATCTAAGATATATCCAATGACTTAAAAAAAAGTAGGTAGTTGATTTTCCTTAAGTTTATAAAAAAATAAAGCTAAGGAAAGATTGACTGCCTAACTAATTTTTAGGCCTTGAATCAAACTGTTAATGAAATAAGAAAGGCCAAAGTAAATCACAATAATATGTTAGCACAAAAACTCCTTTCCTCTCCATCATCATGGAAGTCTTGGTGAACTTGTCTCAAATCTTTCATCTCCTCCAAATCAAGTTCATCCTTGCTTTACATCACTTTTGGTGATAACACTGTGGAAGATGAAATCACCAAAGCAAACCTTCTGAATAACATTTGTTGGGATCAAACCCCTCTTGATGAATAATTAGGTGCTCAAACTCTGAAAAATGATGTTAATGACATCAGTTCTGTCTTGAACCACATTACAATTACAACCATTAAGATAGAGGATATTATAAAATTTGAGCTGTCCACTCTTCTGTGTGACTTTTTTGGTCAGTCTCTGTCCTCTTCTGTTTTTCCTAGCTCATGGAAATACACTTTTGTCACTCCTTGAAGCCATTCTCATGTTGGCAATTGTCAACCTATATCTCTACTCTGTACCATAGGGAAAGTCCTTGGAAGGGTAGTCCACAGGCATACTTAAACACAATAGTGACAATGATCTTCTCACTCTGCTTTAAATCAGGCTTTGTACCTGGTGACTCAACAGTTTACCAACTGGCTTATCTATACAACTTCTACACTGTGACTGTCAATTGCAGAGCTGTATTCTGCGACGTAAGCGAGGCTTTTGACTGTGTCTCGCATCATGCTTTCCTCTTCAGACTCAAACATTTTAGGATTTCTGGCAGTCTTTTTAATTGGTTCTCATCTTATCTAAGTGGCAGACAGCTTACTGTTGTTCTGCCTAATGCTCAATCAAAATGTAATCATATTAATGCTTGGATTTTGCTGTAGTCAATTTTGGGCCCCTCCTTTTCTTGATATTTATAAATGACATATTGTTTCGGACATCAGGGCAAACGTCCATATACTTGCTGATGACACAAGAATTTACATAGTTGTCAGGGTTCCACAAACACTGAATCTGACCTACAAACAGTACCTCTTGAATATAATTTGTTTCATTTTAATAGGTTCATTTTTTAGGAGGTGAATTTGGATTTTTATAGCTTTTTGCTTCTTGATAACAAACACCTCATTAAGATGTGGTTTTAGTACCCTTATTTTCGCTTAGATTGTAGATTTTATAAAACTAAGGAAAAATCAACTGCCTAAATATTTCTACAAAACTTTATTATTATTCCAGTAGTTATTTCTATTAGGTAAAATTTCTTGAATTGACATGAATTGTAATTATATTTTTGTCATATTTTTGTAAATGTAGGGTAATTTTATAAAGTTCTTGTTATGCCTCTATTTCAAAGAAATGGGGGTATATATTGCTGGTTTGCTCATGTCCGTCTTTTTTGTTCGTTGGTAATCAAACCTTGTCTGGCCAATTCGACTGTTTTGGCCTCTTTAGGTCTCCACTTGGTTTGAAGGTTGGTCAAATACAGATAGATGACCCCTGTTGATAAGGTCTATCAATAGGTCAAAGGTCAACTATCCATTGCTCTTTAGGGGGCATTGGTGTTTAACAAACACCTCATTAAGTGAGCGTTTTAGTACCCTTATTTTAACTTTAGATATATCAAATAACTTAAAAAGATTTAGGTAGTTGATTGTTCTGAGCTTTATACTCTACTAGTATTTTTACAAAACTTTATTCTTATCATAGTAGTTATTTCTATTAGGTAAAATGTCTTGAATTGACATGAATTGTATTTATATTTTTGTCATATTTTTGTAAATGTAGGGTAATTTAATAATGTTCTTGTTATGCCCCATATTTCAAAGAAATGGGGGTATATATTGCTGGTTTGCTCATGTCCGTCTTTTTTGCTCGTTGGTAATCAAACCTTGTCTGGCCAATTCGACTGTTTTGGCCTCTTAGGTCTTCACTTGGTTTGAAGGTTGGTCAAATACAGATAGATGACCCCTGTTGATAAGGTCTATCAATAGGTCAAAGGTCAACTATCCATTGCTCTTTAGGGGGCATTGGTGTTTTACAAACACCTCATTCAGTGAGCGTTTTAGTACCCTTATTTTATCTAAGATATATCCAATGACTTAAAAAAAAGTAGGTAGTTGATTTTCCTTAAGTTTATAAAAAAAAAAAGCTAAGGAAAGATTGACTGCCTAACTAATTTTTAGGCCTTGAATCAAACTGTTAATGAAATAAGAAAGGCCAAAGTAAATCACAATAATATGTTAGCACAAAAACTCCTTTCCTCTCCATCATCATGGAAATCTTGGTGAACTTGTCTCAAATCTTTCATCTCCTCCAAATCAAGTTCATCCTTGCTTTACATCACTTTTGGTGATAACACTGTGGAAGATGAAATCACCAAAGCAAACCTTCTGAATAACATTTGTTGGGATCAAACCCCTCTTGATGAATAATTAGGTGCTCAAACTCTGAAAAATGATGTTAATGACATCAGTTCTGTCTTGAACCACATTACAATTACAACCATTAAGATAGAGGATATTATAAAATTTGAGCTGTCCACTCTTCTGTGTGACTTTTTTGGTCAGTCTCTGTCCTCTTCTGTTTTTCCTAGCTCATGGAAATACACTTTTGTCACTCCTTGAAGCCATTCTCATGTTGGCAATTGTCAACCTATATCTCTACTCTGTACCATAGGGAAAGTCCTTGGAAGGGTAGTCCACAGGCATACTTAAACACAATAGTGACAATGATCTTCTCACTCTGCTTTAAATCAGGCTTTGTACCTGGTGGCTCAACAGTTTACCAACTGGCTTATCTATACAACTTCTACACTGTGACTGTCAATTGCAGAGCTGTATTCTGCGACGTAATCCAGGCTTTTGACTGTGTCTCACATCATGCTTTCCTCTTCAGACTCAAACATTTTAGGATTTCTGGCAGTCTTTTTAATTGGTTCTCATCTTATCTAAGTGGCAGACAGCTTACTGTTGTTCTGCCTAATGCTCAATCAAAATGTAATCATATTAATGCTTGGATTTTGCTGTAGTCAATTTTGGGCCCCTCCTTTTCTTGATATTTATAAATGACATATTGTTTCGGACATCAGGGCAAACGTCCATATACTTGCTGATGACACAAGAATTTACATAGTTGTCAGGGTTCCACAAACACTGAATCTGACCTACAAACAGTACCTCTTGAATATAATTTGTTTCATTTTAATAGGTTCATTTTTAGGAGGTGAATTTGGATTTTTATAGATATTTTTTCTTGATTACAAACACCTCATTAAGATGTGGTTTTAGTACCCTTATTTTCGCTTAGATTGTAGATTTTATAAAACTAAGGACAAATCAACTGCCTAAATATTTCTACAAAACTTTATTATTATTCCAGTAGTTATTTCTATGAGGTAAAATGTATTGAATTGATATGAATTGTATTTATATTTTTGTCATATTTTTGTAAATGTAGGGTAATTTAATAATGTTCTTGTTATGCCCCTATTTCAAAGAAATGGGGGTATATATTGCTGGTTTGCTCATGTCCGTCTTTTTTGCTCGTTGGTAATCAAACCTTGTCTGGCCAATTCGACTGTTTTGGCCTCTTTAGGTCTCCACTTGGTTTGAAGGTTGGTCAAATACAGATAGATGACCCCTGTTGATAAGGTCTATCAATAGGTCAAAGGTCAACTATCAATTGCTCTTTAGGGGGCATTGGTGTTTAACAAACACCTCATTAAGTGAGCGTTTTAGTACCCTTATTTTAACTTTAGATATATCAAATAACTTAAAAAGATTTAGGTAGTTGATTGTTCTGAGCTTTATACTCTACTAGTATTTTTACAAAACTTTATTCTTATCATAGTAGTTATTTCTATTAGGTAAAATGTCTTGAATTGACATGAATTGTATTGATATTTTTGTCATATTTTTGTAAATGTAGGGTAATTTAATACTGTTCTTGTTATGCCCCATATTTCAAAGAAATGGGGGTATATATTGCTGGTTTGCTCATGTCCGTCTTTTTTGCTCGTTGGTAATCAAACCTTGTCTGGCCAATTCGACTGTTTTGGCCTCTTAGGTCTTCACTTGGTTTGAAGGTTGGTCAAATACAGATAGATGACCCCTGTTGATAAGGTCTATCAATAGGTCAAAGGTCAACTATCCATTGCTCTTTAGGGGGCATTGGTGTTTTACAAACACCTCATTCAGTGAGCGTTTTAGTACCCTTATTTTATCTAAGATATATCCAATGACTTAAAAAAAAGTAGGTAGTTGATTTTCCTTAAGTTTATAAAAAAATAAAGCTAAGGAAAGATTGACTGCCTAACTAATTTTTAGGCCTTGAATCAAACTGTTAATGAAATAAGAAAGGCCAAAGTAAATCACAATAATATGTTAGCACAAAAACTCCTTTCCTCTCCATCATCATGGAAATCTTGGTGAACTTGTCTCAAATCTTTCATCTCCTCCAAATCAAGTTCATCCTTGCTTTACATCACTTTTGGTGATAACACTGTGGAAGATG
This sequence comes from Lutraria lutraria, assembly GCA_964023205.1. Classification (NCBI taxonomy): domain Eukaryota; kingdom Metazoa; phylum Mollusca; class Bivalvia; order Venerida; family Mactridae; genus Lutraria; species Lutraria lutraria. The sequence goes on from OZ026833.1 coordinate 36,729,103, forward strand.
AAATCACCAAAGCAAACCTTCTGAATAACATTTGTTGGGATCAAACCCCTCTTGATGAATAATTAGGTGCTCAAACTCTGAAAAATGATGTTAATGACATCAGTTCTGTCTTGAACCACATTACAATTACAACCATTAAGATAGAGGATATTATAAAATTTGAGCTGTCCACTCTTCTGTGTGACTTTTTTGGTCAGTCTCTGTCCTCTTCTGTTTTTCCTAGCTCATGGAAATACACTTTTGTCACTCCTTGAAGCCATTCTCATGTTGGCAATTGTCAACCTATATCTCTACTCTGTACCATAGGGAAAGTCCTTGGAAGGGTAGTCCACAGGCATACTTAAACACAATAGTGACAATGATCTTCTCACTCTGCTTTAAATCAGGCTTTGTACCTGGTGACTCAACAGTTTACCAACTGGCTTATCTATACAACTTCTACACTGTGACTGTCAATTGCAGAGCTGTATTCTGCGACGTAAGCGAGGCTTTTGACTGTGTCTCGCATCATGCTTTCCTCTTCAGACTCAAACATTTTAGGATTTCTGGCAGTCTTTTTAATTGGTTCTCATCTTATCTAAGTGGCAGACAGCTTACTGTTGTTCTGCCTAATGCTCAATCAAAATGTAATCATATTAATGCTTGGATTTTGCTGTAGTCAATTTTGGGCCCCTCCTTTTCTTGATATTTATAAATGACATATTGTTTCGGACATCAGGGCAAACGTCCATATACTTGCTGATGACACAAGAATTTACATAGTTGTCAGGGTTCCACAAACACTGAATCTGACCTACAAACAGTACCTCTTGAATATAATTTGTTTCATTTTAATAGGTTCATTTTTTAGGAGGTGAATTTGGATTTTTATAGCTTTTTGCTTCTTGATAACAAACACCTCATTAAGATGTGGTTTTAGTACCCTTATTTTCGCTTAGATTGTAGATTTTAGATTTTATAAAACTTAGGAAAAATCAACTGCCTAAATATTTCTACAAAACTTTATTATTATTCCAGTAGTTATTTCTATTAGGTAAAATTTCTTGAATTGACATGAATTGTATTTATATTTTTGTCATATTTTTGTAAATGTAGGGTAATTTTATAAAGTTCTAGTTATTATTCTATTTCAAAGAAATGGGGGTATATATTGCTGGTTTGCTCATGTCCGTCTTTTTTGCTCGTTGGTAATCAAACCTTGTCTGGCCAATTCGACTGTTTTGGCCTCTTTAGGTCTCCACTTGGTTTGAAGGTTGGTCAAATACAGATAGATGACCCCTGTTGATAAGGTCTATCAATAGGTCAAAGGTCAACTATCCATTGCTCTTTAGGGGGCATTGGTGTTTAACAAACACCTCATTAAGTGAGCGTTTTAGTACCCTTATTTTAACTTTAGATATATCAAATAACTTAAAAAGATTTAGGTAGTTGATTTTTCTGAGCTTTATACTCTACTAGTATTTTTACAAAACTTTATTCTTATCATAGTAGTTATTTCTATTAGGTAAAATGTCTTGAATTGACATGAATTGTATTGATATTTTTGTCATATTTTTGTAAATGTAGGGTAATTTAATAATGTTCTTGTTATGCCCCATATTTCAAAGAAATGGGGGTATATATTGCTGGTTTGCTCATGTCCGTCTTTTTTGCTCGTTGGTAATCAAACCTTGTCTGGCCAATTCGACTGTTTTGGCCTCTTAGGTCTTCACTTGGTTTGAAGGTTGGTCAAATACAGTTAGATGACCCCTGTTGATAAGGTCTATCAATAGGTCAAAGGTCAACTATCCATTGCTCTTTAGGGGGCATTGGTGTTTTACAAACACCTCATTCAGTGAGCGTTTTAGTACCCTTATTTTATCTAAGAGATATCAAATGACTTAAAAAACGTAGGTAGTTGATTTTCCTTAAGTTAATAAAAATATAAAGCTAAGGAAAGATTGACTGCCTAACTAATTTTTAGGCCTTGAATCAAACTGTTAATGAAATAAGAAAGGCCAAAGTAAATCACAATAATATGTTAGCACAAAAACTCCTTTCCTCTCCATCATCATGGAAATTTTGGTGAACTTGTCTCAAATCTTTCATCTCCTCCAAATCAAGTTCATCCTTGCTTTACATCACTTTTGGTGATAACACTGTGGAAGATGAAATCACCAAAGCAAATCTTCTGAATAACATTTGTCAGGATCAAACCCCTCTTGATGAATAATTAGGTGCTCAAACTCTGAAAAATGATGTGAATGACATCAGTTCTGTCTTGAACCACATTACAATTACAACCTCTTAAGATAGAGAATATTATAAAATTTGAATTGTCCCGTCTTCTGTGTAACTTTTTTACCAGTCCCTGTCATCTTCTGTTTTTTCCCTAGCTCTTGGAAAGGCACTTTTGTCACTCCTGGAAGCCATTCTCATGATGGCAATTGTCAACCTATATCTCTACTCTGTACCATAGGGAAGGTCCTCGATAGGGTAGTCCACAGGCATATGTTAAACAAAATAGTGACAATGTTCTTCTCACTCAGCTTCTAATCAGGCTTAGTACTGGGTTAACCAACTGACTTATCTGCGCAACTTCTTCACTGTGACTGTCAATTCCAGAACTGTATATCAATAGGTCAAAAGTGAACTAAAATTCATTTGCCCTTTATGGGGCATTGGTGTTTCACACACACCTCATTAAACGAGCATTTAAGTACTCTTATTAAAACTTAAGATATATATCAAATAACTTTAAAAAACTTAGGTAGTTTATTTTTGTCAGCTTTGTTCTCATAAAGTATTTTCACAAAACCTTATTCTCATCCCAGCAGTTATATTTCTACTAGTTACAATGTCATGATTTGTTGAATTATGATATTAGGATAAAACAATATGTAACATATTCACATAGGGAAAGCAAGTCCCCTTATTTTTTTGTTGGAGGTATTTTTTTTGGTATTTCTTTCAACATGCCTACTTTTTACATTTATAATGAAAATCGTTTTCATCAAACTATCTGTCTTTCTGTACTGTTACCATTAAACTTGTGTCTGCCAAATGTTTTACTTCTTTGGGTCCAAAGAATGTTTTGGCATTCACAAAGTCAAAATGCTTAAATTGTACAACAGTGTATGGCCTTTTTCCTTCTGGTGGTCTCACTATGGTATCTCATTGACTGGATATATACAGTGTAACCTCCATGAATTGTCACCTCCGAACTACAGCCACCTTCCTGTTACAGCCAGTATACTACCAACCCAGATTGAAGTTTTACTCTATTTCTACTCTCTCAGCAACAGTCACCTCTTGACAACAGCCATTCTTGTCTTTCCAATTGTATGGCCTTTTCTCACTGTGGTATCCCACTGACTGGGTATATACAGTTTAACCTCCATGAATGGTCACCTCTGAACTACAGCCACCTCCCTGTTACAGCCAGTATACTAGCAACCCAGATTGAAATTTTTACTCTATTTCCACTCTCTCAACAACAGTCACCTCCTGACAACAGCCATTCTTGTCTTTCTCCATTGGTGGCTGCTGTAGAGGGATTGCACGGTACACAGATGAACATTTTTGCTGTTTCATCTTGGCCCTCTTGTTTTAACAATCTATTGTTTAAGTGTTCTGACACTGTTGGATCTTGGGGTTGCTAACTATAAGTCCAGGAAAAAAACTAGCATATGTCAACTTGTCAACACTTTTGTATTTATTGTTAAGTGTATAAAATTTGTCATAAACTTGTATTTAGTGTTCACAAGTTTATTTGGAATTTAAATGGTTAATCTTTCTTCAATCTTGGAGAAAGAATCTGGTCATTATTGTATGGAAAGGCTGGAACCTTAAAGGAAAGAATAGTCATAAAAGAAACTGTGTAAACCAATTGTACCATCGATAGACAATCCATTGTGGGGTCTGATTATTGATTGCGATTAGCCTAGCTGCTAGTCCAAAAGAAAAAAAATTAAATACAATAATTATACTTGTTTCCGTTCTCTGTTGGCCATTTAGAACCTAGATATGTCTATTGTGTTTACTTATATCAATATGGTGATATGCACTCTTTAAATTTAATACAAAAATGGAACATTTGGGCCATCCTTGAAAAAATATTTGTTTCCTGTAGCCTGACCCAGAAAATTCAGTTTTTAAATTTTAACCAAAATACATGTTAGAATGCTATTTTATCCCCCCAAAAATAGAAAAAGGCCTGTGAGGTCCCAAAAAGTTGGATAGGGGCCTTTGTGGCAAGTAGACAGGGTTACAGCAAACAAAATATATTTTAAGGATGGCTTTGTTTCACAGTATTAATGCCCTCAAATTTTACTTTGAATAAATGTAGGTGTGGATTGATATGCCTACAATCCAAAAAATGGTTTCCCTACTTTGTAATAAGCTACTGTTCAAGGTTAGAACACTGTTGTTTCTGATACTTTGGACACTACAACTTTTGACAACAATTTATTTTTCTCAATTTCTTTACAAATTCTTCCCTGTTTCTTGCTGACATATTATTTCTAAATCCTGCTTGTTCAGGTTAAGATATCAAAGGTAAATTATAACCAACATCTAAGTTATAGTAATCAACGTTGATTTTGTTTCCATGCTTGCATTTCAAACGTCCCAAAGGTGACTCATTGGACATACTAAGAGCTTACCTTTGCCTTGTTGCAGCTTTCATTATTGCTGACTTTCTGGCTCTATTCAGAGCTTATACTATTTTCTTATTATTTACTTGCCCATACTCGGCTATATTCAAGCTATAATAAGTATAACCAGTACTTATCTATTGTTTGATTTCTTCAGTTGTGGACACTACTGCTTCTAATGCCAGGGTTTCCACACATGAAACATAGACCACCGGACCTTGAAATTTTATCCATATAATACCAATAGGTCAAAAAACATAGTCTGAGCCTCATTTATGGATCGACAGTTGCATATATATACATACTTATATCATGTCAGTCTATGCATGAGGCTCTGATATTGTTTTTGGGGCCTATTGGTGTTATATGGTCCTGTGCATAGACCCTGTCTACTTCTTGATACATTATTGTTGTGTGGTCATAGCTCGACACAGTCAGTGATGTCTGATCTAGTTTAATGGTCAAATGTACTGCCAACTCCTTGTTTTAGATTTCTTTGCTTTCTCAGCTTTTGCGTTCTTGTTAGAACTAGCTTCTGCTTCAATTATTCACCTCTCATCTTCACTGTTAGATGCTATAGGATTATCTCTGTATACTGTAATAACCTTCCATCCACCCGCCTACATGGTCAAATGGTTATGGTTGTTGACTTCAAATCACTGTAACCTCTCACTGATTGAAGGTTGTGGGTTCAAGCCCTATTACCAACCATGTCTCTTCATGTTATAAAGTAGGTAGTTGCATACGGAGGATGGGAGTCTAATACTGGTTCTTCCCAGGAATGATGATGACTCATGGCTGTTGAAAAGGGCAGATAACTCAATATAAACGAACAACAAACAAACATCCAAGCTTCAAGCTATCAGTCATTTGTATAAAAAAATTCTCTTCTTTACTAATTCTTTGGTTATTATAAAAACATATTACATGTACATTCATGAATAAATGTTTCAATTTCTGCTGATGAGCTCTGTTCCTACATTTGAAGAAAAATTATTCTTTGTATTTAAATTGTGCAGCAGGACATTTGAGCTGTTTATGGTCACTGCAAAGGCCAGTCATTTGCTACATCTTCTGAATTGATGAGGACGATTTTTATGTCCCCGGCATCTTTGATGTCGGGGCATATGGTGATCGTCCTGTCCGTCCGTCCGTACGAGGTTTAGAAGATATTTCGTCTAGCACCAATACCACTTCCTAGAATGCTTTGATACTTACACAGTTGTTGCGTATGAACATTCTCAATCCACCCGTATCAAGAAATCCCACTTTGACTTAATTTGGACCTAGAATGATTCTGTACCAGGTTAAATAGATTGTACCGTTTCGTCTAGCACCAATACTGCTTGCTAGAACGCTTTCATACTTCTACAGTTGTTGCGTATGATCATTCTCAATACACCTGTATCAAGAAATCCCACTTTGACCTTGACTTAATTTGGACTTAGAATGATACTGTACCAGGTTAAGTAGATTTTACAGTTTCTTCTAGGACCAATTTTGCTTGCTAGAACGCTTTGGTACTTCTACAGTTGTTGCTTATGACTATTCTCAATCCACCCATAATTATCAAACACCGACTTTGACCTTGACATTGTTCAAATGGGCTTTTGCTGCACAGGCATGCCACCGGGGGCGTACGCGTTTGTTGAACGCAACGTTCTTGTTCTCTCTGAGTTTATGATATTTATTTCCTCTGGGAGACTATAAAATGTACCTCTGCATTTTTTACCTTGATTCTTCAACTTAATATTAGTATATAGAATATGCTTTCGTAAACTTATCACTGGTTTCAATGAATTTTGAAAGATCTTTCCTTAGTATTTCATTGTGTTTCTTTAGATTCTCATTTTCACATTTGTATTCCTCATTTTCATGCACCATGTAGTCTTGAAGTGTGTTTAATGTTATTCCTCTAATTTGTCATACTCAGACCCGACTCTGTGGTCGATTGGTAATCTCTGTAACCTCTCACTGATAGAGGGTCGTGAGTCGAGCCCCACTACCGACCATGTATTTTTATGTGAGAAAGTTGGCAGTTGCTTATGGAGGATGGGAATTTAGCTCTAGTTCATCCCAGGAACGATGGTTAGGTGAACTGTCTGCCTCATATGACTTTGACTGTTGAAAAGGCGTGAAAAACTCGATATGAACAAATAAACAAAATCATCATAGTCTTGTTCTATTTGTGCCAATAAACAGATAAAAGCAGAGCTGAAATTTAATGTTGTGAAAAGTTCATTATTGTCTATTTCAAAGTACTGCATTTCTTGTAAGTTTTCATTTTATATGTGAATTACAGCCAGATTTACATATTCTTGTTTGACCATTACAGACTCACATAAGTTAACATAATGATCATGTAACATTTACTGTACCAAGCTTTACAATCTGTAACAAGTGTACATCTGTTTACCACACCTTCCACATTTTGAATATTGGTTTCTCCTTCCACCAAAATAAACTGCAGAGCACATTCCACTGAAACCTTATTACTTGAATTACTTATTGTAGTCAACTTAGAAAGAACATTTGTGTTTGAATTTCATGTGCAGACAACCTTTAAAAGACAGAGAGTATTCTTAACAGAAGCTCTTTATAATATTATATAGTAGAAAAACAACCCAGATCCCTAGCTTGAGGAAATAGGATTCGGATTAATCCTGATCAAAAGTTCATTAGAAGCCCTTTATGGTCCTTAGAATGACCTCTTGGACCATCATTCTGTTAGTTGTTTTGACTGTCAGTTTTTCTGTTATTGTGGAATAACTCGCTTGAAGGTTGAGGTACAGGAATCTTACTTGATTCTCCACCAAATATTATGATCTATGTATATGTGTAAATAGTATTCTCCATCAGAATGTGATTGTAGAAGAGGGGTGGTGAAGATTTGTATGGTCATATTGTGTACTCAAGTCTGCAGTTCTGATAATCATCGATGTTGATGATTCTTAAAACTCTAAAGTTCTATGTTTCCTTCAACATTGTTTATTTAATTATAATCAATAAGTACATATATTTGTTTTCAATTCACTAAGTTTAAAATTTTATCACACAAAGTCAATGTTCACAAAGTAATATGAAATGTTACATAGACAGCATCCAAAAAGTGTCTATAAAAGACAAAACATATTTCCTTGTCACAAAGACAGTTCCTAAAACACAAAATATTCTTCTAACTTTCTATTTCTTCTATATTTTTAAAACTAAACTGCATATATATTTATATGGCCTTTCTGTAGAAGGCAAGGCCTGCTTCTTAAAAAACACATATTTATCAACTGATTATCAACTAGTTAACTTTATATTGCAAACCTTAATACTTAAAAACTATATTTTCACAGGTATTGTGCTTAACAAAAGAGTGGCCTAAACATACATGATTGGTTAATTACATATTACATGACCAAGTCAAGTCAAATTATTTTATTGGCATAAACATATAAGTCCATGCCAATTACACATTATATCATCGGGTGACTATGATTCAACCCTCTAAGCTTTCAATACAAACAAAAAATGGTACAGAAGGAAATAAACATTAAATGTAACACTTACTTGTTCATTTATCCATTTTTCTTTACGAATGTCTATTTTTGAATTCAAATAATAATCCTAAGTAGTTGAATAGTATTGAATAAAGGTCAATGTCATATCTGTCCGCTATTTTGAAATAGTCCATGCTTCATCTCTGCGTGCATGCAACAAATTAGGACGATGCTAATCAGTTTAGATAAATGTCTTTTCAATGAAAAGTTTTTAAAATGTTTAAATAGTAACCATGTAAAAGAAATAGTTAAATGGTATTTTTAACAGTTTATCATGAATCACTCATCTATATCCCGTACCGAAAAAAGTTACAAAAAAGTTATGCTTTTTGAGACAAAAAAAGTTACAAAAAAGCATAACTAAGTTATACAAGTTTGGAACCATTTATTTCAACATAGTTACAGAAAAGTTATGCCTACTAAAAGTTACTAACTATAATATGTAACTTTTTTGTGCCTATTTACAGAGAAAAGTTGCAAAAAAGTTACATTCTAATTTCTATGCATGATTAAGACACAGAAAAGTTACAAAAAATTTTTAAGTGTATTAAAGTTACAAAAAAGTTACATTGTGGGCATACTTTAGTTACATTCAAAGTTACAAAAAAGTTACTCTAAATTTACATAAAAGTTACATTCTAGGCATACCTTAGTTACATTCAAAGCTACAAAAAAGTTACTCTAAAGTTACATAAAAGTTACATTCTAGGCATACTTTAGTTACATTCAAAGTTACAAAAAAGTTACTTTAAAAGTTACAGAAAAGTTAAACTAGAGTAACTGAATTTTCACTTTAATCAGACTAGAAAGATTTTAAATATAATATCATAACATTTAATTATTTCTTAAATAATACAAAAAGTATGTGAAAACAAAATTTTATTTTAGCAACAGTGACTTTCTTAAGCACATAGATATTTCATTAAATAAAACACTATACAGTCTATATTCCAACATTTTGGATGTATGTATGCTTAATTCACAAGACAATGGTGATTAGAGTTCTCTTCCTCAAGTTTGTTTTCATCTTTCTTTGTTCAAAACTGACCAATAGTGCATTATTCTAGGTTCATCTAGAAAACTTAATAATGCAGCTTTCACATCTTTGCCTTTAATAACAGCAGTCTGGAAAAAAAGAAGACATATACAATAAAATATGATTTAATAATTTCAATTGATTATCCAAAAGATAATGTGGATTACTTATTGTAGTCAACTTAGAAAGAACATTTGTAAGTGTTTGAATTTCATGTGCAGACAACCGTTAAAAGACAGACAGTATTCTTAACAGAAGCTCTTTATTTTTTTAATATTATATAGTAGAAAAACAACCCAGATCCCTAGCTTAAGGAAATAGGATTCGGATTAATGCAGATCAAAAGTTCACAATTAATGAGTTACTATTTCTGTTTGAAAGTTTCATTAAGATTTTTGTGTTCAGCTTAGCAATATTAGTTGATGTTAAGATTAAGAAATTGAAAAAGTTTGTGTTTTCTATACATGCATATTGATTATATGTTCCAATCATAAATATGACTTCAGTTATCAAACTAGAGTGCCAGGTCTCAAATACCCCATGTCAAGGGCCATAACTCAGAAGCGCCTGGGCCAATTGGGCTGGTTATCAAACTTGACGGTTGTGACCTGCCGGACAAATATCCTGAAAAAATTGTCGAAGTCCTGGCTAGCCCTTTTTGATAAAATGTTCTTACCAATGGATGCTGCTTCATTGATCACATCTGGAACTGTTTGTTCATCTTGCTCTAAAGAAATAAAATGCAGATATAAGGAAAATAAATTTTACATAATGTTTCCTACCAGAGAAGGAGAAAAAACTCAGATAAAGATCCCACATGATTGGTTGTTTGTATTCACATACAGTAATGTTATGATAAAAATCAATGTATTAATTTCAGTTGAATTAATAGGCATCTTCAAAATTTTAGCAAAAATTAAATTGACCTAGTTCTATTTAGTCATGTGCTCAGGTCAGTGTCTAAATATAACGAAAAAGGACATGTTTGAAAAGAAATATAATTTAAGGTTATTGCCATGCTGTGGTATCATAATTTGCCCTGCTAAAACTTTGCAAATGAGCTCATTAAAATCCCAACTGTTATGTCATTGAAATATGGACATAAAGGGGTTCCATTAATCCAAATGTCATTTTAATATTTTTAAATGCTTTTGTCTCAAATAAAGAATATAAGTACCATTTCTGACTACCATAATTATAGTCTTGTGTCATTTTTCCAATTGCTTTTTCACTTCTGATGTAGAACCTGCAGAATAATATAAAAAAATAAGCATATAAGTGCAATTTAACCTGTCATTGACTATAAAAAAGCAGGACTAGATATAAAATAACTATGAAGTTTATAATTCATAGCTCTTACAGTTCAAGTGTCATGCTCCTAATAAGAATCAAGTACAAACAAATGTAACAAAGGGCAATAACTCCAAAATTATGAAATGCAGAGTAACGGTTCTTGTGCACTTCACTCAACCTCAATGAGATCTGTCTGTCTATGAAGTTTCAAATTCATAGCTTTTATAGTTTAAGAGTTTTGCACCGGACAAGAATCAAGTAAAAAAACAAAGTGCAATAAGTCCAAAATTAAGACATACAGAGTAACGGTTCTTGTGCACTGCAGTAATCCTCAGTTAGATCTATCTAATAATGAAGTTTCAAAGTCATAGCTCTTATAGTCTAAGAGTTATGCTCCAGACAATAATTATGTATGAACAAATTAACAAAGGGCAATAACTCGAAAATTAAGAAATGCAGTGTAACAGTTCTTGTGCACTACACTCATCCTCAATGAAGTCTATCTAAACAAAGTTTCAAATGCATAGCTCATATAGTCTAGGAGTTATGCTCCGGACAAGAATTATGCATGAACACATTAACAAAGGGCAAAAAACTCCAAAGTTAAGAAATACAGAGTAACGGTTCTTGTGCACTACACTCATCCTCATTGAGATCTATCTAACTATAAAGTTTCAAATTCATAGCTCTTATAGTCTAGGCTCCGGACAAGAATTATGTATGAACACATTAACAAAGGGCAATAACACAAAAACTATAAATAAATTAATAATGATAAATGATGCCAGTTTCGCTCCAGATGGCGCGCTAGTATTGACCTAGTTGTTAGTAAACAACATGCCTGCCAGAATAAGCGCGAACATTAAAAAAAATACTAAAATTGCAATTAGACTTCGAATTAATCTGATTATTGATAAAGCTATGTAATATCGAGCAACTCGTATATATGTTGTATTTAGAATTATTTTTCTGTGTAAACAATATCTAGGTAGAAATACCTAAAGGTTATATCCCAAGAATCTGGAAGACCATCGTGAAAATTACGATATCAACAACTATGTACGGGTCGAAATCCTTCCTTGAATCTTTTTTCCGATCAGTGCGATCCATTGTACAGAATTGTGTACATGATAGATACAAGCAATATAAATTGAATAAATTTGCAGCTTTAACCTTTCATCTTCTTAAACTGACACGGCTTTTTGAAAAAAAATATGCCTTTGAGCCAATCAAAATCATGAGCGATGTCTCGTTTCGAATTTGGCCAATCAGTGTGTAATGTGACGTCAGCTGAGTGAATGTAATATTACAGAAACAACCAAGTAATTCTGAGCTACGCTCTGACTTAAAAAAAACAAAAACGTTTCTCCCTTGAATAAACATTTATCCAGTCTTAGATATCAGTTTACACTATCACCTACTTCCAATTAGAATCATTAATAGTTCATTTACAATCAGATAAGCTGGGAAGAACGTGTCACACGTTCAGTCAAGGTGCCAGCATATTTATGGCATCAAAATATACACAGAAATTTGATTCGTTGACAGTTTGCTTCAAACAACAAACACCGACATGTGTAGCCTTATATGGCAAATCAATGTGTGATTTATTACGTGATCAATTAATTAGCGAGTTTGTTTGATCAATTTAAATAACAACTTTGAACATTAATTTTTCAGCTGAATGGGAAGTGTTAAAAATATGTATGATCAAATACTATGTCTTGGATTTTGTCTGGTGACGTAATTTCATCTGTGTAGATAATAGATGTCCATAGGCACTTGATTCCGAGATTTTTATCATTATTATGTTTACAGACATTTTTTTTCAATTTCACTCATCAAACAACGCAAATCTGTCGAAAGAAAAATCTTAATTTTTTTCCTTTATTGTGTGTATAAAAACTCCAAGGTAGTGCAGTCGCCATCTTTTCGAATGACGGAAGTGACGAAAATAAGCGTGGGTCCCGGCTTTCCTTCTTATCTGCACGTTCTTTCCGGGAACCTTGCTTCTGTTGTAATGTGCCCCAACTAAGATATTTCTTTTGACAGATTTGCGTTGTTAACAAATAATGATACAATGTCAAACCTATTTATTCGTTCTTGTGTTACTTTCAGCAAACACAAAAAATAACTTACCCAAATAGGCTACTTTTTAGGCTCTCACTGACCTTCTGCTAGCAGAAATCTGAAACTAGATAAATCTTGTTTTTACAAAAATGCTCGTTTTTCTGGCAATATCAAGGGAGTTAGCTCCCCTTAAACCATCAACATATGTATAGATAATTTAATATGCATCAATAGATATAATATATGTATCAATTTCTTTAAAACATATACTCTTCTCTTTTACTACTAAATATTCATCTTATATGCAAAATGTATATAAGTTTGTCGAATGACGTTTTAAGTTATTTTTGGTTATTTGAATTTCTTTTGTGTTTACATTCGTTTAACACCAATACAGATCTGAATTAGGAGTAAGATTATGATCTATATGTTGTATATTGTAAACATGGTATCAGACACAAGTGGTCAAGAATATACTGACCCCCTTCGGAGATATGATCTATAAAATAATTTTCCCATATAAGGGTCCAGGAAGTGAGATGGCCGTGTTACATAATATTGCATAACAACTACTTAATTGGCAACTTGTCTTGATTTTATCAAAGCCTTTAAAGACATTGAAGCAGGAATGCGAGGCATGTCACTTAGACCTAGCAGTCCTGTATATTCCACAGTAGGGAGTTCAATAAAACTGACAGGGTCATTGATAGGCTAGCTTCTAATTACATGATCAGTCACTTAAATTTATGGCTGATATATAGCTACTGTATAGATACTTAAATTGATTCAATGTTTAATTAAAAATATAATTTTTTTTTTAAAGTATGTTTATATCAAATGCAAAATATTAAGAATAAGACAGCTCATTTAATATGATTAAAAATTTAATTACTCAAATAAATGCTCAACGCTTCAAACAGACAGGGATGCTATATTACAGGGATGTGCAACCACTTATCATCCACTGATCAACTATCGATTATCAGTGCCTAGGCTAGTTAATTGAAGCAAAGGTATCAAAACTACCGAAATTACCATGAAATTGTCACAAAGAATCGATAATTGACAAAAAGTAACATTAGTGGTCCTCGTAGTTTTTATTTGTTTGTTATTAATTATTAAAACTTATTTTTTTCTAAATTAAATTTGAGAAAGAAATGCTAATATTATGTAAGTTTTGTAGGAAAGAAATGTTTACATTATGAAAGTTTTGTTCGATTTATGAGCTCAAGCAGAGATGCTACACTTGGCTCAAGACGAAATTTTCACTGCTATTTTTTTTATTTAAATTGAATTTTTGACAGAAACGTTTATATCATCAAAATATGTATGAAAAATTGAAATACATGTAGTATATTACATTATGAAAGTTTTGTACAATTAAATTTTATGTTGTGAAACTTTTTTTCGAATTATCAACTGAAGGCGAAATTTTTACGGAATAAAGTTGTGAAAGAAAAGTTATTTCATGAAAACAAATGCACGATAGAATGCTAAAATTTGACTTAAATATGTGAAAGAAATGTTTATATTATGAAAAAATAAAAGATCGAATGCTAAACATTTGAATTAAATTTGTATAACAAATATTTATATCATGAAAGTTTTGTTCAACTCAAGACCAAATTTAATTTTGTATCATGGAACTTTTTTCTACTTATCAGCTGAAGAAGAAATTTTCATGGCTAAACTTTTGTTTAATGAAATGCTATATATCATATGAATGTTTTGTACAAAAGAAATGTTATACATTTACATGTTATACAACAGGGTTCCACCAATGAAATTGAATGTCATGATTTAAACTAATGTTCACACCTTATTGATTAGATCAGTAATTAATCATTGTTGAAAAACTGATATTTTTTTAGCAAATACAAAAACAAGTCAAGTACCTGAGATCACAATGAAATATTCGTGGCAATTAGCATAAAATTGTCACATAGTGATTGGTGACATAAAGAAAAACAATCCATGATCGTATAGTTAGGTTTAATCAAATTAAAATGTTCTTATTTTCTCTCTCATTTTCTTCTCTCCCACACACAAGACAATTAGTTACATGGTATCTAAAAATGTTATTGACAGCAGTGGGCGTTATCATCATTATCCAATGAAGTTTTCGGAACCACAAGTCTTATGACCAATGAAATTATAGGTTAATTATCTGATGCAATACTAATTCGGAATGTCTTCTTCCAAAAGTAGCAAAAAGTTATCATTTTTCGTCGATCAATTTACAATAATTATTATAAACTTTTAATATATAATGCAAACATCCCAAAATACCAATTACAGTAAAACCTCGATTATCCGAACACCGATTATCCGAATACCCGGTATTATCCGAATAAAATCTACGGTCCCGATTACGTCTCTATATATTTCAAGTACAACGAACCCCGGTTATACGAATCGGATTTTACGAATACCTGGTGTAATCCGAATGCATTATTTGGTCCCTAAAGTTACAAATGCGCGTATTTTCACACCTATTATTCGAATCGTCATTGTAACAATGGCCGATTGAGAATCAAATGTTGTGTGACAAACAATGTGTCACATCAATTCATACACGAAGCGTGTCAACAGTTTAATTATCGTTAAGTTGACCATATTGTTTGTTACGCTTTTATACTAATCGCGACGAATATTACACTATGATCTTGGATAAGTTAATATGCGTACGTACCTGCATGGTGATCTGTATGAACTTATTTGCATTTCGGCGTCAATAAAAAATTAAAAACAGATTCGAACACAGTTAAACAAAGCTAACTAGAATATGATGATTTAGTGAAAAAACGTACCAAACCTAAAACATTACGTCTTCGATTCTTTAATTGTCTTAGAATGTTACGATAGCGATGCCTAGTCGATCGTTAGTAAGTGAAGTGAAAATGACATATTATTGTGTCGGATTGTGTTCTGCATAATCCATAAATGCGCGGATATTTATTTAACAAGAATTATAGTTTCATTGGTTAACTCATATACATTCATAAAACAATGATAAATAATAAGTGTTTGTGGTACATTTTATTTTATTCTTATTATCACTCAAATAAATAACGTCATGTTTACATACGAGAGTTAACTCCCTTGCAATATACGGACAGTACGGAATTTATCGTTTCCAACCAATACATTATACTGAAATGGATTATTCGAAACCATGGATTATCCGAATGATTTTTCAGGTCCCAATGACATTCGAATAATCGGGGTTTTACTGTAGTATATTGACGACATCTGTGGTATGCTGACTTAAGTTGTTTACAGAGACTTGTTCTACTGCCAATACAGACATGTTAAACGTACTCTTGTCATTATTTAAAATACAGACTGGTATATACAAATTCATGTCTCTCTAATTAATTATTCAATTAATGATAATTATAGAAATAATATGGGTATGAGAGCCACTATGTTATAAAATCATAAATTGATCGACCTTACAATTAACATTACAACATGTACATTACCAGATAAAAATTAAATAAGATTAAAGTTATGTTTCCTAATTGCTCTCTTCATTACAAACAGATCTGGAAGAACTGGAATTCTGTAAGCATTATAATGTAATATACCGTTTCCTATCTAGTCATTATTTCAAGATTTTGAATTAAGAACATAATCAGTCGCGAAATTGTGTTCTTTTACAAAAGTAAGCATGAACAAATTATCATGCTGCCAATGTCGACGTGTGTAAGTGTCAAACTATGGAAGAAAATTTTGATATAGAGTATATCTTCACATACAAATGATATCGCAAAAAGTGCAATATTTTCCTTGTCAGATCAGGCCTCCATTTTGTAAATTGTAAAAAATGAGTCATCACGAAATTATGTATGATAACAAAATAAAACATGAAAATATAGTTATGCCGCCAATATAGAAGTATGTCACACTTCAACCACGGCAAAATATCGTGAAATTAAGAATATCTTCACATACTAAAACTGTCGCAAAAAAACTGACATTTTCTATTATGCGACCATTTCGGTCAAATTATCACGTCAGTTTGATTTTCGAACGGTCACAAGAACTTGGAAATTTTTAGAACCACGAATATTTAGAAACAAAATTACAACATCTGAATATTTAATGCTTTAAGATCAATTTATAAAAAACTCTATGCAAAAACAACATTTATTTAAGCCGATTGAAGAGAATATTTGACCCATCTTTTATCTGCTAGATAACGACATTAACGGTAAATGCATGCGCATGCCCTCTCGCTCGCGTGAATTCTTGCGTCTTATCCCTAGGCACTATTTTTCAGCCAGTTTCCGTCCGTTGCTAATCCCTGTAATATAGCATCCCTGAAACAGATTAGCAGATATAATGTATCTCACACCAATTTAGTTTAGTTAGGTCTGGATAATTTTGATAAATTAAATGTCCATTTTTTTAGTTTAACACAAACATATCCTTACCAATATATTTTCTCAAGCAGTACCTGTATAAACATAGTTTCTTTGCAAGTTATTTTAAAGATCTGAAATTGAGATTAACACGGAGAGTATGATATACTGCATGGTCAATTGATTATTAACTATATATTGTTTGCATTAATTAATCTTAAAACATATAGTCCAGAATCAGATTTCATAAATGTGACTTGTTTTGTTATTAGCCTTGCATATTATATAAATAATAATATAAAATCATATTAAAAAGTTGCAGTTGTGTTCGGCGATTATAATGTTATCATACAGTTCAAGACGTAATTAATGTGATCCTTTAATTGAATTAAATGCAAAAAAGGTCAGTAGTCCATTTCGAAATACATTTAAGGAGGCTGTGTGTATATAAATTCTACTTTATTAAGTGTTTGAGCAACCAAGATCAGAAAATAACCATCCTGTTCCCTTATCTTTATCTATTGTTTTTTCGCACAAAATGTGCATCGATAACGTAAAGTCTCACGAGATCCCCCGTGCAGGATTCTGCCAAGATACCAATCAAAATTGACCAATCAGAGCCATGGAATTTTTAGGCTGTACCTGTTGGCTTTGTACAAACAAGTCAACGGGAACCATTTAACTAGTACTCTACCTTTTCTATGATTATATATATAGCATTTTTAAGTTCATGTTTACGAATTACAAAATTTCAGTTCAGAATAAAATTGCGGTGAGTGATGAATAAGTGATTCATTCTGCATTTTCATTGAAAATAAACATGAAATGAATGATCGTAATATGATCTACAAATGTGTGTTTAAAATTGTTGTGGCTGCGGTGTGATGATGACATCTTGTTGTTGAGATCTAATTGTATACTCAAATCTGATGGATCGTTGATGTTGTTGATTGAACACATTGTTCTAGGTTTCCTTCAGTATTATTTATTTAGTCATTAACAACAGACATTTGTTTTAAATTCACACAAAGTTCAAATATGATATAACACAAAGTAAATTGAAGTCCAAATATTTCAGTAAACACAAAGTCAATCGGAGTCCAAAATATTTCAGTAAACACAAAGCAAAATTTTAATGTCACATGGACTGTATCCAAAAATGTGTCTAAAAGACAAATTACAGTAAAACCCTGATTATCCGAAGTCGTCGGGACCAAAAAATTACATCGGATAATCCAGGGTTTCGGATAATCCAGGGTAAGGGAAATCTAGACAATTGCATGAAAATAAAGGGAGATAACTCATATATATATATGGTGTACACGTATATATATAATAACAACAAAATTAATGTGTTATATTTCATATTTTATTTACAAAGAAAATGCATTTTACGATAAACATCGACAAAATGAAATCATGAAATGAAATATACATGGGATATAGAATAAGCACACTGTTTAAATAAATTACAAATAGAAATAAAATAAAAATCCAACGCGAAGTTTCATTATATTGCTACTGAGTCACAAACACTAACTAGATATTTTAGCTTATCGACCTGTTTATCACTTCGGATAAGCCATGGTATTCAGATTAGACGATTCGGATAATCGAGGTTTATTTACATTGAAATATATAGAGGGAAATTCGGGACCGAAATTTCATTTTGGATATAAGACCAGGTTTTCGGATAATCCAAGTTCAGATAATCAAGGTTTTACTGTATATTTCTTGTCACAAAGACAGTTTCTTAAAATAAAATATTAACTAATGTATCCTATATTTCTATAATTTTCTATATATTTTAGTATACATGTATCTCCAAATTTAACTACCCTGGTATTTATAAGGCCTTTCTGCAGAAGGTGTGGCTATATTCATAATAAGCTTATTCTAATAATTGATTATCTTTTTCAAACTTTGACACTTAAGACTTCCTAAAAAACTACATCAGATATTTTACAAAACAAAAGATTGGCTTTAACATACAGGATTACTTAATTACTTACTAAATTATTAAAATGGCTTGGACACCTACAACTTGAGAGGATGTCTTAATCAACTTAATCAAAAATTGCACAAATATTTAACTAAATAATATCTGACATATTATTATATAAGTAAACAAGTAATACTTGATTTCCATAGCACAAAAAGATTATGATGCAATATTTTAACACATCAATATAATTGATATGTAAATTAAAAACATAATATCAAAAATATAATTTATAGAATTGAACTCGACATTTTGATACCAAACATGCCATGATTATCATTAGTAATGTTTAAATGTGTTTTACTATCTATCAACCAATATCACATGATTATACAATAAAACAAAAAAAGTGAAAAATATGCATCATAATGATTTCATTAGGGGTCAGTAATTGTTTTTCAAAATTATAACATAATTGTATACATAGTACATTTGCAATGAATGCTATTCTTATTCACTGCCACCTCCACGCGACCCAATGCCCAGGCTTCCCAAATTTGAAACATACTGGCTGGTTTCCTGTTTGAAGTCTGCTGATTCTGTGATGATGACAGTACAAAACATCTTGACTTATCCCGAGGTTCTTGTCAAACTTTCTGATCCGCCTGAATTTGATTGTTCATAGGAAAATCTTCATTAAAAATCTGAAAATAAAACAGATGACATAAAGCTTAGTAGATATTTGACATGTAGCATTGATTAGTAGACATAATTGATTCATATCATACCCCCCCCCCCCCCCCCCCTATCTATCAGGCCTAGAGCTTAGGTATTTGGCCTGTAACATCACTTTGTGAACCTCTACCATACTGTACATATCTTGACTCTTGGGGTATCCTGCCCAAGGGGCTGCTTGACTTTACGCAGATTTCTATACGAAAATCTTTACAAATAAAATCTAAAACCAGAACACTTTTAGAGCTAAGATATTTAGAATGTAGCATGGATGACTACCAAGATTGATCGAATCATGATCCCCTAGTCAAATTGACCCTACCCTGGGTCATTGTTTCATGTAGGAAAATCTTCAAGAATTTACTAAAAAATCAACCAGAAGGCCTGGAATTTAGACATTTCCATGATGTAGCATAGTAGACAAGAGTCTACCAGTTCATAGTCATGAACCGTAGGATCAAAATGACCTTACCTCTCATGGTCACTTGATTGTTCAAGGCTGTTATACCACAGTGGGCCAATGTTGCTTAAACTTGGCAGGAATGTTCCTGGCCTGAAGCTTTTTCAAAGGTATTCAAAGAATTCCATTCCGTGCAGACCTCTTGTTGCCATGGGAATGAAAAAAAAAATCTTCTCCAAAACTGCTAAGGCTTGCTAACATATTCAACGTAGAATACTGTCTGATGGATATCTACCAAGATTGTTCTAAGTATGGTCCGCCCGGATGTCATGGGGTTTTTTCTAATGGTAAAAACTTCAAAATCTTCTTCTCTGAAATATAAATATTTGGCATGAAACATTGTGTATTGGCCCTCTTGTTTCTACACCAATTCAGTCTTTGCAAAATTATAGCAATATTGCCAGGCATCCTTTCACACTTATAAATGTTGAAGATGGAAAATGACTATCATGGCTGACTGTCACTATTAGCCACCAACTCAAGAAGATGGGAAATTAAAATTATTTTAACATTTATAACCTTGAAATATAAAAAATATCTGCAAAAGAGCACTTGCTACCTCACAAAATAGTCATCATACAAAATGGCCTCCTAAGTTCCTAGTCCTCAACCAATCTGTTTATGAGTAAACATCAGTCAGAAAAAAACATGTCTACCAAATTCAGTAAAAATAAAATGTCAGTTTACATGTTCTATCAAATAGAAATATGAAGGTCATGCTCAAATATAGCGGAACCTTTCCAAAGCAACACCCTTTTGGAGTTGCAACTGTGTTGTTGTTGAGAGGTTGTTGCTTTAGAGAGGTTACATTAAAGTTAAAATATGCAGTGGGAAAAAAATCATGCTGTTGTTGAAGGGAGGTTGTTGCTCAAGAGAGGGCTGCTCTGGAGAGGTTGTACTGTAGTATTGAAATAATGGAAACAATGTACCTTAGAGAGGTTTGAACATGAAAGGTCACCTAAAACTTCAAGCAATCTTTAAGCCTTTAAATTTGCAAATATCAAGTGATAAATTTGTCATGTATATTCAAGTATAGTTTTATAATTCTGTTCAACCACTACATGTATATGATTACACCAAAATAAGTTGTTTAATTCAAAATACATTCTCTCATGAATGAGTTTATGCTGACACTTTCACACTTATCAGAATATTTGTTGAAATACGTTTTGTAACCAGGGAACACATGCATATTTGTATTTTTGGAAATTAAGCTTAAAGATATAGGAGGAAAATGTAAAGTAGGAGTAAAACAGCCATTTTTATGAAATCAACTAGTTTCTTGTTTGTATATTTTTTCTCTTTTTGCTTTTAGATAAATGACCATGGTTACATGTACATGTAACAGAGTGACAAGCAAATTTATAAAAATTTACCATTACATGAACAATTTGCATGTTTATATACGGAAAGTCACTTAGGGATAAATCTTTAATATAGGCATAATTTATTACAGGGTGTCCCAAAAGAAAGGTAACACTTTCATACATGACTAATGTCCCTTTGAATTGCAGATTAAGTTTTTTGTGTCAGAGAGGATGAAGTCATCACATCAAAAATGTAATAAAATACTAA
Source organism: Lutraria lutraria (assembly GCA_964023205.1). Lineage (NCBI taxonomy): Eukaryota > Metazoa > Mollusca > Bivalvia > Venerida > Mactridae > Lutraria > Lutraria lutraria. The sequence continues at coordinate 36,750,763 of OZ026833.1, forward strand.
AATGATGTCAAGGATGAAAAATGCACTATTGTTTTCTAATTTGTATTTAACTGCAAATTCTGAAGATATTTGTAAGATTCTCTGACACAAAAAACTTACATCTTTGATCTACATATCTATAAGTAAATTATGTATTTATCTGCAATTTAAAGGGGCATTAAATACATGTATGAAAGCGTTACCTTTCTTTTGCGACACCCTGTATGTAAAAACGATTTGAAAACATATAATTATGTACTTATAATTTGAAATGGTTGGGCAGTGTCTAATAAAAAATACTTGCTTTAAATGAATGGACAGTGCATGATACCTGGTGCACATGGGTAGGGTAGTATATGTGAAAAAGAAGTGATCCTTATACCTCCTCTTTTTATAGTAGAATCTTTCTAATCTGATCTTGTTCAGACTGACAAAAGCTTAACAAAGACCGCACAAATAAACAAAATGGGGAAAAAAATTTAGGTAGCGCCTGATTATATTAAAGAAAACAGAATCACAATTATTGTCTTATTTAAAATAGCATTTTTAACACCAAATGTTAAGTATTTGTTCTACTTACCTGTAATGTACCTGTTATCCTCGAATTTTAATATTTGTGACATATGGTTTCAATTTTTTACTTAAATTTATTTACCTTTAATAATTTTACAATTTCAATTTTTATTTTCAGTAATATATTTTGGTTTAAAGACTGTAACTTTATAAAATTATGCTAATTTTTTCAACTTGACTTTATAAAAATATGCTGATTTTTTCAACAGTTAATACTATTTTATGTGTTGCACTCTTAACTGAAATTTGCGATTTCTCATGCTATAAGCAGTTACAACCTATTTTATGTGTAATATATTTCCTATGTACCAATCTTTTAAATGGTTGAATGATGAAAAAAATATTAACAATGGTTAACTAATATCTATCTATAATAATACACATCAACAAAGCACTAGGCTTAAATGATGTATTCAAATATTTGGATACTGGCCATGTCCACAGCCCAAATTTTGGAGTGCATAGTTTTAAGCTACCATGTGCAGTAAATGATCTTTATGATCATTAATTTTGTGTATTGGGAGAAGACCATTGTTTAAGATAAAACTTGACTTGGCATGCATATACTTATATTTATAGCCACATGTTTGTTGTCTGACTATTCTCATGAAGTTGGAACAGTCAGGTTTTTGACAGCAGTACTATTCTCTGACAATTTTGTTTGTTGTAACTTGTGTTTCAATTTTTTAACAACTTTTTGACATTAAAGATTAAGCTTGTGCTTAAGTAATGTTGAGTAAAATGAACCTTAATTTTTTTACATTGCTTTGAACCACTTTGGCATTTTACTTTTTTTATTTTGTTTCTGAGAATGTAAATTTTTAGGTATGAAATTGAGTAACAGGTGAGCTTTGAAGCATAGACCTTACATTTTGTGGTAAAAAAAACTGTCACTGAATCAGATTTTTTATAAGCTACTTGATTAACTGGATTTAGTTAAATTTATTGATTGCCTTGTTTTCTGCAACATTCAGTGTTACATACAATATTGATAGATTTTTTTTTTAGTTACTACAAATCTATTGTAGAATTCTGGCTTTTGATTTGAAATTCAAATAGACCAATTTTCCAAGCCTGAGATTAATAAGGATCACTTCTTCATAGTACTCGTCCATGATGCTTGCTATAATGTAATCCAAACAGACTAATTCTATTATCACAAAGTCATTGTTTTTGTGTGTATTGTAAAATAATTTATAAATAAGTGATTACGCTCCATTTAGAATCTGAGTAAAGTGTGTTTAAGTATCATAAGGTTTCGTGTGACAAAGGAAAATATTGGCAGGAATAATGGATACTTGCACTCAATACATGTATGACAAATACATTGTATCCGAATTCAGTAATATAAAACTTGAATATACATGTCAAATTTAATACTTAATATTTGCAAAATGACAGAATCTGATGTACAAAAAATGAGTAAAATTTTAAGGGGCCATTGGTGTACACACCTTTCATAGAAACATAGTTTCAGTTATGTCAATACTATTATAGCACAACCCTTATACTTCTGTCCCTGTAATGTTTAGCATCAATGCAAGTTTAATATGAGAAACTTTTATTTACATCACAACACTTCAGTTAACTTCACAGCACACAAATTCAACAAAATTAAATACACAACCAAAGTTAGTAAAGCAACATAATTTTGATCGGCAGTTTCTTACCTATTTTTAGTTTTTAGCTCAACTTTAGAAGAAAAATAAGAGCTATCACTGCGTTACGTTTAATTCGTCATTATAAAACCCAACGAAAATGCATTTTTTTTCCAAGTTTAATTACATTTCTTGACATAAAATTCAAACTAACTTTCAAAATTTAAGTCAAGTTTACATCAAAATTAAGTCAAATTATTCCTTTAAATATACGTCGAGTTTTATCCAACCATAATATTGAATTAAACTCAAAATATTGTTCACCTTAAACCAAAGGGCCATGTCATATAAAAAATATATGTTTTTTTTATATAAATAATTTCATATAAATAGACAAGGGATGGAACTCTTGAAATATGCTATACAAATTGGTTTAGCACGGTCATGTAACCCAATATTACAATACTAGATTACAATAAATAACAAGCGTTACATCGAAATTATGATTTTGTGTATTATCTGAATATAAATTACATCTGTCTTCCACAAAATATTAATCGCCTAGCTGTCATTTATTTATTAATTATGCGAATATTTATATTCATTGCTGAAATTTATTTCAATTGGCAGCCATTTTGTTGTTTTGTAATGAGGCATTTCATTAGTCATTCGTGGTTCCCGTTTACACAATCAGCTGACATTCACACGACAGGGTAAGCCTGAAACAATTTACTGCCGGAAAGCTGTCTAGAAATATACAATGTAGCGTGCAAGTTGATAACCTTTTCGCAAAAGCGAAAATAAACGCACTCTACAGATAGCACAGAATAACGCACGAAATTCATGATTTTTAATTTTCGGTGTATACAAAAGAAGTATCAGTAACCCAGTTTTGATTGCGCAAACTTACCTCAATTAGTCTCAAGCCGGGAACAAGGGGGTATCGACCAATCAAATCGTTTGATACAATGTCGCGCAACGGGACAAATTTAATTAAATGGCTGGTAAATAAACCTGTTGGCACGGATTTTGATATTTAACTCGCTACACAATTAGTAATTGACCAGTGATTGAATGTTTGTTGCAGGTTGATATATTTTTGTGTCAGTTATTGTATGCACCTTTAATTATATGCAGGTGTTCGTCTTGTTTTGCAATTTAGCATGTATTCTTCTAGATTTATTTGGTTACACGGTCATTCTAGACCCATTCTTTTTCATGCGAGTAGAGGTAATGTTAAGTCTGCTGTGTCTAAAATACTTCATTAAGAAAAAATATCTTTTGGTCAGTTGATAGGGTATATAATTGCCATCAGTTTGATATATATATATAGGTATTGTGCGTCATTTCTACATTTGAACAGAACCAATATTCTGAGAATTTCAACAAATTTTCATTTCGTGGGAGTTCCACCCCTTGCCTATATATATGACAGAATATATATTTTTTTTGTTATCATGCATTCTCATTGAAATTAATGTCACAACTTTAAATTCTAACAATATTTTCAAATATAAAAATATTTAACTCATGTGTAAGAATGAACCATTTGAAAATAGAAAATGCAGAAAAATTATTTCCGTGTGCTTGTTTAAGTAAAGATTTTTGAAGTAGAGTAGACCACCCCCATGTAAAATACAGTGTCACAACCTAGAAAACAACATTTTGGTCGTTACTGATATATCTTATGCACAATTTATATCGAAAAGTATGTCTTTTATTGATAGTAATGATCATTATTAGTCACAAGAAGTAACATTTTAAGGAATAAAAGCATCCTGACAAGATGCATAAATTGACATGATGATGTCGCAACCTGCACGAAGTTGACGTGACAGAGATTTACAAAGGCAGCTACTGACTCGAGATATACAGTTTGGGCATGTTGTAACCTTCCAAATTAATTGTTTGGTTATTTGTTTGAAAAATATATTAACTTTCAATAGCAGATATAATCGATACACTTGCACAAATAACTTAAAGTTGGCTACTGTCCATTGGGGATTTTTTGTCTGTATATATACGTGACACGGCGATGCAGCTTATATAATTGATTACACCCATTTAAGGAAGTTTGCGGTGTTGCTCGGCAAAAAAGAAAGTTTGTTAGAATGGCATGACATTTGGAGGAATTATACCTGAAGTAGCAGCACTTAGAAAATATAGTTCTTTTTACTGTTTGACGTCGGTGACCTAGCTACTAAACAATGTTAAAACACTGCCTATCGGCACCAGCCATGTGAACAACTTGTTGTACTTTTCCCGTCATATCTTTGCTATAAATTGTCATAAATTGAAAATTCGAACTTTGCAGATGAGCGAATGCAGTGGTCTACCGAGTGATCATCATCAATGCTTTGAATATCCATGACTGCCTGGCCTGTCGGAAATTAATCGACATCAAAACATCATTATGGGGACGTCTTTTCCACGTAAAATATTCAGAAAATGCAAATGTAGCTAAAACGCCGTGGTAGAAGTTTTTAAAAAAAATAACATTATGTAAAACATTCATTTATCTACACATCTAGCGAAAAAAATCTATACCTCTTCAGGCTACTTTTTTCAGTATTGTAACGTTTCCTAAAGTCATATCATGCCAAAATGATGTCAATCATTCTGCACATAAAGACAACGTTTTGTTGGAGCAATATTCATTTAATTTGGTTATTTTATCTAAGGGTTGAACGTCTGATTTATTCTATGACTTGATGATGAAGACATCTATGTATGAAAACTATTATTGTGAAGAGAAAAAATCCAAAACACTGTATGTTCAAAGATATGTACATGTTTGTTTTTGTTTAAATTTGTACACACCACAAGGTGAGGTTGAATGTACATGTATATAAATGTACAATTTACGTACAGTTACTATGTTAGGACACGAATGTAATGCACATAATGACGGAAAAGATGTTACTAACATATTTTTCATTCAAATATAGACAAAATGCGGGTGCGCATAAATGGTAAATTACAGTCAGAAAAAATATCTTGCGACTCTCGAAGTTGCCTGTAACCCAGTGATCGGGGGGGGGGGGGGTAACTTGTGAAAGTCAGTTGAATATGAATATAAATTTCAGACTATAAAACTATCCTTTTACTTCTTACCTTTTTAGCTATAATCGCTCACAAGAAGAAAATACTATTATCAAAGTCAATAAAACATTTTGACCCTGGGGCCATCATTTGAATAAATATATTTATGAGAGTATGTAAAATCAAGTTACACCCGGGTTGGGGCCAATTTTTACCCCATGACCATAATTTGAATAAACCTGGTAGAGGTTTAGTAGAAAATGCTACATGTACAAACCAAGTATCTATGCTGTAGATACTGTTTTGGCAAGTTAAGAATTTTTTAAAAGATTTTCCTAATGGTTGCTATGACAACCAGAGAGTTGCTAGGTTACCGACTTCAAACTGTAAAAAGAACTATATTTTCATAAGCGCTGCTACTGCAGGTATAATTCCTCCAAATTTCATGCCATTCTAATAAACTTTCTTTTTTGACAAGCAACACCGCGTACTTCCTTAAATGATTTTAATATAGTGGTTTGGAAGTCCTTTAATAGTTAAAGCCACCCAGGATGACCATCTTTGAATTTCGCTACAAAATTTTCCGGTTTTAAAGTAAATATGTAATTTAGGTGACAAAGCTTTACGTGATAATTTATTAGTTGTTTAAGACTTGGTCGTGATTATTACGGAAATGCATTCGCCATGTTTAGTGAAGTTATTCGGAGGGCCACAGAAGGTTGATACAGCCAAATGAATATGAATTTCTCTTGAAATACATGCTGACGAAACATTTTCTATTTTGTAAAAGCTAAGTGTACGAAATGCTTAATATTTCGTTGAAATCATATCACCTAATTACGTAGAATGTAATAATAAATGCACCAGGTCTGACTTAAAAACATTTTTGAATTCAGCTTAGATTAATCTATGCACGTGAACCAAGCAAACTCCTATTAAAAAATTGCACGTAAAAATTCAAATTTAGTAGTCTCTTTCTAACATTGTAATTTTTGGACTTGATTTTGATAAAATCGTTGACCAAAATTTTGTCGCTGGACTCCATAACAGCTTGGTTAAAAGAATACCGCATAAAGGAAATAGTATGCAACTAAATGGTGTGATTATATAGAAGTATCTGGAATCTTTCCCCAATTAAGTGTGTCAGATCTAAATATATTTCAAATCATTTTATTGTAACTACATGGAAAGAGTCATGTATCTAAATAAGTGCTTGTCAGTATAGATACATGAGATATTCAAATGCGTAGAATTAAAACCGCGTATTCACTGTCCAATAAAATATCTTGCTGTAAAAGTAGTTCTACTTTCGGTTTTAGTTCGATAGTTCAGAAACATCTCTACGAACGTATTCATGCATTTGCAACAATCTACCATCGATGTATGTGTTTTGTGCCTTTCTAACATTTCTTAATATTACAAAGCGAATCGTATTTCTGTGATATTCACACCAACTAGTGTTAGTTTGATGACGGAATCGCTATTTATAGACTCACTCCCGCAGTAGCTAGTAGAAAAATGTAACCGGTGTGGGGAGTTTAATTTATTGAATGAGTTCATGTCAGGTAAACATCGAAGGTTGAATTTTTAAACTGCGGCTTACGAATAATAATTCGAGTCGCTAAATACGAACGTAAATTACTGGATACGTGCTTTTTATTACAGTTTAAGAGTTCCTTTTACGCCAGATTATTTAGAATTACATAATCACGTCCGAATTTTATGCAACATCGGGTTAACTATCAGAGTTTCCTCTGGGTAATTTTCAGTTTGCGCCATTAAATTCGCCAATCATAAAAAGTTTGCGCCAGTGGCTCCATGCATTAAGGTTGGAGACAGTAATTTGTGTAAGGAGACAACTTTTTCTGTTAATATATACTATAGAAATAATAACTAACACACATAATTTTATATACTACATCTTTTATTACAGTCATCTTAAACATCATAAAACAGTGATGATGATTATAAATTTCTCAAAACAGTAATACTACAGTATTACAAATTAATTTACTCAAAGTTTACTTATTTAGAAAAACAGTGATAAATCATTTAAAAGAATCCTGTGATTATGAAAACTTCACAAATAATACCACAATATCATGATGGTATTAAGTATCAATGTTGTAACATTAATTTAACAACATTTGATTAATGGTGGGAGGGGGTAAGGGGCTCAATTCAATCCCTAGTATCAAGATAATTATGTTTTATTTGATCTTGACCCTACAGTTATCTACTTTAAAATCCTTCTATCTTTTACAGATGCCCATTTCTTAAATGCCCTATCAAAAGGAAACTGCCCTGTCTCTGGCACTTCTAATGAGATTCTCAATAACCTATCTAAAGACTTAATGGACAGTCTACTACGTAAGCAGGTCTTAATAAGGTTCTGCTTACTAAAACCTCTTTCACAGTCAACGGTAGACACAGGAGCAAGCAGAAACCTCTCTGCAGCCTCACCTGCTGCAGGATACATATCCTTCTTGCGAATGGCCAGGTTTGCAACATCCTTCAATACCTTAACAGACTTATTGCCATCTCTGATGAGGGCATGCACATAACCTAGAAACATATCTAAATCATCTGTACTACATTCTACACATACACTGCCTAAGTACTCTACAACTACATTAACATATTCAACTTTCTTCTCCTTGTCTAATACAGGATTAAAAAAATTGCTCAAAGCTGTCAGGACTACACCATCATCATTGTCAGAAAATCTATCATTCATGGATTTAACCATACCTGTGACAAACTTATCACAAATACTGACTGCTTCAATACGTTGCTTTGTTCCATCCCTAATAGTATGTCCGTGATACTGAAAAGTTGTGAGACCATCCTCTCCTATATGTAGCTCATCTGGTACCTTAGACAAGAAATTGCTCAGACATGTACCAATTCTTTCTTTGAGCCAAGACTCTCTAGCCTTTCAACTGTTGAGTAGAGCAGTGGAGTTACCTCTGAGAAATCTAGCTCTGATTTCTGATAGCACTTAGACAAAATAGCAAGTGGTTTGAGGACATCACACATGAAATTAACAACATACAGGAACTTATAACAGGTAATAGGTTTATACATACTAAGGGCCTTACCACTACTCTCCTCTAAGAAAACAGACACCAAGTCACCATAATTCCTAACTAAGGCATCTACGGAACCCTCAAAACTAAGCCACCTTGTGTGAAATACCTCTTTAAACTTCAAACTCTTACCCTGTGTGAGCTGTTGTATAGATTCTAACATGGCCATGTGCTTAGGAGAAAAATGAAAATATTTATAGATACTGTTCAAGATTTCTTGTACCTTAACTAAGTATGGTATGCTGGCTAATACACCTGGGACAGCTTGCTTAAGTCCAGTGACTACACCTGATCCATTGCCTACCATAACTGATGCACCATCAGTACTCACACCACAAAGACCAGTCAATTCTATTCCCTTCTGATTAAGTGTATCTAACACTTTTGTATAAATAGACTCAGCATTAGCACGTTCTAGACTTTCAATACAAAAGAAATGAGTTCTTGGATTTACAACTCCAAGATGATCAGTTTCAAGAATGCGTATATAAATTATTAGAAATGTCAGTACTTTCGTCAAACATCAAACTATATTTTCCACTAGATCTAACTTTTTAAACATTAAAATTCATAAGGGTCGCGAAAAACGTATAACCACATGGTGCGTTTGATTTACGTTGTTGAATAAGTTTTCAAAATCTAATCGAGTAAATCACATGCAGACAGCTTTAATTTGTAAATTTGTTCAATGTATGTCGGCATCCCTTTGTGTTACTAAATTTCCTCTGATACAACTTCTGTTCTGACTTCTAAAACAATTCACCGCCTTTGATTTAACTGACACGATACTGGGACATGAAAAAATAACATTCGATCCGCGATTGGAACGACGTTTGAAGTTTAACTTGATTATTTGCTAGTAAATAAACCCTGGCTGACATGCCATTAAAACAATCATGGAAAGGGATTTACTTTGCATGAGATGATCAAAGCATTATTAATTCCCAGTTATTTAACACGTGTTTGGACTAATTACAAGCGACTGTCTATTCGACCGAGATTAATTGATCGGATAAGCAGACGATCGCTCTGGGCTATCGTTTATTTGGGTATGGTGCGAACAATATACAGTTAGGTATAATTATGACATATAATTAGCGTTTTTAGACCGAAAATTTTATTATTTTATTATTGGCGCCAGTAAAATTCGCCAATTTATTTTTTTTTGCGCTATAATTAATTTTTAGTCGCATTTGGCGCCATTGGCGAGCGACAGCGGGAACCCTGACTATAAATCATATGGGTTTTACTCTACTGTGTCAGGACCTTTTCGATTTGAGTGACCCTGAATGTGTTCAATGCGACGATGTTCTGTTGTGTTAAAACCAGAAGAATCAATGTTTGTATTTACTGTTACTGAAGTGTTGGTCACTAGTTTGTTTACAATAAAGAGTTTTTAATGCAATTAAATTGTTTTCAACTAATGTGCTAATCATTAAACTTTCCAATATCAGGCTTTTTTCATTTTATAATTTTAGCAAAGGGACTATAGTAGAGTCCTTGCGTATGTCATTTACCTACATGCATATGACCTGCATTACAATATGAATGAAAAATCGGTCCGTAATTTTAAATGTTAAAAATATTTGTATGGGCTCGAACGATGTGGGTACACATTTCTCTCTTTTGCCTCGTATGGTAAAAATCAAGTCTGACAGTACTTTCAGTACTTTGATTCATTGTTGCTATTAAATACATGAGTATTATTGAATGTCCATTGCATCTAGTATGTAATTTAAAGCTTTTGTTAGTTAACTGATACCAAACATGCTTTCATTTAATCTTTTGAGCTGCGCTGATACCAAACATGCTTTCATTTAATCTTTTGAGCTGCGCAATTCATGCAAAATAAAATAAATATGTTTTTCTTCAAATCAGCCGACCATCATATATGGAAATCAATCTCTATTACTATCATCATTATTTCAGTAGAAAACATATCGATCATTTCGTAGGTTAATTAATTTACATGATCAGATGCTTGCCGAATTGCTTGCATAAGACCATGATGAAATGTCTTTTATAACAAATTTGCTTCCATTGTTCGAGATTCTTTCTCTTAGTGATATTCAGTGATAAAGTGCAAGAAAGAGAAATATCAAGTTTCATATAGATACATGTATAATTATACTTTCAGTCACATTTGCATGTATGCTGCAAATGAAAGCATTCTTCCGTTGAACATTCTTCACAGACACATGTTGTATTTCTGCACATGATATGTTCCTCATCTAGCCTAGTGATGCTGTGCATCTTCATTGTCCTTTGTAGCATTTATTTATGTAATCATATAAACAGATATGGTGCATAGAGAAACATAGATCCTTAATCGCACAAGTAAAGTCTAGGGCTCTTACAAATTATCAAATGAAGATAAACAGAACTTCACATTTGGAATAATCAGAATACATGTATGTAGTTTACATGACAATTACAATGTATTTGGATATTCTGAAGTACGCTGAAAATAATTATTGTTGATATGATTACATTGTAATACCTTTCTTTATCTCATATCAAAAGCAGTTGGATTTGTCGTTTATGTGACAAAGATACCTATACCCATATTACATTAACCCTGTGTTTTTTGCTAATTCATTTTACGACCACTAGCATTTTTTTGCGAGTGGAACTGTAAGTGTTGTAATAACTTTACTTTTTTATGCAATACAATTACATGTACATAAAATACAACCTATTTTGTTATAGCATGAATATTTCTGAAAAATAACTGTTGTGAAAAAAATTCTAGTTGATTTCAAATTTTGCCATTTGAAATTTTGTGTACTAGCAAAAAACTGCTAGTGGAAGAAAAAGTTAAATTCAAGCCCTGTATTTTACAGCAAAAGCAATTGCATGCTTTAAATGATAGAATATAAAACATGAGTAACTGTTCCTTGAAAATTATAGAGAGATATACATCTAAGGTAAGGATAAACTATATTTAAAAAAGGAAATATCAGCATATTTGCTTTTAACATTATACATGGTTGTTATTTTGTTGAATACAGACAGACTTAGTCATATTTGATAGTACAGTTGAGTACAGTCTTATATGACCTTCTTTGGGATGCAGCTAATATGGTCATATAAGACAGCCGGTCATATAACACAGCCTTAACTATCTGACCTATACAGAATATAAAAGTAAAAGCGTATGGTGTCAAATGTCAAAGAAAGGTGTATGTGCAATTCAAATGTGTTTATTTTAATATTACAGGCATATAATCAAGAGATAAAATAATATTAAAATATAATGTACTGATGTTTAATCAATAAAATATATTATTCACAGATGATAAAACTTCATTGCATGAAACATCACATGAAACAATTCATGTGTTTCTACCAGAAAAGTCTGTGATCACTGACTGTTTTGGTTTCACAAACATAAATTTGAATAGCTCATTTTCAACATTGACAAGATTAGACAAAATATCATTGTTCCCTGAAATCGTGGCAAAGAGTATATTAAGTTTTTCAACACAGTCCAATGCTTCATTAAAAGAAACAGCACTAGTGACCATACAAGTCTGGTCACCACAATCATCATCATAATCACTGTCAACTGTACACTGCTCTGGTTGTATGTCTGCTATCCATTCATCAGCTGGCCTATCCCAGTCTTGCAGCTGATCAGTATCACATTTCACTACATCATTGTCTAGTTTATCTAACTTACGAAATTCACACCCAAATATCTCTATCGATGTCCATAACAGCACAAGTGGGATATCGTCATCATCTGAATCTACAGTCTCCTGACTAGGTGTTGTCAATGGTGCGTCTGTAAAATATAGACACAGGGTCAAGGTCACTACAAAAATCAATAAAATGTGTTACTAGTTAATCCAATCAACATTTAATACTTAATTTACATATTGAATCTTTATTTAGATAAAAATGTTGACATACAGATATATAATTTAATGGACAGATGCTGTCTATTCATGGACTTTTGTCTCAAGATAACACAGCATGTCGTTAAATAGAACCCAATCATAGAGTGAAAACGCACGGGAGCAAAAAGTACAGTCGTATAACACAGCATGTCATTATATACAGCCGGTCGTTAAGATAGCCTCGACTGTATTATGAATATTTTATACGTGAAATATAAAAATGTACCGTAAAATACATATACAAAGCATTCAGTGGTTTCAAATTGGTTCAGATTCAAGGTCATTAAAAACGTTGTGCCGCATACAATGTCATGTCCAAAAACCTTTGCTTTAATTTGAAATAAAAACAACAAAAATCGAATTTCTTTTTTCCAACTTTTTTGCCGTCCATTTTGGCCGGTTCATTGAGAATTCGTGTTATATGTATTTTTTATGTGACATAACCCTTTGCCTTAAACTTATATAGGAAATTTTTAAAATCTTCTTGGCCGAAACCACAATGCCTAGACCCTAGATATTTTGTATGTAGCATTATCTAGTGGACCTCTAACAAGTTTGTTCAAATTATTACCCTGGGGTCAAAATTGGCTCTAATCTATTTAGGAAAATTGAAAAAATCTTCTTGTCCGAAACCACAAGACCTAGAGCTAAGATATTTAGCCCGGGGTTTTATTTCAAAATAACTGTGTACTGTTTTTGCAGAAATGAAAATTTCTACTACATGTAAAAGCAGTCCTTGAAACTTATAATATTAGTCTTTTTATATATAGTTGCTATTTGTCCACAAGGCAACATTTATGATATCTTCAAGCACAGGTCTGTCTGACACATGTAGTATAGCATCTCTGTTCGTATTTTGACGGCGCCGTCAGTATTGAATACTGTTAAAAAGGCGCACTGGTGTTGCGTAATCGATTTGGGAGAAGCTGGTATTATTAATCATTTTTTACTTTCTTTTTTAATCTTTTTTAAACAATCTGATATGTATTGTATGCATCCATTAAGTGATAAAAAATGTCAAAATATTTCAAATGAATGTTTTTTACCGTTACTACAAAGCTTTGAAAATGTTTTCTGTATATTTAATAGCTTCCCCCAAAACGGTTAGGCTACGCTCTTTTTATACGTTCGTTTCTAATCCTTACTACCCCAACTTCGCAAAAGTACCGAAAACGTTTTCGAAGCTTGTTAGCTACTTTAATAGTGCAACTTAGAATAATAACAGCTATACCGCGCTGTCTGTCAGAACCATAATTCTAAATTGCATGGTCATCGACCTAGAACAGCATTGAATGTCATTGATGACAAAATCTAACTATCTATATGTGTTTCTTATATACATTTAAATATCTATATTTTTAATACAATTAATAACATTCTTAAGATAAAGATGATGAGTAACCTCTGACCGGAACAGTGGAATTCCAGCAGAACAACACACGCTCGCGGCATAGCATATTTTGGTTAGCCAAACTTTTCGAGAAGATATTTACAGTTCAGATGTTATGAAATGAAATGATATGATTTATAGTACACGTCGTATAAAACATTTTGATGTATTTTTGAAAAAATAAACTAATTGTTATTATAATTACTATCAGAACTGTGGAAGTTGCTGTACTGTCGATGTCGATGCTATTGACTTAGATCTGCATAGGATTGAAAATCATGTCCTCGTGACCACCATACGTATAAAGTCGAATGTCCAATTTTGAAATAATTATTCACAATCCGACATTTTGCTGCTAGATATAATAAAATTTAAAATATCAAAGACATCTTTCTGTATTTCCTACACATGTATACAAATGCGCTTGACTAGTATGGAACTATCAGGAAGGCCTGGTAAAAGCGCATGTGCAGTTTCTATGGCCGCACATGCATTATTTGAAATGTTTAAGAGCTCTGCTATAACGTCGCTCCTGCAAATGATATACACATTTGAATATGAAACGTTTATTTATTATACTAATATGTCGATTTAAACGTAAAAAAATTCAGAGACATGTTATGAAAATGTTACCAATTTTTGCTATTTGAAATTCATTAATATTGTATAGTCATAGATTAAATTCAGTGTTTTTGTAGCAACGTGAAATTTAAGTAAATCTAATACAATATTAAATGTATTATACTTAAATGTAACTTTTACAAATACATGTAATTCAAAAATAAATTTACTTAAACTTAACTATTCATTAATAAAATGAATAACTCGCGCAATTATCATATATTTTCTTAATTTAATTTTATCGTTTTTGTTTAAAAACATAATTCAAGATTGAATTCAACTTTTTCATTTAAGTAAATCTAATACAAAATTAAATGTACTTAAACGTAACTATTCATGCTGTGTATTCTACTGGCCCCAGCATCAGCGTTTTGCATGCAAATTCTTGTACGACTTAATATCTCCATCAACCACTAAAGGTATTTACTTGTTACTTCACACAGTCAAAAAGACATGTCTTTGAGATCATGATGCATAACTGGAGGTCACTTTTTTGGGCTTATCAAAATATTTGAATATGTTTGAGGTGTAAAACCTAACCAGTATCTTTTAGCACCGTAGTTTATCCTCATTTTGGTATATTAGATCACCATTCAAACATTACAAGGCAGAAGGAATACAAGCTTGACATTACACAATGTCTGATGAGGATGAGATGGTGCATTATCATTATCATCTTCCTATCCACACACAAAATCCATTCCTCAAATAACCTACTGGTTATCCAGCTTTCATCTTACTTAAACATCTCAGTTTCACTGATTTCCCTATCACTAATGGTTTGAGTTTTCTCCTGTCATACTGGCGCAAAGAGCTACTGTAATACAATCTTTAGCACGCTTCCCCCCAGCACACTCTTCTCTCGACCTGATGAATGTTGTTCTTCAACCGGCTATATAAAAGATCCCATTTTCATCCAAATTAAATATGTCATGCGGTTCATATTCTTCACATACATGCGTAAGCTTATCTTAATTTTCAACCTGACACCTCATCTTTTTACACACAATGTTGTGTCATTTCAAGAATTTCACCTAACAACCATAGGAAGCCTTAAGTTCATGCAGACCTAATTCACTTTCTGTTGAATTTGTGGCAGAGAGTCGCAGGCAGGGCAACAGCCTTGCACTGTGGCCCATGCTGTGGAGCATATCAAGCAATTTTCTAGACGAATTATACTTAGTATTTGTTTATTATATATATAGCTGTTTGCGAGTACTTACTGTAGTGTCTATTACTATTTTGGCTAATCCTGGCCTTTTGATCGGCTAATGGTGATTTCGGTCATTTTAGATTGGTCGATTGTTGGACTGGCTATTCGTCGCATTACCTGTCATGTTTGACTGAATCTGTTTGTCTGCTCTGTTGTCGAAATGTAGGCATCGTTCTATGATGTTAACATGGCATAATATCTGAAACAACATTAGATGTAAGTTTAATGTGGTTGTATTATATCAGACTATGGTGGATAGAAAGATAGAAAAATATGGATATAAACATAACACATATATTTACACTCGAGAGAATAATGATACAGATTAACAAAAAAGGCACTTATCATCTCATAAATTAACCAACTCAATTGACTAAAAAAAACCTTGTATTTCTTCAGGTTGGATATTAAATTGACTTGATTGGTAGAATCATATTGTTCTACAATTAGTTAATCCTGCCCACGAGAAGATAAATTCTGATTTGGAAATGTCACACGTGTCAGCTGTAAAATCAATGCAGCACCATAAAACACAGGGTGACTTAAAATTTTGATGATAACAATAATTAGGACCCATACTGTCAGCCGACTTAATCCCATTGATGACCGAATCAATTAACACATGTTTTTTTGTTAATTTGAATGTTTTTTCACGCGAGACATTGACACTGTATATGTCCTTTATTGCACCCGAGACAACTAATTATAGTCTTTATTACAATATATTTAGACTTTTTTTAATGAAAGTTTGTGTGTGTCTAATTTTTAAACGTAGATATTGCCATTCAGTATTTTTTTTGTCTATATTATAACATGGAGTATAGCTATATTATAACAGTTATTGCCATTTCTATCATATTTATATAATTATTAGCATTTTCATATGCTATATATGTAATTATCTTTTTTATAATATATCGACTAGTGTACTATTGGCTATAAATAAAAGAAGCTTTTTTGACATTTATTTTATTTTGACAAAATATAGCGTTCACCAGTGTAAAGAAAACATTACGATATATATATCGCTACAGTATGCTGCTGGTCGTTAATAACTTGTTAACAAGTTTTATTGAAGCAAGTCGGCAATACTGTATACTTCAGAACTATTCTTCTGTTTATGTAAAAATACTTCCCGTTATTTATTTGTGTTGAAATATCATGATCGGCATTAGAACACTGACTACTTGAGCACACAAATTTCAGTTTAGGAACTATCCATTTTCTTAGAGAACGATTTTCAGTCAATTTTAAATGCCCATCTTTACAATATGCACATATGGCATTTTCATCCAATGATTGTTGCAGTCGTCTCGTATTTATCACGTAATTTTTCGCCAAAAAATCTCCATTTTCACTAAAAGTTATTTCACTTAGATCAGGTTTTTTACTGGATACAGATTCATTCAGTACGGCATCTTCAGCATTCTTATACCAACTTCCACGAGAAAGAGACTTCAAACTACATTTTCAGTTTTTGAGAAAACTCTTAATACACCTTGTTTATCTTTATTTCTCTATTTCCCATTTTTAATCCACTCAGAACTGATCATATGTCAATTTCTAATTACATATATTTGTCAATAGTACACAAGCGATACTGAACTATATATAGATTTATTCTCATAAGTCCCCTGGAGGACAGAGACTACTGAGTTCTCTTCTATAATATTAAATTGGATGCAATCACTGACCACAGAAGGATCTTGAAAACTTGCAAATTTCCATTGCTGATATAAGCCGGGAGAGAAAGAAAAGGTCAACTTTTTCGTATTTTTGCATTTCATCTCTGTCGTTGCGAAAAAGTGAAAATCCTATATGGCGTAAATCAGCCACCATTATGTTCAATCACTAGATCTACTTTTAAATTAGTGAATGAAACTGTTTTCAATATTAGTAAATCTTGTTACCTCAACAGTTTATGAATGAAACTTTCGTGCTTATGAATACCTTACTATTATATATATTAGTTGTCCAGTTCAATATACTTTATTATTTCCCAGAACCCTGTAATATATCTCCAACTTTTATCAAAGTCTTCATTGTATATGTATACAACAAGTGGTACTATTTTCTGTCCTGTTACTGGGCCGAGGGTAACTAGTTTGAATATGATGATACAGGAAAGTGTCACCTTCCATAAACACAGATTTGGTACTTTAGTAATCAAAAAGTAATTCAAGATGGCAAACATTTATCGGATTTCTTTTATTTAAGACGCATATTTTTGTGGAGGTTAATATTTATAAGGTACAATGAATATGTTAGTTACTGTGATTTCTATGTGATTACTATTTATTACATTGTTGTTTTTCTAACACAATAAATCCTTTATATAATCACAGTTTGAAATGCAATGTTTAATGTTGTTTTACGGCGCATCAACAGCTTATAATCATGGAACGCATAGGATTACAAGAAGTAAGCCATCAAATTAGTAAAAGGATACTATACATGTTAATAAGAAATGAAGCGTTACTACAAAAGTAGAATGAAATAGTTAAAATTGTAGTGACAAAAAATAAGAATATGTGAGACTAATCTCATTGTATATATTATAGTGAATCAGATTAAATGGGTTGGTGTTCGTGGTATGTTTCTTTCATTTTGGGTATTTGATTTGGAAAGTGCTGTGTGGTGGAATTACATTCGTTCTCCGTTCAAAGATATTTTTAGATAAAATGTAATTAACAACATGATGTGTAGGGTTAAAGAAATTAAATTTTACTTGTTTAATGAACGGCCAGTTTTTGACGTCAAAAAGGGATGTTCGTTTGCCTCAATATAGAGGCTCCAGGGGCTAGTCTTAAACGTTAATTCAAGGGCTTTTATATATGATTTCCGAGCTGATCTATTAACAATTGATCCTTAGTCCAGTTTTGAATGAATAAGAGACAGATACAAATGTATAAGTACTTTTCTGTTAGATCCCCAGCCAGTGTGAGTGACAACTTTCAGGAGGTATAGAGTGTTCTAGCATTTCTTTTTGAATGACTTAATATGACTAATAAATGTAAGTTTGGAGTCAAATATAACTCATAGAAAACTAAAATCTGGTAGAACATGAATTTGTGTGTTGTCCAGATTAAGACATAGTTCCGGATGGATACCATGTCGCTTGTAGAAATGTATTGTAACTGTGAAACCATTTTGATCCAACATACAGTAAAACCTCTCCAGAGCAGCCCTCTGCAGAGCAACAACCTCTCTATAACAACACCTTAAAAAATTCCCTAAGTTGATATTTACTGTAAATTTAACCTTTGTAAAGCAACAATCTCTAAACAATGGTCAATATTTGCAGCTCCCACAGGGTGTTGCTCTACAGAGGTTGTACTGTATATGTGGTTCAAGGAAAACTATATCTACATACAGGTAACAGTCTACTCCTGGATCTAAAACTTTAACTACACTATTAATTTTGATACTAAATGGATACAGCCCTGCAGTACACCCATTTATTGTGTTTATGGATCTGAAAGAGAAAGTTCATTTAAAAAAGTCGCAATAAAAAGTGGAAGACGGCCTCTGACACCAATACACTGAAGATCATTTAACATACCATATAAGTGGAAGTGACCACTTTCTTATCTTTATTTCTTCAACATGTCTGTCTGTCTAAGACGTTGATTACAAAATTGCTACAAAAGCCATTGCAAACAGAATATAGAAAGTTATTAATTCTATTATAAGCAGCACACAAACAGGTTTTGTTAAAGGCAGACACATTGGTGGAAATGTATGTCTGATATTCAAAATAATAGAATATGCGCAACAAAAAAAAATACCAAGATTACTTCTATTTGCCAATTTTGTCACTTTAATTTCGGCGAATCTCTCATTAAGTGGGTAAAATTATTTTATAATGATATAACCAGTATAGTTATAAACAATGGTTATTATGCCCCCCTTCGAAGAAGAGGGGGTATATTGTTTTGCTAGTCTGTCTGTCTGTCGGTAGACCAGTTAGTTTCCGATGGAAAACTCGTCAACGGATTGACCGATGGGCCTGATACTTTGCAGGTGCATTGGCCTTGGACAGTAGATGACCCCTTTTGAAATTGGGGTCACTAGGTCAAAGGTCAAGGTCACTGTGTCATGGAGTGTGGAAATCGTTTGAGCGATAACTCTGTGTCAAGGCCCTGTTTGGGGGGCATATGTCTCCGACCGCTGAGCTCTTGTTTTTACGAAGCTTTGAATATACATTGAGGAGTTTAGACAAGGGCAGCCTGTCCTCTCTCTTCTTCCCTCTGCATTATATGCAGCGATTAATTCTATCAAATTATATTCAGAAAGAAAAGTATGTCCATTAAAAGTATTACTATTAACAACATTGAAATAAAACAGTCACTGTTTGCAGATGATGCCACTTTTATGAATAACGGCTCTAAACAATCTTTTGAAAAATTAGTAGATGTTATTTCAAATTTTGAATGTGTCTCAGGATTGAAACTTAATACTAATAAAACAAATGTGTTATGAATTAAAGTTCTTTGAAGAACACTAACAGTCAAGACAAACAATTTAATTGGACATCGAGATCCGACTCAGCTCAAACTCTTGGCATAATATTTACAAATGATAAAGAACAAAATCTTAAACTAAATGTAATGCCTAAAATTGGAAGTTTCAATAACTGTTTAAAACAATGGCAACATAGGAAATTAACATTACTAGGAAAAGTTACTGTCTTGAAAACATTCGCACTTCCCAAACTTATCTACCCATTAACTGTTCTACAAAACCCATATAAACAAATTATACAAAATATAACCACACAGATGTTTAAATTTTTGTGGAACAAAAAACCTGATAAGCTTAAAAGAGATACAAATATTTGTATTAGATTATACTTAGGAGCAATAAGAATGGTCAACTTGAACTATTTTCTTAATGCTCTTAAGGGATGCTGGATAAAAAGATTAATAGATAAGAACAATAATGGACATTGGAAAATCTTTTATCAATCAATACTAAATAAAAAAGGAGGAGAGCTAATATTTCTATGTAACATATCTGAAAGTGATGCAAAAGCACTAAGCAATGGAAATATATTTTTTTAGAAGATATATTACGATCTTGGATAAGTATAAATAAAAATAATGTAGAAATAAGTAAACAATTAATATGGAACAATACGGAAATCAAACTTTGTAACAAAACGTTTTATTACAAAGATTGGCATGAAAAGGGAATAACGAAATTAGCACATATTTTTGATTATAGAACAAAAGCCTTCTATAATTTTGAAAACATAAAATTTTATATAACATAGATGACATGCAGTATTTAAGAGACTTTAATCTAATATCCAGTGTTTCTGTAGTATAAATTTATTATATAGTATAAATCTAAAGAAGGCACTAACTCAATAGGGTATAATACAC
The DNA here is from genome assembly GCA_964023205.1 of Lutraria lutraria. Classification (NCBI taxonomy): domain Eukaryota; kingdom Metazoa; phylum Mollusca; class Bivalvia; order Venerida; family Mactridae; genus Lutraria; species Lutraria lutraria. Next base: position 36,771,557 of record OZ026833.1, read on the forward strand.
ACAACAAGAAAGATTATTTGACAAATTATTAAAATCTAAAGAGCCCAACAAATTGCTCTGAGACACAGCTGAAAACTAAAGCAAAATAAAGTCCAAAACAAAATGGTCATCAATATTCCCAAATGAGTCATTACAGTGGACAAAAATATACTCTCAAACAAAAAAAGCTACTATAGATGTAAAAGTAAGAAGTTTTCAATACAAGTACTTAATGAGAATTTTACCAACAAATAAATCATTACATAAATGCAAGATCTCAGAATCATGTTTATGCTATTTTTGTAACATGCAAGTGGAAACATTAGAGCATTTGTTTTGGGAATGTAATCATGTGCAACATTTGTGGAATAAACTTGGAATTTTTCTATCCGATAGAAACCTGAAATGTTCTTTGAACTTAAAAACAATATGTTTTGGAATAATAAACAAGGAAAATATTAAAAGAAGAAATGTAATTAATTTCATTTTACTTCTCATGAAATCTTATGTATTTCAAGCAATATAGAAATCAAGCACTAAAGTTTGATAACTTAGTTGTGTATCTTAAGATAAGAATAAAATTAGAAAACGAAATAGCATTGATAAATGACAAGTTAAATCAGCACAACACCAAATGGGCCGGTTTTGAATTATAATTTATCATCTTTTTTCGAGCAAAAACTTTTTAAAACCTTTTACATTTCAACTGTTACAAATATCATTCATGTATGAAACATAAACCCTCTATTTTTTTCTCCATTTCTTTTCTCCTAAAAATTTTATTTAGATATTTTTGATATTGAGCATCAGGTAAATATTGATAGTCAGTATTTTGATTTTATACATTGTTTGTACATTATGTTCCTCATATTTTCACATACGCATGAAGTGAGAAGGATTTTGACTTTGAGGAAATTGTTCAAGAAACAATTACAACTACATTATATAAGTCCTCGATCTTTGTTCTGGACTACGCTGGCATTTTCTCTGTTGTACATTATACTATCCATGTTTATACATTATAGATAATTACGTATATTACAAGCTTGTATAATACCACCGCGGTTTTATTGCCTATCAATTTCCTGGGGCTATATTGGTGACACGGTAAATTTTGAGCAATATCATGTGTTCTATCAGATGACCTAAAGGGAAACAATCCAATAGTTGGTATCAGCTTAATCAGCTCGATCTCGAAAGGGAGACTTCTTATGGAAATTGACCAAAATTGTTCCATATGAATACTTGCAAGTGCAAACTATGCAACTGTAGACATATATAAATGCATGTACATAATATAATTTGTTTAAATTAGATCTATATGCTTGTCTCTGTCAAATATGTAATTATTTTCTTTTAATTAATCAATCAATTAATTATATTCATATACATTTGTAATATAATAACAAACATGTATGAGGCCACTATATGTTACACCAACTGTCCTTGACCAAGAGATGCACATCATTATGACCCACATAAAAATGTCAAGTTTAGATAGTTGGCTCTTTTTGGGAATCTTAACATGCATGGTGTTTGTCCATGTGGTCCAGAGTAGAAAGTAGAACTAATTTACTAATGTCCAAGCAGTGACAACAGCTAGGGGTTCAGTCCTTAGTTTATGTGTGTTAACTCCCTGCTGGCCATAATTAATAAGTAGTCTCTCCAGTCAGATTTGACATGAGCCATTCAAAAAAATCCATGTTCCCAAACAGCGATTGAAATGATATGGCCAAAATTATTTCAATTATTTCTATTATGTTGAAGTTGGATAAAGGAATAGAGTAAAGCTTTGCTGAATTAATATTTATAGTGACCCTGTAACTCAGTTGATTGGGAGTTTGCACTATAAACCCGGAGCCCTGGGCTTGAGTACTGGGCAGGAAACCCAATTTTTCACTCTCAATTAAGTGTCGAACAAAATAATACTGCTGATGGAAACCAAATGAAAAGCTTGTTAGATGTTCACATGCTATTGTTCATATGAGATGGTATTGAAAAAATTCAAGATGATACTTACAATATTAAATATTCAATTTGATATATCTTAAATAGAAGTGAATTATACACATTTTTCTCCTAAATGATTTCAAAGAAGATTATTGCTGAAAGTGATCAATAATTGGGTCTAAGTTGACAGACATTTTTAGCTCACATGTCACAAAGTGACAGAGTGAGCTTTTAGGATCAGTCTCCGTCGTGCGGTGTGCGTCGTCAAACTTTACCTTGTGAACACACTATAGGGGCCACATATTTAGCTCAACTTTAGCAAAACTGGGTCAGATCAGTAATATCGACAAAATCTCGATGAGTTCGATATTGGACCATTTTGGGTCAAAAACCAGGTCACCAGGGCCAAATAAGGGAAAACCTTGTGAACACTTAAGAAATCACTATTTTCATTGGATCTTCATGAAACTTTGTCAGAATGTTTATTTCAATAATATGTAGGTCAAGTTTGATAATGGGTCATATCCGGTTTTAAAACTAGGTCACTAGGGCAAATTGCTGGAAAACCTTGTGAACACTCTAGAAGTCACTGTTTTGATTGGATGATCATGAAACATTGTCAGAATGTTTGTCTTTATAATATCTTGGACGAGTTTGAACATCTTGGGTCAAAAACTAGGTTGCTAGGTCAAATCTTATGAAAAACCATGTTAACACTGTAGATTTTACAGTTATAGTTGGATAAAAAATTCACCAAACTCTGTCAAATTGTTTGTTTTAATGATCGAATGTAACCGTTAAGGTGGATCGCGGGTTTCCTCCAGAAAAATGGTAATTTTTTTAGACGCCAACGTACAATGACGAAATTTTGCATGAACAACGTTTAACGTATTGGCTAACACAGAAATGATATATTCAAATGATATTTCCATGGAAACCGCTCAAAAGCGGCACCTATCGGAGCGATATGTTTTTCGTTGATTTTCGCGTTATTTCCTGTACTGCTCGGTTAATCTTGTGTATAAAGTTATGAAATTTACATAACTGCAATGCTGGATCATTTACAAATCTGAAAAAGTCGGTAATGTTACATTTTGCTGCCATTAAATATCAAAGGACGTGGAGCGAACTCTGTAGGGGTGGCAATTTACAATGCCAAAAAATGAGACATTTTTCTCTCAGTTGCGTCAGTAGTGAAAAAACAGTCCGATGATTTTTTTTAAAACGCAGAAAAGATTCTTTGTACAATTTAGAAAACTTTAAAACAATAAAAAATATGGTCACCGACTTTGTTTTCGCACCAATGAAACTTATTTAATCTTGGAAAAAGGCTAAAAACATCAATGTTTTTATACAATATTGATGTGACGTTGCGACTTTTTAGCTGTTACTGGCATATTTTGGCTTAACGTCACGTCAATCTTGAATTTTATGACAACGGTTTTAGCTTTTTCCATGTTTAAATAAGTTTCAATGCCGCGAATATGAAGTCGGTGACCATATGTTTTTATTTTTTTAAAGTCTTTCAAATTATTTTAAGAATCTCTACTGAGTTTTGAAAAAATTCATTGGGCCGTTTTTTCACTGTTGACGCGACCGAGAGAAAAATGTCTCATCTTATGACATTGTAAATTGCCACCCCTACAGAGTTCGCTCGACATCTTTCAATATTTAGTGACAGCAAAATGTAACATGTTTGACTTTTCCGGTTTTGTAAATGATCCAGCATTGCAGTTAGGCAAATTGCATAACTTAATACACAATATTATCGGAGCAATACAGGAAATAACGCGAAAATCCACGAAAAATATATCACTCCGCTAGATGGCGCTTTTTGACCGGTTTCCATGGAAATATCATTTGAATATATCATTTCTGCGTTAGCTGATACATTAAAGGTTGTTCATGCAAAACTTATTTATCGTACGTTGACGTCTAAAACAATGACTATTTTTCTGGAGGAAACCCGCGATCCACCTTAAGTACAAATATGAGTCATCTAGAGTCAATAACTTAGGTCACCAGGTCAAATCTTAGGAAAACTTTGTTAACACTGTAGTTGTCACAGTTTTGATTGAATCTTCATCAAACCTTGTCAAAATGTTTGCCTAAATTGTATGTGGGTCAAGGTAGAATATGGGTCAGCTGGGGTCAAGAACTGGGTCACTAGGTCAAATCTTAGGTAAAAATCTTGTAAAAGCTCAAAATTGCATGGTTTTAATTGGATATTTGCCAAACCTTGTCTAATTGTTCCTCTCAATGATATTAAGGATAAATTCAAATATGGCTCATCTAGGGTCAAAAACATAGTCACGAGGTCAAATCTTAGGAAAACTTATTAATACTGTAGATGGCAAATGTTGATTGTGTCTTCATTCACCAAACTTTGTCAGAATGTTTGTCTAATGATATGTAAGACAAATTAGAACATTATAAGGTCATCTGGGGTCAAAAATTAGGTCACAAGGTCAAAGCTTAGGAAAACCTTGTCTATGCTATAGTTTTCATGGTTTTGATTGGATATTCACCAAATTGTCAGAATGTTTGTCTTATTTATATGTAGGACAAGTTCTAACATGGGTCAACTTGGGTAAAAAACTAGGTCACTGGTTCAAAACAAAGTTTTAATGAGTGAACAGTGATTGTCATGTGAGCGATATAGGGCCATCATGGCCCTCTTGTTTCTCTCTTGGCCACTTTTTCCCCTAACTTAAATTCTGAAATGAAGCTAACCATTATAAAATTGGTTACATTTTTTGTCACCTTTTCCCCTCATGGCATATAAACTCAGAAATATGACGATAAAGACATAAGTATAAACTAAGAAATATGAAGATAAAAACATAAGTATAAACTCAGAAATATGATCATTCAGAAGTAAATATAAACTCAGAAAATATGGACTATATAAGTAAATACAAGACTAATTTTGATGCAAAGCATCAAAGACGGCGCACATGTTGTTTCAAGTACAAGGTATTTTACGTAAGAATAAATAATAAATTTTGAGAATGTGGATGTCTAGTGTGAACAAGCTTTTACTTTGATTTGGCCTTCTAGCCTTATCTGACCCATTATAAAATCTGACCTAGATTTTATTGATGAGCATCATGACAAATTTTCTACAAAATTTTGTCATATTTGTAACTAGATTACCCAAGTATGACGAAAGTTGTTTCAAACATGCATCATGTTACTATGTGACAAATGAGCAAAAACAAAACCTCTCATGAAAGAGATGTTTCTAAAATGCCAGCCAAGTAGTCATTTATGTTAAAGGTCTCAATCATTACAGGTCATACACAGATGATAACCAATTTTCATGTAAAGTTTGAAGATCTTATGCCCCACCGTGCACAAGTTACTTATTGTAAGGAGACTATTTTGTTGTCTGAAGGAAAACCATTTGTTCAACCTACCCAACAACAACTGACTTGTACAAAGCAATATATTCCCAAATGTTCGAACTGGGCATATATAAGAAAAAAAGAAAAGTATGTATAACAAGTTAAAATAAATTTATTATCAAAAATGCTTTCATATGCAACAACAAATGTTAAGTTTATTAAAGAGATTAGTTAAACTGATACAAAAATAGTTACTACTTGCACTTTGTGGAGGTATAACAGCACATTCACGAAAGTTGAAAGTTTTAAGACAAAATGTGCATTAAATAAGATTTAAAAAGGAAACATGTACATGAAACAGTACAGTCACAACAATACTATACATTCATATTAAACACAGTTGAGCAAATGTGCACTTAAGCTTGAGCAAATAGCATACCTGAATGTTGCTTTTTATGATAGTGAAAATACAAACTTATACATCACAATACTTAATATAATGTTTTATTTTACAATATTGATTGCTATGAATATTTTTTAATACATTGAAATAGAAACATATTAGAATTTGCAAAAATTATGTTATATCTAATTTGTATCATTAGTTCAGCATTCCTTCGACACTTACAACTGGCACAAGTAAAATACTAAAAATTAGTTTTGACAATTAAAACAAAACATTATTATGAAGTATGTGTAATGAAAACATAGTGTTAATAATAATAATAATGTTCTTAGATTGGTTATCACAAAGTACATAGCAAGCTAAAATGGGGGATTTAAGATGGCCCTATATCACTGTCATGAGTATTTACTCTAACAATCCAAATGGAAAAATCTCAATTGCCTATACAAAGTTTCTATGTTTTATCAGGTGACCAAATTAAATACTGACCTAATTCAGCCACTAATATCTGGTGAAGATTGCAAGCTCTACTTGGGAAAATAATCAATGGTCAATGGTTTAATAAAAATTAAGTTTTTACAGTTTAAATGGAAAAATGCAATAGGAAAGATTGAATTGCTTATGATATTATAAGAGTTACAAAAAATGAATTAGCAACATTTATACCAAGACAGTCCTGTAGTCTGGTACACACACAAAATATACATATTTACAAAGAAATGTAAAGATAACAATAGTGACAGGAGAACTAAAATATAAGAGAACTTTTTTGCACTTTCCTTAAAGCTTTATACAGATAAACATTTGAGGAAATAATCAATGGCACATGGATTATTAAAAATGATTTTTATGAGTTTAAATGGGAATAAAAAGAAACATGTCAAAGTTGAAAAATTGATTTTTTTATGAGATCATACAAGTCGTAATGAAAACATGATTAACAACATCTCTACCAAGAAAGTCCTGTAGCCTGGTCTACACAAAACACAAGCAATATATATATTATATACATAGACATATTTACTAAGATATGTAAACAACAACAATGGACAAGATAAAGCTCAAAGTCTGATCTCTGGTAAGTTTTCTATTACTTTCCAAATGAATCTTTACCCCAGATGGCCCAGTACCTAACTTTAACATAATTTAATGACAGAAAGACTGTTAATATACAGAAGGAAAAAGTATCAGAAAAGTTTATATTTCATTTTGTTATAGATGAACTAGAGCAATGAAAGTCCTACAGTATAATAAACCAAAGTGTTGTTTTTTACCATACAATAAATATTGTAGCACAATGGCATTTGGTTAGAAATAAATAGCCATGGTCAGTGTTCCTATAATCATTTGTTGGTAAGAAGTTTCATAAATATGAATTGAAGAAATTGACTATCAAAGCAATAATCCTTAATTTTTCTATGTTTCTTATTAAGTTTACTGATCACTTGCACAACAAACATATATAAAAAAAAACATCATGTTGTATTACCTGATTTCTTGGTAAAATTAATTTTCATTTAAAAAAACAATCATGGGTATTTTTTACTCAAAAATAACTAAAAATTGCATGCACTGTCAAAAACATTTTTTTCTAACAGGCAAAAATTGTACTGTGAACACACAAAAATCTATAATTTTTATTATATTCTTTAGTCATACTATTGTCTAAAATGCTAATTTCTGGTTTTAGGCTTCTTTCCAAAATGTAATTATACCTTTAAAGCAACAAACATCTAAAATGTAAATATGTTAAATTAGAAAAATGTCTGCATGGTAAATTTGCATGTTCTGAAGAGTATATATTGATTGATTTATTTTTTCACAATATTATAGAAGTTTGTCCCAGAAAATTTTGCTGTAAAATTTACTGGCAACGACTCCACCATGCTGAACAATAGATCATCATCTTCTTCTTGTGGTAACTTCCCAAATAATTTAACTAAATCATCTTAAGGTAACATCCTTTGAGAAATTGTCTCTATTGACTGACAACTTGCATCTGTAAGTTCTTGATCCTTTTGTTCCTTCGCAAGTTGGACATACACCTTCCACTAACTTCTTCTTGCGACAAGCTGTAAATGTATAAATAAAACACTTATTTATATATAAACAGGAACACAAAACAACACATGACTGTGTATTCTATACACAATGTCTTTCCCTTTGACAACATATGAAAATCAGTCAGAACTATTATGTGGTTTATGACCAAAACATATGTTTCCCACACAGACATCCGTATACATGACATTTTAACAATTATTGATTCTATTCATGAACTCGACCACTTATCAAGCGTAACATTTCCAAATTTAAACAGTTTTTTTGGACTATTATAAATTTAATGTAAGCCAGTTGGCATTCAAATCTGAAATATAGAAATTCAAGCACTTTTCAGGGTTTGTATGAAACCCACAACTAATAAACAGTGAAAATAAAGTCTAATCCAAAAAGTAGTATGCCTATAGACAAAAAATTCCACACCTTTTGTACTACAAGCAGTATATGAAGCAACTTCATACAGTGAATCAATTGAATACACCAACTCCTCGTCTTTCATTTGCACAGCAAATCACCATTTTTTTAAAATGTTGTCAACGTCCTCATTTTCTATTGACACAGGTACAGCATCATTGGAAATGAACTGAAAATATTAGTATTATAAATTTAAGCTCTGTAAGATATAGTCTATGAAGTTTAAAGGATAGGAAATTAAGTAGTTCTCAAGTTACTTACAGTTGGAATTACTTGTCCAAATCACCAAAAGTGAATAGTTTTCCTTTATACTATAAACATAATTATTGATTTATCATTAAAGTTAATAGACCAAATCAATAATTACTTGTCTGGGACAACTAGTCAAGTGCTTATTTTGCAGACTGTAATTTTGAGTGAGTCACATTATTGAGAGGTCTTAAGGTGAGTTGTAACTGTATATATATTCAATTTAAATGAGTATGATTTTTTTCATCTACCTTTTCATCTTAACACATACTTTTTTAATATTAACTGATTACTGAAACGCTGATCAACTGCTGACATCTTAATATTGTTGCAAGTGTTAAGCTCAAATTAGACAGTAATTTCTGTGTTTGGAAACAAAGATTGGGCAAAAATGCAGGTGTTGCAGTTTGCATATTAACCTGATCATAGGACTGTATGTTATTAGGAACTGACAATTTAAATTTCAAAAGAGAATCGTTCACTTGACTGAAGCGGACGTGCAACATACTCATAATCATTCAATAATTGGCTATGTACTTCATGTACATCATGAAACAATGACTATGAATAAGAAAAGGCAGTTCTTTGAGTATTACCGTGCTCCAAAATATTAGACCAATAACCTGGAGTCAATTCATAAGAATGATCTGTATAATGAACAAAAAGAAAATCAAATAACTCATCTAATGTGTCATAAGATATCAGCACAGCAGTACCATCATCACTGCGTAACCCATGTCTATTTCTTTCGTGGGAATCAAATAAAAGGAAATGATTAGTTTGAGGATCGATATACAAAGCGATTGTCAAACCAGCAACAGTCAAGATTTGGTAAGGCGAGAGTAGGCATGCTTGAGAATTTGCGTCGAAAAATGGCAATTGGCCCTAACGTAACTCGACAGGTCTGTTGATATTATATAGCCGTAATACATATCTGAAGCACAGTTCTCAATAAGTTTGGGGCCAACAGGTCCAAAAGCTAGACTAACAGACCTGCTTAGGGGTCCGGGCATTTTCTATCAATATTTTATACACTTTTGAGATTCCTTACCGGCCCAAACACATTTCTAACTTAAATCTCCAATTATTGATGAGGCAATAAGTCACTGACGTCTTATTGACATCTAGATCAAAACTTCCTACATGACGTCCATTTTTCCTGATAAAATCTAACGTGAGGTAAGTTTCTAAGCGGCTAAATTGGCCTGCAGTTATTGAGAACCCTGCTGAGGTGTACTGTACATCATATAACTGACCCCTAAATGTAGCAACATTCGGCAAATCATTATGTCCAAGGTATCTAAGTTCACCGATGGACTGAACTATACTTCCATACAAGCGACATAGACTTATGAAATTAAAAATACTGCAAGGCTGGCATTGAAAAAATGCCGAAAGAGCGACTAAAGTGACATTGCAGTACACTGCATTCCATTATACGGTGCAAATTTAGACAACCTTGATGGAAACTACCTACTGTTAAATACTTCTTACCATGTTTGTTGACAGTTATCGTTGTTGTCTTTCGTGTTCAGTCAACCAATATGGCGGAAAGTGACGCGCTTTAACACGTGGTTAATTGTAACATTTTCATTGGTCGATTGATAGTGTCTGGCTGGAAAATGCTGGCGGAGCGAGTTTTTCGCGAAACGGAGACAAAACAAAAAAAAGAAAATGGAGATAAAAAACAACGAACATTTGTACTGCTTTACGCAGCTAGAAAGAAACTGAATTCACGAAGCAAAATTCAATAATAACTGCTCAAAGAATTATATCAATTACGATTTAAACCGTCAGTATGTTTTATCTCCATTGCGTTTTTATTCGCAATCCGTTAAAACGCCAATGCGTTGTATATAAACGTAATACAAAATATGGTTTTTCATAAGGCAAGACTTATTTGCATAGTTTGGTCATTGTCACTACAGTTTTTCCATTATATAGGCTTGTACGAAGTAAATAAGATCAATTGTCGTTGATTTTTTAATTTACCCGATTGTTCTTTTAACAACTGACTTTCAGATAGGCATAAACAAGCTTCGAAAACGTTTTCGGTACTTTTGCGAAGTTGGGGTAGTAAGGTTTAGAAACTAACGTATAAAAAGAGCGTAGCCTAACCGTTTTGAGAGAAGCTATTATATATACAGAAAACATTTTCAAAGCTTTGTAGTAACGGTAAAAAACTTTCATTTTAAATATTTTGACATTTTTTATCACTTAATGGATGCATACAATACATATCAGATTGTTTAAAAAAGATTAAAAAAGAAAGTAAAAAATGATAAATAATACCAGCTTCTCCCAAATCGATTACGCAACACCAGTGCAATTTTTTAACAGTATTCAATACTGACGGCGCCGTGATCGGCGCCGTCAATAAACTCAGAAATCTGAACATACAGATGTAAGTATAAACTCAGAAATATGGACATAAAGATGTAAGTATAAACTCAGAAATATGAACATGCAGAAGTAAATATAAACTCGGAAATGTTGACTATAGACGTAAATATAAACTCAGAAATATATGAACGTACAGACGCAAGTATAAACTCAGAAATATGGTCTTACAGACATAAGTAAAAACTTACAAATATGAGCACACAGAAGTAAATATAAATTCAGAAAATTGAACATACAGAAGTAAATACTAACCCAGAAATTTGAACATACAGAAGTAAATATAAACTCAGGAATAGGAACAAGCAGACATAAAGCGAAAGATGTAGATTTACAAAATGAAAAAATCAGGGGGGGGGGAATTTAGTGGCCCAGAGGGGGAAGAAATAGCCTAGGCCACTTTTTTCTTGGAAAAAAATGGCCCGGGGGGATGGCCTGATACACCGGGATTTACTCTATTTTATATAGGAAAATTTGAAAAATCTTCTCCAAAACCACAAGGCCTAGAGCTAAGATATTTTGTATGTAGTATTGTCTAGGAGGCCTCTTCCAAATTTGTTCATATTATGGTCCTGAGGTAAAAATTGGCCCCGACTTTAGGGTCACTTGTTTTTACTTGGACTTGTGTAGAAAAATTTCTCCCAAAAAATGTCTCCAAATGACTTTTTTTCCTGGTGAGCATTTACAAGGCCATCATAGCCCTCTTGTTTTTAAAAAGCGAATGGCAAATCCGATGAACTGGTTTTGTCTTATCATCCTTTGTAAAATACACAACATATTCTACACTGGTCAATTTATTGTACAAGGGTTTGAATTATTTTTTTAAGCTCACCTGAGAGTGAAGTACTAAATTAGTATAGTATTTTGTCTGTCGTCTGTCTGCCCATAATTCTTCAATCGACTTTCCTCTGAAACGGCTCAGTCAAATTTGAAGAACCTCCACAGGAATAATCTTTGGGTGGTCCTTTACAAGAGATGCTAAAGGAATGTCATTACATGCTGTACTCTGGTTTCCATGGCAACCAAAAGGAAAATCTCAAAAAATCCAGTCTTGAACCACATGGTCTAAAGCTTAGATATTAGCTATGGCGCACCATCTAGAGACCCTCTAACAAAGTTGCTAAAATAATGTCCCTGGGAATAAAATTGGCCCCACCCAGGGGTCACTTGTTTCAAATAGATTTATATAGGGGAAAATATGAAAAAGTACTTGTCTAAAAGCACAAGGTTTAGAGCTTAGATATTTTGCATGTAGCAGCAAACATTGTACAAAATTGCTTAAAAAGATATCCCTGAGGTATTATTTTCCAATACTTATTGCAGCACAAATTTAAATCAAATTCATTTCTCAGGTGAGCATTGCAGGGTCACTTGGCTCTCTTGTTTGTTAATCATTTTGTTAACACAGCAAATTTAGATCACAGTATAAAACGGTTCAGTGCTTTCCTATCATCCCATTAGTCAACCAGTTTTTGATGCAAAATTCTCATGCTTCTTGAAAAGTGTACACACGTTTGTAAGGAGAACCTGGTTTTTCATTCAGATTGTTAGTGGACAGGCACATGGTAGGTTGATATTTTACTAACGAAATTAATTTTAGGTCACAGGTATGTGAGCTTTATACAATTGAATTATGAATTCTTTCATCAGATGATTTTGTATTACTATTTTATAGTTTGTTTAATTTTCTTCAATTTCTTTGTTAGGATATTGTAATGTTATTGCTGAATGTTGTAAAAAGCTTACTGACCTTGTCTTTTTATGTGAGAAAGTAGTCAGTTGCTTTTAACTTTTCCATGGGCTTTCAAGTGAGCAAAATAGCCCAAACCTACCTATCCTATTGTAATGAACAAGTAGCCAGAAAATACATATTTCTTTTATGCCTAAGGAGACCCAGGTGGTTATTTGAATGTTATAATAGATATTTTGTAGTTGATGTTCAAGCTCGGTTATTTAAAATATATTTACTGCTTTACTGGCAGTATTGTGTATACCACAGGTGCCTGACGTATCTGGTCTGACATATATTATTTATTATGTGAATATTGGGCGCGTGTCAGACCAGATACGTCGGGCACCTGTGGTGTATAACAATAAAACATCATCATAAGTGCTCAGGATGAGCTTTTAGGATCGATAAATGAAGTCTGAATGCTGGTGCCAGAGTTATGGGCCTTTGACTAAGAATTTTCTTTTTCCAGTTTTGCCATCCCACTATAGCGGGCAGTAAACCAATTGGATTCTGTACCAATACTTGCCTTGCTCTCCGTTATGCAGCAGTCTACATCTCTACATGTAATAAGTGTTCATAGAAAATATGAAAATAAGATTTTGTTATTGTTGTTTTTGTAGATTGGTTGTCAGAACATGAGAGAAAAATTAGAATGAAATCATCTACTTCTCGTCTTTGTGATGCTGCAATGGAAGAACCTTCCCATTATACTTCTGTACTGTGTATGTGTCCGCTTCAGGTATGTAGAGCCTGGTAGAGTTGCATAGATATAACACAAATATTGTCTCTCCTTATTAGCAATGCACAATGTTTTTGAAAAGTTTTTTCTATTTAGCTGTCAGTTAAACATGGTGCCCATACCAAGTTCTTCTCAATGATATGTGTGGGACAAAATAAGTAAACAAACGCTCAACAACAAACGCTTTCTTTGGAAAGTCTCGTAGTATTCTGTTTAATGAAATTTACCCTGAAAGTCTTGAAATCTGATTGAAATTTTCCTCATTTTGTCAACAGTATAATAACATGTCTAAGTGTACAAAGCTATGTCTGACAAGAAATGCTGCAAAAATTCAATAAGTATATAATTACATTGTTTTCATAACCTTGAAAATGTTTAATTTTGTTGATTTTAATTTTCGAGTTATCTCCCTTGTAATTCTCTTTATACAGAAAGTATCCACTCTTATGTATCTATCGATATTTAGAAAAGAAGTATACATTTGAATTTCTTTTCATTGAAATAAAAACAATCATTTTTTATATACTGTAAACATTTGTAGCAGCAGGGATCCTTATTTCATTAAAAAAACGGGATAGATATGACATAAGCGTAGATTTCCAAAATAACAATGTTTTGATAAATCTACATTAGCTGCATGGGGCGTATGTGCTTAGCGCTTCGCTGATTATTGATAAAACCAACAAATGCATTTACATTGTATATTGTTTTTTTTGGCGAATTATTTATATCAATGAAATAATTTTTCAATGGATACTGTAGAACTGGTTTTATTCGCGTTCGTTTCATTTTCGCTAATATTCGCAAATCGAATAACTTGCAAATTCATAAATGTCGCGAATAAATGCTGAGTTTTATATACTAAAAAATGAGTATGGCCGAAATTACCCAACTTAAGTCAGTAATAGTATTTTATCGTAGAATAATCAGTTTAGTTAATCTGTTGAAAGCAATATAAAACATGTACCTTTAATGTTTGCAATCTAATTTTTTTATGATATTGCTTTTACTAAACTATTGTTTGTTGAACAATTTTGGACATTGTTTTAACATACTACGAGGGGGGATCCAAAAGTTTTGTCACAGCCTCTGTTTCTCGGCCTGTATTATGTAAGTAAGATATAACAACCAAAGTTGGCGTACATGTAAATTACTGTATTGCAAAATACCATACAAAGTTTGGTGCAGAAGTAACAAATACTTTATAAGATACAATGTGTCGTTTGAAATAAATGACCGACCATCGCCGCACACCCAACGACGTCAACGATGTTATGTTACAATTTCAGTCGCACTGAGTCTGACGTCCAGGCAGTACAGCGGGTAAGAGTGTCTGTATCCCGAGGACCAGGGCTCATAAAAAGTTGAAATAAAAATCGGTCCAGAGTCGTCCCCCCCCCCCCCCCCCCCCCCCTATTTTTGGACGAAAATGTACGGAACCATGTACGTTCGATGAATGTTCATGCAGGACTGTCCTAGAGTAAATCGAGCGAAATTCATTCACATCTAATGTTTACTTTACTTTATGATCGGGCAAGGCTTTCTGACTATCGTAATGTCAATGTTTTAGATGTCAATTTAAATACAGATTTGAAGATCGTCGCGGGAGACAACTCCATGCAGCTGGTGTTCACGTAAATAAATCTCTTGCGCGTTTGATTAACTTTCAGAACTGTTCTAGAGTCAAACGAGTAAAATCGTCTGCATGTAAACATAAACTGGTTCCCGTTCCATGTTGCTGTACACCGAAGTACAGACAAGTCAATGAGAACCAGTTTACATGTGACCACGAGTTTGGACTAATACATAGTTCCCACAACTACAATATTTACCTCCCTTGTTTTGAATTGGCGGCCATCTTGAAAGTCAAATTTCTTATGTGTTTAATAGAAAAAACAAAAAAGTGGTTATTAAACAACTCAATTTACAAAATATAACTTAATCATGAAGTTGGAAAAAACATAAGCGTATCAGGTTTAAGAAAAAGTAGTTGTCACATATGAAAATTCTATATTTAGAATGATCAGAACAAAAATATAAATATCCTCTATCAATGCTAGTCAAATTAGACTTTCAAGATGGCCACCAAGGGAGGTAAATATTGTAGATGTGGGAACTATGTATTACCATCGATCGGATTAACAAAAGATCGCTGCAGGCATCTTGACGTGTTAATTGGGGGGTAATTAGAGTGGTGCGAACAATATACAGGAAGGTTTGTGACATTTTGCACGTACAATGCGATTTGGACCGAATTTTATGAAATTTATGGAACATTTATAGACCGATTTTTTAACCCATTTCTGCTGCTCAAATCGGTCCGAGGCGTTGAAATTCGGTCTGGACCGGCAAATTGTCGTTTTTTTTAGCCCTGCCGAGGACATCTATGTTCATACGAGGGGAGCTGTCTTGTTTCCACTGGCTACTCTGCATTTTCATCTCAAGGTCGTAGTAGAAAAAGCAAGGTTTCATCTACTGTAATAATCTTTGGGAGAAATTGACCACCCTCTCGACTGTATCGCATTGAGAACTTCTCAGATTCTCAGGCGCCGTAGCATCTATTTATCAGTGAGTAAACGAGGCACTCATCTAGCCCTCATATACCTTATCTTCAAGTCTTCGGTAGGTCTACGCTGCACAGTGCTGTAACTGAAACCCGTGCACTCAGAGAGTGCCCGAACACTAATAAGCCGATCCTCCCCTGCAATTACGTCGGAAACAATGCTGACATTCGCGTCGGTTCGTATTGCAAGCATTCCGGTCCTTGTGTGATCCTCCAGTATCTCATTTCCCTCTCGGAATCGTTTATACCATCTATGTACAAATATTCTATTAACAGATTTTTCACAATATGTTTCGTTTAGCATTTCTAATGTTTACAAAAAACGATTTTTCGAGCTTGTAGCAAAAATGCAATATTGCGCGTAGTGGCATTTTTTCAAGTTTCGACATTTATATCCTATGGCTTACAAACAACTGCCCTCGGAAAGCATAAACGTGCAATGCATCTTTAGAAATTTAACTGCTGTTTACTATATGACATGACTTCACGTCAGGAATAGTATGTCTAATTATATGCGCTATTTTGTAATAAGTTATAGTTTTAAATATGGAAATCAATAGCACTTCTTTAGTGAAAGTAGGTGCATTTTTGTTCAAAATAATTAAAAACATATTGGTGCATTTATATATGGTAAATATAATTCAATCTGACGTTATATTTTAGCATAATCGTAGCAGTGACAAAACTTTTGGATCACTCCTTGTAGTAACAGTTTTTCACACTTACCTACTTTTTGTAAACCATAACATCCACAACAATCCCAAACTATTATCAATCTATTTTTGTTATACTTTATTAGATATAAAACACTGAATCGCAACTTAAATGTCTAACAGATCAGATGTGACACACAAATAACAAAGCAATGACAGTGTGTTTTTTATCACACTTTAATCCTGAATATGTCGCGAATTCATAAATACGCGAATGAAGAAAACAGCTGATTTTTAACAAAAAGGCAAAATTTGGACCTCGCAAATTAAAGCGTTCTGCAGTACTTCTTTTTTGGCTTCATTAGTATAGATACCTATTAAAATTTACAGGTAGCTTCCAATATGCATTATAAAAATTTAGGTACTTGGGTGTGATTTTTATCACAAACAAACAATTATTTTGCCAATAAAAGGTCTGTCAGATATAGCTTTATACACTAATAACAAAACATGATAGACCATTCAAATTTCAATAATTGACTTTAATGAATGTCATATGATGTTTTTATTTATGATGTTTGAATTCCTAATGGTAGACTATGTATATAATTAAAGCTTTCACTTTAAGAAATTCAATTTTGAATATCAATAGGTAATGATTAACAATTGTGAGTTTCTGTTATGTTCATCCTTATTGTATTGTATAATATATGATTTTTATATCATGATTTATGTATTTCACTCATATATGAATAATTTGACCATTATCTGTGTAAATATTCATGTGGCTTATACATTTGTACATTGTTACTTGTATTTCTTTCCTGATATGGATTATGTACTTTGTACACATCTGAATATATTATCTGTTCTGTTCTGTTCTGCCAATGTGTAACTCAAAGATTACAATTTGACTTCTGCTGAATTTGTAGCTTTATTCTACGATTGTGGAACAAACTCTGAAGATGGCTATGAAGGTCATGTTCGGCTGTACATTCACCAGTATCCATGGAAACAAAACAACTCAGTTCTTCATTGAAGAAGATTACCATTCTAATGAAGATAAAACAATAAGATGATTATGTGTTCTAAAGTTCAGATATTACAGACTGGAAATCAAGAGGTAGTTTTTAAGCTCACATGTCACAAAGTGACAAAGTGAGCTATTAGGATCACTCTCCGTCCGGCGTCGTGCGGTGTGCATCGTGCGTCGTCAAACTTTATGTTGTGACCACACTAGGGGCCACATTTTTAGCTCTATTTTAGCAAAACTGGGTCAGAACATTAATATCAACAAAATCTCGGACGAGTTCGATATTGGGACATTTTCGGTAAAAAACTAGGTCACCAGGGCCAAATAAGGGAAAACCTTGTGAACACTTTAGAAATCACTGTTTTGACTGGATCTTCATGAAGCTTTGTCAGAATGTTTATTTTAATAATATGTAGGTCAAGTTTGATAATACGTCATTTCAAGTGAAAAACTAGGTCACTAGGGCAAATTGCTGGAAAACCTTGTGAACACTCTAGAAGTCACTGTTTTGATTGGATGATCATGAAACCTTGTCAGAATTTTTGTCTTTATAATATCTTGGACGAGTTCAAACATGGGTCATCTTGGGTCAAAAACTAGGTCGCTAGGTCAAATCTTATGAAAACCATGTTAACACTGTAGATTTCACAGTTATTATTGGATCTTCACCAAACTTTGTCAAATCGTTTGTTTTAATGATATAACGGTCAAGTATAAATATGGGTCATCTGGGGTCAATAACTAGGTCACCAGGTCAAATCTTAGGAAAACTTTGTTAACACTGTAGATGTCACAGTTTTTATTGGATCTTCACCAAACCTTGTCAGAATGTTTGCCTCAATGATATGTGGGTCAAGGTTGAACATGGGTCAGTCGGGGTCAAAAACTGGGTCACCAGGTCAAATCTTAGGTAAACATCTTGTAAAAGCTCTAAATGTCATTGTTTTAATTGGATCTTTGCCAAACCTTGTCAGATTGTTTGTCTTAATGATATTGAGGACAAGTTCAAATATGGGTCACCTAGGGTCAAATCTTAGGAAAACCTTATTAACACTGTAGATGTAAAATTTTGATCGTATCTTCACCAAACCTAGTCAGAATGTTTGTCTTAATGATATGTAAGACAAATTCGAAAGGTCGTCTGGGGTCAAAAACTAGGTCACGAGGTCAAATCTTAGGAAAACCTTGTCTATGCTGTAGTTTTCATGGTTTTGATTGGATCTTCACCAAATTTTGTCAGAATGTTTGTCTTATTTATATGTAGGACAAGTTCTAACATGGGTCATCTGGGGTCAAAAACGAGGTCACCCGTTCAAAACAATGTTTTAATGAGTGAACAGTGATTGTCATGTGAGCGATATAGGGCCATCTTGGCCCTCTTGTTTGTAGTAGTTTTCTTTAATGTATATAGTGTAACCTCCATGAATGGTCCTGACCTCCAAACATTAGCCACCTCCTTATTACAGCCAGTATACTAGCAACCTAGATTGATGTTTTACTTATTTTCACTCTCCTCTCAACCACCTCCTTACAATAGCCATCCTTGTCCTTCCCATTGGTGGCTGTTGTAGGGAGGTTGGGCTGTAAATTCTTATTGCTATTGTATGGTGACATTTTTCTGCATACACTGAGTTAATTTTTGTGAGAAAATGTTTTACCTTCATCAAGGACATATATATATACATGGATTTGCAACTGCTAAAAATAGCCAAAACAATATTGATAGACAATCCATTGCGATACTCAACAGCTGTAACCAATAAATAAATATAATGTAGAATGTACAACTTTTTTTCAGGTCATTTTTTAAACTCTGTTTGCTGCATACAGAAAACATGTTTTATTGAGAAATAACGCATTTCAAACTGTAAATACTGAAGTTGCGAATCTAATTATGTACCGGTATATAAGTTCTTGCTTTCACGAAAATATCTTTCGTCCACTTATTAGGTGGGTTAGGAGATAGTTTTATCAGTTTCTTTTAAGATTTAATGACGGCAAAATATGACATTCTTGTATTTTTCATATTTGGAAATCAATAATACAGCATTGCAGTTTTACAAATTTCATAACTTATTATACAAAATTAATGGAGCAATGCAGGAATTAACTCGAAAATCAACGAAACCATACCCTCAACTAGGTGGCGCTTTTTGAGTGGTCTCCATGGAAATATCCTTTCAATATATCATTTCTGTTTTGGCCCATACCTTTAATTGTGCGTTGACTTCTGAAAAAATGACCATTTTCCGTGAGGAAACCAGCGACCCACCCTTAAAGTCAGAAAATCTTATCATGAAAATCTGATAGATTCTCACGAAAGTAATCTAAAACTAATGAATTATGCAGAAATATGCCACAATAGTGACTATACTATTGCCTTAATGAATGAACCCTGATAAACTCAAGTAAATCTTTCGGTATTCAACAATTGCATGGTGGATGTAGTAAATTAGTAGTATATAGAAAGCTATCTATCATTCTGTTTCCAATAATACTGTGGTACAATTAAGATTTTGGAACCAGTTTTTGATGCAACAAATATTTGGGAACCAGCTTTTTATAACAAAGATTTGGGAACCAGTCTTTTATACAACAAAGATTTGGGAACCAATTTTTGATACATCCATCAAAGATTTGGGAACCAATCCTTGATACAACAAAGATTTGGGAACCAGTCTTTGATACAACAAATATTTGGGAACCAGTTTTTGATACAACAAATATTTGGGAACCAGCTTTTAGACAACAAAGATCTGGCAACCGGTTTTGGTATGCTGCTCTACTATGATAAGGAAACAGTGCCGAAGTAACCAATGTGGGGATAAAGTAAATTGCCAAATTGTTTTCATTTTCAAGATTTATCGTCTTAGCTCCAGTGGGGATTTCAGATATGCAAAATTTGTTTTGTAAGATTTTCTTCTTGTTCACTGTTTATTGAATGTCTCTACATCTATTTTCTAGATAATCCGAAAAAAATGCTCTGCAGTCACCAAGAAAATCTTATGACCAGTAACTGTTGCTGGTAAGTAAATCATATATCTTATATTTGATCTGAATTTTGATGAGATTATAATGACTAAAAACTTGGGTGATTTAAAACAGTTATTAATTAGTTCATGACTGACATCACTATCTGTCAGTACTGAACCAGGGAAAACCATTAAAAAAAAATTTAAAAAATAACATTGTGAAGCCTGAAACATTCATGTTCTGAGTTATTTATAAAAAATTAATCTTGCGAAGCCAATGATTGTTTCTATTTTGAACTGGACATTCAAAAACGTGTTGCTAATGGTTGAAAATAATCAACCCTCATGTTGTTGTTTGATCTTGTTTAATTGATAAAATTTAAAGCCAGATATTGTGTGATTTTATTAAACTGACAAAAGCTGCATAATTTCATGGTCAATGCTTGCATTTATTTTTAGCTTTGATAAGGTTTGATTACTTTCATAATTGGTTACACTTACACTGGTTGTCAAATGTGCATGTATTTAATGATACGCAACATAATATTATGTAAACATGCAGAATGGAACATTCCCTAACAGTAAAATAAACAAAAACTATCGACTGTGGTAATTTAAGAAGCTAAAAATAATCGCATTCAGCGACCATGAAATTATTATACCCCCAGATATGAAATATATGGGGGCTATATTGGATTCACGCTTGGCGGTCGATCGGTCGGTCCATGCGTCTGTAGACACATTTTGTCCGGAGAATTTCTCAGCAACTACTGACAGGATTTCCATGAAACTTCACAGATGTGATCAGTAGTAAGCCTAGTTGTGCATGCTTAAAGAA
This sequence comes from Lutraria lutraria, assembly GCA_964023205.1. Lineage (NCBI taxonomy): Eukaryota > Metazoa > Mollusca > Bivalvia > Venerida > Mactridae > Lutraria > Lutraria lutraria. Next base: position 36,792,893 of record OZ026833.1, read on the forward strand.
TTGTTCGTTTGGGTTAATTTTCACTGAGTTATAGCCCTTTTTTATACAGTAAGCCAAATTTAAGCCAAGTTGTCTATGCAATAACCAGATTTTGTTTGGATTTTCACTGAGTTATTGCCCTTTGCTTTATACAATAGGTAATTTTTGTCAAACCATTTCTCAGCAACTACATGCAGGAATTTAGTAAAACTTCTTAGAAATAAAATTAAGTGATAAGTAGTTTGCCAAGTTGTGCATGTCCACAATAGGTTTTGCACAAGTAAATTTTAATGAGTTATGGCCCTTTGTTATTTTTTATGTAATGAATAAAAACAATTATCTGGAAATTGGTCAGGATATTTCTAAGCAACAATTTGCAGGTATTAAAAAGATGAAAATGCGTTATATTTCCCTTTGTAAAATGTAACAATAATTGTGTCAAGGCGGCATCCGGGGGTATTCATCACCTTTAGTGATAGTTCTAGTTCAGCTTCAACAGGTTAATAAAACCACACTGTACCAGCAGATGTCAACCTAGTATGTAAGAAGTCTATGATGTAGCTTTTTATACCTCCAGCATCTATAATGCAGGAGACATAATTATAGTGAATGTCCTGTCTGTGCTTCCATCCTTTCGTCCATCTGTACAAGAACACTTGAATACTTACATACTATTATTATTAGTTACTTACACAGTTATATACACTTGTCATTCACGTAGACACTTAGCCAGTTACTTGCTTAGTTATGTATGATGCAGGAGGCATAATTATGGTGATTTCCCTGTCCGTTCGTACAAGTTTTGTAGTTTTTACCATTGCATCTAGCACCAACACTGCTTAATTACTATATCACTTGAATATGTATACAGTTGTTGCCTATGACATTCTCAATCTACCCATATCAACCAACCTCACTTTGACCTTGACATAATTTGGACTCAGAATTGTTAAAATGGACTTATCTTCACAAGCATGCCACAGGGGTATATGTAATGAATGAACACCAGAGTCGCAGCATCTTGTTGTGTCTGTAGTGTTCTTATATTTTTTAAATCATAGTGTTCTGAAAGTTGTTGATTTCTGATATAATGTCAATAAAACAAAGAAACACTAACTAAGGTCTATTGTACTGTAGATACCTGTATGAAGTTATTTCTGTTTTATTTTTTATCTGATGTTTTTGTAGGTGATACTGCAAAGGATACAATCTTGGATGTAGGTATGGTTTACTGTGAAATCTTTCAACACAACAATGGAAAACAAACAACTTGGTTAGAGAAATATCTTCAATAAGACAAATTTTCTAATCAGTTCATTCATTCTGTATCATTAATATATGAATTTATAATTGAGTGAAACAATTCCCTTACATGTTAGTAACTTAGTTTGATTCAGTTTTAAAAGTAGTTTATTGCAGATACAAATTTTTACATCTTTGCTGATTATTGATTAAGTCACAAACTGATCATCATTATCAACTGAACATCAACTATTGTACTTGATCCTTGATGCTGATCTCGATGTTAAACTAAGTCTACTGGGTATCATAATTGAATTTAATGTATAAATATTATTACTTTCCTAAGGAAGAGCATTATTATATGCAAGAATGACATTGACACAAAAACATGTGAAATATGCAAAAGATGAAAATTCTTAATTTCTGCCTGTGCATTGTTTTTATTGTTTAACCTCTAGCTCTCATGAGCGACAAACTCCAATCGAAAACAGCATAATTTAACTATTAATTCAACCTCTCTAGAGCAACCATCTTCAACAACATAATTTGCTACTCTAAAAGGGTGTTGCTTTATACAGGGTCACTCAAATAGAAGGGTCTGGACTCCGTGAATTAAAGCGTTGGGTAGCGATCACGTGATCGCGCGCAAGATGGCCGTCATTGTGAAACGGTGAAGAACGCATTGAAATAGATACCCAAATATTCACAAATTACTAATCATTTTATTGGTGTAGAGCTCCACGAAAAGTTAGGTCGTATGTATCCCCTTCTAATTTGACCAATTTCTTAGGATAAAATCCATTTATTTTGTTGTAATCCGACTGTATATAAATGGACGAAAACTCGTTTTAAGCCCAGATCTAGATTGTTGTCGCAAAGCGTGTATTTTTTCGTAAGTAAATATAACTCTTTTAAGTTATAGAGTGATGTAGTCGGGATTAATTTCATGTCTTTTAAAGGTTGTTGAAGTAAATCATGCAGTTACTTTTTCATATTGATTCCGATGCTAAGAAATAATGATACATGAATTTGAGCCTTTTTGACGAAGTCGCCATTTTGAGTTTGACCATTTTTACTTTTTTTAGTAAGTGATTCCGTCTTTAATAATCATCTATCGCTGAAATGCTTGCAACACATTTTAGAAAGATCAATACTCCGTTAATTCATGATTTTATTTTAAATTTTCGATTTCTTGTTTTTGACTAAATGGAAATAGAAAATGTGTGTGTTATCTATACACACGTGAAAAAAGCTCTCCGATATGTATCGACAGCACAACTTGATGCTTATACAGAGATAAGCGCCTGAAGAGCACGAGTCCAGACCATTCAATTGAAAGACCCTGCTTTATACTTGTATTCTTTATACTTTATAGTGAATTTTTTATCAAACTGTCAAAACTTAATAATTACACGGTTGCATTATTTGTGCATTCACTCCTTTTAACCTCATCATTAGGGAATGAATGTCCCATTTCTCACGTTTATATTCTAGTAATTTTATATGTAGCACATTGTTAAATACATGATTGTACATTCAACATCTTATTGAGCTTTGACAGTTTGATAAAATACAATATTTACCTCCCCTGTATTTAATTGGTGGCCATCTTGAAAGTCAAATATCAATTTATCTAAACAAAAATATAAACATCAATTCTTGTCAAATTAGCCTTTCAAGATGGCTGCCAAGGGAGGTAAATATTGTAGATGTGGGAACTATGTATACTTGTTTTTTGATAGAAAAGGGTCGCGTTTAGGATTACTTGACATACATATTACGAGAGGTCTATAACTTTCATAGCATTTTGTAAGAACACCAGGTACAATTTATTTTGAAATAAATTTGTGTCTGTTGTATTAGAACCATTCAGGAAGTAATAAAAAAAATGACTTTTCTGACCATATATTGTATTATTGAAGATCATTTGTTGTTTTGTCATAACATGTAATAATATCATTACAAGTGTATAAATAAACTGTTAGACTTGGTCTTTTGTTAGCATTTTTTATTCAAGACAATGAGTAAATTTGTGAAAAGTACATTTTAAAAAATAATTTAACACAAATTATATAAGCATGACATAATATAAACAAGCGAAGAAAGTAGAAGTAAAAAAAAAAAAGAAAAAAATTTGCCCACAAAGACGGCAAAAATTCCATAAGTACATTCACTTTACACAGACCACCAAATGTGTAAGGGTCGGCCTTGTGTATCTCATTTTCAACATCTTGTTCCTAAATTATCACCATGACATTATTTTGAACGTATTACATTACATACAAATATTACATAATCACAAAATCATATCACATAAAAAATATTCTATTTAATAATTATTTATATGCAATTTATACATCAAGAAATATACAACTCCAAATTTGATAAAGAACACTCAATGATTGTATATTTCCTACAAATACACTTAACAAAACTTACAATAGCTATAATTTAACGTCCCTTTGTGAAATATGCATATCAGTGAAATATGCATATCAACAAAATGTGTTCTATTGATTTTTACCCCGTTTATTCTCTATAGATATAAACAGTTAATTTGCAAGTATGAATCTTCGTGGTAATTTTTTAAATCGATAGCCACGTGACAGAAAAACACAAAATGGAGTGTATGTCCACTGAGAACATTTTTAAGGGCCAGCACTGTCGGCCATATTCAGCAAGGATCCCGTACTTACAGGTACATTTAGATTTCAATTAATATTTAATTTACTTAACACATCAAATTAAAACAAACCACTAAGTTAACATAAGAAATAGCTGTGGTTAAGTTTTATACATGATTTTGCAATGTTATTTACTAGAAAATAATTATGATATGTCTTATAATGTGCCCAGTCTGTATTGCTGCTGTATTTAGTGATGTATTTAGTGATATATCTACCTTTATTAAACAAAAACAACACAGTATTTTTATCTTAGAACTTCCAGTTGTTTTCTCCAATGTCACCAAAAAGTACTGAATGTCATTAAATTGTAAAATTTATAGTGAATTAAAGGGGCATACCCTACAACTGACAAACATTCTGTGGAAGTGTAAAAATGGGTTAGATGTATATGTAAAGCAATATATTATGGATACTTGCAAGAAGAACTTGGGTCAGAAAATGACTAGTTTAGGTACTAGCCGCAAAAATCATAGTTATGAATAATAAATCACTTCCACCCAAAAATTGTACAACAAATTCCAAAGAGTTTCCGCTCTTTTATGGAAATTAACTAATATTTTTTGTGATTTTATTTTTAATTGGATGAATTTTTGGTTGAAACTTTCTTCGTCGGCTTTTTTCTTCACAAGCTTCTAATTTATCATCATTTTGCCTTGATTCTAGATGCACCAAGTTGTAGGGTATGTCCCTTTAAGTTAGGTTTTAAAACAACTCATTAAATTCAATCTGGTATTATGCTATCATTTCGTTAGTGGAAAATATAAGTGTATTTTAATATCTTTTCTACATTGCCAGAATCTTTGAAGTTTGTAAGAAAATGATTGCTTGACTGAATGTCAAATACATTGACAGCTATAATGATATACGTAAAATGATATTTGTACAGGAGCCCTCCCTGAATATGCCTGATGCAGGCCCATTCCTCAATGGACATCCATCTCATTTTGTTTTTCTGTTATGCGTCTTAACATTCTATCGATATCAAACATTATTTCAAAGATTCATACTGTACTTTCCATGTGCTGCACTTGCAAATTAAATGTTTTATAACTGCAGAGACATAACAGGGTAAAAATCAAGAATATGCATTTTTGTTGATAGAGTCATGTAGCTTGATGTGCACTGAAAATTTGAGCTAAAAATATAAAAAAAATATATAAAATATACATATTTTACTAAGGGGACGTTATAACATACAAGTTACTAACTATATGATATACAGATATGCTTCAATGGACAAATATTGTTTAACTTTTTCACGGGCATATGATGCCCAATGACCAATTTGTAATCAAATCTAACCATCAGTATCAAAATTTTACTTCGAGCAATATTGCTAGTGACCCTTATCAAATTTTGAGTAGTATACATGTAGTTAAAATATCCAATGTGAGGAAGTAAGTAACTAGATGTCAGATACTTTCTTAGTTGTATACAACTAGAGCTATTAGCCAGTACCTTAACCAGTCACCTTATCATCCTTGTAATATCTTAATAGCCATATTATGCATGGCATGTCTAAGTCTATGAGACTATAGGTAAGTGACTATAAGTGTCAGATGCTTACATAGTTAATTCACTTACCCTATTTTATACACTTGGTCAGTGATTGACCGTGTATATAACTGACTTAGTGTAAGTAACTAAAGTAAGTTACATCTGACCAAGTGTATATAACCTGCTAAGTGACTTACTATTTTTAACAAGCATTTTTGAATAGGTTACATAAAAATCTAAGTCAGTCACTTACCCTATCATAAATACATTATCAGTGACTGGTTGTGTCTATAATCCGTAAGTGACTGGCTAAGTAACCAGCTAAATGTATATAACTGACAATGTTAATGATATAACTAGGTATACATAGTGTGTATTCGACAAGTGATGGACCAAATGTATAAGACTTGTGTAGTGACTGGCTAATTGTATGTTAATTAGTGTATACAACTAAAAAAATGTGTAGTGACTGTCTTATTTGTATGTTAATTAGTGTATACAACTTGTGTAGTGACTGGCTTATTGTATGTTAATTAGTGTATATAACTTGGTGACAGACTAACTGTATGTTAATTAGTGTATATAACTTTGTGACTGGTTAATTGTATGTTAATTAGTGTATACAACTTGTGTAGTGACTGGTTAATTGTATGTTAATTAGTGTGTATAACTTGTGTTGTGACTGGTTAATTGTATGTTAATTAGTGTGTATAACTTGTGTTGCGACTGGTTAATTGTATGTTAATTAGTGTGCATAACTTGTGTTGCGACTGGTTAATTGTATGTTAATTAGTGTGTATAACTTGGTGACAGACTAACTGTATGTTAATTAGTGTATATAACTTTGTGACTGGTTAATTGTATGTTAATTAGTGTATACAACTTGTGTAGTGACTGGTTAATTGTATGTTAATTAGTGTGTATAACTTGTGTTGTGACTGGTTAATTGTATGTTAATTAGTGTGTATAACTTGTGTTGCGACTGGTTAATTGTATGTTAATTAGTGTGTATAACTTGTGTTGCGACTGGTTAATTGTATGTTAATTAGTGTGTATAACTTGGTGACAGACTAACTGTATGTTAATTAGTGTATATTACTTTGTGACTGGTTAATTGTATGTTAATTAGTGTATATAACTTGTGTAGTGACTGGTTAATTGTATGTTAATTAGTGTGTTTAACTTGTGTTGCGACTGGTTAATTGTATGTTAATTGGTGAATATAACTTGGTCAATGATTAGCTAGTTGTATGTTACTTAGTGTATATGACTTGGTATGTGACTGACTGGCTTATTGTTTGTTGCTTAATGTAATGTGTGGTGCAATTGTATTAAACTGTCAAAGCTATATAATCACACAGTCAATGAATGTGATCATTTTTAGCTTCATACCACAGTTATTTTTTTTCTATTATAATTATAATGTTTTGTAGTCATCGTTAAATACATAATTGTACGTTTGTACACTGGTATAACAAAAATCATAGTACAGATTACCAAAGTAATTGTACGGTACTATCTTGCAGAAGGTAAAAATAAATGCAAGCATTGAACGTGAAATTATGCAGCTTTGACAGTTTAAAATCGCACATTATCAACTTTTAACTATTGACTAATAATGTTCGAAAACAATTGACCACACTCCGATGAAATGCAACCATGGTCCTGCTTTTATGAGGATCCATTTGCTGACACAAAATATATATGCGAAGTAACAATTATATAATCTAAGCTAAGACATGTCTTATAATGAAACTATACTTGAGATTTGTGTACATACCCTCAGGTAGGCATCAGATCAATACAAGAGCATCATGGGAAAACAATACCACCACAGCTTTCTACAGATCATACATCCACTTAATGAGTGATTTCTTAGTTCTCTGCATCATGCTATAAAAAGAACAATTTCGGTGTTGATTAAATGATCATTAACTAGACAAAATATGACAATATATAAGTTTGAATATCTATTCACAAAAGTGCTTAACAAAGTATAAACAGACAAACTAAGTTAGTAAAGGACCTGACTAAATACAGTCAACCCTGTGTAAGGGGTCACCCCTGAATAAAGGCCATCCTCTGAATATAGGCTATTTTTTAAAGAACTGCCATTGAATATCTAGAACAAATGACCTCCAAATAAAGGTCACCTGTCAATAAAGGCCACATGTTCTCTTTCCTAAAGTTGGTCACTGATTTGGCTGAATGTAAGTGCCTGACTAAGTATGTAGCTGACTAACTTTGTATGTATCTGACTGGCATATACATGTATTAAATATCTAAGTTCCTGACTTAGTATATAACTGATTAACTAAGTATGTAAGTTTGACTAAATATGTAAGTTTATTACTAAGTTTGTGAGTATCTGACTAAGTATGTAGTGTCTGAAGTAGTATGAAACTGACTAAGTATGTAGTGTCTGAAGTAGTATGAAACTGACTAAGTATGTAGTGTCTGAAGTAGTATGAAACTGACTAAGTATGTAGTGTCTGAAGTAGTATGAAACTGACTAAGTATGTAGTGTCTGAAGTAGTATGAAACTGACTAAGTATGTAGTGTCTGAAGTAGTATGAAACTGACTAAGTATGCAGTGTCTGAAGTAGTATGAAACTGACTAAGTGTGTAGTGTCTGGAGTAGTATGAAACTGACTAAGTATGTAGTGTCTGAAGTAGTATGAAACTGACTACGTATGTAGTGTCTGAAGTAGTATGAAACTGATTAACTAAGTATGTAGTGTCTGAAGTAGTATGAAACTGATTAACTAAGTATGTAGTGTCTGAAGTAGTATGAAACTGACTAAGTATGTAACTAAGTATGTAAATGTCTGGCTAAGTATGTAAGTGCCCGATTAAGTATGTAAGTGTTGTAAGTAAGTAAGTATGTATGACTTATGACAAAAAATGTAAGTATTGTATTAAGTACCTAAGTATCTGATTCTGAATAAGTATGTCTGACTTAGTAAGTAACTGACTTGACTTAATATACAAGTACCTGACTTAGTATCTATGTATCTGAATAAGTTTTTATTATGTAAGTGCCTGGCTTAGTATCTAAATAAGTATCTAAGTGCCTGGCTAAGTATCTGAATAAGTATGTGCCTGACTTAGTATCTAAGTATATGAATAATTATGTAAGGTCCTGACTTAGTATCTAAGTATCTGAATATTTATGTAAGTGCCTGGCTTAGTTTTTGAGTATCTGAATAATTATGCAAGGTCTGGTTTAGTATAAGTATGTAAGGCCTGGTTTAGTATTTAAGGTATCTGGCTTGGATATCAGGTCAAATCAAGTTTCACCAATTTATAGATTGAAAAACTATACCATAATTATATACTAAAATAAACCCACTGTATAAAGTGCATTGCAAGTGATTTGAAAGGAATATTAAATTGATTGGTCTTCCATAAACCAATATTGCACGTAATTTTCGATTTTTTGAACAACGATAATTACTCTGTATTTAAGAATATATTACAACAAAAAGTCTTAAAATCACTATAAATGAATAATGCAAGGAAACGAGCCTCAGTTTTTTGATAATGTCCTTGGTTTGTTAGATTCTTGACTTTAAAGAAATTCCATACACAAAACCCGCTGTTTATTACGTAATACGCCATAGATAGAAAATGAACACAAGAATCAAAATTCTGAGGCACGGTTCCCTAGATTAACATTTCCGCTACAAATACTGAAAACTGCTTTGAAATCCGTCATCAAAAAGGATGGCAATGTTAATTCGAAAATGACACCAACTGTGTTTTTTTAAGCTTAGCAATTAAAAATTGAAGTGTCGGCTCATCATTGTCTCATGAAATCACCCCTTTCAATTTTGATAGCCAATCAAAATCACTAATGTTTACTGTTCAATAATTGAAACCATACCCATGTTTGATGTCTAGTAAGAGATTTTATAACAATTTTTTTTTGTCATTAATGAATTAATAGTATTATAATTATCATACCAATACAATGCGCATTATGTTAGAGATGTTTAACGCTGATAAGGAAGATAGTCGATAAAGGTGCAGATATATCGCAATAAAGCACAGTTCGGTTAGAATTTTTTGTTGCTTGGTGTTAGAGTATGATATTCAATCTTTGTAAATAACGTAAAATATCATTTTACGTTATTTTAGCGATTTCAATTAATGTCGATATGTTAAGTATCTGAATAAGTATGCAAGTGTCTGATTTAGTATTTTAGTATCTGAATGAGTATGTAAGTGTCTGACATAGTATCTAAGTATCTGAATGAGTATGTAAGTGTCTGACAGTATTTAAGTATCTGAATGAGTATGTAAGTGTCTGATTTAGTATTTAAGTATCTGAATGAGTATGTAAGTGTCTGACAGTATTTAAGTGTCTGAATGAGTATGTAAGTGTCTGACAGTATTTAAGTATCTGAATGAGTATTTAAGTGTCTGATTTAGTATTTAAGTATCTGAATGAGTATGTAAGTGTCTGATTTAGTATTTAAGTATCTGAATGAGTATGTAAGTGTCTGATTTAGTATTTAAGTATCTGAATGAGTATGTAAGTGTCTGATTTAGTATTTAAGTATCTGAATGATTATGTAAGTGTCTGATTTAGTATTTAAGTATCTGAATGAGTATGTAAGTGTCTGATTTAGTATTTAAGTATCTGAATGATTATGTAAGTGTCTGATGTAGTATTTAAGTATCTGAATAAGTATGTAAGTGTCTGATGTAGTATTTAAGTATCTGAATGAGTATGTAAGTGTCTGATGTAGTATTTAAGTATCTGAATGAGTATGTAAGTGTCTGATGTAGTATTTAAGTATCTGAATGAGTATGTAAGTGTCTGACATGGTATTTAAGTATCTGAATGAGTATGTAAGTGTCTGACATAGTATTTAAGTATCTGAATGAGTATGTAAGTGTCTGATGTAGTATTTAAGTATCTGAATGAGTATGTAAGTGTCTGACATAGTATCTAAGTATCTGAATGAGTATGTAAGTGTCTGATTTAGTATTTAAGTATCTGAATGAGTATGTAAGTGTCTGATTTAGTATTTAAGTGTCTCAGAAACAGTTTGTAAGTGTTTGATGTAGTATTCAAGCATCTGAAAAAGTATAAGTGTCTGATTTAGTATTTAAGTATCTGAATGAGTATGTAAGTGTCTGACATAGTATTTAAGTATCTGAATGAGTATGTAAGTGTCTGATTTAGTATTTAAGTATCTGAATGAGTATGTAAGTGTCTGATTTAGTATTTAAGTATCTGAATGAGTATGTAAGTGTCTGACATAGTATTTAAGTATCTGAATGAGTATGTAAGTGTCTGATTTAGTATTTAAGTATCTGAATGAGTATGTAAGTGTCTGATTTAGTATTTAAGTATCTGAATGAGTATGTAAGTGTCTGATGTAGTATTTAAGTATCTGAATGAGTATGTAAGTGTCTGATGTAGTATTTAAGTATCTGAATGAGTATGTAAGTGTCTGATTTAGTATTTAAGTATCTGAATGAGTATGTAAGTGTCTGACATAGTATTTAAGTATCTGAATGAGTATGTAAGTGTCTGATGTAGTATTTAAGTATCTGAATGAGTATGTAAGTGTCTGATGTAGTATTTAAGTATCTGAATGAGTTTGTAAGTGTCTGACATGGTATTTAAGTATCTGAATGAGTATGTAAGTGTCTGATGTATTAAGTATCTGAATGAGTATGTAAGTGTCTGATTTAGTATTTAAGTATCTGAATGAGTATGTAAGTGTCTGATTTAGTATTTAAGTATCTGAATGAGTATGTAAGTGTCTGATGTAGTATTTAAGTATCTGAATGAGTATGTAAGTGTCTGATGTAGTATTTAAGTATCTGAATGAGTATGTAAGTGTCTGATTTAGTATTTAAGTATCTGAATGAGTATGTAAGTGTCTGACATAGTATTTAAGTATCTGAATGAGTATGTAAGTGTCTGATGTAGTATTTAAGTATCTGAATGAGTATGTAAGTGTCTGATGTAGTATTTAAGTATCTGAATGAGTTTGTAAGTGTCTGACATGGTATTTAAGTATCTGAATGAGTATGTAAGTGTCTGATGTATTAAGTATCTGAATGAGTATGTAAGTGTCTGATGTAGTATTTAAGTATCTGAATGAGTATGTAAGTGTCTGACATAGTATCTAAGTATCTGAATGAGTATGTAAGTGTCTGACATGGTATTTAAGTATCGGAATGAGTATGTAAGTGTCTGACATAGTATCTAAGTATCTGAATGAGTATGTAAGTGTCTGACATGGTATTTAAGTATCTGAATGAGTATGTAAGTGTCTGACATGGTATTTAAGTATCTGAATGAGTATGTAAGTGTCTGACATAGTATTTAAGTATCTGAATGAGTATGTTAGTGTCTGACATGGTATTTAAGTATCTGAATGAGTATGTAAGTGTCTGACATAGTATTTAAGTATCTGAATGAGTATGTAAGTGTCTGGTGTAGTATTTAAGTATCTGAATGAGTATGTAAGTGTCTGACATGGTATTTAAGTATCTGAATGAGTATGTAAGTGTCTGACATAGTATTTAAGTATCTGAATGAGTATGTTAGTGTCTGACATGGTATTTAAGTATCTGAATGAGTATGTAAGTGTCTGACATAGTATTTAAGTATCTGAATGAGTATGTAAGTGTCTGGTGTAGTATTTAAGTGTCTCAGAAACAGTATATAAGTGTCTGATGTAGCATTTAAGTTAAAGTGTACTGATAATTAGGTTCAGGTATAAATTCATGATTTACAACTGAAAACCAAACAAATTAATAAGAGATACATATTTAAGAGATGATTATGACAGAATTAAGTGGGTGGAGTATGATGGAACACCATTATGTATCTTCTGGAAGTATCATGCACAAATGTCATGCATTTGAATTTTTATAAATCATATTTCTTCATGCTTTTCATTAAAATATTTGAATTTATCTGTATATATTCACAAGGATAAAAGTCATACCTCATTATTTTAAAACAGTGAAACATTGAAATTTGAAAAACCTTGACCATTTATTATGACCCTCAGTTTATTCCATTACAGAGGCAGCACTTGCCTTTGTTGCAGTTTGATACATATAATTATATGAATACTCCCCATCATATAATGTAAGCAAAGCTTCTTATATAGTTTTCCAAGTATTATAGCATGATTCATGGAGGGGCTCAGGCTTGACATGTATGAAAAACTTCTGAATATTTCTCTGAATAAAGTCTGAGTGATCAAGTTCTGTGAACAGTATCTGAATACTGTTTCTGAATATTGTCTAAAACATTGTCTGAGCAGTATCTGAATACTTTTTCTGAATTCTATTTGAAAAAAATTGTCTGATTCATACTTCTGAATTAAGTCTGATCTGTCTGAATTATGTCTGAATTGTTCCATAATAAGCCAACTTCAGCAATTCTCAGCCATTATTCAGACAAAAAAGTCTGAATCTTAAAGTCTGAATTTTACTGAACAGTGTTGTCAGACAAGATTCAGAAATACATACAGGGCTGAATTTTTCTGAATTTGTGCCTAAGACATGTTTCAGCATTTGTGTTTTCAGAGTATCAGCATACATTCAGCAATTGTGCAGACTGTATTCAGACAATTTTCAGTAAAAATTCAGACTGATTCAGATCAAATTCAGACCACACTTTTCATGAGGATAGGTCAAATCTTAGGAAAACCTTATTAACACTTCAGATGTCAACTTTTGATTGGATCTTCACCAAACCTTGTTAGAATGTTTGTCTTAATAATGATATGTGGGACATTTGTTCGGACATGCGTCATCTATGTGTCAGACACTAGGTCACCTGGTCAAATCACAGGAAAACCTTGATATCAACAGACCTCGTGACACAGGTTTTTAACGATGTTTTAAATAATAAACAAAGATTAACTGTCATCTTGACCCTCTTGTTTATCTAAAGGTGGCATGATGTAGTTTGAATTCAAGAAAAATTTACAAGAAGTCCCTGTTTAGGTGAACTGTCATACAAACAGGTTAATTATCTGGAGTGACCCTATTCGTAAATAACTTACACATATAATAATAACAAGGGGAATCTAATCCTGAATATCGTACAATTATAATAAGTAACTCTATTCATAAAGAACATAATTATAATAATGATAATAATGCAATATTTGTTAATAACTTACACAAGTCATATGGTATAACAAAGTAACCCTTTTCGTAAGTAACTCATAAATATAATAATATGCACTGACCGACTTAATAGCATTAAAATAAGAATTACCTCTCTCAAATCTCTCACATAATGACGACCTGGAAAATTCTGTCATCGTGAACGAGTCAGGCCATGCAGCGTAAGAGCTTGTGGTCATGAATATATGGTCACAACACAGATCTGTGAATAAATTAAACCATTAAATAGTAGTAGCATTTCTTACTGTACATGTATACAGTAAAACCTCTCCAGAACGGCCCTTTCTTGAGCAACAACCTCTCTTCAATGACAATATGTTTTTCCTACTGCACGATTTAATTAGCAATTTAACATCTCTAAAGCAGCAACCTCGCAACAACAACTTAATTTTGCTACAAAAGACAAGTTGCACTGTATATGCGTATGTCATGTTTGTTGTAACACAGTGTTGTAAATAATAACTAAGTCATCCATTATCATTTACCGTGAATCACTGTCGCACAAAATTCTCAGGAGTACACTAGGAAGTGTTTGTATTATTATAGAACATTCTAATTGTTTCCATTCTTACGTTCGTTTGGTCATCAGGTGGGGTTGTACTCAGAAAAAATCATTCTTGCAGTACCGTCAAAATAAGCCGAAAGAACAATGTTTATACATCCCGCAACAACGTACTAACCCCTGATGTTTTCAACAGCATTTCAGTTAAATACCAATGGGTCCCATTGTTACAAAAATGCAATACAAGATACAAAATTGTGTTTATAGTCGGTTGGCATATTATTTGTTGTTGACAGTCCTTCAGTAGGCCACATCATGAATACGAATACGATTTTCTCTCAACAACAACCTGTCAGTATACATTAATGTGTACAATCAAGGCACCCCGTTGATTGGTACAGGTAATGGACAACCACCACCATGGGCCGTTAGCTTGATGGGAGATATTAAATCTATACTAGAAATGTGTTCGTAGGACACGGATGCCCCCGCCATTTACACTGGACACAGAAATGAGTCTTGTGTGGCAATTATGTGAATACAAAATAGAGCAGGATGCTCGGGAATGCTGCCCATAGTGGGAGGTAAAGATCGCCTAAGGGTGGTAAACACACAACTACATGTACATGTACGGAATGAACATAAATATATAAGTGCCCACTGTGACCTTTCATGGAGCAAGCGACACAGTTTTGCGCATGACACATCGTCTTGTTATGTTGAACATTTGTGCCAAATTATTTCAAAATCCAATTATGCGTGACAAAGTTATGAGCCGGACATGAACATCCATAACACACACACACACACACACACACACACAAACGGACAGGGTAAACACTATATGCCATCCGCCATTTCATGGCGGGGGCATAAAAAGCATGTGTAGAAAAGATCGACAACATTGAAAAAGCTGTGAACTCTATGAACTTGAAGCTGAATGATTTAGACTTAAAAGTGAAGGGTATCGAATCTCGTATCTCGGATGTTGAAGGCACCAGTGCATTCGTGTGCGAAAAATACGAACAGCGGTCAGAAGAACTAAACTCGGCAAAAGAAAAGGTTTAAAATCTTCATAAATCCTGCCAAACACTTAATAACACCATGAAAGCTATGTCAGAAAGCCAAGAAGCTATGCAAGCAAAATTCTGGATGCTGAATTCCGAAATATGAGAGAAAATCTAACTTATTCTACGGTATACCGGAAGGACCCGCAAGCGCAGCCTTAGTCGCCAATACGGATTCCGGGCCGGAAACATGCGACATGCTCGTAAAACGATTTATCAAAGATACGCTGAAAATCGAAAGTACAAATATTGAATTTGATCGGTCTAATAGGCTAGGCAACCCGGAAAAATCAAAGAAACCAAGACCGATTATAGTAAAATTTCACTAACTACAACCAGCGTGAAAGAGTTCGAAAAACTTCGATAGAGTTGAAGGATGACCTAAAAGCACTCAACTATGGGGTTGGTGTACAAATTCACAAAGAATGGCGCTATTGCAGAAAAAATCTCAACCACGTCTACCTAGATGAGAAACACAAAGGGAATAACGTTAAATTCGTGCGTGATAAACTATATGTCAACGGCAACGAACACGAAGCACCACCATCTGCTTCATCTTAGAGATGTCATGAAGCAGTTAAACATTGTCACACGGAATATTAATGGTTTAGTAAGGAAACTTTCTGATACTGAATTTATAGACAGTATAAATAATCATGATGTTATATTAACAGAAACATGGCTGTCACAAAATTCTCATTATGATATAACAGGGTATTGTGTTGAACATCTATACGGTAATAAGTCACAAAATACTAGAAAAGGACGTTATTCTGGAGGAATTTCGATATATTATAAAGATTGTTTTAAGATTGTAGAAAAACACCAGTGTGTAATTGTTTGCTTAAAGATTGTAAACCTCTCTTTCATTTCAACTCAGATAATTATAGTTTTATGTTGCACGTACATCCCACCTAGTAGTCAAGATTACTTAACCAAAATGATATTGATATATTTGATCAAATAGAGATATTTATTGAGAAACACAAATTATTAGGTAAAGTCTTAGTAACTGGGGATATGAACTCTCGAACATCAGATGAAATTGATTATTTAGTTTTTGATACTTTTTTAGACAATAACTTCGACTTACAACCCAATGTTTACAATGCCCCTGGGGTAAACAAAGACAACGTGTTTGACCCACATGGGACACACCTTATTGACATTTGTAAAGCTACGAATTTATTAATATCTAATGGTCGTCTGCATAATGATAAAGTCACAGGTGAATACACATACCTAAGTCATAGTGGCGCGAGTGTTGTAGACTATTTATTGGTAGATAATAATGATTTTCAATACATAACTACATTTGAAATAATGCCACCGAATGATTTATCTGACCATAGCGCGATACATTTTTGCATTGAACGGGTACGCCCACCTGAATTACCACGCGTAAAACGAGCCGACCAGGAGTTATTTTTAGCTTGGGATGAATTTTCTCACGAACTTATTGAATGACGTTGCGCGGCTAAATCAGCTGACAACTAATTTACATAACAATGGGATAAATGACACTATACTGTCGTTTACTTCGTATACTACTCAAAATTTGATATGGATCACTTTTCATTCTGTACGGTATTATCGTCAATTTTGGGTTACATACATAAACTATGTTTTTGGTTATTTTCAGAGGTACCTGCATATCATGAGTGCAATATGTAATCCATACATTGAATTATTCGAGCGTAACGAGCGTCGATATGAGGATAGGGTCAAAATTACACATTTTATGGGTATGTGTGGGGAATAGAAACTTTGAGGAAAATGCACAAAAGTGCTAACTTTTGTTTTTAGTATCGAGACTGATGTCCTTGTGCGTCAAAAACAGCCTAACATCGACTCCCAATGCTTCTAATGAGCTGTAGAATCTTAAATTGTCGGATTCGAGCCCGTTCTTCCAGAGGTTCCTCTCTGAGCTGTCTGGTGGATGTTGGCTAGACAGGACACTCAGATATCGCTCTCTGTAGCATATCCAGACGTGTTCGATGGGATTTAGGTAGGGAGATCGGGCGGGCGGCCAGTCCATTCGAGCAATAGTTTCCCTTTCAATGTACTGAAAGGCCACTTATGGCCAATATAGGACCACTGAAACCAATCAGTACCTTGAAAGGGAAACTATTGCTCGAATGGACTATGAATTACAATACCATTAAACAGAGAATATCAGATATCTATTATCAAAGCTGGTACTCTTCCATTAATAACTCTACTCGTCTAGATACATACCGTCTCTTTAAACATTCGTTCAATTTTGAAATATACCTTAACATAATTACAGAATCAAAATTTAGAATTGCACTTTCTAGACTTCGCACATCATCTCACAATTTATCTATTGAACGCAGCAGACACAATAATACACCCAGAAATGAAAGGATATGTAGATTTTGTAACTCTGGTTTAATAGAGAACGAGTTTCATTTTTTGTTAATCTGTACTAAATTTTCGGAAATTAGATCAAAATTCATTAAAAGATATTATTACCCATGGCCAACTGTACAAAAATTTACCAATCTTGTCAGCTACATCGAAAAATATTGTTAATAATTTGTCTAAATTGATATACTATGTTAATTTGATTAGAAACTAATTTATGTTTTACATTTTTTATTTGCACTTTAACATCATGTGCTCTTCAGAAAATCCATGCTTTCTTTTTTTATATTGTTTATTTATGCTATAAAACATGTTATGTTTTCAAGCAATAAATATTTGTATTGTATATTAACAAAGTAACATTAGCTGTGAATAGCAACTGGTCGAAATAAACTGCTGACCCGGCACTGCTTTACAACATGATACATTTTATTGTACAGTATTTTATTACTCATTAGAAAAACCACGTGCATCGCCATACTTGTATGATATGTTACAATATAAGGAAGCTTAGTCGTCACGTGAATTAAAGCTTATCACAGTATATTACAAAATAACAAATTTACCTGTCCATACAGTTGTCGCAACATTCCAAAACTGTCCACATCTTGGAACAAATTCTCATCAGAAACATTCTGTATTATCAAACAATGACAGCTGTCTTGTCCCGCCATCGTATAAATGACCAAATTTTATGAGTCACATGGCCACATTTTTATTCAAATCTTACACAGGTCTGTTTTACACAAAATGTAACTTCAAGTGTATCTAAACCAACAAATGTTCACAGGTGATACAAATGGACACACGAGAAAGTCGTGCGAATGGATTGAATGTGCTACGGACGGTACAAAATTGTGTTTGGGAGAGGCGTAAAACAGCTCGTAAATTATTGCTGGGGTTCAAAATAGCTTTTCATCTTATTTCAGGAAGTAACAGCAGACGTTCTAGACGATGATTCAGCAACTGTTTAACTATGGAAGCCACAATACACCCCAAAATACTACTCTAGTTTTCTACATGCTGTTTGCCGACTATTTACAGTCTTAAAGCATAATAAAGCGTATGTTTGGAAATATAATCATAAACTGCAACGTTTACTGCATACTTTGACAAAATGATTTTGTTATTGTCCATTTTATAGCGGAGAAATCGACTTGTAAACAGACATAAGTGAACTAATTTGGTTCTACTCCGGGTAAACTAAGGTACTGCTACGTCTGTGGCTACATTTTATGTATGATATCATGAAGGTTTCCTCCTGCGGATTTTTAATGCTTTGTTACCGGAGAAGCCGCCCCTGACAACTTTCAGCACTTTGGTTTGATTTATTAAAATCGTACACGAATTGACGGATCTTACCAGAGAACGTGGTTGTAGTGTATTAAGTCTAATACAACATTGTAGTCTCTTGGCTGTCTGTGTAGTATTGTACATGATTGATTGAATAGCCTCTGAGTCTCTGACACATCATTTTTTATAGCCGAATATGTCAAATGTCAGAAATGAATTTAACTAAAACAAAATATTGAAGTTAATACAAGCTAAAATCGATTGTGCCAGCATGGCCAACTTTCATGACCATCATGAAATCGGGGAAATCAAGGGAATTAAGTCAAATTTAGGGTGTCATCAGATTATCACCAGAGTTACCCATCATTAGAGCACTGTGTTATTGCCTATCTGCAAGCATGCGTGGTATACAGGACCATAAAACCAGTCATGTGTGACTAATCTGACCTAAGGCATCTACTGTTGGATCGGGACTAATCGATGTTTCAGTTATTCTATAACATTTTAACTTTTCATATCAGATATCAGACAGACTAATTTAAAGTAACAACTTTATATAGTTTTTATAATTTCGATAAGTTATGATTTTTTATAAAATAAATATTTTTTTATCGTTATCTTGAAAATTACAAATGTGCATGTATCAGTTTTTTTACATAAGCCGAATAGAACAAAATATTTCTTTATTTCACAGACAATAATTATTTAAACTGTTCTGTATTTTTATATAAATACACAGTGGCTTTAAACAAAAACGTCACGTGGTATCAAGTGATCTCCTTTTTGATACTTCGAGAGAGAAATTGTGTATAAAATTTTATCTTATCAATACCCTGATGAAGGCTAATTGTATAGCCGAAACGTTGGTAAAATAAATTAGAAAAACACATCTGTTGTTGGTCGTTAGTTCCATACACATCTTTATTGGTTTCAAAAACGTAAATGTTGAAAATCTTATCAAAGACCTATACATACATATGTATGTATAGGTCTTTGATCTTATGATCATAAAAAATGCTTAAAAGTTTAGAATATTAGTGTTAATTCTTCGTTTTTATACAAGTACACTGCTGCTTTAAATTATATAAGAATTTAATTTTGAAAATCACAAAATTTAATAAATAGAATGTTTTGTAATACTTCGTTTATAAATATGCATGTTTATTAAAAAAAATATAGTTTACTGTGGATTATAGACTTCATTCACAGTTTTATGCATTCGTTAACATCCCCCCGTTACATATATGTACATTGTCTTATATACATGTTTACATAAAAGCAGTTGGTAAAAAGTGATATTATATATAAGCACATCCCCAATCTTTATATAAGTCCCAGAAGCATAGTGATTATTACATTAAAGGGCACAAAATCGCGTTTAATCTGCATATTTTGGGTATACTGTTGAAGAAAATAGGATAGTGTACAACTGCAGTAAATTACATTGATGCCATCAAATGGCCTGTCAATTTCTCTTTTTTCATAGTTGGGTTTTCACTACAAGACAATGTTTAAAAAATCTTTAAACGTGCTTGCAATAATTCTTTCCGATGTATGTTAATAGGGGATATTTGTGTGTAAAGATTTTTTTTCTCTTAACTTAAAGAAAAAAATCCACTCCGAACAGCCCTTTCTCCTTTATAAATGACCTTTCAACGATTTAGAGAAATGAAAATTTACAGTTTACTCCCTCATATACATTTTACGGATTATGGATTTTGCAATATTATGCAATGAAAGTCTGACCATAAAACACAGACAGCAAGGATGTTACTTTACCCGCAGGCTATATTCTGATTGGAGACAGATAATAAAGCAATTTAAGGGTCATAAAAGATCCAGTGTACCACGGATTTAATATATAATATTTAACCATTGTCATTGTTTTTTATTTAAAACATCACTTTCATTCAGAACTAGTAACTTAAGATAATACAACTGAGCACATTACTCTAGAAAACTTTAATCAAAATTTACATTGAATAATTACATCACGTATTTTCAACAACAAAAAATACAAAATTGAATTGAGTCTGTTTAATAGGCCATTGTGTGTGCAATTATCACCTGGAGAATTAAGCAGATACATAATTAAACTTATTCTATTTTTCACACAATTGTCAAGCGTTACATTCATGTAACAAGTTTAACATTTCATTATAAAAAGTAACATTGTCTTATTTCTTAGTTCTCATGTACACTACTGTAAGTTCAATAATATCAGGAAATGTTTTCAAATTTAACTAATATACATTAAAAATTATTTAGAATATGAAACAATTGTCTAATAATGATACTCTAATTATAATCTTCCTTTCTTCACAAATACGACTTTTCTCATTTAATAAATATTAGAATCAATTTATTTGCGTTGATCTGAAGATTTAACATAAAACCGAACATAATGTGTGGTAGTAGTATATAGAGATATCGGTATCTTCGGTATTCTTACGGAAAATACCGAGTATTACCGATACGATAAATTCTTATTTAAATTAACAGGTCAGTTGACTAAAAGTTAAAAAGGACTTCGAAGATGTCAATTAAGCCTAATTATTTTTATATATCTTAAAAGTAAAATAAAATACCAAGACAATGTAATAGTAACAAATGTTGTAATATTTTAACAAAGTGGTGTAAATTTGAAACAAAACGGAACATAAATTCCTAAATTGGCATTTTTTTCGGTTTTACAATAGAAAGTAGAGGCCGTAAAAAAGATGAAGGGTTATAGTTTTTAAACTTAAAAAGGACCATTGATTTATTATTTTAAGTTAATAAAAAAATATTCATAAAAAGGCAGATGAATTAAACAAACTTTTGTGATAGTAACAAAATTTGTGAGTTAAACAGAAAGAAAGTTATGACGAGTTATTTAACAATAGCCTTCTTTATTCTATATAAAAAAGATTATCGGTTTACCAATACTGGATGGTTAAAAAAGTTGGGGATGCTTTCTTGTGTTAATTTGTTGTTTATAAACTATCATTGCGTGTAAAACGACGATGATTTTGTTGCAAGCGCCTTCGAATAGAAGTCAGTGAGCATGCACGGCCAAACCAAAGATCACATTTAGAATAAATCGGCAGTTTCCAATCCCTGTGTATATTTGTCCCAGTCACTGCTCAGAGACTGAATAAAGCTATCTTCAATATGTATTAAATTTTGTTACCTCAAAAATTTATAAATGCAACTTTTGTGCGGATGAATACTAAATTACTATACTTAGTTTTACAGTTTTAATCCTGCAATATATATCCAACTTTTATCAAAACTGCAGTCTGCAATGTATACTTATACTGTTATACTGTATACAACAAGTGGTACTATTTTTCAATGCGAATGTAAGAGGCGTCACGTAATTGTTAAGTAGAATCAAAGCACTGAAAGTGCTGAAGTTGGGATTGCTGTTGGAAGTTACAGTCACCTGGAAACAGCGAAGCTCTTTTAAGACAGTAGTTACCACTGGTACTTCAATGACTGACTGAAAGTTTTTAAAGCAGTGTTTCTAGCCTTTTCAATTTTGACTGTACCATTCATACTTCACACATGTAATCACTGATTACTGACCTACCAGGTAATAGTGCGCTTTACTTTTCAATTTAGACATAACCATTCATACTTTATAATTACATGTATAAGATATTCACTATTCACTGAACATGTAAGAATAAACAGCCTTTCATTAAGATAGTATCATTCATCTTCATAGGAGTTTTGTGCTGTGATTTCCCCGCTACTTTACACTATGGGAAAATCACTTTTTCGCTTTCGCGCTGCACAAGTTTCGTAGCGACTCCTTTTGACCCCTTCCGAGATAGCTAAAATATCAAGAAGATGTGTCCTTTAATTTTCTTTATTTTCAAGATAATAAACACATATAAAGTCAAATTGAAGAGTCTGTTAATTAAAATGTACATAAGAGAAATATAGTTACAATTTCAATAAGAATAATAACTATGATGAGTAAGAAATTATTAGTACAACAATAAGATTGAACAAAATGCAAATAATGATTTAAATCAATAACTTTCAATAACATATATCTAGTGCAGAAACAATTACAGAATTTAAACCTTACTGAAATGAATATTGTTTCTGCCTTAATCATTTAAGAAATATTTGTTATCTTTAAATTCACAGTAAATTGCATAGCTTGTATATATTCAATAGAACTTAATAAAATGAGTACATAAAAAGTTCTTAACGCCAAAATCAATATGACGCAAGATGTGATTTAATAAATCACCAAATATGCAGAATCATTGATATTATTTAATGAAAACTATTTCCATTTAATTAACACATTATCATTAACACACTGTTTTACTACAGTTAAACATTACAAGAAATATTAAACAAAAGTTTATCAAAATGACATTACTTTCACAAAATAATTAAAAATCATAAAGTAAATAATACAAATTTCTTACCTAAAATATCAAGAAGATGTGTCCTTTAATTTTCTTTATTTTCAAGATAATAAACACATATAAAGTCAAATTGAAGAGTGACTTTACCACAGAAGGACACATCTTTAAACAAATCCCTAAAATGGGTTTGAACCAATGAAGAACCGCGTTACAGAATCTCTTATCGTTAAAATTATCTTATGAGCTTCCGGTCACTTTTTTAAACAATAAAATCATTGAGCTATTATTATAAACATTAGATTAGTTATAAAAAGACATAATTACTGCACTAGCTGTCAGCAGCTAGGGAAATTGAATACAAGGCTGTCTTAATTAAACAATTAAAATCACTTATAATAAGTTTATACCCTATGGCTATAAAATGTGTTTGATGAATTGACTTTAACAAGAGTCACAAAATTACATGTAGAGAAGGCAAAAAATACATTTATTAAAATTAAATTTGTACCAAAATTTACTGCATAAAAGTTTCCCCTCCTTTATTTTAACTTTATTCCTATAAAGTACTTGTATATATGTATTAAATGTCTATTGATAATATATTTATCATGCAAAAATATCACACAAGACTTAACTGTTGGTTGCCTTAAGCAGTCAACTGGCTAAAAAGGTCAAAATGAACTTACTTCTAATAATTCGACAGTTTCAAAACTAATAAACATAAACAACTAAAGTAACTTTGTACATTGTACATAAGTTGACATAGCAACTGTAAAATCTGACATACATTTTTATTACTTTATCATAAATGAAAAAAAACACACTATAAAACAAGTATATGGTTTGTCAGTGTTGCTGATTACTACAAACAATAAATACACAAAAACACTTTACAATGTATATATATAAACTGAACATAATTACATAAAAATTTAATTGTCAATGTAGGTGACCTCTAAATTGTCCCTTTATACACATGTAGGTGCAGTCTTTTAAATCATTCTAAGGCAATGAGCATTTCTTGTATTAATATATTGGGATAAGAAGACTGTTATGCTTTACATAGAAATGAACTGAATAGTTAGTTTTCATTATCTGCCTTAACTGTTTAGATTTCAAATAACTTACTTTGACATTGGGTGACACATACCAAACTTTTTCATTGAGTTTGTTTTGAATTTTGAATTCATCCCAAGTAAATGTAACTACAGCTTTCCACAGACCTTGAACCTGAATACATGAAATGTCTTGTGGGACAGTAAATTTCCAGTAGTTGGGACACAATGTCAGGTTGTATACTGGGAATTGAACACAAGATACACCATTGGTAATTTCAATAACAATTTGAGTAGTGCCTTTTCTGATTGTACAATTTCTGATTAGCAAAATAGTTACCAAAATGAAGGTCATAACACCAAAACATAAAATATAATGATCTAGAGTAATATCTAGAGCTTCCCAAAAATAATTTGATGGTGTTTGAGTTGTACTTTGTTTCTGATACACCAGTGATGGTACTGTAGCTGAATGTACAGACTTAACTGAATTTTGTAAAACTGAAAGAATAATTAGAACTTTCCTTAACTTAATAGAAACTAGAATAAATGCAACTAGACAAAAAGCTGCAATAGCAGTGGTACAATACAGAAGTATGTCATCAGTGGATGGCCAATCATCTTGAAGTATGATATCACCTGACAATAGCGGGTCAGTTAAAGATTGAAATACAGTGGCATCCTTTTTCGCAGAATCTGCCATTCTTTTCAGACTTTAATGTGCTTTCCTATCATCTGCAATAATGTTTTGCATTGAGTGATTATATATTTGAAATTGTGGCACATCTACAGACAATGGATTTTCAAACAATGAATTACTTTTAATATTTTTTAAGTAAGTATCATTGAAAAATTGTTGGAGTAATGCTAAATTGACTGGATGCAACATACTGGTTGTATTTTTATGGCAAGAAGTTAATCTAGGTGGCAAGTATAGAGTAGGTGTATATACAGCACATTCACAAGGAATGTTTATGATGCAATATTTACATCCCTTTTCTATTCTTTTACCCATTTTACAATTAAGTTCCATTGTGTCTATATTGTATATTAAAACGGACGTGTGGGATAACTGAATTATCCCTGAAGATAAGTATGATAATTCATTAACTAAAAATCTGAAATTACTTTTCCCTTACAAATCCCTAAAATGGGTTTGAACCAATGAAGAACCGCGTTACAGAATCTCTTATCGTTAAAATTATCTTATGAGCTTCCGGTCACTTTTTTAAACAATAAAATCATTGAGCTATTATTATAAACATTAGATTAGTTATAAAAAGACATAATTACTGCACTAGCTGTCAGCAGCTAGGGAAATTGAATACAAGGCTGTCTTAATTAAACAATTAAAATCACTTATAATAAGTTTATACCCTATGGCTATAAAATGTGTTTGATGAATTGACTTTAACAAGAGTCACAAAATTACATGTAGAGAAGGCAAAAAATACATTTATTAAAATTAAATTTGTACCAAAATTTACTGCATAAAAGGAGTATAATCCACTTTTTACCATCTTGAACAGAAACAGGAAAAGTTATGGTAAAACTCCATTCAGTGAAGGATGATCATGACGTGTATGTTTTGTGATCAAGTTGAAACACTTGTCACTAGAAGGCTAAGAGATGCAGTAATCATCAGTATAGTTGCTAGTTTACCATTACAGTTTGTCCAAGTCAGTAGCACAGACAGCTGAATAGAATGACAATATACTTAATTAGGTAGAAGCATATTGAAAAAAAAGAAGATTTTTTTGTAAATAATATACAAACTTGCAAAAGAAATGCAGATACTTTCTTTTAAATTTCTTGAGTAAATTCAATGCATTTTGAAGTTTAAAAAAAATTGTATCAATGTATTTTTAGATATCTGCACTCTTTGCAAGTAAATATACTCAAACTTTATTAGAAAGAAGATTCAACAAATTGTGTTTTTTTATCATGACAACCAACAGTTTAAATCTAGGCAGATATTTAACAATGGCACATTATTTGTTATTATCAGTATCTATAATCTATTTAACAACACATTCAAGTAAAATACAGGAAAAATTAGTTAATAATGTAGGAGCATATGGAAAACAAAAGCATTGATGTAAGCATATAAGGGTGCCTTAATCTCAAACTTTGTTCAATCAGCAATTGTATAATTACAACATATAAAATGATGAGTGTATTACAAAAACAGTAATTAGAAATAACAGAGTGTAATACTATAATGTTGGTAAGAAGAATAAGAACAGTAAAATGACTACAAGTTGATCTAAAGAAAATGTATATGTACATCACTGTACATACACATCAAGGTAAAATGAAATTATTTCAATTAATCATCGTATTGATCATTTATCATTGAGTCAAAAATCAACAGATATCAGCTATCTGTGAAATAATAAAAGACCTGAAATTCATTATTTACGTCAATTAAAGTTTTTTGGAATGTCAGCAGTAATCATTTACTAAGGGATTGCAAAAATTTAACTGTAAGTTTTGAAGATCACATACCTGACTCAATACAATATCCATTCATTTAGAACATTAAGCTTGTGAATTTTCAAAATTCAGTCATGAAAAGAAATGATCGAGATCATTAGCGTAAAAAGCGTCGTCTTCATGCGACTAAAGAAACAAAATTATTGGTCAACTGGAATTATTTGACATTTTATATACCTTAGCAACTCTTTAAGTTTGACCTTTTTGGGGGACCAGCCTGTTATATGGTTTCAAATCTTGGAAATAAACAACAAATATGGATTTTGAAAAA
Source organism: Lutraria lutraria (assembly GCA_964023205.1). NCBI lineage: Eukaryota > Metazoa > Mollusca > Bivalvia > Venerida > Mactridae > Lutraria > Lutraria lutraria. The sequence goes on from OZ026833.1 coordinate 36,819,918, forward strand.
AAATCTCAACAGCTAAAAATGTGAACCCCAGTGTGCTCACAATATAAAAGTTTACACTGCAAGCTACTGGACTAAGACAGAAAAAAGTATTTTCCTGGAGGTTGTGTCTCAGTCTGTTTAGAATGACATGTGAATCTGATCTGAAGCTGTTAAGTGTAAATTTGATGTTTGAGTCAAGCCCATGACTCTAAATAGAAAAGCATGGACAAGGTATATTTCAACCAATCTCACTTAGACCTTCATTTCACCTATTCAGTCACTGCAAAGGTACATACAGTCAAGTCTGTGTACATTTCAGGTTAGCCTTGGGAAAACACGATGTGGCCTTTTTTGACAGGTAACCTGTATTCAGGGGTCATTCTGTTCTGAATAATCAATGACTGTTTTCATAAGAATGGCCTACATTTATTTCTTAAGTGGCCAATATCACAGAACTGACTAGTATTATCAAATACTCCAATAATTGACATGCACTGAACATTTTAACAAGCAAAATTTATATACCAGTGTTTAATGTGCATCTTATGGAAATGATGAAAACTACTCAAATAAAGTAAAAAATGTTATGTATAACATCACTAATAACACTTTATAACTTGTATAACAGTACATGTACCTAATTAACCAAAGATGAACAAATTACTAGGATTTTTTTTGCCAAATCACATCATAACCAGCAAAATCTGTAAACCATAATAGTAATGTGTGTCATATAAAAATGTATCAAATATTTTTGAAAAAACAAGCTTACAGTCAGTATTGCATGCAATACAAGTCCCCTGCCAGCACATATCATTGGAATGTTAGCTGATGTTTATACAGCACCATCTGTCTAGATTTTTTAATGATGATAATTTGTCTAAATGAGCGAGCCAGCTTAAATTATCATCCGGAAACCAAATTTCAGTGACCTAGATATTTGACATATTGACCCAAATGTAATCCTACTCTAGGTTATCCCCTAAGCTATCCATACACCAAATTTTCATTGAAATTCATCACCCCTAACTGAAGTTATCATCCGGAAACCAAATTTCTTTTTTTAGTAACAGTGACCTAGATTGTTGACCTATTGATAATAAATGCATTCCCACTATAGGTAATGCCCTAAGCTATCCATATACCAACTTTCATTGAAATCCATCAATTCTAACTGAAGTAATCATCCGGAAACCACTTCGGACAGACAGACAGATGGACGGACAGATGGACAGACTGACGACAACAAACACTATAGTCCCCTCCGGTACGACAGGGGACTAATAAATCTGATAAAATATGCTCAGTATCTAGCACTAGCACTCTATTGTTCATTTGAGTTTTAGAAGCAATCTAGAATGTTCAAAAGATACCAGTAACAATATAAGATGGCCAACAAGCACAAGATTGGGAAAAAAAGAAATTTGCTTCTATTTTACCTTGAAAATAAGGACATTGAAGGTCAATGCCAGATATAATTTACATTAAGGTAACAATGTAGAGGACAAAATATGCACATCAATGAATAAAGGACTTAATTATGCAGAACACCAAGTAAAGTACATAATGCTTCTTAAGTCACCTTTTGCACTATCCATAATCATATGAGAATTAAACTTTAAAAAATGAAAGTTAATACAGTAAATCTTGCTCATGCGACCACGCGTACTAAGCGACCTTTTTCTTAAGCGACCACTTCAAAATCCCCCCGAGCGTTTTTGCACTATGTTTTTAATTAATGTATTAAGCGACCTTTGCTCAACGCGACCAGAGACCGCCAATATGTCGACAAAATCCGCCAGATCTTTTCATTAAGCGACCATTTGACACGTCAAACAGTTATTTCCCATAGATTGTGAATTGTAAACACGGACATAATTAACACCTGACGAACGTGTGAAAAACATGACCGTAATCACTCGTGTATGCATAGAGCACTAGAGTGTAGGACTTAGGTAAAATACATGTTGTATCATTGGAAATCCTTGGGAAAATTATTGTTATGAATGTAAAAAAGTTTTTAACAAAATAAATGACGAAAGACATTGAAGAAAACAGCGCCATTTTTTGTTTACAGTAACTTTGCGTTACGTAAGTTTTACGAAAGCATGATAATGACTTTTCTATCAAAACACCAACTAATTTCTCAACCCAAGTATTCATACTTCTCAACATCATGATGGTATCGTAATTAACGGCACGATCAGCAACATTTCTTGTTGATTTTCAAACTCGCTTCCACTACAGACGTCTTCGACAAAGAAATCCATGAAAAGTACGGAATCGTACGGGTTTTTAGACCATCGCTATGATAAACGATTTATTTCCCTTGTTTCACGTTTGACAAATTTCTTCTCCGGTAAAAAATAGATTTAATTTGTCGGTATTGTTTTGTCACGGATAAAATGGACCGATCTTTGCACCATGTATAAGACAGACACGATTTTCGATTTGAAATGAAACAAGGCTGGGACTTTAGGTATAGTTCAACTATCGGAAACTTCAGGTTTTTGTATTAAGAGACCGTTGTGTTAAGAGACCACTTTTGGTGTTTCCCTTGGGCGGTCGCTTAATACAAGATTGACTGTAGTTTAAATTACTAGAATACTCATAGATAATCAAATAGCTGTCAATTACTTTTAAAAGTTTGAACAGCCTAGTAATAATATCATCAAACATTAAAATTTTGAACTTTTCTAAATATATACCTTAATAACCTTCTAAAGGTTACAGTGATACTAAGTTACACATACCTTCGATCAGTATATAAACATATTAAAGTACAAATGTACTAAATAAAAGTATTAAATAGAACAGAGTGTTAATGTATTTGTCCAAAGATTTATAGTAACACTATCTCAAATGTTCTGAGGAATTCATTTTGTCATTGAAAATTTGGGAAAGTCTATACAAATCAGTTCTCTAATGACTGATACATCAGTACCACTTCTTGTTGTCTGTAGTGTAAATGGGCCAGGAAACACAGCTACTTCTAAATTCATATAATCAGATGTGACAATTTCACCTTAAACTCGCAGTACATTTGCCATCATATGGCATCTGACTTTCTGAATGTGGCATCTGAAGTTCAATGGTTTCCTAGGTATCTAGGAAGAGTTCAATAAGCTATCCAATCTACTACAACAGCGTCATCTTGCACATGAAATGCTCACATGTGCAACACTCACCTGCAAATAAAGAGAACAAATATTGTAGGTCTAACAAACATAAAATATTAATACAAACAGTGTACAGTGTAACTTCTGAAATCCAGACACCCATGGGACTGATCAAAATGTCTGTATTTTGGAAGTTTCCAGAATTCAGAAGTCAGAAATTATCACAACAAGTACAGATGTTAAACACCACAGGTTCTTTATGGTGAAAATAGGGACATCATCATTTAATTTATGCATTATACAATATAGTGTTATAGTCACTGAGACATGATGCAAAAATAAAAGATAAACATTTATAAGATTTATTAATTATTCAAAATCTAATATTTTCTGGGAAGTTAGATAACAAAAATACAATTTTACTTACAACTAAAAATACAAGAATGACCAGTCAAAATTTTTAATGAGTGTAAATATTTGGGAATGTATTTCAGTAAAAGTGGTTCATTGTAGATTGACATATTGTGACTCTAACACATGTCAAAATCAACTAACACTACTGATTGGTAAACAACTGAAAGAGGGGACAAAGACATTTTGCCTCAGGGTTTATAATCGCAGAATTAATTCAGGATGACACTTTCTGCACTGTCCGGATTTTGGAAGTAAAAATGCACCAAAATGTATGAAATTATTGTCCGAAATTCAGAAGTGTTGGAATTCAGAAGTCTAATTTACATTGAATATAGAGGGGATATTTCGGGACCAATAAAACCGTCTGAATTTCAGAGGGTCCGGATTTCAAAAATTACACTGTACTATACTGATTAAGAAGAAAATGAGCTACCTTTTCCAGTTATACAGAGGGGGATTATGTCCTACAATCACATAATGTACATGGGGCATAGCTTAGGCCTTCTGATGCCAAGTTTTGTAGCATCTTGTAATTTGAAACTCAAAGGGTATTCCAAGCATTTTAAAAAGAAATGATTGCATTATAACAAGACTGTTCAAAGTTTTTTAACTAACCTGTATGTTATGGCTTTGAATTATTCTATTAAGTGAGAATACCAAGAATATTTTTTAATAATTATCATATATGAAGTAAGGTAAATTAGCCATGGTATGAGAAATCTCTAATACAGTCTTCGAATATCTGAAGACACGGATCACCAGAACGATGGTTCAGTGAAATTGTGAGCTAATTGATTGTCTAAAATGCAGAACTGACTTCTAATGTTTCACTAGTATATGGTTAAGAATTTATGTTAATCATAATAAAACCATCATATGAAACATATAATGTGTAAGAAATAGACTTTCATAAATATTCTAGAAACAACATTTGATCATGCAAAAACAGATTAAGAATCGGTCTGGTAAAAGTTCATTTGGTCTGGTAAAATGTATGCCTTCAGAAGACTGAATGTCAGGTCATTGAAAAAATTATTTGTGAAGACTGAATTGTCTTTGTGACCAGTATAAGACTTGTTGAGCCTTAGCCTAAATTTACCCCTTAGCTGATAGAAATTTAAAGTCAACAAAATTTCCTACTAATGTAATAATAAATTTGACCCTTTGAGTCAAAAACTTTATTTTGCAAATTTCAAGTCAAAGTGCCATTTTAAGGGTCAAAAAGAGCCCTGATCCTGTTGATTCTCTCAAGTACATTTATGTTGCAGATCAAATAAATTTACACTTCAGTAAATTTCAACTAGTTACATACATATACTTTCGATTCAACTGTTGAGGAAAATGTCCTCTTTGTTTAATGATGAAGTCTATGACAATTACATGTTCATCTGGCCTTAGTGGCGACTGTGACAAATCACATTATAATGTAACTTTGCTTCAACCTGACATGAGCCTGTGCAGTGCTTTCTTTAAGAGTGACTGTAGACATTGTCACACATCCTCATCTCTGATGTTCCACTTTTTATGTTCATATTCCTACAATAAAAAGTAACAACCCTGTAGTGAGTGATAAACATTTATCTTAATAGTTGCTAATGATTTATTCAGCCTTAACTAGGTAACAAGTTGTACTGTACAAGTGTCTAGACACAAGGTTGTTTGAAACACTTAGTTCCAAAATGTAAAAAGTAAGTTTTAAATAAATAAACAATAAGGGCCTCAGGACCAAGACTTGTCCATGCAGAATATTCATTAAAGAAATGTGCATCACATAATACTTTAAATAAATTTTAAACAGGTGGAAGACTATCCACATTTTTCTTAAACTGTAATTATATATCTGAATTCTGGAAAACAACGTCTGAAGCCTTTAAAATGTGTGGATTTTCTAGATCCTTTAGAAACCTAGAAAATATCGTTATAGGTTATAAAATAGAATTCACCGAGTACCAGGAAGTTAATGTCTTACTTAGTATTATATCTTACTGTATATACAAAACCTATTTCATAAGTGATCGAAGAAGGAAAAATATTAACATGATCAAAATATTGTACTATGACGTGCTTGTGATACTTAAATACCTAGAAACTGCTGGTAAATCTTCTTCACTGATTTCAAATTTCTTGAAACATTTAGAGAACTTCCGTTTATGATACATTCAAAAATTTTATATAGATAAACACTATTTTGTTAAATATTTGTCATGCTATTTTATATTTTATGTAACTTGTAAATATTTATGCAAATAAACGGGTTGTCATTTAGACAATTCCAAAGAGAAAAAAATAAATTTTATGATGCTCATTAAATCTCATCTTTCTCAACAATTGCAAATTAAGAAAGAAACAATACAATACCAATAAACTGATCATGCTATCAGATTCAGAAGCTACCTGAAGCAGATTGTGTACAGCGACACAGCAGTTTTTGAATTAGTTTTTTTTGTGACAGGTTGCCCGACTATATACTTTATGAAGGAAACTCTCTAAAACTAGGTTGTCAAAGAAGGAAAAAATCTTTTCAGGGAGTGGACAACCCACTGATTCATAGACAGGACACAGATAGGTCAGCCATCTAGCCATCTGAGTCCTGATATCATCATCAGTCAATTCTTTTGTAGCAGTGTGGTATTATTGTATTATAAATTGCCTGGGATATTAGCCCAATTAGCTCAGTTGGTAGAGCATATGACTTACAAGCAGGAGGTCACGGGTTCGAGCCCAGCATCAGTTACATCATTTTCCTCATCCTATTACACTTTAGTGTAAATCATATTGTTGTCAAGTGCTGATTAATGTGTTACGATTAACCTTTTTTCAACAGTTCAGGTTATTTTATTTTGGTAAACTACAACACAATTAATGTATTTGTATACAACTTATGACAAGTCTCATCCCTGTGAGCAATTACACAAAAATCTATCAGACATTGGACAGAGTCAGTCAAGCTCAACAATTGTCGGACCGAAAGAAATCTGTCAGAGTGAGTATAAAACATGTGCTTACCAAGTAAATGAGTTACTGGACAGCCAGTCTGACAAGACGATTCTGTATCAGGCCAACACACAATATATCGGACAAGTCCACCGGTCCGGCACCTTTCACTTAGCCTGAAGACTTGAGCAATTCGACAGTTGCTGAAAATAGAATGTTCCAAATATACTGATCAACCTTGATAAACACCGATAGATACCATCAGTTGAAGGGGTCCAGCAATACCAACTGGCCTGACAAATGCATGTCAAATTGGACCACTTCAATACAGCCTAATACTGAAACGGCCCAATTCAAATTATTGTGACACTGGCCTGGCAAGACACTACATGTACATAATCAGTAGTTTCAATACTTGGCCATATCTTCATTTTTTATTAGAGCTTGGCAGAGATTATATTGGACAGAACAGAACATGATTTTATTTAATAATTTTTACATAACATAGTATCTCGTTACAAACAGAATCAATAATGCAATAAAATTTTGGTCATGTAACATGACAACATGTAAACTCAAAGAGAAGAAGACAGACCAGTAATGAAAAATAGTGGTTTATAGAATAAGAGGTTGAGCTACGCTTACAATTAATATAGCATAAATCAATAAGCATGATTTAGATTCGTAAAATGCATGGTACTTATGAAAAGCATAATATACATTATAATCTAGGTAACAATTTCAACAAAATAATGTTTTTATCATTATATCTACAACAACTGTTTACGTAAAGAAAATGCACGATATGTGAATTTCAATTTTGCTAGATTAATTGCATTGAAAAGGTTAGTCAAAGGTCTTTGACGATGATACGTATGCATTAAATTGCAGTGCATAGTCAAAGCCACTTGTTCTTTAAACTGTTAAAAGCTAACAGAAACGACTCAATCTGAGTCGTTTTGTTTTCCTATTTAACGTACAAGTTTCCATAAAACAGCAAGATGTAACAAAATATCACATGATACCATAATATATTCATTCAATAAAAATCGACAGGAACATATTTATTTCACACCGCATGTACACTCAAATTTATCAAGGCCGAAATGTCACCGGGGCGGAAATGTATCGAGACCGAAACGTCCGTCATCCGAAGTTATGTAGGTCAACCTTGTGATCAAACGAGATATGTTAAGTGTAAATTTTCTTATAACACAGTCTCTCCCAGATTCGTACCAAAATTTGTCTCATTCATTACATATATAAACAAAGGTAAACAAGATCGCTCATCAGAAAAAAGACCTTCAGAGAAGAACATTTTTTACAATTTTTTCCTATATGAACTTAGAATGGGGACTACCCAAGGATCATTCCAGCAAAGTTTGGCAACTGGCATAGTAATGTAGGAGGAGATGTTGTTAAAAGTAAATATGGCCCCCACTTCATGAAGCATGACAAACACAAAGTGATCACAAAAGCTTACCATGAACACATTGTGTTAGAGACATTATAGACATTATAGACATAAAGTTAGAAGGTGGATGTACCATTCCTCAGGCCTAGTAAAAAAAATTTAGAGTTGAGAGGAAAATTTTCTGTAGGTTGGGTTACCAGAAACAATTTTTTTTACACCTTATCAGTGATCACTATAATGTGTTTAATTACAAATCAATTTAAGAAGCTTTGGGTCAGATATTAACAAGGTTGATTCTTTTACTAACCTTGCCTTTTATAAAAACCAAATCTAGTTATCAGCAACAAAGTATAAAATATGGGAAGAGATAATTCATATAGTAGGTAAAAACAAAACTAGATAATATATGTACATGTACTATACTTCAACTCATCTATTTATGAATACAGAGATCAATCATTTGAATACTTGTATTATGCACAAATGATATCTACTTATCTATGTATTTTATCTACTTTTACACCTATACTAGAAGCCTTCAACTACACAAAACAGTAAAATAATTAAATCCTTCAGGAGAAAAGCAGGCACAGACATATCAGCATATTAAATTCATCACATCAATTAACTGGATGACAAGAACATACAATGCATGACAGCAGTTAATTGAATAGTCAGCGTATTAAATTAATCAGTTCCATTTATTGAATAGACAGCTTATCAAATTCATCAACAAAGTTAATTGAAAAACCAGGATAAAATGAACTGCATACAAATTAAATACATGTACCTAAATAATTATCAATAAGATAATCATTAAAGGTATTTCAAACTACTTAAAGGACCCTACATATAAAGTTACTTCAATTGAAGACAATACCAATGATACATTTCATAAAATGTTCTATAACAACATCATGTACTACAATTAAGCTGATGTTTTAAAATTACAACTGGTTAACACATTAAACTATCCTATACCTATCATTGTAAGCGTTTTCCCCTAAAATCATAATGTGCTGTCAAATAAATAAAAAAAACATGTAGTTAAAAAACAAGTAAGTTCAAAGCATATAATATCAATGTAATGAAGCAGGTAAATCAGTAACTGCTTGATGCATTCATATGCATGTACAGTTAAACCTGTGAACAAAGGCCTCCCATGGAAAATACAAAATATGACTCACATTGACAGGTGGCCTTTATTCAGAGGTAATTTTGTTCTGAATAATCTATAACGTTTTTTAAAAGATGGCCTTTATTCACAGCATGGTCTTCATTTGGAGGTGGCCACTAACACAGGTTTGACTGCAACATTGCCTTTCCTGGTATTACCTTGACATTGGGATATTAAAATATAATCATAAAACAATTTCCTTCCAATTGTACAAAGTTTGTCAGACACAATTGTTGTGTTTTCAATATTAACTCAGAGAAGATGAACAATTATGTCATGTTTTGGTACAGTAATTTTAATGTACATGTATGGCAAAATAATGAGGAGTGTTTGGTCCTTTTATACAATAAACTGTCACTTTACTTTGACACAGCAATAAAAAAGGCAAGACTTTCTGGATGGCACAAAAATCATCAAATACTGGTCAAAATACAAGTTGTACAAATGTATGATGAAGCTTCCCCACTTACAGGCAGCCTGGTTGCTGCAGCAACGAAGCTTCCCCGGAGGCCGAATCGATTTGTCTCTGGGAGGCTTCCCCAGCAACAGACTCAATCATTGCAGGCAAGCGTCCCCGCTAACGGCGGCCAAGTCCATACAGGGAAGCTTGGCCAGAGTTGCAATCGACTCTGTCTCGTGGAAGAATGCCCGGGATCAGGCGGCCGGATGGTTACTATGAAGCTTCCCCACTAACAGGCAGCTCGAAAGCATACACACAGGCTGTCTGTCTCTGGTATTATTCCAGCCGACCGGCAGCCATGAACATTAACCCTTCATAACTTTTTTATTTGTGGTCCGAATCGGGCAAACTGGGTATCATAGGATATATCTCAACAAGCCCTTTCCCCGGCAGGCCGGCCAGCCTAGAGAGACTCTTTCATTTCTGGGTCGAACTGAACGAGCCCAGTCTCATTCGATAGGCCCTGTCTGGAGCCTTTCTAAACTGTTGCGATATCGGGTCTCTGACAAGTGGTTTGATTTTTACAGCCGGTGAAAAGTTACGGCAGAACGCGCCCAAACTCAATACTCGCCGTGACCTGGCCGGAAAATCGCCCGTCTAAGGCTTGCCACCCAGCCAGATACTAGGCATACTCGGTCTCGTTAGATAGGTCTTGCCGAGAGCGTTCCAACAGCTCCTGGGAATCCGATCTAGTATTTCTGGTTTGGCTTCTACGACTGGTCAAAGGTAAAAAATAGCGAAAATAGCAAAAAAATGGTCATTTTCTGGAGGCTGTCCTGAACTTAGGTTTTTACACGAGCCTCCAAAACTTGGCTGGTAGGTGCATCTTAGAAAAAGCAATCGAGTCTGCATTTTTAGCTCCGGAAGCACTCTCGTGTATCCGGTGGCCAGTCAGACGCGCACATATCAACTTTTTTAGTTGTGGGCCGATTTGACCAAACTTGGTCTCGTTCGAAAGGGCCTGCCAAGAGCTTGCCAAAACTGTCACGATATCCGGTGAAGATTTACGGCTGAGACCCGGCCAGAAAATGGCCCGTCAAAGGCTTGCCACCAGGTCGCTCCGGGAACCGTCCCAACTTACGGGCGGCTGGGTCGCTGCGGGGAATTCATGCTTAGGGGTGGCCTGGTCGCTGCGGGGAACTCTCTGCGAGACATTCCTCATCGGCAGATGGATTATTAATTTGCCAACTGACATCGGAGAGAAACAAGTAGGACTTGGCCCTCTCCTCCGTCGCATTTGGCCTCACAAACTCACATAGTCTTTCAGCATGTCAAAGATCTCGGCGCTGTAATGAATGTACTCAAGGTATTGCGCACCTGTCTTTCAGTCGGATGACGGCAGGAAGTAGTAGGCCTGTCCATGTTTGTCGTAGGAAGTGTTGCCCTCGGCCTGTCGGACTACACTTACTTTCATGCATTGGTACACCATGGGGCGGTTACCAATGATCATGCTATGTAGCGCAAAGAAGGTGTTGACGGCGGACACCTCGGGTACGGACAGCGGAGCGAGCTTGGCCTGCTATATCAGCTGCTTCGCATTGTCCTTGGTCTGCTCCAGGAACTCGAATGCGAGGACGTATGTCTTGTTGTATTTCGTAATATCTATAAATATCTCGGCCGACAACTGCTCCGACTTTTGCCTGCCGATAAGCTTGGCGTTCCCATTCCCAAGTTCGTCGATCATTGACTTGAGGGAAGCCAGTCTGGGCAGGGTATACCTGTCCGAGGTACATTGTGCCTTGTCCTTCAATGCCACGGCATGCATATGCCTTAGCACCTTTAGATAATTCAAGATCATGGCGGGCATTAGGCTGATGGCCTCGCGCAAGCAGACTATTAACTGTTGAACGCTATTTGCATTCAAGTTTGCCCCCGTGAAATGGTCAGGATTGTGCTCGGGCCACAGAACTTTATGATTTAACAGGTGATTGACACCTGTTGGAGATGCTGCTTCGTGCCATACCTGGATTCGAACCTTGACTGTTCACTGGCGGCCTCAGCCAGCATGTTAGAGTTGCTCGCCGTTGGGCCCCATCACCGGAAGAGACATCGGTGTCGGAAAGGAGCACAACCCTGATATGCTTGGCCAATGTCCACCTTTGAATGGCATCCTCGTCATTTGAAGGTGACGAGAGAATACACCTAACCGTAATCCGAGGGCCAGAAGCAGCAGTCCTTACCCTGACAGACCTCCGGCTCCTGCAGAGACCTCTCCAGCATCGGTGGTGGTGGATGAAGGCGTCACGGGGGCAACAGGCGGCCAGCTGACCCTCTTGCCTTGCTGGTGCCAAGGACACCAGTGGCATGAAGGGCAGCACATTGCTCTGCACGCCCTCCAACTTGACCTCCCGATCAGCGTCAGGGGAATCAGCAGCAGGGCCGGGAGGACTCACGGAAGGACAAGCAACAATGTCCTCCACGTGACCCCCTCGGTCACTGTCGCTCTACTCCGCTTTCTCAGATTACCGACTGATAATAAGTCATAAAACGCGGTGAAAAGCGACATTGCGGTGATTCGTCTTTTTTTTCAATATCGATGCCGCGATGAAAATCGGCGCTATGGACGATAAATTGTCGATTACGAATGCGGGGGAAACGCAATAACCTGACAAATCACCCGAACCGTACTGTTTACGGTGGGCCTAACTCAGTATAACTACTATAGTCAAGGGTCCAAGAATGGATAATTTGTTCTGAAAATAACCTGGCATATAAGGGAAAATCTTGATGTTGACACGATATTCACATTTTCACACCTCGCCAATTTCAATTTGCTGAGGTCACTTTTGGTCCCCGCTGACAATAGGTACCCAGGATGTGCCACTGAAAGATTTGAAATTTGCACATCTGTTGTTTATTCAACTGCTAGCTCTGGCCCCCGCTGACACTTAGCACCCCGAGAAAGTTAATATACATTTTTTCCAGGCAGATTTTAAGGAAATATTTCAAAATTTAATGTGAGCAATTTAAGAATTATTAAATTCCTATTAAAATTAATTTTATCTGCCATGTCCCAACAAGATAAGCCCAACACCCTAGCCTTCGTTGAAGACGGAGCAAGCTTGTCAATTTTGTGGCAGGAATGAATTGCAGTGAATGCTGCCTTTTAGGTGATGCTGGCTTCGCCTTTTTTTCGTCTGAAGATGCGTGCGTTACTATAAATGCGTTAAGGGCATAGGGAATACCCTTCAAGGTGTATTTGTATACCGAAATTTAAGCCCAGCCTGGTCCTGAAAGTACAAATTGACTCCCTTACCCCATAATAAGGTCGAGTTCCTTTATAAATGAGGCTTCTTCGAAGTATGGTATGGTTGCCCGTTAGAGGAGACACGCAGGAAATTATGTGTACGGGTAGCTATGAGCCCTGCCTACAAGTAGGTGCATTAATATTTGTTGGGGGATGCCCGATAAGAAAGTTACGGGTGAAAAATGCAGTGCATATACCCAAAGTCAGCTGGTGCTGAGGGGAATATAGCCCAACCCCCAGAGCGGTGATTACTCTAGCGATCGCCTATGTTAAGCTAGCGGCCAGCAAATGATATGTACGGGTAGCTGCTAGCCATGCCTAGAAGTATTGTATGGGGAGCGACTAGTACAAAAATTAGATTTGAAAAATGCAGGACCGGTACCAAAAGATGGCCAGATAAAAGGAGAATCTAGCCTAAGAGAGAAGCCATGATGACTCTAGCAGCATTATTTCTTAAGCTTTTTCACGGAAATAGTTATTTCTAGAATTTCAATAAAGTCAAAAGTAAGCAGAGCACAGCAAATTCAACATTGCCACCAACTTTTGTTCATGCCAACTGCTTGTAAGTAAAGTTGCATCGATGTACCAACAACGCTTAAGGAGAAAATAAAAAATTAGATTTGTCAAAAAATCTTGATGCTAGGAAATTTTCTCACAAACTGTCATTTCTAGAAATGTAATAAAACCAAAAGTAACCATACCATACCAAATCTGTTCTCATCACAGATTTGCATTGATCCACACTACTTGTATGTAATGGTCCCATGTTTCTACTATCTACAATTAAAGAGTAAATGAAAGATAAAAATTTGTCATAAAGTGTCCGCGCAAGCAAATTTTCTCTCAAACTGCCATTTCTAAAATGATAATAAACTCCAAAGTAAAGGTAGCATAGCCAAGTCTTTTGCTGCACTGATTTCCATTGATGTCTATTACTAGCATATGCATTTTCAATGCTGCAGACCAAATAATGGTAGAGATATTGAAAATCAAAGACTTTCAGCTACTCTTGAGACTTTCACGGAAATGGTTATTTCTAGAATTTCAATAAAGTCAAAAGTAAGCAGAGCACAGCAAATTCAACCTTGCCACCAACTTCTGTTCATGCCAACTGCTTGTAAGTAAAGTTGCATCAATGTACCAACAACGCTTAAGTAGAAAATAAAAAATTAGATTTGTCAAAAAATCTTGATGCTAGGAAATTTTCTCACAAACTGTCATTTCTAGAAATGTAATAAAACCAAAAGTAACCATACCATACCAAATCTGTTCTCATCACAGATTTCCATTGATCCATACTACTTGTATGTAATGATCCCATGTTTCTACTATCTACAATAAAAGAGTAAATGAAAGATAAAAAATTGTCATAGTGTCCGCGCAAGCAAATTTTCTCTCAACTGCCATTTCTAAAATGATAATGAACTCCAAAGTAAAGGTAGCATAGCCAAGTCTTTTGCTGCACTGATTTCCATTGATGTCTATTACTAGCATATGCATTTTCAATGCTGCAGACCAAATAATAGTAGAGATATTGAAAATCAAAGACTTTCAGCAACTCTTGGAGACTTTTTCACGGAAATGGTTATTTCTAGAATTTCAATAAAGTCAAAAGTAAGCAGAGCCAAGCAAATTCAACCTTGCCACCAACTTTTGTTCATGCCAACTGCTTGTAAGTAAAGTTGCATCGATGTACCAACAACGCTTAAGGAGAAAATAAAAAATTAGATTTGTCAAAAAATCTTGACGCTAGGAAATTTTCTCACAAACTGTCATTTCTAGAAATGTAATAAAACCAAAAGTAACCATACCATACCAAATCTGTTCTCATCACAGATTTCCATTGATCCACACTACTTGTATGTAATGGTCCCATGTTTCTACTATCTACAATTAAAGAGTAAATGAAAGATAAAAATTTGTCATAAAGTGTCCGCGCAAGCAAATTTTCTCTCAAACTGCCATTTCTAAAATGATAATAAACTCCAAAGAAAAGGTAGCATAGCCAAGTCTTTTGCTGCACTGATTTCCATTGATGTCTATTACTAGCATATGCATTTTCAATGCTGCAGACCAAATAATGGTAGAGATATTGAAAATCAAAGACTTTCAGCAACTCTTGGAGACTTTTTCACGGAAATGGTTATTTCTAGAATTTCAATAAAGTCAAAAGTAAGCAGAGCCAAGCAAATTCAACCTTGCCACCAACTTTTGTTCATGCCAACTGCTTGTAAGTAAAGTTGCATCGATGTACCAACAACACTTAAGGAGAAAATAAAAAATTAGATTTGTCAAAAAATCTTGACGCTAGGAAATTTTCTCACAAACTGTCATTTCTAGAAATGTAATAAAACCAAAAGTAACCATACCATACCAAATCTGTTCTCATCACAGATTTCCATTGATCCACACTACTTGTATGTAATGGTCCCATGTTTCTACTATCTACAATTAAAGAGTAAATGAAAGATAAAAATTTGTCATAAAGTGTCCGCGCAAGCAAATTTTCTCTCAAACTGCCATTTCTAAAATGATAATAAACTCCAAAGAAAAGGTAGCATAGCCAAGTCTTTTGCTGCACTGATTTCCATTGATGTCTTTTACTAGCATATGCATTTTCAATGCTGCAGACCAAATAATGGTAGAGATATTGAAAATCAAAGACTTTCAGCAACTCTTGGAGACTTTTTCACGGAAATGGTTATTTCTAGAATTTCAATAAAGTCAAAAGTAAGCAGAGCCAAGCAAATTCAACCTTGCCACCAACTTTTGTTCATGCCAACTGCTTGTAAGTAAAGTTGCATCGATGTACCAACAACACTTAAGGAGAAAATAAAAAATTAGATTTGTCAAAAAATCTTGACGCTAGGAAATTTTCTCACAAACTGTCATTTCTAGAAATGTAATAAAACCAAAAGTAACCATACCATACCAAATCTGTTCTCATCACAGATTTCCATTGATCCACACTACTTGTATGTAATGGTCCCATGTTTCTACTATCTACAATTAAAGAGTAAATGAAAGATAAAAATTTGTCATGAAGTGTCCGCGCAAGCAAATTTTCTCTCAAACTGCCATTTCTAAAATGATAATAAACTCCAAAGAAAAGGTAGCATAGCCAAGTCTTTTGCTGCACTGATTTCCATTGATGTCTTTTACTAGCATATGCATTTTCAATGCTGCAGACCAAATAATGGTAGAGATATTGAAAATCAAAGACTTTCAGCAACTCTTGGAGACTTTTTCACGGAAATGGTTATTTCTAGAATTTCAATAAAGTCAAAAGTAAGCAGAGCCAAGCAAATTCAACCTTGCCACCAACTTTTGTTCATGCCAACTGCTTGTAAGTAAAGTTGCATCGATGTACCAACAACGCTTAAGGAGAAAATAAAAAATTAGATTTGTCAAAAAATCTTGACGCTAGGAAATTTTCTCACAAACTGTCATTTCTAGAAATGTAATAAAACCAAAAGTAACCATACCATACCAAATCTGTTCTCATCACAGATTTCCATTGATCCACACTACTTGTATGTAATGGTCCCATGTTTCTACTATCTACAATTAAAGAGTAAATGAAAGATAAAAATTTGTCATAAAGTGTCCGCGCAAGCAAATTTTCTCTCAAACTGCCATTTCTAAAATGATAATAAACTCCAAAGAAAAGGTAGCATAGCCAAGTCTTTTGCTGCACTGATTTCCATTGATGTCTATTACTAGCATATGCATTTTCAATGCTGCAGACCAAATAATGGTAGAGATATTGAAAATCAAAGACTTTCAGCTACTCTTGAGACTTTTCACGGAAATGGTTATTTCTAGAATTTCAATAAAGTCAAAAGTAAGCAGAGCCAAGCAAATTCAACCTTGCCACCAACTTTTGTTCATGCCAACTGCTTGTAAGTAAAGTTGCATCGATGTACCAACAACGCTTAAGGAGAAAATAAAAAATTAGATTTGTCAAAAAATCTTGACGCTAGGAAATTTTCTCACAAACTGTCATTTCTAGAAATGTAATAAAACCAAAAGTAACCATACCATACCAAATCTGTTCTCATCACAGATTTCCATTGATCCACACTACTTGTATGTAATGGTCCCATGTTTCTACTATCTACAATTAAAGAGTAAATGAAAGATAAAAAATTGTCATAAAGTGTCCGCGCAAGCAAATTTTCTCTCAAACTGCCATTTTTAAAATGATAATAAACTCCAAAGAAAAGGTAGCATAGCCAAGTCTTTTGCTGCACTGATTTCCATT
Source organism: Lutraria lutraria (assembly GCA_964023205.1). Taxonomy (NCBI): domain Eukaryota; kingdom Metazoa; phylum Mollusca; class Bivalvia; order Venerida; family Mactridae; genus Lutraria; species Lutraria lutraria. The sequence continues at coordinate 36,836,926 of OZ026833.1, forward strand.
GATGTCTATTACTAGCATATGCATTTTCAATGCTGCAGACCAAATAATGGTAGAGATATTGAAAATCAAAGACTTTCAGCAACTCTTGGAGACTTTTTCACGGAAATGGTTATTTCTAGAATTTCAATAAAGTCAAAAGTAAGCAGAGCCAAGCAAATTCAACCTTGCCACCAACTTTTGTTCATGCCAACTGCTTGTAAGTAAAGTTGCATCGATGTACCAACAACGCTTAAGGAGAAAATAAAAAATTAGATTTGTCAAAAAATCTTGACGCTAGGAAATTTTCTCACAAACTGTCATTTCTAGAAATGTAATAAAACCAAAAGTAACCATACCATACCAAATCTGTTCTCATCACAGATTTCCATTGATCCACACTACTTGTATGTAATGGTCCCATGTTTCTACTATCTACAATTAAAGAGTAAATGAAAGATAAAAATTTGTCATAAAGTGTCCGCGCAAGCAAATTTTCTCTCAAACTGCCATTTCTAAAATGATAATAAACTCCAAAGTAAAGGTAGCATAGCCAAGTCTTTTGCTGCACTGATTTCCATTGATGTTTATTACTAGCATATGCATTTTCAATGCTGCAGACCAAATAATGGTAGAGATATTGAAAATCAAAGACTTTCAGCTACTCTTGAGACTTTTCACGGAAATGGTTATTTCTAGAATTTCAATAAAGTCAAAAGTAAGCAGAGCACAGCAAATTCAACCTTGCCACCAAATTCTGTTCATGCCAACTGCTTGTAAGTAAAGTTGCATCGATGTACCAACAACGCTTAAGGAGAAAATAAAAAATTAGATTTGTCAAAAAATCTTGATGCTAGGAAATTTTCTCACAAACTTGTCATTTCTAGAAATGTAATAAAACCAAAAGTAACCATACCATACCAAATCTGGTCTCATCACAGATTTGCATTGATCCACACTACTTGTATGTAATGGTCCCATGTTTCTACTATCTACAATTAAAGAGTAAATGAAAGATAAAAATTTGTCATAAAGTGTCCGCGCAAGCAAATTTTCTCTCAAACTGCCATTTCTAAAATGATAATAAACTCCAAAGTAAAGGTAGCATAGCCAAGTCTTTTGCTGCACTGATTTCCATTGATGTCTATTACTAGCATATGCATTTTCAATGCTGCAGACCAAATAATGGTAGAGATATTGAAAATCAAAGACTTACAGCAACTCTTGGAGACTTTTTCACGGAAATGGTTATTTCTAGAATTTCAATAAAGTCAAAAGAAAGCAGAGCACAGCAAATTCAACCTTGCCACCAACTTCTGTTTATGCCAACTGCTTGTAAGTAAAGTTGCATCGATGTACCAACAACGCTTAAGGAGAAAATAAAAAATTAGATTTGTCAAAAAATCTTGATGCTAGGAAATTTTCTCACAAACTGTCATTTCTAGAAATGTAATAAAACCAAAAGTAACCATACCATACCAAATCTGTTCTCATCACAGATTTGCATTGATCCACACTACTTGTATGTAATGGTCCCATGTTTCTACTATCTACAATTAAAGAGTAAATGAAAGATAAAAATTTGTCATAAAGTGTCCGCGCAAGCAAATTTTCTCTCAAACTGCCATTTCTAAAATGATAATAAACTCCAAAGTAAATGTAGCATAGCCAAGTCTTTTGCTGCACTGATTTCCATTGATGTCTATTACTAGCATATGCATTTTCAATGCTGCAGACCAAATAATGGTAGAGATATTGAAAATCAAAGACTTTCAGCTACTCTTGAGACTTTTCACGGAAATGGTTATTTCTAGAATTTCAATAAAGTCAAAAGTAAGAAGAGCCAAGCAAATTCAACCTTGCCACCAACTTTTGTTCATGCCAACTGCTTGTAAGTAAAGTTGCATCGATGTACCAACAACGCTTAAGGAGAAAATAAAAAATTAGATTTGTCAAAAAATCTTGACGCTAGGAAATTTTCTCACAAACTGTCATTTCTAGAAATGTAATAAAACCAAAAGTAACCATACCATACCAAATCTGTTCTCATCACAGATTTCCATTGATCCACACTACTTGTATGTAATGGTCCCATGTTTCTACTATCTACAATTAAAGAGTAAATGAAAGATAAAAATTTGTCATAAAGTGTCCGCGCAAGCAAATTTTCTCTCAAACTGCCATTTCTAAAATGATAATAAAGTCAAAAGTAAAGGTAGCATGACCAAGCCTTTTGTTGCACTGATTTCCATTGATGTCTATTACTAGCATATGCATTTTCAATGCTGCAGACCAAATAATGGTAGAGATATTGAAATTCAAAGACTTTCAGCTACTCTTGAGACTTTTCACGGAAATGGTTATTTCTAGAATTTCAATAAAGTCAAAAGTAAGCAGAGCACAGCAAATTCAACCTTGCCACCAACTTCTGTTTATGCCAACTGCTTGTAAGTAAAGTTGCATCGATGTACCAACAACGCTTAAGGAGAAAATAAAAAAATAGATTTGTCAAAAAATCTTGATGCTAGGAAATTTTCTCACAAACTGTCATTTCTAGAAATGTAATAAAACCAAAAGTAACCATACCATACCAAATCTGTTCTCATCACAGATTTCCATTGATCCACACTACTTGTATGTAATGGTCCCATGTTTCTACTATCTACAATTAAAGAGTAAATGAAAGATAAAAATTTGTCATAAAGTGTCCGCGCAAGTAAATTTTCTCTCAAACTGCCATTTCTAAAATGATAATAAACTCCAAAGAAAAGGTAGCATAGCCAAGTCTTTTGCTGCACTGATTTCCATTGATGTCTATTACTAGCATATGCATTTTCAATGCTGCAGACCAAATAATAGTAGAGATATTGAAAATCAAAGACTTTCAGCTACTCTTGAGACTTTTCACGGAAATGGTTATTTCTAGAATTTCAATAAAGTCAAAAGTAAGCAGAGCCAAGCAAATTCAACCTTGCCACCAACTTTTGTTCATGCCAACTGCTTGTAAGTAAAGTTGCATCGATGTACCAACAACGCTTAAGGAGAAAATAAAAAATTAGATTTGTCAAATAATCTTGACGCTAGGAAATTTTCTCACAAACTGTCATTTCTAGAAATGTAATAAAACCAAAAGTAACCATACCATACCAAATCTGTTCTCATCACAGATTTCCATTGATCCACACTACTTGTAAGTTATGGTCCCATGTTTCTACTATCTACAATTAAAGAGTAAATGAAAGATAAAAATTTGTCATAAAGTGTCCGCGCAAGCAAATTTTCTCTCAAACTGCCATTTCTAAAATGATAATAAACTCCAAAGTAAATGTAGCATAGCCAAGTCTTTTGCTGTACTGATTTCCATTGATGTCTATTACTAGCATATGCATTTTCAATGCTGCAGACCAAATAATAGTAGAGATATTGAAAATCAAAGACTTTCAGCTACTCTTGAGACTTTTCACGGAAATGGTTATTTCTAGAATTTCAATAAAGTCAAAAGTAAGCAGAGCCAAGCAAATTCAACCTTGCCACCAACTTTTGTTCATGCCAACTGCTTGTAAGTAAAGTTGCATCGATGTACCAACAACGCTTAAGGAGAAAATAAAAAATTAGATTTGTCAAATAATCTTGACGCTAGGAAATTTTCTCACAAACTGTCATTTCTAGAAATGTAATAAAACCAAAAGTAACCATACCATACCAAATCTGTTCTCATCACAGATTTCCATTGATCCACACTACTTGTAAGTTATGGTCCCATGTTTCTACTATCTACAATTAAAGAGTAAATGAAAGATAAAAATTTGTCATAAAGTGTCCGCGCAAGCAAATTTTCTCTCAAACTGCCATTTCTAAAATGATAATAAACTCCAAAGAAAAGGTAGCATAGCCAAGTCTTTTGCTGCACTGATTTCCATTGATGTCTTTTACTAGCATATGCATTTTCAATGCTGCAGACCAAATAATGGTAGAGATATTGAAAATCAAAGACTTTCAGCAACTCTTGGAGACTTTTTCACGGAAATGGTTATTTCTAGAATTTCAATAAAGTCAAAAGTAAGCAGAGCCAAGCAAATTCAACCTTGCCACCAACTTTTGTTCATGCCAACTGCTTGTAAGTAAAGTTGCATCGATGTACCAACAACGCTTAAGGAGAAAATAAAAAATTAGATTTGTCAAAAAATCTTGACGCTAGGAAATTTTCTCACAAACTGTCATTTCTAGAAATGTAATAAAACCAAAAGTAACCATACCATACCAAATCTGTTCTCATCACAGATTTCCATTGATCCACACTACTTGTATGTAATGGTCCCATGTTTCTACTATCTACAATTAAAGAGTAAATGAAAGATAAAAATTTGTCATAAAGTGTCCGCGCAAGCAAATTTTCTCTCAAACTGCCATTTCTAAAATGATAATAAACTCCAAAGAAAAGGTAGCATAGCCAAGTCTTTTGCTGCACTGATTTCCATTGATGTCTATTACTAGCATATGCATTTTCAATGCTGCAGACCAAATAATGGTAGAGATATTGAAAATCAAAGACTTTCAGCTACTCTTGAGACTTTTCACGGAAATGGTTATTTCTAGAATTTCAATAAAGTCAAAAGTAAGCAGAGCCAAGCAAATTCAACCTTGCCACCAACTTTTGTTCATGCCAACTGCTTGTAAGTAAAGTTGCATCGATGTACCAACAACGCTTAAGGAGAAAATAAAAAATTAGATTTGTCAAAAAATCTTGACGCTAGGAAATTTTCTCACAAACTGTCATTTCTAGAAATGTAATAAAACCAAAAGTAACCATACCATACCAAATCTGTTCTCATCACAGATTTCCATTGATCCACACTACTTGTATGTAATGGTCCCATGTTTCTACTATCTACAATTAAAGAGTAAATGAAAGATAAAAAATTGTCATAAAGTGTCCGCGCAAGCAAATTTTCTCTCAAACTGCCATTTTTAAAATGATAATAAACTCCAAAGAAAAGGTAGCATAGCCAAGTCTTTTGCTGCACTGATTTCCATTGATGTCTATTACTAGCATATGCATTTTCAATGCTGCAGACCAAATAATGGTAGAGATATTGAAAATCAAAGACTTTCAGCAACTCTTGGAGACTTTTTCACGGAAATGGTTATTTCTAGAATTTCAATAAAGTCAAAAGTAAGCAGAGCCAAGCAAATTCAACCTTGCCACCAACTTTTGTTCATGCCAACTGCTTGTAAGTAAAGTTGCATCGATGTACCAACAACGCTTAAGGAGAAAATAAAAAATTAGATTTGTCAAAAAATCTTGACGCTAGGAAATTTTCTCACAAACTGTCATTTCTAGAAATGTAATAAAACCAAAAGTAACCATACCATACCAAATCTGTTCTCATCACAGATTTCCATTGATCCACACTACTTGTATGTAATGGTCCCATGTTTCTACTATCTACAATTAAAGAGTAAATGAAAGATAAAAATTTGTCATAAAGTGTCCGCGCAAGCAAATTTTCTCTCAAACTGCCATTTCTAAAATGATAATAAACTCCAAAGAAAAGGTAGCATAGCCAAGTCTTTTGCTGCACTGATTTCCATTGATGTCTATTACTAGCATATGCATTTTCAATGCTGCAGACCAAATAATGGTAGAGATATTGAAAATCAAAGACTTTCAGCAACTCTTGGAGACTTTTTCACGGAAATGGTTATTTCTAGAATTTCAATAAAGTCAAAAGTAAGCAGAGCCAAGCAAATTCAACCTTGCCACCAACTTTTGTTCATGCCAACTGCTTGTAAGTAAAGTTGCATCGATGTACCAACAACGCTTAAGGAGAAAATAAAAAATTAGATTTGTCAAAAAATCTTGACGCTAGGAAATTTTCTCACAAACTGTCATTTCTAGAAATGTAATAAAACCAAAAGTAACCATACCATACCAAATCTGTTCTCATCACAGATTTCCATTGATCCACACTACTTGTATGTAATGGTCCCATGTTTCTACTATCTACAATTAAAGAGTAAATGAAAGATAAAAATTTGTCATAAAGTGTCCGCGCAAGCAAATTTTCTCTCAAACTGCCATTTCTAAAATGATAATAAACTCCAAAGTAAAGGTAGCATAGCCAAGTCTTTTGCTGCACTGATTTCCATTGATGTTTATTACTAGCATATGCATTTTCAATGCTGCAGACCAAATAATGGTAGAGATATTGAAAATCAAAGACTTTCAGCTACTCTTGAGACTTTTCACGGAAATGGTTATTTCTAGAATTTCAATAAAGTCAAAAGTAAGCAGAGCACAGCAAATTCAACCTTGCCACCAAATTCTGTTCATGCCAACTGCTTGTAAGTAAAGTTGCATCGATGTACCAACAACGCTTAAGGAGAAAATAAAAAATTAGATTTGTCAAAAAATCTTGATGCTAGGAAATTTTCTCACAAACTTGTCATTTCTAGAAATGTAATAAAACCAAAAGTAACCATACCATACCAAATCTGGTCTCATCACAGATTTGCATTGATCCACACTACTTGTATGTAATGGTCCCATGTTTCTACTATCTACAATTAAAGAGTAAATGAAAGATAAAAATTTGTCATAAAGTGTCCGCGCAAGCAAATTTTCTCTCAAACTGCCATTTCTAAAATGATAATAAACTCCAAAGTAAAGGTAGCATAGCCAAGTCTTTTGCTGCACTGATTTCCATTGATGTCTATTACTAGCATATGCATTTTCAATGCTGCAGACCAAATAATGGTAGAGATATTGAAAATCAAAGACTTACAGCAACTCTTGGAGACTTTTTCACGGAAATGGTTATTTCTAGAATTTCAATAAAGTCAAAAGAAAGCAGAGCACAGCAAATTCAACCTTGCCACCAACTTCTGTTTATGCCAACTGCTTGTAAGTAAAGTTGCATCGATGTACCAACAACGCTTAAGGAGAAAATAAAAAATTAGATTTGTCAAAAAATCTTGATGCTAGGAAATTTTCTCACAAACTGTCATTTCTAGAAATGTAATAAAACCAAAAGTAACCATACCATACCAAATCTGTTCTCATCACAGATTTGCATTGATCCACACTACTTGTATGTAATGGTCCCATGTTTCTACTATCTACAATTAAAGAGTAAATGAAAGATAAAAATTTGTCATAAAGTGTCCGCGCAAGCAAATTTTCTCTCAAACTGCCATTTCTAAAATGATAATAAACTCCAAAGTAAATGTAGCATAGCCAAGTCTTTTGCTGCACTGATTTCCATTGATGTCTATTACTAGCATATGCATTTTCAATGCTGCAGACCAAATAATGGTAGAGATATTGAAAATCAAAGACTTTCAGCTACTCTTGAGACTTTTCACGGAAATGGTTATTTCTAGAATTTCAATAAAGTCAAAAGTAAGAAGAGCCAAGCAAATTCAACCTTGCCACCAACTTTTGTTCATGCCAACTGCTTGTAAGTAAAGTTGCATCGATGTACCAACAACGCTTAAGGAGAAAATAAAAAATTAGATTTGTCAAAAAATCTTGACGCTAGGAAATTTTCTCACAAACTGTCATTTCTAGAAATGTAATAAAACCAAAAGTAACCATACCATACCAAATCTGTTCTCATCACAGATTTCCATTGATCCACACTACTTGTATGTAATGGTCCCATGTTTCTACTATCTACAATTAAAGAGTAAATGAAAGATAAAAATTTGTCATAAAGTGTCCGCGCAAGCAAATTTTCTCTCAAACTGCCATTTCTAAAATGATAATAAACTCAAAAGTAAAGGTAGCATGACCAAGCCTTTTGTTGCACTGATTTCCATTGATGTCTATTACTAGCATATGCATTTTCAATGCTGCAGACCAAATAATGGTAGAGATATTGAAATTCAAAGACTTTCAGCTACTCTTGAGACTTTTCACGGAAATGGTTATTTCTAGAATTTCAATAAAGTCAAAAGTAAGCAGAGCACAGCAAATTCAACCTTGCCACCAACTTCTGTTTATGCCAACTGCTTGTAAGTAAAGTTGCATCGATGTACCAACAACGCTTAAGGAGAAAATAAAAAATTAGATTTGTCAAAAAATCTTGATGCTAGGAAATTTTCTCACAAACTGTCATTTCTAGAAATGTAATAAAACCAAAAGTAACCATACCATACCAAATCTGTTCTCATCACAGATTTCCATTGATCCACACTACTTGTATGTAATGGTCCCATGTTTCTACTATCTACAATTAAAGAGTAAATGAAAGATAAAAATTTGTCATAAAGTGTCCGCGCAAGCAAATTTTCTCTCAAACTGCCATTTCTAAAATGATAATAAACTCCAAAGAAAAGGTAGCATAGCCAAGTCTTTTGCTGCACTGATTTCCATTGATGTCTATTACTAGCATATGCATTTTCAATGCTGCAGACCAAATAATGGTAGAGATATTGAAAATCAAAGACTTTCAGCAACTCTTGGAGACTTTTTCACGGAAATGGTTATTTCTAGAATTTCAATAAAGTCAAAAGTAAGCAGAGCCAAGCAAATTCAACCTTGCCACCAACTTTTGTTCATGCCAACTGCTTGTAAGTAAAGTTGCATCGATGTACCAACAACGCTTAAGGAGAAAATAAAAAATTAGATTTGTCAAAAAATCTTGACGCTAGGAAATTTTCTCACAAACTGTCATTTCTAGAAATGTAATAAAACCAAAAGTAACCATACCATACCAAATCTGTTCTCATCACAGATTTCCATTGATCCACACTACTTGTATGTAATGGTCCCATGTTTCTACTATCTACAATTAAAGAGTAAATGAAAGATAAAAATTTGTCATAAAGTGTCCGCGCAAGCAAATTTTCTCTCAAACTGCCATTTCTAAAATGATAATAAACTCCAAAGTAAAGGTAGCATAGCCAAGTCTTTTGCTGCACTGATTTCCATTGATGTTTATTACTAGCATATGCATTTTCAATGCTGCAGACCAAATAATGGTAGAGATATTGAAAATCAAAGACTTTCAGCTACTCTTGAGACTTTTCACGGAAATGGTTATTTCTAGAATTTCAATAAAGTCAAAAGTAAGCAGAGCACAGCAAATTCAACCTTGCCACCAAATTCTGTTCATGCCAACTGCTTGTAAGTAAAGTTGCATCGATGTATCAACAACGCTTAAGGAGAAAATAAAAAATTAGATTTGTCAAAAAATCTTGATGCTAGGAAATTTTCTCACAAACTTGTCATTTCTAGAAATGTAATAAAACCAAAAGTAACCATACCATACCAAATCTGGTCTCATCACAGATTTCCATTGATCCACACTACTTGTATGTAATGGTCCCATGTTTCTACTATCTACAATTAAAGAGTAAATGAAAGATAAAAATTTGTCATAAAGTGTCCGCGCAAGCAAATTTTCTCTCAAACTGCCATTTCTAAAATGATAATAAACTCCAAAGTAAAGGTAGCATAGCCAAGTCTTTTGCTGCACTGATTTCCATTGATGTCTATTACTAGCATATGCATTTTCAATGCTGCAGACCAAATAATGGTAGAGATATTGAAAATCAAAGACTTACAGCAACTCTTGGAGACTTTTTCACGGAAATGGTTATTTCTAGAATTTCAATAAAGTCAAAAGAAAGCAGAGCACAGCAAATTCAACCTTGCCACCAACTTCTGTTTATGCCAACTGCTTGTAAGTAAAGTTGCATCGATGTACCAACAACGCTTAAGGAGAAAATAAAAAATTAGATTTGTCAAAAAATCTTGATGCTAGGAAATTTTCTCACAAACTGTCATTTCTAGAAATGTAATAAAACCAAAAGTAACCATACCATACCAAATCTGTTCTCATCACAGATTTGCATTGATCCACACTACTTGTATGTAATGGTCCCATGTTTCTACTATCTACAATTAAAGAGTAAATGAAAGATAAAAATTTGTCATAAAGTGTCCGCGCAAGCAAATTTTCTCTCAAACTGCCATTTCTAAAATGATAATAAACTCCAAAGTAAATGTAGCATAGCCAAGTCTTTTGCTGCACTGATTTCCATTGATGTCTATTACTAGCATATGCATTTTCAATGCTGCAGACCAAATAATGGTAGAGATATTGAAAATCAAAGACTTTCAGCTACTCTTGAGACTTTTCACGGAAATGGTTATTTCTAGAATTTCAATAAAGTCAAAAGTAAGAAGAGCCAAGCAAATTCAACCTTGCCACCAACTTTTGTTCATGCCAACTGCTTGTAAGTAAAGTTGCATCGATGTACCAACAACGCTTAAGGAGAAAATAAAAAATTAGATTTGTCAAAAAATCTTGACGCTAGGAAATTTTCTCACAAACTGTCATTTCTAGAAATGTAATAAAACCAAAAGTAACCATACCATACCAAATCTGTTCTCATCACAGATTTCCATTGATCCACACTACTTGTATGTAATGGTCCCATGTTTCTACTATCTACAATTAAAGAGTAAATGAAAGATAAAAATTTGTCATAAAGTGTCCGCGCAAGCAAATTTTCTCTCAAACTGCCATTTCTAAAATGATAATAAACTCAAAAGTAAAGGTAGCATGACCAAGCCTTTTGTTGCACTGATTTCCATTGATGTCTTTTACTAGCATATGCATTTTCAATGCTGCAGACCAAATAATGGTAGAGATATTGAAATTCAAAGACTTTCAGCTACTCTTGAGACTTTTCACGGAAATGGTTATTTCTAGAATTTCAATAAAGTCAAAAGTAAGCAGAGCACAGCAAATTCAACCTTGCCACCAACTTCTGTTTATGCCAACTGCTTGTAAGTAAAGTTGCATCGATGTACCAACAACGCTTAAGGAGAAAATAAAAAATTAGATTTGTCAAAAAATCTTGATGCTAGGAAATTTTCTCACAAACTGTCATTTCTAGAAATGTAATAAAACCAAAAGTAACCATACCATACCAAATCTGTTCTCATCACAGATTTCCATTGATCCACACTACTTGTATGTAATGGTCCCATGTTTCTACTATCTACAATTAAAGAGTAAATGAAAGATAAAAATTTGTCATAAAGTGTCCGCGCAAGTAAATTTTCTCTCAAACTGCCATTTCTAAAATGATAATAAACTCCAAAGAAAAGGTAGCATAGCCAAGTCTTTTGCTGCACTGATTTCCATTGATGTCTATTACTAGCATATGCATTTTCAATGCTGCAGACCAAATAATAGTAGAGATATTGAAAATCAAAGACTTTCAGCTACTCTTGAGACTTTTCACGGAAATGGTTATTTCTAGAATTTCAATAAAGTCAAAAGTAAGCAGAGCCAAGTAAATTCAACCTTGCCACCAACTTTTGTTCATGCCAACTGCTTGTAAGTAAAGTTGCATCGATGTACCAACAACGCTTAAGGAGAAAATAAAAAATTAGATTTGTCAAATAATCTTGACGCTAGGAAATTTTCTCACAAACTGTCATTTCTAGAAATGTAATAAAACCAAAAGTAACCATACCATACCAAATCTGTTCTCATCACAGATTTCCATTGATCCACACTACTTGTAAGTTATGGTCCCATGTTTCTACTATCTACAATTAAAGAGTAAATGAAAGATAAAAATTTGTCATAAAGTGTCCGCGCAAGCAAATTTTCTCTCAAACTGCCATTTCTAAAATGATAATAAACTCCAAAGTAAATGTAGCATAGCCAAGTCTTTTGCTGTACTGATTTCCATTGATGTCTATTACTAGCATATGCATTTTCAATGCTGCAGACCAAATAATAGTAGAGATATTGAAAATCAAAGACTTTCAGCTACTCTTGAGACTTTTCACGGAAATGGTTATTTCTAGAATTTCAATAAAGTCAAAAGTAAGCAGAGCCAAGCAAATTCAACCTTGCCACCAACTTTTGTTCATGCCAACTGCTTGTAAGTAAAGTTGCATCGATGTACCAACAACGCTTAAGGAGAAAATAAAAAATTAGATTTGTCAAATAATCTTGACGCTAGGAAATTTTCTCACAAACTGTCATTTCTAGAAATGTAATAAAACCAAAAGTAACCATACCATACCAAATCTGTTCTCATCACAGATTTCCATTGATCCACACTACTTGTATGTAATGGTCCCATGTTTCTACTATCTACAATTAAAGAGTAAATGAAAGATAAAAATTTGTCATAAAGTGTCCGCGCAAGCAAATTTTCTCTCAAACTGCCATTTCTAAAATGATAATAAACTCAAAAGTAAAGGTAGCATGACCAAGCCTTTTGTTGCACTGATTTCCATTGATGTCTATTACTAGCATATGCATTTTCAATGCTGCAGACCAAATAATGGTAGAGATATTGAAATTCAAAGACTTTCAGCTACTCTTGAGACTTTTCACGGAAATGGTTATTTCTAGAATTTCAATAAAGTCAAAAGTAAGCAGAGCACAGCAAATTCAACCTTGCCACCAACTTCTGTTTATGCCAACTGCTTGTAAGTAAAGTTGCATCGATGTACCAACAACGCTTAAGGAGAAAATAAAAAATTAGATTTGTCAAAAAATCTTGATGCTAGGAAATTTTCTCACAAACTGTCATTTCTAGAAATGTAATAAAACCAAAAGTAACCATACCATACCAAATCTGTTCTCATCACAGATTTCCATTGATCCACACTACTTGTAAGTTATGGTCCCATGTTTCTACTACCTACAATTAAAGAGTAAATGAAAGATAAAAATTTGTCATAAAGTGTCCGCGCAAGCAAATTTTCTCTCAAACTGCCATTTCTAAAATGATAATAAACTCCAAAGTAAATGTAGCATAGCCAAGTCTTTTGCTGTACTGATTTCCATTGATGTCTATTACTAGCATATGCATTTTCAATGCTGCAGACCAAATAATAGTAGAGATATTGAAAATCAAAGACTTTCAGCTACTCTTGAGACTTTTCACGGAAATGGTTATTTCTAGAATTTCAATAAAGTCAAAAGTAAGCAGAGCCAAGCAAATTCAACCTTGCCACCAACTTTTGTTCATGCCAACTGCTTGTAAGTAAAGTTGCATCGATGTACCAACAACGCTTAAGGAGAAAATAAAAAATTAGATTTGTCAAATAATCTTGACGCTAGGAAATTTTCTCACAAACTGTCATTTCTAGAAATGTAATAAAACCAAAAGTAACCATACCATACCAAATCTGTTCTCATCACAGATTTCCATTGATCCACACTACTTGTAAGTTATGGTCCCATGTTTCTACTATCTACAATTAAAGAGTAAATGAAAGATAAAAATTTGTCATAAAGTGTCCGCGCAAGCAAATTTTCTCTCAAACTGCCATTTCTAAAATGATAATAAACTCAAAAGTAAAGGTAGCATGACCAAGCCTTTTGTTGCACTGATTTCCATTGATGTCTATTACTAGCATATGCATTTTCAATGCAGCAGACCAAATAATGGTAGAGATATTGAAATTAAAAGACTTTCAGCTACTCTTGAGACTTTTCACGGAAATGGTTATTTCTAGAATTTCAATAAAGTCAAAAGTAAGCAGAGCACAGCAAATTCAACCTTGCCACCAACTTCTGTTTATGCCAACTGCTTGTAAGTAAAGTTGCATCGATGTACCAACAACGCTTAAGGAGAAAATAAAAAATTAGATTTGTCAAAAAATCTTGATGCTAGGAAATTTTCTCACAAACTGTCATTTCTAGAAATGTAATAAAACCAAAAGTAACCATACCATACCAAATCTGTTCTCATCACAGATTTCCATTGATCCACACTACTTGTATGTAATGGTCCCATGTTTCTACTATCTACAATTAAAGAGTAAATGAAAGATAAAAATTTGTCATAAAGTGTCCGCGCAAGTAAATTTTCTCTCAAACTGCCATTTCTAAAATGATAATAAACTCCAAAGAAAAGGTAGCATAGCCAAGTCTTTTGCTGCACTGATTTCCATTGATGTCTATTACTAGCATATGCATTTTCAATGCTGCAGACCAAATAATAGTAGAGATATTGAAAATCAAAGACTTTCAGCTACTCTTGAGACTTTTCACGGAAATGGTTATTTCTAGAATTTCAATAAAGTCAAAAGTAAGCAGAGCCAAGCAAATTCAACCTTGCCACCAACTTTTGTTCATGCCAACTGCTTGTAAGTAAAGTTGCATCGATGTACCAACAACGCTTAAGGAGAAAATAAAAAATTAGATTTGTCAAATAATCTTGACGCTAGGAAATTTTCTCACAAACTGTCATTTCTAGAAATGTAATAAAACCAAAAGTAACCATACCATACCAAATCTGTTCTCATCACAGATTTCCATTGATCCACACTACTTGTAAGTTATGGTCCCATGTTTCTACTATCTACAATTAAAGAGTAAATGAAAGATAAAAATTTGTCATAAAGTGTCCGCGCAAGCAAATTTTCTCTCAAACTGCCATTTCTAAAATGATAATAAACTCCAAAGTAAATGTAGCATAGCCAAGTCTTTTGCTGTACTGATTTCCATTGATGTCTATTACTAGCATATGCATTTTCAATGCTGCAGACCAAATAATAGTAGAGATATTGAAAATCAAAGACTTTCAGCTACTCTTGAGACTTTTCACGGAAATGGTTATTTCTAGAATTTCAATAAAGTCAAAAGTAAGAAGAGCCAAGCAAATTCAACCTTGCCACCAACTTTTGTTCATGCCAACTGCTTGTAAGTAAAGTTGCATCGATGTACCAACAACGCTTAAGGAGAAAATAAAAAATTAGATTTGTCAAATAATCTTGACGCTAGGAAATTTTCTCACAAACTGTCATTTCTAGAAATGTAATAAAACCAAAAGTAACCATACCATACCAAATCTGTTCTCATCACAGATTTCCATTGATCCACACTACTTGTAAGTTATGGTCCCATGTTTCTACTATCTACAATTAAAGAGTAAATGAAAGATAAAAATTTGTCATAAAGTGTCCGCGCAAGCAAATTTTCTCTCAAACTGCCATTTCTAAAATGATAATAAACTCCAAAGTAAATGTAGCATAGCCAAGTCTTTTGCTGTACTGATTTCCATTGATGTCTATTACTAGCATATGCATTTTCAATGCTGCAGACCAAATAATAGTAGAGATATTGAAAATCAAAGACTTTCAGCTACTCTTGAGACTTTTCACGGAAATGGTTATTTCTAGAATTTCAATAAAGTCAAAAGTAAGAAGAGCCAAGCAAATTCAACCTTGCCACCAACTTTTGTTCATGCCAACTGCTTGTAAGTAAAGTTGCATCGATGTACCAACAACGCTTAAGGAGAAAATAAAAAATTAGATTTGTCAAAAAATCTTGACGCTAGGAAATTTTCTCACAAACTGTCATTTCTAGAAATGTAATAAAACCAAAAGTAACCATACCATACCAAATCTGTTCTCATCACAGATTTCCATTGATCCACACTACTTGTATGTAATGGTCCCATGTTTCTACTATCTACAATTAAAGAGTAAATGAAAGATAAAAATTTGTCATAAAGTGTCCGCGCAAGCAAATTTTCTCTCAAACTGCCATTTCTAAAATGATAATAAACTCAAAAGTAAAGGTAGCATGACCAAGCCTTTTGTTGCACTGATTTCCATTGATGTCTATTACTAGCATATGCATTTTCAATGCTGCAGACCAAATAATGGTAGAGATATTGAAATTCAAAGACTTTCAGCTACTCTTGAGACTTTTCACGGAAATGGTTATTTCTAGAATTTCAATAAAGTCAAAAGTAAGCAGAGCACAGCAAATTCAACCTTGCCACCAACTTCTGTTTATGCCAACTGCTTGTAAGTAAAGTTGCATCGATGTACCAACAACGCTTAAGGAGAAAATAAAAAATTAGATTTGTCAAAAAATCTTGATGCTAGGAAATTTTCTCACAAACTGTCATTTCTAGAAATGTAATAAAACCAAAAGTAACCATACCATACCAAATCTGTTCTCATCACAGATTTCCATTGATCCACACTACTTGTATGTAATGGTCCCATGTTTCTACTATCTACAATTAAAGAGTAAATGAAAGATAAAAATTTGTCATAAAGTGTCCGCGCAAGTAAATTTTCTCTCAAACTGCCATTTCTAAAATGATAATAAACTCCAAAGAAAAGGTAGCATAGCCAAGTCTTTTGCTGCACTGATTTCCATTGATGTCTATTACTAGCATATGCATTTTCAATGCTGCAGACCAAATAATAGTAGAGATATTGAAAATCAAAGACTTTCAGCTACTCTTGAGACTTTTCACGGAAATGGTTATTTCTAGAATTTCAATAAAGTCAAAAGTAAGCAGAGCCAAGCAAATTCAACCTTGCCACCAACTTTTGTTCATGCCAACTGCTTGTAAGTAAAGTTGCATCGATGTACCAACAACGCTTAAGGAGAAAATAAAAAATTAGATTTGTCAAATAATCTTGACGCTAGGAAATTTTCTCACAAACTGTCATTTCTAGAAATGTAATAAAACCAAAAGTAACCATACCATACCAAATCTGTTCTCATCACAGATTTCCATTGATCCACACTACTTGTAAGTTATGGTCCCATGTTTCTACTATCTACAATTAAAGAGTAAATGAAAGATAAAAATTTGTCATAAAGTGTCCGCGCAAGCAAATTTTCTCTCAAACTGCCATTTCTAAAATGATAATAAACTCCAAAGTAAATGTAGCATAGCCAAGTCTTTTGCTGTACTGATTTCCATTGATGTCTATTACTAGCATATGCATTTTCAATGCTGCAGACCAAATAATAGTAGAGATATTGAAAATCAAAGACTTTCAGCTACTCTTGAGACTTTTCACGGAAATGGTTATTTCTAGAATTTCAATAAAGTCAAAAGTAAGCAGAGCACAGCAAATTCAACCTTGCCACCAACTTCTGTTTATGCCAACTGCTTGTAAGTAAAGTTGCATCGATGTACCAACAACGCTTAAGGAGAAAATAAAAAATTAGATTTGTCAAAAAATCTTGATGCTAGGAAATTTTCTCACAAACTGTCATTTCTAGAAATGTAATAAAACCAAAAGTAACCATACCATACCAAATCTGTTCTCATCACAGATTTCCATTGATCCACACTACTTGTATGTAATGGTCCCATGTTTCTACTATCTACAATTAAAGAGTAAATGAAAGATAAAAATTTGTCATAAAGTGTCCGCGCAAGTAAATTTTCTCTCAAACTGCCATTTCTAAAATGATAATAAACTCCAAAGAAAAGGTAGCATAGCCAAGTCTTTTGCTGCACTGATTTCCATTGATGTCTATTACTAGCATATGCATTTTCAATGCTGCAGACCAAATAATGGTAGAGATATTGAAAATCAAAGACTTTCAGCTACTCTTGAGACTTTCACGGAAATGGTTATTTCTAGAATTTCAATAAAGTCAAAAGTAAGCAGAGCACAGCAAATTCAACCTTGCCACCAACTTCTGTTCATGCCAACTGCTTGTAAGTAAAGTTGCATCAATGTACCAACAACGCTTAAGTAGAAAATAAAAAATTAGATTTGTCAAAAAATCTTGATGCTAGGAAATTTTCTCACAAACTGTCATTTCTAGAAATGTAATAAAACCAAAAGTAACCATACCATACCAAATCTGTTCTCATCACAGATTTCCATTGATCCATACTACTTGTATGTAATGATCCCATGTTTCTACTATCTACAATAAAAGAGTAAATGAAAGATAAACAATTGTCATAGTGTCCGCGCAAGCAAATTTTCTCTCAACTGCCATTTCTAAAATGATAATGAACTCCAAAGTAAAGGTAGCATAGCCAAGTCTTTTGCTGCACTGATTTCCATTTATGTCTATTACTAGCATATGCATTTTCAATGCTGCAGACCAAAAAATGGTAGAGATATTGAAAATCAAAGACTTTCAGCAACTCTTGGAGACTTTTTCACGGAAATGGTTATTTCTAGAATTTTAATAAAGTCAAAAGTAAGCAGAGCCAAGCAAATTCAACCTTGCCACCAACTTTTGTTCATGCCAACTGCTTGTAAGTAAAGTTGCATCGATGTACCAACAACGCTTAAGGAGAAAATAAAAAATTAGATTTGTCAAAAAATCTTGACGCCAGGAACTTTTCTCACAAACTGTCATTTCTAGAAATGTAATAAAACCAAAAGTAACCATACCATACCAAATCTGTTCTCATCACAGATTTCCATTGATCCACACTACTTGTATGTAATGGTCCCATGTTTCAACTATCTACAATTAAAGAGTAAATGAAAGATAAAAATGTGTCATAAAGTGTCTGCGCAAGCAAATTTTCTCTCAAACTGCCATTTCTAAAATGATAATAAACTCCAAAGTAAATGTAGCATAGCCAAGTCTTTTGCTGCACTGATTTCCATTGATGTCTATTACTAGCATATGCATTTTCAATGCTGCAGACCAAATAATGGTAGAGATATTGAAAATCAAAGACTTTCAGCTACTCTTGAGACTTTTCACGGAAATGGTTATTTCTAGAATTTCAATAAAGTCAAAAGTAAGCAGAGCACAGCAAATTCAACCTTGCCACCAACTTCTGTTCATGCCAACTGCTTGTAAGTAAAGTTGCATCGATGTACCAACAACGCTTAAGGAGAAAATAAAAAATTAGATTTGTCAAAAAATCTTGACGCTAGGAAATTTTCTCACAAACTGTCATTTCTAGAAATGTAATAAAACCAAAAGTAACCATACCATACCAAATCTGTTCTCATCACAGATTTCCGTTGATCCACACTACTTGTATGTAATGGTCCCATGTTTCAACTATCTACAATTAAAGAGTAAATGAAAGATAAAAATGTGTCATAAAGTGTCCGCGCAAGCAAATTTTCTCTCAAACTGCCATTTCTAAAATGATAATAAACTCAAAAGTAAAGGTAGCATGACCAAGCCTTTTGTTGCACTGATTTCCATTGATGTCTATAACTAGCATATGCATTTTCAATGCTGCAGACCAAATAATGGTAGAGATATTGAAATTCAAAGACTTTCAGCTACTCTTGAGACTTTTCACGGAAATGGTTATTTCTAGAATTTCAATAAAGTCAAAAGTAAGCAGAGCACAGCAAATTCAACCTTGCCACCAACTTCTGTTTATGCCAACTGCTTGTAAGTAAAGTTGCATCGATGTACCAACAACGCTTAAGGAGAAAATAAAAAATTAGATTTGTCAAAAAATCTTGATGCTAGGAAATTTTCTCACAAACTGTCATTTCTAGAAATGTAATAAAACCAAAAGTAACCATACCATACCAAATCTGTTCTCATCACAGATTTGCATTGATCCACACTACTTGTATGTAATGGTCCCATGTTTCTACTATCTACAATTAAAGAGTAAATGAAAGATAAAAATTTGTCATAAAGTGTCCGCGCAAGCAAATTTTCTCTCAAACTGCCGTTTCTAAAATGATAATAAACTCAAAAGTAAAGGTAGCATGACCAAGCCTTTTGTTGCACTGATTTCCATTGATGTCTATTACTAGCATATGCATTTTCAATGCTGCAGACCAAATAATGGTAGAGATATTGAAATTCAAAGACTTTCAGCTACTCTTGAGACTTTTCACGGAAATGGTTATTTCTAGAATTTCAATAAAGTCAAAAGTAAGCAGAGCACAGCAAATTCAACCTTGCCACCAACTTCTGTTTATGCCAACTGCTTGTAAGTAAAGTTGCATCGATGTACCAACAACGCTTAAGGAGAAAATAAAAAATTAGATTTGTCAAAAAATCTTGATGCTAGGAAATTTTCTCACAAACTGTCATTTCTAGAAATGTAATAAAACCAAAAGTAACCATACCATACCAAATCTGTTCTCATCACAGATTTGCATTGATCCACACTACTTGTATGTAATGGTCCCATGTTTCTACTATCTACAATTAAAGAGTAAATGAAAGATAAAAATTTGTCATAAAGTGTCCGCGCAAGCAAATTTTCTCTCAAACTGCCGTTTCTAAAATGATAATAAACTCAAAAGTAAAGGTAGCATGACCAAGCCTTTTGTTGCACTGATTTCCATTGATGTCTATTACTAGCATATGCATTTTCAATGCTGCAGACCAAATAATGGTAGAGATATTGAAATTCAAAGACTTTCAGCTACTCTTGAGACTTTTCACGGAAATGGTTATTTCTAGAATTTCAATAAAGTCAAAAGTAAGCAGAGCCAAGCAAATTCAACCTTGCCACCAACTTTTGTTCATGCCAACTGCTTGTAAGTAAAGTTGCATCGATGTACCAACAACGCTTAAGGAGAAAATAAAAAATTAGATTTGTCAAATAATCTTGACGCTAGGAAATTTTCTCACAAACTGTCATTTCTAGAAATGTAATAAAACCAAAAGTAACCATACCATACCAAATCTGTTCTCATCACAGATTTCCATTGATCCACACTACTTGTAAGTTATGGTCCCATGTTTCTACTATCTACAATTAAAGAGTAAATGAAAGATAAAAATTTGTCATAAAGTGTCCGCGCAAGCAAATTTTCTCTCAAACTGCCATTTCTAAAATGATAATAAACTCCAAAGTAAATGTAGCATAGCCAAGTCTTTTGCTGTACTGATTTCCATTGATGTCTATTACTAGCATATGCATTTTCAATGCTGCAGACCAAATAATAGTAGAGATATTGAAAATCAAAGACTTTCAGCTACTCTTGAGACTTTTCACGGAAATGGTTATTTCTAGAATTTCAATAAAGTCAAAAGTAAGAAGAGCCAAGCAAATTCAACCTTGCCACCAACTTTTGTTCATGCCAACTGCTTGTAAGTAAAGTTGCATCGATGTACCAACAACGCTTAAGGAGAAAATAAAAAATTAGATTTGTCAAATAATCTTGACGCTAGGAAATTTTCTCACAAACTGTCATTTCTAGAAATGTAATAAAACCAAAAGTAACCATACCATACCAAATCTGTTCTCATCACAGATTTCCATTGATCCACACTACTTGTAAGTTATGGTCCCATGTTTCTACTATCTACAATTAAAGAGTAAATGAAAGATAAAAATTTGTCATAAAGTGTCCGCGCAAGCAAATTTTCTCTCAAACTGCCATTTCTAAAATGATAATAAACTCCAAAGTAAATGTAGCATAGCCAAGTCTTTTGCTGTACTGATTTCCATTGATGTCTATTACTAGCATATGCATTTTCAATGCTGCAGACCAAATAATAGTAGAGATATTGAAAATCAAAGACTTTCAGCTACTCTTGAGACTTTTCACGGAAATGGTTATTTCTAGAATTTCAATAAAGTCAAAAGTAAGAAGAGCCAAGCAAATTCAACCTTGCCACCAACTTTTGTTCATGCCAACTGCTTGTAAGTAAAGTTGCATCGATGTACCAACAACGCTTAAGGAGAAAATAAAAAATTAGATTTGTCAAAAAATCTTGACGCTAGGAAATTTTCTCACAAACTGTCATTTCTAGAAATGTAATAAAACCAAAAGTAACCATACCATACCAAATCTGTTCTCATCACAGATTTCCATTGATCCACACTACTTGTATGTAATGGTCCCATGTTTCTACTATCTACAATTAAAGAGTAAATGAAAGATAAAAATTTGTCATAAAGTGTCCGCGCAAGCAAATTTTCTCTCAAACTGCCATTTCTAAAATGATAATAAACTCAAAAGTAAAGGTAGCATGACCAAGCCTTTTGTTGCACTGATTTCCATTGATGTCTATTACTAGCATATGCATTTTCAATGCTGCAGACCAAATAATGGTAGAGATATTGAAATTCAAAGACTTTCAGCTACTCTTGAGACTTTTCACGGAAATGGTTATTTCTAGAATTTCAATAAAGTCAAAAGTAAGCAGAGCACAGCAAATTCAACCTTGCCACCAACTTCTGTTTATGCCAACTGCTTGTAAGTAAAGTTGCATCGATGTACCAACAACGCTTAAGGAGAAAATAAAAAATTAGATTTGTCAAAAAATCTTGATGCTAGGAAATTTTCTCACAAACTGTCATTTCTAGAAATGTAATAAAACCAAAAGTAACCATACCATACCAAATCTGTTCTCATCACAGATTTCCATTGATCCACACTACTTGTATGTAATGGTCCCATGTTTCTACTATCTACAATTAAAGAGTAAATGAAAGATAAAAATTTGTCATAAAGTGTCCGCGCAAGTAAATTTTCTCTCAAACTGCCATTTCTAAAATGATAATAAACTCCAAAGAAAAGGTAGCATAGCCAAGTCTTTTGCTGCACTGATTTCCATTGATGTCTATTACTAGCATATGCATTTTCAATGCTGCAGACCAAATAATAGTAGAGATATTGAAAATCAAAGACTTTCAGCTACTCTTGAGACTTTTCACGGAAATGGTTATTTCTAGAATTTCAATAAAGTCAAAAGTAAGCAGAGCCAAGCAAATTCAACCTTGCCACCAACTTCTGTTCATGCCAACTGCTTGTAAGTAAAGTTGCATCGATGTACCAACAACGCTTAAGGAGAAAATAAAAAATTAGATTTGTCAAATAATCTTGACGCTAGGAAATTTTCTCACAAACTGTCATTTCTAGAAATGTAATAAAACCAAAAGTAACCATACCATACCAAATCTGTTCTCATCACAGATTTCCATTGATCCACACTACTTGTAAGTTATGGTCCCATGTTTCTACTATCTACAATTAAAGAGTAAATGAAAGATAAAAATTTGTCATAAAGTGTCCGCGCAAGCAAATTTTCTCTCAAACTGCCATTTCTAAAATGATAATAAACTCCAAAGTAAATGTAGCATAGCCAAGTCTTTTGCTGTACTGATTTCCATTGATGTCTATTACTAGCATATGCATTTTCAATGCTGCAGACCAAATAATAGTAGAGATATTGAAAATCAAAGACTTTCAGCTACTCTTGAGACTTTTCACGGAAATGGTTATTTCTAGAATTTCAATAAAGTCAAAAGTAAGCAGAGCACAGCAAATTCAACCTTGCCACCAACTTCTGTTTATGCCAACTGCTTGTAAGTAAAGTTGCATCGATGTACCAACAACGCTTAAGGAGAAAATAAAAAATTAGATTTGTCAAAAAATCTTGATGCTAGGAAATTTTCTCACAAACTGTCATTTCTAGAAATGTAATAAAACCAAAAGTAACCATACCATACCAAATCTGTTCTCATCACAGATTTCCATTGATCCACACTACTTGTATGTAATGGTCCCATGTTTCTACTATCTACAATTAAAGAGTAAATGAAAGATAAAAATTTGTCATAAAGTGTCCGCGCAAGTAAATTTTCTCTCAAACTGCCATTTCTAAAATGATAATAAACTCCAAAGAAAAGGTAGCATAGCCAAGTCTTTTGCTGCACTGATTTCCATTGATGTCTATTACTAGCATATGCATTTTCAATGCTGCAGACCAAATAATGGTAGAGATATTGAAAATCAAAGACTTTCAGCTACTCTTGAGACTTTCACGGAAATGGTTATTTCTAGAATTTCAATAAAGTCAAAAGTAAGCAGAGCACAGCAAATTCAACCTTGCCACCAACTTCTGTTCATGCCAACTGCTTGTAAGTAAAGTTGCATCAATGTACCAACAACGCTTAAGTAGAAAATAAAAAATTAGATTTGTCAAAAAATCTTGATGCTAGGAAATTTTCTCACAAACTGTCATTTCTAGAAATGTAATAAAACCAAAAGTAACCATACCATACCAAATCTGTTCTCATCACAGATTTCCATTGATCCATACTACTTGTATGTAATGATCCCATGTTTCTACTATCTACAATAAAAGAGTAAATGAAAGATAAACAATTGTCATAGTGTCCGCGCAAGCAAATTTTCTCTCAACTGCCATTTCTAAAATGATAATGAACTCCAAAGTAAAGGTAGCATAGCCAAGTCTTTTGCTGCACTGATTTCCATTTATGTCTATTACTAGCATATGCATTTTCAATGCTGCAGACCAAAAAATGGTAGAGATATTGAAAATCAAAGACTTTCAGCAACTCTTGGAGACTTTTTCACGGAAATGGTTATTTCTAGAATTTTAATAAAGTCAAAAGTAAGCAGAGCCAAGCAAATTCAACCTTGCCACCAACTTTTGTTCATGCCAACTGCTTGTAAGTAAAGTTGCATCGATGTACCAACAACGCTTAAGGAGAAAATAAAAAATTAGATTTGTCAAAAAATCTTGACGCCAGGAACTTTTCTCACAAACTGTCATTTCTAGAAATGTAATAAAACCAAAAGTAACCATACCATACCAAATCTGTTCTCATCACAGATTTCCATTGATCCACACTACTTGTATGTAATGGTCCCATGTTTCAACTATCTACAATTAAAGAGTAAATGAAAGATAAAAATGTGTCATAAAGTGTCTGCGCAAGCAAATTTTCTCTCAAACTGCCATTTCTAAAATGATAATAAACTCCAAAGTAAATGTAGCATAGCCAAGTCTTTTGCTGCACTGATTTCCATTGATGTCTATTACTAGCATATGCATTTTCAATGCTGCAGACCAAATAATGGTAGAGATATTGAAAATCAAAGACTTTCAGCTACTCTTGAGACTTTTCACGGAAATGGTTATTTCTAGAATTTCAATAAAGTCAAAAGTAAGCAGAGCACAGCAAATTCAACCTTGCCACCAACTTCTGTTCATGCCAACTGCTTGTAAGTAAAGTTGCATCGATGTACCAACAACGCTTAAGGAGAAAATAAAAAATTAGATTTGTCAAAAAATCTTGACGCTAGGAAATTTTCTCACAAACTGTCATTTCTAGAAATGTAATAAAACCAAAAGTAACCATACCATACCAAATCTGTTCTCATCACAGATTTCCGTTGATCCACACTACTTGTATGTAATGGTCCCATGTTTCAACTATCTACAATTAAAGAGTAAATGAAAGATAAAAATGTGTCATAAAGTGTCCGCGCAAGCAAATTTTCTCTCAAACTGCCATTTCTAAAATGATAATAAACTCAAAAGTAAAGGTAGCATGACCAAGCCTTTTGTTGCACTGATTTCCATTGATGTCTATAACTAGCATATGCATTTTCAATGCTGCAGACCAAATAATGGTAGAGATATTGAAATTCAAAGACTTTCAGCTACTCTTGAGACTTTTCACGGAAATGGTTATTTCTAGAATTTCAATAAAGTCAAAAGTAAGCAGAGCACAGCAAATTCAACCTTGCCACCAACTTCTGTTTATGCCAACTGCTTGTAAGTAAAGTTGCATCGATGTACCAACAACGCTTAAGGAGAAAATAAAAAATTAGATTTGTCAAAAAATCTTGATGCTAGGAAATTTTCTCACAAACTGTCATTTCTAGAAATGTAATAAAACCAAAAGTAACCATACCATACCAAATCTGTTCTCATCACAGATTTGCATTGATCCACACTACTTGTATGTAATGGTCCCATGTTTCTACTATCTACAATTAAAGAGTAAATGAAAGATAAAAATTTGTCATAAAGTGTCCGCGCAAGCAAATTTTCTCTCAAACTGCCGTTTCTAAAATGATAATAAACTCAAAAGTAAAGGTAGCATGACCAAGCCTTTTGTTGCACTGATTTCCATTGATGTCTATTACTAGCATATGCATTTTCAATGCTGCAGACCAAATAATGGTAGAGATATTGAAATTCAAAGACTTTCAGC
Source organism: Lutraria lutraria (assembly GCA_964023205.1). NCBI lineage: Eukaryota > Metazoa > Mollusca > Bivalvia > Venerida > Mactridae > Lutraria > Lutraria lutraria. Next base: position 36,862,597 of record OZ026833.1, read on the forward strand.
TACTCTTGAGACTTTTCACGGAAATGGTTATTTCTAGAATTTCAATAAAGTCAAAAGTAAGCAGAGCACAGCAAATTCAACCTTGCCACCAACTTCTGTTTATGCCAACTGCTTGTAAGTAAAGTTGCATCGATGTACCAACAACGCTTAAGGAGAAAATAAAAAATTAGATTTGTCAAAAAATCTTGATGCTAGGAAATTTTCTCACAAACTGTCATTTCTAGAAATGTAATAAAACCAAAAGTAACCATACCATACCAAATCTGTTCTCATCACAGATTTGCATTGATCCACACTACTTGTATGTAATGGTCCCATGTTTCTACTATCTACAATTAAAGAGTAAATGAAAGATAAAAATTTGTCATAAAGTGTCCGCGCAAGCAAATTTTCTCTCAAACTGCCGTTTCTAAAATGATAATAAACTCAAAAGTAAAGGTAGCATGACCAAGCCTTTTGTTGCACTGATTTCCATTGATGTCTATTACTAGCATATGCATTTTCAATGCTGCAGACCAAATAATGGTAGAGATATTGAAATTCAAAGACTTTCAGCTACTCTTGAGACTTTTCACGGAAATGGTTATTTCTAGAATTTCAATAAAGTCAAAAGTAAGCAGAGCACAGCAAATTCAACCTTGCCACCAACTTCTGTTTATGCCAACTGCTTGTAAGTAAAGTTGCATCGATGTACCAACAACGCTTAAGGAGAAAATAAAAAATTAGATTTGTCAAAAAATCTTGATGCTAGGAAATTTTCTCACAAACTGTCATTTCTAGAAATGTAATAAAACCAAAAGTAACCATACCATACCAAATCTGTTCTCATCACAGATTTGCATTGATCCACACTACTTGTATGTAATGGTCCCATGTTTCTACTATCTACAATTAAAGAGTAAATGAAAGATAAAAATTTGTCATAAAGTGTCCGCGCAAGCAAATTTTCTCTCAAACTGCCGTTTCTAAAATGATAATAAACTCAAAAGTAAAGGTAGCATGACCAAGCCTTTTGTTGCACTGATTTCCATTGATGTCTATTACTAGCATATGCATTTTCAATGCTGCAGACCAAATAATGGTAGAGATATTGAAATTCAAAGACTTTCAGCTACTCTTGAGACTTTTCACGGAAATGGTTATTTCTAGAATTTCAATAAAGTCAAAAGTAAGCAGAGCACAGCAAATTCAACCTTGCCACCAACTTTTGTTCATGCCAACTGCTTGTAAGTAAAGTTGCATCGATGTACCAACAACGCTTAAGGAGAAAATAAAAAATTAGATTTGTCAAAAAATCTTGACGCTAGGAAATTTTCTCACAAACTGTCATTTCTAGAAATGTAATAAAACCAAAAGTAACCATACCATACCAAATCTGTTCTCATCACAGATTTCCATTGATCCACACTACTTGTATGTAATGGTCCCATGTTTCAACTATCTACAATTAAAGAGTAAATGAAATAAAAATGTGTCATAAAGTGTCCGCGCAAGCAAATTTTCTCTCAAACTGCCATTTCTAAAATGATAATAAACTCCAAAGTAAAGGTAGCATAGCCAAGTCTTTTGCTGCACTGATTTCCATTGATGTCTATTACTAGCATATGCATTTTCAATGCTGCAGACCAAATAATGGTAGAGATATTGAAAATCAAAGACTTTCAGCTACTCTTGAGACTTTCACGGAAATGGTTATTTCTAGAATTTCAATAAAGTCAAAAGTAAGCAGAGCACAGCAAATTCAACCTTGCCACCAACTTCTGTTCATGTCAACTGCTTGTAAGTAAAGTTGCATCAATGTACCAACAACGCTTAAGTAGAAAATAAAAAATTAGATTTGTCAAAAAATCTTGATGCTAGGAAATTTTCTCACAAACTGTCATTTCTAGAAATGTAATAAAACCAAAAGTAACCATACCATACCAAATCTGTTCTCATCACAGATTTCCATTGATCCATACTACTTGTATGTAATGATCCCATGTTTCTACTATCTACAATAAAAGAGTAAATGAAAGATAAAAAATTGTCATAGTGTCCGCGCAAGCAAATTTTCTCTCAACTGCCATTTCTAAAATGATAATGAACTCCAAAGTAAAGGTAGCATAGCCAAGTCTTTTGCTGCACTGATTTCCATTTATGTCTATTACTAGCATATGCATTTTCAATGCTGCAGACCAAAAAATGGTAGAGATATTGAAAATCAAAGACTTTCAGCAACTCTTGGAGACTTTTTCACGGAAATGGTTATTTCTAGAATTTTAATAAAGTCAAAAGTAAGCAGAGCCAAGCAAATTCAACCTTGCCACCAACTTTTGTTCATGCCAACTGCTTGTAAGTAAAGTTGCATCGATGTACCAACAACGCTTAAGGAGAAAATAAAAAATTAGATTTGTCAAAAAATCTTGACGCCAGGAACTTTTCTCACAAACTGTCATTTCTAGAAATGTAATAAAACCAAAAGTAACCATACCATACCAAATCTGTTCTCATCACAGATTTCCATTGATCCACACTACTTGTATGTAATGGTCCCATGTTTCAACTATCTACAATTAAAGAGTAAATGAAAGATAAAAATGTGTCATAAAGTGTCTGCGCAAGCAAATTTTCTCTCAAACTGCCATTTCTAAAATGATAATAAACTCCAAAGTAAATGTAGCATAGCCAAGTCTTTTGCTGCACTGATTTCCATTGATGTCTATTACTAGCATATGCATTTTCAATGCTGCAGACCAAATAATGGTAGAGATATTGAAAATCAAAGACTTTCAGCTACTCTTGAGACTTTTCACGGAAATGGTTATTTCTAGAATTTCAATAAAGTCAAAAGTAAGCAGAGCACAGCAAATTCAACCTTGCCACCAACTTCTGTTCATGCCAACTGCTTGTAAGTAAAGTTGCATCGATGTACCAACAACGCTTAAGGAGAAAATAAAAAATTAGATTTGTCAAAAAATCTTGACGCTAGGAAATTTTCTCACAAACTGTCATTTCTAGAAATGTAATAAAACCAAAAGTAACCATACCATACCAAATCTGTTCTCATCACAGATTTCCGTTGATCCACACTACTTGTATGTAATGGTCCCATGTTTCAACTATCTACAATTAAAGAGTAAATGAAAGATAAAAATGTGTCATAAAGTGTCCGCGCAAGCAAATTTTCTCTCAAACTGCCATTTCTAAAATGATAATAAACTCCAAAGTAAATGTAGCATAGCCAAGTCTTTTGCTGCACTGATTTCCATTGATGTCTATTACTAGCATATGCATTTTCAATGCTGCAGACCAAATAATGGTAGAGATATTGAAAATCAAAGACTTTCAGCTACTCTTGAGACTTTTCACGGAAATGGTTATTTCTAGAATTTCAATAAAGTCAAAAGTAAGCAGAGCACAGCAAATTCAACCTTGCCACCAACTTCTGTTCATGCCAACTGCTTGTAAGTAAAGTTGCATCGATGTACCAACAACGCTTAAGGAGAAAATAAAAAATTAGATTTGTCAAAAAATCTTGACGCTAGGAAATTTTCTCACAAACTGTCATTTCTAGAAATGTAATAAAACCAAAAGTAACCATACCATACCAAATCTGTTCTCACCACAGATTTCCATTGATCCACACTACTTGTATGTAATGGTCCCATGTTTCTACTATCTACAATTAAAGAGTAAATGAAAGATAAAAAATTGTCATAAAATGTCCGCGCAAGCAAATTTTCTCTCAAACTGCCATTTCTAAAATGATAATAAACTCCAAAGAAAAGGTAGCATAGCCAAGCCTTTTGCTGCACTGATTTCCATTGATGTCTATTACTAGCATATGCATTTTCAATGCTGCAGACCAAATAATAGTAGAGATATTGAAAATCAAAGACTTTCAGCAACTCTTGGAGACTTTTTCACGGAAATGGTTATTTCTAGAATTTCAATAAAGTCAAAAGTAAGCAGAGCCAAGCAAATTCAACCTTGCCACCAACTTTTGTTCATGCCAACTGCTTGTAAGTAAAGTTGCATCGATGTACCAACAACGCTTAAGGAGAAAATAAAAAATTAGATTTGTCAAAAAATCTTGACGCTAGGAAATTTTCTCACAAACTGTCATTTCTAGAAATGTAATAAAACCAAAAGTAACCATACCATACCAAATCTGTTCTCATCACAGATTTCCATTGATCCACACTACTTGTATGTAATGGTCCCATGTTTCTACTATCTACAATTAAAGAGTAAACGAAAGATAAAAATTTGTCATAAAGTGTCCGCGCAAGCAAATTTTCTCTCAAACTGCCATTTCTAAAATGATAATAAACTCCAAAGAAAAGGTAGCATAGCCAATTCTTTTGCTGCACTGATTTCCATTGATGTCTATTACTAGCATATGCATTTTCAATGCTGCAGACCAAATAATGGTAGAGATATTGAAAATCAAAGACTTTCAGCTACTCTTGAGACTTTTCACGGAAATGGTTATTTCTAGAATTTCAATAAAGTCAAAAGTAAGCAGAGCACAGCAAATTCAACCTTGCCACCAACTTTTGTTCATGCCAACTGCTTGTAAGTAAAGTTGCATCGATGTACCAACAACGCTTAAGGAGAAAATAAAAAATTAGATTTGTCAAAAAATCTTGACGCTAGGAAATTTTCTCACAAACTGTCATTTCTAGAAATGTAATAAAACCAAAAGTAACCATACCATACCAAATCTGTTCTCATCACAGATTTCCATTGATCCACACTACTTGTATGTAATGGTCCCATGTTTCTACTATCTACAATTAAAGAGTAAATGAAAGATAAAAATTTGTCATAAAGTGTCCGCGCAAGCAAATTTTCTCTCAAACTGCCATTTCTAAAATGATAATAAACTCAAAAGTAAGGGTAGCATGACCAAGCCTTTTGTTGCACTGATTTCCATTGATGTCTATTACTAGCATATGCATTTTCAATGCTGCAGACCAAATAATGGTAGAGATATTGAAAATCAAAGACTTTCAGCTACTCTTGAGACTTTTCACGGAAATGGTTATTTCTAGAATTTCAATAAAGTCAAAAGTAAGCAGAGCACAGCAAATTCAACCTTGCCACCAACTTCTGTTCATGCCAACTGCTTGTAAGTAAAGTTGCATCGATGTACCAACAACGCTTAAGGAGAAAATAAAAAATTAGATTTGTCAAAAAATCTTGACGCTAGGAAATTTTCTCACAAACTGTCATTTCTGGAAATGTAATAAAACCAAAAGAAACCATACCATACCAAATCTGTTCTCATCACAGATTTCCATTGATCCACACTACTTGTATGTTATGGTCCCATGTTTCTACTATCTACAATTAAAGAGTAAATGAAAGATAAAAATTTGTCATAAAGTGTCCGCGCAAGCAAATTTTCTCTCAAACTGCCATTTCTAAAATGATAATAAACTCCAAAGAAAAGGTAGCATAGCCAAGTCTTTTGCTGCACTGATTTCCATTGATGTCTTTTACTAGCATATGCATTTTCAATGCTGCAGACCAAATAATGGTAGAGATATTGAAAATCAAAGACTTTCAGCAACTCTTGGAGACTTTTTCACGGAAATGGTTATTTCTAGAATTTCAATAAAGTCAAAAGTAAGCAGAGCACAGCAAATTCAACCTTGCCACCAACTTCTGTTCATGCCAACTGCTTGTAAGTAAAGTTGCATCGATGTACCAACAACGCTTAAGGAGAAAATAAAAAATTAGATTTGTCAAAAAATCTTGACGCTAGGAAATTTTCGCAAAAACTGTCATTTATAGAAATGTAATAAAACCAAAAGTAACCATACCATACCAAATCTGTTCTCATCACAGATTTCCATTGATCCACACTACTTGTATGTAATGGTCCCATGTTTCTACTATCTACAATTAAAGAGTAAATGAAAGATAAAAATTTGTCATAAAGTGTCCGCGCAAGCAAATTTTCTCTCAAACTGCCATTTCTAAAATGATAATAAACTCCAAAGAAAAGGTAGCAAAGCCAAGTCTTTTGCTGCACTGATTTCCATTGATGTCTATTACTAGCATATGCATTTTCAATACTGCAGACCAAATAATGGTAGAGATATTGAAAATCAAAGACTTTCAGCTACTCTTGAGACTTTTTCACGGAAATGGTTATTTCTAGAATTTCAATAAAGTCAAAAGTAAGCAGAGCACAGCAAATTCAACCTTGCCACCAACTTCTGTTCATGCCAACTGCTTGTAAGTAAAGTTGCATCGATGTACCAACAACGCTTAAGGAGAAAATAAAAAATTAGATTTGTCAAAAAATCTTGACGCTAGGAAATTTTCTCACAAACTGTCATTTCTAGAAATGTAATAAAACCAAAAGTAACCATACCATACCAAATCTGGTCTCATCACAGATTTGCATTGATCCACACTACTTGTATGTAATGGTCCCATGTTTCTACTATCTACAATTAAAGAGTAAATGAAAGATAAAAATTTGTCATAAAGTGTCCGCGCAAGCAAATTTTCTCTCAAACTGCCATTTCTAAAATGATAATAAACTCAAAAGTAAGGGTAGCATGACCAAGCCTTTTGTTGCACTGATTTCCATTGATGTCTATTACTAGCATATGCATTTTCAATGCTGCAGACCAAATAATGGTAGAGATATTGAAAATCAAAGACTTTCAGCTACTCTTGAGACTTTTCACGGAAATGGTTATTTCTAGAATTTCAATAAAGTCAAAAGTAAGCAGAGCACAGCAAATTCAACCTTGCCACCAACTTCTGTTCATGCCAACTGCTTGTAAGTAAAGTTGCATCGATGTACCAACAACGCTTAAGGAGAAAATAAAAAATTAGATTTGTCAAAAAATCTTGATGCTAGGAAATTTTCTCACAAACTGTCATTTCTAGAAATGTAATAAAACCAAAAGTAACCATACCATACCAAATCTGTCCTCATCACAGATTTCTATTGATCCATACTACTTGTATGTAATGATCCCATGTTTCTACTATCTACAATTAAAGAGTAAATGAAAGATAAAAAATTGTCATAAAGTGTCCGCGCAAGCAAATTTTCTCTCAAACTGCCATTTCTAAAATGATAATAAACTCCAAAGTAAAGGTAGCATAGCCAAGTCTTTTGCTGCACTGATTTCCATTGATGTCTATTACTAGCATATGCATTTTCAATGCTGCAGACCAAATAATGGTAGAGATATTGAAAATCAAAGACTTTCAGCAACTCTTGGAGACTTTTTCACGGAAATGGTTATTTCTAGAATTTCAATAAAGTCAAAAGTAAGCAGTTCACAGCAAATTCAACCTTGCCACCAACTTTTGTTCATGCCAACTGCTTGTAAGTAAAGTTGCATCGATGTACCAACAACGCTTAAGGAGAAAATAAAAAATTAGATTTGTCAAAAAATCTTGACGCTAGGAAATTTTCTCACAAACTGTCATTTCTAGAAATGTAATAAAACCAAAAGTAACCATACCATACCAAATCTGTTCTCATCACAGATTTGCATTGATCCACACTTCTTGTATGTAATGGTCCCATGTTTCTACTATCTACAATTAAAGAGTAAATGAAAGATAAAAATTTGTCATAAAGTGTCCGCGCAAGCAAATTTTCTCTCAAACTGCCATTTCTAAAATGATAATAAACTCCAAAGTAAAGGTAGCATAGCCAAGTCTTTTGCTGCACTGATTTCCATTGATGTCTATTACTAGCATATGCATTTTCAATGCTGCAGACCAAATAATGGTAGAGATATTGAAAATCAAAGACTTTCAGCTACTCTTGAGACTTTTCACGGAAATGGTTATTTCTAGAATTTCAATAAAGTCAAAAGTAAGCAGAGCACAGCAAATTCAACCTTGCCACCAACTTTTGTTCATGCCAACTGCTTGTAAGTAAAGTTGCATCGATGTACCAACAACGCTTAAGGAGAAAATAAAAAATTAGATTTGTCAAAAAATCTTGACGCTAGGAAATTTTCTCACAAACTGTCATTTCTAGAAATGTAATAAAACCAAAAGTAACCATACCATACCAAATCTGTTCTCACCACAGATTTCCATTGATCCACACTACTTGTATGTAATGGTCCCATGTTTCTACTATCTACAATTAAAGAGTAAATGAAAGATAAAAAATTGTCATAAAATGTCCGCGCAAGCAAATTTTCTCTCAAACTGCCATTTCTAAAATGATAATAAACTCCAAAGTAAAGGTAGCATGACCAAGCCTTTTGTTGCACTGATTTCCATTGATGTCTATTATTAGCACATGCATTTTCAATGCTGCAGACCAAATAATGGTAGAGATATTGAAAATCAAAGACTTTCAGCAACTCTTGGAGACTTTTCACGGAAATGGTTATTTCTAGAATTTCAATAAAGTCAAAATTAAGCAGAGCACAGCAAATTCAACCTTGCCACCAACTTTTGTTCATGCCAACTGCTTGTAAGTAAAGTTGCATCGATGTACCAACAACGCTTAAGGAGAAAATAAAAAATTAGATTTGTCAAAAAATCTTGACGCCAGGAACTTTTCTCACAAACTGTCAAAAAGTCAAAAGTAAGCAGAGCACAGCAAATTCAACCTTGCCACCAACTTCTGTTCATGCCAACTGCTTGTAAGTAAAGTTGCATCGATGTACCAACAACGCTTAAGGAGAAAATAAAAAATTAGATTTGTCAAAAAATCTTGACGCTAGGAAATTTTCTCACAAACTGTCATTTCTAGAAATGTAATAAAACCAAAAGTAACCATACCATACCAAATCTGTTCTCATCACAGATTTCCATTGATCCACACTACTTGTATGTAATGGTCCCATGTTTCTACTATCTACAATTAAAGAGTAAATGAAAGATAAAAATTTGTCATAAAGTGTCCGCGCAAGCAAATTTTCTCTCAAACTGCCATTTCTAAAATGATAATAAACTCCAAAGAAAAGGTAGCATAGCCAATTCTTTTGCTGCACTGATTTCCATTGATGTCTATTACTAGCATATGCATTTTCAATGCTGCAGACCAAATAATGGTAGAGATATTGAAAATCAAAGACTTTCAGCTACTCTTGAGACTTTTCACGGAAATGGTTATTTCTAGAATTTCAATAAAGTCAAAAGTAAGCAGAGCACAGCAAATTCAACCTTGCCACCAACTTTTGTTCATGCCAACTGCTTGTAAGTAAAGTTGCATCGATGTACCAACAACGCTTAAGGAGAAAATAAAAAATTAGATTTGTCAAAAAATCTTGACGCTAGGAAATTTTCTCACAAACTGTCATTTCTAGAAATGTAATAAAACCAAAAGTAACCATACCATACCAAATCTGTTCTCATCACAGATTTCCATTGATCCACACTACTTGTATGTAATGGTCCCATGTTTCTACTATCTACAATTAAAGAGTAAATGAAAGATAAAAATTTGTCATAAAGTGTCCGCGCAAGCAAATTTTCTCTCAAACTGCCATTTCTAAAATGATAATAAACTCAAAAGTAAGGGTAGCATGACCAAGCCTTTTGTTGCACTGATTTCCATTGATGTCTATTACTAGCATATGCATTTTCAATGCTGCAGACCAAATAATGGTAGAGATATTGAAAATCAAAGACTTTCAGCTACTCTTGAGACTTTTCACGGAAATGGTTATTTCTAGAATTTCAATAAAGTCAAAAGTAAGCAGAGCACAGCAAATTCAACCTTGCCACCAACTTCTGTTCATGCCAACTGCTTGTAAGTAAAGTTGCATCGATGTACCAACAACGCTTAAGGAGAAAATAAAAAATTAGATTTGTCAAAAAATCTTGACGCTAGGAAATTTTCGCAAAAACTGTCATTTATAGAAATGTAATAAAACCAAAAGTAACCATACCATACCAAATCTGTTCTCATCACAGATTTCCATTGATCCACACTACTTGTATGTAATGGTCCCATGTTTCTACTATCTACAATTAAAGAGTAAATGAAAGATAAAAATTTGTCATAAAGTGTCCGCGCAAGCAAATTTTCTCTCAAACTGCCATTTCTAAAATGATAATAAACTCCAAAGAAAAGGTAGCAAAGCCAAGTCTTTTGCTGCACTGATTTCCATTGATGTCTATTACTAGCATATGCATTTTCAATGCTGCAGACCAAATAATGGTAGAGATATTGAAAATCAAAGACTTTCAGCAACTCTTGAGACTTTTTCACGGAAATGGTTATTTCTAGAATTTCAATAAAGTCAAAAGTAAGCAGAGCACAGCAAATTCAACCTTGCCACCAACTTCTGTTCATGCCAACTGCTTGTAAGTAAAGTTGCATCGATGTACCAACAACGCTTAAGGAGAAAATAAAAAATTAGATTTGTCAAAAAATCTTGACGCTAGGAAATTTTCTCACAAACTGTCATTTCTAGAAATGTAATAAAACCAAAAGTAACCATACCATACCAAATCTGGTCTCATCACAGATTTGCATTGATCCACACTACTTGTATGTAATGGTCCCATGTTTCTACTATCTACAATTAAAGAGTAAATGAAAGATAAAAATTTGTCATAAAGTGTCCGCGCAAGCAAATTTTCTCTCAAACTGCCATTTCTAAAATGATAATAAACTCAAAAGTAAGGGTAGCATGACCAAGCCTTTTGTTGCACTGATTTCCATTGATGTCTATTACTAGCATATGCATTTTCAATGCTGCAGACCAAATAATGGTAGAGATATTGAAAATCAAAGACTTTCAGCTACTCTTGAGACTTTTCACGGAAATGGTTATTTCTAGAATTTCAATAAAGTCAAAAGTAAGCAGAGCACAGCAAATTCAACCTTGCCACCAACTTTTGTTCATGCCAACTGCTTGTAAGTAAAGTTGCATCGATGTACCAACAACGCTTAAGGAGAAAATAAAAAATTAGATTTGTCAAAAAATCTTGATGCTAGGAAATTTTCTCACAAACTGTCATTTCTAGAAATGTAATAAAACCAAAAGTAACCATACCATACCAAATCTGTCCTCATCACAGATTTCTATTGATCCATACTACTTGTATGTAATGATCCCATGTTTCTACTATCTACAATTAAAGAGTAAATGAAAGATAAAAAATTGTCATAAAGTGTCCGCGCAAGCAAATTTTCTCTCAAACTGCCATTTCTAAAATGATAATAAACTCCAAAGTAAAGGTAGCATAGCCAAGTCTTTTGCTGCACTGATTTCCATTGATGTCTATTACTAGCATATGCATTTTCAATGCTGCAGACCAAATAATGGTAGAGATATTGAAAATCAAAGACTTTCAGCAACTCTTGGAGACTTTTTCACGGAAATGGTTATTTCTAGAATTTCAATAAAGTCAAAAGTAAGCAGTTCACAGCAAATTCAACCTTGCCACCAACTTTTGTTCATGCCAACTGCTTGTAAGTAAAGTTGCATCGATGTACCAACAACGCTTAAGGAGAAAATAAAAAATTAGATTTGTCAAAAAATCTTGACGCTAGGAAATTTTCTCACAAACTGTCATTTCTAGAAATGTAATAAAACCAAAAGTAACCATACCATACCAAATCTGTTCTCATCACAGATTTGCATTGATCCACACTTCTTGTATGTAATGGTCCCATGTTTCTACTATCTACAATTAAAGAGTAAATGAAAGATAAAAATTTGTCATAAAGTGTCCGCGCAAGCAAATTTTCTCTCAAACTGCCATTTCTAAAATGATAATAAACTCCAAAGTAAAGGTAGCATAGCCAAGTCTTTTGCTGCACTGATTTCCATTGATGTCTATTACTAGCATATGCATTTTCAATGCTGCAGACCAAATAATGGTAGAGATATTGAAAATCAAAGACTTTCAGCTACTCTTGAGACTTTTCACGGAAATGGTTATTTCTAGAATTTCAATAAAGTCAAAAGTAAGCAGAGCACAGCAAATTCAACCTTGCCACCAACTTTTGTTCATGCCAACTGCTTGTAAGTAAAGTTGCATCGATGTACCAACAACGCTTAAGGAGAAAATAAAAAATTAGATTTGTCAAAAAATCTTGACGCTAGGAAATTTTCTCACAAACTGTCATTTCTAGAAATGTAATAAAACCAAAAGTAACCATACCATACCAAATCTGTTCTCACCACAGATTTCCATTGATCCACACTACTTGTATGTAATGGTCCCATGTTTCTACTATCTACAATTAAAGAGTAAATGAAAGATAAAAAATTGTCATAAAATGTCCGCGCAAGCAAATTTTCTCTCAAACTGCCATTTCTAAAATGATAATAAACTCCAAAGTAAAGGTAGCATGACCAAGCCTTTTGTTGCACTGATTTCCATTGATGTCTATTATTAGCACATGCATTTTCAATGCTGCAGACCAAATAATGGTAGAGATATTGAAAATCAAAGACTTTCAGCAACTCTTGGAGACTTTTCACGGAAATGGTTATTTCTAGAATTTCAATAAAGTCAAAATTAAGCAGAGCACAGCAAATTCAACCTTGCCACCAACTTTTGTTCATGCCAACTGCTTGTAAGTAAAGTTGCATCGATGTACCAACAACGCTTAAGGAGAAAATAAAAAATTAGATTTGTCAAAAAATCTTGACGCCAGGAACTTTTCTCACAAACTGTCAAAAAGTCAAAAGTAAGCAGAGCACAGCAAATTCAACCTTGCCACCAACTTCTGTTCATGCCAACTGCTTGTAAGTAAAGTTGCATCGATGTACCAACAACGCTTAAGGAGAAAATAAAAAATTAGATTTGTCAAAAAATCTTGACGCTAGGAAATTTTCTCACAAACTGTCATTTCTAGAAATGTAATAAAACCAAAAGTAACCATACCATACCAAATCTGTTCTCATCACAGATTTCCATTGATCCACACTACTTGTATGTAATGGTCCCATGTTTCTACTATCTACAATTAAAGAGTAAATGAAAGATAAAAATTTGTCATAAAGTGTCCGCGCAAGCAAATTTTCTCTCAAACTGCCATTTCTAAAATGATAATAAACTCCAAAGAAAAGGTAGCATAGCCAATTCTTTTGCTGCACTGATTTCCATTGATGTCTATTACTAGCATATGCATTTTCAATGCTGCAGACCAAATAATGGTAGAGATATTGAAAATCAAAGACTTTCAGCTACTCTTGAGACTTTTCACGGAAATGGTTATTTCTAGAATTTCAATAAAGTCAAAAGTAAGCAGAGCACAGCAAATTCAACCTTGCCACCAACTTTTGTTCATGCCAACTGCTTGTAAGTAAAGTTGCATCGATGTACCAACAACGCTTAAGGAGAAAATAAAAAATTAGATTTGTCAAAAAATCTTGACGCTAGGAAATTTTCTCACAAACTGTCATTTCTAGAAATGTAATAAAACCAAAAGTAACCATACCATACCAAATCTGTTCTCATCACAGATTTCCATTGATCCACACTACTTGTATGTAATGGTCCCATGTTTCTACTATCTACAATTAAAGAGTAAATGAAAGATAAAAATTTGTCATAAAGTGTCCGCGCAAGCAAATTTTCTCTCAAACTGCCATTTCTAAAATGATAATAAACTCCAAAGAAAAGGTAGCATAGCCAATTCTTTTGCTGCACTGATTTCCATTGATGTCTATTACTAGCATATGCATTTTCAATGCTGCAGACCAAATAATGGTAGAGATATTGAAAATCAAAGACTTTCAGCTACTCTTGAGACTTTTCACGGAAATGGTTATTTCTAGAATTTCAATAAAGTCAAAAGTAAGCAGAGCACAGCAAATTCAACCTTGCCACCAACTTTTGTTCATGCCAACTGCTTGTAAGTAAAGTTGCATCGATGTACCAACAACGCTTAAGGAGAAAATAAAAAATTAGATTTGTCAAAAAATCTTGACGCTAGGAAATTTTCTCACAAACTGTCATTTCTAGAAATGTAATAAAACCAAAAGTAACCATACCATACCAAATCTGTTCTCATCACAGATTTCCATTGATCCACACTACTTGTATGTAATGGTCCCATGTTTCTACTATCTACAATTAAAGAGTAAATGAAAGATAAAAATTTGTCATAAAGTGTCCGCGCAAGCAAATTTTCTCTCAAACTGCCATTTCTAAAATGATAATAAACTCAAAAGTAAGGGTAGCATGACCAAGCCTTTTGTTGCACTGATTTCCATTGATGTCTATTACTAGCATATGCATTTTCAATGCTGCAGACCAAATAATGGTAGAGATATTGAAAATCAAAGACTTTCAGCTACTCTTGAGACTTTTCACGGAAATGGTTATTTCTAGAATTTCAATAAAGTCAAAAGTAAGCAGAGCACAGCAAATTCAACCTTGCCACCAACTTCTGTTCATGCCAACTGCTTGTAAGTAAAGTTGCATCGATGTACCAACAACGCTTAAGGAGAAAATAAAAAATTAGATTTGTCAAAAAATCTTGACGCTAGGAAATTTTCGCAAAAACTGTCATTTATAGAAATGTAATAAAACCAAAAGTAACCATACCATACCAAATCTGTTCTCATCACAGATTTCCATTGATCCACACTACTTGTATGTAATGGTCCCATGTTTCTACTATCTACAATTAAAGAGTAAATGAAAGATAAAAATTTGTCATAAAGTGTCCGCGCAAGCAAATTTTCTCTCAAACTGCCATTTCTAAAATGATAATAAACTCCAAAGAAAAGGTAGCAAAGCCAAGTCTTTTGCTGCACTGATTTCCATTGATGTCTATTACTAGCATATGCATTTTCAATGCTGCAGACCAAATAATGGTAGAGATATTGAAAATCAAAGACTTTCAGCAACTCTTGAGACTTTTTCACGGAAATGGTTATTTCTAGAATTTCAATAAAGTCAAAAGTAAGCAGAGCACAGCAAATTCAACCTTGCCACCAACTTCTGTTCATGCCAACTGCTTGTAAGTAAAGTTGCATCGATGTACCAACAACGCTTAAGGAGAAAATAAAAAATTAGATTTGTCAAAAAATCTTGACGCTAGGAAATTTTCTCACAAACTGTCATTTCTAGAAATGTAATAAAACCAAAAGTAACCATACCATACCAAATCTGGTCTCATCACAGATTTGCATTGATCCACACTACTTGTATGTAATGGTCCCATGTTTCTACTATCTACAATTAAAGAGTAAATGAAAGATAAAAATTTGTCATAAAGTGTCCGCGCAAGCAAATTTTCTCTCAAACTGCCATTTCTAAAATGATAATAAACTCAAAAGTAAGGGTAGCATGACCAAGCCTTTTGTTGCACTGATTTCCATTGATGTCTATTACTAGCATATGCATTTTCAATGCTGCAGACCAAATAATGGTAGAGATATTGAAAATCAAAGACTTTCAGCTACTCTTGAGACTTTTCACGGAAATGGTTATTTCTAGAATTTCAATAAAGTCAAAAGTAAGCAGAGCACAGCAAATTCAACCTTGCCACCAACTTTTGTTCATGCCAACTGCTTGTAAGTAAAGTTGCATCGATGTACCAACAACGCTTAAGGAGAAAATAAAAAATTAGATTTGTCAAAAAATCTTGACGCTAGGAAATTTTCTCACAAACTGTCATTTCTAGAAATGTAATAAAACCAAAAGTAACCATACCATACCAAATCTGTTCTCATCACAGATTTCCATTGATCCACACTACTTGTATGTAATGGTCCCATGTTTCTACTATCTACAATTAAAGAGTAAATGAAAGATAAAAATTTGTCATAAAGTGTCCGCGCAAGCAAATTTTCTCTCAAACTGCCATTTCTAAAATGATAATAAACTCAAAAGTAAGGGTAGCATGACCAAGCCTTTTGTTGCACTGATTTCCATTGATGTCTATTACTAGCATATGCATTTTCAATGCTGCAGACCAAATAATGGTAGAGATATTGAAAATCAAAGACTTTCAGCTACTCTTGAGACTTTTCACGGAAATGGTTATTTCTAGAATTTCAATAAAGTCAAAAGTAAGCAGAGCACAGCAAATTCAACCTTGCCACCAACTTCTGTTCATGCCAACTGCTTGTAAGTAAAGTTGCATCGATGTACCAACAACGCTTAAGGAGAAAATAAAAAATTAGATTTGTCAAAAAATCTTGACGCTAGGAAATTTTCTCACAAACTGTCATTTCTAGAAATGTAATAAAACCAAAAGTAACCATACCATACCAAATCTGTTCTCACCACAGATTTCCATTGATCCACACTACTTGTATGTAATGGTCCCATGTTTCTACTATCTACAATTAAAGAGTAAATGAAAGATAAAAAATTGTCATAAAATGTCCGCGCAAGCAAATTTTCTCTCAAACTGCCATTTCTAAAATGATAATAAACTCCAAAGTAAAGGTAGCATGACCAAGCCTTTTGTTGCACTGATTTCCATTGATGTCTATTATTAGCACATGCATTTTCAATGCTGCAGACCAAATAATGGTAGAGATATTGAAAATCAAAGACTTTCAGCAACTCCTGGAGACTTTTCACGGAAATGGTTATTTCTAGAATTTCAATAAAGTCAAAATTAAGCAGAGCACAGCAAATTCAACCTTGCCACCAACTTTTGTTCATGCCAACTGCTTGTAAGTAAAGTTGCATCGATGTACCAACAACGCTTAAGGAGAAAATAAAAAATTAGATTTGTCAAAAAATCTTGACGCCAGGAACTTTTCTCACAAACTGTCAAAAAGTCAAAAGTAAGCAGAGCACAGCAAATTCAACCTTGCCACCAACTTCTGTTCATGCCAACTGCTTGTAAGTAAAGTTGCATCGATGTACCAACAACGCTTAAGGAGAAAATAAAAAATTAGATTTGTCAAAAAATCTTGACGCTAGGAAATTTTCTCACAAACTGTCATTTCTAGAAATGTAATAAAACCAAAAGTAACCATACCATACCAAATCTGTTCTCATCACAGATTTCCATTGATCCACACTACTTGTATGTAATGGTCCCATGTTTCTACTATCTACAATTAAAGAGTAAATGAAAGATAAAAATTTGTCATAAAGTGTCCGCGCAAGCAAATTTTCTCTCAAACTGCCATTTCTAAAATGATAATAAACTCCAAAGAAAAGGTAGCAAAGCCAAGTCTTTTGCTGCACTGATTTCCATTGATGTCTATTACTAGCATATGCATTTTCAATGCTGCAGACCAAATAATGGTAGAGATATTGAAAATCAAAGACTTTCAGCAACTCTTGAGACTTTTTCACGGAAATGGTTATTTCTAGAATTTCAATAAAGTCAAAAGTAAGCAGAGCACAGCAAATTCAACCTTGCCACCAACTTCTGTTCATGCCAACTGCTTGTAAGTAAAGTTGCATCGATGTACCAACAACGCTTAAGGAGAAAATAAAAAATTAGATTTGTCAAAAAATCTTGACGCTAGGAAATTTTCTCACAAACTGTCATTTCTAGAAATGTAATAAAACCAAAAGTAACCATACCATACCAAATCTGGTCTCATCACAGATTTGCATTGATCCACACTACTTGTATGTAATGGTCCCATGTTTCTACTATCTACAATTAAAGAGTAAATGAAAGATAAAAATTTGTCATAAAGTGTCCGCGCAAGCAAATTTTCTCTCAAACTGCCATTTCTAAAATGATAATAAACTCAAAAGTAAGGGTAGCATGACCAAGCCTTTTGTTGCACTGATTTCCATTGATGTCTATTACTAGCATATGCATTTTCAATGCTGCAGACCAAATAATGGTAGAGATATTGAAAATCAAAGACTTTCAGCTACTCTTGAGACTTTTCACGGAAATGGTTATTTCTAGAATTTCAATAAAGTCAAAAGTAAGCAGAGCACAGCAAATTCAACCTTGCCACCAACTTTTGTTCATGCCAACTGCTTGTAAGTAAAGTTGCATCGATGTACCAACAACGCTTAAGGAGAAAATAAAAAATTAGATTTGTCAAAAAATCTTGACGCTAGGAAATTTTCTCACAAACTGTCATTTCTAGAAATGTAATAAAACCAAAAGTAACCATACCATACCAAATCTGTTCTCATCACAGATTTCCATTGATCCACACTACTTGTATGTAATGGTCCCATGTTTCTACTATCTACAATTAAAGAGTAAATGAAAGATAAAAATTTGTCATAAAGTGTCCGCGCAAGCAAATTTTCTCTCAAACTGCCATTTCTAAAATGATAATAAACTCAAAAGTAAGGGTAGCATGACCAAGCCTTTTGTTGCACTGATTTCCATTGATGTCTATTACTAGCATATGCATTTTCAATGCTGCAGACCAAATAATGGTAGAGATATTGAAAATCAAAGACTTTCAGCTACTCTTGAGACTTTTCACGGAAATGGTTATTTCTAGAATTTCAATAAAGTCAAAAGTAAGCAGAGCACAGCAAATTCAACCTTGCCACCAACTTCTGTTCATGCCAACTGCTTGTAAGTAAAGTTGCATCGATGTACCAACAACGCTTAAGGAGAAAATAAAAAATTAGATTTGTCAAAAAATCTTGACGCTAGGAAATTTTCTCACAAACTGTCATTTCTAGAAATGTAATAAAACCAAAAGTAACCATACCATACCAAATCTGTTCTCACCACAGATTTCCATTGATCCACACTACTTGTATGTAATGGTCCCATGTTTCTACTATCTACAATTAAAGAGTAAATGAAAGATAAAAAATTGTCATAAAATGTCCGCGCAAGCAAATTTTCTCTCAAACTGCCATTTCTAAAATGATAATAAACTCCAAAGTAAAGGTAGCATGACCAAGCCTTTTGTTGCACTGATTTCCATTGATGTCTATTATTAGCACATGCATTTTCAATGCTGCAGACCAAATAATGGTAGAGATATTGAAAATCAAAGACTTTCAGCAACTCCTGGAGACTTTTCACGGAAATGGTTATTTCTAGAATTTCAATAAAGTCAAAATTAAGCAGAGCACAGCAAATTCAACCTTGCCACCAACTTTTGTTCATGCCAACTGCTTGTAAGTAAAGTTGCATCGATGTACCAACAACGCTTAAGGAGAAAATAAAAAATTAGATTTGTCAAAAAATCTTGACGCCAGGAACTTTTCTCACAAACTGTCAAAAAGTCAAAAGTAAGCAGAGCACAGCAAATTCAACCTTGCCACCAACTTCTGTTCATGCCAACTGCTTGTAAGTAAAGTTGCATCGATGTACCAACAACGCTTAAGGAGAAAATAAAAAATTAGATTTGTCAAAAAATCTTGACGCTAGGAAATTTTCTCACAAACTGTCATTTCTAGAAATGTAATAAAACCAAAAGTAACCATACCATACCAAATCTGTTCTCATCACAGATTTCCATTGATCCACACTACTTGTATGTAATGGTCCCATGTTTCTACTATCTACAATTAAAGAGTAAATGAAAGATAAAAATTTGTCATAAAGTGTCCGCGCAAGCAAATTTTCTCTCAAACTGCCATTTCTAAAATGATAATAAACTCCAAAGAAAAGGTAGCATAGCCAAGTCTTTTGCTGCACTGATTTCCATTGATGTCTTTTACTAGCACATGCATTTTCAATGCTGCAGACCAAATAATGGTAGAGATATTGAAAATCAAAGACTTTCAGCAACTCCTGGAGACTTTTCACGGAAATGGTTATTTCTAGAATTTCAATAAAGTCAAAATTAAGCAGAGCACAGCAAATTCAACCTTGCCACCAACTTTTGTTCATGCCAACTGCTTGTAAGTAAAGTTGCATCGATGTACCAACAACGCTTAAGGAGAAAATAAAAAATTAGATTTGTCAAAAAATCTTGACGCCAGGAACTTTTCTCACAAACTGTCAAAAAGTCAAAAGTAAGCAGAGCACAGCAAATTCAACCTTGCCACCAACTTCTGTTCATGCCAACTGCTTGTAAGTAAAGTTGCATCGATGTACCAACAACGCTTAAGGAGAAAATAAAAAATTAGATTTGTCAAAAAATCTTGACGCTAGGAAATTTTCTCACAAACTGTCATTTCTAGAAATGTAATAAAACCAAAAGTAACCATACCATACCAAATCTGTTCTCACCACAGATTTCCATTGATCCACACTACTTGTATGTAATGGTCCCATGTTTCTACTATCTACAATTAAAGAGTAAATGAAAGATAAAAAATTGTCATAAAATGTCCGCGCAAGCAAATTTTCTCTCAAACTGCCATTTCTAAAATGATAATAAACTCCAAAGTAAAGGTAGCATGACCAAGCCTTTTGTTGCACTGATTTCCATTGATGTCTATTATTAGCACATGCATTTTCAATGCTGCAGACCAAATAATGGTAGAGATATTGAAAATCAAAGACTTTCAGCAACTCCTGGAGACTTTTCACGGAAATGGTTATTTCTAGAATTTCAATAAAGTCAAAATTAAGCAGAGCACAGCAAATTCAACCTTGCCACCAACTTTTGTTCATGCCAACTGCTTGTAAGTAAAGTTGCATCGATGTACCAACAACGCTTAAGGAGAAAATAAAAAATTAGATTTGTCAAAAAATCTTGACGCCAGGAACTTTTCTCACAAACTGTCAAAAAGTCAAAAGTAAGCAGAGCACAGCAAATTCAACCTTGCCACCAACTTCTGTTCATGCCAACTGCTTGTAAGTAAAGTTGCATCGATGTACCAACAACGCTTAAGGAGAAAATAAAAAATTAGATTTGTCAAAAAATCTTGACGCTAGGAAATTTTCTCACAAACTGTCATTTCTAGAAATGTAATAAAACCAAAAGTAACCATACCATACCAAATCTGTTCTCATCACAGATTTCCATTGATCCACACTACTTGTATGTAATGGTCCCATGTTTCTACTATCTACAATTAAAGAGTAAATGAAAGATAAAAATTTGTCATAAAGTGTCCGCGCAAGCAAATTTTCTCTCAAACTGCCATTTCTAAAATGATAATAAACTCCAAAGAAAAGGTAGCATAGCCAAGTCTTTTGCTGCACTGATTTCCATTGATGTCTTTTACTAGCACATGCATTTTCAATGCTGCAGACCAAATAATGGTAGAGATATTGAAAATCAAAGACTTTCAGCAACTCCTGGAGACTTTTCACGGAAATGGTTATTTCTAGAATTTCAATAAAGTCAAAATTAAGCAGAGCACAGCAAATTCAACCTTGCCACCAACTTTTGTTCATGCCAACTGCTTGTAAGTAAAGTTGCATCGATGTACCAACAACGCTTAAGGAGAAAATAAAAAATTAGATTTGTCAAAAAATCTTGACGCCAGGAACTTTTCTCACAAACTGTCAAAAAGTCAAAAGTAAGCAGAGCACAGCAAATTCAACCTTGCCACCAACTTCTGTTCATGCCAACTGCTTGTAAGTAAAGTTGCATCGATGTACCAACAACGCTTAAGGAGAAAATAAAAAATTAGATTTGTCAAAAAATCTTGACGCTAGGAAATTTTCTCACAAACTGTCATTTCTAGAAATGTAATAAAACCAAAAGTAACCATACCATACCAAATCTGTTCTCATCACAAATTTCCATTGATCCACACTACTTGTATGTAATGGTCCCATGTTTCTACTATCTACAATTAAAGAGTAAATGAAAGATAAAAATTTGTCATAAAGTGTCCGCGCAAGCAAATTTTCTCTCAAACTGCCATTTCTAAAATGATAATAAACTCCAAAGAAAAGGTAGCATAGCCAAGTCTTTTGCTGCACTGATTTCCATTGATGTCTATTACTAGCATATGCATTTTCAATGCTGCAGACCAAATAATAGTAGAGATATTGAAAATCAAAGACTTTCAGCAACTCTTGGAGACTTTTTCACGGAAATGGTTATTTCTAGAATTTCAATAAAGTCAAAAGTAAGCAGAGCCAAGCAAATTCAACCTTGCCACCAACTTTTGTTCATGCCAACTGCTTGTAAGTAAAGTTGCATCGATGTACCAACAACGCTTAAGGAGAAAATAAAAAATTAGATTTGTCAAAAAATCTTGACGCTAGGAAATTTTCTCACAAACTGTCATTTCTAGAAATGTAATAAAACCAAAAGTAACCATACCATACCAAATCTGTTCTCATCACAGATTTCCATTGATCCACACTACTTGTATGTAATGGTCCCATGTTTCTACTATCTACAATTAAAGAGTAAATGAAAGATAAAAATTTGTCATAAAGTGTCCGCGCAAGCAAATTTTCTCTCAAACTGCCATTTCTAAAATGATAATAAACTCCATAAAAAAGGTAGCATAGCCAATTCTTTTGCTGCACTGATTTCCATTGATGTCTATTACTAGCATATGCATTTTCAATGCTGCAGACCAAATAATGGTAGAGATATTGAAAATCAAAGACTTTCAGCTACTCTTGAGACTTTTCACGGAAATGGTTATTTCTAGAATTTCAATAAAGTCAAAAGTAAGCAGAGCACAGCAAATTCAACCTTGCCACCAACTTTTGTTCATGCCAACTGCTTGTAAGTAAAGTTGCATCGATGTACCAACAACGCTTAAGGAGAAAATAAAAAATTAGATTTGTCAAAAAATCTTGACGCTAGGAAATTTTCTCACAAACTGTCATTTCTAGAAATGTAATAAAACCAAAAGTAACCATACCATACCAAATCTGTTCTCATCACAGATTTCCATTGATCCACACTACTTGTATGTAATGGTCCCATGTTTCTACTATCTACAATTAAAGAGTAAATGAAAGATAAAAATTTGTCATAAAGTGTCCGCGCAAGCAAATTTTCTCTCAAACTGCCATTTCTAAAATGATAATAAACTCAAAAGTAAGGGTAGCATGACCAAGCCTTTTGTTGCACTGATTTCCATTGATGTCTATTACTAGCATATGCATTTTCAATGCTGCAGACCAAATAATGGTAGAGATATTGAAAATCAAAGACTTTCAGCTACTCTTGAGACTTTTCACGGAAATGGTTATTTCTAGAATTTCAATAAAGTCAAAAGTAAGCAGAGCACAGCAAATTCAACCTTGCCACCAACTTCTGTTCATGCCAACTGCTTGTAAGTAAAGTTGCATCGATGTACCAACAACGCTTAAGGAGAAAATAAAAAATTAGATTTGTCAAAAAATCTTGACGCTAGGAAATTTTCGCAAAAACTGTCATTTATAGAAATGTAATAAAACCAAAAGTAACCATACCATACCAAATCTGTTCTCATCACAGATTTCCATTGATCCACACTACTTGTATGTAATGGTCCCATGTTTCTACTATCTACAATTAAAGAGTAAATGAAAGATAAAAATTTGTCATAAAGTGTCCGCGCAAGCAAATTTTCTCTCAAACTGCCATTTCTAAAATGATAATAAACTCCAAAGAAAAGGTAGCAAAGCCAAGTCTTTTGCTGCACTGATTTCCATTGATGTCTATTACTAGCATATGCATTTTCAATGCTGCAGACCAAATAATGGTAGAGATATTGAAAATCAAAGACTTTCAGCTACTCTTGAGACTTTTTCACGGAAATGGTTATTTCTAGAATTTCAATAAAGTCAAAAGTAAGCAGAGCACAGCAAATTCAACCTTGCCACCAACTTCTGTTCATGCCAACTGCTTGTAAGTAAAGTTGCATCGATGTACCAACAACGCTTAAGGAGAAAATAAAAAATTAGATTTGTCAAAAAATCTTGACGCTAGGAAATTTTCTCACAAACTGTCATTTCTAGAAATGTAATAAAACCAGAAGTAACCATACCATACCAAATCTGGTCTCATCACAGATTTGCATTGATCCACACTACTTGTATGTAATGGTCCCATGTTTCTACTATCTACAATTAAAGAGTAAATGAAAGATAAAAATTTGTCATAAAGTGTCCGCGCAAGCAAATTTTCTCTCAAACTGCCATTTCTAAAATGATAATAAACTCAAAAGTAAGGGTAGCATGACCAAGCCTTTTGTTGCACTGATTTCCATTGATGTCTATTACTAGCATATGCATTTTCAATGCTGCAGACCAAATAATGGTAGAGATATTGAAAATCAAAGACTTTCAGCTACTCTTGAGACTTTTCACGGAAATGGTTATTTCTAGAATTTCAATAAAGTCAAAAGTAAGCAGAGCACAGCAAATTCAACCTTGCCACCAACTTTTGTTCATGCCAACTGCTTGTAAGTAAAGTTGCATCGATGTACCAACAACGCTTAAGGAGAAAATAAAAAATTAGATTTGTCAAAAAATCTTGACGCTAGGAAATTTTCTCACAAACTGTCATTTCTAGAAATGTAATAAAACCAAAAGTAACCATACCATACCAAATCTGTTCTCATCACAGATTTCCATTGATCCACACTACTTGTATGTAATGGTCCCATGTTTCTACTATCTACAATTAAAGAGTAAATGAAAGATAAAAATTTGTCATAAAGTGTCCGCGCAAGCAAATTTTCTCTCAAACTGCCATTTCTAAAATGATAATAAACTCAAAAGTAAGGGTAGCATGACCAAGCCTTTTGTTGCACTGATTTCCATTGATGTCTATTACTAGCATATGCATTTTCAATGCTGCAGACCAAATAATGGTAGAGATATTGAAAATCAAAGACTTTCAGCTACTCTTGAGACTTTTCACGGAAATGGTTATTTCTAGAATTTCAATAAAGTCAAAAGTAAGCAGAGCACAGCAAATTCAACCTTGCCACCAACTTCTGTTCATGCCAACTGCTTGTAAGTAAAGTTGCATCGATGTACCAACAACGCTTAAGGAGAAAATAAAAAATTAGATTTGTCAAAAAATCTTGACGCTAGGAAATTTTCTCACAAACTGTCATTTCTAGAAATGTAATAAAACCAAAAGTAACCATACCATACCAAATCTGTTCTCACCACAGATTTCCATTGATCCACACTACTTGTATGTAATGGTCCCATGTTTCTACTATCTACAATTAAAGAGTAAATGAAAGATAAAAAATTGTCATAAAATGTCCGCGCAAGCAAATTTTCTCTCAAACTGCCATTTCTAAAATGATAATAAACTCCAAAGAAAAGGTAGCATAGCCAATTCTTTTGCTGCACTGATTTCCATTGATGTCTATTACTAGCATATGCATTTTCAATGCTGCAGACCAAATAATGGTAGAGATATTGAAAATCAAAGACTTTCAGCTACTCTTGAGACTTTTCACGGAAATGGTTATTTCTAGAATTTCAATAAAGTCAAAAGTAAGCAGAGCACAGCAAATTCAACCTTGCCACCAACTTTTGTTCATGCCAACTGCTTGTAAGTAAAGTTGCATCGATGTACCAACAACGCTTAAGGAGAAAATAAAAAATTAGATTTGTCAAAAAATCTTGACGCTAGGAAATTTTCTCACAAACTGTCATTTCTAGAAATGTAATAAAACCAAAAGTAACCATACCATACCAAATCTGTTCTCATCACAGATTTCCATTGATCCACACTACTTGTATGTAATGGTCCCATGTTTCTACTATCTACAATTAAAGAGTAAATGAAAGATAAAAATTTGTCATAAAGTGTCCGCGCAAGCAAATTTTCTCTCAAACTGCCATTTCTAAAATGATAATAAACTCAAAAGTAAGGGTAGCATGACCAAGCCTTTTGTTGCACTGATTTCCATTGATGTCTATTACTAGCATATGCATTTTCAATGCTGCAGACCAAATAATGGTAGAGATATTGAAAATCAAAGACTTTCAGCTACTCTTGAGACTTTTCACGGAAATGGTTATTTCTAGAATTTCAATAAAGTCAAAAGTAAGCAGAGCACAGCAAATTCAACCTTGCCACCAACTTCTGTTCATGCCAACTGCTTGTAAGTAAAGTTGCATCGATGTACCAACAACGCTTAAGGAGAAAATAAAAAATTAGATTTGTCAAAAAATCTTGACGCTAGGAAATTTTCGCAAAAACTGTCATTTCTAGAAATGTAATAAAACCAAAAGTAACCATACCATACCAAATCTGTTCTCATCACAGATTTCCATTGATCCACACTACTTGTATGTAATGGTCCCATGTTTCTACTATCTACAATTAAAGAGTAAATGAAAGATAAAAATTTGTCATAAAGTGTCCGCGCAAGCAAATTTTCTCTCAAACTGCCATTTCTAAAATGATAATAAACTCCAAAGAAAAGGTAGCAAAGCCAAGTCTTTTGCTGCACTGATTTCCATTGATGTCTATTACTAGCATATGCATTTTCAATGCTGCAGACCAAATAATGGTAGAGATATTGAAAATCAAAGACTTTCAGCTACTCTTGAGACTTTTTCACGGAAATGGTTATTTCTAGAATTTCAATAAAGTCAAAAGTAAGCAGAGCACAGCAAATTCAACCTTGCCACCAACTTCTGTTCATGCCAACTGCTTGTAAGTAAAGTTGCATCGATGTACCAACAACGCTTAAGGAGAAAATAAAAAATTAGATTTGTCAAAAAATCTTGACGCTAGGAAATTTTCTCACAAACTGTCATTTCTAGAAATGTAATAAAACCAGAAGTAACCATACCATACCAAATCTGGTCTCATCACAGATTTGCATTGATCCACACTACTTGTATGTAATGGTCCCATGTTTCTACTATCTACAATTAAAGAGTAAATGAAAGATAAAAATTTGTCATAAAGTGTCCGCGCAAGCAAATTTTCTCTCAAACTGCCATTTCTAAAATGATAATAAACTCAAAAGTAAGGGTAGCATGACCAAGCCTTTTGTTGCACTGATTTCCATTGATGTCTATTACTAGCATATGCATTTTCAATGCTGCAGACCAAATAATGGTAGAGATATTGAAAATCAAAGACTTTCAGCTACTCTTGAGACTTTTCACGGAAATGGTTATTTCTAGAATTTCAATAAAGTCAAAAGTAAGCAGAGCACAGCAAATTCAACCTTGCCACCAACTTTTGTTCATGCCAACTGCTTGTAAGTAAAGTTGCATCGATGTACCAACAACGCTTAAGGAGAAAATAAAAAATTAGATTTGTCAAAAAATCTTGACGCTAGGAAATTTTCTCACAAACTGTCATTTCTAGAAATGTAATAAAACCAAAAGTAACCATACCATACCAAATCTGTTCTCATCACAGATTTCCATTGATCCACACTACTTGTATGTAATGGTCCCATGTTTCTACTATCTACAATTAAAGAGTAAATGAAAGATAAAAATTTGTCATAAAGTGTCCGCGCAAGCAAATTTTCTCTCAAACTGCCATTTCTAAAATGATAATAAACTCAAAAGTAAGGGTAGCATGACCAAGCCTTTTGTTGCACTGATTTCCATTGATGTCTATTACTAGCATATGCATTTTCAATGCTGCAGACCAAATAATGGTAGAGATATTGAAAATCAAAGACTTTCAGCTACTCTTGAGACTTTTCACGGAAATGGTTATTTCTAGAATTTCAATAAAGTCAAAAGTAAGCAGAGCACAGCAAATTCAACCTTGCCACCAACTTCTGTTCATGCCAACTGCTTGTAAGTAAAGTTGCATCGATGTACCAACAACGCTTAAGGAGAAAATAAAAAATTAGATTTGTCAAAAAATCTTGACGCTAGGAAATTTTCTCACAAACTGTCATTTCTAGAAATGTAATAAAACCAAAAGTAACCATACCATACCAAATCTGTTCTCACCACAGATTTCCATTGATCCACACTACTTGTATGTAATGGTCCCATGTTTCTACTATCTACAATTAAAGAGTAAATGAAAGATAAAAAATTGTCATAAAATGTCCGCGCAAGCAAATTTTCTCTCAAACTGCCATTTCTAAAATGATAATAAACTCCAAAGTAAAGGTAGCATGACCAAGCCTTTTGTTGCACTGATTTCCATTGATGTCTATTACTAGCATATGCATTTTCAATGCTGCAGACCAAATAATGGTAGAGATATTGAAAATCAAAGACTTTCAGCTACTCTTGAGACTTTTCACGGAAATGGTTATTTCTAGAATTTCAATAAAGTCAAAAGTAAGCAGAGCACAGCAAATTCAACCTTGCCACCAACTTCTGTTCATGCCAACTGCTTGTAAGTAAAGTTGCATCGATGTACCAACAACGCTTAAGGAGAAAATAAAAAATTAGATTTGTGAAAAAATCTTGACGCTAGGAAATTTTCGCAAAAACTGTCATTTATAGAAATGTAATAAAACCAAAAGTAACCATACCATACCAAATCTGTTCTCATCACAGATTTCCATTGATCCACACTACTTGTATGTAATGGTCCCATGTTTCTACTATCTACAATTAAAGAGTAAATGAAAGATAAAAATTTGTCATAAAGTGTCCGCGCAAGCAAATTTTCTCTCAAACTGCCATTTCTAAAATGATAATAAACTCAAAAGTAAGGGTAGCATGACCAAGCCTTTTGTTGCACTGATTTCCATTGATGTCTATTACTAGCATATGCATTTTCAATGCTGCAGACCAAATAATGGTAGAGATATTGAAAATCAAAGACTTTCAGCTACTCTTGAGACTTTTCACGGAAATGGTTATTTCTAGAATTTCAATAAAGTCAAAAGTAAGCAGAGCACAGCAAATTCAACCTTGCCACCAACTTTTGTTCATGCCAACTGCTTGTAAGTAAAGTTGCATCGATGCACCAACAACGCTTAAGGAGAAAATAAAAAATTAGATTTGTCAAAAAATCTTGACGCTAGGAAATTTTCTCACAAACTGTCATTTCTAGAAATGTAATAAAACCAAAAGTAACCATACCATACCAAATCTGTTCTCATCACAGATTTCCATTGATCCACACTACTTGTATGTAATGGTCCCATGTTTCTACTATCTACAATTAAAGAGTAAATGAAAGATAAAAATTTGTCATAAAGTGTCCGCGCAAGCAAATTTTCTCTCAAACTGCCATTTCTAAAATGATAATAAACTCCAAAGAAAAGGTAGCATAGCCAATTCTTTTGCTGCACTGATTTCCATTGATGTCTATTACTAGCATATGCATTTTCAATGCTGCAGACCAAATAATGGTAGAGATATTGAAAATCAAAGACTTTCAGCAACTCTTGGAGACTTTTCACGGAAATGGTTATTTCTAGAATTTCAATAAAGTCAAAAGTAAGCAGAGCACAGCAAATTCAACCTTGCCACCAACTTTTGTTCATGCCAACTGCTTGTAAGTAAAGTTGCATCGATGTACCAACAACGCTTAAGGAGAAAATAAAAAATTAGATTTGTCAAAAAATCTTGACGCTAGGAAATTTTCTCACAAACTGTCATTTCTAGAAATGTAATAAAACCAAAAGTAACCATACCATACCAAATCTGTTCTCATCACAGATTTCCATTGATCCACACTACTTGTATGTAATGGTCCCATGTTTCTACTATCTACAATTAAAGAGTAAATGAAAGATAAAAATTTGTCATAAAGTGTCCGCGCAAGCAAATTTTCTCTCAAACTGCCATTTCTAAAATGATAATAAACTCAAAAGTAAGGGTAGCATGACCAAGCCTTTTGTTGCACTGATTTCCATTGATGTCTATTACTAGCATATGCATTTTCAATGCTGCAGACCAAATAATGGTAGAGATATTGAAAATCAAAGACTTTCAGCTACTCTTGAGACTTTTCACGGAAATGGTTATTTCTAGAATTTCAATAAAGTCAAAAGTAAGCAGAGCACAGCAAATTCAACCTTGCCACCAACTTCTGTTCATGCCAACTGCTTGTAAGTAAAGTTGCATCGATGTACCAACAACGCTTAAGGAGAAAATAAAAAATTAGATTTGTCAAAAAATCTTGACGCTAGGAAATTTTCTCACAAACTGTCATTTCTAGAAATGTAATAAAACCAAAAGTAACCATACCATACCAAATCTGTTCTCACCACAGATTTCCATTGATCCACACTACTTGTATGTAATGGTCCCATGTTTCTACTATCTACAATTAAAGAGTAAATGAAAGATAAAAAATTGTCATAAAATGTCCGCGCAAGCAAATTTTCTCTCAAACTGCCATTTCTAAAATGATAATAAACTCCAAAGTAAAGGTAGCATGACCAAGCCTTTTGTTGCACTGATTTCCATTGATGTCTATTATTAGCACATGCATTTTCAATGCTGCAGACCAAATAATGGTAGAGATATTGAAAATCAAAGACTTTCAGCAACTCCTGGAGACTTTTCACGGAAATGGTTATTTCTAGAATTTCAATAAAGTCAAAATTAAGCAGAGCACAGCAAATTCAACCTTGCCACCAACTTTTGTTCATGCCAACTGCTTGTAAGTAAAGTTGCATCGATGTACCAACAACGCTTAAGGAGAAAATAAAAAATTAGATTTGTCAAAAAATCTTGACGCCAGGAACTTTTCTCACAAACTGTCAAAAAGTCAAAAGTAAGCAGAGCACAGCAAATTCAACCTTGCCACCAACTTCTGTTCATGCCAACTGCTTGTAAGTAAAGTTGCATCGATGTACCAACAACGCTTAAGGAGAAAATAAAAAATTAGATTTGTCAAAAAATCTTGACGCTAGGAAATTTTCTCACAAACTGTCATTTCTAGAAATGTAATAAAACCAAAAGTAACCATACCATACCAAATCTGTTCTCATCACAGATTTCCATTGATCCACACTACTTGTATGTAATGGTCCCATGTTTCTACTATCTACAATTAAAGAGTAAATGAAAGATAAAAATTTGTCATAAAGTGTCCGCGCAAGCAAATTTTCTCTCAAACTGCCATTTCTAAAATGATAATAAACTCCAAAGAAAAGGTAGCATAGCCAAGTCTTTTGCTGCACTGATTTCCATTGATGTCTTTTACTAGCACATGCATTTTCAATGCTGCAGACCAAATAATGGTAGAGATATTGAAAATCAAAGACTTTCAGCAACTCCTGGAGACTTTTCACGGAAATGGTTATTTCTAGAATTTCAATAAAGTCAAAATTAAGCAGAGCACAGCAAATTCAACCTTGCCACCAACTTTTGTTCATGCCAACTGCTTGTAAGTAAAGTTGCATCGATGTACCAACAACGCTTAAGGAGAAAATAAAAAATTAGATTTGTCAAAAAATCTTGACGCCAGGAACTTTTCTCACAAACTGTCAAAAAGTCAAAAGTAAGCAGAGCACAGCAAATTCAACCTTGCCACCAACTTCTGTTCATGCCAACTGCTTGTAAGTAAAGTTGCATCGATGTACCAACAACGCTTAAGGAGAAAATAAAAAATTAGATTTGTCAAAAAATCTTGACGCTAGGAAATTTTCTCACAAACTGTCATTTCTAGAAATGTAATAAAACCAAAAGTAACCATACCATACCAAATCTGTTCTCATCACAGATTTCCATTGATCCACACTACTTGTATGTAATGGTCCCATGTTTCTACTATCTACAATTAAAGAGTAAATGAAAGATAAAAATTTGTCATAAAGTGTCCGCGCAAGCAAATTTTCTCTCAAACTGCCATTTCTAAAATGATAATAAACTCCAAAGAAAAGGTAGCATAGCCAAGTCTTTTGCTGCACTGATTTCCATTGATGTCTATTACTAGCATATGCATTTTCAATGCTGCAGACCAAATAATAGTAGAGATATTGAAAATCAAAGACTTTCAGCAACTCTTGGAGACTTTTTCACGGAAATGGTTATTTCTAGAATTTCAATAAAGTCAAAAGTAAGCAGAGCCAAGCAAATTCAACCTTGCCACCAACTTTTGTTCATGCCAACTGCTTGTAAGTAAAGTTGCATCGATGTACCAACAACGCTTAAGGAGAAAATAAAAAATTAGATTTGTCAAAAAATCTTGACGCTAGGAAATTTTCTCACAAACTGTCATTTCTAGAAATGTAATAAAACCAAAAGTAACCATACCATACCAAATCTGTTCTCATCACAGATTTCCATTGATCCACACTACTTGTATGTAATGGTCCCATGTTTCTACTATCTACAATTAAAGAGTAAATGAAAGATAAAAATTTGTCATAAAGTGTCCGCGCAAGCAAATTTTCTCTCAAACTGCCATTTCTAAAATGATAATAAACTCCAAAGAAAAGGTAGCATAGCCAATTCTTTTGCTGCACTGATTTCCATTGATGTCTATTACTAGCATATGCATTTTCAATGCTGCAGACCAAATAATGGTAGAGATATTGAAAATCAAAGACTTTCAGCTACTCTTGAGACTTTTCACGGAAATGGTTATTTCTAGAATTTCAATAAAGTCAAAAGTAAGCAGAGCACAGCAAATTCAACCTTGCCACCAACTTTTGTTCATGCCAACTGCTTGTAAGTAAAGTTGCATCGATGTACCAACAACGCTTAAGGAGAAAATAAAAAATTAGATTTGTCAAAAAATCTTGACGCTAGGAAATTTTCTCACAAACTGTCATTTCTAGAAATGTAATAAAACCAAAAGTAACCATACCATACCAAATCTGTTCTCATCACAGATTTCCATTGATCCACACTACTTGTATGTAATGGTCCCATGTTTCTACTATCTACAATTAAAGAGTAAATGAAAGATAAAAATTTGTCATAAAATGTCCGCGCAAGCAAATTTTCTCTCAAACTGCCATTTCTAAAATGATAATAAACTCCAAAGTAAAGGTAGCATGACCAAGCCTTTTGTTGCACTGATTTCCATTGATGTCTATTATTAGCACATGCATTTTCAATGCTGCAGACCAAATAATGGTAGAGATATTGAAAATCAAAGACTTTCAGCAACTCCTGGAGACTTTTCACGGAAATGGTTATTTCTAGAATTTCAATAAAGTCAAAATTAAGCAGAGCACAGCAAATTCAACCTTGCCACCAACTTTTGTTCATGCCAACTGCTTGTAAGTAAAGTTGCATCGATGTACCAACAACGCTTAAGGAGAAAATAAAAAATTAGATTTGTCAAAAAATCTTGACGCCAGGAACTTTTCTCACAAACTGTCAAAAAGTCAAAAGTAAGCAGAGCACAGCAAATTCAACCTTGCCACCAACTTCTGTTCATGCCAACTGCTTGTAAGTAAAGTTGCATCGATGTACCAACAACGCTTAAGGAGAAAATAAAAAATTAGATTTGTCAAAAAATCTTGACGCTAGGAAATTTTCTCACAAACTGTCATTTCTAGAAATGTAATAAAACCAAAAGTAACCATACCATACCAAATCTGTTCTCATCACAGATTTCCATTGATCCACACTACTTGTATGTAATGGTCCCATGTTTCTACTATCTACAATTAAAGAGTAAATGAAAGATAAAAATTTGTCATAAAGTGTCCGCGCAAGCAAATTTTCTCTCAAACTGCCATTTCTAAAATGATAATAAACTCCAAAGAAAAGGTAGCATAGCCAAGTCTTTTGCTGCACTGATTTCCATTGATGTCTATTACTAGCATATGCATTTTCAATGCTGCAGACCAAATAATAGTAGAGATATTGAAAATCAAAGACTTTCAGCAACTCTTGGAGACTTTTTCACGGAAATGGTTATTTCTAGAATTTCAATAAAGTCAAAAGTAAGCAGAGCCAAGCAAATTCAACCTTGCCACCAACTTTTGTTCATGCCAACTGCTTGTAAGTAAAGTTGCATCGATGTACCAACAACGCTTAAGGAGAAAATAAAAAATTAGATTTGTCAAAAAATCTTGACGCTAGGAAATTTTCTCACAAACTGTCATTTCTAGAAATGTAATAAAACCAAAAGTAACCATACCATACCAAATCTGTTCTCATCACAGATTTCCATTGATCCACACTACTTGTATGTAATGGTCCCATGTTTCTACTATCTACAATTAAAGAGTAAATGAAAGATAAAAATTTGTCATAAAGTGTCCGCGCAAGCAAATTTTCTCTCAAACTGCCATTTCTAAAATGATAATAAACTCCAAAGAAAAGGTAGCATAGCCAATTCTTTTGCTGCACTGATTTCCATTGATGTCTATTACTAGCATATGCATTTTCAATGCTGCAGACCAAATAATGGTAGAGATATTGAAAATCAAAGACTTTCAGCTACTCTTGAGACTTTTCACGGAAATGGTTATTTCTAGAATTTCAATAAAGTCAAAAGTAAGCAGAGCACAGCAAATTCAACCTTGCCACCAACTTTTGTTCATGCCAACTGCTTGTAAGTAAAGTTGCATCGATGTACCAACAACGCTTAAGGAGAAAATAAAAAATTAGATTTGTCAAAAAATCTTGACGCTAGGAAATTTTCTCACAAACTGTCATTTCTAGAAATGTAATAAAACCAAAAGTAACCATACCATACCAAATCTGTTCTCATCACAGATTTCCATTGATCCACACTACTTGTATGTAATGGTCCCATGTTTCTACTATCTACAATTAAAGAGTAAATGAAAGATAAAAATTTGTCATAAAGTGTCCGCGCAAGCAAATTTTCTCTCAAACTGCCATTTCTAAAATGATAATAAACTCAAAAGTAAGGGTAGCATGACCAAGCCTTTTGTTGCACTGATTTCCATTGATGTCTATTACTAGCATATGCATTTTCAATGCTGCAGACCAAATAATGGTAGAGATATTGAAAATCAAAGACTTTCAGCTACTCTTGAGACTTTTCACGGAAATGGTTATTTCTAGAATTTCAATAAAGTCAAAAGTAAGCAGAGCACAGCAAATTCAACCTTGCCACCAACTTCTGTTCATGCCAACTGCTTGTAAGTAAAGTTGCATCGATGTACCAACAACGCTTAAGGAGAAAATAAAAAATTAGATTTGTCAAAAAATCTTGACGCTAGGAAATTTTCGCAAAAACTGTCATTTCTAGAAATGTAATAAAACCAAAAGTAACCATACCATACCAAATCTGTTCTCATCACAGATTTCCATTGATCCACACTACTTGTATGTAATGGTCCCATGTTTCTACTATCTACAATTAAAGAGTAAATGAAAGATAAAAATTTGTCATAAAGTGTCCGCGCAAGCAAATTTTCTCTCAAACTGCCATTTCTAAAATGATAATAAACTCCAAAGAAAAGGTAGCATAGCCAAGTCTTTTGCTGCACTGATTTCCATTGATGTCTTTTACTAGCACATGCATTTTCAATGCTGCAGACCAAATAATGGTAGAGATATTGAAAATCAAAGACTTTCAGCAACTCCTGGAGACTTTTCACGGAAATGGTTATTTCTAGAATTTCAATAAAGTCAAAATTAAGCAGAGCACAGCAAATTCAACCTTGCCACCAACTTTTGTTCATGCCAACTGCTTGTAAGTAAAGTTGCATCGATGTACCAACAACGCTTAAGGAGAAAATAAAAAATTAGATTTGTCAAAAAATCTTGACGCCAGGAACTTTTCTCACAAACTGTCAAAAAGTCAAAAGTAAGCAGAGCACAGCAAATTCAACCTTGCCACCAACTTCTGTTCATGCCAACTGCTTGTAAGTAAAGTTGCATCGATGTACCAACAACGCTTAAGGAGAAAATAAAAAATTAGATTTGTCAAAAAATCTTGACGCTAGGAAATTTTCTCACAAACTGTCATTTCTAGAAATGTAATAAAACCAAAAGTAACCATACCATACCAAATCTGTTCTCATCACAGATTTCCATTGATCCACACTACTTGTATGTAATGGTCCCATGTTTCTACTATCTACAATTAAAGAGTAAATGAAAGATAAAAATTTGTCATAAAGTGTCCGCGCAAGCAAATTTTCTCTCAAACTGCCATTTCTAAAATGATAATAAACTCCAAAGAAAAGGTAGCATAGCCAAGTCTTTTGCTGCACTGATTTCCATTGATGTCTATTACTAGCATATGCATTTTCAATGCTGCAGACCAAATAATAGTAGAGATATTGAAAATCAAAGACTTTCAGCAACTCTTGGAGACTTTTTCACGGAAATGGTTATTTCTAGAATTTCAATAAAGTCAAAAGTAAGCAGAGCCAAGCAAATTCAACCTTGCCACCAACATTGTTCATGCCAACTGCTTGTAAGTAAAGTTGCATCGATGTACCAACAACGCTTAAGGAGAAAATAAAAAATTAGATTTGTCAAAAAATCTTGACGCTAGGAAATTTTCTCACAAACTGTCATTTCTAGAAATGTAATAAAACCAAAAGTAACCATACCATACCAAATCTGTTCTCATCACAGATTTCCATTGATCCACACTACTTGTATGTAATGGTCCCATGTTTCTACTATCTACAATTAAAGAGTAAATGAAAGATAAAAATTTGTCATAAAGTGTCCGCGCAAGCAAATTTTCTCTCAAACTGCCATTTCTAAAATGATAATTAACTCCAAAGAAAAGGTAGCATAGCCAATTCTTTTGCTGCACTGATTTCCATTGATGTCTATTACTAGCATATGCATTTTCAATGCTGCAGACCAAATAATGGTAGAGATATTGAAAATCAAAGACTTTCAGCTACTCTTGAGACTTTTCACGGAAATGGTTATTTCTAGAATTTCAATAAAGTCAAAAGTAAGCAGAGCACAGCAAATTCAACCTTGCCACCAACTTTTGTTCATGCCAACTGCTTGTAAGTAAAGTTGCATCGATGTACCAACAACGCTTAAGGAGAAAATAAAAAATTAGATTTGTCAAAAAATCTTGACGCTAGGAAATTTTCTCACAAACTGTCATTTCTAGAAATGTAATAAAACCAAAAGTAACCATACCATACCAAATCTGTTCTCATCACAGATTTCCATTGATCCACACTACTTGTATGTAATGGTCCCATGTTTCTACTATCTACAATTAAAGAGTAAATGAAAGATAAAAATTTGTCATAAAGTGTCCGCGCAAGCAAATTTTCTCTCAAACTGCCATTTCTAAAATGATAATAAACTCAAAAGTAAGGGTAGCATGACCAAGCCTTTTGTTGCACTGATTTCCATTGATGTCTATTACTAGCATATGCATTTTCAATGCTGCAGACCAAATAATGGTAGAGATATTGAAAATCAAAGACTTTCAGCTACTCTTGAGACTTTTCACGGAAATGGTTATTTCTAGAATTTCAATAAAGTCAAAAGTAAGCAGAGCACAGCAAATTCAACCTTGCCACCAACTTCTGTTCATGCCAACTGCTTGTAAGTAAAGTTGCATCGATGTACCAACAACGCTTAAGGAGAAAATAAAAAATTAGATTTGTCAAAAAATCTTGACGCTAGGAAATTTTCTCACAAACTGTCATTTCTAGAAATGTAATAAAACCAAAAGTAACCATACCATACCAAATCTGTTCTCATCACAGATTTCCATTGATCCACACTACTTGTATGTAATGGTCCCATGTTTCTACTATCTACAATTAAAGAGTAAATGAAAGATAAAAATTTGTCATAAAGTGTCCGCGCAAGCAAATTTTCTCTCAAACTGCCATTTCTAAAATGATAATAAACTCCAAAGAAAAGGTAGCATAGCCAAGTCTTTTGCTGCACTGATTTCCATTGATGTCTTTTACTAGCACATGCATTTTCAATGCTGCAGACCAAATAATGGTAGAGATATTGAAAATCAAAGACTTTCAGCAACTCCTGGAGACTTTTCACGGAAATGGTTATTTCTAGAATTTCAATAAAGTCAAAATTAAGCAGAGCACAGCAAATTCAACCTTGCCACCAACTTTTGTTCATGCCAACTGCTTGTAAGTAAAGTTGCATCGATGTACCAACAACGCTTAAGGAGAAAATAAAAAATTAGATTTGTCAAAAAATCTTGACGCCAGGAACTTTTCTCACAAACTGTCAAAAAGTCAAAAGTAAGCAGAGCACAGCAAATTCAACCTTGCCACCAACTTCTGTTCATGCCAACTGCTTGTAAGTAAAGTTGCATCGATGTACCAACAACGCTTAAGGAGAAAATAAAAAATTAGATTTGTCAAAAAATCTTGACGCTAGGAAATTTTCTCACAAACTGTCATTTCTAGAAATGTAATAAAACCAAAAGTAACCATACCATACCAAATCTGTTCTCATCACAGATTTCCATTGATCCACACTACTTGTATGTAATGGTCCCATGTTTCTACTATCTACAATTAAAGAGTAAATGAAAGATAAAAATTTGTCATAAAGTGTCCGCGCAAGCAAATTTTCTCTCAAACTGCCATTTCTAAAATGATAATAAACTCCAAAGAAAAGGTAGCATAGCCAAGTCTTTTGCTGCACTGATTTCCATTGATGTCTATTACTAGCATATGCATTTTCAATGCTGCAGACCAAATAATAGTAGAGATATTGAAAATCAAAGACTTTCAGCAACTCTTGGAGACTTTTTCACGGAAATGGTTATTTCTAGAATTTCAATAAAGTCAAAAGTAAGCAGAGCCAAGCAAATTCAACCTTGCCACCAACTTTTGTTCATGCCAACTGCTTGTAAGTAAAGTTGCATCGATGTACCAACAACGCTTAAGGAGAAAATAAAAAATTAGATTTGTCAAAAAATCTTGACGCTAGGAAATTTTCTCACAAACTGTCATTTCTAGAAATGTAATAAAACCAAAAGTAACCATACCATACCAAATCTGTTCTCATCACAGATTTCCATTGATCCACACTACTTGTATGTAATGGTCCCATGTTTCTACTATCTACAATTAAAGAGTAAATGAAAGATAAAAATTTGTCATAAAGTGTCCGCGCAAGCAAATTTTCTCTCAAACTGCCATTTCTAAAATGATAATAAACTCCAAAGAAAAGGTAGCATAGCCAATTCTTTTGCTGCACTGATTTCCATTGATGTCTATTACTAGCATATGCATTTTCAATGCTGCAGACCAAATAATGGTAGAGATATTGAAAATCAAAGACTTTCAGCTACTCTTGAGACTTTTCACGGAAATGGTTATTTCTAGAATTTCAATAAAGTCAAAAGTAAGCAGAGCACAGCAAATTCAACCTTGCCACCAACTTTTGTTCATGCCAACTGCTTGTAAGTAAAGTTGCATCGATGTACCAACAACGCTTAAGGAGAAAATAAAAAATTAGATTTGTCAAAAAATCTTGACGCTAGGAAATTTTCTCACAAACTGTCATTTCTAGAAATGTAATAAAACCAAAAGTAACCATACCATACCAAATCTGTTCTCATCACAGATTTCCATTGATCCACACTACTTGTATGTAATGGTCCCATGTTTCTACTATCTACAATTAAAGAGTAAATGAAAGATAAAAATTTGTCATAAAGTGTCCGCGCAAGCAAATTTTCTCTCAAACTGCCATTTCTAAAATGATAATAAACTCAAAAGTAAGGGTAGCATGACCAAGCCTTTTGTTGCACTGATTTCCATTGATGTCTATTACTAGCATATGCATTTTCAATGCTGCAGACCAAATAATGGTAGAGATATTGAAAATCAAAGACTTTCAGCTACTCTTGAGACTTTTCACGGAAATGGTTATTTCTAGAATTTCAATAAAGTCAAAAGTAAGCAGAGCACAGCAAATTCAACCTTGCCACCAACTTCTGTTCATGCCAACTGCTTGTAAGTAAAGTTGCATCGATGTACCAACAACGCTTAAGGAGAAAATAAAAAATTAGATTTGTCAAAAAATCTTGACGCTAGGAAATTTTCTCACAAACTGTCATTTCTAGAAATGTAATAAAACCAAAAGTAACCATACCATACCAAATCTGTTCTCATCACAGATTTCCATTGATCCACACTACTTGTATGTAATGGTCCCATGTTTCTACTATCTACAATTAAAGAGTAAATGAAAGATAAAAATTTGTCATAAAGTGTCCGCGCAAGCAAATTTTCTCTCAAACTGCCATTTCTAAAATGATAATAAACTCCAAAGAAAAGGTAGCATAGCCAAGTCTTTTGCTGCACTGATTTCCATTGATGTCTTTTACTAGCACATGCATTTTCAATGCTGCAGACCAAATAATGGTAGAGATATTGAAAATCAAAGACTTTCAGCAACTCCTGGAGACTTTTCACGGAAATGGTTATTTCTAGAATTTCAATAAAGTCAAAATTAAGCAGAGCACAGCAAATTCAACCTTGCCACCAACTTTTGTTCATGCCAACTGCTTGTAAGTAAAGTTGCATCGATGTACCAACAACGCTTAAGGAGAAAATAAAAAATTAGATTTGTCAAAAAATCTTGACGCCAGGAACTTTTCTCACAAACTGTCAAAAAGTCAAAAGTAAGCAGAGCACAGCAAATTCAACCTTGCCACCAACTTCTGTTCATGCCAACTGCTTGTAAGTAAAGTTGCATCGATGTACCAACAACGCTTAAGGAGAAAATAAAAAATTAGATTTGTCAAAAAATCTTGACGCTAGGAAATTTTCTCACAAACTGTCATTTCTAGAAATGTAATAAAACCAAAAGTAACCATACCATACCAAATCTGTTCTCATCACAGATTTCCATTGATCCACACTACTTGTATGTAATGGTCCCATGTTTCTACTATCTACAATTAAAGAGTAAATGAAAGATAAAAATTTGTCATAAAGTGTCCGCGCAAGCAAATTTTCTCTCAAACTGCCATTTCTAAAATGATAATAAACTCCAAAGAAAAGGTAGCATAGCCAAGTCTTTTGCTGCACTGATTTCCATTGATGTCTATTACTAGCATATGCATTTTCAATGCTGCAGACCAAATAATAGTAGAGATATTGAAAATCAAAGACTTTCAGCAACTCTTGGAGACTTTTTCACGGAAATGGTTATTTCTAGAATTTCAATAAAGTCAAAAGTAAGCAGAGCCAAGCAAATTCAACCTTGCCACCAACTTTTGTTCATGCCAACTGCTTGTAAGTAAAGTTGCATCGATGTACCAACAACGCTTAAGGAGAAAATAAAAAATTAGATTTGTCAAAAAATCTTGACGCTAGGAAATTTTCTCACAAACTGTCATTTCTAGAAATGTAATAAAACCAAAAGTAACCATACCATACCAAATCTGTTCTCATCACAGATTTCCATTGATCCACACTACTTGTATGTAATGGTCCCATGTTTCTACTATCTACAATTAAAGAGTAAATGAAAGATAAAAATTTGTCATAAAGTGTCCGCGCAAGCAAATTTTCTCTCAAACTGCCATTTCTAAAATGATAATAAACTCCAAAGAAAAGGTAGCATAGCCAATTCTTTTGCTGCACTGATTTCCATTGATGTCTATTACTAGCATATGCATTTTCAATGCTGCAGACCAAATAATGGTAGAGATATTGAAAATCAAAGACTTTCAGCTACTCTTGAGACTTTTCACGGAAATGGTTATTTCTAGAATTTCAATAAAGTCAAAAGTAAGCAGAGCACAGCAAATTCAACCTTGCCACCAACTTTTGTTCATGCCAACTGCTTGTAAGTAAAGTTGCATCGATGTACCAACAACGCTTAAGGAGAAAATAAAAAATTAGATTTGTCAAAAAATCTTGACGCTAGGAAATTTTCTCACAAACTGTCATTTCTAGAAATGTAATAAAACCAAAAGTAACCATACCATACCAAATCTGTTCTCATCACAGATTTCCATTGATCCACACTACTTGTATGTAATGGTCCCATGTTTCTACTATCTACAATTAAAGAGTAAATGAAAGATAAAAATTTGTCATAAAGTGTCCGCGCAAGCAAATTTTCTCTCAAACTGCCATTTCTAAAATGATAATAAACTCAAAAGTAAGGGTAGCATGACCAAGCCTTTTGTTGCACTGATTTCCATTGATGTCTATTACTAGCATATGCATTTTCAATGCTGCAGACCAAATAATGGTAGAGATATTGAAAATCAAAGACTTTCAGCTACTCTTGAGACTTTTCACGGAAATGGTTATTTCTAGAATTTCAATAAAGTCAAAAGTAAGCAGAGCACAGCAAATTCAACCTTGCCACCAACTTCTGTTCATGCCAACTGCTTGTAAGTAAAGTTGCATCGATGTACCAACAACGCTTAAGGAGAAAATAAAAAATTAGATTTGTCAAAAAATCTTGACGCTAGGAAATTTTCTCACAAACTGTCATTTCTAGAAATGTAATAAAACCAAAAGTAACCATACCATACCAAATCTGTTCTCATCACAGATTTCCATTGATCCACACTACTTGTATGTAATGGTCCCATGTTTCTACTATCTACAATTAAAGAGTAAATGAAAGATAAAAATTTGTCATAAAGTGTCCGCGCAAGCAAATTTTCTCTCAAACTGCCATTTCTAAAATGATAATAAACTCCAAAGAAAAGGTAGCATAGCCAAGTCTTTTGCTGCACTGATTTCCATTGATGTCTTTTACTAGCACATGCATTTTCAATGCTGCAGACCAAATAATGGTAGAGATATTGAAAATCAAAGACTTTCAGCAACTCTTGGAGACTTTTTCACGGAAATGGTTATTTCTAGAATTTCAATAAAGTCAAAAGTAAGCAGAGCACAGCAAATTCAACCTTGCCACCAACTTCTGTTCATGCCAACTGCTTGTAAGTAAAGTTGCATCGATGTACCAACAACGCTTAAGGAGAAAATAAAAAATTAGATTTGTCAAAAAATCTTGACGCTAGGAAATTTTCGCAAAAACTGTCATTTATAGAAATGTAATAAAACCAAAAGTAACCATACCATACCAAATCTGTTCTCATCACAGATTTCCATTGATCCACACTACTTGTATGTAATGGTCCCATGTTTCTACTATCTACAATTAAAGAGTAAATGAAAGATAAAAATTTGTCATAAAGTGTCCGCGCAAGCAAATTTTCTCTCAAACTGCCATTTCTAAAATGATAATAAACTCCAAAGAAAAGGTAGCAAAGCCAAGTCTTTTGCTGCACTGATTTCCATTGATGTCTATTACTAGCATATGCATTTTCAATGCTGCAGACCAAATAATGGTAGAGATATTGAAAATCAAAGACTTTCAGCTACTCTTGAGACTTTTTCACGGAAATGGTTATTTCTAGAATTTCAATAAAGTCAAAAGTAAGCAGAGCACAGCAAATTCAACCTTGCCACCAACTTCTGTTCATGCCAACTGCTTGTAAGTAAAGTTGCATCGATGTACCAACAACGCTTAAGGAGAAAATAAAAAATTAGATTTGTCAAAAAATCTTGACGCTAGGAAATTTTCTCACAAACTGTCATTTCTAGAAATGTAATAAAACCAAAAGTAACCATACCATACCAAATCTGGTCTCATCACAGATTTGCATTGATCCACACTACTTGTATGTA
Source organism: Lutraria lutraria (assembly GCA_964023205.1). Classification (NCBI taxonomy): domain Eukaryota; kingdom Metazoa; phylum Mollusca; class Bivalvia; order Venerida; family Mactridae; genus Lutraria; species Lutraria lutraria. The sequence continues at coordinate 36,905,767 of OZ026833.1, forward strand.
ATGGTCCCATGTTTCTACTATCTACAATTAAAGAGTAAATGAAAGATAAAAATTTGTCATAAAGTGTCCGCGCAAGCAAATTTTCTCTCAAACTGCCATTTCTAAAATGATAATAAACTCAAAAGTAAGGGTAGCATGACCAAGCCTTTTGTTGCACTGATTTCCATTGATGTCTATTACTAGCATATGCATTTTCAATGCTGCAGACCAAATAATGGTAGAGATATTGAAAATCAAAGACTTTCAGCTACTCTTGAGACTTTTCACGGAAATGGTTATTTCTAGAATTTCAATAAAGTCAAAAGTAAGCAGAGCACAGCAAATTCAACCTTGCCACCAACTTTTGTTCATGCCAACTGCTTGTAAGTAAAGTTGCATCGATGTACCAACAACGCTTAAGGAGAAAATAAAAAATTAGATTTGTCAAAAAATCTTGACGCTAGGAAATTTTCTCACAAACTGTCATTTCTAGAAATGTAATAAAACCAAAAGTAACCATACCATACCAAATCTGTTCTCATCACAGATTTCCATTGATCCACACTACTTGTATGTAATGGTCCCATGTTTCTACTATCTACAATTAAAGAGTAAATGAAAGATAAAAATTTGTCATAAAGTGTCCGCGCAAGCAAATTTTCTCTCAAACTGCCATTTCTAAAATGATAATAAACTCAAAAGTAAGGGTAGCATGACCAAGCCTTTTGTTGCACTGATTTCCATTGATGTCTATTACTAGCATATGCATTTTCAATGCTGCAGACCAAATAATGGTAGAGATATTGAAAATCAAAGACTTTCAGCTACTCTTGAGACTTTTCACGGAAATGGTTATTTCTAGAATTTCAATAAAGTCAAAAGTAAGCAGAGCACAGCAAATTCAACCTTGCCACCAACTTCTGTTCATGCCAACTGCTTGTAAGTAAAGTTGCATCGATGTACCAACAACGCTTAAGGAGAAAATAAAAAATTAGATTTGTCAAAAAATCTTGACGCTAGGAAATTTTCTCACAAACTGTCATTTCTAGAAATGTAATAAAACCAAAAGTAACCATACCATACCAAATCTGTTCTCATCACAGATTTCCATTGATCCACACTACTTGTATGTAATGGTCCCATGTTTCTACTATCTACAATTAAAGAGTAAATGAAAGATAAAAATTTGTCATAAAGTGTCCGCGCAAGCAAATTTTCTCTCAAACTGCCATTTCTAAAATGATAATAAACTCCAAAGAAAAGGTAGCATAGCCAAGTCTTTTGCTGCACTGATTTCCATTGATGTCTTTTACTAGCACATGCATTTTCAATGCTGCAGACCAAATAATGGTAGAGATATTGAAAATCAAAGACTTTCAGCAACTCCTGGAGACTTTTCACGGAAATGGTTATTTCTAGAATTTCAATAAAGTCAAAATTAAGCAGAGCACAGCAAATTCAACCTTGCCACCAACTTTTGTTCATGCCAACTGCTTGTAAGTAAAGTTGCATCGATGTACCAACAACGCTTAAGGAGAAAATAAAAAATTAGATTTGTCAAAAAATCTTGACGCCAGGAACTTTTCTCACAAACTGTCAAAAAGTCAAAAGTAAGCAGAGCACAGCAAATTCAACCTTGCCACCAACTTCTGTTCATGCCAACTGCTTGTAAGTAAAGTTGCATCGATGTACCAACAACGCTTAAGGAGAAAATAAAAAATTAGATTTGTCAAAAAATCTTGACGCTAGGAAATTTTCTCACAAACTGTCATTTCTAGAAATGTAATAAAACCAAAAGTAACCATACCATACCAAATCTGTTCTCATCACAGATTTCCATTGATCCACACTACTTGTATGTAATGGTCCCATGTTTCTACTATCTACAATTAAAGAGTAAATGAAAGATAAAAATTTGTCATAAAGTGTCCGCGCAAGCAAATTTTCTCTCAAACTGCCATTTCTAAAATGATAATAAACTCCAAAGAAAAGGTAGCATAGCCAAGTCTTTTGCTGCACTGATTTCCATTGATGTCTATTACTAGCATATGCATTTTCAATGCTGCAGACCAAATAATAGTAGAGATATTGAAAATCAAAGACTTTCAGCAACTCTTGGAGACTTTTTCACGGAAATGGTTATTTCTAGAATTTCAATAAAGTCAAAAGTAAGCAGAGCCAAGCAAATTCAACCTTGCCACCAACTTTTGTTCATGCCAACTGCTTGTAAGTAAAGTTGCATCGATGTACCAACAACGCTTAAGGAGAAAATAAAAAATTAGATTTGTCAAAAAATCTTGACGCTAGGAAATTTTCTCACAAACTGTCATTTCTAGAAATGTAATAAAACCAAAAGTAACCATACCATACCAAATCTGTTCTCATCACAGATTTCCATTGATCCACACTACTTGTATGTAATGGTCCCATGTTTCTACTATCTACAATTAAAGAGTAAATGAAAGATAAAAATTTGTCATAAAGTGTCCGCGCAAGCAAATTTTCTCTCAAACTGCCATTTCTAAAATGATAATAAACTCCAAAGAAAAGGTAGCATAGCCAATTCTTTTGCTGCACTGATTTCCATTGATGTCTATTACTAGCATATGCATTTTCAATGCTGCAGACCAAATAATGGTAGAGATATTGAAAATCAAAGACTTTCAGCTACTCTTGAGACTTTTCACGGAAATGGTTATTTCTAGAATTTCAATAAAGTCAAAAGTAAGCAGAGCACAGCAAATTCAACCTTGCCACCAACTTTTGTTCATGCCAACTGCTTGTAAGTAAAGTTGCATCGATGTACCAACAACGCTTAAGGAGAAAATAAAAAATTAGATTTGTCAAAAAATCTTGACGCTAGGAAATTTTCTCACAAACTGTCATTTCTAGAAATGTAATAAAACCAAAAGTAACCATACCATACCAAATCTGTTCTCATCACAGATTTCCATTGATCCACACTACTTGTATGTAATGGTCCCATGTTTCTACTATCTACAATTAAAGAGTAAATGAAAGATAAAAATTTGTCATAAAGTGTCCGCGCAAGCAAATTTTCTCTCAAACTGCCATTTCTAAAATGATAATAAACTCAAAAGTAAGGGTAGCATGACCAAGCCTTTTGTTGCACTGATTTCCATTGATGTCTATTACTAGCATATGCATTTTCAATGCTGCAGACCAAATAATGGTAGAGATATTGAAAATCAAAGACTTTCAGCTACTCTTGAGACTTTTCACGGAAATGGTTATTTCTAGAATTTCAATAAAGTCAAAAGTAAGCAGAGCACAGCAAATTCAACCTTGCCACCAACTTCTGTTCATGCCAACTGCTTGTAAGTAAAGTTGCATCGATGTACCAACAACGCTTAAGGAGAAAATAAAAAATTAGATTTGTCAAAAAATCTTGACGCTAGGAAATTTTCTCACAAACTGTCATTTCTAGAAATGTAATAAAACCAAAAGTAACCATACCATACCAAATCTGTTCTCATCACAGATTTCCATTGATCCACACTACTTGTATGTAATGGTCCCATGTTTCTACTATCTACAATTAAAGAGTAAATGAAAGATAAAAATTTGTCATAAAGTGTCCGCGCAAGCAAATTTTCTCTCAAACTGCCATTTCTAAAATGATAATAAACTCCAAAGAAAAGGTAGCATAGCCAAGTCTTTTGCTGCACTGATTTCCATTGATGTCTTTTACTAGCACATGCATTTTCAATGCTGCAGACCAAATAATGGTAGAGATATTGAAAATCAAAGACTTTCAGCAACTCTTGGAGACTTTTTCACGGAAATGGTTATTTCTAGAATTTCAATAAAGTCAAAAGTAAGCAGAGCACAGCAAATTCAACCTTGCCACCAACTTCTGTTCATGCCAACTGCTTGTAAGTAAAGTTGCATCGATGTACCAACAACGCTTAAGGAGAAAATAAAAAATTAGATTTGTCAAAAAATCTTGACGCTAGGAAATTTTCGCAAAAACTGTCATTTATAGAAATGTAATAAAACCAAAAGTAACCATACCATACCAAATCTGTTCTCATCACAGATTTCCATTGATCCACACTACTTGTATGTAATGGTCCCATGTTTCTACTATCTACAATTAAAGAGTAAATGAAAGATAAAAATTTGTCATAAAGTGTCCGCGCAAGCAAATTTTCTCTCAAACTGCCATTTCTAAAATGATAATAAACTCCAAAGAAAAGGTAGCAAAGCCAAGTCTTTTGCTGCACTGATTTCCATTGATGTCTATTACTAGCATATGCATTTTCAATGCTGCAGACCAAATAATGGTAGAGATATTGAAAATCAAAGACTTTCAGCTACTCTTGAGACTTTTTCACGGAAATGGTTATTTCTAGAATTTCAATAAAGTCAAAAGTAAGCAGAGCACAGCAAATTCAACCTTGCCACCAACTTCTGTTCATGCCAACTGCTTGTAAGTAAAGTTGCATCGATGTACCAACAACGCTTAAGGAGAAAATAAAAAATTAGATTTGTCAAAAAATCTTGACGCTAGGAAATTTTCTCACAAACTGTCATTTCTAGAAATGTAATAAAACCAAAAGTAACCATACCATACCAAATCTGGTCTCATCACAGATTTGCATTGATCCACACTACTTGTATGTAATGGTCCCATGTTTCTACTATCTACAATTAAAGAGTAAATGAAAGATAAAAATTTGTCATAAAGTGTCCGCGCAAGCAAATTTTCTCTCAAACTGCCATTTCTAAAATGATAATAAACTCAAAAGTAAGGGTAGCATGACCAAGCCTTTTGTTGCACTGATTTCCATTGATGTCTATTACTAGCATATGCATTTTCAATGCTGCAGACCAAATAATGGTAGAGATATTGAAAATCAAAGACTTTCAGCTACTCTTGAGACTTTTCACGGAAATGGTTATTTCTAGAATTTCAATAAAGTCAAAAGTAAGCAGAGCACAGCAAATTCAACCTTGCCACCAACTTTTGTTCATGCCAACTGCTTGTAAGTAAAGTTGCATCGATGTACCAACAACGCTTAAGGAGAAAATAAAAAATTAGATTTGTCAAAAAATCTTGACGCTAGGAAATTTTCTCACAAACTGTCATTTCTAGAAATGTAATAAAACCAAAAGTAACCATACCATACCAAATCTGTTCTCATCACAGATTTCCATTGATCCACACTACTTGTATGTAATGGTCCCATGTTTCTACTATCTACAATTAAAGAGTAAATGAAAGATAAAAATTTGTCAAAGTGTCCGCGCAAGCAAATTTTCTCTCAAACTGCCATTTCTAAAATGATAATAAACTCAAAAGTAAGGGTAGCATGACCAAGCCTTTTGTTGCACTGATTTCCATTGATGTCTATTACTAGCATATGCATTTTCAATGCTGCAGACCAAATAATGGTAGAGATATTGAAAATCAAAGACTTTCAGCTACTCTTGAGACTTTTCACGGAAATGGTTATTTCTAGAATTTCAATAAAGTCAAAAGTAAGCAGAGCACAGCAAATTCAACCTTGCCACCAACTTCTGTTCATGCCAACTGCTTGTAAGTAAAGTTGCATCGATGTACCAACAACGCTTAAGGAGAAAATAAAAAATTAGATTTGTCAAAAAATCTTGACGCTAGGAAATTTTCTCACAAACTGTCATTTCTAGAAATGTAATAAAACCAAAAGTAACCATACCATACCAAATCTGTTCTCATCACAGATTTCCATTGATCCACACTACTTGTATGTTATGGTCCCATGTTTCTACTATCTACAATTAAAGAGTAAATGAAAGATAAAAATTTGTCATAAAGTGTCCGCGCAAGCAAATTTTCTCTCAAACTGCCATTTCTAAAATGATAATAAACTCCAAAGAAAAGGTAGCATAGCCAAGTCTTTTGCTGCACTGATTTCCATTGATGTCTTTTACTAGCATATGCATTTTCAATGCTGCAGACCAAATAATGGTAGAGATATTGAAAATCAAAGACTTTCAGCAACTCTTGGAGACTTTTTCACGGAAATGGTTATTTCTAGAATTTCAATAAAGTCAAAAGTAAGCAGAGCACAGCAAATTCAACCTTGCCACCAACTTCTGTTCATGCCAACTGCTTGTAAGTAAAGTTGCATCGATGTACCAACAACGCTTAAGGAGAAAATAAAAAATTAGATTTGTCAAAAAATCTTGACGCTAGGAAATTTTCGCAAAAACTGTCATTTATAGAAATGTAATAAAACCAAAAGTAACCATACCATACCAAATCTGTTCTCATCACAGATTTCCATTGATCCACACTACTTGTATGTAATGGTCCCATGTTTCTACTATCTACAATTAAAGAGTAAATGAAAGATAAAAATTTGTCATAAAGTGTCCGCGCAAGCAAATTTTCTCTCAAACTGCCATTTCTAAAATGATAATAAACTCCAAAGAAAAGGTAGCAAAGCCAAGTCTTTTGCTGCACTGATTTCCATTGATGTCTTTTACTAGCACATGCATTTTCAATGCTGCAGACCAAATAATGGTAGAGATATTGAAAATCAAAGACTTTCAGCAACTCTTGGAGACTTTTTCACGGAAATGGTTATTTCTAGAATTTCAATAAAGTCAAAAGTAAGCAGAGCACAGCAAATTCAACCTTGCCACCAACTTCTGTTCATGCCAACTGCTTGTAAGTAAAGTTGCATCGATGTACCAACAACGCTTAAGGAGAAAATAAAAAATTAGATTTGTCAAAAAATCTTGACGCTAGGAAATTTTCGCAAAAACTGTCATTTATAGAAATGTAATAAAACCAAAAGTAACCATACCATACAAAATCTGTTCTCATCACAGATTTCCATTGATCCACACTACTTGTATGTAATGGTCCCATGTTTCTACTATCTACAATTAAAGAGTAAATGAAAGATAAAAATTTGTCATAAAGTGTCCGCGCAAGCAAATTTTCTCTCAAACTGCCATTTCTAAAATGATAATAAACTCCAAAGAAAAGGTAGCAAAGCCAAGTCTTTTGCTGCACTGATTTCCATTGATGTCTATTACTAGCATATGCATTTTCAATGCTGCAGACCAAATAATGGTAGAGATATTGAAAATCAAAGACTTTCAGCTACTCTTGAGACTTTTTCACGGAAATGGTTATTTCTAGAATTTCAATAAAGTCAAAAGTAAGCAGAGCACAGCAAATTCAACCTTGCCACCAACTTCTGTTCATGCCAACTGCTTGTAAGTAAAGTTGCATCGATGTACCAACAACGCTTAAGGAGAAAATAAAAAATTAGATTTGTCAAAAAATCTTGACGCTAGGAAATTTTCTCACAAACTGTCATTTCTAGAAATGTAATAAAACCAAAAGTAACCATACCATACCAAATCTGGTCTCATCACAGATTTGCATTGATCCACACTACTTGTATGTAATGGTCCCATGTTTCTACTATCTACAATTAAAGAGTAAATGAAAGATAAAAATTTGTCATAAAGTGTCCGCGCAAGCAAATTTTCTCTCAAACTGCCATTTCTAAAATGATAATAAACTCAAAAGTAAGGGTAGCATGACCAAGCCTTTTGTTGCACTGATTTCCATTGATGTCTATTACTAGCATATGCATTTTCAATGCTGCAGACCAAATAATGGTAGAGATATTGAAAATCAAAGACTTTCAGCTACTCTTGAGACTTTTCACGGAAATGGTTATTTCTAGAATTTCAATAAAGTCAAAAGTAAGCAGAGCACAGCAAATTCAACCTTGCCACCAACTTCTGTTCATGCCAACTGCTTGTAAGTAAAGTTGCATCGATGTACCAACAACGCTTAAGGAGAAAATAAAAAATTAGATTTGTCAAAAAATCTTGATGCTAGGAAATTTTCTCACAAACTGTCATTTCTAGAAATGTAATAAAACCAAAAGTAACCATACCATACCAAATCTGTCCTCATCACAGATTTCTATTGATCCATACTACTTGTATGTAATGATCCCATGTTTCTACTATCTACAATTAAAGAGTAAATGAAAGATAAAAAATTGTCATAAAGTGTCCGCGCAAGCAAATTTTCTCTCAAACTGCCATTTCTAAAATGATAATAAACTCCAAAGTAAAGGTAGCATAGCCAAGTCTTTTGCTGCACTGATTTCCATTGATGTCTATTACTAGCATATGCATTTTCAATGCTGCAGACCAAATAATGGTAGAGATATTGAAAATCAAAGACTTTCAGCAACTCTTGGAGACTTTTTCACGGAAATGGTTATTTCTAGAATTTCAATAAAGTCAAAAGTAAGCAGAGCACAGCAAATTCAACCTTGCCACCAACTTTTGTTCATGCCAACTGCTTGTAAGTAAAGTTGCATCGATGTACCAACAACGCTTAAGGAGAAAATAAAAAATTAGATTTGTCAAAAAATCTTGACGCTAGGAAATTTTCTCACAAACTGTCATTTCTAGAAATGTAATAAAACCAAAAGTAACCATACCATACCAAATCTGTTCTCATCACAGATTTGCATTGATCCACACTTCTTGTATGTAATGGTCCCATGTTTCTACTATCTACAATTAAAGAGTAAATGAAAGATAAAAATTTGTCATAAAGTGTCCGCGCAAGCAAATTTTCTCTCAAACTGCCATTTCTAAAATGATAATAAACTCCAAAGTAAAGGTAGCATAGCCAAGTCTTTTGCTGCACTGATTTCCATTGATGTCTTTTACTAGCATATGCATTTTCAATGCTGCAGACCAAATAATGGTAGAGATATTGAAAATCAAAGACTTTCAGCTACTCTTGAGACTTTTCACGGAAATGGTTATTTCTAGAATTTCAATAAAGTCAAAAGTAAGCAGAGCACAGCAAATTCAACCTTGCCACCAACTTTTGTTCATGCCAACTGCTTGTAAGTAAAGTTGCATCGATGTACCAACAACGCTTAAGGAGAAAATAAAAAATTAGATTTGTCAAAAAATCTTGACGCTAGGAAATTTTCTCACAAACTGTCATTTCTAGAAATGTAATAAAACCAAAAGTAACCATACCATACCAAATCTGGTCTCATCACAGATTTGCATTGATCCACACTACTTGTATGTAATGGTCCCATGTTTCTACTATCTACAATTAAAGAGTAAATGAAAGATAAAAATTTGTCATAAAGTGTCCGCGCAAGCAAATTTTCTCTCAAACTGCCATTTCTAAAATGATAATAAACTCAAAAGTAAGGGTAGCATGACCAAGCCTTTTGTTGCACTGATTTCCATTGATGTCTATTACTAGCATATGCATTTTCAATGCTGCAGACCAAATAATGGTAGAGATATTGAAAATCAAAGACTTTCAGCTACTCTTGAGACTTTTCACGGAAATGGTTATTTCTAGAATTTCAATAAAGTCAAAAGTAAGCAGAGCACAGCAAATTCAACCTTGCCACCAACTTTTGTTCATGCCAACTGCTTGTAAGTAAAGTTGCATCGATGTACCAACAACGCTTAAGGAGAAAATAAAAAATTAGATTTGTCAAAAAATCTTGACGCTAGGAAATTTTCTCACAAACTGTCATTTCTAGAAATGTAATAAAACCAAAAGTAACCATACCATACCAAATCTGTTCTCATCACAGATTTCCATTGATCCACACTACTTGTATGTAATGGTCCCATGTTTCTACTATCTACAATTAAAGAGTAAATGAAAGATAAAAATTTGTCAAAGTGTCCGCGCAAGCAAATTTTCTCTCAAACTGCCATTTCTAAAATGATAATAAACTCAAAAGTAAGGGTAGCATGACCAAGCCTTTTGTTGCACTGATTTCCATTGATGTCTATTACTAGCATATGCATTTTCAATGCTGCAGACCAAATAATGGTAGAGATATTGAAAATCAAAGACTTTCAGCTACTCTTGAGACTTTTCACGGAAATGGTTATTTCTAGAATTTCAATAAAGTCAAAAGTAAGCAGAGCACAGCAAATTCAACCTTGCCACCAACTTCTGTTCATGCCAACTGCTTGTAAGTAAAGTTGCATCGATGTACCAACAACGCTTAAGGAGAAAATAAAAAATTAGATTTGTCAAAAAATCTTGACGCTAGGAAATTTTCTCACAAACTGTCATTTCTAGAAATGTAATAAAACCAAAAGTAACCATACCATACCAAATCTGTTCTCATCACAGATTTCCATTGATCCACACTACTTGTATGTTATGGTCCCATGTTTCTACTATCTACAATTAAAGAGTAAATGAAAGATAAAAATTTGTCATAAAGTGTCCGCGCAAGCAAATTTTCTCTCAAACTGCCATTTCTAAAATGATAATAAACTCCAAAGAAAAGGTAGCATAGCCAAGTCTTTTGCTGCACTGATTTCCATTGATGTCTTTTACTAGCATATGCATTTTCAATGCTGCAGACCAAATAATGGTAGAGATATTGAAAATCAAAGACTTTCAGCAACTCTTGGAGACTTTTTCACGGAAATGGTTATTTCTAGAATTTCAATAAAGTCAAAAGTAAGCAGAGCACAGCAAATTCAACCTTGCCACCAACTTCTGTTCATGCCAACTGCTTGTAAGTAAAGTTGCATCGATGTACCAACAACGCTTAAGGAGAAAATAAAAAATTAGATTTGTCAAAAAATCTTGACGCTAGGAAATTTTCGCAAAAACTGTCATTTATAGAAATGTAATAAAACCAAAAGTAACCATACCATACCAAATCTGTTCTCATCACAGATTTCCATTGATCCACACTACTTGTATGTAATGGTCCCATGTTTCTACTATCTACAATTAAAGAGTAAATGAAAGATAAAAATTTGTCATAAAGTGTCCGCGCAAGCAAATTTTCTCTCAAACTGCCATTTCTAAAATGATAATAAACTCCAAAGAAAAGGTAGCAAAGCCAAGTCTTTTGCTGCACTGATTTCCATTGATGTCTTTTACTAGCACATGCATTTTCAATGCTGCAGACCAAATAATGGTAGAGATATTGAAAATCAAAGACTTTCAGCAACTCTTGGAGACTTTTTCACGGAAATGGTTATTTCTAGAATTTCAATAAAGTCAAAAGTAAGCAGAGCACAGCAAATTCAACCTTGCCACCAACTTCTGTTCATGCCAACTGCTTGTAAGTAAAGTTGCATCGATGTACCAACAACGCTTAAGGAGAAAATAAAAAATTAGATTTGTCAAAAAATCTTGACGCTAGGAAATTTTCGCAAAAACTGTCATTTATAGAAATGTAATAAAACCAAAAGTAACCATACCATACAAAATCTGTTCTCATCACAGATTTCCATTGATCCACACTACTTGTATGTAATGGTCCCATGTTTCTACTATCTACAATTAAAGAGTAAATGAAAGATAAAAATTTGTCATAAAGTGTCCGCGCAAGCAAATTTTCTCTCAAACTGCCATTTCTAAAATGATAATAAACTCCAAAGAAAAGGTAGCAAAGCCAAGTCTTTTGCTGCACTGATTTCCATTGATGTCTATTACTAGCATATGCATTTTCAATGCTGCAGACCAAATAATGGTAGAGATATTGAAAATCAAAGACTTTCAGCTACTCTTGAGACTTTTTCACGGAAATGGTTATTTCTAGAATTTCAATAAAGTCAAAAGTAAGCAGAGCACAGCAAATTCAACCTTGCCACCAACTTCTGTTCATGCCAACTGCTTGTAAGTAAAGTTGCATCGATGTACCAACAACGCTTAAGGAGAAAATAAAAAATTAGATTTGTCAAAAAATCTTGACGCTAGGAAATTTTCTCACAAACTGTCATTTCTAGAAATGTAATAAAACCAAAAGTAACCATACCATACCAAATCTGGTCTCATCACAGATTTGCATTGATCCACACTACTTGTATGTAATGGTCCCATGTTTCTACTATCTACAATTAAAGAGTAAATGAAAGATAAAAATTTGTCATAAAGTGTCCGCGCAAGCAAATTTTCTCTCAAACTGCCATTTCTAAAATGATAATAAACTCAAAAGTAAGGGTAGCATGACCAAGCCTTTTGTTGCACTGATTTCCATTGATGTCTATTACTAGCATATGCATTTTCAATGCTGCAGACCAAATAATGGTAGAGATATTGAAAATCAAAGACTTTCAGCTACTCTTGAGACTTTTCACGGAAATGGTTATTTCTAGAATTTCAATAAAGTCAAAAGTAAGCAGAGCACAGCAAATTCAACCTTGCCACCAACTTCTGTTCATGCCAACTGCTTGTAAGTAAAGTTGCATCGATGTACCAACAACGCTTAAGGAGAAAATAAAAAATTAGATTTGTCAAAAAATCTTGATGCTAGGAAATTTTCTCACAAACTGTCATTTCTAGAAATGTAATAAAACCAAAAGTAACCATACCATACCAAATCTGTCCTCATCACAGATTTCTATTGATCCATACTACTTGTATGTAATGATCCCATGTTTCTACTATCTACAATTAAAGAGTAAATGAAAGATAAAAAATTGTCATAAAGTGTCCGCGCAAGCAAATTTTCTCTCAAACTGCCATTTCTAAAATGATAATAAACTCCAAAGTAAAGGTAGCATAGCCAAGTCTTTTGCTGCACTGATTTCCATTGATGTCTATTACTAGCATATGCATTTTCAATGCTGCAGACCAAATAATGGTAGAGATATTGAAAATCAAAGACTTTCAGCAACTCTTGGAGACTTTTTCACGGAAATGGTTATTTCTAGAATTTCAATAAAGTCAAAAGTAAGCAGAGCACAGCAAATTCAACCTTGCCACCAACTTTTGTTCATGCCAACTGCTTGTAAGTAAAGTTGCATCGATGTACCAACAACGCTTAAGGAGAAAATAAAAAATTAGATTTGTCAAAAAATCTTGACGCTAGGAAATTTTCTCACAAACTGTCATTTCTAGAAATGTAATAAAACCAAAAGTAACCATACCATACCAAATCTGTTCTCATCACAGATTTGCATTGATCCACACTTCTTGTATGTAATGGTCCCATGTTTCTACTATCTACAATTAAAGAGTAAATGAAAGATAAAAATTTGTCATAAAGTGTCCGCGCAAGCAAATTTTCTCTCAAACTGCCATTTCTAAAATGATAATAAACTCCAAAGTAAAGGTAGCATAGCCAAGTCTTTTGCTGCACTGATTTCCATTGATGTCTTTTACTAGCATATGCATTTTCAATGCTGCAGACCAAATAATGGTAGAGATATTGAAAATCAAAGACTTTCAGCTACTCTTGAGACTTTTCACGGAAATGGTTATTTCTAGAATTTCAATAAAGTCAAAAGTAAGCAGAGCACAGCAAATTCAACCTTGCCACCAACTTTTGTTCATGCCAACTGCTTGTAAGTAAAGTTGCATCGATGTACCAACAACGCTTAAGGAGAAAATAAAAAATTAGATTTGTCAAAAAATCTTGACGCTAGGAAATTTTCTCACAAACTGTCATTTCTAGAAATGTAATAAAACCAAAAGTAACCATACCATACCAAATCTGTTCTCACCACAGATTTCCATTGATCCACACTACTTGTATGTAATGGTCCCATGTTTCTACTATCTACAATTAAAGAGTAAATGAAAGATAAAAAATTGTCATAAAATGTCCGCGCAAGCAAATTTTCTCTCAAACTGCCATTTCTAAAATGATAATAAACTCCAAAGTAAAGGTAGCATGACCAAGCCTTTTGTTGCACTGATTTCCATTGATGTCTATTATTAGCACATGCATTTTCAATGCTGCAGACCAAATAATGGTAGAGATATTGAAAATCAAAGACTTTCAGCTACTCTTGAGACTTTTCACGGAAATGGTTATTTCTAGAATTTCAATAAAGTCAAAAGTAAGCAGAGCACAGCAAATTCAACCTTGCCACCAACTTCTGTTCATGCCAACTGCTTGTAAGTAAAGTTGCATCGATGTACCAACAACGCTTAAGGAGAAAATAAAAAATTAGATTTGTCAAAAAATCTTGACGCTAGGAAATTTTCTCACAAACTGTCATTTCTAGAAATGTAATAAAACCAAAAGTAACCATACCATACCAAATCTGTTCTCATCACAGATTTCCATTGATCCACACTACTTGTATGTTATGGTCCCATGTTTCTACTATCTACAATTAAAGAGTAAATGAAAGATAAAAATTTGTCATAAAGTGTCCGCGCAAGCAAATTTTCTCTCAAACTGCCATTTCTAAAATGATAATAAACTCCAAAGAAAAGGTAGCATAGCCAAGTCTTTTGCTGCACTGATTTCCATTGATGTCTTTTACTAGCATATGCATTTTCAATGCTGCAGACCAAATAATGGTAGAGATATTGAAAATCAAAGACTTTCAGCAACTCTTGGAGACTTTTTCACGGAAATGGTTATTTCTAGAATTTCAATAAAGTCAAAAGTAAGCAGAGCACAGCAAATTCAACCTTGCCACCAACTTCTGTTCATGCCAACTGCTTGTAAGTAAAGTTGCATCGATGTACCAACAACGCTTAAGGAGAAAATAAAAAATTAGATTTGTCAAAAAATCTTGACGCTAGGAAATTTTCGCAAAAACTGTCATTTATAGAAATGTAATAAAACCAAAAGTAACCATACCATACCAAATCTGTTCTCATCACAGATTTCCATTGATCCACACTACTTGTATGTAATGGTCCCATGTTTCTACTATCTACAATTAAAGAGTAAATGAAAGATAAAAATTTGTCATAAAGTGTCCGCGCAAGCAAATTTTCTCTCAAACTGCCATTTCTAAAATGATAATAAACTCCAAAGAAAAGGTAGCAAAGCCAAGTCTTTTGCTGCACTGATTTCCATTGATGTCTTTTACTAGCACATGCATTTTCAATGCTGCAGACCAAATAATGGTAGAGATATTGAAAATCAAAGACTTTCAGCAACTCTTGGAGACTTTTTCACGGAAATGGTTATTTCTAGAATTTCAATAAAGTCAAAAGTAAGCAGAGCACAGCAAATTCAACCTTGCCACCAACTTCTGTTCATGCCAACTGCTTGTAAGTAAAGTTGCATCGATGTACCAACAACGCTTAAGGAGAAAATAAAAAATTAGATTTGTCAAAAAATCTTGACGCTAGGAAATTTTCGCAAAAACTGTCATTTATAGAAATGTAATAAAACCAAAAGTAACCATACCATACAAAATCTGTTCTCATCACAGATTTCCATTGATCCACACTACTTGTATGTAATGGTCCCATGTTTCTACTATCTACAATTAAAGAGTAAATGAAAGATAAAAATTTGTCATAAAGTGTCCGCGCAAGCAAATTTTCTCTCAAACTGCCATTTCTAAAATGATAATAAACTCCAAAGAAAAGGTAGCAAAGCCAAGTCTTTTGCTGCACTGATTTCCATTGATGTCTATTACTAGCATATGCATTTTCAATGCTGCAGACCAAATAATGGTAGAGATATTGAAAATCAAAGACTTTCAGCTACTCTTGAGACTTTTTCACGGAAATGGTTATTTCTAGAATTTCAATAAAGTCAAAAGTAAGCAGAGCACAGCAAATTCAACCTTGCCACCAACTTCTGTTCATGCCAACTGCTTGTAAGTAAAGTTGCATCGATGTACCAACAACGCTTAAGGAGAAAATAAAAAATTAGATTTGTCAAAAAATCTTGACGCTAGGAAATTTTCTCACAAACTGTCATTTCTAGAAATGTAATAAAACCAAAAGTAACCATACCATACCAAATCTGGTCTCATCACAGATTTCCATTGATCCACACTACTTGTATGTAATGGTCCCATGTTTCTACTATCTACAATTAAAGAGTAAATGAAAGATAAAAATTTGTCATAAAGTGTCCGCGCAAGCAAATTTTCTCTCAAACTGCCATTTCTAAAATGATAATAAACTCAAAAGTAAGGGTAGCATGACCAAGCCTTTTGTTGCACTGATTTCCATTGATGTCTATTACTAGCATATGCATTTTCAATGCTGCAGACCAAATAATGGTAGAGATATTGAAAATCAAAGACTTTCAGCTACTCTTGAGACTTTTCACGGAAATGGTTATTTCTAGAATTTCAATAAAGTCAAAAGTAAGCAGAGCACAGCAAATTCAACCTTGCCACCAACTTCTGTTCATGCCAACTGCTTGTAAGTAAAGTTGCATCGATGTACCAACAACGCTTAAGGAGAAAATAAAAAATTAGATTTGTCAAAAAATCTTGATGCTAGGAAATTTTCTCACAAACTGTCATTTCTAGAAATGTAATAAAACCAAAAGTAACCATACCATACCAAATCTGTCCTCATCACAGATTTCTATTGATCCACACTACTTGTATGTAATGGTCCCATGTTTCTACTATCTACAATTAAAGAGTAAATGAAAGATAAAAATTTGTCATAAAGTGTCCGCGCAAGCAAATTTTCTCTCAAACTGCCATTTCTAAAATGATAATAAACTCCAAAGAAAAGGTAGCAAAGCCAAGTCTTTTGCTGCACTGATTTCCATTGATGTCTTTTACTAGCACATGCATTTTCAATGCTGCAGACCAAATAATGGTAGAGATATTGAAAATCAAAGACTTTCAGCAACTCTTGGAGACTTTTTCACGGAAATGGTTATTTCTAGAATTTCAATAAAGTCAAAAGTAAGCAGAGCACAGCAAATTCAACCTTGCCACCAACTTCTGTTCATGCCAACTGCTTGTAAGTAAAGTTGCATCGATGTACCAACAACGCTTAAGGAGAAAATAAAAAATTAGATTTGTCAAAAAATCTTGACGCTAGGAAATTTTCGCAAAAACTGTCATTTATAGAAATGTAATAAAACCAAAAGTAACCATACCATACAAAATCTGTTCTCATCACAGATTTCCATTGATCCACACTACTTGTATGTAATGGTCCCATGTTTCTACTATCTACAATTAAAGAGTAAATGAAAGATAAAAATTTGTCATAAAGTGTCCGCGCAAGCAAATTTTCTCTCAAACTGCCATTTCTAAAATGATAATAAACTCCAAAGAAAAGGTAGCAAAGCCAAGTCTTTTGCTGCACTGATTTCCATTGATGTCTATTACTAGCATATGCATTTTCAATGCTGCAGACCAAATAATGGTAGAGATATTGAAAATCAAAGACTTTCAGCTACTCTTGAGACTTTTTCACGGAAATGGTTATTTCTAGAATTTCAATAAAGTCAAAAGTAAGCAGAGCACAGCAAATTCAACCTTGCCACCAACTTCTGTTCATGCCAACTGCTTGTAAGTAAAGTTGCATCGATGTACCAACAACGCTTAAGGAGAAAATAAAAAATTAGATTTGTCAAAAAATCTTGACGCTAGGAAATTTTCTCACAAACTGTCATTTCTAGAAATGTAATAAAACCAAAAGTAACCATACCATACCAAATCTGGTCTCATCACAGATTTGCATTGATCCACACTACTTGTATGTAATGGTCCCATGTTTCTACTATCTACAATTAAAGAGTAAATGAAAGATAAAAATTTGTCATAAAGTGTCCGCGCAAGCAAATTTTCTCTCAAACTGCCATTTCTAAAATGATAATAAACTCAAAAGTAAGGGTAGCATGACCAAGCCTTTTGTTGCACTGATTTCCATTGATGTCTATTACTAGCATATGCATTTTCAATGCTGCAGACCAAATAATGGTAGAGATATTGAAAATCAAAGACTTTCAGCTACTCTTGAGACTTTTCACGGAAATGGTTATTTCTAGAATTTCAATAAAGTCAAAAGTAAGCAGAGCACAGCAAATTCAACCTTGCCACCAACTTCTGTTCATGCCAACTGCTTGTAAGTAAAGTTGCATCGATGTACCAACAACGCTTAAGGAGAAAATAAAAAATTAGATTTGTCAAAAAATCTTGATGCTAGGAAATTTTCTCACAAACTGTCATTTCTAGAAATGTAATAAAACCAAAAGTAACCATACCATACCAAATCTGTCCTCATCACAGATTTCTATTGATCCATACTACTTGTATGTAATGATCCCATGTTTCTACTATCTACAATTAAAGAGTAAATGAAAGATAAAAAATTGTCATAAAGTGTCCGCGCAAGCAAATTTTCTCTCAAACTGCCATTTCTAAAATGATAATAAACTCCAAAGTAAAGGTAGCATAGCCAAGTCTTTTGCTGCACTGATTTCCATTGATGTCTATTACTAGCATATGCATTTTCAATGCTGCAGACCAAATAATGGTAGAGATATTGAAAATCAAAGACTTTCAGCAACTCTTGGAGACTTTTTCACGGAAATGGTTATTTCTAGAATTTCAATAAAGTCAAAAGTAAGCAGAGCACAGCAAATTCAACCTTGCCACCAACTTTTGTTCATGCCAACTGCTTGTAAGTAAAGTTGCATCGATGTACCAACAACGCTTAAGGAGAAAATAAAAAATTAGATTTGTCAAAAAATCTTGACGCTAGGAAATTTTCTCACAAACTGTCATTTCTAGAAATGTAATAAAACCAAAAGTAACCATACCATACCAAATCTGTTCTCATCACAGATTTGCATTGATCCACACTTCTTGTATGTAATGGTCCCATGTTTCTACTATCTACAATTAAAGAGTAAATGAAAGATAAAAATTTGTCATAAAGTGTCCGCGCAAGCAAATTTTCTCTCAAACTGCCATTTCTAAAATGATAATAAACTCCAAAGTAAAGGTAGCATAGCCAAGTCTTTTGCTGCACTGATTTCCATTGATGTCTTTTACTAGCATATGCATTTTCAATGCTGCAGACCAAATAATGGTAGAGATATTGAAAATCAAAGACTTTCAGCTACTCTTGAGACTTTTCACGGAAATGGTTATTTCTAGAATTTCAATAAAGTCAAAAGTAAGCAGAGCACAGCAAATTCAACCTTGCCACCAACTTTTGTTCATGCCAACTGCTTGTAAGTAAAGTTGCATCGATGTACCAACAACGCTTAAGGAGAAAATAAAAAATTAGATTTGTCAAAAAATCTTGACGCTAGGAAATTTTCTCACAAACTGTCATTTCTAGAAATGTAATAAAACCAAAAGTAACCATACCATACCAAATCTGTTCTCACCACAGATTTCCATTGATCCACACTACTTGTATGTAATGGTCCCATGTTTCTACTATCTACAATTAAAGAGTAAATGAAAGATAAAAAATTGTCATAAAATGTCCGCGCAAGCAAATTTTCTCTCAAACTGCCATTTCTAAAATGATAATAAACTCCAAAGTAAAGGTAGCATGACCAAGCCTTTTGTTGCACTGATTTCCATTGATGTCTATTATTAGCACATGCATTTTCAATGCTGCAGACCAAATAATGGTAGAGATATTGAAAATCAAAGACTTTCAGCTACTCTTGAGACTTTTCACGGAAATGGTTATTTCTAGAATTTCAATAAAGTCAAAAGTAAGCAGAGCACAGCAAATTCAACCTTGCCACCAACTTCTGTTCATGCCAACTGCTTGTAAGTAAAGTTGCATCGATGTACCAACAACGCTTAAGGAGAAAATAAAAAATTAGATTTGTCAAAAAATCTTGACGCTAGGAAATTTTCTCACAAACTGTCATTTCTAGAAATGTAATAAAACCAAAAGTAACCATACCATACCAAATCTGTTCTCATCACAGATTTCCATTGATCCACACTACTTGTATGTTATGGTCCCATGTTTCTACTATCTACAATTAAAGAGTAAATGAAAGATAAAAATTTGTCATAAAGTGTCCGCGCAAGCAAATTTTCTCTCAAACTGCCATTTCTAAAATGATAATAAACTCCAAAGAAAAGGTAGCATAGCCAAGTCTTTTGCTGCACTGATTTCCATTGATGTCTTTTACTAGCATATGCATTTTCAATGCTGCAGACCAAATAATGGTAGAGATATTGAAAATCAAAGACTTTCAGCAACTCTTGGAGACTTTTTCACGGAAATGGTTATTTCTAGAATTTCAATAAAG
The DNA here is from genome assembly GCA_964023205.1 of Lutraria lutraria. Classification (NCBI taxonomy): domain Eukaryota; kingdom Metazoa; phylum Mollusca; class Bivalvia; order Venerida; family Mactridae; genus Lutraria; species Lutraria lutraria. The sequence goes on from OZ026833.1 coordinate 36,925,725, forward strand.
TCAAAAGTAAGCAGAGCACAGCAAATTCAACCTTGCCACCAACTTCTGTTCATGCCAACTGCTTGTAAGTAAAGTTGCATCGATGTACCAACAACGCTTAAGGAGAAAATAAAAAATTAGATTTGTCAAAAAATCTTGACGCTAGGAAATTTTCGCAAAAACTGTCATTTATAGAAATGTAATAAAACCAAAAGTAACCATACCATACCAAATCTGTTCTCATCACAGATTTCCATTGATCCACACTACTTGTATGTAATGGTCCCATGTTTCTACTATCTACAATTAAAGAGTAAATGAAAGATAAAAATTTGTCATAAAGTGTCCGCGCAAGCAAATTTTCTCTCAAACTGCCATTTCTAAAATGATAATAAACTCCAAAGAAAAGGTAGCAAAGCCAAGTCTTTTGCTGCACTGATTTCCATTGATGTCTTTTACTAGCACATGCATTTTCAATGCTGCAGACCAAATAATGGTAGAGATATTGAAAATCAAAGACTTTCAGCAACTCTTGGAGACTTTTTCACGGAAATGGTTATTTCTAGAATTTCAATAAAGTCAAAAGTAAGCAGAGCACAGCAAATTCAACCTTGCCACCAACTTCTGTTCATGCCAACTGCTTGTAAGTAAAGTTGCATCGATGTACCAACAACGCTTAAGGAGAAAATAAAAAATTAGATTTGTCAAAAAATCTTGACGCTAGGAAATTTTCGCAAAAACTGTCATTTATAGAAATGTAATAAAACCAAAAGTAACCATACCATACAAAATCTGTTCTCATCACAGATTTCCATTGATCCACACTACTTGTATGTAATGGTCCCATGTTTCTACTATCTACAATTAAAGAGTAAATGAAAGATAAAAATTTGTCATAAAGTGTCCGCGCAAGCAAATTTTCTCTCAAACTGCCATTTCTAAAATGATAATAAACTCCAAAGAAAAGGTAGCAAAGCCAAGTCTTTTGCTGCACTGATTTCCATTGATGTCTATTACTAGCATATGCATTTTCAATGCTGCAGACCAAATAATGGTAGAGATATTGAAAATCAAAGACTTTCAGCTACTCTTGAGACTTTTTCACGGAAATGGTTATTTCTAGAATTTCAATAAAGTCAAAAGTAAGCAGAGCACAGCAAATTCAACCTTGCCACCAACTTCTGTTCATGCCAACTGCTTGTAAGTAAAGTTGCATCGATGTACCAACAACGCTTAAGGAGAAAATAAAAAATTAGATTTGTCAAAAAATCTTGACGCTAGGAAATTTTCTCACAAACTGTCATTTCTAGAAATGTAATAAAACCAAAAGTAACCATACCATACCAAATCTGGTCTCATCACAGATTTCCATTGATCCACACTACTTGTATGTAATGGTCCCATGTTTCTACTATCTACAATTAAAGAGTAAATGAAAGATAAAAATTTGTCATAAAGTGTCCGCGCAAGCAAATTTTCTCTCAAACTGCCATTTCTAAAATGATAATAAACTCAAAAGTAAGGGTAGCATGACCAAGCCTTTTGTTGCACTGATTTCCATTGATGTCTATTACTAGCATATGCATTTTCAATGCTGCAGACCAAATAATGGTAGAGATATTGAAAATCAAAGACTTTCAGCTACTCTTGAGACTTTTCACGGAAATGGTTATTTCTAGAATTTCAATAAAGTCAAAAGTAAGCAGAGCACAGCAAATTCAACCTTGCCACCAACTTCTGTTCATGCCAACTGCTTGTAAGTAAAGTTGCATCGATGTACCAACAACGCTTAAGGAGAAAATAAAAAATTAGATTTGTCAAAAAATCTTGATGCTAGGAAATTTTCTCACAAACTGTCATTTCTAGAAATGTAATAAAACCAAAAGTAACCATACCATACCAAATCTGTCCTCATCACAGATTTCTATTGATCCATACTACTTGTATGTAATGATCCCATGTTTCTACTATCTACAATTAAAGAGTAAATGAAAGATAAAAAATTGTCATAAAGTGTCCGCGCAAGCAAATTTTCTCTCAAACTGCCATTTCTAAAATGATAATAAACTCCAAAGTAAAGGTAGCATAGCCAAGTCTTTTGCTGCACTGATTTCCATTGATGTCTATTACTAGCATATGCATTTTCAATGCTGCAGACCAAATAATGGTAGAGATATTGAAAATCAAAGACTTTCAGCAACTCTTGGAGACTTTTTCACGGAAATGGTTATTTCTAGAATTTCAATAAAGTCAAAAGTAAGCAGAGCACAGCAAATTCAACCTTGCCACCAACTTTTGTTCATGCCAACTGCTTGTAAGTAAAGTTGCATCGATGTACCAACAACGCTTAAGGAGAAAATAAAAAATTAGATTTGTCAAAAAATCTTGACGCTAGGAAATTTTCTCACAAACTGTCATTTCTAGAAATGTAATAAAACCAAAAGTAACCATACCATACCAAATCTGTTCTCATCACAGATTTGCATTGATCCACACTTCTTGTATGTAATGGTCCCATGTTTCTACTATCTACAATTAAAGAGTAAATGAAAGATAAAAATTTGTCATAAAGTGTCCGCGCAAGCAAATTTTCTCTCAAACTGCCATTTCTAAAATGATAATAAACTCCAAAGTAAAGGTAGCATAGCCAAGTCTTTTGCTGCACTGATTTCCATTGATGTCTTTTACTAGCATATGCATTTTCAATGCTGCAGACCAAATAATGGTAGAGATATTGAAAATCAAAGACTTTCAGCTACTCTTGAGACTTTTCACGGAAATGGTTATTTCTAGAATTTCAATAAAGTCAAAAGTAAGCAGAGCACAGCAAATTCAACCTTGCCACCAACTTTTGTTCATGCCAACTGCTTGTAAGTAAAGTTGCATCGATGTACCAACAACGCTTAAGGAGAAAATAAAAAATTAGATTTGTCAAAAAATCTTGACGCTAGGAAATTTTCTCACAAACTGTCATTTCTAGAAATGTAATAAAACCAAAAGTAACCATACCATACCAAATCTGTTCTCACCACAGATTTCCATTGATCCACACTACTTGTATGTAATGGTCCCATGTTTCTACTATCTACAATTAAAGAGTAAATGAAAGATAAAAAATTGTCATAAAATGTCCGCGCAAGCAAATTTTCTCTCAAACTGCCATTTCTAAAATGATAATAAACTCCAAAGTAAAGGTAGCATGACCAAGCCTTTTGTTGCACTGATTTCCATTGATGTCTATTATTAGCACATGCATTTTCAATGCTGCAGACCAAATAATGGTAGAGATATTGAAAATCAAAGACTTTCAGCTACTCTTGAGACTTTTCACGGAAATGGTTATTTCTAGAATTTCAATAAAGTCAAAAGTAAGCAGAGCACAGCAAATTCAACCTTGCCACCAACTTCTGTTCATGCCAACTGCTTGTAAGTAAAGTTGCATCGATGTACCAACAACGCTTAAGGAGAAAATAAAAAATTAGATTTGTCAAAAAATCTTGACGCTAGGAAATTTTCTCACAAACTGTCATTTCTAGAAATGTAATAAAACCAAAAGTAACCATACCATACCAAATCTGTTCTCATCACAGATTTCCATTGATCCACACTACTTGTATGTTATGGTCCCATGTTTCTACTATCTACAATTAAAGAGTAAATGAAAGATAAAAATTTGTCATAAAGTGTCCGCGCAAGCAAATTTTCTCTCAAACTGCCATTTCTAAAATGATAATAAACTCCAAAGAAAAGGTAGCATAGCCAAGTCTTTTGCTGCACTGATTTCCATTGATGTCTTTTACTAGCATATGCATTTTCAATGCTGCAGACCAAATAATGGTAGAGATATTGAAAATCAAAGACTTTCAGCAACTCTTGGAGACTTTTTCACGGAAATGGTTATTTCTAGAATTTCAATAAAGTCAAAAGTAAGCAGAGCACAGCAAATTCAACCTTGCCACCAACTTCTGTTCATGCCAACTGCTTGTAAGTAAAGTTGCATCGATGTACCAACAACGCTTAAGGAGAAAATAAAAAATTAGATTTGTCAAAAAATCTTGACGCTAGGAAATTTTCGCAAAAACTGTCATTTATAGAAATGTAATAAAACCAAAAGTAACCATACCATACCAAATCTGTTCTCATCACAGATTTCCATTGATCCACACTACTTGTATGTAATGGTCCCATGTTTCTACTATCTACAATTAAAGAGTAAATGAAAGATAAAAATGTGTCATAAAGTGTCCGCGCAAGCAAATTTTCTCTCAAACTGCCATTTCTAAAATGATAATAAACTCCAAAGAAAAGGTAGCAAAGCCAAGTCTTTTGCTGCACTGATTTCCATTGATGTCTTTTACTAGCACATGCATTTTCAATGCTGCAGACCAAATAATGGTAGAGATATTGAAAATCAAAGACTTTCAGCAACTCTTGGAGACTTTTTCACGGAAATGGTTATTTCTAGAATTTCAATAAAGTCAAAAGTAAGCAGAGCACAGCAAATTCAACCTTGCCACCAACTTCTGTTCATGCCAACTGCTTGTAAGTAAAGTTGCATCGATGTACCAACAACGCTTAAGGAGAAAATAAAAAATTAGATTTGTCAAAAAATCTTGACGCTAGGAAATTTTCGCAAAAACTGTCATTTATAGAAATGTAATAAAACCAAAAGTAACCATACCATACCAAATCTGTTCTCATCACAGATTTCCATTGATCCACACTACTTGTATGTAATGGTCCCATGTTTCTACTATCTACAATTAAAGAGTAAATGAAAGATAAAAATTTGTCATAAAGTGTCCGCGCAAGCAAATTTTCTCTCAAACTGCCATTTCTAAAATGATAATAAACTCCAAAGAAAAGGTAGCAAAGCCAAGTCTTTTGCTGCACTGATTTCCATTGATGTCTATTACTAGCATATGCATTTTCAATGCTGCAGACCAAATAATGGTAGAGATATTGAAAATCAAAGACTTTCAGCTACTCTTGAGACTTTTTCACGGAAATGGTTATTTCTAGAATTTCAATAAAGTCAAAAGTAAGCAGAGCACAGCAAATTCAACCTTGCCACCAACTTCTGTTCATGCCAACTGCTTGTAAGTAAAGTTGCATCGATGTACCAACAACGCTTAAGGAGAAAATAAAAAATTAGATTTGTCAAAAAATCTTGACGCTAGGAAATTTTCTCACAAACTGTCATTTCTAGAAATGTAATAAAACCAAAAGTAACCATACCATACCAAATCTGTTCTCATCACAGATTTCCATTGATCCACACTACTTGTATGTAATGGTCCCATGTTTCTACTATCTACAATTAAAGAGTAAATGAAAGATAAAAATGTGTCATAAAGTGTCCGCGCAAGCAAATTTTCTCTCAAACTGCCATTTCTAAAATGATAATAAACTCCAAAGAAAAGGTAGCAAAGCCAAGTCTTTTGCTGCACTGATTTCCATTGATGTCTTTTACTAGCACATGCATTTTCAATGCTGCAGACCAAATAATGGTAGAGATATTGAAAATCAAAGACTTTCAGCAACTCTTGGAGACTTTTTCACGGAAATGGTTATTTCTAGAATTTCAATAAAGTCAAAAGTAAGCAGAGCACAGCAAATTCAACCTTGCCACCAACTTCTGTTCATGCCAACTGCTTGTAAGTAAAGTTGCATCGATGTACCAACAACGCTTAAGGAGAAAATAAAAAATTAGATTTGTCAAAAAATCTTGACGCTAGGAAATTTTCGCAAAAACTGTCATTTATAGAAATGTAATAAAACCAAAAGTAACCATACCATACCAAATCTGTTCTCATCACAGATTTCCATTGATCCACACTACTTGTATGTAATGGTCCCATGTTTCTACTATCTACAATTAAAGAGTAAATGAAAGATAAAAATTTGTCATAAAGTGTCCGCGCAAGCAAATTTTCTCTCAAACTGCCATTTCTAAAATGATAATAAACTCCAAAGAAAAGGTAGCAAAGCCAAGTCTTTTGCTGCACTGATTTCCATTGATGTCTATTACTAGCATATGCATTTTCAATGCTGCAGACCAAATAATGGTAGAGATATTGAAAATCAAAGACTTTCAGCTACTCTTGAGACTTTTTCACGGAAATGGTTATTTCTAGAATTTCAATAAAGTCAAAAGTAAGCAGAGCACAGCAAATTCAACCTTGCCACCAACTTCTGTTCATGCCAACTGCTTGTAAGTAAAGTTGCATCGATGTACCAACAACGCTTAAGGAGAAAATAAAAAATTAGATTTGTCAAAAAATCTTGACGCTAGGAAATTTTCTCACAAACTGTCATTTCTAGAAATGTAATAAAACCAAAAGTAACCATACCATACCAAATCTGGTCTCATCACAGATTTGCATTGATCCACACTACTTGTATGTAATGGTCCCATGTTTCTACTATCTACAATTAAAGAGTAAATGAAAGATAAAAATTTGTCATAAAGTGTCCGCGCAAGCAAATTTTCTCTCAAACTGCCATTTCTAAAATGATAATAAACTCCAAAGTAAAGGTAGCATAGCCAAGTCTTTTGCTGCACTGATTTCCATTGATGTCTATTACTAGCATATGCATTTTCAATGCTGCAGACCAAATAATGGTAGAGATATTGAAAATCAAAGACTTTCAGCAACTCTTGGAGACTTTTTCACGGAAATGGTTATTTCTAGAATTTCAATAAAGTCAAAAGTAAGCAGAGCACAGCAAATTCAACCTTGCCACCAACTTTTGTTCATGCCAACTGCTTGTAAGTAAAGTTGCATCGATGTACCAACAACGCTTAAGGAGAAAATAAAAAATTAGATTTGTCAAAAAATCTTGACGCTAGGAAATTTTCTCACAAACTGTCATTTCTAGAAATGTAATAAAACCAAAAGTAACCATACCATACCAAATCTGTTCTCATCACAGATTTGCATTGATCCACACTTCTTGTATGTAATGGTCCCATGTTTCTACTATCTACAATTAAAGAGTAAATGAAAGATAAAAATTTGTCATAAAGTGTCCGCGCAAGCAAATTTTCTCTCAAACTGCCATTTCTAAAATGATAATAAACTCCAAAGTAAAGGTAGCATAGCCAAGTCTTTTGCTGCACTGATTTCCATTGATGTCTATTACTAGCATATGCATTTTCAATGCTGCAGACCAAATAATGGTAGAGATATTGAAAATCAAAGACTTTCAGCTACTCTTGAGACTTTTCACGGAAATGGTTATTTCTAGAATTTCAATAAAGTCAAAAGTAAGCAGAGCACAGCAAATTCAACCTTGCCACCAACTTTTGTTCATGCCAACTGCTTGTAAGTAAAGTTGCATCGATGTACCAACAACGCTTAAGGAGAAAATAAAAAATTAGATTTGTCAAAAAATCTTGACGCTAGGAAATTTTCTCACAAACTGTCATTTCTAGAAATGTAATAAAACCAAAAGTAACCATACCATACCAAATCTGTTCTCACCACAGATTTCCATTGATCCACACTACTTGTATGTAATGGTCCCATGTTTCTACTATCTACAATTAAAGAGTAAATGAAAGATAAAAAATTGTCATAAAATGTCCGCGCAAGCAAATTTTCTCTCAAACTGCCATTTCTAAAATGATAATAAACTCCAAAGTAAAGGTAGCATGACCAAGCCTTTTGTTGCACTGATTTCCATTGATGTCTATTATTAGCACATGCATTTTCAATGCTGCAGACCAAATAATGGTAGAGATATTGAAAATCAAAGACTTTCAGCAACTCTTGGAGACTTTTCACGGAAATGGTTATTTCTAGAATTTCAATAAAGTCAAAATTAAGCAGAGCACAGCAAATTCAACCTTGCCACCAACTTTTGTTCATGCCAACTGCTTGTAAGTAAAGTTGCATCGATGTACCAACAACGCTTAAGGAGAAAATAAAAAATTAGATTTGTCAAAAAATCTTGACGCCAGGAACTTTTCTCACAAACTGTCAAAAAGTCAAAAGTAAGCAGAGCACAGCAAATTCAACCTTGCCACCAACTTCTGTTCATGCCAACTGCTTGTAAGTAAAGTTGCATCGATGTACCAACAACGCTTAAGGAGAAAATAAAAAATTAGATTTGTCAAAAAATCTTGACGCTAGGAAATTTTCGCAAAAACTGTCATTTATAGAAATGTAATAAAACCAAAAGTAACCATACCATACCAAATCTGTTCTCATCACAGATTTCCATTGATCCACACTACTTGTATGTAATGGTCCCATGTTTCTACTATCTACAATTAAAGAGTAAATGAAAGATAAAAATTTGTCATAAAGTGTCCGCGCAAGCAAATTTTCTCTCAAACTGCCATTTCTAAAATGATAATAAACTCCAAAGAAAAGGTAGCAAAGCCAAGTCTTTTGCTGCACTGATTTCCATTGATGTCTATTACTAGCATATGCATTTTCAATGCTGCAGACCAAATAATGGTAGAGATATTGAAAATCAAAGACTTTCAGCTACTCTTGAGACTTTTTCACGGAAATGGTTATTTCTAGAATTTCAATAAAGTCAAAAGTAAGCAGAGCACAGCAAATTCAACCTTGCCACCAACTTTTGTTCATGCCAACTGCTTGTAAGTAAAGTTGCATCGATGTACCAACAACGCTTAAGGAGAAAATAAAAAATTAGATTTGTCAAAAAATCTTGACGCTAGGAAATTTTCTCACAAACTGTCATTTCTAGAAATGTAATAAAACCAAAAGTAACCATACCATACCAAATCTGTTCTCATCACAGATTTCCATTGATCCACACTACTTGTATGTAATGGTCCCATGTTTCAACTATCTACAATTAAAGAGTAAATGAAATAAAAATGTGTCATAAAGTGTCCGCGCAAGCAAATTTTCTCTCAAACTGCCATTTCTAAAATGATAATAAACTCCAAAGTAAAGGTAGCATAGCCAAGTCTTTTGCTGCACTGATTTCCATTGATGTCTATTACTAGCATATGCATTTTCAATGCTGCAGACCAAATAATGGTAGAGATATTGAAAATCAAAGACTTTCAGCTACTCTTGAGACTTTTCACGGAAATGGTTATTTCTAGAATTTCAATAAAGTCAAAAGTAAGCAGAGCACAGCAAATTCAACCTTGCCACCAACTTTTGTTCATGCCAACTGCTTGTAAGTAAAGTTGCATCGATGTACCAACAACGCTTAAGGAGAAAATAAAAAATTAGATTTGTCAAAAAATCTTGACGCTAGGAAATTTTCTCACAAACTGTCATTTCTAGAAATGTAATAAAACCAAAAGTAACCATACCATACCAAATCTGTTCTCATCACAGATTTCCATTGATCCACACTACTTGTATGTAATGGTCCCATGTTTCTACTATCTACAATTAAAGAGTAAATGAAAGATAAAAATTTGTCATAAAGTGTCCGCGCAAGCAAATTTTCTCTCAAACTGCCATTTCTAAAATGATAATAAACTCAAAAGTAAGGGTAGCATGACCAAGCCTTTTGTTGCACTGATTTCCATTGATGTCTATTACTAGCATATGCATTTTCAATGCTGCAGACCAAATAATGGTAGAGATATTGAAAATCAAAGACTTTCAGCTACTCTTGAGACTTTCACGGAAATGGTTATTTCTAGAATTTCAATAAAGTCAAAAGTAAGCAGAGCACAGCAAATTCAACCTTGCCACCAACTTTTGTTCATGCCAACTGCTTGTAAGTAAAGTTGCATCGATGTACCAACAACGCTTAAGGAGAAAATAAAAAATTAGATTTGTCAAAAAATCTTGACGCTAGGAAATTTTCTCACAAACTGTCATTTCTAGAAATGTAATAAAACCAAAAGTAACCATACCATACCAAATCTGTTCTCATCACAGATTTCCATTGATCCACACTACTTGTATGTAATGGTCCCATGTTTCAACTATCTACAATTAAAGAGTAAATGAAAGATAAAAATGTGTCATAAAGTGTCTGCGCAAGCAAATTTTCTCTCAAACTGCCATTTCTAAAATGATAATAAACTCCAAAGTAAATGTAGCATAGCCAAGTCTTTTGCTGCACTGATTTCCATTGATGTCTATTACTAGCATATGCATTTTCAATGCTGCAGACCAAATAATGGTAGAGATATTGAAAATCAAAGACTTTCAGCTACTCTTGAGACTTTTCACGGAAATGGTTATTTCTAGAATTTCAATAAAGTCAAAAGTAAGCAGAGCACAGCAAATTCAACCTTGCCACCAACTTTTGTTCATGCCAACTGCTTGTAAGTAAAGTTGCATCGATGTACCAACAACGCTTAAGGAGAAAATAAAAAATTAGATTTGTCAAAAAATCTTGACGCTAGGAAATTTTCTCACAAACTGTCATTTCTAGAAATGTAATAAAACCAAAAGTAACCATACCATACCAAATCTGTTCTCATCACAGATTTCCATTGATCCACACTACTTGTATGTAATGGTCCCATGTTTCTACTATCTACAATTAAAGAGTAAATGAAAGATAAAAATTTGTCATAAAGTGTCCGCGCAAGCAAATTTTCTCTCAAACTGCCATTTCTAAAATGATAATAAACTCAAAAGTAAGGGTAGCATGACCAAGCCTTTTGTTGCACTGATTTCCATTGATGTCTATTACTAGCATATGCATTTTCAATGCTGCAGACCAAATAATGGTAGAGATATTGAAAATCAAAGACTTTCAGCAACTCTTGGAGACTTTTTCACGGAAATGGTTATTTCTAGAATTTCAATAAAGTCAAAAGTAAGCAGAGCACAGCAAATTCAACCTTGCCACCAACTTTTGTTCATGCCAACTGCTTGTAAGTAAAGTTGCATCGATGTACCAACAACGCTTAAGGAGAAAATAAAAAATTAGATTTGTCAAAAAATCTTGATGCTAGGAAATTTTCTCACAAACTGTCATTTCTAGAAATGTAATAAAACCAAAAGTAACCATACCATACCAAATCTGTTCTCATCACAGATTTCCATTGATCCACACTTCTTGTATGTAATGGTCCCATGTTTCTACTATCTACAATTAAAGAGTAAATGAAAGATAAAAATTTGTCATAAAGTGTCCGCGCAAGCAAATTTTCTCTCAAACTGCCATTTCTAAAATGATAATAAACTCCAAAGTAAAGGTAGCATAGCCAAGTCTTTTGCTGCACTGATTTCCATTGATGTCTATTACTAGCATATGCATTTTCAATGCTGCAGACCAAATAATGGTAGAGATATTGAAAATCAAAGACTTTCAGCTACTCTTGAGACTTTTCAAGGAAATGGTTATTTCTAGAATTTCAATAAAGTCAAAATTAAGCAGAGCACAGCAAATTCAACCTTGCCACCAACTTTTGTTCATGCCAACTGCTTGTAAGTAAAGTTGCATCGATGTACCAACAACGCTTAAGGAGAAAATAAAAAATTAGATTTGTCAAAAAATCTTGACGCCAGGAACTTTTCTCACAAACTGTCAAAAAGTCAAAAGTAAGCAGAGCACAGCAAATTCAACCTTGCCACCAACTTCTGTTCATGCCAACTGCTTGTAAGTAAAGTTGCATCGATGTACCAACAACGCTTAAGGAGAAAATAAAAAATTAGATTTGTCAAAAAATCTTGACGCTAGGAAATTTTCTCACAAACTGTCATTTCTAGAAATGTAATAAAACCAAAAGTAACCATACCATACCAAATCTGTTCTCATCACAGATTTCCATTGATCCACACTACTTGTATGTAATGGTCCCATGTTTCTACTATCTACAATTAAAGAGTAAATGAAAGATAAAAATTTGTCATAAAGTGTCCGCGCAAGCAAATTTTCTCTCAAACTGCCATTTCTAAAATGATAATAAACTCAAAAGTAAGGGTAGCATGACCAAGCCTTTTGTTGCACTGATTTCCATTGATGTCTATTACTAGCATATGCATTTTCAATGCTGCAGACCAAATAATGGTAGAGATATTGAAAATCAAAGACTTTCAGCTACTCTTGAGACTTTTCACGGAAATGGTTATTTCTAGAATTTCAATAAAGTCAAAAGTAAGCAGAGCCAAGCAAATTCAACCTTGCCACCTACTTCTGTTCATGCCAACTGCTTGTAAGTAAAGTTGCATCGATGTACCAACAACGCTTAAGGAGAAAATAAAAAATTAGATTTGTCAAAAAATCTTGACGCTAGGAAATTTTCTCACAAACTGTCATTTCTAGAAATGTAATAAAACCAAAAGTAACCATACCATACCAAATCTGTTCTCATCACAGATTTCCATTGATCCACACTACTTGTATGTAATGGTCCCATGTTTCTACTATCTACAATTAAAGAGTAAATGAAAGATAAAAATTTGTCATAAAATGTCCGCGCAAGCAAATTTTCTCTCAAACTGCCATTTCTAAAATGATAATAAACTCCAAAGTAAAGGTAGCATGACCAAGCCTTTTGTTGCACTGATTTCCATTGATGTCTATTACTAGCACATGCATTTTCAATGCTGCAGACCAAATAATGGTAGAGATATTGAAAATCAAAGACTTTCAGCAACTCTTGGAGACTTTTCACGGAAATGGTTATTTCTAGAATTTCAATAAAGTCAAAATTAAGCAGAGCACAGCAAATTCAACCTTGCCACCAACTTTTGTTCATGCCAACTGCTTGTAAGTAAAGTTGCATCGATGTACCAACAACGCTTAAGGAGAAAATAAAAAATTAGATTTGTCAAAAAATCTTGACGCCAGGAACTTTTCTCACAAACTGTCAAAAAGTCAAAAGTAAGCAGAGCACAGCAAATTCAACCTTGCCACCAACTTCTGTTCATGCCAACTGCTTGTAAGTAAAGTTGCATCGATGTACCAACAACGCTTAAGGAGAAAATAAAAAATTAGATTTGTCAAAAAATCTTGACGCTAGGAAATTTTCTCACAAACTGTCATTTCTAGAAATGTAATAAAACCAAAAGTAACCATACCATACCAAATCTGTTCTCATCACAGATTTCCATTGATCCACACTACTTGTATGTAATGGTCCCATGTTTCTACTATCTACAATTAAAGAGTAAATGAAAGATAAAAATTTGTCATAAAGTGTCCGCGCAAGCAAATTTTCTCTCAAACTGCCATTTCTAAAATGATAATAAACTCAAAAGTAAGGGTAGCATGACCAAGCCTTTTGTTGCACTGATTTCCATTGATGTCTATTACTAGCATATGCATTTTCAATGCTGCAGACCAAATAATGGTAGAGATATTGAAAATCAAAGACTTTCAGCTACTCTTGAGACTTTTCACGGAAATGGTTATTTCTAGAATTTCAATAAAGTCAAAAGTAAGCAGAGCCAAGCAAATTCAACCTTGCCACCTACTTCTGTTCATGCCAACTGCTTGTAAGTAAAGTTGCATCGATGTACCAACAACGCTTAAGGAGAAAATAAAAAATTAGATTTGTCAAAAAATCTTGATGCTAGGAAATTTTCTCACAAACTGTCATTTCTAGAAATGTAATAAAACCAAAAGTAACCATACCATACCAAATCTGTTCTCATCACAGATTTCCATTGATCCACACTACTTGTATGTAATGGTCCCATGTTTCTACTATCTACAATTAAAGAGTAAATGAAAGATAAAAATTTGTCATAAAATGTCCGCGCAAGCAAATTTTCTCTCAAACTGCCATTTCTAAAATGATAATAAACTCCAAAGTAAAGGTAGCATGACCAAGCCTTTTGTTGCACTGATTTCCATTGATGTCTATTACTAGCACATGCATTTTCAATGCTGTAGACCAAATAATGGTAGAGATATTGAAAATCAAAGACTTTCAGCAACTCTTGGAGACTTTTCACGGAAATGGTTATTTCTAGAATTTCAATAAAGTCAAAATTAAGCAGAGCACAGCAAATTCAACCTTGCCACCAACTTTTGTTCATGCCAACTGCTTGTAAGTAAAGTTGCATCGATGTACCAACAACGCTTAAGGAGAAAATAAAAAATTAGATTTGTCAAAAAATCTTGACGCCAGGAACTTTTCTCACAAACTGTCATTTCTAGAAATGTAATAAAACCAAAAGTAACCATACCATACCAAATCTGTTCTCATCACAGATTTCCATTAACAGCAACATTAACGCCACGCCTTTTGCAAACATAGAAGATTCAAGATCTACTACAGCTTTACTGAGAGACAAACCTTACACTTTGTGTATTGTCCATGCCCATGCTAGACTTAATGCATCAATATACATGTAGCATTATTCGGAATATTTAACTTTTAATTTCTTTGATTTTTAATTTTTGAGTTATCTCCCTTTCATCAGGTAAAATTTAGGTACTTGGGTAACTTTGATTCTTATCCACAGAAGGTGAACAACTTTTGTCATGTGACCACAAAAGTCAATGCCAGTTTTTAAAATTGGTACAGAAACACTCACCAAAAGGTAATATTTGATGAATTTTATAGTTTTAGATTTCCTTTTACAAACTCATACTGAGCATATCAAATTCAAATATGGCAGACATTTTGTCTCCGGGATTAAACATTCGGATTATCACAGAATGATATTTAAGCTATTGTATTAACATTTGGATCATTATGGATATTTTCACTATTGTAAAAATGAACATGAACTCCTGTTGATTCACGCATTGCTTCCATGGGATTTAATTACTTCTAATTGTCAATATGGAAGTTGCATATGTATGTATATAAGTCCTTGCATCAATACGCCTAATTTCTAGCATAATTATGACTACCTCCATCAATCGTAAACAAGAGGGCCATGATGGCCCTATAAATGCTCACCAGGAGAAAAGGTCATTTGGAGATTAACATTGTTGAAGTTTTCTATACAAGTCTAAGTAAGATCAAGTGACCGATCTGGGCCGTTTTTTATCCCATGGCCATTATATGAACAGATTTAAAAGAGGTCCATTAGACAAAGCTACATACCAAATATCTTAGCTCTAGGCCTTGTGGTTTCGGAGAAGATTTTTTTAAATTTTCCTATATAAAATAGAATAAACCCCAGGGCAGGGCTAATTTTGACCCCGGGGCCATAATTTGAACAAACTTGGTAGAGGTCCACTAGACAATGCCACATACAAAATATCTAAGATCTAGACCTTGCGGTTTTGGAGAAGAAGATTTTTTAAATTTTCCTATATAAGTCTATATAAATCAAGTGACCCCTGGGGCGGGGCCAATTTTGACCCTAGGGCAATAATTTGAACAAACTTGGTAGAGGTCCACTAGATAATGCTACATACCAAATATCTTAGCTCTAGGCCTTGTGGTTTCGGAGAAGAAGATTTTTAAAATTTTCCTATATAAAATAGAATAAACCCCGGGGTGGGGCCAATTTTGACCTTAGGGCAATAATTTGAACAAACTTGGTAGAGGTCCACTAGACAATGCTACATACCAAATATCTTAGCTCTAGGCCTTGTGGTTTCGGAGAAGAAGATTTTTAAAATTTTCCTATATAAAACAGAATAAACCCCTGGGCAGAGCCAATTTTGACCCTAGGGCAATAATTTGAACAAATTTGGTAAAGGTCCACTAGATAATGCTACATACCAAATATCTTAGCTCTAGGCCTTGTGATTTCGGAGAAGAAGATTTTTTAAATTTTCCTATATAAGTCTATATAAATCAAGTGACCCCCCGGGCGGGGCCAATTTTGACCCTAGGGCAATAATTTGAACAAACTTGGTAGAGGTCCACTAGACAATGCTACATACCAAATATCTTAGCTCTAGGCCTTGTGGTTTCGGAGAAGAAGATTTTTTTAATTTTCCTATGTAAGTCTATATAAATCAAGTGACCCCCGGGGCGGGGCCAATTTTGACACTAGGGCAATAATTTGAACAAACTTGGTAGAGGTCCACTAGACAATGCCACATACCAAATATCTTAGCTCTAGGCCTTGTGGTTTCGGAGAAGACGATTTTTTAAATTTTCCTATATAAAAAAGAATAAACCCCAGGGCAGAGCCAATTTTGACCCTAGGGCAATAATTTGAACAAACTTGGTAGAGATCCACCAGATAATGCTACATACCAAATATCTTAGCTCTAGGCCTTGTGGTTTCGGAGTAGAAGATTTTTTAAATTTTCCTACATAAGTCTATATAAATCAAGTGCCCCCGGGGCGGGGCCAAATTTGACCCTAGGGTAATAATTTGAACAAACTTGGTAGAGGTCCACTAGACTATGCTACACACCAAATATCAAAGCTCTAGGCATTGTAGTTTTTGACAAGAAGATTTTTTAAATTTCCTATATAAGTCTATGTAATATCAAGTTACCCCCGGGGCGGAGCCAATTTTGACCCCAGGGTAATAATTTGAACAAACTTTGTAGAGTTCCATTAGACAATGCTACATACCAAATATCTCAGCTCTAGGCCCTGTGGTTTCAGACAAGAAGATTTTTTAAGTTTCTCTATTTGTTGCCATAGCAACCAGAATTTTTAATGAAATTTAATTTTTTGAACAACTTTGAAAGGGGACCACCCAAGGATCATTCCAGCAAAGTTTGGTTGCAATCCGCATAGCGGTGTAGGAAGAGATGTTGTTTTAAGTAAACATGGACGCCACGAAATCGTAACGACGCACGACGCACGATGGACGCAGGGCGATCACAAAAGCTCACCCTGAGCACATTCGTGCTCTGGTGAGCTAAAAAGCAGAAACAACTGTGTTTGCAATGCAATTCTTAATTTTGTGTCAAATTGTTCTCAGCAACTACAAAGCGTAGAAACAATTGCAATAGGTCAAAATAATGGGAAATTTAGGTATAATGTCATAAACTAGATTTTGTCGTCCATTATAAATGGTTCCAATAAAAAGATTCATTACCAGATTGAGCACAATTTTGAGTGTAAGTCATTAACCTGCGTTTCTACTTGGGATCATGTGAAAAAGTTGTTCATCCCCTGTGTTATCACATACAAATAACTATTCTTCAAATACAATGTTATAGGACAGTCATATATAACTTCATAAACTTTAATAATGTAGATGATTATTCAAGTCCCAGAAAAACAGACATCTTAAAGGTCATATTCATTGATCCCAGAGGGCTTGGAATTGTTAAATATACACAAAATGTACATTTACAAAATTTCACTTTTCAAAAATGAAAATTGGCCGCATAAATCGAAATAAAAAACTATCAAATATCGCACCTTCCGATAGTATCAACGCGGTTATCTTTCCTTGGCGTGTGACGTCATTGTTGATGTTAATCAATGTAAACACACCAGCTGCACATAATAGCGTAGCTTTATTATAGCTGTCAACAACATTGAGTTCACTTGATTTTTACGGAGATGGACGATTATTTTGATTATTCGTCATGTACGGAAGATCGTTTCGTTGTTCAACCGTACCAGTTTGAGCCTATTGACGAAATTAGTGAATTTGACACGGATATTTCTACTAGCGATTCTGGGGATGATTCTAGCATAACAGATGTTTCATCATGTTCACACCGTGATGTTTCAGACTGGTATGTATTATATATATATTTAATCTAAATAGTAAAATTCACCAACTGCAAATAATACAGAAGTATATTTAAAAATATTAGCTAATAAATGATAATTATGCATTACTCACTTCGACAAGCCGAGTTTCTATATAATCCGGTTAAATCCTTAATCGCGTGTAAGTTTTTTCTAACACATTTTTTTACACAGAACGTAAGCTCGTCATTTCTTCCTTACAGTAAATGTAGGTCATACTTTAATTAACATAACCAATCAAAACCGAGAACTAATTGATCACGCAACGGGAATCCATATGACACGTGTTCAGCATCTGTATTTTGGACACTTCGAATGCAACTGTGCGTGACTTGTCGATCGGTCGATGTTGCTATGCGACTGTCCATTGGAATGTAAAAATGGAAAGTATGTGTGACAAACAATCAAACATCAATTAATTTCTTTTGTGTGATCTTACAAACAATAAGCAGGGCGCATAAAAATGTGCTTGAAAAACAATCGCATCTAATTAAGTTCAAACTGAACGAACTAATATCAAACAAACTTGCTCATTCACTAATATTTATAGTCAGAATTCTCTTGGTCAAAAGCGAATTATACGCTTACGTAATATATGGTAGCGATCAAGCACTAGCTCATTAATATTTTCTTTTTGTTAGATATCTACTTGTCTTAATTCAAAATACGAATCATATATATATACAATACAAAACAGCAAGGTGAAATTATACGGCTCTTACTTTTGACTTCTGACAATACTTTGTCAAAATGGGATCAATCTCACAATATAAATAAGTTAGATAATATGTACTAAATTGTAAATTGATGCTTTTGATCTGTTCTGTAAATTTATTGTATGTAAAATGTTGCATATAATTCACGAATGTAATAGAATAATGTTTATATGCTGATGTGCTGTAATACATACAGTATCTGTTCTGTTCAGTGTATTGACCTCTCCAAGGTGGCGTAAATGAATACATATTTATATTTTGCACTTCCCTGTCTCTGTAGTTAATTTATGTCACAGTGTAAAAACAAACACAATGGTATTCTCCCCACAAGCTGGCATAAATAAATATATATTTATGTTTTATGTTTTAAAGTTCAAACTGAATAATTGAACCTGTTTGTTTGGCATTGTATAAGGTGTTAATGATCCTTGTTGATCTATGTTGGAAAGCGGTCTTAGTTATCCATTTTTTGTATTATACGTTGATGTATGCTCATATTGTCATGTATATGTTTGTACTGATTTGAGAAATAAACATTGCATTGTATTGTAAATAAATTTGACATCATTCAGTAATCGCAATTCTGATTTATCAGTTGTGTCTACTGTTATCTAATTAAATAAATCTAAATTACATTCAAAAAATAACATTTGAAAATATAAAATTTCACGCCATTTAGTATATCCGACTGTAGTGTTGTGCCTGATGATGAACGAAAATGTAACAGTTTAGACAGTCTTCCATTTTGATTAATATATGGGTATGGCTTCATTGAGGGTGGGGTAAAAAATATACCAGTACTCAGTCTGTCCTACACTTATTAAATCTGTTAGCTCAATCAATATATGGGTATGGCTTCATTGAGGGTGGGGGGGGGGGTAAAAAATATACCAGTACTCAGTCTGTCCTACACTTATTAAATCTGTTAGCTCAATCAATATATGGGTATGGCTTCATTGAGGGGGGGGGGGGGTAAAAAATATACCAGTACTCAGTCTGTCCTACACTTATTAAATCTGTTAGCTCAATCAATATATGGGTATGGCTTCATTGAGGGGGGGGGGGGGTAAAAAATATACCAGTACTCTGTCTGTCCTACACTTATTAAATCTGTTAGCTCAATCAATATATGGGTATGGCTTCATTGAGGGGGGGGGGGGGGGTAAAAAATATACCGGTACTCAGTCTGTCCTACACTTATTAAATCTGTTAGCTCAATCAAATTTGACCAGTCAGTTTTTGCCCTACATTCCTGTTCGCCATTATTCAGTTCAGGACACCACTCATTTTATAACACACTTCAATAGCATTACAGCTTCCGTAACAGTTCTACTGTATTTTAATTTTGCTTATGCTCTGTAAACTATTTCAGGTGTATGTGTGGTCAGTGCACTGAGATGCAAACAGTGACTGAAGAAAAATGCTGTAAGAATATGAACGTTGTTGAGGATAAGGCGAAAGGTCTTAAATGTGTCACAGAACATGAGGGGTTCCAGGTGAACTGTCTCAACATCCATGTCCTGGAAACAACTTACTATGAGTACGTTATCATCCATGGACCTCTTGAAGAAGATCAGCTGATTCATGAGTATGATATCATTATTTTCTAATTGGTATTATGCTGTCTCCATATTTTATTGTTAGTTGATAAACGATAAACTTTGGTAG
Organism: Lutraria lutraria; assembly: GCA_964023205.1. Lineage (NCBI taxonomy): Eukaryota > Metazoa > Mollusca > Bivalvia > Venerida > Mactridae > Lutraria > Lutraria lutraria. The sequence goes on from OZ026833.1 coordinate 36,945,636, forward strand.
TGGCTTATATTAGACCGACATACAGCATTCTTTGATAGTTTGTTAGGTGTGTAAGAAAAAATATAAATTTCAGTTGATCTTTTACTGTGCAATATTAATATGCATCCTCATGAGTTGATGAGCTTAATTTCTTTGGTTCTTACTTTAATTGATCATGTGTCTATTTCAGGTTGTACAGATATTTAGCATACAGGAGGTTTACACATTGGGTGTATGGGCTGCTCGGAAAAAGATGTCGAAAAGTAATTCCATCATGTGTTGTGACAGCCATTCGGAACCGATTTCCGTCCGAGCAGTATTGTGGATTTTTATACCCACAGTGAAATTTTAGAGCAGACATTAAGGATGTTATAAGTGATGCATTTTTTAATTCCATACCTTCATTTTTATGTTTTGAAATAAATAATGAAACCATAGAATTTGAATGTTTTAGCTTAATTCAAAATAAAAATTCACTGCAAAAGAGCAATTGAATAAAATTGATAATGGCGCCAATTTTGAAAATTCTATTTCTGCTGTGCTGTTTTCATGTATGTTTTACATTTATTTGTTGATCAAGTGATATAAAAATTCTACCAGGTATGTTTTGTATGTTATTATTCATATTCCATTGCTTGTTTGTTTATATCGAATTTAAACACCTTTTCAACAATCAGTGTCATATAAGGCGGACAGTTCACCTAAGCATCCTTACTGGGAAGAACCGATACTAGAATCCAATACTCTGTAAGCAACTGCCTACTTTCTCACATAAAGAGACATGGTCGGTAGCAGGGCTCAAAGCCATGACCCTGCACCAGTGAGAGGTTAGTGATTTGAAGTCGGCGACCTTTACCACTCGACCACTGAGGTGGGTCTTACTATTCCATAACTGAATGTAATCAGTCTACACATACTCAGATTATAATACATATAGTAAGTGAAGTGTTAGACCTGGATGTGACAGAACAAAAATTTAATGACATCACTTTGGATGAACTGGTTTACAACCGAATGAGTATAAAACTGCCAGCATAAACAACACTTTGATGTCCATGTATAAGGAATGCTTATTGTTGAAGAAAAACAAAATTGGCGATACTGAGTAACAATCATAATTTACTTCTATAGTACTACATTGTACAGACATACTAATAAACAAAACCATGAACTTAACAACAAATCAATACTGGTTAATTATTTAACCTAACATTTTTATAAAAAAAAAACCTAACATTCACCTGCTCTTCTACATGATCACAAAATAACAAAACAAGAGACAGGACCTGAGTCTTCAACTTTTCAGGTTATCCCTCAAGTAATGCACTAGGAGTTGCAAACGGAACAGAATTACCTTATATATACATCATGATGCGAGAAATAAACATAAGCACTCAAAGAATTTATCAATCACAAAATCCGACTCAATGGGTCAGTTGATGACAATAGTCTTACTGAAATGGTTTCCCTGAAGAAATTAAGATGTTGTGCAAAGAAAACCAGGAGAAAAGGTGCTTATAGTTTCTTAGTGAAAATAATTATGGGATATATTTGGTTTAATTCCCTTAAGATTTGTAGGATATATATTATGCACAAAAAGTTCATTAAAAAATTATTTTTTTCAATATTGTCAGCAAAACAATTGTACACGCATTTCAGACAAAATACTAATTAATATGTCCATGAATGATCTGAATAAAAGTCAACGATTGAATCTGCTAATATGAGCGTCAACTACATCTTGTTTGGATCTATGTTGAGCCTGTCTGGGTGTACTTTGTGATAGGGGTAGAGGTCGTTTTTTGTCGGTAGTTGTAAGAAGTTTCTTGGCAGATCTGTAACTTGGTTGATACTCGCGCATCAAAAGAACTTCTTCCATCAAGTCCTTCACATAATCTGAAACACATAGAATTGTTATATTATTACAAGTATTTTTGCACTCAGATACCAAATACACATTTATCTTGTTTCAGCTTACTTCCATGCTTGATCAGAATGTAAGCTTTGGATTCATAACTCGACTGCTGCACAAGTTCATGCTTATTTGATTAAATGTAGGATGTCTCGATTTTTAGTTTACACATATGTAATATGTTATGACTTTATGCTAATACAGAATTAACAACAGAAAAGTTGCAAGTGGTCAGAGGCTATTGATTTACTGACATTTAGACCTATTGACCTTGGAAACCATCACACATTTCAGTAGAAAAGTAAGAGATCATTTGTGAACAAGGTACATCTTAGAAATCCTATCTACATTAGCCAACTACATAACATAACTAGAGCTGTCACAGTGGTGAATGATACCCAGCTGCCGCTTTGACACTAAGAATGTGATAGTACACTATACGGCTAAGTTCAAGGGGACATAACTCTGCAATGAGTGGAACATTGGGTATGAAAATTATGTCAAGCACATCTACACTTCATGGTGATAGCATATTTAAAGATTCCTTGCAATCGCTTAAAGAAAAAGTTAGCTCCACAAACTAGTGGTATTATATGCTGGCAGACAGACCGACCAGCCGACCGACACAGTGACTCCAATATACCCTCTCTCAAACTCAGTTTGCAGGGGTATAATGAAGGCAAGACATAGGTCTTACTCCCAAGTCAGAATTTATTAGATACCTTGCTTCCATATTAGCATGCTTGTAGTGAGTTGATTTGGGCACAAATTCACAAATAACTTTGTGAAAAGCTTCCAAAGAAGATGTTTGTTCTGCTGGTGACAATTTCTTCACATCCTTCACTAGAATTTTATTTTCAACAATTTTTTTCAGTTCGGCATGAGGCTTGAACCCTAAGAAGAATAAAAAAGAATAAACCTATTATAGATAACAAACTTGAGCTTGTCAAAAATAAGATGAATACTCACAAGTGGCGCTTTGACATCTCAATATGTTTATATTATTTTTCACCCTAGTCATAGAAAAGGGACATTTCTTTGCCCCTAGCCACTAACAATAGAAATGGTATTTCTTAGATTTGATTATTTGAAAGTCATGTTGCTAAAGTGTACAAATTACACATACAAACTTCATCAAGTTTATCAAACAGGCCAAAGTCAGGAATTGAGAAGCACTTCACTATGCTTATATATACACAAATTACAAGAGCAATGACTTGTTACATGAATTACAAACTGAAGATCCAGGGCATTAAAAAATCATGATGCATCATTAGCACAGGGCTTATCATCTAGAAACTGTACAAAACATCATTCAGACTAGATAAAACAAAATAATTGTAAATCAAACATGACACAAGAATTCTACAACAGGTATCTCATGCTCTTGATGTCTGCTTCAATGTTTTGTCAACAGTAATCTGCTCATAAATAGTGTGATAGTTACGTGTATAACGAAATGTACTTGACATAGTATTTTAACTTCAGATTTCACAAAACATTAATGATGAATAGAACTTGATGATACCTACCTTCCTTCATCCATTTCCTGTTAGAAATGTTCACATTTTGGAAATCTTTCACCATGACCTTCATGAATATTCAATACGTGATTAATGATGGAGAGCCATTTCTGCTGAACGCCCATGCCTGAACTTTCTCACAACCCTTTTTCTTCCCTGCTGCCTCAAGTTTCTTGTAAACACCTGTAGAAACAAAGACTTATATTACACCACAATCACAAAATGCCGATTATAAGTTTCTGATAAAACACAGAAAACAAGAGCTATTAAACTAACGTGCCAAGTGTTGACTTAAATATGAATTCTAGACTATTAGAAATTCCTACGACAGTCAATAAAATGGATCTTTAGGTATTCATGAAATTTGAAATAAATTAAATAATTGATAAATAACAACAGAATTTCAGACAACAGTGCTCCAGGACATTTGGTAATACAACTCTAATGCTACTGCTGAACTTCCCATATTTTAAGAGAAGAATACCACAAAAAAGTAATTTAAAATAAAGTTAACTATTCAGTCCATAGTGGAAACAGTAAAAAATGAAACACTGGTACTATCTAGGAATTTACCTTTGGCAACATGCCAAACATCAAACCAGTGTACAATATCTGGTTGCTCATCTTTCATAAATTTTTTCACCGAACAATGTCTATCAGTTATGAGATGCATCACTCTAATATGCTTATGGACCGTCAGGAAATTAATTGATCTCTTCAAACCTTCTAATTCCATGTGGTACGAGTTCTTCACTTCATTACTCTGTAATTAAAAGATACATAAGTACTTGCTTGGTCAAGTAGAAATACACAATTTCATGCAGTATTTAAATTTGGCCAAATTCTCCATATTACTGTATAAATTCATGTTTAGAATACAATTTACAAAACATTACCAAAAACTAAAAAAAACATTTTGGGCCCAGTGGGGTTTGTACCCTCAGGTATATCAACCTGTTATAAATTCTTATGAACTTCAAATAATGAACTGAATAAAACATTTTGGAATAAATATTCTCCTCCATATAACTGTATAATCATGCTTTAAAAACAGAACATTTTCTACAGCTGAAAAAGTATGGTCCCAGTGGGGTTTGAACCCATAACCCTCAGGATCTTGAAGGTACAGACACATGCCTATGAAAGTATGAAAGACAAAACAAAACACATAGGTAAACATTTTTGCCAAATATTTCAGAAATTCACTCACAGATGACAAAGTTACTGATCAGAAACAAAAACAATACTGATTTTTGACCCTCAAAAAATTTGATTGTGACCTTGGCCTTCAAGATAATGAACTGAACCTTTCAAAGGAGACATTCCCACATATGAATTTACATTTCAGCCAAATATTAAAATCCAGATGGATGGATGCACACATACATACACAGACGGACAAGGTGACTCAAATTTAACTCCAATATACCCGTACCCCCCCCCCCCCCCCAACTTTGTTATGTCAACTTATGTGATTGAGGGAAATCTTGATTTTTTGCAACTTTTGACTATCTTCAGTGCAAAATCTATTAAACATTTTTAAGAAATGTGATATAAAGAATAAGCTATAACAGTAATACAGTATATATTACCTGCACCAGCTGTATATCTAGTATATAACCAGTCGCCATGTCCATCATGCTGTAGGAACCAAACATTGCTGTATGACCAGGGGAGCAACATCTGGCATCACCACCTAGCTTACATCCCGACCACTTTCTACTATGTCTTGAATAACCTGGGCCTGGTGCGACTCCCACACTCGTCTGATGGTTGGTGTAAGATATAACTCTTGAAGTTTGAAATAAACTCCAGAGCAAAATGTCTGGACTCCAGCAAAGTTCAATGCTCTGAGGAATCTCTGTGCACTACATCCAGAAAACATTATAGCTGCACAGAGTTCCAAATGTCCCATGGAAAGGGTACCTGAGTTTGGCTGACTGCACCAAGATCCAGAAACATCACAGTAACTACAAACCCAGGTACAATTCAGTTGAGCCCCTTGAACCTTTTTATTTACATGTGATCTCCTGCCACAAAGTTCACACAATCCTAGTAAAGCATCTAGCTTGTCCTCATACACTATAAACTTTCTAACTGTCCCATACATGACATCTTCTTGTTCTTCCAGTTCTATGACTGATGATTCAGACTCAGGAGCCCAGGTGGTATCCTCAGTATCTTCCCTAAAACTTGACTCAGAAATGTCGCTCAGAAAGCTTTCACATAAGTGGGGAGTTTTCGGTTGGTCTGGAAGGTGAATCTTTCCAGATTCAACATCATTCTCCCAGTCTGTCTGGGTTGAACAGTCCACCAGGTTTGTATTTGTTTGTGTCTGTTTAGCAGAAGTGGCCTGATAGAAAATTTAAAAAAAAACTTTGATTAGTGAGTAACAATTACATTTTGCATAGCACAAATTACATGTACATTGAAGCTAAAAAAAATCCTTATGTAATAACAACTAAATCATTATGATTAAATTAATAATTAATGACCAGGTTATATAGTTTTTCATCTGGTATGACCAGTTTCTCATGAAGTTCTAGTGAGATTTTGTCTATGACCAACCTCATGAACCAAAAACCTTTAGATCATTAATAAGCACTGTAAATATAATTAGAATTGGTGAAGAAATGAAGGCGCTAGAGTGTAAACAAGCAAAAATACAGCAAATCAATACCTGTGCATGAAATTGATCAAATTGTGAAAAAACACAGAGTAAACATCAAACCCGACTTTTTTTATTTTAAACAATTTATCAAATATATTTAGCTGACAAGTCTTATTATTATATTAGTGTTTTCATAATGGCCTTGTTATTAGTTTGAAGACTCATAAAAGCATTAGGCCGAAGGCTAATATGACTGTCTGAAGACAAAAAGAAGGCCAATATGATAACATTTACTTATTGACAATTTTATGACTACAGAATTCAATATACCCCGGTAACAGCAGTTTCATAATCGTGGCAGTGCTGGACTGCCAATTAGAATGACCGAGCAGTTTTTTTTAAGAAGGCTGTGATTTTTCATTATTTTACATAAATATCATATAATATAAAACTGCATGGACTTACCCATCTTGGAGTTTGAGACTGAACTGAGAACTGACCAGCCTCAGTACAAGGTAACTCTGCATGATCAGCAGCTATAGTGGCAAGGATGTTCAGATCAACTGTAGAGGATGGTATACTTGTAGGTTCAACAGGGGGGGTCTCTAACAAGTTATCTTCATTATCAAACTGTGTCATCTGAAATAAAATATTACTACTGATATGAAGTATGGCCCCATGAAGTACGTATCATCCTGGAAATTGCGAATGAAGGAACAGTCTGCTTTTGCAGTAATTAATATGTACATAGTATATTGGAAAACTAAATATTCACTGTGGTGATTCGTACAAGCAGTTCCAAATCCTAAATTCACAGACTGTTTTATGACCCGTCTAACTGGGTAATTCACTAAAATTAAAATATTCACAAATTAGTCTAGCAGTAGGCCTATGTCTACTCAGTCAAAATATATAAGGAATTTAAACTACAAACAACACATTTCAAATGTAACAGTGTGGTATACTATATTGTATTATAAATTGGCTGGGATCCCTATTCACCAGCCCGATTAGTTCAGTTGGTAGGTCGCGGGTTCGAGCCCCGCATCGGGTACATTATTTTCCGCCTCCTATTACATTTGGTGCCGTGAGAGTGTGACTAGCCTTGGAATCCTAGAGCTAGGATGAAGCAAATGGCTGGGTTAGTCTAAAGAGCCTACGGTTGTCGTGCTTTATTCACTTTGAATAAAAAGGAAGGAGGATCGAATGTAACGGTGTGGTATATTGTATTATAAATTGTCTAGGATATTCACCAGCACGATAAGCTCAGTTGGTAGAGCATCTGAGTCTATTCTGACTTGCAAGCAGGTGGTCGTGGGTTCGAGCCCCACATCGGGTATATTATTTTCCTCCTCCTAAATTACACAATGATTTTAATGGATTCTTTTGCATTTTAAAGACATCTCTGGTGATAATTTTGTATTGTTTTTGTGGAATTCTTTTAAGTGGGAAATATAGATTCATTGATAAATTTTGAGGGAAACTATAGCATTTTAGTGGAAACTATTTAGAAGTCTTTTGGGCTAGCTGAAACAGTCTATATAAGGCGTTAAAATATACGAAAAAAATGACTGTGGACAAATAAATTCATAAGCAATCATTGAATCATACATTGCAACTGGTGAAGGAAATCATGACGCATCGGTACGTATCTATATATTACAGATCAGCAAGAACGCGACATGACCTAAGAACGTGAAACAAAATGGCGGGTGGGGCATAAAAAAATAAGCGAGTTACTTACATCTAATCCTCTCCTTTTAATCGAAATTGAAGCTGCTGATGGTCTGGGTTTATGTTCGTGTTGTTTCTGAAGAAACAGTGTTGGAACAGCCTCAGGTTTCAATGATCTCCTGAATTTCACTCCATGTAACCCGATTCTGCGAAGTAGCGAATCGGTCCGCTCGAACGCGTCTTCTGCAAAATGTTTAGAGCACAGTTTGCTGTACTGTCCTGGCTTAAAGGCATGCCCTTTATCGTCGCTCCTGCTGAGTCTCTGCACCCAAATTGGTCTCACAGACTCAAGTTTTGGGAAGGAAAAGAAGCCTACTTTGTCTCTCCCAGACATAGACGAACAGCCGTAGGCTGCACAACAAACCATTATTATCCAAATATTAGTCCGAACAAATACAATTCAAACACGAACTTACAACAAAAAACAAAATATAGTCATGTACAAAAGAAAATGATGATATTTAAGAAGTCTTATGTGTATACACGCTGTAGGCACGCTAACATCAAGAATGACGTCACAAAATCAAGGGGAGTAACCCTCCCTGTTTTTTTTCCGGATATTGGTTATCGTGTTACAAAAGTGCGTTTTAAAGGCCTTTCGGTATTTTTTTCAAGCCGTATCGTGGTATTAATGAGTACTTATGCTAATGAATAATTTTATTTGAGATAGTTTAACTATTCTACATTTTTCTATGAATATGACCTTTAATGTTATATATAAATTATGCACTATATATAAAATATAAAGTATGTAACTATTTTATTGAGGCAGATTGTATTTCAAATTTCAAATGTAATTGTATATTGTCAAAATTGAAAGAAATGCAACCAAGGTAATAATGTTAAACAAGCAATATCTCAATCCTTACTTAAGTTATTGACCAGAAACTGATTTTCTATTTTTAGCAACAGTGACCTTGACCCTACTGGACCTAGATGCAATTCATGGACTGCATGTAAGCTACTGTTCAGTTAGGTTAATTGTAGAGTGACGCAGTGGTCGAGTCCAATTTTACAGTGTAAAACCATTGTCAAATTATCAGTAGACATGTAAGCTGACTATATGACTTACAAATTTCTTTGAGCACATCAACTGCCGGCGTTACGCATTTGGTAACGATGTTGTCTATTGATACACCCATTGTTGTGAAATTATCGGTGTGAGACCGCGATTTAGTAATTTTTTGCAAATTATTTTCTATTTTTATATATTTTTTTTTAAAATTTCGTCATTTTCTTTTTTCGTTTTTGTAAGGATTATACTAGATCTAGTGCTTATATTATTATCATTTTTATCGTTTTGTATATCTTTTACATGTAATAAACATGATGAAGAATAGTCTCAGACATTTCGCCATAATTCTGGTAATTACGATTGGTTCGTTATTAAAAGTCCATCTATTTTAGCTACATTTGTGTAGTTGGCCTTCAGATAAGTTGGCACGAAGTACTTGTGCACGGTACTAATACTGCAAGTACTTTTGCACTACACATTTCGCGTTTAACAGTACAATATAATGCATTCTTTTTCTTCACAGTTTACTACTAAAATATTATAACAAACCTACCTATGTACTACAATTCATTTGCGGCTGAGATGAAGTTGAAAAAGAAAACGAAAAAAAGAAGAGACAACCGGTGAGGTTCGAACTCGCGATAAAATTTTAGCTCTTGGGCATTTCTAAAGGCTGTACCAACTGCGCCAACCGTACATCTACAATTGCATTTCTAAACTGTAATACTATATATTTGTTTCTTGTAAACCCACTTTACCTGTTCAGATAATGGATGAAAACTTTTGTGTACACATAAAATGAAACGTCACATTATCCTAACTGAACAGTACCTACACACAAAATTTCATCGCAATATCTTAACAATGTGTACACTACGGTAGCGCTATGCACTGACCTGTGTTATTCTGCTCGGGGCATTATGGGTATTTGCAGGAACTACTTACAAAATGGAAATTATAAACAATAACATAGCGTGACGTCACCGTATGGTACACATTGGAGCCAAGCGTACCTCAACATTGCGTTTCATTGAATAATGAGTGTTATTGACGAAAGCATAAGAATAGAAATGGTACTACGTATTCATTTTACATAACTAAACAAATTTGTTAATAACATACAACCGATATATGGTTGTTTTACATTTTTAATCCTTCCGCGGAACTATACTTTTAGCGTATGTATAACTATCTAAATGTAGATAGTAATCAGTTTTATGTATAGAGGTTAGACAAACGTAGTGACGTCACGCTATGTATAGAACCAATATCTTAATCCTTGATTAAGTTATTCACTGGAACCTGACTTTCTATTTTTAGTATATAGTGACCTTGACCCCAAAGACCCCAAATACAAACCCAAGCTAGGTTATGATTCAAGGATGCTAAATACCAAGTTTAGTCAACATTGGTCATTCCAAACTTAAGTTAATTTGACCTGATTTTGAACATTTGACTATTGGCATCAATTTGTAAAGGAGATGTGTACATATAAATCACTTTATATTCATTTTTTCGCCAGGGAATCTTTTTCTTTGTTCAATTTCTGTTCTAAATTCAGCTACACCACTATCCAGTATCAATATACATGTACAGGGTGATCATTAATATATGATAACATAAATAACTTCAATAACTTTGTCAGTTATTAGGATAATATATATTGTTGTAGACATTTGATTAGCGTACACATGTAAGATTTATTCTGCACATACATCATTTTCAAATGTCACTTAGTTTTTTCACAGCAAATGTTCGAAATGTCCCCCTTTATTCTGCAAAATCAGCTGCAAACGACGTCGAAAATTACCTATTGTGTCATTGCATGTTACACCATTGATACTATGAATTTCGTGTCATATTGAAGTCTTCAAATCGAGTATTGTTTCTGGTTTAGTCTTTCCTTCAGGCATCCCCATAAAAAGAAATCCAAAGGATTTAATTCCGGTGAGTGAGGAGGCCAAGCAAAGATGGTCTTCAGCGAAATGATCTGATTGCCAAATTTCTGTTTCAAATTGCTCAAAGGCACATCCGCCATATGTGGCGTAGCGTCTTCCTGTTGGAACCAAACATTATCATAGAACATTTTCTTGCTTGAATAAATTTTCCATTGACTATTTTAATGTATCTTTTGTAAAGTCAGTGACATTTTCATTTTCTTCTTCATAGAAAAATGGACCGATTATGCCGTGCGTATTCAATGCCGCCTAAACTGTAACTTTGCCACTATGCAATGGTCTTCAGGGTTCTCAATCTGCTATTTGCTTTTCTGTCTGTTTCAAATTTAGAAACTAACCTTGTGATTTGTTGTGCAGATCGTGTAGCTTCTGAGTACATTTTTTTCAATTTATGCTTAACACGTTTCTGTGATTTGCCTAATTCAAAGTAGTTTTACAGTTTCGGCTTTTCCAGCTATCTTGGAATCAGTCAAAATGTATGACATCAACGATGACGTCATTGACATCACGTTGACGTCGCATGCATTTATTCATCATATCCAGCAAAAATTTGGGCTCATTAGCTTTGTAACAAGGGTCAAACCACTTCTCTATCATAAAAACTGACAAAGTTATTAAAGTTATTTATGTTATCATATATTAATGATCACCCTGTATATATATAAGTATTTAGTAATCAGGAGCTTTGACCCAGAGAGGTAGAAAAAGTTCAGATAACATGAATTCAGCCTTAAATTGACCAAATTGATATCACAGGTACACCAGACCCCTATGGTGGTATCCTTTGTATACATAAATTGATAGTACTGTGATATACCTAATACTGCCAGCGTCCGTATAATAGCAATAACTGGCACATGTGTGTCGCCTCCACTTCCATTTCCGCCTAGCATTTTATTTACATTACATACTGTGACTTTCAAACATTTTCATCAATGACTTATATAAACAAGAGGGCCATGATGGCCCTATATTGCTCACCAGATAAAAGACTCTTAGAGAAAGTTATCATGAGCCTTTGTAAAATTAAGTGACCTGGGGATGGGGCCAATTTTGCCCCTACGGCAATAATTTGAACAAACTCGGAAGTGTCCACCAGACAATGCTACATACAAAATATGTAAGCTCTAGGCCTTGAGGTGTTGGACAAGAAGATTTTTTCCCCTATATAAGCCTATATAAATCATGTGAACTCCGGGATGGGGCTAATTTTCATGCTGCATGGGGCCATACTTTTAACACAATTGGCAGCTGCACAGCCACCTTGAGACATCCGCAGCAATAACGTACGATTTTACACGGTGTCCGGGAGAAAATACTGTCTATCAATAATTGTGCTTGACTTACGAATACCGTAAGGTGCTGCATGAACACCTTGTGCTTTCCATCACAAGGCCATCACAAGACTAATGCAAAACGTAAGACAATCATATGAATTGGCAAGGTCATCACGCAGTTGTCCATCGCTATTAAAGGCTAATCTGCTCAGAAGTTCTGTTGATGACAGCAAATAGTGTCTATTATAAGGAAGCTCCTCAAATGTGCTGTTGTTAAAGGTCCATAGGTTCCCTTTATATCTTTGCTTCATGAGCGATGAGAGAACCATTTGACCATTTCCAACCACACGTAAATATTTGAACACTCTTTGAAGTCCAGAGTGGGAAAGCGTCATCTCCCAGTATGAACATGGAATGTTGAGATCATTTTTAGGAAGTGGCTTGGCCAAATGAAACCCGATTATGTTATCACACAGAGCGGTATATAGTGAACACTCATTGAACATATCAGCAACCATTGCTGATCCATTGCTTCCAGCAAATGACTGTCGAAACTTGTCTTCTACATCTGCCTAAAACATGAGCACAATGGAGCAGACCTCCCAGAAAGAAGTGGTTCATATGTGGCCACACGTTTATGGTGACAATCTTGCGGTTGCCGTGCAAAAATGTATTTTATATTTTCCTACGATAAAGGTACGAACATCTTGCTACCCGTGCGATCACCGTACAAGCATCGTATTGACACCTTGTGGTGCCTATGACTGGTGCGGTCCTGTACGGACATGCTGCGAATTTGTCTACGGCACTGCCAAATCGTACAAAAAAAAAATTGCAAGGCTGATGTGAACTGGGCTTAAGTGCTTCAGATGAACTTATGAATACAATAGCAAAATTCACCTGATTTATGGTTTTATTTCAACTTAACTATCAACCTGACTACTGACTTTGTGTAGACTGGTCTCCATGTGCATATATAATTTACTGATTAATCAATGGGCCACAAGTTCGATAAATAGCAGAAAGAAAAACATTTAAGCAGGAAGAAAAGCGTCTATTTGTTGGATCCAATTGCAAATCCCGAGGATGCAAAGTACTGCGGAAATGCGGGTCACAAAGTTACGTCAGAAAACCTGACTTCTTATCATGCTTTTGACTGGCTGATTAGCAGTATTTATATGCATACAAAGCAAAGTCAATATGGCTGTCAATTAGGGCTGAGTATCGATAAGAATTATCGATACGATACTTGTATCGATACAGAATGATCGATATCCGATATATCATTTGATATATGTTCTAAACATTGACTATATTGGCACAGGTTCTTGACACAAAATCAAATTTTGGCCGCATAAGATACTTATATACCTAATAATAACGTTAATTCAGTAGGCATACCAAACACTTATGCTGAACTGCAAAAAAAACCTATTTTCTTCTTGTGGTTGACTTCAGGTAGGTTTTATATGTGTCACAACTTTTTATTTGACGAAAATTGACAAAACACACACAACACAGTCCAAAACATGTTTTTAAAATTCATTTTTGTTTTGATTGATATTTATTTGATACGTACGTTAAAACGTTCGATACGATATATCAATCGAACCCTATATACCGGTATTTGATACGATATGTGAACCGGTACTCAGCCCTACTGTCAATAGGGCTGTCCTGATATGGCTGCATACTGGTACGTTCAGGTACAGTGCTGGACGATATGTGTATCATATCGGAAGGTCCCGTATCGGCTGTATCGCGTTTTTTTATTTTATATTAAAGATGCTCTTAGAATGTCGAACAACTGAACTAAAATTGTGATTTTACTCTTGTATCATCGACAACAATGCTTACTCAACTAATATCCGGGATTCCATTCCATTTATAGACATTAGCAGCGTGAGGTAATGCTAGACAACGAATTAGATTCAAATACTAGAACCAACTTTCAGATTTTGTCAAGTAGAAATTGACTTATAAATTGTATTACCGGTACGCCACCATGTAATTTTACATAAACAAGAGGGCCAAGATGGCCCTATATCGCTCACATGACAATCACTGTTCACTCATTAAAACATTGGTTTGAACCGGTGACCTAGTTTTTGACCCCAGACCACCTATGTTCGAATTTGTCTTACATATCATTAAGACAAACAGTCTGACTAGGTTTGGTGAAGATATGATCAAAATTTGACATCTACAATGTTAATAAGTTTTCCTAAGATTTGACCTTGTGACCTGGTTTTTTACCCTAGGTGACCCGTATTTGAACTTGTCCTTAATATCATTAAGACTAACAATCTGACAAGGTTTGGCCAAGATCCAATCAAAACCATGACATTAAGAGCTTTTACAAGATTTTTACCTAAGATTTGACCTTGTGACCCAGTTTTTGACCCCGGCTGACCCATCTTCATCCTTGACCCACATATCATTGAGGCAAACATTTTGACAAAGTTTGGAGAAGATCCAATTAAAACTGTGACATCTACAGTGTTAACAAAGTTTTCCTAAGATTTGACCTGGTGACCTAGTTATTGACCCCAGATGACCCATATTTATACTTGACCATTATATCATTAAAACAAACTATTTGACAAAGTTTGGTGAAGATCCAATAATAATTGTGAAATCTACAGTGTTAACATGGTTTTTCATAAGATTTGACCTAGCGACCTAGTTTTTGACCCAAGATGACCCATGTTCGAACTCGTCCAAGATATTATGAAGACAAACATTCTGACAAGGTTTCATGATCATCCAATCAGAACAGTGACTTCTAGAGTGTTCACAAGGTTTTCCAGCAATTTGCCCTAGTGACCTAATTCTACTACAGAAATGACCCATTATCAAACTTGACCTATATATTATTAAAATAAACATTCTGACAAAGTTTCATGAAGATGCAGTCAAAACAGTGATTTCTAAAGTGTTCACAAGGTTTTCCCTTATTTGGCCCTGGTGACCTAGTTTTTGACCCCAAATGGCCCAATATCGAACTCGTCCGAGATTTTGTTGATATTAATGTTTTGACCCAGTTTTGCTAAAATTGAGCCAAAAATGTGGCCCCTAGTGTGGTCACAACATAAAGTTTGACGAAGCACGACGCACACCGCACAACACACGACGCATGACGCCGGATGGAGAGTGATCCTAATAGCTCACTTTGTGACATGTGAGCTAAAAATGGCAGCATTTTGGTTGGCCGATTAAGGAAACAAAGAAGCATGAAGCGCGATGTCAAGTATAGTGGTGGGAGCAACCTTAGAACAAATATGTCTCACTGTCATGTGATTAATTATTCATTATTAATTTAGTATTGTTAATCAATTTGACAATCATAACCCTGATCCTTAAAACAATTTTATGTGGCTAGGTTCTATTCTTGATACGAGGTCATTTATGGAACAAAGATTAAACTTGCTTCTGTTATAATATTTCTCATAATTATTCAATTTCAACAAAATCAACCAACATAATTTTTATGTGTGAATCAAATTGATGACTTTAAGCACGAGAAAATTTTAGTTTTACATCTTTTTAACAGTTAAGAAGGACTTTCCACCACCAAACAAGTATGCAGTGTTCCCAAAAAACACTAATATTACAACGTTTTTCAATACTTTGAAATATTCTATATCATATCTTTGATATCGCATATCGCTAGTACGGCTGCAACGATTCGGGTACCCTACGGTTCGGTTCGAGTTCGGATATAACCTTCTCGGTTATCGAATATTCGATTCGGATATCTACATCAATATTAGACTACCTAAACTAACGTAGGATTTTTTAACCTGACTCCATATGTTTCATAAAAAAATAAGTTTTTTCTCAAACTCTTTTTACTCAACTTATTCATTAATCATACATGAATTTCTATTGTTCTGTTGTATGCAATTTAGAATGTTGCATTAGAAAAAGTTACAACGTTGATCTAACAACAGTTTCCCACAATTGAAACAATTTACCAACTGTACACTTTTTGGTCGAAAATTTCCAGGTAAAAAAACACCCAAGTTCATTCTTGATTTTCTATTCTATTGCACCGTGAAACTGAGGGCAGACTTGAAATTTTAATATTCCAAAATATACGTACAAGTCATTCTACTGTTTCAAAAAATATTTGTATGCACTTTTTTGAAGTACATTTATAACATACGACTAGTCTTCAAACCAAGATCTTTTCTCAAACGCAAACTCTTGCCACACATTCGATTTTAGTGACGCTGGATCAACAAGCAGTTTTTCGTGGGCCATACTTGTTTTTGTTTACATGCGACGCAGTAAATGAAATGACGCGCGCTGATTGGATAATATTATTGCCGGCGTACGCTAAATGACAATGCCAAACCGTACCGAACCGAAAATACGGATTCCAAATCGGATAATCGATCCGATGCCATGCATTCGGATATATTCGAACTTCGGTGAATCGTTGCAGTCCTAATCGCTAGTACTGTATAGCAATACGTATCGTAAAGTAAGGCTGAGATCTGTATCGGGACAGCCCTAGCTGTCAATGTGTCAAAGAATACTAACTGATGATGTATGATTTTATTGTTTTTGAGAGTATTTTTATGTTTTTTGGCAAGAAGACTTGTTTATGAAAATTGAATGGTTGTATGACAGTAAACTATGCATGACAATTTAAAGAAAGAGATGGACTTGTGGTATTACATATGACCAATATACACACCATCGCTAGTGAAGACACACCACTGGGTACCTAGGACAAACTGAACTCTATTTGTTTGATCATTAAATATGTATATCCCTCTATCACTCTATCATCTGTATCGATACTGCACACATTCAAAACTGAACATCACGGCAGGTGGTGGTTTGGCAACTTGCATATACAGATCAAGGACATAAACTAAATAAAACACAAAATACACGTATGTAGCTAAAAAATCTTGCAATGTTGTCACAGAAAACAGTACTATTTACAGTGTAACGCTGAAGACTTGAACTCCTTAACAGTTTCCAAGGATATTACATGGGCTGGAAGTACATTCCAGAGGGGAATGATCCTTGGAAAAAAAGAATACTTAAGGGCGACCGAATAAGAAGAAAATATCTTTTGTATTGATACTGATGAGAGGATGATAACCTTGTACTTCAAGGGGGTTTAAACACCTGGTTAATATATTTGTTCTTTTAAACATAGACCTGACCAGTTTTAAAGAAGAAAACTAGACTGTTAACATCCCTGTGATGTTGTACAGATGACCAAGATAGTTCCTCTAGCATTTCTCCAACGTGACTTTGTTTCCTCTATAGCCTACAACACCAAGCCGCGGTCCTCTGCACAATTTCTAACCTTTTGGTGTCAACATTTGAATATGGGTCCCTACCTGGGAAGCAAACTCTAAATGCGGACTGTCAGGTGTTTTAAAGGCAAGACACTTGGTTGCTTTAGGGGCAAAAGGCAAGTTCCTTCTCAAAAATCAGTGTGTCAAGAAGTGCGGTCAGTTGAATCTGTTGATGTATTATTTTATTGTTATTGCGAGTATTTCTATGTTTTTCGACAAGAAGAAGAATTGCCTCTGAAGATTAAATGGTTGTATGATTGCAGACTTGTACTGTCGTGCATTTTAATGCTGGTAAAGATTTAGGTAGGCAGTAAACCGTAACAGGTCGTACAGCAGGAATAGTACAGGACCCAGAACAGAGCCCTGGGGTACACCGGAAAGGTTGAAGACTCAACACGCTTGGACCGGTCACTGGTAGTTTGAAATCACATATTAGATTAACCTTGAGCGAAGCCAAATAGACTTTAATACAAGGAAACAAATATCGCTTATTCGCGAAAACACATGACATTCGCATAACTAGCAGTAACAACACTTATACCATACAGCACAAATAAAAGTAGCCAACAATTATACTTCATCGTTAAGTGGATCACATTTTATCAACAAGAATTAGCACTTACCATGTAGTAGTTCATAAATAGGAGAAAACTTCTGTATGATATCGAGCACCAAACGAAGAATCTATCCGTAGGTCTGGACGCTTGTAAACCTAAATTAAACTGGTTCCCGTTCCAAGTAGCAGTGCACCAAACATACAAGTCTACGGGAACCAGTATATCTTTACGAGGGATGAATAAATCGAAAACTAATCAGCATTTAGTTTATCACAGAAAACACAATATCAATGTTTACTAGTAGTTTAATATGAGTTTGGGCATTGCCTAAATTGTTGGTTTGTTGGTTTGTTTGTTTGTTTGTTTGAGTTTTACACCCCTTTTCAACAGTCAGAATCATATGAGGCGAACAGTTCATCTAACCATCGTTCTTGGGAATAACCATTATCAGACTCACATCCTCCATATGCATCTACCTACTTTCTCACATAGAGACATGGTCGCTAACTTAGCTCGTACCCACGACCCTCTATCAGTGAGAGGTTACAGTGATTCGGAGTCAATGACCTAGACGACTCAACCACGGAGGCAGGTCGCACTGCATAAACAGGGATTTATCCATTTGTCAAAATAAGAAAAGACAAACTGTAAAACTAAAACTAAGTTCCCAATTTTGAAAATGTTAACGTGTCAGATCAGGATTCGAACCCGAATCTCCCCATAGCCATTTACTGGCCTGGGTTGCTCTGTCCAGTTAAGCTATCTGACCTTAAAATTAAAGGTAGGCATAAATTGCAATTCTGTAATTTATGAGTTAGATTTATTAAGAAGTGAGGAATTAACAAATATAACACATTTGTTGTTAAAATAGACGATGATTATTACAGAATCCCTCTATGAATAGTTCAAATAAAAGATTGTTAACGGTTCCACGTTTTTCCAGAATAAGCCATTACCAGAATATTACCGAATTACACTTCTGAATTATGGGAGTATCCCTTTATTATTTTTTGTTGTTGTTGTTTACAAATGAAGGGCTCCATACAAAACCATACCTACTGTTTTAACTACGTTAATATTGAATAAGGAAAACGCATTTTTGGAAAAGTGTGTAATAGCAGATTATTGCTACAAGAGATTGATAACTACATGTACTACAGCAGTCATGTTATAAAGTTTCCCGTATTTTGCAGTAATTTATACTATTGTTATAGCAAAAAATGAGTTATTCGCCGCAAAATGTTATGTAAGAAAGGTCCTAAGTCAATAAAATCATGTCGGAGTTTGCATTTATGGCATGTTTAAGAGCTGCAAAGCTTTAATAGTACCATAAACTTTATCATGTACAATGTACATACAATATATTTAACAAGGATTGAAAACCTTCCGTAAATACCGAATACCACACATTTTGTCATCTTAACACATAATACAAGCTTTGTTTTTACTTAAACACATTAAAGTAGCTTCTTGAATTCTGAGTACTATTAAAAGTTACCGCTTGAATACTGAACAAACCATTAAAACATATCATTTAAAAGACTGGATGGAAAATGATTTAGGAAGGGGCTGCGCAATCCTTAATATTTAAACATCAGGCATCATATGTGATTGTGTGGAGTAGGTAGTTGGGTTTGCAACATCTACCAGATGAGTTACTAGCATGTCAATGATCTCGCATTTAAATAACTACATTAATACAAGTTCAACAATGATCTAACAGGAACTATATCACCAGTATTGGATACATGAATCTGTTTATGCAAGAAAATATTCATCATACAAAAACAAAAACAACATGTTTTACCAATTTTACTCCTTTTGTTCGCGCTTAGTATAAGAAAACTATGCAAAAGAAAGATTAGTTAAACATAAAGATATATACACCTGGAAATAAGTTAAGCACACCCGGCATTTTGCCTCGAATTTGACATGACCACAACTGAAAGTTTAAATTTTATTTGAGCAATGGTAAGAACGACCTTCCGTACTAATCATGTGTATCTCCGATAGAGTTGTGCGCACGGAAAGCTCGTGTACTTCGCCATTTCGACAATATATTCGTGAATTGAACTACACTTTCAATCAACACAAAGTACATGTACAAAATTTGATTTTGTTCTAACATATTGTCATTATTTTGACCTCTTGTCAACAAAATGGTTAGGAGAAGATTATCGGATGGCGATAGGTGGCAGATAATAGGCATGATTAATGCTGGCATGTCCTACAGTGCTGTTGGTCGTCAGCTTGGCTATAATCACTCTGTCATTAGCAGACTAGCTCAGAAGTATCGGCAGACGCATGACGTAAGGGACCGTCCATGATCTGGACGGCCATATGTAACAACGGCACGCGAGGACCGAAATCTTTTACGTCTCGTTAGACGTTTTCCGTTTGCAACAAGCACCTATCTAAAGCGAAACTGGTTGCCGCACAGGCATTTGTCGTCACGTACTCTGCGCAATCGGCTCAGATCTGCAGGTTTAAAGTCGAGAAGGGTAATAAAACGTCCCTTGTTGACACTTGTTCATCGCAGGAACCGTCTGACATGGTGCTTGGCACGGCGTGGTTGGAACCTGAGATCAGGGAGAAAGATCCATTGGTCAGATGAAAGCAGGTTCCTTCTGCACATCATAGACGGGCGCATTCGAGTGTGGAGGCAACGAAATACAGCCTACACACCAAGAAACATTCTTCCTACGGTTCCCTTTGGTGGTGGATCAGTTATGGTATGGGGTTGCTTGTCCCATGACTGTAAGTTGGACATTGTAACTGTCCAAGGAAATCTGACAGGTGATACTTATGTACGAGACATCCTACATCCAGTCGTCGTGGACCATTTTGATAATCATCCATTGGCTTCCCGACCTGTTTACATGGACGATAATGCCAGACCGCACCGAGCCCATGCTGTAACACAGTTTTTGCAACGGAATGCCATCACCACCATTCCCTGCCATGAGTCCTGATTTAAACCCACTGGAACACGTGTGGGAGATCCTGGGCCGGAAGATACAGAATTTGGACCCACCTATAGTCAACCTGCAACAACTGGAACAAGCTCTGCACCAAGAATGGCAAAATTTATCTCAAAATCGCATTAGACGCCTTACTGGTAGTATGAGGAGAAGGGTTGAGGCTGTCATCCGGGCACGTAGCGGTAACACACGTTATTAAAAATTTGGCTACATAATGTCATTTAAGGTTAAGTAATCGTCAACATTTACCAAAAATATCCACCAGTAAATGTTTTCTAAACGCTCCAACACCATACTTATAAACACCTACATTTTTGGTAAAAAAAACACATTTGCTTATGCTTCAATAATTTGGATAAGAATAAACTAAACTCATAAATTTACTGGTTTATGATTACTAAATTGCTATCGCTACTTATCAAATTACTATTTCTTAGCTCAATTAAGTCGTCATCTCATGACAGTGCTTTCAATCACAACCAATTTTAAATTTCCGGGGTGTGCTTAACTTATTTCCAGGTGTATATAATAGCTGGAACTTTAATCTTACCAATGTATTGTTAAAAATTGCGAAAAACATAACTTGGTAAGTCATGCATGTAAACGATTTTTAAACAAGTGTCAAGTTGTGCAAGATATGACCAATGATGAGTTAGGTTCAATCTTGCATTGACAAAATTACTATTCTTAACTCTGAAACAGGAGAATACATGGCTAGAAGGGAGTTTAACAGGTGGGAAATGGTCTGTTTTATGCAACAAAGGTATCCACCCACCATGAAAATGGGAATATCGCCAAGTGCCCCTGCTTGTTGGTCCGACGTTTGGTATGGTTTTGCATGGACCCCTTCAAATGTACTTGGTTTAATTAAAGCCCGGACAGAAGACCAACATATATCTTTGCAACTTCATAAGAAGTATCTAAACGATAAAGTGACACGATATTATACATAAAATGAAGATTCCGGTAGAATTGATGGTCATAAACATAAAAATCAATGAACCTAAACAAAAAAAAGCAAAAATAACAATTATCCTTTTTGGTGTTAAAATCCGCACAGTCAGATAGTGAACATAGATATACATAAATAAGTATATACTATCATGCTATCATGCACGGAAAAAAATTCATTACTGTCCAATAATATGACAAGAATCTGCATGACACGTGTAGTTAATTATGTGAATATCTGAAATACTAAGATAGACACGGCCATCTCGTATGAAAGCAGTTGAAGAGGTCTATGAGCTAGTATTTACATGGGATGAAATTACAAATATATATTTTTAATCTGTATTGGAAATGGAAAGAGAAAATATGTATATACATTATGTGTATCAAGCAAAATATCAAACCTTGTTCTATGAAATAATACAAAACTGAATTTAAAAAATGAATGATAGTACGTGCATTGGCAATTAATTTTGCATGCGTGGACTACAAGTCTTCACTAAAGATGGGTTATCAACATTTGTGTTTACTTATTCTCATTTGAAATTACCTAAAAAGGCCAAAAATTCAAATTCAAGGGCGGATAATTAAAAAACGGGCACCGCGATCCCCATTTCTTTTGGCTTAAAATGTTTCTATTATCATATGCTATGATCATGCATAAAAATCTGTTTATACGTTTTCATTCTGTCTATATGTCTATGTGCAGATATGTCCTTAATTACATTTGTATAAGTCAGATTGGTGTTTTCCTTTAATTTTGTTTAATGTATTCTTCTGTGCCATATTGCACCTTAAACTGTACGTTAAACTCGGAGTTTTTAATTACTGACCTAAGTGCTGCAATTAAAGTTTTGAAATACAATTTTAATTAAGATTTCTAGAAATTTTAGAAATGAAACAAAGAAGCTCATATCAGTGGAGCAGTAAAGGAATTATATGTAAAGATAATTCTAGCATAGCCTTGAACAGAGAATTCAAGGGAGGGGGTGCACCCGGCGCAAAGTATGTTATCTACCTTGCAGAAATCAGTAGCATCCGGCACTAGGTAGTATTTCCGATAATAACGATGTAACAGAAGTTTCAGACTACATCCATCTGGGTATCAGATATGATAAACTACTTCAACGACTTCGTGTGTCAATGATGTCTGCAACAAACTAAGAGGTACGTTTCTTAATATATGCAACAGTAGTATTCACCCATGCAGCTTAACTCCGATATCTTCATTCCCAAAGACTGTTTGAAGATGAATCATTGTCGTCTTCACTACGTGATATAATTTGTATGGGCGTGTGTCAAGCATACTTGACTCTGTGGCGCTTTGTTTAGCCCATATATGTTTTCATTTAAACTTTTTATTTAGATATTGTCATTAGGCTTTATTCAGTAAAGCTTCCTTTTGTTATATATGATTTGTTAGAACCTTATACTGTGTATAAGGTCTCTGGCTTTACAAAATAAAGCCCTTTCTCAATTCAATTTTGTGTCGTTTTTCATGTAGCATACAAGCTTCACCAGTCACCAACACCATGAGGATTATAATGTATATAATGTGCGTCAACTACCTACCAGGCTTATCGTGTTCGAAAGGAAATTATAACTAGACTTAACTATGCAAGGGTATAGTTTACATTATAAGTAAATTGAGCAGGGCTAATAATATTCCCGCATGTTCGAAATGCACACAGCATACTGATGACATGATTGTACAGATGATCATGTTTTGTGAACCCTTGTTAACCCTTGTATGATAATTCCAGATTATTTATATCAGCAAAGAATAAGTAAATTATATTAGTATTGATGTGTTTGTATAGGATAACTAAACATGTCATTTGCATGTACATATATAATTATTTATGTAATCGAAATTAAATGTCCAATTGTATAATATTTACTACATGTTCATATAAATCGCATTGCACTGTTTAACTTCTATAAACGGTCAATATGGTCTATTCTGAATGTTTCTTGAGTAAGACTCACTTACTTGATTTAATAACTTGCAGATGAAGTGTGTGATGTCACTTTATTTTGTGACAAGCTTCACTTACTCTAAAATACTAGGACAATTTATATTTGACCTGTACGCCTCTTTGGTGGTGACATATACATATAAAATATATATAAAAAAACAACAACATCGGTTATAAAAGTTCAGCTCGACATGTAATAGGACGTTAAATAAATCAGGACAGAATTAACACTAACATTTGTTTATATTTTGATTTCGTTTTTAACTATGTAAAACATTGTTATGATTGATCAAATAATCGATAAGATGATTTTTGCATTTATTGAAACGTCTTGAACAATATCGTTTTAAGGCCTTCCTTTAATGTCAATACGTCTCCTTTACTACTTGTTCTTTTTCACTATGTCTAAAGAACGAAGAATGTAACTTTTATTGCATGAACTTAGCGTTTTCTTCTGAACTTAGAACTTAATGAATTCTTTTGCTATGAAATCGTCTAATATGGTCAATATTTAGGTTGAAAATGTATGTTAATACGCTCGCGGGGTTTATCTATATTATTTCAAAGAAAATAGTTTGGCTACAATTAATCAATTTATACGATGGGAATGTTGATAGTTATGCCTCTTTATTTCTTCATGTACATATGTTAATATGCTCATATTGTCATGTTATACATGGATTGAGTATGAAAATAAACTTGGAATAAATTCTAAACAACATTATACTCGTATATTGATTAAAGTAAACATACCAGCGTGTATCTCAATTGTGTAAAATTGATTCTGATTATTAATTATGAATATCAATTAACTGATGGGTAACATCAAGTAAAGAACCCGTACGGAATTGTTTTTTATTGAATCGTGAGATATGATTTTAATCTGCAAAAATTTTGATGAGATATATTGATATTTTGACGGAACTTAATGAAGTAAACAAACCAGCTTGTAAATTGCAATTGCGTAAGATTCGCATAACTAATACAACAATCCCGCGAGATTCGCATAACTAATACAACAATCCCGCGTGATTCGCACAACTAATACAACAATCCCGCGTGATTCGCATAACTAATACAACAATCCCGCGAGATTCGCATAACTAATACAACAATCCCGCGAGATTCGCATAACTAATACAACAATCCCGCGAGATTCGCATAACTAATACAACAATCCCGCGAGGTTCGCATAACTAATACAACAATCCCGCGAGATTCGCATAACTAATACAACAATCCCGCGAGATTCGCATAACTAAT
The DNA here is from genome assembly GCA_964023205.1 of Lutraria lutraria. Taxonomy (NCBI): domain Eukaryota; kingdom Metazoa; phylum Mollusca; class Bivalvia; order Venerida; family Mactridae; genus Lutraria; species Lutraria lutraria. The sequence continues at coordinate 36,970,700 of OZ026833.1, forward strand.
ACAACAATCCCGCGAGATTCGCATAACTAATACAACAATCCCGCGAGATTCGCATAACTAATACAACAATCCCGCGAGATTCGCATAACTAATACAACAATCCCGCGTGCATATTATTGTTGTTTGAATATCAAATATGAATATTAATTCGCTGAGCAGAACGGAAAATCATGTAAACAATAAGTGCGCATTTCAATTTTATTTGACTCATGTTTGATTATTAATTATGAATATCATTAACAAATAATTTGAACGTAATATCATGTAAACAACGCGTGTGCATTTCTGTTTATTTGACTCATAGGACTGATGAAAAAATAGACCGGATATATTGATATTTGACCGGAACTTTAACTAAAAAACCAGCGTGTACTGCAATTGTGTTAGACTGGCATAATTTATGAACAATCCCGCGTGCATTTCATTTTTGTTTGATAATTAATTATGAATATTTATTAACTGATTTGAATGTTACATCAAGTAAAGAACCCGTGCGGTATTGGTTTTTATTTGACTCATATGATTTATGCAAAAATGATGAGATATATGAATATTTTGATCGGAACTTAATGAAATAAACAAACCAGCGTGTATTGCAGTTGTGTAAGATTCGCATTATTAATACAATAATCCCGCGCGCATTTCATTATTGTTTGAGTATTAGTTATGAATAGTAATTAACTTATTTGAACGGAACATTATCTAAACAACAAGTGCGCATTTCGTTTTTATTTGACTCATATGTGTTTGATTATTAATTATGAATATCAATTAACCCATTTGAACGGAATATTATGTTAACAACGCGGGCGCATTTCTGTTCATTTGACTCATACGATTTTATGCACAATAGACCGGATATATAAATATTTGACTGGAACTTTGATAAAAAAAACCGGTATGTAAAGCAATTGTGTACGATTGGACTAATTAATAAAAAACGCGTGTTCTTCATTTGTAGTTGATTATCAGTTATGGTATTAATTAACGGATTTTAATGTAACATCAATTAATGAACCCGTACGCAGTTGGTTTTTATTTGACTCATATGATTTGTGCAAAAGATGATGAGATATATTGATATTTTGACGAAACTGAATGAAATAAACAAACCAGCGTGTATTGCAATTGTGTAAGATTCGCATTATTAATACAACATTAACCCCGCGTGTATTTCATTGTCGTTTGAGTATGAATTATGAATATTTAATTTACTTATCTGAACGGAACATTATGTAAACAACAAGTGCGTATTAATTAACCATGTGAATGGAATATTATGGGGAAAATGCGTGCGAATTTCTGTTTATTTGACTCATCAGATTTTATGTAAAATAGCCCGGATATATCAACATTTGACCAGAACTTCAACCAAAAAAAAAAAAAAATAAGCGTGTATTACAGTTGTGTAAGATTGGCCTAATTACTAAACAATCTCGCGTGTATCTCATTTGTGTTTGATTATTAATTTTGAATATTGATTGACCCGTGTGCAATGATTTTTTATTAGACTCATATTATTACAGGCAAAATGACCAGATATATTAATATTTGAACGTAATTAATGTAAACAGACAAGCGCGTACCTCAATTGTGTAAGATTGTTTCTGATGGTTGATTATGAACATTTATTAAATAATTCGAACGGAACATTATGTTAACAGTCCATGCACATTTGATATTTTCATTTGTCTGATATGATTTTATGTACAATTTGGTGTAGAATTGGCATAACTGATAATAATCACGCGTGTATTTCATTTTTGGTTGATTATTAATTATTAATATTAATTAACTGATTTGCACGGGGCATCAAGTCAAGTACCCGAGCGCAATGGATTTTTATTAGACTTATATTATTTCATACTAAATTAATTAGAAATATCAATATTCGAACAGATTTAATGTAAACAAAGCAGCGTGCATCTAAATTGTGTAAGATTGTTTCTGATTATTAATAATGAATATTTTTCGAACGGAATGTTATGCAAACAACTCGTGCACATTTGATATTTTCATTTGTCTGATATGATTTTATGTACAATTTGGTGTAGAATTGGCATAACTGATAATAATCACGCGTGTATTTCATTTTTGGTTGATTATTAATTATTAATATTAATTAACTGATTTACACGGGGCATCAAGTCAAGTACCCGAGCGCAATGGATTTTTATTAGACTTATATTATTTCATACTAAATTAATTAGAAATATCAATATTCGAACAGATTTAATGTAAACAAAGCAGCGTGCATCTAAATTGTGTAAGATTGTTTCTGATTATTAATAATGAATATTTTTCGAACGGAATGTTATGCAAACAACTCGTGCACATTTTATTTTTATTTGGCTGATATGATTTTATGTAAAAATAATGAGATATATTATTTATAACGGGAATTTAATGTAAACAATCCAGCGTGTATTTCAATTGTGTAAGATCGTTTTTGGCTATCTATATATATATTTGTCGATGTACTATGTATAAGACGAAATAAATATTCTGTTCTGTTCTGTTCTGCTATTAATCAAGAATATTAATTAACTTACTTTAGCGGAACATTGCGTGAACAACCCGTGGAAGCGGGACTATTTCAGGAATAAGTTACGATTTCTACTTGGATGTAAAATATGATTTCTAACAAAAATCGAAATGAAGAAATTAATTCTTTCCTATCTAGTTGATATTGCACACTCTTTGTGTATTGAATAGACTGAATAAAAATTGAATATTTACGAACCGCGCATATCGCATTTGGCATTTTCAAAATGATTTGTAGTATGAAATAGCATTTTTATCAATTTGATTAAAGAGAATTTAATGTAATTTAAGAGCGTGGACATAGACTATCAATAACGAATTATTTGGTATTAAAATTGTCCAAAATGTTCAACATTTAGGTTGGAAATGTATGTGAGTACGGCAGCGGGGTTTATTGATATTATTTGAATAAAAATAGTTTGACTACACGTCCTTATTAATATATTTATATGATGGAAATAGGTTTTGAATAGCAGGCTTAGCATATCTTTAATTATGTTTCCGTTTGTTTACATGCGTTGGTTGAACGTAACCTACACAATTGTAAATGTCTAAGATCAAAATAAATAGTACTTATAACGTTGCGTATTTCACGGACAATATTTCATTTTTATCTTAATATGCAAGATCGAAATTCTTATACATTGTATTTGCCGTAATGAAGAAATAACGTAATACAATATCAGTGAATATCACGGAATTATCTGTCTGTATTCCTTTATATGAACGTCAAATTGGTCATACAATTATATGATGAAAATGTGTGTTATTTTTTGCGATTCTTATGTACCTGTATATATAATGCATGCTTTTTTGCACAAAAAAACGTCTAAACTTATCATAATCAATGCTAACTATGAATATTATACATGAATACGTGTATATTAATCTAACTTGAACGTTATCTTTAGGAAATACTCAATATTTAGGTCGAAAATAAATGGTTTTCTGATCGGGGTTTGATTATATTTATCTACGTCAATGTATTGAATAAATGCCCTAATGAATAATGGGAATAATATTTAAACAACAAGCTTATTATGTCTTTTAGAGTTTCGTATCATTTCATGCAAAAATGACCAAATTCATTAAGATTAGCATAATTAATAAAACAATACCGCGTGTATTTAATCATTTCTGTTTATTTGGCTCATAAGAGTTTATGCAAAATAGACCGGATATATTAACATTTGACCGGAACTTCAACCAAAAAACCAGCGTGTATTACAATTGTGTATGATAGGCCTACTTAATAACCCCGCGTGTATTGAAAAAAACAACACAAAATGCTTTTATTTATGGAGAATTAGGACGGGTTTCATTTAATTGTATTCAGCATGTTTAAGTAATCAAATACTGGCTACGTATATTACAAATGTCTCATTCAAAATATGTATACATAACTTACAGCACGCTAAAAATGGACTTCGAGCAAAATCCATTGAAAAATAATTGGTGTAAAAATATTTATGATTTATTGAATTCACTACTGAAGATAAAAAAGTCATTAAAAATATAGCCTCTTACATTTATAATGCGTTTGAAATTAGAAATAATATCATGTACAATAATTGATATCGTATAAAATTGTTCACATTTTCTATATTTATGCGAATATATATATATATTATATATTACTGTTTCAATTGCTATCTCATCATAGATATTTGTAAGTCTCACTTTTTAAGATTTTTTTAACTCTGTATATATGTACGAATTACTGTGACTAATGAATGTTTAGTCAAAACTGTAAGTTCAATAATTGAGTCGTACGGAATTGCAATATAATGTTCTATACTTTATCTATAAGAATAAGTATTATCAGTCTATATTCTGATCTTCTCCATAATATTGTCAAATGTAATAATTTATTTGATATAATATCATGCATTACTTATATTAGGTATACCATTGTATTGTGTCACACTGTTTGCATTGTGCTATGTATATCCTTGTGGACTTTAAAGCCTTTTGGAATTGAATAAAATATCTATCTATTTAATTCTTGTTTGGGTATGAATTATGAATATTAATTTATTCATTTAAACGGAAAATTAAAATGTAAACAACAAGTGCGCATTTCATTTTTATTTGACTCATATGTGTTTGATTATTAATTATGAATATCGATTAACCCATTTGAACGGAATATTATGTAAAACAATTGATGAACAATCCCGCAGGTATTTCATTTGTGTTTGATTATTAATTATGAATATTAATTAACTGATTCGCATTGGACAACAAGTCACTGAATACCCGAGCGCAATGTATTTTTTATTAGACTTATATTATTTTATGCAAAAATAATCAGCTATATCAATATACATAACCAATCCCGCGTGTGTTTCATTTGTGTTTGATTATTAATTATGAATGTTAATTTACTGAATGGAACATTATGTAACCAATAAGTTCGCATTTAATTTTTATTTGGCTCATATTATAATATGCTAAAACGACCAGATACATTAATATTTGAACGGCATTAATGTTTAAAAAACAGCGTTTTCTCAATTGTGTAAGATTGTTTCTGATTATTATTTATGAATATTTATAAAATAATCCGAACGGAACAACAGGTAAACAACCCGTGCACATTTTATTTAGTATTTTTCTGATATGATTTTATGATAAAAACGATGAGATATATTAATATTTAAAGGGAACCAGCTTGTATTTCAATTGTGTAAGATCGTTTTGGGCTTTTGATCAAGACTATGCATTAATTTAGTTTAATGGAACATTATGTAAACAACCCGTGTAAACGGGACTGTTGCCATATTTCAGGAATAAGTTACGATTTATATTTAAATGCAAAATTTGATTTCTAACAATACGTAACGAAGAAATTAACTTCTTACACAACTAGTTAATATCGCAAACTCTTTGTGTACCAGATTTAATAAGAATTGAATATTTCAGGAATAAATTACGATTTCTATTTAAATGCAAAATTTGATTTATAACAATTCGAAATCATTAACGTCTTACAAAAATAGTTAATATCGCACACTCTTTGTGTATTTGATTGAATAAGAATTCCATATTTTCGAATCGGTGTATCGCATTAAGCGCTTTTTATTATGATTTGAAGTATAAAATAACATATTTATCAATTTGATTATTCATAATTTAATGTAATTAAAGAGCGTGGAAATAGAATGTCAATAACGAATTATTTAGCGCTAATATCGTCTAAAATGGTCAATATTTCGGTTGGAATTGCATGGTACTACGGTCGCGGGGTTGGTTTATATAATTGTTCAATAGTTTGTCTGAACGTTTATCGCAAACATATTTCGAAATATTGCGTCAACCTTTATGATTTCATTTTACGAAAATCTAATCCACAGACATTATATTTACCTAACTTTTTTGTTGAAAGAGCCATATTTTAATTATCCTATTCTTTTATCTTGAACTTCAATCATCATGTAAAGTATCTTAAGTATTTGAAAATTGTAATTATTTAAGATATTGAAAATTAAAAAAAACATAATGTCTCTCTAATCCTAAAATATAATGCTTTGTGATGTTAAATTAAGTGAGGGGATCTATCATTGTGAAAATTAGTTGCAGTGCTCGAGATAATTTCACTTACTTCAGAAATCCATCTCAAATAATCCTAATCCAAAATTATTTCTTAACACAAATATAACACAGCACAAACACTACGCGTAAAACACTACGCACAATCACTGATCACAAAAACTATACCGATCACTAATCACAAATACAGAGCACATAATATGTATAACACTGTTGAAAAAGCAGTCTCGATCAAAACTTCAATTTAGTTCGGATGTTCTGGTATGCTGGTTTATCCTGAAATGTAATGGAAAATCATTAAAAACAAGCAACAAATAATTAAGTTCTGATGAATAACAGAATAAGTACATAATACAAGTTATCAAACACTTGAGAGTTTTAAGTTCAATGTCTCAAGTTATCAAATAATTATGAACTTGTAACTAACTTATAGGCATGTAATAAATGACAAATCATTATTATCAATGCACGAATGATATGTTACATGCTAAGAAAAGAGCTATAGGAAAAATGCTATTCACAAGGATGACCATTGAAAAATATATATTGTGGCCTTTTTGGCAGGTGACCTTCATTCAGATTTTATTATTTTGTTTAAAATCAACCACGGTTTTCCCTGAATGCACTTTATTCACAAGGTGGACGTTTTCGGAGATATGCGCTAACACAGGTTTGACTGTATGTAAGCTTGAACAACATGATAACTTTCAATCAGCTATACATGCATATATTAACATACAGTGAAAAGTAAGTTGATCTACATGATATCTGTATTTTTTTACAATATGTAAAAATATACTTATCCATAAAAAATCTATCCCTACTGCATTGCCGCTGAATTAATTATAGGGTTGATTTATGAAATAAATGGTCAATGAATACACGTTATGTGGTACAATTGCTAAAATACTAGTGCGTGTAATTAGTTACAAGTAGAAATGTGTAAGTACATTGACCAAAAATGATAACTGTACACTAATTGCTTTGTTAGTTTAACCATTCCTCTAAGTGTAAATACTCGCGATTATTCGACAGGGGATTATCTGAAAACCTATATAACATAACATAACATAACATAATGTTTATTCAGCGTTAAATATTCACATATTTATAGCCTAACAAACAAACAATAGTGAAAAAAACACAAATTCAAACAACTCTAGAACTTTTTCTGAAGAACAAATTGGCTTGCATATATGTATATTTTTGTATGGATATATTTCAAGGCTTATACATGGATATCATTGAAAATTAAAATTATTTTCTCATTGTACCTGTGATCTCAATCTAAAAGCATGGTAGACAAATTTTCCTAAGTTATTTATTGTGCGTTCGGACTTACAGCTTAATAAAGATATAAATTTATTCAATGTCGGCCATCTACAATAGTATGGAGCAAAATACTTCAGTCTAAGATCTCTGTATTTAGGACAAGCTAATACAAAGTGGTATTCATTTTCTACCACATCCATCGAACAGGCTAGACATTTTCTATGCTGTCTATCAACATTGGTATACCTGCCTGTTTCTATAGCAAGGTCGTGTGCAGACATTCTTAACTTACTTAGAGAAATTCTATAATTGTTTTCAACTATTGAATTGAGATATGTTTCCATGTTAAAATCATGTTTAAATAAACAATAAGAAGAAAGTTTCGTTGAATTATTGATTCTTGCATACCATGATTGTTTGTACATATCAGTAATTCGTTGTTTAATAGGTGAGTATTTAGGTGTACATATAAACTGATTATTCCACACGTCAGTCATACCAATATTGTTTAACAATGTTTTAATATTAAAAGCCCAGTTCGTATTGTCATATGTCATATTCATATCAGCATCCATTGCTAACATTTTATAAACACTCTTCAATATGGGATTGGTGGTTGTCAAGAGTTTTAGCCAGTAACTAATTAATATGAACTGCCTTACAACTTTCATTGGAAATCGCCCTGTTTCACCATATAAACAATCTAAGTTTGTGGACTTTTTGACATGAATAATCTTTCTCAGGAATTTACAATGTATGAGTTCTATATTTTTAGAGTCATGAAAGCCCCATACCGCAGCATTATAGTTTAAGATAGACCCTACTAAACTATCAAATAGTCTACATTTATCATGTGAGGACATATCTAGTTGGTTAAAAACAATGAACAAATTATGTAGAGCATAAGAAGAGTGCTGTGCTATCCGCTTTTGTGTTCTATACCACGAACCATTTTTAAACAGGTGGGTTCCTAAATATTTGAATGTTTTTACTTGTTCAAGTTCCGTTTCACATAATACAAAATTGTGGGTAGTGCCTCTACCTTTCTCAAAAATCATTGTTTTTGTTTTAAGTGTATTGATTTTTATACCCCACATATTACAATATATTTCAACATCATCTAACATTGATTGAAGTGCTTGTGGTGTTAAGGCAAACAACACAGAGTCGTCTGCAAATAACAACATAAAAACTTGCATCTCATCAATTGAAAAAATTCCTTCCATATTCGTATTTATACTAGATAGCATGTCATTCACGAAAAACAGGAAAAGCAAACTTGAACTTGGGTCTCCTTGTTTTACCCCAATATTTGAAGAGAAAAAATTCGATGTGCTATTTTTGTATCGAATACACGACCTAACTGAGTTATACATTGCCTGAAGAGCTCTAACAATTTTAGAGCTTATATGTTGTGATATCAGTTTTTGCCATAAGTAAGTTCTATTTATTTTATCAAAGCACTTTTCGTAGTCCAAAAATGCGCAATATAGCTTCCTTTTACTACCAAGCGTTTTTGATATAATAGCATGTAATAAAAATATACAGTCTGTTGTAGACTTTCCTTTTTGGAAACCGAACTGGTTATGTATTATAGACTCATGTGCAATTGACCAATTAGTTACACGGTTTAACAAAACTTGAGAATAGATTTTACCTAGAACATTTATAAGTGTTACGCCTCTATAGTTTTTAGGGTTTTCTATATCTCCTCCCTTAAATATTGGTACAATTATTCCCTCGCCCCAAGATTTAGGGTATTCTCCTCTGGTAAATAATCTATTAAACAAGTGTAGTAAAAAACTAGATATAAAGTCAAAAGAATATTTGAACATTTCAGCACAGAGATAATCAAGTCCGCTACTTTTGTTATTGTTCTGAGAAGATACAGCTTTGCTAATTTCTTCAAGAGTTATATCACGATCTAGGTACTCGTCAAAAATCAATGATTCGTCCGTCTGTCCCCGATCATCATCATTGCTCGCCTCTGAACAATACAGATTCTCAAAATGACTAAATAAATCATTAACGGTAACCTGTTCAGCTATATTCGAATGAGTTTTATATTGGGACTTTACTCGCTTCCAAAACTGTTTTGGTTTATTTTTTGCTAATTTCGTAAGAATAATTTTCTCTGCATTTTTAAATTTATTTTTCTCACGACGTTTGACCTTATTGTAATACGACTTTGTTTGTACAAAGGCCTTTCTATTTTCTTCCGTTTTCTCTCTGAGAAATTTATTTCTAGCAGACGTGTACAGTTTTCGCGCGGTGAAGCAATCAGTATTGAACCATTCGTTTTTCCCTTTAAAGGGACGTACGTTTCTTTTTGTTGTAGCTTTTCCTAAAATTGGAAAAGAATTGTCTTGCATAAAAACTACAAAACGCTCCATTATTTCATCTACGCAGTATTCGTTATTTAAGACATCAACGCTTAGTGACTTAAAAAAATCCGCATTAACTGATAACATGTTTGAGAAGTCGTTTAATTTTGCATCATCCCAACGTATATATTTCTCATGCTGTTCCGATTCAGACTGATTAGAATTTGAACAACTTTGTCTTTTAACTTTTAAACATATATTCAGCCCCGAGTGATCCGAGAATTCGTTCGGAGATAAAACTTCGAAATGCGAAATTTGTGAAAAAGTATCTCTATGTAATAATAGATAATCTACCGTACTCGATCCATTAAAGGAATGAAACGTGCACTCACTACTATTATTCGCGTGCAGTCGACCGTTCCCAATGAGTAGTGACGTATTTTTACAAAGCTCGATTAGCCTGTTGCCATGCAGATCGATCACGTGATCTCGATTCGCACGTGGTTCAATGTAAACAATGTTTGACAGATCGCTGTCGTCTGCATCGAGATAGCTGTCAAAATCGAGTACATCGGGAATCTCTGCCGTCCTTGAGTTTAAGTCTCCAGAAATCAAGATGGTACCAAGGGGCTTGTATTTTTCTATATCGGACTCAATTTGTTAAAAAAAATCAAAATTATTGCGGTCAATTACAGTAGAACCTGGAGGCAGGATATACGTGTTACAGAAATAAATATCTTCTCCTACATCAAACAATGTTTTGCAAAGTTTTACCCATAAAATGCCGTATTGATTTTTGTCTATAATAGATATTTTATCTTTAAGGAAATGTCTAAAATATAAAGAAATACCGCCACTGAAACGACATTTTCTAGTGTTTCTATTTTTGTTACCAAATAAATGCACACTTTGATATCCCTTTATATCTAAATTTAAATTATTGTTTTTTGGAATCCAAGTCTCTTGTAAGAAAACTATGTCATATTTACTCACATGTTCTAAAAAACTAGTATCTAATAATTTTCTACTCAAGCCATTTACGTTCCATGACAGAATCTTTACACATTGTTCTTCTTGACTCCACTATGTATGAGGAAGGGGGTCAGTGACCTTCCCATCTCTGTACACTTTGAACAGTTTGTTGTTTACAAAAAGTTTGTATCCGTTGACTCTCACGGCTCGACCTTGGTCTTCATGTTCCTTGATAATGTCTTGGAATGCTTTCCGGGCGTCTCTGGCAGGCTGTGGTCTTTGAATACCAACCCCTCGCTTCGCGTCCTTAAGTCGTGATTTAATGCCCTCTGTGTACGATTGTTGTCGTACTTGTTCACGCTCGGGAGGGTAGTGGAATTTTGCAACAATTGCTCTGGGCTTTTTAGCTTTATCGGATCCCATGCGATGGGCCCTATCGATTGTCATTTTCGTTCCATCTAGATCCATATGGGTATTGATGACTTCCTTTATCAGATTTATGCAGTTTTCTGGTGGGTCGTCTGGGTTTGTTGCGGTTTCTGGGATGCCATAAAAAATTAAGTTGTCCCTCATCGATCGTGTCTCGAGATCTAATAGTTTGTCGTTCATTTCGTCTCTCTGTTTCATGAAATTGTGCGACGATTTTTCCATGTCGGTGAGTTGTAACTTCATGTTTTTTATTTCATCAGTCGCAAGTTTGAGTCCCGTTTTTTGTTTCTCAAATTCCGAATTTATGAATGTACATGTTTGTTCAACACAGTTCACTTTCTCTTCTACATTTTTCAGTTTAGTTTCCATTAAAACAACTTTTGAGTTTATTCTACTAACCGTATCGTCGATTTTCTGCGCGGTCAGCTTCACAGCTTTGACTTCTTCTATAAGTTGAATCGCCCATTCCGGTGGTTGAGTTGGCGTCGGCGGTGGTCCATACATATGAGATTGAGGTGAGGGTTGAAAACCCATGTGGAATGTTGGAGGATACATGCCGACAGGCGAAGTCATGTTGGTCATCTGACTCATATTAGCAGGGTTCGATGTACACACTGGTGAAGCCGAATACTCGATGTCCTGATTACACAGCTTTTTCGTTGTCCGAGCTTTACACGCCTGTGTAATACTCGAGTTATTCAAGCATTGCCCACTATCAATATGGCCGCCGTCTAATTGTAAAGGCGATTTTGCTTTTCTTTTTTTGCGTTCTTTTTTCGTTAGTTTTTGATTTTGTTTTTGGTCAGGCATGAAGCCGAAATAACGATAATTGTTCAGTACCAAAAAATTCCTCACAAAATCCAGTAAAACTAATAATAAATCCAATTCATTCCTCTCTGATTGAATTCATGTTTTCACTATTCAAACCACGTGATTAATACGTGATATATGATAGATAGATAAATTCTTTATTTCATTTAGATTTGTGCTATTCGCACATCATCACTACATATTCATACAATTTAGATTTTCACATGATACATACATACAAACAAACATCCTAACAATCACTCAAGTAAACATACATACATACATACAAACATGTATACAGATACACAAACAAACATACTTTTACATATTCAAATTAACATGCATACAGTCATACATAGAAACAAACATATGTACAATTTCAATTCACAAACGGTCAATTGAGCATGATTATACTGTTCAATCATGCTGGACAGTTCAGTGGTAGAAAATAGGTTCGGTGGAGAATATAGGGAGAATGTATAATAATATATCATGTTGAAATTGTTCTTATATTCGAAAGAAAATGAAATATAATGTAAAGAGGGTTTAAATAAGAACACTGCAAAGTGACTATACTGTTCATTACATAAGCGTTAGCCTGCGTTTGCTGGCGAGTACAATAAAGTTTGCAAGATTTACGAGTATTTTTTTATTGGTGGTATTTAAGAGATCTACGAATTTTGCCACACATGGTCTGATATAATATCTTCTTGGTATATATCTTTGTCTCAAATCTTTATATTGATCACAGATTATTATGAAATGGTATTCGTCTTCCAGATCAGATTTATCACAGAGAACACATGTTCTTTCATTTCTAGGTTTTCGATTCCTACCATACCTTAAACTTTCTATCAACAAATTATGTGACGATGTTCTAATTTTCGTTATACAGTTACGTAACTTTGGAGAAAGTAATGTTGTTAGATGGCTAGATAGTCCAAACTTAGTTTTAATATACATATTTAATGTGTTTAACGTGTTATTATTCGATACATCGTTATACCATTTCTGAATAAAACAGTCTACAATAACTTTTTCGAAAACTACAATAAATGCTTTATCATCTATACTGTGCGGATTATCAAATATATAGCTAAACCCGTACTGGTCGAGTAATGACTTAACATTATAGACCCAGTTTTTCGTACCTTCTATGTAGCGTAAAAATGATTCATTATAAACTGTTTTTATTAATAAATTGTTGGAATTAACAACTTTCAGCCAATATTTAATGACATGTACATAGCGTTTTACATATAGCGGATATCGCCCTAGCTCACCATATATAGCCGCGTTACTGGTTGATTGCTTGACTCCTAGAATGGTTTTACAGTATTGAAGATGCACCCTTTCGAGGTCATGTGCCTTAGTTATTCCCCATACTGGGCAAGCGTAGTTCAAGATTGAGCCGACGAACGCATCAAACAGCTGCAAAGCTGTATCAGGGCGTATATCGAATTTCCTAATATTGCTTAGTAATACATACATAGCTTTTAGAGCTTTACCTTTTAAGCATTTTGTATTTAAAACAAATGTTCCGGTATAATTAAATGTTACACCTAGATAGTTGAAGTTATCAACTACTTCTAGCCGCTCTCCGTTGTAATTCCATATTTCGTCATGTTTAAGCGTACCCCTTTTGCGAAAAACAACTATTTTTGTTTTTGAAGTGTTCACTTCCAGTCCCAATGTTTCACAATAAGTATGTAGCGAATCAAGACTTGATTGTAAGTCTTCTATGGAATTTCCGCAAATAACCATGTCATCGGCAAACAATAAAATTATAATACAAACATCACTAAATGATAGTCCTGACAGTGAGTCATTTTGTATAAACAATTCAATATTATCTATATGTTCACACCCGTTTGTCCGAATTGTGTTGTCCGAATATCATGGGTAATCCGATGTGATATCATAACATGTACTTTAAAATCATTCAAACGTGTTTTACACATATTATCCTGAATCGTCAATTTACTCAGATCGAAGATTTTCATGCCTTTAAAGAGGCTTTTTAGACGTATCCAATTATATATCGAAGCCACACATAATGATCTTCTTAACAATAATGGGTATACACAATTATCATAATCTGCTTAATACAGTATAATGATTATCCCTTAATTTGGAAATGGTTGGTAAATTGCATTGAAGATATCATGATTTGAATTTGATACGCAATTAAGTGTTCACATCCATGTTAAAAGTTTATTCCAAAATGACACGAAATGCTACAAAAATACAAGTAAGAAAATACTTGCAATTCATTACAATTAGAAGTTGTTAAGCACGTCGGCACTAAATAGATACTTTACTCTTTATATGTCTCTTTTTTTGTAAGCATACTTTTGCTTGTTACTCTTAACGAACATCATGAATTATTTTAACTGCTATGGCATTGTTGTCTAAGTATTTCTTCAAGAGAAAAACGATTTTCTTGTTTAGTATATGCACGTCAACCTGTGCTTCACTTATTAGTTATATACACACAAGTAGAAGTTGTGCAACAACACAGATAGATTATTAGAATATATCTTATATAGGAATTTTGACTAAACAAGTGTCTGTGATAGATATAAGACGAGTCTTTCATCTGAAGTCCACATCGATACATGTATGCAGTTCACCCAGTTTTGTCAACCAATTAGCTGTAAGATAATTTCAAAATTGTGTTCGATTTATTGCATACATATTTCATAATATGTCTCACTAGCTAAGTAACTGGCTCACGTGACCGACCTAATAACCAGATATTGAAGTGTTTTTATTTTAGGCTAGAGTTTTTCATTTTACTGACACTGTTATAGTCATTGAAATTTATTTTTGCCCCATACTGAAGTTTAAAATTTACTTTCATTTTAGCCTTCGACTACTGAAACTGAAAGTGCACATTCAATACTTTCATTTGATATGTCAGAATTTCAGAAATATACAAATACAACACGTGTGTTTGGAAATCTATTGAAACATTTTAATCAGAAATACACATGTGACTTTCAATGACTTAGAGACTAAACACGCCTGGTACGAGTAGATCTATATATATATATATGGTACGGTAAATATTTAAGAGCATCTATGGAGGTTTAGTAAATAGTGTGCATGCCTATGCTTTGTAGTCAGCATTTGCTTTCACAGTATCACCAATACATCTGGCAATGCATTAGGGACGACAGATTGGACGAACGAAAGCTTTTAAAAAAGTGTGTCGTCCAAATACCGCCATGATACAGTACACTTACTCCCTGCACACACAGCTAAAGACAATATACAGTCGAAATAATTGGGAACTAATGAAGCAACATATCGGACACAATTTATATATTAAGAGGAGGATATCATAAAATACCGCTTGATCAATATATTTAATTTTTATGTGGCATTAATCAGAAGAACCGGTGCAAATAATGAAATATCACTTTTACCCTTTTATTTTTGTTCCATTTTTTCCAGAAATTATGACCACTGTGTTTATAAAACGAAAGATAAAAAACATGGCCTTTTCCAGTAAAGGGTTACCTTGAAGTTGGATATAATTTACATAATTGCACTTGTATACGAAATTTATAAACAATATCATACACAAAATGACTTTGCGTTACTGCTCGTTCAAAAGAGAAAATTATAAAACAAATATGATATTTATCCAATGGAATGCATCAAATTGTTGTATTTCTGTATTTCTTCCCTATATTAACTCGTTGACATCGGTGAGTGCACATGGAAGTTAACAGTTATCGAATGTGTCTTTGTTCTACAGTAAGAATTTACTAGTTCGTCTGGATATAAGTATTTTCAAGTTATGAATACTGATACAAGTATCTCATAAAATGTCATATAATAACATACAAGTATAACATACTTAGACTAGTAAAATGTTATATAATAACATACAAGTACAGTGTCATATAATTACATACAAGTAAAATGACATGTAATAACATACAAGTAAAATGCCATATAATAATATACAAATACAATGTAATATAATAACGTACACGTAAAATGCCATATACATTGTTATAACATACAAGTAAAATGTCATATAATAACATATATGTAAAATGACATATAATAACATACAAGTAAAATGACATATAATAACATACAAGTAAATTACCATATGATAACATACTAGAAAAGATCCTGGTTTCAGGTATTGTTATCGTAAATTGTAAGAATCCAATAGAGCATACTTTTACTATATTGGGTTCAATCATCAAATGGATTCAACAATAAAATGCACATGATCTTGACGCGCTCATACAACGTCACGTAAATCAAATAATTTCAGTGGATTCAACGCCCTTTACAATTATATTATATGGTTTTCCCCGGACTGTATTTATAACCAGTACTAACTTACCCTTCCACATGGAGTCTGCAACTTCTCAAAACGGGAGGAAAAAATGTCTTGGAAGGGTATGACCTGTCGTGACTAGGATTCGAACCCGGATAGCCGAGTTACATGTCCAGCATACTAACCAGTGCATCACAGCCGCGGCTGCAAATTGAATATCGCGATCACGATAGATACTGATACTTATTCTAAAACCAATTTTTGCACACAGTCATTACTATTCTTTTAAGGAAATAATCACTGATCTACAATTCTGTAATCATCATGTATACTTCTCTCCACTAATTATTACTGCTAATGTCGCTACCGTTCTTTTAGCGTTATGATGTATGAAGAACACCCGAATATGCACTGTAACCTTTAGGGACATTTTATATCGACGGAATCGTGACAAAAGAGTAACAATGCAACAATGCGAAAATGCGAAAAGGTCGGCTTTGTCATATTTTAGCATTGTTACATTTTCGCCACGAAAAAGCAAAGATACGACAGATGTAAGGAGAAAACACACGACACAGTTTTGGTGTCGTATTGTCGCCCTTCATCTGTCGCATTTTCGAAAATGCAACAATGCAAAGATTTGTTGTGGCGAAAAAGCGAAAACACGACATGGCATAAATCAGCCACCATAGCTTACCTCTGAGAGGCATTTGAAGAAAGATAGCCAGCCAGACTGTTATAAAACAGTATACATTTTGTAATATGTAATTATCTGACCGAATTCATTCACAAGCCAATATGAGAGGGAGTATTGGACAAGAAATACCATTTCACGCAAATCTCGTTTTACACGAGAAACATGCGTGTCAAAATATGCTCATGCATACATGTACATTGAACATAAACATTAGGTAGTGCTCGTATTGTGTTTGAGGACTGATTTACTTTCTTAAACAAAAAGGCACATTTTTGTACATCTGGTAAATACATTCATTCAATGAAGACCCAAAAAACGTAGCATTGTTTTACAGTGGAGAGGAAAAATATGTTGCTGTTTGTATAATCATATAATACGAGTATGTTTGAGATGAACCTGTGTTCATTATGATATTTATACCTACTGTCCATGAAAACATTGATAGGAAGTACAGTCGGTTTATTCTAAGTCCCTTTCACAATGGCACTGTCACCGAATATGATTCATACCGGTCCCAATCTTGTGCCTGCCTCCGTGGTCGACAGATTAATGTTATGCTGACCTCAAATTACTGAACCCTGTCACTGACAGAGGGTCGTGGATTCGATCCCAGTTAGCGAATATGTCTCTATATGTGAGAGAGTAGGCAGTTGCTTGCGGAGAATGGATGTCTAGTACTGGTTCTTCCCAGGAACGATGGTTAGGTGAACTGTTCGCCTCATATCACCGTGCCTGTTGAAAAGGGGCGTAAAATTCAAAGAAACAAAACAAACAAACTACAAGTTGGGGAAAGACATATATGAGAGGGAGTAAAATTCTAAGTTCTAACTACCTAAGAGACTAAAGCGTCCTATTTATTCTGTCGCATGATTTTGAAAAGGTGGATATATCTTTATTGAGACATTTACTCTTCTTATCCTTAACATTGAAACAGCAATCATATCATACAAACAACCGAACGCCAAAAGAAAGTTTACATTTTCTGTAATTCAACTAGCCAGTTGTTAAAGATCAAGAAGTTGTGAGTTCGAACACAGGACGAGTCTTACACTGTGGTCATCCGTGACTAATTTGACTGAAGATATAACATCCTATGTTAAATTGTCCCCCACCTCTGATTGCGTATGTAATGCTGTTAGTATTGGTTAATGCCTAGATGAACTCCAAGGAAGCTAGTCAGTATAACTGCCCGCCTAACTTTAATGTTGAAAATAACGCTAAATCCAATGAAATAAATAAATCATTTATATTGTATTGCATCAATATACTACATCAACATCAATTACGGTATACAATAAGTAATGATTTTATCTCTTATATTTTGTCTTTTTTATACGCACATGCTTTTCGTTGCACTTTGTACATATAATTAAAATATTTTCATTATGTTATGAATATTGTAGTAACCATGTATCGCCAATGTAGATATTTTCAAATGTATTTAGCCATGAACACAGGTAACTGTACCATGAATAGATTATAAAAATATGAAAAAAAATAACAAAAAAAAAACTTATTAATATGTTAACAATGTATATTTCAACGAAAATTCTCTGGACGATCACTGAGGTGACTTTTGTTTTTCAATTTCATCAAGGATTTCGTTAAATTCATGCAAGTGAATATACTTTTTACGGCCGTAATTGAACAAAAACATATTCCTGCATTGAAAGCTTTATTTATTTACATTACTTTACCTTCATAACATGTAATTCAACGTTTAAATTTCGATTTTATCTAATTATCAATAAATATTTTTTATTATTATTATTTTTTTTATTATTATTTTTATAATCTATTCATGATACAGTTACCTGTGGCCATGAACTTTACATTTAAAAACCAATAAAGTATTTGACATGACTGTGATAAATGTTGAACCGCGTACACGAATTCAATAAAACTGTGTACACGATTATGATTGGCAACAAGCTATTGGCCGTGTTTATCTAATGTTAAATTTCTTTTTGTGATAAAAATATCATTTTCCCACTATATATACGTGTCGTAGGTTAAATATGTGGTCTGGTTTATTGGTCCTGAAAGAAGGAATAACACGCTATGCATTGAACATTTAATAAATATTTCGTGCGTCTTCACGCGACGAAAGCAAAACGGCAAGTGCTTGACCACAAGTACAAAACATAAACTATAAAATGATACAAAACATGATAGTCAACAGCAAATGGCATAAAGAACACAATGCAAATATTTACCTGAAAGAAGGAATAACACGCTATGCATTGAACATTTAATAAATATTTCGTGCGTCTTCACGCGACGAAAGCAAAACGGCAAGTGCGTGAGTGCAGTGAACTATGGTATGGTCGTATATAAAAAAACATATATGACCGTACCATTCCGGACTGGAACAAAGTTAATGACGATGATGTTAATGATAGATGATGTACAAGTGGCCAAATATATAAAGTATGATAAATAATAATATAATAGTCGCCCTGCGACATTCTCCCCCTCACCGAAAAATGCCGTCCCGACATTTCAAGAACTAACTACAATGCTACAGCATATTTCTATAAATACAACTACTTAATCAACAGCAATGCCAGAAGGACACAATTACAAAGATGCGCGCTAGCAGACCATCATGTAATACAATTACTCACATCTTAATATTACAACACTATAAAAACAATACTAATACTTATTCAACCTGTATATTGTAGTTCCATCAGAACACAATATCCACAGAAACTGAATCAAAGTACTAGATACAATAGCATAATAAAATCCTATTCAGATATCAGTTTTGAACATCTGATAAACGCAAAATTTACAATTGAGATAACTTATAAATTAAGTATAAAATAGCTATGCTGAGCATTAGCTACAAATCATCCAACATAAATTTCACACTAATACAATTGTATATATATAATACCATTCAGATATCAGCTTTGAAAATCAGAATGTGAAGTGATAAATTACTAATGCAAAATCTATTAAGGAATTGCACTAACAAACCCAAGTGTATAATAGCTATGCTGAGCAAAAGCTATAATAAATAATATAAATGCAAGCGCTAATTACTACACCAACGTCACAGTATCCACTGATTTACTTAGTCAACATGAGGAATATACTAACTTGTAACCCAGTCATTGGTATTTAACCATTCTGGTTTACGTTTAACTCTTTGAGTCCTGGGTGCAAACTCAATAGCAGTAGGATTCAGACTTGACTGTCTCCTTTGGGGGATTACATATCTATTTGTGGTTGCCGGCACCGAAGAGGCACAGGAAGGCTGAGGAGGCGCACAGTCAGGTAGAGACTGACCACTGGGTACTATCTCTGCAGATGTCCCTTTGTCAGTCTGAACCGGCTGATCCGCGTCCTCAGCAATTCCCCTTAACTGCCTCCTATCTACCGGCAAACCTGTAATAGACAATAACAAATTTCTATGGAGGGTTTTTACACCACACCTCCCTTGTTCTTTCTTTACTTGAAACACAGGAACGCTCAAATCTGGCTGAGATACAACAACATGGATGTCCCTGTTCCACCGGTCCGCCAACTTGTTTTTACCTTTCAGGCCAACATTGCGAACTAATACCTTGTCACCAGGGACAAGTTTGACATTTCTGACTCTAAGGTCATAACGACGTTTATGACGTTCGGACTGACGTTTCGATTCCCGGCTGGCCGCTCGATATGCGAAGTCAAGTCGTTTTTTCAAGTTATCAACATATTCAGAATGTTTTTCATTGGTTTTTTTATCAGGCTTAATACCCAGAAATGCGTCTATGCACAATCTCGGATGTCTACCAAACATTAAATAGTGAGGGGTCAGACCTGTACTTTCGTGTCTGGTCGAGTTATATGCATGGACGAGAGTGGGAATGTAATTTTTCCAATTACTTTTTTGTTCCTCCTCCAAAGTCCCCAACATGTTTAACAATGTTTGATTGAACCTTTCGGCCATACCATTACCCTGAGGATGATATGGAGTTGTGCGTGATTTGCCAACATTGGCAATCCTACACAACTCCGATATCACCGCTCCCTCAAAATTCCTGCCCTGGTCACTGTGTAGACGAACCGGAAATCCATAGTGAACAATGAAGTTTTCAAACAAAACCTTTGCCGTGGTGCGGGCTGTTTGATTTCTGGTTGGGATAGCCTGAGCGAAACGAGTAAAATGGTCTTGTAGAAAGCGAATCTACGTGATTTTTGTGAAATGGGCGGAAAACTTGGTATAAAATGATATGTTTCAATAAAGAAAAAGATCCATGTACAAACTTCGCTATCCACGACTTTATTTCGAAAATAGTCGTGAATATTCACGAAAATATAAGCGACTTTCTCAAGAAAATAAAGAAACATGCTCGAAACGTTGTGTGTGTTCGAATCCAAAATGCCATTGAAACAACCACAGTGTCAAAGCTAAGTAAAAATGTTCCGAGGCTGTTGGCATGTTGACCAAAATGACTGTGTAACCATGCACAAATATTGAACGCCTCGAATTACTAATATCGTACATCTTCAATTCGTTATGATAGAACGTTTTTTACGTTCATTAAGCAAATTGTAATGTATTATTGTCAATGAAAATATTCAGTGCAAAACGTAATTCGTTTTGTGGAACTATCAATTATTTTGGTTTTTCTTTACGTCAGTTGCAATTCGTTAAGCACACCAATCAATTTGCAATGTACAAAAACAATGAGTTATTAGTCACCAAAGCTCTGGGCGTTAATGCTTCTTGTAAGTATGTACATTATATCCCAGCATATTTGAGGGCTTTTTGTGAAAATTGAAGTATAGCATATCTGAAAGCTTTCGGTTTTTTATCTTGTGATATACCAAAATATCTTGATACATAATGACTGATTATGGAAAAGTCCCCTCGGCGTATAACGGACATAGACACGCATCACAGATCCGGTATGGATGGAAAAACGGCCTTACGACTTTCATAATTGCTGTTTATAATACTTCTTCATTTAAAGTAATCCTGTTCAACACTAACAAATCCTTATTTTCGTCTTCCCACAATGGACACTATTTCGGTTCCATCGACCCCATATTAAATAGACATTTGCGGTTTAAGACGGTGACGGTGGTGGACATCGGATCTAGGTTTAAATTCGGGGGTCATCTCAAAATTATTGATACATACTCTTGTATAGGGCAAGTGTTACTAATTATTGTGTTTGCAAGTCAACTCAAAAAACGTGTTTATTTTACAATTGTATTCATTTTAAATAAGAACTAGAACTAAACCAAGCATACGCGTCAATTTCGGTACTTTTTTGTAATGAATCTGTTATACGATTCTTGGTTGTCGCGAATTAATTCTGCTAGAGGGCGTTTCTGCTGTCAACTGCGTCTACCAGGTACCTGGCGTTTACGTGGCTCTTTCCCGCCACTGGCATCGGGCGACTTTGCATTTTCAAGTGACTCCTAAATTGGCATATACCCAAAAGCTCCAAGCTGATTCTGTGTGAATGGAATCGTAAACAGAGATGCACATTCATGAACAAAACTACTTACGTCTGTATTTGTCATATTGTTAAAATCAAAATTTGTTAATAAACAAAATACAAGTAAATTAATAATTCACATGATCACGAATCTAGACTATTTAGAGTTGTAGTGTAATTTACCCTAAAAATGATAGCAACGTACCCAAATATACGCATCATATAATTATATTATAGGACATCTGAATGATGCTCAGCGGTTTGGTTTAATGTGCCACAATGGAACTGAAATACCCTTTCCTACTTGGACACAAACATTTAATAGAGCAACTTTATATCCATGACTTAACTTCGTCTAGAGAATTGAGGGCTACAAACCGAGATTTGTACCCGTCCGTACACAAGGTGATTCTGAACATGTTCTAGATGTAATCAGCCAAAAAAGGAATCGTAAAATTACACTGATATTTGATTAGAACTAAATAAGTTCGTCATGCGTCTTTGCTCCTACTGAAACAGTCACATGAAATATTGATTACTTTTGGAAAATGCGAGTCGTATTTATTGAAATGCGTTTTTGAAATAAATCGTAATTTATTTAAGGTACATGTAGATCTATGCGGATTTAATAGACATGTGACTTTGTATGCAGTAAGATTTGCAGTTAGATTTATTGGTACATGCGAATTATTTGCCAGTGTTAAAAAACTAACCTCAGTCGGAAGGTATTGCAGTGTGTGGATGCAAAAGGTCGTGGAAGTTTTTTACGAACTTGAAAGAAGCATAGATTTTCAAGCGAAATATCTAAAACGCACTTGGGCCGAGGTACATATTAACCCCCACGAGCATTCAGAAACTTTGCGTACGTACCATTATTGGTCAAGCTACGCCCCTGGAAAGTATCGAACATTAAACAGATATAGTCGACAGTATCGTGTTTGTGTTGAGCTCAAGTGTTATAAATCAGTAGGAACAACATGGAGACATCGACGGGAAGTTAAATATTCGCCGGGTCTTTTGTGCCGAAAAAAAAACAAATCGGTTTAATTCTGTAAATATGACTTGATATCAAAATAACATGCATATACACCAATATAATTCATTTTCATTATAAATGTGAGACGACCCCTTTAATTTAATCCGAAGTTCGTCTCCGTCACCGTCACCGTCTTAAATCGCAAATGTCTATTATGGGGATGTCGGTGAAAACCATATATTTGTTGCAAATTTGTATTGGCAGAATAATTGTTTGTATGTGATATGAATCACGCCCCGGTACCTTAATTTAAATATTAAATATTGGAATCGACATGTACATTTTGATATGCAACTAAACAGAAATGAAAGACAGATAACATATAATTTGTTATAGCTTATACGTTTTATTACATTCTTATACAAGGAATACAATACACGTATAAATAAATTACACATTTATTGTAGCAGTATCGCGTATACAGTATATATGAATGTATAAATTGGCTGCAATATTGACAGCCCGATTAGCTCAATTTGTACAGCATCTGACTTGCAAGCAGGTAGTCGCGGGTTCGAACCCCGCTTCGAGTACATTATTTCCCTCCTCCTATTACATGATTTATATATACTGTGTTTCTCTTGTCTTACGTGTACATGTATTTATGATTTAATGATTATTGTGTTTATAGCATGTATACTAAACTGTATACTGTTTGTTAGCTTGTGTATATTTTTTATGTTGATACCAGTACTCTGTTGTTGCCTTATACTCAATAAATATATGTTCTGTTCTGTTCTGTCAATAATTTTCAACATGTTTGGCTGAACCAAACCGCACGTCGTCTACTGTACATACACGTAAATCCTGAAATATGTTCTCCATCAATGACATTCCACATGTACAAGCGAATATTTACACATGGCACATATTTCCCGTGATTATACAAATTCTCCCAACCCTAATATAACTCGTCTACTGAAGACCACTGTCCAGACCTATTCTTATTTTGTTAAAGTGTCCACTGTCCAAAGAAATCATAATTGCAAAGATTAGTTTTATCGTATTTTTTAAAAAATTCTCACCATATATAGTTTTATGCCAAAACAAATAACCCCAGTAAAACTATCTAAAAAACATCTGCTGGTCAAATAAATATCGGTCAATGTTTGGTAACCGTTACTATTGATGTAAAAGTACCCGCAAGACTGTTTTTGTTATCTCCCTTATTTAAGTCATTTACAATCACATAATGTTTATATTTCGATTAGGAATCCATGATAGAAAATGATTTACCATGAGCATTTACGAAAACAATGGCCTTCAATTAAGTTATAAATATTAATTTGCATTGAAATCTATGGGAGTAACCCATCTATCAAAGACTAAAGATAAAAGAACATTCATTTCAAATAAAACTCGTGGTAAAAAGATGCAATAACGCAGTACTAGTATCAATCTAATTTGATAAAGAAATCTATTGGTCACCCTGCAATACTAGTAATGTACATGTACCTATATGTTAGTAATTCTGGTGTTTTCTTGGTACAGGAAGGCATTGCATACCCACTAAAAATCAGTTATATACTGGCTTACAGTTAACATACTTACATTACTAATTTTCAAGGTTCTGTACCATTTTAACGCCAAGTCACTATTAATTTTCCGCATAAATGATTAGCGATGGAGGAAGATTATCCAAGGCACCATCTGAAAGCTTGAACGATATATACAGTCAAGGATACAAGGATTGTTTAACGTATTTCGTTTAGAACAGGGGCATCTCCTAGGAAACGTTCATGTAATCAACACAATGACAGCGAAACTAGAACTCACCATAAGAAAGGCAGCAGAAGATGTAATTCAGAAAGTAAATGACGAGTTTAATGTTCTGACCTCCGAATTCAAAGATAAAATAGACACATTAAAAGGTGAAAAACGATGTACTAAAATTCAGTCCAACTCCGGCAATGAACCAATAAACCACAAGCATTTGTTTTTTGTTTTGTTAAAAGATTAATGGTGAAGGTTGCATTCCTGAAGCAAAGCGAATGTCCGATGAAATGAATCAGATTGTACTAGGTCGAAAATAGTCATTTACTCCAAATAGAATGTATGAAAATATTCTTACAAGTACAGAATCATGCTTAGGAAATGTTGTATTAGTATCTCACAATCATGTATATTCCTTTACCCCCTCTAGCAATCGTTTTGATGTGGAATTATCGGTGAACAAAGTTGAAACAATTTCTGTAGGAGATTGTGTAACACAAATGATTTCGTAATAGTTTCAAAGATATGCTATGGTATGTCGTTGCGTGTTTGCCCTTCCAATATGAAACTTACTGAATATCTCAGATTCTCGTCAAAACCAAGGGTGTGTACTGCATCAGACAAGGTCATGACTGTCAGTCTCAACAAAACTATAAGATTGTACAGAATTGGTAATAAAATAGAATTTCTTCGAGTTATTAGCATTGGTGTATGTGGTACAGGGCTATGCTGTCATGATGATATACTATATGTGGCTTGTAAGGGTATTGGTGTATGTGGTACAGGGCTATGCTGTCATGGTGATATACTATATGTGGCTTGTAAGGGTATTGGTGTATGTGGTACAGGGCTATGCTGTCATGATAATATACTATATGTGTCTTGTAAGGGTATTGGTGTATGTGGTACAGGGCTATGCTGTCATGATGATATACTATATGTGGCTTGTAAGGGTATTGGTGTTTGTTGTACAGGGCTATTCTGTCATGATAATATACTATATGTGTCTTGTAAGGGTATTGGTGTATGTAGTACAGGGCTATGCTGTCATGATAATATACTATATGTGGCTTGTAAGGGTATTGGTGTATGTGGTACAGGGCTATGCTGTCATGATGATATACTATATGTGGCTTGTAAGGGTATTGGTGTATGTGGTACAGGGCTATGCTGTCATAATACTATACTATATGTGGCTTGTAAGGGTATTGGTGTATGTTGTACAGGGCTATGCTGTCATGATAATATACTATATGTGGCTTGTAAGGGTATTGGTGTATGTGGTACAGGGCTATGCTGTCATGATACTATACTATATGTGGCTCGTAAGGGTATTGGTGTATGTAGTACAGGGCTATGCTGTCATAATGATATACTATATGTGGCTTGTAAGGGTATTGGTGTATGTGGTACAGGGCTATGCTGTCATGATAATATACTATATGTGGCTAGTAAGGGTATTGGTGTTTGTGGTACAGGGCTATGCTGTCATGATAATATACTATATGTGGCTTGTAAGGGTATTGGTGTTTTGTGGTACAGGGCTATGCTGTCATGATAATATACTATATGTGGCTGTAAGGGTATTGGTGTTTGTGGTACAGGGCTATGCTGTCATGATAATATACTATATGTGGCTTGTAAGGGTATTGGTGTTTGTTGTACAGGGCTATGCTGTCATGATAATATACTATATGTGGCTTGAAAGGGTATTGGTGTATGTGGTACAGGGCTATGCTGTCATGATTATACTATATGTGGCTTGTAAGGGTATTGGTGTTTGTGGTACAGGGCTATGCTGTCATGATAATATACTATATGTGGCTTGTAAGGGTATTGGTGTATGTGGTACAGGGCTATGCTGTCATGATAATATACTATATGTGGCTGTAAGGGTATTGGTGTATGTGGTACAGGGCTATGCTGTCATGATGATATACTATATGTGGCTTGTAAGGGTATTGGTGTATGTGGTACAGGGCTATGCTGTCATGATAATATATTATATGTGGCTTGTAAGGGTATTGGTGTATGTGGTACAGGGCTATGCTGTCATGATAATATACTATATGTGGCTTGTAAGGGTATTGGTGTATGTGGTACAGGGCTATGCTGTCATGATAATATACTATATGTGGCTTGTAAGGGTATTGGTGTATGTGGTACAGGACTATGCTGTCATGATGATATACTATATGTGGCTTGTAAGGGTATTGGTGTATGTGGTACAGGGCTATGCTGTCATGATAATATACTATGTGTGGCTTGTAAGGGTATTGGTGTTTGTGGTACAGGGCTATGCTGTCATGATAATATACTATATGTGGCTTGTAAGGGTATTGGTGTATGTGGTACAGGGCTATGCTGTCATGATAATATACTATATGTGGCTGTAAGGGTATTGGTGTATGTGGTACAGGGCTATGCTGTCATGATAATATACTATATGTGGCTTATAAGGGTATTGGTGTATGTGGTACAGGGCTATGCTGTCATGATGATATACTATATGTGGCTTGTAAGGGTATTGGTGTTTGTTGTACAGGGCTATTCTGTCATGATAATATACTATATGTGGCTTGTAAGGGTATTGGTGTATGTGGTACAGGGCTATGCTGTCATGATAATATACTATATGTGGCTTGTAAGGTTATTGGTGTATGTGGTACAGGGCTATGCTGTCATGATAATATACTATATGTGGCTTGTAAGGGTATTGGTGTATGTGGTACAGGGCTATGCTGTCATGATAATATACTATATGTGGCTTGTAAGGTTATTGGTGTATGTGGTACAGGGCTATGCTGTCATGATAATATACTATATGTGGCTTGTAAGGGTATTGGTGTATGTGGTACAGGGCTATGCTGTCATGATAATATACTATATGTGGCTTGTAAGGATATTGGTGTATGTAGTACAGGGCTATGCTGTCATGATGATATACTATATGTGGCTTGTAAGGGTATTGGTGTATGTGGTACAGGGCTATGCTGTCATGATGATATACTATATGTGACTTGTAAGGGCGTTCTCTATAAGTATGACATGAACGGAGTGTTATTAAAGTCATACAAACCAATAACTGATGGAAACAATGTATTTACTCGTATTGAGAAGTTTCTAGTATATCGAATGAATCAATATATTCACCTAACTGACCGGGAAAATGGTGTGATTTCAATTGATCCAGAGAGATCAGTTGCGAATATTGTTAAAGATGTAGTTAGTGAAATGTATGGAAATTGTGTTGACAAATGTGGACAGCTATTTGTTAATGTGCATGATTCTAATGGTATCATACACTTATCAAGTGATGGTAAATATATCACATCAGTTCTCAGCAACGTGAAGGAATATCCCGGTGCGTTGTGTTTTGATGAGAGAACACATCGTTTACTCGTTGTCACCAGTGCTTATTTAGAAGACACCATTACAGTCTTCGGTGCAAATTATGTTTACCACATTGTTGTTTCAGAATATTACTTAAAAAACAACACTTCTAATAAAACTGCGCAGACGCTATTAGCTCATGTGTCACTAACTGTTGCTGTTTTCAAATCTTACAATGTTCATCAGAATATTGTATTATATTTATGATTATGTCCGAACATATAAAATCATAAGTGAATGTATACGGAATATTCCACAGGTATTGCTTGTATATGCATGTCAGTCATTATAAGTCAAGCCTTCTTGTTGTTTGTCATTCCTCGTCGATAGGCGCTAGCATCACACAATGTTGTATCATTATGAGTTTGTCTAGTGCTAGTGTACATGTATCAATAAATATACAATGTACGATGAAAAACACAAGCTTTACCTTTAACAAAACGTGTCTTTTGTCGTAATAGTGGAGTCCTTACATACTACCATTTGTTACAATATTTAGAAAGTTAAACTGTTTTACTGCAAACATTTCCACCACAATGTGCAAATAAATCATGTTCTTTCGTTACATTCATGGTTTTGCAATGTTATACACACCCTCATTAGGTAGTTATCATTCGAGAAGAAGCTTTATTCATAAGGACTAGCCCCAGATTTAATTTCTATTTTAAAATCTAAGGACACTGTTCAATTCATCGCTGGTTAATTTTATTCAGTGCAGAGATGTCTTAGATCTTCAGACACCTACATATACTAGTATACTCGTAGAAAGCATGGGTCGTTTATAAATAAGTTTGAATTATACATGCAGATAAAATAAAAAAAAATATGGGGACAAAGCATTTGGATGAGTTTAAGTAAGTTTGGGCAATTATGTCATTTATTGTCAAAATGGAAGTATATTCCTTTCATAGATTGTCTCGTCCAGTGAACATCTAGGCAGAATATGATGTGATTATCACAGATGAATTACTAGTACTCGATCAGCTACAAAAAGATCGCAGCTGACAATTTAAGGGATTAAGCAAATGATTTTTATCATAATTGAATTACACTGAATATCTTGTGAATAAAGACATCGACTGGTAATAAAAATGTGAAAACATACGTAATATAAGTATTATTATCATTCGGAACTCCTCGGCGTTTGTCTAAAGAAAGTGCAACGGACATAACAGGCAGGCCGCTATTTTGTTTTTTTTTTGTTCACGGGCTATGTATTAACGTTAAATGTCGCACCGACGCTAAATTTCGAACTTGACGTTATATGTCGCGAGGCTGACGCTAAATGCTATAATGTCGCAAAACCTCCTGACGCTATATGTCGCACATGTAACGCTAAATATCGCACTCCTTTTCAAGAGTATTATTGTCCTATAGTTGAAGATCTCGACGTATCCCGGAACAGTACTAATAATCTTGGGATGAATCAGTTATGACCGTAAAGGCCCAGGTTTGAGATGCCCGTGTTGTGTTCCGGGTTGAACCGGGGTTAAATTTCAACATATTTTAATTCTTTCAACTAATTGTACAATTAACTGACTAATGTTATGTCCGTATATCTTTATATATTGTGTTTCTGCTATTATATTATGACCATTTTTGTTAATATTATGTAGATAATTATATACATCATCAAGAAAGTCTATTGTAGTATGTGCATTCCTTATTATAAAAATTATGGTCATTCTTAAAGTTTATTAAATCTTGTCCATTCTATATATTATAATATGTTTGTGTCCTAAATTATTTTCATCATGTGCTATTTTCGTTGTTTTCTTGTGAACTTAATAAAAGCTTATGTCGTTAAATGATATTATTATATTCTGTCACTGAATAGTTTCTTATATTTTTGGTGATGTTATTACATTATGTGCAAACTTTGTTATCTAGTGGTAGCTTAATTATGGGACGCCAACATAGTCTTATGTAGTCGTGACAACATCTCATAAACCACTGGATCAACTGCAACCAAAGCATCCACTAGCAGACCTCTATCAAGTTCTTTCAAGCTATGGTCCCAGGGTTAATATAGGCATTGCCCGGGATCACTTGATTTTACATAGACTATGATAAATATATAGGAAATACTTTAAAACTCAATTTTATTGATTTTGTTATCCTCATTGCACCGCGTGTCATGTCATATAGAGATTACATCGTATAGAGCTTAGATGTACATATAACCTATATACATTGACGATGAGCTTACCGTAAGCTCTATACGTCAATATACACTATTTTGACGTATGGAGCTCATCTGTTTAGAAATGTTAAGGGCCAATGAGGAATTTTATAAATATAACTAAGTTTTATGTATGCATGATATTGGAGTTTTGTTTTCAAAATAAATTGGTATAAAATGTTCTTTAGAAGTAGCGCGATGATACATTAAAGTGTATAAAGGAAAAGGAGTGTAACTCCTTCAAATATTGATGTATTCAAATAGCGTACCCATTAGCGTAAGACACTTGAATGCTATCATTTTGTATAGGTTTGTGGACATTTTCTCGAAGAAAGGTAGGCGCACACAAGCATACCCCGGTATATACGTTTTATATTCAAATAAAGGGCAACAACTCTGACAAATATGGTCGAATGATAAATGGTGATATTCAGGTTTGATGAAAATGTTAGAGGAGTTGTGTAAAGTATAGTGTATACTAGTCAAATGTCGTTAAAATCATTTTATGAAGGTTCATTGATAATTGCGTAAGATTTCGCATTTTTATATTTTTTGTTAAAGAAATCTAAATATTGGCAATTAGATTTGGTCATTCGGCATGTAAGCTCTATACGTCAGTCAAATTACCTTTAAAAAAGCAGATGTATATGCTTGACGTGAAGAGCTTAGGTTTATACGGTGTGTGCTCCATACGGCGTAACATAGCACTAACCAGAGTCCGTAGCTTAGCCAGACCTTATACTATAGTGTAAATTACTAACATATCTGCAAACTACTAGTATTTGAAAACCAATGCCAATCTAAGAATCTCCCACTCTCATGCGGGACGTGTATATATGCGTTGGTTAAATGAAAAACACAAGAATTTTCAGTGAATGAAATACTAAAATCTTTCACAACAGAAATTTGTAAATTTTTGAGGCAATATACATATCTATCTGTAGGGTTATATACATGTACGATAGCCGGATAGTGTCAACTAAATATTTTTTTTGAATTATTTATCTCGTTGTATCGATAATACGACTGATTAATTAACTACATGTATTCAATATTATGCGCGTTTTCACTTCAAATGCAGTTCAACACAAAATTATGAACACAAAACTCGGCCATTATAAAAAGCAAGGCCTTTATATTAAAAAAAAACTCGGCTATTATGAGATTCGGTCATTCTGATTGGCTGTCCAGCGGCCATTTTGAAATTTCTGCTATATTGTATAGTTAATTAATAAAACTGGAAAATTAGAACCAAATATAGACAGATCAACACAGATAACACGGGAAACGAGAAACTCAGCGGCCGATGTAGACTTGCAAAGTCAAGATATCAACTTTCACACTAACGTTATGAACTTTCAAAATAATGATACGGAATCGCACACTAACGCTTTGCACTCTCGCACTAACGATATTGATTCGTACACTAACGATATTAACTCTCAAAATAATGATATGGAATCGCACACTAACGCTGTGCACTATCGCACTAACGATATTAATTTGTACACTAACGACATGAACACTCCCAATAACGGTATGGAATCTTTAATGAACTTTTTCTTCGAGCATGCATGAGATGCAAATTTTATTACATTCTGCATAAGTTGAGAATACAAAGGTGCAGGTAATGCAGACTATATATGCTAATTGCTGAACTACATTTGGCTATTAGATAGGGAAACATAAATCAAAGTACTGAAAGCTAATGGAACGGGAACAATTTAAGAATTACATGACGGATGTAGAAAAGCATAGTATTTTGATCTGCATAAAGATTCATGCGCTCTGCTCGAGTGAAAGCTATGGAAAGCTGACTTATCGTTCGGTTTTCAAAGCTCAGCCCAATACTTCACATTAAAAAGAAATTCAACTTTTGACTGATTTGTAGTTCCGAACAACGGCAGAACCTTTAGGGCTTTGATTATTGTGAAGCTTGTTTAGAAACAAAATAATTGTCGCGCTACTCTCTTCAAAGGGTGAATAGATTATTCAAAGACATTATGTGCAAGACTTATTTCAACCCTGACCGGTTCCGTGATATATCTGTGTCACCAATATGTGTAAGATGAATTATTAGAATAGCTTGGTCTGGCAATGGGTTAGTTCAGCCAATCCGTAATGTGATAACACAACGTATGGCTTTATCTGCGGATGGTCACATTTTATGGCTGGTATACAATAGACGAAATATGATAGAGACGTCCACGGCATTAGTAATGAGATGTTTAAACGCTACATGTATCCACTTTTTGAAGAAGGTTAAGGAAAAACCAAAAACCTTTTTTCTTATTTCAGTTTCGCTTCTTCCAGCACAGTGCAGTATTAATCTTTTACATAATTATGTACTTGCTTTTAACTTTTAAAACATTTAGCAAGAAAGGTTTTGGTGATTTTGAACTGTTGTGTTTTTCAGATATACAGTATATGTGTAAAGATGCATAAATACTTGTATTAGTTTTATTGAGCACCATAGAAGTGTACTTCTTGGTTGTTAAAGTTTAATTGTTCCAGTGACTGCACATGGTTCACCTTAGTGACCTCTGCAGGAACCTGTATCTCTGAGAACAATGGGATTATAAATCAACTTGCAGGCCTCAGTGCAAGCTTGGTAATGCTACAAGGAAGATTTATGGTGCTATACCCTTTATATGGAAAGGGACGATAGATTGATGAGGTTATGTCCCATATTTGGGGGGCAGGGTATATAAGTTGGGGAAAACTGTGGTTCTGGGAGAAAAGAGAAATGGCTGGGGGAGGTAATAGCTAGGAGAGATCTTGCGAGTTGAATTAAAAAGGGAATTTATGAACAATAAAAAGGGTAGTCATGACGTTCGAGAGGATCTAAAATTACTTGTATTTGTAAAATCAGAGTAACGAAATAAATGGTATAATTTCATTTGGATTTGTGTTATTAGTTAGAATAGGTAATTAAAATGGTGATCACAACCGTAAAATCTAACACTGGTGGCAGCGGTGGGATAAAATTTAGCACTGGTCCATAAAATCTAACACTGGTGGCAGCGGTGGGATAAAATTTAGCACTGGTCCATAAAATCTAACACTGGTGGCAGCGTCGGGATAAAGACTTTAACACGTTTTTGAGGAGAAGTTTGTGATACGAAAATTTGGGATTTAGATT
Organism: Lutraria lutraria; assembly: GCA_964023205.1. Classification (NCBI taxonomy): domain Eukaryota; kingdom Metazoa; phylum Mollusca; class Bivalvia; order Venerida; family Mactridae; genus Lutraria; species Lutraria lutraria. Next base: position 37,004,516 of record OZ026833.1, read on the forward strand.
AAAAACGTTTCTTGGAGATATTTGGATTATTTGATTTTGATTTTGGGACAGTGAAATTCAAAGAAGCAAAATGGGACCTAAAAAACAAATAGAGAAGGACACTATTTCAATTGAACAAGATGATTCCAGTGAACAATTATTGTTGGAAATAGATATGTTGAAACAGAAATTAAAAATTTCAGAACAGGATAATTTGACATTAGAAAAAAGACTTCGCAAAAATCAAGAGGATTCTGTGTTGCAGAGAGACGAAATTGTTCGTGATTATCAACATAGAATAAATGAAATTAGCATTGAAAAAGAGCATCAGACCACACAACTACAGAATGAACCGAATACTTTACACGCTGTTTCGTCTAACGTACATAGTAGTCATCAGAGAAGCATTGGACACCGGGACAACGGGGCTCGCCATAAATACGAAGTTCCACTTCCTCGACAAATCATTTTTGATGGCAAGTCATCATGGGAGAGTTTTATACATCCCTTTGAAGCCATGGTAGAAGTATGTCGCTGGGATGAACATGAGCAACTATTTCGTCTTAAGAACAGTTTGCGTGGCGATGCAGCTGAATATGCATTCAAACAGCTGAGTACTGATGCTTTGTCCAGTTACATTACTGTTAAGTCAGCATTGGCGACACGGTTCCAAGAAAAACGCTCCACTTCATCTTATTTGGCAGAACTGGAAAATCATAGATTCGTCAAAGAAAAGGAATCATTAGCGGAATACGTAGCGGCAATTAAAAGGCTGGTTATTAGAGGTTATCCAACGGCTGACGGTATGACAAGAGAAACAATAAATCTTCGTCATTTCTTGAAGGGACTTCAAGATTCCCAGGCAGCATTATTCATAGGTATGCAAGACCCGAAAACTATAGACCAGGCACGTGAATTACTGGATAATTACTCTAGTATTCGAGACGATGTAAAAGGACCAAAAATAAGAAGCGTTGATGTAAGCAAGGACAGCTTTGTCACTGAGGCAAGATTACAGGAATTTGGTAGGGATCTTAAATCCAGTTATTGTAAGAAAATTGATCAACTTGCAAACCAAATGAATGTAAAAAATGACAATGGAGGTCGTACAGCGAATCGGCGTTCAAAGAAGGATGTACAATGTTACAATTGCCAGTCATATGGTCATTACGCTTCTGAATGTAAGGCCAATCCTGAGAGAAAGCAGCAGTCGGAAAACTAAGTCAGACCAAGGCTAACGGCCCAGCATTGGTCTGTGAAGCAAAGAGAGATTTTAGGACAATCAAATGTAGAAGTGCGTCTAGTGACGGAATGTCTATTATTTTTCCTGTTGAACTTTGTGGAACTTTAAATGTTAGTTTTATTTTAGACACTGGAGCTTGTACAACAATTATTTCTACTGCTGTGTACAATAAAATTCCACCGGAGAGTCGCCCTGAACTTATGCAAGTCGATCCATCTGTGAGACTTGAAGTGGCAGATGATGGTTTGTTGGTTTTAGATGGTCAGTGTGAAATATCATTTAAGTCTTCCGGGCGAACTTATAAGTATAATGTTTTTGTGGCACCGATTCACGATGATGGACTTATTGGCATGGATTTTTTATATGACAATAATTTTCAGCTAAATGCTCATAATGGATTACGTTTAAATGGGAAGAAATGTAGGACATTCATAGAAAAAGTTCCGTTGAGGGCAGTTCGGGTCACAACAAAGTCAAGGATCAGCATCCCATCGAACTCTGAATGTATTATACCTGGTCAAGCAATAAATCTTAGAGCAATTAATTCGCAACTTGGAATTATCTGCCCATCAACTGATAAAGATCTCACTAATGGGGTTACATTAGGGAGCGTGCTTATTTCCCCAGGGGCTATTAAAGAGGATCAAATACCTGTAAGACTTGTTAATACATCAAATAGACATGTTAAGTTAAAAAAGGGGGTCACTTTGGGCTATTTACATGAAATGGATACTCAAGATTTGTTGAGAGAAAATGTGCATTTAAATGAGAACAATGTTTCAAATGGGATTAAAAGTAACTGTAAATGTACTACATGGAGTGAGGATTTGAAAAATTTATATGAAAGATCCTCACAAAATCTAGATGAGCAGCAGAAAGAAAGTTTAAAATGTCTTTTGGAGAAATATAAAGATACTTTTTCATCGTCCTCTACAGATTTAGGGAGAACATCACTTGTTAAACATTATATTGAGACGCCGGAGAATATCAGACCAGTAAAAATTCCCCCGTGTCGTGTGCCCCGTGCTTTCGCAGATCAAGAGCAGAAAATTATTGAAGACCAATTAAAAATGGGTATAATAACAGAAAGCAACAGTCCTTGGAGCGCGCCTTTATGTTTTGTAAAGAAGCGGGATAATGGAGTCAGAGCATGTGTGGATTATCGCCGTTTGAATGATGTTACAAAGAAGAATGCTTACCCGCTCCCAAGAATTGATCAATGTTTGGAAAGTATGGGCGGGAACAAATGGTTTTCTTCCATGGATTTATTAAGCGGTTTTTATCAAATTGAACTCAATGAGGCCGACAGAGAGAAAACAGCATTTAGCACATCTCAGGGTGGACTTTTTCATTATACAACAATGCCACAAGGTCTATGTGGATCACCTGCTACATTTCAAAGATGTATGGAATTAGTGTTTAAAGGGCTTCAGTGGAAATCGTTAGTAATTTATATGGACGATATATGTACATTTGGTGCAACATTTGACCAAGCGATTCAAAGACTTGATGAAGTTTTACAGCGATTACAGCAGGCGAATTTGAAACTCAAACCAAGTAAATGTTATCTTCTACAAAAACAAGTAGATATTCTTGGTCATACAATAGACTCCTTTGGGATTCGTCCCACGGATGAGAAAGTGAAAGCAGTACAGACTTGGCCAAGGCCAAAAAATTTAACAGAAGTAAGATCCTTTCTTGGATTTTGCTCTTATTACCGTCGGTTCATTAGAGGATTTAGTCAGCGTGCCGCACCACTTAATCGCTTAATGGGGGCCGATCAAGCGTTTATTTGGGACGAAGAACAAGAAAATGCATTTGTGGATTTAAAAACTGTGTTAACTGGAGATGAAGTTATGGCTTATCCACAAGATGAAGGGTTGTTTGTAGTAGATACTGATGCTAGTAATTTTGCGATAGGCGGATGCTTAAGTCAAGTTCAGTGGTGTGAATTATCGAAGGAATATGTGGAGAAACCAGTAATCTTTGCTAGTAAATCACTAGACAAAAGTCAGCGTCGTTATTGTGCAACAAGGAAAGAATTATTAGCTGTCATAACATTTATAACGCAGTTCAGACATTACCTTTTAGGTAAAGAATTTATTTTACGGACTGACTGTTCTAGTTTAAGGTGGATTATGTCATTTAAATCACCAACCGATCAAATGGCAAGGTGGTTAGAAGTGTTGTCTCAGTACAGTTTTCGTATTGAACATCGTAGTGGTAGCAAACATGTCAATGTTGACAGTTTGTCACGTATACCATGTGACCCGGAGGAATGCCAGTGCTATGATGGGAAATCTATTCTTGAAGATTTGCCATGCAAAGGGTGTGATACATGTTTGAAGAAGCATAAAAATTGGTCAGATTTTTTGCAGTTTGACGATGTTGTTCCGCTGTTTGACAAGAGAAGTGTTGCAACCTGTCAAGGAACAGATAAATCGTCGCATCAAGGAATCTCTAGGATAAAGCTCAAGGACAGTGAGTTCTGGAGTTGGATTTTCCTTTTGTGTAAGCTTCAGGTTGTGAAGCTGTTGAACTTTGTTGGTTCCCTGCATAACGGATTATTCAGGATTGGGAAATATTGTCGCTCACGGATTACCCGATTGCGCTTCCATGACAGTTCTGAGATATGCAGTTCTACACAACCATCCAGTTCAGCTGTTGGTGATAATAACACTCAGGTACTGAATAAAGACGTAAATTCTATGTTCGATCAGAGAGTTGCATTAACCGAAAATGCAGCTCGAGTATCTTCGTTAGGCAGTCTTACTAAGTTTGGTACAGTTAATTATTCACCAGAGAGGATAGCCAAGCTGCAACATCAAGATCCGGACGTTGGTGTTGTGGTAAAGTGGCTAAAATCTGACATTCAGAGACCCCTTAGAGATGTGATCGCTGGTTATTCACCATCCGTGAGAAATTACTGGTTAAACTGGGATTTATTAACTTTGGTTGATGGAGTATTGTTTAAGAAATATACTCTGAACACTAAAGAAGAGTGCTTATTACTAGTGGCACCAAAAGTTTTGCAAAAAGAGATATTAACATCTGCCCAAGACATATTCAAAATTAAGGAATAAATTTCACTGGTATAAAATGAAAGGAAGTGTGGAGTTACATATAAAACAATGTGAAAAATGTGCTTTTCGTAAAAGGCCTCCAAAGATTCCAAGATCACCATTGTCAGAATACACTGTGGGTCACCCAATGGATCGGATAAGCACTGATGTAATGGGCCCACTCCCTAGAACAGTCCAGGGGAACCAGTATATTCTGGTTGTGATGTGTAATTTCACCAAATGGGTAGAATGTTTTGCAATAAAAGATCAACAGGCTAGTACAATAGCGGATAAAATAGTATATGAATTTTTGTCACGTTTTGGGATGTGCCTTGACATTCACTCAGATTTAGGGACTAATTATCAATCAAAATTATTCAGTGAAGTTTGTAGATTATTGGAAATAAACCAAACTCGAACATCTGGATACAGACCTATGGCAAATGGTGCGCCTGAAAAGTTCAATCAAGTATTACAAAATATGATAACAACTTATATAGATTCGGATCAAACAAACTGGGATGAGAATTTAAATCTAATTACGTCAGCATATAGAAGCACTGTTCATGAAGGCACAGGGTTCACCCCAAACATGCTTATGTTGGGGCGAGAGGTTTTACTTCATGTGGAGATATCTATGGGATGTATACCAAGTAACAACAGACTCCAGAATTCAGTAGATTACACAGTCAAACTTCAAGAGAAGATGTCCAATATATATGAACTAACTAGGAACAATTTACGCAAAAATGCAAATAGACAGAAACGAGATTATGATACAAGGATACACAAAAGAAATTTCAATGAGGGGGATTTAGTGTTGTGTTGGGACAAATCAAAGATCAAAGGTCGTTGCAAGAAAATAGACCCAATTGTTTGGAAGGGACCATTTCTTATCACCAGAAAAATTAATGACCTTTTGTTTGAGATCAGACAGGGACCTTCATCAAAGGTTAAAATTTTGCATCATGACAGACTTAAGCAGTACAATGGCAAACATATCCCACAGTGGTGCTCCAGCAAGTTACCTGTCAGTAAAGTGCCTACTAAATCAAGCTCGAAACAGAATAACAGTAAAGACACAAAGGACTCAGCAAACATGTTTCAGCAACCCAGAAGAAGTCAAAGAGACAGAATCCAGTATAAACCCTTTCAGTATTAAAATTCATAGGAAATGCAGAAACTCTGTTAATCATCTTTCAGTAACGTTTCACGGTAACCAGTTCAAGTAATGTCCAAAAAGACATTTTTGTGTGATCTACAAAAGTTGAATGAGAGGGCATCAGAACTCTTCGACAACAGTTTTTTTTAATGCTGATCTTAAATTGTGTGCATCTCCTTGTTGTAAATATATATTCTAGTTGGATTACATGTGTGTAGTAGTTATGTATCCTCATTAGTTATTTGGATTTAATTGTTGTTATTCAATCGGTTGGATTTATTTTCGTTTCGGTTGCAATGGATATATTATTTCCATTCAGCTGGTGTATTCGAATGGATTTAAATTTGTGTTTCATTTTCAGTTGTAAAAATAATAGTGCCACTAATTATCCTTTATTTCGTGTTTAATGTAATTTATCGTATGGCACATAAGACTCACATATTGGTAGAGACGGCTACCAAAGTCATTTGATTAAATATAGTGCCTATTTTCTATCTTCAATCTATGTTAAAATAAATTAAAGGCACCAGGACTTATAACATTGGTAGAGACGACTACCATTATCAATAATAATCCATTGTGCCATTTTCTAATTAAAGGCATCAGGACTTAGTGTGAATGTTTATGAACAGTGTGTGAAAGTGTGTTCTTCAATAATATGACTTATCTGATGTTTTAGGACTTTTGATTTCATGCAAAGGATTAAATAGTTCAGTTATGAATGTTTATTACAGTTTTCATCTTTTGGTTTTATATTTGGATTATAATGCATGTTTTGACTTCAATTTTATCAATCTTTATTTCATACTGTTTGTGACTTATGTTCATTTTTTTATATGCGAGTGTGAGATTCATGACTACAACCTTTTTTTGTCTTTATTTGTTTGGGCAAAAGTCTTAATGGGGACCATTAAGGCTAAGGGAAGGGGAGTGTTGTGTTTTTCAGATATACAGTATATGTGTAAAGATGCATAAATACTTGTATTAGTTTTATTGAGCACCATAGAAGTGTACTTCTTGGTTGTTATAGTTTAATTGTTCCAGTGACTGCACATGGTTCACCTTAGTGACCTCTGCAGGAACCTGTATCTCTGAGAACAATGGGATTATAAATCAACTTGCAGGCCTCAGTGCAAGCTTGGTAATGCTACAAGGAAGATTTATGGTGCTATACCCTTTATATGGAAAGGGACGATAGATTGATGAGGTTATGTCCCATACTTGGGGGGCAGGATATATAAGTTGGGGAAAACTGTGGTTCTGGGAGAAAAGAGAAATGGCTGGGGGAGGTAATAGCTAGGAGAGATCTTGCGAGTTGAATTAAAAAGGGAATTTATGAACAATAAAAAGGGTAGTCATGACGTTCGAGAGGATCTAAAATTACTTGTATTTGTAAAATCAGAGTAACGAAATAAATGGTATAATTTCATTTGGATTTGTGTTATTAGTTAGAATAGGTAATTAAAATGGTGATCACAACCGTAAAATCTAACACTGGTGGCAGCGGTGGGATAAAATTTAGCACTGGTCCATAAAATCTAACACTGGTGGCAGCGGTGGGATAAAATTTAGCACTGGTCCATAAAATCTAACAGAACTCTAGTTTTTCTTTTGACAAATCATACGATACTGAACTTATCTTGACTAAGTTTACCTTATATTTATGTAGAAACACATCGTTACGTACATGTATATATAATTTCTGAGGCTAAGTTAGAATAAAATGATTCGTTCTTCACTCAAACAAGTTGTTTATTGCTGACTTTCTCTGTTTTAGCCCAAATGAAAACAGTCCCTTAATGTGGCAATCCTTCAAACTAAGTGAAAAGTAAGTCGATGTATTCCTTTAAGCTTAGAATACATAATTTAGCTAAGCCAAGTTGTTTTACAGATAAGATTTCCTGCAATAGCTATGACCTTTAGTGTATAGATCTATCGGAATTTCTTTAAACTATGAAATTGGTAGGATTCGAACCTTGGACATTCCTTTCTAAAGGTTCTATAGTCTACCATAGGACAATCACACCTAGTTACTCTATATCCTTGGTCATCACTACCCTTTCTATCATTACACACACATGCACACATCAGCGACGGCGATATATAATCAGAGATAGTCCAAAATGTCTAAGTCACTGCTGTTATACTTGTAAAGGTTTAATGACATGGACAGGGCGTGACTTATGTAGTGCAATGTTAATCATAAGATCATATTAAGATGCATCCATGCAATATTTCCAATGATTATACATCGAGACAACAACATTTTGACAAATGAGATGGGATTTGTTAAAATGGGTCCAGGATGGACCTTTCACTAACACGATCGAGGATGGGCCGTTTTAATACTTCACTTAAAATAACCGAAAATACCAACAAAAAGATGAAAAATACATAGTGCAGTTTGACTTATATGCTGTATGAAACTCGCGGTGAAAATCCGTTCTGTACGCTCTCGACCGGGTAAGTGAAAAACATCTATTACACATCAGTTTTGAGCCAGAAGCCAGGATGAACCTCTGAAAAAAATATCTAAAACATCTTTCGGGCTAAAAGGGGCTTATCAACAAGAAATCGTACTGCACAATTATGAACTTGAACCATGTTACATAAATATAGTTGCCTGACGCACAACTGTGATTATTTCAACAGAGTATATTTAAAAGCGAAAACTAACATTTGCTTCATCACTCGAGTGCTATTACATTACAAATACCCATACCATTGATAGGGATCTTGGTTCTATTTGCTGAGATATACGACAACAAAAAGCATATACATTGTATTGTGAAAATGTCATTTCATTTATCAAAATGGCGGTTTAATCTATTAATCTATAATTAATGTTATACAATGTATAACAACTAAATATATAACAGCAAAGTAGGGGGATATAAAGTGCCACAGCAAAATGTGTATAATAGTCTTTTAACCCTTTTTGTTTACGTTTTTGTGTCCAGCGTGGACCCTTTAAACAGGTGTGAGATGACGTAGTATCCTACCATTGATATTATATGAAAGTAATTATTCAATGTTATAGTTAATCAAAAATGAGCTTTCGAAACTTACTTGTAATGACCTCATAGTGTTTACTAAAAGTTTACTTTTATTGTAAATACACCAAAGTAGGAATGCTTGTTTTTTTTGTTTCAGTGGGTTGGACATGTCTGTTATAAGGCAGACGATAGTTGTTACAATATTCAACGAATTTGTAATTTCAACATAACCAAACACTTTAGCCGTTTCGTTATTAGAAACAAATCAACAGTTTAATAAGTAAGAATTAATCAACTAAATTCATGTAAATTCTCCGAGTTCAATATCTAATCAAGTGTTTTAATTTTTTTTGTACTATGCTTCCTTACTATCGAAAAAAATGTAGTAAATTAGTCCTATAGGATAAGTCTCCATTAAGAGGTATAAAACTAATTACAGTAAGTTGAAGCTATAATTTGAGTAAATTATAAAAGAATAATACCAACAGTGAATAAGTGAGATTAAGGGGACACAAATATCATCTTTCAAAATAAAACATAGAAAATAGTCACATGGCCAGTTGAAATAATTCAGATTACCCGGCCCGTTTTCAAGTAATTTACAAAAATAAAAGTTTTTTATTGGCGAATGTCGGCGCACTGACAGGCGGGCAGGTTGCAGGACGAGCTTCCACAATTTCTTCTGGACGCAACTTCTCCTACAATTCTGAAGGGATTTCAACCAAACTTTTACACATAACTATTTTGACTAAGTTCCCCTGTTCATTTTCGGGATTTTGTGATATGATCCCTTTTGGCCGATCTATGACCTCGTGTTTTATTGTGTGCATAGCCTATGTGATATATATACAGTATATCGGGAAATACTATACGGGAAGCAACTCCTTCAATTCTGGAGGGACCAAATTTTCACCGAGCTACTGATAAACTTCTTTTTTCTAGTAAACGATTATAGGGCCATCTTGGCCCTCTAGTTTATTGTTATTTCATTGATATATAAAATTGATTAATAAATACTATGAACGAATATTGAATTTGTGATTATTGTAACTGACATGTATTTTGATAAGTTACAGAACTGGCTCATTAAGCTTAAAATGAAAATTATCAGAAAATATGATACACTTTAAATGACAAGGGGAAATTCTAACTACATGTATTGACTGTTTTGTTCCATGGCACTTTTGACCACCATACCTTTTAATCTGTACTACTTTATGAGCAAAACAGATCGTGTTTATACCTGGTGGTGTATGTAATAAAATGAACTTAGTAGTGTTAATTCTCATTATTTTAAACAAATTTCACTCGCACAACATTGATAAATGTTTTGACATTGTGTAGTGCATAATACTTTTTTGAAATATGAAATTATTTTTGTGTTTTAATATACGCGAAAATTTGTTCTTATATCCACATTAGCTTTGACATTGTATCTCTTTTTTTTCTCCATTCTTGTCAACAATCCTTTCAGTGCAAATATGACTTGAAATTACATTCATTTCTTTTACTGAAATGTAAGCCTATTCTTACTTTTTAATTCTTACCATACCCCACCCGCTTTAGACATTCGTGTCTTTTCAGTTTGAGCTTTAAATGACTGTCTACCTTACATTTATTTAGTAAAATTGATTATGAAACTACAATTCAAGCAAGAAAAGTCATCAAAATAAAACTGTTCATTGCACAGGTGAAAATTATTAATTAGCTGAAGACTATGATAATTTCATTGAAAATAGTATTCCTTAAAAAGTCTGTTTATATTAATTTTAAGCCGCTGTCTCTGATATACGGTAATGTTTGCAGTTCTATTTGACATTAAAATATATTACTGATTTACATAAATCAATGATCTGTATATTTATCCTACTCATCTGCACAAGTTAGGCATGGATTTCTAGGCACTGGAGCGTTGAGTTTATTGTGGATTTTAATGAGCAACAATGACGACAATCTCATCATTATTCACCATTCTTCATTCTTTAGTTTAAACATATGCTATTCAAGAAACAAATATACAGAAGCGCAAATACAAATACAATTATATACAGATGGATTGGAAAACAAGCAAGTATTGCTTAATATATCAATTCCTTTTCATGGATGATTTTCCATAGACATGTTTGCACATGAACAACCAGAAAGTAGGCTTGAACATGTATATATTCATTCATATTAATTTTTTATTTTGACTTTGTTGAACGTCATAATGTATATTATTGTTTCTTCATATACGTCTGAACATATCAATATGTATTTGTACGTGTATTTGACTTGGTATTTTGATCTCTTTATACTAGATACATTATCATTTTTTTTGAGTGCAGTTAACATTGCCTTGAAAAGATCACCAGACAACATCTCTACAAGTAATGGTTATGTTGGTTAAACCATAGATGGTATCGAAACTAGTACTTAGCAGCAAAAACACTTATGTAGATGAAATAAATTGTAAATTCAAATATAATTCACAACAAAATAATTCTTTTTAAAGATTGTTTTATTTTTGTACAACAAAGTCATGACATTATGTGTAAATAAAACTTGAATACCTAGAAACAGATATTGAACGATACACATATCTATACATATATGTAGATCTATTTTTGTTGTGTTAAACAACATAGAACATAGTGCAAAGATGCACAACATACAGAACAATCCTCTGAATAAAGGTATACATAATAAGACTTTCAATAATCATGACTAAACACATGGTGCTCATGTTGCGGAAAGAAATGTGTATTAAGAAGTAAATATTGCATATTTATTAACACAAGTCTCATAACAATCGCTTAAAGAATGTGGAAGTAGTTCGCTCCACAAACATGCGATATTGTATGCGGACAGACGGACGGAATAATAATGTTTGAAACATGCATAATTTAGTTTTGACTCAGAATAATATATTTCTTGCTTATTTCATTTGAAATACAGGAATTAACAGGAATTACTTGAAAATAAAGTATTTTTACCGAAATATAGGATTATTCAGCAATGACACCAAATTATAGTAATACATAGGAATTTTTAGAAAACTTGACGCCCTGCGTCATCAATGAGTTGTATACACAGTCCATCGTGTCCATTTATCGTCATTGCTGCTCCAAACATTCCTGGAGTTTGAATCTCAAAAGATTCTTCCTGAAATTTGAAAAATTGTTATTAATGCTGATAGATTACAATAAATAATCTTAATTTTACTCTCTGTCCAGGGTTATCGTTCCAACCCTGACATGTAAAAACCTCAAATAACACTTTAAAATACTGCTCCCAAGCAGTATTATTATCATATCAGTTAAAATGTTTGAGTTTTTTATTTGATTTTACTTAGAAGCTTTTGAATTTCTTTTGACAAAACAAATATTTGATATAACGATATGATTCGAGACAAGAAACAATATATCGTAATAGAATACCAGATTTAAACTACTAGAATTATAGTAGAATTCCATAACTTTGACCATTGACAATAAGGCACAATGCTTGATAAATCAGAAAAATCTGTAGTCTGCAGTACTGAACTATAGACTCGTCAGTGAGTAACAAGGTTTACAGGACAAACTCCAGACTCATTAAAAAGAACAACACTACAAGACATGCCACAAAAACGCACCCGTGATAATCATGTTTCAGCAGGAATGTCTCCTTATAAAGTGAGAGCATTGGACTGCGAAGATGAAATCCAGGTTGATCAATGAGACATGACCTACAGATATGAACTCCCAAATCGTCAATCAGTTTGTGGACTGCAGTTATGTACCCTAGATTCGTCAGCAAGAACGTGGGCTGCAAACATGAACTCCTAACTTGATAAATCAGAAAATCTGTAGTCTGCAATACTGGACTATAGACTCGTCAGTGAGTAACAAGGTTTACAGGACAAACTCCAGACTCATTAAAAAGAACAACACTACAAGACTTGCCACAAAAACGCACCCGTGATAATCATGTTTCAGCAGGAATGTCTCCTTATAAAGTGAGAGCATTGGACTGCGAAGATGAAATCCAGGTTGATCAATGAGACATGACCTACAGATATGAACTCCCAAATCGTCAATCAGTTTGTGGACTGCAGTTATGTACCCTAGATTCGTCAGCAAGAACGTGGGCTGCAAACATGAACTCCTAGCTTGATAAATCAGAAAAATTGTAGCCTGCAGTACTGGACTATAGACTCGTCAGTGAGTAACAAGGTTTACAGGACAAACTCCAGACTCATAAAAAAGAACAACACTACAAGACATGCCACAAAAACGCACCCGTGATAATCATGTTTCAGCAGGAATGTCTCCTTATAAAGTGAGAGCATTGGACTGCGAAGAAGAAATCCAGGTTAATCAATGAGACCTGACCTACAGATATGACCTCCAAAATCATCAATCAGTTTGTGGACTGCAGTAATGTACCCTAGATTCGTCGGCAAGAACGTGGGCTGCAAACATGAACTCCTAATGACTGAAGGTAAGAACTCCATAATGAATCAAGACAAGAAACATATATACAATATTAAAATGGTTAAAAGTTTAAAAGCATCAGATATTAAATGAGTAAAACAGTAAAATTATTAAAAGGCTAAAATGGTTAAAAGCTTAAAGGAATACAGTAAAACCCCGATTATTCGAATGTCGTTGGGCCCTGAAAAATCATTCGGATAAGCCATGGTTTCGAATAATCCATTTTAGTATGATGTACCGGTTGGAAACGATAAATTCCATACTGTCCGTATATTACAAGGGAGTTAACTCTCGTATGCAAACATGACGTTCTTGAGTGATAATAAGAATAAAATAAAATGTATAACAAACACTTATTATTGGTTTATCTGTGTTTTATGAATGTACATATGATTTAACAAATGAAACATAATTCTTGTTTTATAAATACCCGCGCATTTATGGAATATGCAGAACACAACCCGACACAATACTATGTCATTCTCACTTCACTTACTAACGATCGACTAGGCATCGCTATCGTCACATTCTCAAACAATTAAAAGAATCGAAGACGTTACGTTTTTATGTTTGGAACATGGTTCACTAAATCATCATATTCTAGTTAGTTTTTGGTTAATTGTGTTCAAATCAGTTTTTAAATTTTGAAAGACGCTGAAATGCAAATGTATATACAAGATTAAAATGGTTAAAAGCTTAAAAGCATAAGATATTCACAGAATAAAACAGTAAAATGATAAAATGATAAAACGTAAAAATGGTTAAAAGTTTAAAAGGATATATACAAGATTAAAATGGTTAAAAGTTTAAAAGCATAATATATTAAAAGAGTAAAACAGTAAAATGATAAAAGGTTAAAATGGTTAAAAGTTTAAAATGAATATGCAAGGCTAAAATGGTTATAATTTTAAAAGCATAAGATACTAAAAGAATAAAACAGTAAAATGATAAAAGGTTAAAATGGTTAAAAGTTTAAAAGGGTATATACAAGATTAAAATGGTTAAGAGTTTAAAAGCATAAGATATTAAAAGAGTAAAACAGTAAAATGATAAAAGGTTAAAATGGTTAAAAGTTTAAAAGGGTATATACAAGATTAAAATGGTTAAAAGTTTAAAAGCATAACATATTAAAAGAGTAAAACAGTAAAATGATAAAAGGTTAAAATGGTTAAAGGTTTAAAATGAATATATACATTGCTAAAATGGTTAAAGGTTTAAAAGGATATATGCAAGATTAAAATGGTTAAAAGTTTAAAAGGGTATATACAAATTTAAAATGGTTAAAAGCTTAAAAGCATAAGATATTAAAAGAATAAAGCGGTAAAATTATAAAAGGTTAAATGGTTAAAATTTTAAAAGCATAAGATACTAAAATAATAAAACAGTAAAATTAAAAAAGGTTAAAATAGTTAAAAGTTAAAAGGATATATACAAGATTAAAATGGCTGAAAGTTTAAAAGCATAATATATTAAAAGAGTAAAACAGTATAATGATAAAAGGTTAAAATAGTTAAAAGTTTAAAATGAATATATACAAGGCTAAAATGGTTAAAAGTTTAAAAGCATAAGATATTAAAAGAGAAAAACAGTAATATAATAAAATGGTTAAAAGTTTAAAAGGATATATACAATATTAAAATGGTTAAAAGCTTAAAAGCATAAGATATTAAAGGAGTAAAATAGTAATATAATAAAATGGTTAAAAGTTTAAAAGGATATTTACAATATTAAAATGGTTAAAAGTTTAAAAGCATAAGATATTAAAAGAATAAAACAGTAAAATGATAAAGGGTTAAAATGGTTAAAAGTTTAAAAGGATATATGTAAGATTAAAATGGTTAAAAGTTTAAAAGGGTATTATACAAAATTAAAATGGTTAAAAGCTTAAAAGCATAAGATATTAAACGAGTAAAACAGTAAAATGATAAAAGGTTAAAATGGTGAAAAGTTTTAAAGAATATATACAAGGTTAAAATGGTTAAAAGTTTAAAAGGATATATACAATATTAAAATGGTTAAACGTTTAAAAGCATAAGATATTAAAAGAATAAAACTGTAAAATGATAAAAGGTTAAAATGGTTAAAAGTTTAAAAGGGTATTAGATATTATAAGAATAAAAAAGTAAAATGATAAAAGGTTAAAATGGTTAAAAGTTTAAAATGAATATATACAAGGCTAAAATGGATAAAAGTATAAAAGCATAAAGTATTAAAAGAGTAAAAGTGTAATATAATAAAATGGTTAAAAGTTTAATAGGATATATACAATATTAAAATGGTTAAACGTTTAAAAGCATAAGATATTAGAAGAGAAAAGAGTAAAATAATAAAATGGTTAAAAGTTTAAAAGGATATATACAATATTAAAATGGTTAAAAGTTTAAAAGCATAAGATATTAAAATTAAAAGAATAAAACAGTAAAATGATAAAAGGTTAAAATGGTTAAAAGTTTAAAAGAATATATACAAGATTTAAATGATTAAAAGTTTAAAAGCATAAGATATTATAAGAATAAAAAAGTAAAATGATAAAAGACTAAAATGGTTAAAAGTTTAAAAGCATAAAATATTAAAAGAGTAAAACAGTAAAATAATAAGATGGTTAAAAGTTTAAAAGGATATATACAATATTACAATAGTTAAACGTTTAAAAGCATAAGATATTAAAAGAATACAACTGTAAAATGATAAAAGGCTAAAATTGTTAAAATTTTAAAAGCATAAGATACTAAAAGAATAAAACAGTAAAATAATAAAAGGTTAAAATGGTTAAAAGTTTAAAAGGGTATATACAAGATTAAAATGGTTAAAAGCTTAAAAGCATAAGATATTAAAAGAGTAAAAAAGTAAAATAATAAAATGGTTAAAAGTTTATAAGGGTATATACAAATTTAAAATGGTTAAAAGCTTAAAAGCATAAGATATTAAAAGAATAAAGCAGTAAAATTATAAAAGGTTAAAATGGTTAAAATTTTAAAAGCATAAGATACTAAAATAATATAACAGTAAAATTAAAATATGGTTGAAAGTTAAAAAGGATATATACAATATTAAAAAGGTTAAAAGTTTAAAAGCATAAGATACTAAAATAATAAAACAGTAAAACTAAAAAAGGTTAAAATAGTTAAAAGTTAAAAAGGATATATACAAGATTAAAATGGCTAAAAGTTTAAAAGCATAAGATATTAAAAGAGTAAAACAGTAAAATGATAAAAGGTTAAAATGGTTAAAAGTTTAAAAGCATAAGATATTAAAAGAGAAAAGAGTAAAATAATAAAATGGTTAAAAGTTTAAAAGGATATATACAATATTAAAATGGTTAAAAGCTTAAAAGCATAAGATATTAAAAGAGTAAAACAGTAAAATAATAAAATGGTTAAAAGTTTGAAAGGATATATACAAGATTAAAATGCTTAAAAGTTTAAAAGCATAAGATATTATAAGAATAAAACTGTAAAATGATAAAAGGTTAAAATGGTTAAAAGTTTAAAATGAATATATACAAGGCTAAAATGGTTAAAAGTTTAAAAGCATAAAATATTAAAAGAGTAAAACAGTAAAATAATAAAATGGTTAAAGTTTAAAAGGATATATACAATATTACAATAGTTAACCGTTTAAAAGCATAAGATATTAAAAGAATAAAACTGTAAAATGATAAAAGGTTAAAATGGTTAAAAGTTTAAAAGGGTATATACAAGATTAAAATGGTTAAAAGCTTAAAAGCATAAGATATTAAAAGAGAAAAAAAGTAAAATAATAAAATGGGTAAAAGTTTAAAAGGGTATATACAAATTTAAAATGGTTAAAAGCTTAAAAGCATAAGATATTAAAAGAATAAAGCAGTAAATTATAAAAGGTCAAAATGGTTAAAATTTTGAAAGCATAAGATACTAAAATAATAAAACAGTAAAATTAAAAAAGGTTAATATGGTTGAAAGTTAAAAAGGATATATACAAGATTAAAATCGTTAAAGTTTAAAAGCATAATATATTAAAAGAGTAAAACAGTAAAATAATAAAATGGTTAAAAGTTTAAAAGGATATATACAATATTAAAATGGTTAAAAGTTTAAAAGCATAAGATATTAAAAGAATAAAACAGTAAACTGATAAAAGGTTAAAATGGTTAAAAGTTTAAAAGGATATATGCAAGATTAAAATGGTTAAAAGTTTAAAAGGGTATATACAAAATTAAAATGGTTAAAAGCTTAAAAGCATAAGATATTAAAAGAGTAAAACAGTAAAATGATAAAATGTTAAAATGGTTAAAAGTTTAAAAGAATATATACAAGATTAAAATGGTTAAACGTTTAAAAGCATAAGATATTAAAGAATAAAACAGTAAAATGATAAAAGGTTAAAATGGTTAAAAGTTTAAAAGGATATATGCAAGATTAAAATGGTTAAAAGTTTAAAAGGGTATATACAAAATTAAAATGGTTAAAAGCTTAAAAGCATAAGATATTAAAAGAGTAAAACAGTAAAATGATAAAATGTTAAAATGGTTAAAAGTTTAAAAGAATATATACAAGATTAAAATTGTTAAAAGTTTAAAAGCGTAAGATATTAAAGAATAAAAAAGTAAAATGATAAAAAGTTAAAATGGTTAAACGTTGAAAAGGATATATACAAGATTAAAATTGTTAAAAGTTTAAAAGCGTAAGATATTAAAGAATAAAAAAGTAAAATGATAAAAAGTTAAAATGGTTAAACGTTGAAAAGGATATATACAAGATTAAAATTGTTAAAAGTTTAAAAGCGTAAGATATATAAAGAATAAAACAGTTAAATGATAAAAAAGGTTAAAAGTTTAAAAGGATATATACAATAATACAATGGTTAAATTTTCGAAATGGTTGAAACAATTAATAATAAAATATTAGAATTGTTAGAGCTTTGAAGGATAAGATAGTAAACGACTAAAATAGTAAATAGTAAAATAATAATAAATAAGAGGATAAGATAATGAAAATTTAAAGGATAAGATCTCAAAAGGATATGAAACGTTCACAACATACATCCAACTATAGAAATATTAAATAGAGTTGACTTACGAGAATCTTCTGTTTGTTGTCTCAGCTTTGGCCATCTGGTTGAGGGTGGTGATTTGCTGGTATGTCGCTCGTCTTACACTACACTGCAAACCTCCCAATCTGATGGAATAATAAACATGTGGTTTTTGCAGGAATATTGGATAATGCTGATAATATATGTAATACATGTATCAATATTCGCATTCATTGGCACCATATCTGTGTATAAATTATTCCACTAAATACATTGTTACCAAAAACATGGATTAAACATTTACTTTGTCAACAATAAAATTAAGCTTTTGTTAGCAGTTATCTCAGTATTAATTTGACAGTTAAAAAGATCAATCACAATTACCTGACTTATCCAATTAAGCATGAAGTTCAAGTTCAATTTAAATAAAGTATGACAAAATAATCATCAAGATACAAACATTGTCGGTTGCATAATAACAGATATAACATTTGCTATAAGGTGACTTAATCAGAATCAGGAATTTAGAGACAGACTGTAATGCATACCTCACGTTTCATCCAAATGCTCATTCTTCTGAGTGACCACGTGGCATGTGTAGTTCCACAATCAACATCCCTAGATACGAAATATATTCCATTAGATTTACGTCATTGAATAAAATACAAATATTAATTACCAATCAATATTAAATAAACCGCAGCCTACTTTTTTCCTTTATACAATATTGATTTCCCGTTGTTCAAAGTCATTGATTTAATAATACAAATGTTCTAGGTTTAGATTATGTAATAAACAGTTAAAACAGTACATGTACATATCTTCAAAAACTTTCAAGACAAGGGTCAGCATTCAAAATAATACTTTTTAATTGTTTGTTTATTTGTTTTACGCCCCTTTTCAACAGTCATAGTCATATGAGGCAGACAGTTAACATAACCATCGTTCCTGGGATGAACCAGTACTAGACTCCCATCCTCTGTAAGCAACTGCCTACTTTCTCCAATGAAGAGACATGGTCGGTAGCGGGGCTCGAACTCACGAAATACTGTTTAAATTATCAGAAAATTTCAAAAACAAAAATTAAATTCACATTCTTTTTAATGAAAACGAACTTTTCATCTAATCAACATAATTATATAAAACGATTACAATAAAATTTAAGTATACCATACAACCGTCGATGCCGAATTCCAGCAATTATCCAAAACTTCCGAAAACATGACGTTCATTGTTTTGGTGATATCTATCGTCTGATGACAGGTTTGTGTAATCACCAAAAAATACACGTGATCTGATAGAATTAATTTTACTAAAATTAAAAAGATATCCGCCCTACGGGTCACTATTTACAACACAACGTATTCTTTGTGACATAATTGGTCACATTAAATACACACTAATGTACATATAGACTCAACTTAATCCATGTATTATTACACAATATAAAGCACGCACTACTTTCTAATCAACTACATTCGTCGTATCATTCCAAATTAGAACATAATCAGATTTGAGTGTATTGCAGCACAATTACAATGATTCGTAAAACATCATTCGAGTAATTGCATATAAAAATGTTTGTTTAAACAAAATTTTACGAAATGGGTAAAAAAGATATTGTTTATAATACCATTTATTGTCAAATAATTATGAAACAATCAATTTAGAACATAGAAGTAGAATAACGGTAGTTCCGGGTGATAGGTATGGTTTGCGAGCACGTTTTAATCAACTACGTAATTAAGAAACTCTGGCATTTCGTCCATGATGTTTCTTCCTGTGTTGTTTAAAAAATCAACAGTCATTTAGCAAGTTTTTTAAGGCGAAGATGGTTGAATATCAATGTGAGTATATATATCTAAGCATTATTAGAACCTGGCAAATAAAAAATCCCATGCATTGATTTTTACCTTACTTACACTGCATACACGAACAGTCAAATTTTATGTAAGATATTTATCAATACAAATATTACTTAGCAATTGGCAGTTGTAGAAACTAGCTTCAGAAATCTATAGTCCAAACTTAAATCCATGAATTATCTATTTGATAGACAGGTCAGCAAGATCCACATATACTAAGTATTTTGTTTCTATAATAATGTTGAATTGATAACATTTCTTTTGTAAAATCTTGCAAAAAAGGCCAACACGGTTCACTATTTTTTACTTGCATGTAAACTATATCTCCGAACTAAAGATTTTTTTGACAATTCCATCGGACCTATATTCTGGGGATGTCAGTTTTTGTCTGTATTTAATAAGAATCACACTCAAGTATACCTTGATATGAATAATGAATATATGAAACGACCTGTAAAACTTGATGAACAACTATACATAGAAATGAAATATTTTATGTTGCAAAAGAAAGTGTGCACTTTTTGAATTTGAATATCTCCGGTTCTATGAGATTTATCGATCTCAAATTTTCAACATAATACAAAATGTATACTCGAAGCATGTTCTATCCATCTTGCTTATAATTTTTCAATAAGATCTGGATGGATTTAGTGTACAAGCGAAAGCGTACTTTTGCATGGTTTGCACGTGCTGCCCGCGGGAAATATGCATGTCTACAGAAACGTGTTTAGTCACTTTCTTTTATGCTTTTAGTGAAAGAAAAAAACACATACGATTTTAAATCTGGGCTTTAATAAAATGCCACGACTTTAAGTCTTAGTGAATTCGAGCATTAACAATTGTTCGGGGTGGCAACGTCATCTACGTCAGCGGGACGCTCGGGTACCACAGGAACGTCATAAGTCGTTCGTGCCAGCAATTTCAGCAAACTTACTGATCACCAAAGGCCCGGTATAAACAACCTGAACGATCTTCAAAACGTTTTTTACTCTAGAATGGAATAACATTCCCGTGACGTCATTCAACGTTACGTTAGATCCATGCGCTGTCGCATCAACGCTCTCAATAGTAGAGGTGGTCACAAGTTTTTAATGCTCCAGTAACAATATTTACATACTTGCCACATAAATATCGGTCAATGTTTGGTATCTAGTCGTAAAAGACTAAAAGTACCCACAATATTGTTTTTATTGTCTCCCTTATTTAAGTCATTTACAGTCACATTCTACGTGTATGAACAAAACGTATTTCACTGACTTTTTCCACTATTATCCTTAATGCCTTGAAAGGTCGGACATATTTACAGCATCACTATTTCATAAATGCAAGAAGGCACAACACGCATGCACAGTAGCGATACGATTTGAAGTAATATGTCTTATTCTACAGTCACCTAAGACAACTGCAAGGTCACGGCCTGTAATAAGAATGAAGGACGACTTTCGTGTAACCAGAAAGAAAACCTAATTCAGGGTTTGTATTCTACATTCTTTGAACAATAAATTAGAATTTGAATGATTCATTCAAGAATATATTCATCGTGATCGTTTTATACCAATCAATAATGAATATTGTCCTACATATTCACTACTATAGATAGAAATCCAGCAGTGAGTCGCGACGAAAGGGCGTGGATTGTTCCATTCTTTGAAATAGGGATTAGTGATACAATGACCAAGTACATTTATAATAAACATGACCTTATGTTAAAATTTAGTAGACTACTGTTGTATGTGACATGTGTAGTTATGAAATCAGTGCACCGTCCTAGAAACATTATCAAACTGAATTGTGTTGCTTCATATCCTTATTCTGGCCACATTTTTTTTCAAAGCATACAGTGCTCTTGATTTCGGTGACTTTATGTTAAAAAGGGTATACATTTTGTTTTTGTGTTTGCAATCAAAATCAAATTCAGTTCTCAAAGTATGCAGACGATGACATGCTACAACGAAGCAATTTATTAGATTCTGACAGTACATGGCTCCAGTATATTGAAATTACTTGAAATGAAATGAAATATAAAACATACGAAATTCAGTCGAAATATTAAAGTTAAAATTTGCAATAACCAAATGCCAAAAAAGCCAATTAAAATGGAAAGAAAAAGGCGTTCACATGGGGTTCGAACCCACAACATCTCGACTAAGAGACTGCATAAGTAAATAGTTCGACGACTCTACCGATTGAGCTCCGCTTTTAATCTTAGCTAACTCGGAAAATAACTGATATTTATGTTTTACAGAAACCACCCAAATGTTCCGAATTGCCACTCATCCTACAGAATGGACTTAGCTGATCTTTGATCATTCACAGGTCGTTGTCGGACTATATATACTGTGTATATCATCAAGGATGTTTCTTTATTACTTTTCTATGTCCTATTTCATTGTAGTGATAAATTTTATTAATCACATGTCTTAATACAAAATTATGGTGGCTAATTTACGCCATGTCGTGTTTTTGCGCTACGACAAAGCGAAAATACGACATATTATTAAGAAGGGCGAAAATATACGGAATACCGTTAGGGCCATCGCCAATGTGTCATAACGATAATATGACAGAGCGACAATGTGACAGTAAGATAACGATAATGCGACAGTGCGACAGTGAAAACGCGATAGTATATCGCACTATCATTATCGTAATATTGTAGTATCGTTATCGTAAGTTGTCGTGTTATCACTATCGGACTGTTATATAATCGTTATCGTACTGTCGAGTATCGCGTTTCAGATCAACCCACACATCGGCTATGGCCCTAACGGTATTTGGGATCGCAAGTAATTCATTATGAGCATGTCTTATTGAGCATTAAAGTAAAATGAAGGAGACGCTGCAATCAATGTAAGTATAAACCACTGATGTGTTCTCACTTATATATTTTGAAGTGTTAAAGTAGAAGCGGAAAGTCAAATGAATGTAAAATTCGCCCTATCAGACTACATGTAGTCCATATCTATGAAAGATAATGAAGTCCATTACTGCAACAAAAACTATGAGATAAAATTTATTACAGGTTAAATCAATAGTTAATCTTTTTGATTTAGGGCAGATGGATGCTTTGCTGTACCAAAGGTTGGGTCCTTCGGTAAGAAGACATTTTCTAACGTTGGATGCAGCCTTTGGAACAATCTTCCTACTAGTATCAGGGACAATGCCAGTGCCACTGTTTTTAAAACCAATGTTAAAAACCATCTACTTGGAGTGATGTAACTTTTAAATTTGTGCACTGCTTCTCCTTTTTTATATACCGTGTATACAGTTTCATAAGATACATAAAGTTGCCCTGTCAATTTTTAATTTGTATCTATACAATCATCCTTAGTACAAAATAATAAATTATATTTGAAATACTTGAATATTTATATTGATCGGGAATGTTCCGCTTTAGCCCCTGTTAGAGTATATTGAAGCGATACACGAAATGATAAAATCTTGGCAAATTCGAGCTCGTCCGTACGGACTGATGGACACGTCTATTACTATTTGCTCCGCATCAGTAGATATAGGTTGTTTCTCATGAAAATTCAATATAGAAGCTGCGCTAGGTTCTTTCATTATTCATTTCATGCTGACTGAAATCTAAATGTTTTGAGATACTAGAAGTCTGGTGGAATTTCATGATAAGTGACCATCATTAATACCAATATCAGTTTGAATCGGCAAATTAGCTGAACAAAATGTATGCCAGTATTTAAAAATCCGAAGTAAATAAATTGCTCTATCGGAACACCAAGTATCATGACAGTCATCTTCCGATTACCCACGAAGTATTCAGACGTTGTTCGTTGTTTTCCGCCGGATAAGGCATAGTACAAACCAATGCCTAATTGTAATACGAAAGATACAGTAATCTCTGATATGGAAGGGATGATCCGGGTTCACCATGGTGAATGTCTATAACAGAATGTTTTATCGATATTTAAAGGGACCCAACAGAATCTACATCCACACGAACATAAAATGATATTTAATGATTTGATATTTGATTGATATGAATGTCTATCATGTCCTGAATTAAAGCCAAAACTTGCCTTAAAATTGGTATTATTTTAAACGTACAAACGAACTCGCAAGATTGTGATATTCAAATGTTTCCAAATGGTACAGAAAGGACTCATTTCTGATCTCATTTATGCTTGTAACTGACGTTTTAACCAGTCAGCACTGGTGTTACCATGAACCAACCGAAAACACTGCGTCCTTAAATCCATTATGATACAATTCAGTTTAAATCATAAATCCTGACTTGTATTGAAATAATACTTTCTGGTTGTTAATCCGTGTTTTTTAATAAAAAAATATTGATCTTCAGACTACATGAATGTATCTACTAAGTAAACGAGCATCAAATAATTTTCCGATTTTTTCCAATGTTTGGTTTCAACTGCTACTGCCAAATCCATAAATTGTATTAGCATCTTACGATCAGCATATAAATATAATGAAAATAGTTCAATAAATAATGTGAATAAACGTTCATGACAAACCTGCTTCTGTATCTTCCAGTGGACACAAATTCATACCATTTATGGGACACTGTGTTGCAATAATCTTACGAGACCAAAGTTCAACCGTGTGGCTGGCCCCATCTCTAGTCAGATTACCGAAGTTGTCAGAATAAAGATTTCAAATATTTTTCTCTTCCGACACGAGACAATAAATCGGTCTCGATCAATATTTTTCTTGCCGGTATTTCATTCGCATATGAAGTATAATCATATTAATGTAATTTCTTGATTGTCGTCTGCTATTTACACTCCTTAATCCTACTCATCTCAATGACATTTCACAGTCACAACCGTATATTTACAAGCTGCACATGTTTCTCGTGATTTCAGTGACTCTACAAATTCTCCCAACCTAAATATCTGATGATACTGTAGAACTCATCAATTGAAGACCACTGTCCAGACCCAAGGACTTATATGCGAGTACAAACATAATGCACATATGTATAATATATAAGTCCTTGCCAGACATATTCTTTATATTGTTAAAGTAATCTAATTGTAAATATTGATTTGATCCGTTTATTTATTTTGAATATTCAATCGACAAGATTTACAGATACAAGTAATCATCAGTCAATGTTTGAAAACTCGTCACAAAAGTACACTCAATCCATTTTTTTATCTCCCATATTTAAAAGTTTCGTTTATAATAGTCTAAAAGCACGTGTCACAATTACGGGCACTGCTATAAAGAGATCTATCTACTTATATAATCAGGCTGATAAAGTGCATTTCATATAAACCTCGAGGTCGTTTGTGTGTCAGTTTTTCTAGTTCTGTCGAATCTTCATAGTCAGCTTGTATCAATAATATTTATTTATTTCAAAAATTTAACTGTTATCTACGGCGGCTGATTCACCAGAAAAGTTTTGCTGGATAACATTCGAACCAGTACTCATTCAACCTTTCACAAGAAACCTACAGTTGGGTGTCCTTACTTGAAATGACCTAGTTACTGATGTTTTATACATTTAAACGTTGATGTGATGGAAATCATATTTGATGTCTACTAGGTTAACAAGAGGGCGGTGATTTGGTCAGCTCAGTGGCTAGAGCGTTGTTCTACTGATTAAAAGGTTGTGTGTTCGAACATCGGGTACTCCTGACACTGTCCTTGACATATTTGACTGAATATATTACATCATGTATACGATAAAGTGTCCTCCACCTCTGAATTATGTGGGGTAGCTTTTAGTGATGGTTCGAGCCTAAAAGATGACCAGGCAAACTGGTTATGGTAACAGCCCGCCACGAAATAATGTCACAGTGAAAATGGCGTTAAATCCGATGAAATAAATAAAGGGCCATGTTGGTCAGGTACGTCCGGTTCGAGAATTTTTTAAACAAATGGCAAAACTTTTTTCGTTTCAAACGAGTTTTTTTTAACAAACGGACAATTTGACAAATTAGTTGGAAACCGAACCTGGCTTGCTGCAAACATATGCACCCTTATAGAAACCACACACAATATATTGAGGGAATTTATGACAGGGAGCTATAACCGTCAGATACACGTTTAGTCGAGAATTTTTCATTTGGGATATAACGAACAAATTAAAAGATACTTTGCATGAACGCAGCAAGGCCTGTTAGCTCAGTGGTAGAGCGCTAACTGTATTTCTTGCAGACAGAGGTTCCCAGGTTCAAATCCTGGACAGGTCAGATTTTGTGTATAACAAACAAGTGATGTTTTCTTTGCAGTTGATACTGATGTTAATCACCATTATTGTTTTATCTTTTTAACATTAATTCATGCACTCTACGAAACGACTCTTCGCAACGACAAAGCCGAAATGCGAAAAAATCGAAAAAGTTGACCTTCCGTCAGTACTTTCAGTACTTTGATTGAGTTTTGTTAATGTATATTACTTCAGAAATATATTCATTGAAAACCTTTCATTGCTGATATACTAAAAAGCTACTAATTTGACTGTTTGTTATGTAGAAAACGTTTTTATACAATTCAAAAATTAATCTTAAGCCAAATGAAGTTTGGGTGGCCATATTGAATTATGGCGGCCATCTTGGATTCTGAGCTGATGTAAAAATCATTCAAAGATGCTGTTGATAAAGGTTTATCATTATGGAAGATTTGAAATGCAGGAACGAACCGTTATATGTTATACAGGGATTCCAGAAATTCGCAGTTTTATTCATTTTCTCCATCTTTTAACCCCAAAATCTCTCTTTTGCACCATAGGATTCATGGGGACTTTTTTCTGGTTATTCTCTATCACATATAGAACCGAACCAATATACCAAACAATGGCTTATGTAATAATATATTCCCCAAAAAGCCAATTTTGAACTTTAGATGACTGGACTACTCTAGTGTTGGATCGTTAACAGGCGTCTTCCTCTGAGGAAAATTCGTTAAATTCACGCAGTTATACCCTAAAATTAAATTTACATAAAAATGCTCCCCCTTTTGCAAAAAAAATTGAAGAGATTTTCCGAAAAGGCCCCTTGAACCGCTACCTGTGAAAGAAACACTGACTGTATAAACCAGGCAGTTCAGTTTGCATGAAGGCGTTGACATGTATATTTATTGCATACTACTCATTTGCATACGGTCTCAATTGCCTGTTTTTAATATATTTACAGTTTGATATTGATTTACATCCTGTAAATATTTGAAGTAAATTACGTTTTAAAAAAGGGTATTTTTCTGTTTGATTTGATTCAATTCTGTTTCATAAATCATTTAAAGTTATTCTAGAATTCCACTGACTTCAGGTCCTTGTCGCATAAAGACAAATAGCCAAAAGAAAATGAATGTCTTTGAAAAGTGCTAACTAGTTTCAAATTTGTTTAATAGCATTCCTCATGCTTATGCATAACTTATGCTATGTTACTTTTTCATTTATGAATAGGTAATGCTGCTAACAGATATTCTTATATAAAACAAAACAATGAATTTTAATAGATTGTGCCAGGATACAGACAAATTGACAAGTTTCACGTATTATATCCCTGACATTTTATGTTGTGATTTACATAACACGAGTGCCAGGTTACAAATACGCCCATCAAGGGGCATAAGTCAAAATTACCTAGGTCGATTGGGCTGGTTATCGAACTTAACCGAGGTCTCATGGCCATAAACATTTAGTTTGGCGAGGATCCGAATAAAATTGTTCGAATTAATGTTCCCATATACGACCCGTTTTTCAAATGGTCGTATAAAAATGGGGAAAATTATCACTTTGAAATAACTATACACAATTAGTATGTACGCTTTATGCTTTATCCTTGCTCATACATATAGCCAGAGATCTATATCTCTGATGTAGCCTGATTAATGTTTGATACCAAACTGACGAAGATACCACAGACTCATTTGTAAGTCAATTTTGTATTTACTGTACTATATTGTACTGGTTTTAGGTTCGATCACTTCTGTTGTTATTTAAAAGGCACAACTTGTAGATATTTTTTCTTAATATTCAAAGTTGCTGCTCTATGTTGGTATGTAATGCTGCATAATTTCACGTATACCACTGATCCACAGGTCTTGGAAATGAAGACAGACACAGTTCCATTAAACTGACAATTTCTCTGATGTTATTGGCTGCATATACGGAGCATTGTTTCCAATATGGACTCCTTATGAAGATGAGGCATCATATCTTTGTCGTAAAGGATTGCATGCACTTAATGTTCAAGCTATTATTGTTGATGCTGACATGAAGGTTGTGCCTTTCATTCAGTGCGTCTTCATTTATGGATATTGTAAGTGCACGTAAATATGATAATTCAATATGGTTCAACAAGCTAATTCTTTTAGTCATTTTCTGTCCACCAACATATATATATCTTTAGTAAATATGGGCTACTTAGGATTTGTGCTATCCAGAGATATGACAAAATGTTCCTGAATCTTGTCAACAATCATTATAATAAACCATTGAAATGAATTCAATGTAACTTGGCAGAAATGATCAGAAGCAAACATACTCTAGTTTCCACTAAATTTCAAATGTTGACACATAAAATGACCATTTACTGATATGAACTTGAAGAGTTATACTGGTGTAATAGTAAATGTGTCATAAACTTTATTTCACTTAATTTGATAATCAAAATTCCCTTTTTAAGGTCGAAGTATAGCCCTGTTATTCTAAGACTTTTTACTTATACCTGTGAATTTCAGGTTCATAAATAGTGTTGTGAAGTGGCGAAGAGCAACCCATGACTCCTTCATTCTGACAAATTCAAATATATTCACCTACTTAAGTAGGAGAAACAATGGATGGCTCTTTGGAGATAGTCGTTATCCACTGAAAATTTGGTTGATGACCCCAATCGTATATATCCATTCTCTAATCCCCAAAGGAGTTACAACACTGCACACATACCAAGAACCCCGCAATATTGTAGGAAGGTCCTTTGAGTGCTTAAAGATATAATAAATCCATCACTATCACTATGCATGAATGAACTAACCCTTACATAGAGATAAACAGGACTGATTGTCTATTATTGGCAATGATTGTTACCAGGACACAAAATACAAACAATACTTTACATTGCTAATCTTAAGTGTTTTTCCTGTCCAGAAATATTACTATGTTTTTTAAAGAAGAAAAATGCAAACTTAACAAAACATTGGAATTTTAGATGTTTTGACAGATAAGGTGGTCACATGTATTACTAACCTAACAAAGCTGCCCTTATAAGTTATGCTTGTTTCAGCATACACAACATTGCTTACATAGATTAGATTTCTTGTTCCAGACTGATGAAGAGTCCTAATGATATTATAACAATAATATATTAATGCAGCAATCACATGAAAGGACTCAGAATATAAGAAAAAAATAGTCTTGTGGTTGTAAGTTTATAACTGCACACACCGACATGATCTGGACATTGCCGATTGTATTAAAATAGATTATTCAAACAAAACACCATGGCATCAGTGCAATATATTTTAGTTCATTCATTGTTGCATAGATGTACAGTGAAAAATTGTTCATACAAGATCTAGATATTGTAGTCATGGATATTATTATGTTCCTGAAACAGATTAGTTTTTACCACTTACTGTGTTCATTTGAAAGTCCAAGTATATCATGTAAGTTGAATAAGTCATGAAATATGATTATAGGTTAAATGTTCATAGTTCATGGACAATCTTTAGTGCTAAACCTTGAAATAAATTATGTCACCATGTATAACAACATCATTTTCAAAGTAAATTGTATGTAATTGAAGACAATACTTCTTCTGATCCTGAAATAGCCTATTGACCACTTTGTGCTTAGATGAGCATAAAGCCATGGAATAAATAAACATACAAGGTGCTTGAACTATTGCTTTTAATTAAACTCCCGTATTTCATCTGCTATTATACTGTTCATTCTCAGTAAATGTTCTAACATGTAAATAAAGCTTCATTTGGCTGCCATGAATACTGAACAAGTTCTTTAATACATATACTACTTTGTAAATAAATGTCATATGTGGCAATACTCAAA
Organism: Lutraria lutraria; assembly: GCA_964023205.1. Taxonomy (NCBI): domain Eukaryota; kingdom Metazoa; phylum Mollusca; class Bivalvia; order Venerida; family Mactridae; genus Lutraria; species Lutraria lutraria. The sequence goes on from OZ026833.1 coordinate 37,034,290, forward strand.
GTTAGACTGCGACTGTAAGAGGTTTTTTTTTAAACAAAATGAACTGACATGTGTATCACTAATACAGAGTTATTGAAGATTTCATTAATGTAGTGTTATCCACAGCATTGTTTTATCATTTTTAAAAATTAAATAGCAATGTCAATAAAAACTTAACATTAGTTGCACAATTGGAATTTACAACATCATCAGTAAAATATATAACAAATTAACAAAGTGAATAATGTCTCAGGAAATAACATGTAATATGGCATAAATTTACACACAAGCTCAACAGTAATATAACAGGAAATTGCAAATGAAACAGTTCATATGACGTAAATTATTGCACAAGATCAACAGTAATATTACAGGAATTAAAAAATCTTACATTTTACATGGCATGAATTAATACACAATATGAACAATAGTGTAAGAGGAAGCAACAACTTATAAAGTTCATATGACATAAATTAACTAACAATATAAACAGAAATGTCACATGATTTAATAAATCTAACATCTAAATAACAAACACATGGATTAGATTTCTATAAATATTTATCTATTTGATAGGTTTGTAAAACAAAATCTATCTGTTTCTGTGCTTCTGTTTTCTCTCTTTCTAAAACCAAATGTTCTTCTTTATAATTTCCAGCTTTCATTCTTCAGTTTTTAATAGTTTGGCTTGTAAATCTGAAATGAAGCAGTAATATTGATAATTAACACAACACATTCAGTAAATGATAGATTATGACCGTCACACTGATATAATGAGTTATTTGATAAATTACTTCACATTTGCAAGAACCCAAACATTCACATTTGTTATGATGATGGGTCCCATACAGTGGAAGAATGCAGTTTAATGTTAATCAATGCAAAGTTTTTCACTCATCAAAGCATACCATTAAGTATTAGAGCTGGGACGAGTACTTGAGTACCCGGGTATCGTGTCGAGTAAGGCTACCACCCAGTTACAAAATTACTACTCGGGTACCCTTGAAATAGAACACTCCATATTAAACTTGTTTTGATTTTTTAGCAAACAAAATATACATTGATTTGATCTAATTATAATGTTTTGTCTACCTTAATGAGAACTACCTTATGAAAATATGGCCTATTTCTATACAAATTTTAACTTACCAACAATTACTAATCCCGTTTTTAATGCATTAAGTGCTGCACCAGCGAGTTTGAAATATTGTTCTAATGGTCAAAATATTAACACAGGCTTTTTTTATCCATTTATTCCATTACTTCTTCAGTATTTATGTATGTAGCAGTTTGCCGTAAGTAAAATGTCCGCATGTACATTTAACCCAATATCTCAATATCAATGGTTGGCAACATTTGGGAGCATGGGCAGGGGAAGCAGGGAAGGTCGAAACTAGGTTAAAGATGTTTTTTCATGGAAGAGGTACCGCCACCCAAGTAGCTCAACTCAAGGTCACAGATATTGCATTTTGTCTTCTGTTTATCGCTAAGAAGCATGAAATATTGCGAAACTTGGCTTTTTTGTGCAGTTTGGTTGTTTGCCATTTTATTTATATAATATTATATTAGGTACCAGGAAGCAGGAATGATAATCCTTTGAAAAAATAGTGGGTACTCGGTACTCGCCGGTAATAAAGTCTCCGGTACCCGGGTACAAATTTTTTACCTGTCCCAGTTCTATTAAGTATTCAACATAATTGTAATTATAAGTATCCTTATTTAGAGAGGCTCAAACGCAATACCTCACATACCTGAGTGAAGTGTGGACTCTACCACTGAACTATCAGACCATACCTGAGTGAAGTGTCAACTATCAGACAAGTTCATTTATTGGTAAAATCACAGGAGCCTGTTATTCAATCCGGAAAAAAAATTATACTAAATAAAAAATTACCTACGTATATAGAAAAAAACAACAGGAGTGCAATGCCTCCCACTCCCCACCCACATCGCCGATACAAGAATCTCTATTAAACAGCGGTCAACGCGTGAAATTCTGGTCTACATAGTTAAAGGCTATAAAATGGTAACAAATGCAGGTCCTACCCTTGACATTTTCTCAGTTTTGCTTATCCTATTTCAATAAATCTAAGAGTTTCTCCAGCGGAGGGTGGCCATTGCGTGACGTCATAAGGCGGGTCAAAGATGCTGCTCCGGAGTAAAGTGTTATATGTATAAACTCCGGGCAACCGTACCGTTCCGTACAGAACGCTTGTATTTTATCGACAGGATGATGTAATCAATCTTAGAGTTAATTCCCCTTGGGTTTTTCCAAATCTCTAATAACAATTCTTTTATGGAAATTAATTAACAAATAAAATGAATCTTTCATTTTCCAATATCAGAAAATATTTTGAAAGCAATGCATGTTGAAATACATTTTAGCAGAGTAAAATTAATATTTAAACCTTTCGCTCCGCAGCAGTATCTTTGGCTGGCTGATGACGTCACGCAATGGCCACCCTCCGCTGGAGAAACTCTTAGATTTATTGAAATAGGATAAGCAAAACTGAGAAAATGTCAAGGGTAGGACCTGCATTTGTTACCTTTTTATAGCCTTTAACTATGTAGACCAGAATTTCACGCGTTGACCGCTGTTTAATAGAGATTCTTGTATCGGCGATGTGGGTGGGGAGTAGGAGGCATTGCACTCCTGTTGTTTTTTTCTATATACGTAGGTAATTTTTTATTGAGTATCATATATATTTTTTTTTTTATTGAATAACAGGCTCCTGTGGTAAAATATAATAATTTCCACTTCATCAATGTATTTGTATTGAGGATTAACTAGTAAAAGATTCCATAAAATAAACATGGAAGTCTGAACTAGTAAATCATTTTTAGTTAACTTAATACAGCTGTATCAAAGATTACCATAAACTAGAGACTTATTCTGCAATATGATTACTGAAACTAATCTGCATTAGAATATATTGATCAAGTCTACTTTTGTAGATAATTTATCATCAAAGCATTGTTTGAAATTCAGAAGAAAAACTTGTTAAATTGGCTAATAAGCATTTTCTTGAATTCTTGTTTAAGAAATGTAATAAATAGTCTTACTTAATACACATGTGTAATAGATTGGTAGTACCTTCATCATTGCTGGCAAATGTGGAGCATTTCCGTTTCTCAACATTTTTTGTATTCTGTCTTGAAGTGAACATGGTTGCACAGTCTCCACTATCTTTTGAAAATAATTTTATTTCACTTATTACTAAAATAAACAACATATCATGTGCTTTTGCCTAAATGTTAAAAACAGTATTGTTCATAAATGGTTGTAATATTTACATGTTACTGCAAATATAATTGGATATATAACAGTATATTTTGTGATTAAATATGATAGATTATCTTAATTTAGTATTTCTTCACTTATATAATTTACCAAGGAAGATCCAGATGCAGGCATGGAAGCACTAAATTGGTGCAGGTAGTACTTGAGTTCTCTCATGAATCCCCTCATTAAGAAAAGATGTGAGGTGACTTACTATACTTAATTTTACATTTGAAAAAAAAACCTGAAACATTGTTTAGATGATTACAGAATAAGATGAACCTTCTGAGACAGTTTCTGTATGCTGCAACAAATAAGTTTGAAAAGAATTGCCCATACATTATTTGAACTGACAGTTAATACAGACAAAGAAACTGACAAATATCAGTATGTTCATAAAGATCTGGACATTTCTTAGAACTCACCTGATTCTAAACCAGCATTTATTCCGGTCAACATTGCTTTTGGAATAATAGTCAGTTCCTGGAAGGATAATACAAAATTAATGTGCATATTATGTCCTTTGAAAAGGCACATAAGTTTATTAATTAACATTAGCATTAATTTTCTTTTAAACTAAAGTCATACAACCAGTGACAGTCATGCCTTGGATACTTTATTTCTACTTCTACTTGGAATGGCATGACAAAATAATGTTACTGAAAGAGTTGTTATGGAAATATCAATTATACTGTACTATTTATATTGGTTGGTGTCTTTTTAACAATAGAAACATTCATGAACACAGCTTACTTATTTTTCAACCTCTAACAGATCCTTTGGTCCAGGTCCATCACCAGTGTCCGTACCAAGTTTAAATTGTTGGTTTTCCTTTGCCTTGATGGACTGGAAAGTGGGCCATTTCTTCGTTATCCCTTTTAATGCATGATTGCTATAGCTTACTACATTAACTCTGAAATAGATCAAAGATACAGTACCTGTCATTATGCTCCATTACTCTGATTACATTTAATACAATTATAGATTACACTTTGGTTATTAAGTTTGGTAAACGCATTGGTTAAAATGCTCATTCTTCACTTGTCTGGCCTGGATTGATTAACAGACCAGGGTAGCAATGTGAAGTGGTACCTCAATTTGTAAGGTCAGATCAAAATATAAAACCTTACATTTCCCATCACTGCTCATGAACACACTGTATCAAACTTAATGTGCATGTTGAACAGTTTGTTTTGGGCACTATTTTAGGATCAATTTATTTAGAATTTTAAGAGTCTACATACATGTGTATAAGTATGTTGCCAGTGATTTTTTTTCGCTACATTTAGTGCCATGTATATGACAAATAATTATCAAATTAACTCTTTAAAAATTTGTGATCTGATATTGTGAAATACTAAAGAAAATGGTAAAATGTAATCAAGAGGGCCAAGATGGCCCTATATCGCTCACATGACAATCACTGATCACTCATTAAAACTTTGGTTTGAACCAGGGACCTAGTTTATGACCCCAGATGATCTATGTTAGATCTTGTCCTACATATAAATAAGACAAACATTCTGACAAAATTTGGTGAAGATCCAATCAAAACCATGAAAACTACGGCATAGATGAGGTTTTCCTAAGATTTGACCTTGTGACCTAGTTTTTTACCCCAGATGACCTATGTTCGAATTTGTCTCACATATCATCAAGACAAACATTCTGATAAGGTTTTTGAAGATACAATCAAAATTTTACATCTACAGTATTAATAAGGTTTTCCTAATATTTGACCTCGTGACCTAGTTTTTGACCCTAGATGACCCATATTTGATCTTATCTTTAATATCATTGAGACAAACAATCAGACAAGGTTAGGCCAAGATCCAATTAAAACCATTTTGACAAGGTTTGGTGAAGATCCAATTAAAACTGTGACATCTACAGTGCTACCAAAGCTTTCCTACAATTAGACCTGGTGACCTAGTTATTGACCCCAGATGACCCATATTTGTACTTAGTGGTTATATCATTGAAACAAACAATTTCACGAAGTTTCGTGAAGATCCAATTATAACTGTGAAATCTTATAACTGCGTTAACATGGTTTTTCATAAGATTTGACCTAGTGACCTGGTTTTTTACCCAAGTTGACTCATGTTCAATCTTGTCCAAGATATTATAAAGACAAACATTCTGACAAGGTTTCATGATCATCCAATCAAAACAGTGACTTCTAGAGTGTTTACAAGGTTTTCCAGCAATTTGCCCTAGTGACCTAGTTTTTCTACAGAAATGACCCATTATCAAACTTGACCTACATATTTTTGAAATAAATAATTATAAACATTCTCACAAAGTTTCATGAAGATCCAATCTGAAGTGATTTTCCCTTATTTGGCCCTGTAGGTGACCTAGTTTTTCAACCAAAATGGCCCAATATTGAACTCGTCCGAGATTTTGTCGATATTTACGTTCTGACCAAGTTTTGCTAAAATTGAGCCTAAAATGTGGCCCTTAGCCCCAAGTCAAAGTTTGACGAAGCTTGGAGCACGACGCCAGACGGAGACTGATTCTAAAAGCTCACCCTGTCACTAAAAATAAGATGGACCTTGTAAATATCAAAGTGAATATTTTATTGGTCTTATGGTCCTATCCACACTGTGCCCCTGATAGTATATTTCAGCATTAAGTTGATTATAGGGGATTTTACTGAGTTGGCAGGATAGAAGATCTACAATTTGTTTGTCATGTGCCATCTAAATTGTAACTTGATGCCTAAATGTTTTTCCATGCCCTATAGTTTGTGAGATTACATGTATTATTTTCTCCGATTCATTTGTGCTCTAAATCCTGGTAAAACTGAAAGACCTGACATGACCCATATTTAAACTTGTCCTAAATATCATTAAGGCGAATAATCTGACAATTTAAGGTTAAGTGAAGATCCAATCAAACCTGTGACATCTAGATCAGCGTTAACTTTGTCTAAACTAAGATTTGCCAAGTTGACCTAGTTTTTTATCATAGATTACCCATTAACAAACTTGTCCAAGATATTATCAAAATAAAAATTTTGACAAATTTTCATGAATTAAAATCCAATTAAAAATTTACATAGTGAACTAATCATTGACCCCAAATGACCCATGATTGATCTTGTCCAAGATTTTGATCAAATTGGCATACAAACATTCTGCTCCAGTTTTGGGAATATCTAACTAAAATGTGGCCCCTAGTGTGTTCATAGGGTTAAAGTTGATGCTGTACCCTACACCACACACACCACATTCTTTTTTTCCGACAACCTTCTCGACATATCTCAGAGGTGGGGGGACAATTTTAAATAGGATTTAATATCATCAGTCAAATTTATCACGGACAGAGTGCACCTCGCCCAGGGTTCTCATTTACAACCTCTTGATCAGTAGACCAATGCTCTAACTAACAACTTAACTGGGTGGGTTATCAATGTTTTCCCCTGAGTGAAGGCCGCAACAGGGATACACAGAGAATTACACAGTAACGTTTTGATAAACTACACCATCACATGGAGTGAGAAACAGACTTCGCCCATACTTTATGAACCAGTGATGGGAATTTAGAAAGTAGCCTATTTTCACAATGTGTCATTTTTTAAGCATTAATTCATTTTTTTTGTAATGAAAAACTACCACAGAGATATTTAACATTAAACTATACGACATCCCTAAGAAATCAGACAGAGGAAACTTGACAGCAAAATTCCACAAATCGAGGGCTCAGCGCAACACTGTCGTAACTTGTTCTTATTTCAATATGAGTTACGACACTGTTGCGTTAAACACTCGAAATGCCAATATAATCCCTCCATCCCCACTGTCTCTGGGGGTAAATATTGATAAGTGCATGAAGCACATCTAAGAGCATCTATTAATGAATAAATAAATAAATAATTGGTATTATCCGCTGATCCTTGAGTTGTTAGATAAAGTAAAAATACAATGATAAGATTCATGAGTATAACACTATAGTATTAAGTAATATAAATAAGAATATGTAAGGGAATATATCCACTTCATCCATTCCTGGAATCTCAGTATTGAAATCATCAGCAGATAATACATGTAAATACATTACTTTTAACAGAACCAATGTCTAGACAATGAGTTATTAATAAATTAAAATAAGCAAGATCTGAGATATAAGACATGTATGACAGTTACAATAAGTATGCACAGGAAGAAAAAATATACATTTGACAATATAAGAAGGCATGGTATAAAATACTACAGTATATATCACATCTATAATCAAATAGTAAATATTAAGTATTAAAATAGTTTAAACAGTAATGTACAATACAACAATAAAATATGTAAACAATAACTGAACCAACAACAGTCAAGACAAAGATGATTTGAATAGCTATTTCACAATAAGTGCAAGTGGTCATTGTATGGAAAATTGAATTGTCTCCCTTTAATCAGCAAAAATGTTTGATACACATATAAGCACATCAAAGCTGGGAGCTGGTCAACTGGTACCCAATGTCAAGTGGTACCCACTATATTTTGGTCAAGTGGTACCCAATATGAAGTCAAGTGGTACCCATTATGAAGTCAAATGGTACCCACTTAGTGGTGTTAGAATGTGGACTTTAACAAAGAAAAAGCACCATACATTGATAGAAAATAACATATTTTCAATACGAGTCAGAAAGTTATGTTTTTATGTCATTGAAAATGTAAGTTACCCACTCACCTAATATGATATTATTGTGCATATACAATAGAATATTTATCATAAATCCAAAACATAATTTTATATAAATATATCCTGATACACCACTAAAATTCAACTAAATCAATGTACCACAAAACTTCTGAAATAGTGGCCTATTCTATCGGGATAAACCCGATATTTATTAGTATATTTTTAGGTTTTGTGATCTGAGTTAACTTCTATCATTATACATATAGTCTGATTAAACCAGATGTCTATTTAACAAAGTTGAGGCTGCTATCTGCGGTTGTTCGTAATGCTTATCTTCCAGTGGAAACATGACATTTATTTAAAGCTGCTGTCCAATTTATCTTCCAGGCTTAAGGCCTGAGATTGTCCGTATGCTTATCTTCCGGGGTAAACCCGAGTTATTTGAGGCTGCAGCTCAATTTTTATTTCCAGGTTTAAGGCCTGCGATTTATCTAAACTTATCTTCCGGGGTAAACCCGAGAGTTATTTGAGGCTACGGCCCAACCTTTATTTCCAGGCTTAAGGCCTGAGTTTTGTATGTGTGCTTATCTTCCGGGGTAAACCCGAGAGTTATTTGAGGCTACGGCCCAACCTTTATTTCCAGGCTTAAGGCCTGAGATTTGTATGTGTGCTTATCTTCCGGGTTAAACCCGAGATTTATTTAAGAGTAATAATAAGACTGTTGCTCAATTTTCCAGACTTAAGGTCTGGGATTGTCTGTCCGCTTATCTTCCGGGGTGAACCCGAGAGTAATTTGGGGCTGTGACGTAGGGCCTGAGATTTATCTGTGTGCTTATTTCCCGGGGTAGACCGGAGAGTTATTTGAGGCTGCTGTCCAATCTTTATTTTTGGCTTCAGGCCTGAGATTGGTCTAGGGCATAATTTTTTCAGGGTAAACCTGTTAATGATTGAAGGTCACTGTACCATGTACCAAGTTCCTAACTATTTTTATGTAACACAGGTACAAAGTAAGACTTCCTTACGTAGTATGATAATGGTTAGTTCAAAAGTCCTTTAGCCTACTTAAGTTGTTTTTAATATGTAGTTTTAATGACCACCAACAGAAAGAATGTGGTTTTGGTTTAAATGGATCCTCCGGTTGTGCAAATACATGGTGGAGGTTTAACTGTAGGATGTTGTGTTCAAACATTCATAACTGGTTTTGTTTTTTATCCAGACATGCGGGGTAAGCAGAAAGCTGCTGCTACCAACAGTAAATGTTCTTGTTGCCAAGAACCCAGCACTTCATCCGGTGCCAATAAAGGTCAAGGTAAGGGAAAGAGAAGTGTTCCCACGCCAGAGGAATCAAACATACTTTGCTGTATACATATTTTATACATTACATGTTTGATAATTTTATGGCTTTAATAAAAGCCCAGTTTCAACTCATCTACATGTTTGTTATTGTTTTACCAGCTTCACAAACTTTTTACAATTTATACCCCTTGAAGACTATAAATATACAAAAGCTTTGGAATATATACTCACATTGTTGAAAACTCTGTTAAATATATAATGATAAATGTAGAGTTTTCCTGTTAAATATATAATGATAAATGAAGAGTTTTCCTGTTAAATATATAATGATAAATGAAGAGTTTTCCTGTTAAATATATAATGATAAATGTAGAGTTTTCCTGTTAAATATATAATGATAAATGAAGTTTTCCTGTTAAATATATAATATGATAAATGAAGAGTTTTCCTGTTAAATATATAATGATAAATGAAGAGTTTTCCTGTTAAATATATAATGATAAATGTAGAGTTTTCCTGTTAAATATATAATGATAAATGAAGAGTTTTCCTGTTAAATATTTAATGATAAATGTAGAGTTTTCCTGTTAAATATATAATGATAAATGAAGAGTTTTCCTGTTAAATATATAATGATAAATGAAGAGTTTTCCTGTTAAATATATAATGATAAATGAAGAGTTTTCCTGTTAAATATATAATGATAAATGAAGAGTTTTCCTGTTAAATATATAATGATAAATGTAGAGTTTTCCTGTTAAATATATAATGATAAATGAAGTTTTCCTGTTAAATATATAATATGATAAATGAAGAGTTTTCCTGTTAAATATATAATGATAAATGAAGAGTTTTCCTGTTAAATATATAATGATAAATGTAGAGTTTTCCTGTTAAATATATAATGATAAATGAAGAGTTTTCCTGTTAAATATATAATGATAAATGAAGAGTTTTCCTGTTAAATATATAATGATAAATGAAGAGTTTTCCTGTTAAATATTTAATGATAAATGTAGAGTTTTCCTGTTAAATATATAATGATAAATGAAGAGTTTTCCTGTTAAATATATAATGATAAATGAAGAGTTTTCCTGTTAAATATATAATGATAAATGTAGAGTTTTCCTGTTAAATATATAATGATAAATGAAGTTTTCCTGTTAAATATATAATATGATAAATGAAGAGTTTTCCTGTTAAATATATAATGATAAATGAAGAGTTTTCCTGTTAAATATATAATGATAAATGTAGAGTTTTCCTGTTAAATATATAATGATAAATGAAGAGTTTTCCTGTTAAATATATAATGATAAATGTAGAGTTTTCCTGTTAAATATATAATGATAAATGTAGAGTTTTCCTGTTAAATATATAATGATAAATGTAGAGTTTTCCTGTTAAATATTTAATGATAAATGAAGAGTTTTCCTGTTAAATATATAATGATAAATGAAGAGTTTTCCTGTTAAATATATAATGATAAATGAAGAGTTTTCCTGTTAAATATATAATGATAAATGAAGAGTTTTCCTGTTAAATATATAATGATAAATGAAGAGTTTTCCTGTTAAATATATAATGATAAATGTAGAGTTTTCCTGTTAAATATATAATGATAAATGAAGAGTTTTCCTGTTAAATATATAATGATAAATGTAGAGTTTTCCTGTTAAATATATAATGATAAATGAAGAGTTTTCCAAACAAGACGCTGCAAAGAGACGTAAATACAAATGGACAAGCATCCTCAAAATATCATACAGTTCTCAATGCATAATTAAGGAAATCTTACCTTCCAAAGGCTGAAATGTCAGTCAGGTGCAAACTTTGTACAGCAAACTAATCCATCATGTTGAACTGAATGCTACAATGCAGACCATTCATCACCAGCTCCACATGCCATAACTAAAATATAGTATATCTTTATTGTATAAACATTGATAAAATGGGCCCATTAAGTATTTAAATAGAATTACCAGTAATTTTCAATACAACATATCATACAGTTCTCAATTCATAATTAAGGAAATCATACCTTCCAAAAGCCAAAGTGCCAGTCAGGCGCAAACTTTGTACCGCAAGCTAATCCATCATGTTGAACTGAATACTACAATGCAGACCATTCATCACCAGCTCTACATGCCATAACTAAAATATAGTACATACTTATTGTATAATACTGGAAATCTGAGCTATAAAAATCATATATAAAGTCACCGGTGTATAAAGTCACAATATCTTTTAAAATCGGTATCATTTTTCAAAGTTATGACCAAAGACCTAATGTAAAATTGTGACATTAAATTTGTTCTTGAAATGATACAGAAAGAACCCATATATCTGATCTCATTAATTGGCTGTTCATTCCTAGAGAAATAACCAACAGAAAACAAAATACAATATACTGTTTACATTTAACATTTGCCAAGTTTTTCCAAAAGCTTTGTGAATGATCGGACTGAGCATGTACCAGTGACGTCACACAGGTCAAAAATTAACTTCCATACATTTGCCTTGTTATGTGTAATATTTTCATCATGTACTTGTATATGAAAGCTTTTCATCCATTGGTTATCAGAGAATACTCATGGAAAATCTACAGCAATCTCCTTATCACTGACAACACGCCATTTAGTAAACAATTTAGCTTGAAAGTTGTTGTTGAAGATTAATTGGTATCAGTAGATCACAGTACACTTGTGTTTTAATGTGTTATTTATTTTATATGGATCATTCTAGAATTCTATACCACAGATTTGCAATTATCAAAGCATGACAATACACTGTTCCCAGAGCTTATTGTAGCTTTAAACTGAAGATAATGGATCATTCAAGTTCAGAGTAAAATGAATTTTATCTTAATTAAGATTATCTGAAAACCTGGAGTTATCCGAAATTAATTTTTGGTCAGGATTTTATTTATTTCAAAGTGGGGCGCTTACAATATTCTTGTATCATGTGTATATTTCATTTCATGATTTCTTTTTATACAAACCCTTCAAATGAAGTAGGTGATATTTTTTGGAGTGATCTCCCTTTTTTCATAGATTTCTTTTACCCTGCATAATCCTTAACCATGGTTTATCTGAAATGATATTTCGGCCCTGTCAATTTCATATAGTCAAGGTTTTACTGTAATTTATCAAATCATATTCCACATACTAAAAAATGTTTGTATTCCATCAATGGTATGTGTTACTTCAAATTTAGTAACAAGAAATTGCATTGTTTTTAACTTAAAACAGTGGAGTAGATTTGAACAACTAAGTCCATACTTATAAAATGTCTTCAACATGGTACATTTTTGTATATACAAACTGACACTGAAGCAGTTATATTTAATTGAATATATAAACAAACCATAATAAATTATGATAATAATTAACAAATCATGTATCATTTATCAACCACTGATAGCAAACAAAGTAACATTACTCATTCAATAAACTCCACTTACTAATCATCTACACATTAAGACCATCTTAACATAAAGACCAGATACTTTGAGACTCAGTTGTTCAACATTTTCTCTTCATTAAAACTTGATAAAAAGATCAACATTTATACAGAGACTGCCTCCAATTTCTTTCTCCAAATTTCAACTAAATTATAAGACCATGCACCTTATTAAAACATACATTGTGATCTTAACATAAAGTTTACTGAACTCAGGAATAGTACATTTTCACATAAGATATTTGAGGTCTATAATTGTCTACAGCGTGCATTAACAATATTTTACCCATTATTTGACCTGGTGACCTAGTTTTTGTAACCAGATGACCCATGGTCAATTTTGTCCTACGTAGCCTTCATTAATTTCAAAACAAACATTCTGACAAGGGAATGATCCAAATAAAACTATGAAATCTAGTGTGTTAACAAGGTTTTCCATAATATCTAACCTGATGACCTAGTTTTTAACCCAAGATGACCCGTGTTCAAACTTGTCCTCATTAAGACAAACAATATGACAAGGTTGGTGAAGATCTAATCAAATCCGTGACATCTCCACCTAAGATTTGACCTGGTGACCTAGTTTTTGACACCATGTGATCCATGTTTGTTCTTGTCCTACATATCATGAAGACAAACATTATCATGGCAAGGTGTGATGAAAATGCAATCAAAATCTTGAAATTTACAGAGTTAACAAGGTATTGCTAAAATTTGACATGGTGATTTTGACCCCAGATGGCCAATGTTCAAACAAAATTAATACCAATCACAAAAAACTCAGCTTGATCGACACTTGTGGTGTGTGGGCTAAAAACAACATTAGGTGAAAACATTGATTTTGTCTCTAGTTACCCAATCTACCCCTATTTTTTGCTGTGACCCTAGACTTATTTGAGAAATGGTGTATATATCTTAGAATACTGCAAAATAAGAAATATAGAAACGTAATGTCAAAAATAAGACTCTCTTCTCATCAACTATTAAGCGAAACTGGTCGACATTTGAATATTCCTAGGAATGAAAGACTGTGTAATTATTGTACTTAATATTAGATGTAGAAGATATTTTTCATTTTGTTTTTATTTGCCCTTTGTACAGTCAACTTAAGAGTTTTATTCCAAGATTCTATCGAACTAGACCTAATATGCATAAAATGTTACTATTATTAAATGAAACAAATAAAAATATTCTTAATAAATTATGTATTTTCTGCATTAAGTCTTTTAAACTAAGAAATGAACAAAATATGTGATATACTTAAGATGTATGTATGATTCGCGTATAATATTATGATAACAACATTCTCACTTTACTTTACTGTTTATTTATTACTGTATATTTATAACTGACTCTACTTAGTTTTAAATTGATAAATAAGATCTCATATTTTTTCCATTATACTTGTATTGAATTACTATTTATTAAATTCTTACATTTATTGTAAAAGCATGTTTGTTCAGTTCTATTGTTAAGTTCTGTATCCTTGATTCCACTGTCCCACTTTTTTACCTTTGCGCGCACTTCAAGTAAAATAATTTCTTTTTTTTAAATAACCCTATATTTGATGAGCATATAACCAGAAACATACCCATACCGAAAAAAGTTACACGTAGGCATAACTTTTCTGTAACTAAAGAGTAACTTTTTTGTAACTAGGTATTGAGTTACAAAAAAGTTATAACTAATTTGTAACTATTTTGGACTTAGTTATTTTATGGTGTAACTAAAGTGTAACTTTTTTAACTCTGTTTTTTTCAAGTGTAACTAAATTGTAACTTTTTGAACTTAGTCATTTCATGGTGTAACTAAAGTGTAACTTTTTTTAACTCTGTCTTTTTCCAGTGTAACTAAATTGTAACTTTTTGGACTTAGCCATTGTTTGGTGTAACTAAAGTGTAACTTTTTTTAACTCTGTCTTTTTCAGAGTATATATATTTCTGCCTTTTAGACTTTGTCATTTTTGGTGTAACTAAAAAGTAACTATTCAGAACTCTGTTATTTTCTTGACTTTTAATACTTAAAATGAGGCCAAAATGTTCTATTTTCTGTGTATTCAGGTTTGATGTCATGTTTCCTGCACAATTAAATAATTATTCTAATATGATTATGAATTTATATATTATTCCAAAGAAATCACTAGTTAGGAAATATAAATCATTGATTCTTTTCTCATAGATCTTACAAGTACATGCAATTCGTTTTTTACATGATATTTTGATAAACTGTCAAGCACTTGGACTTTGGTACACTGCAGTTTACATCCAATAAATAAAAGAACTCTACAATTTATCAGTTGAAGCTTTTGCAATTGACAAAGTTTATTCATTTTTTTCTCATGTAATTTGACACGGTGACCTATTTTTTGACCCCAAATGACCCATGTTCAATCATTTTCAGTATGACAAACATTCTTACAAGGTTGAGTGAAGATCCAATCAAAATTATGACCTCTACAGTGTTATGAAGGTTTTCCTGAGATTTGACCCGGTGACCTAGTTTTTGACCCCAAATGACGTATATTCAAACTTTAAGATGACATTAGTATGACAAACATTCTTAAAAGGTTTGGTGAAGATCCAATCAAGGTCATGATCTTTACAGTATTATGAAGCTTTTCCTGAGATTTGACCCGGTGACCTAGTTTTTGACCCCAAATGACGTATATTCAAACTTTAAGATAACATCATTATGACAAACATTTTTACAAGGTTTGGTGAAGATCCAATCAAAATCATGATCTCTACAGTGTTATGAAGGCTTTCCTGACATTTAACCCGGTGACCTAGTTTTTGACCCCAAATGACGTATATTCAAACTTTAAGATAACATCATTATGACAAACATTTTTACAAGGTTTGGTGAAGATCCAATCAAAATCATGATCTCTACAGTGTTATGAAGGCTTTCCTGACATTTAACCCGGTGACCTAGTTTTTGACCCCAAAACACGTACGTTCAGATTTTTTCGTGACATCGGCATGACAAACATTCTTACAAAGTTTGGTGAAGATCCGATCAAAATTATAAACTATTACAGTGTTATAAAGGTTTTCCTGAGATTTGACCCGGTAACCTAGTTTTTGACCCCAAAAGACGTATGTTCAAAATTGTCTAAGACAACATATTCTGACAATACAATAAAAAAAAAAAGCTATGACCTCAACACTATCATCAAATAGTTCCTGTGGTTTTACCCCGGTGACCTAGTTTTTTACCCCAGATGACCCATGTTTGACCCGGTTCATGATATCACTGAGACAAACTTTCTGAAAAACTTTTATGAAGATGCAATCAAAACTGTGACACTTGTTAAGAAATCCTCCAGGTGTGGACGACGGACGTCGACATTGATTGTAATTTAAATACTCATCTTACCACATGCTCAGGTGAGCTTAAAATCCTTTAAAGTCGTTTCATAAACAGTGTTTCCACTGGGCCGAAATACTTTTCCACCACCTGATAATTTTGGGAAAAGTTTGTGCTAATTTTCCGAAATATACGTGTACGTAACGACCATGTATATCGAAAACACGGACCGAACAACGGGCGTTTATTCAATCGATAAATTTGTAGATTTTCGGAAAATCGTCTCGTATTCCCGGCAAATAAATCAAAATTTAATCCAGTCTATTAAGTATCAAGGACTTACATACATTCATGTGTGTATAAATTTGTATTACTAAGAAAAAGCATTCACTTAAACAAAATATCTATTTATGCCAACATGCGAACTGTCCGTGATACAAGCAAGTGGTCAAAATCGTAGTCTGTGTGACATGATCCTTATTTATACCGGAAATAACAGCATGGGGTCGTATACCACCTGCTGTGTTAAGCAATCTAGCAGCTTCGGGTCAGACGTGTTATTTATGTGTGTTACACTGTTTAAAATAGTACTGTACGGATCCTTCTATACACGCAATGCTTAATTTCAGTTCATTTACGCAAATAGACATTTAAATACATCGATGCCTTGGATTGCTTGTAAATATACAACTAAATGCATACATGCCAATTTTAAATCAAATTATGTACATAAACTTCGTTTACACAACACGTGATGTTGACATACAATCATTAAATACCTCACTAAAATTCATTAGTTTTTGTAGATTATTTAAAGAATACAATGAAGTCAACAATACTAAATAATGATATAACTACGTTTTTTTATTACATGAATCATTACGACGGTACGTCCATTCTGATCCATTATAATTTTCTACACAGATGAAATTACGTACGTCACCAGACAAAATCCAAGACATAGTATTGCATCATACATATTTTAGAACAGAACATATCATTTATTCACTCAATACATGTACAAAACATGCAAATATGAGGTTTTTACAATAAAGCAAAACAAATAAACACTTCCCGTTCAGCTGAAAAATTAATGTTTAAATTGATCAAACAAACTCGTTAATTAATTGATCACGTAATAAATCACACATTGATTTGCCATATAAGGCTACGCATGTCGGTGTTCGTTGTTTGAAGCAAACTGTCAACTAATAAAATTTCTGTGTATATTTTAAATGATGCCATAAATATGCTGACACCTTGACTGTACGTGTGACACATTCTTCCCAGCTTATCTGATTGTTAATTAACTATTAATGATTCTAATTTGAAGTAGGTGATTGTATAAATTAACAGATCTCTAAGACTGGATAAATATTTATTCAAGGGAGAAACGTTAGTTAAATAATAAGCAAAAGTTTTGTTTTTTTTAAGTCAGAACGTAGATCGGAATTACTCGGTTGTTTCCGTAATATTGCATTGCTGACGTCACGCTACACACTGATTGGCTAAATTCGAAACGTGACTTCGCGCACGATTTTGATTGGCTCGGAGGCATCGTTTTTTCAAAAAGCCGCGTCAGTTCAAGAAGAAGAAAGATTGAAGCTTTAAATTTATTCAATTTATATTGCTTGTATCCATCATGTACACGTTCCTGTACAATGGATCGGAGGAAGTCTATTTAAAATCGTCACACTGGTGGGAAAAAAAGATTCAAGGAAGGATTTCGACTCGTACATAGTTGGTGATATCGTAATTTTCACGATGGTCTTCAAGTTCCTGTCAAGATTCTTGGGATATAACGTTTAGGTATTTCTACTTAGATTTTATTTGTTTACATATAAAAATAATTCTATATACAACATATATATACTGAGTTGCTCGATATTACATAGCTTTATCAATAATCAGATTAATTGGAAGTGTTAACTAATTGCCATTTTAGTATTTTTTTTAATGTTTGCGCTTATTCTGGCGGCCATGTTGTTTACTAACAACTAGGTCAATACTAGCGCGCCACCTGGAGTGAAACTGGCAGTATTTATTATTATTAATTTATTTATAGTTTTGGAGTTGTTGCCCTTTGTTAATGTGTTCATACATAATACTTAGCATAACTCCTAGACTATAAGAGCTATGAATTTGAAACTTTATAGTTAGATAGATTTCATTTAGGATGAGTGTAGTGCACAAGAACCGTTACTCTGTATTTCTTAATTTTTGAGTTGTTGCCCTTTGTTAATGTGTTCATACATAATACTTAGCATAACTCCTAGACTATATGAGCTATGCATTTGAAACTTTATGGTTAGATAGACTTCATTGAGGATGAGTGTAGTGCACAAGAACCGTTACTCTGTATTTCTTAATTTTGGAGTTGTTGCCCTTTGTTAATTTGTTCATAGATAATTATTGTCCGGAGCATAACTCTTAGACTATATGAGCTATGCATTTGAAACTTTATGGTTAGATAGACTTCATTGAGGATGAGTGTAGTGCACAAGAACTGTTACTCTGTATTAATTAATTTTGGAGTTATTGCCCTTTGTTAATTTGTTCATACATAATTATTGTCTGGAGCATAACTCTTAGACTATAAGAGCTATGAATTTGAAAGTTCATAGTATGATAGATCTCATCGAGGATGAGTACAGTGTACAAGAACCATTACTCTGTATGGCTTAATTTTGGAGTTATTGCCCTTTGTTAATTTGTCAAACATAATTATTGTCTGGAGCATAACTCTTAGACTATAAAAGCGATGAATTTGTAACTTCATAGTTAGATAGATCTCATCGAGGATGAGTACAGTGTACAAGAACCATTACTCTGCTTGGCTTAATTTTGGATTTATTGCCCTTTGTTTGTTTACTTGATTCTTGTCCGGTGCAAAACTCTTGTACTATATAAAAGCTATGAATTTGAAATTTCATCGACAGATAGACCTCATTGAGGTTGAGTGCAGTGCACAAGAACTGTTACTCTGCATTTCATAATTTTGGAGTTATTGCCCTTTGTTAATTTTTCCATACTTAATTCTTGTCCGGGCATAACTATTAGACCGAAAGAGCAATGGATTATAAAATTCATAGTTAGATAAGTCTCATTGAGGATGACTGCAGTGCACAAGAACCGTCACTCTGAATTTCATAATTTTGGAGTTATTGCCCTTTGTTACATTTGTTTATACTTGATTCTTATTAGGAATAGGAGCATGACACTTGAACTGTAAGAGCTATGAATTATAAACTTCATAGTTATTTTATATCTAGTCCTGCTTTTTTATAGTCAATGACAGGTTAAATTGCACTTATGCTTATTTTTTTATATTATTCTGCAGGTTCCACATCAGAAGTGAAAAAGCAATTGGAAAAAATGACACAAGACTTTAATTATGGTAGTCAGAAAATGGTACTTATATTATTTATTTGAGATAAAGCATTTATTAAAATGACATTTGGATTAACTGCATTTTAAATGGAACCCCTTTATGTCCATATTTTAATGACATAACAGTTGGGATTTTAATGAGCCTTTATCTGAGTTTTTTCTCCTTCTCTGGTAGGAAAGGAAACATTATGTAAAATTTATTTTCCTTATATCTGCATTTTATTTCTTTAGAGCAAGATGAACAAACAGTTCCAGATGTGATCAATGAAGCAGCATCCATTGGTAAGAACATTTATTAATAAGGGCTAGCCAGGACTTCGACAATTTTTTCAGGATACTTGTCCAGCAGGTCACAACCGTCAAGTTTGATAACCAGCCCAATTGGCACAGGCACTTATGAGTTATGGCCCTTGACATAGGGCTTAGGGTATTTGAGACCTGGCACTCTTGTTTGATAACTGAAGTCATATTTATGATTGGAACATAATCAATATGCATGTATAGAAAACACAAACTTTTTCAATTTCTTAATCTTAACATCAACTAATATTGCTAAGTTGAACACAAAAATCTTAATGAAACTTTCAAACAGAAATAGTAACTTATTAATGATCTGGATTAATCTGAATCCTATTTCCTCAAGCTAGAGATCTGGGCTGTTTTTCTACTAGTACTATATAGTATTGACTGAAAAATATTATAAAGAGCTTCTGTAAAGATTACTCTCTGTCTTTTAAAGGTTGTCTGCATATGAAATTCAAACACTTGCAAATGTTCTTTCTAAGTTGACTACAATAACTAATGCACATTATCTGTTGGATAATCAATTGAAATTATTAAATCATATTTTATTGTATATTGTCTTCTTTTTTTCCAGACTGCTGTTATTAAAGGCAAAGATGTGAAAGCTGCATTATTAAGTTTTGTAGATGAACCTAGAATAATGCACTATTGGTCAGTTTTGAACAAAGAAAAATGAAAACAAACTTGAGGAAGAGAACTCTAATCACCATTGTCTTGTGAATTAAGTATAAATACATCTAAAATGCTGGAATATAGACTGTATAGTGTTTTATTCAAGAAATATCTATGTGCTTAAAAAGTCACTGTAAACTGATTTTGTTTTCACATCCTTTTTGTATTATTTAAGAAATAATTAAATGCTATGATATTAATATTTAAAATCTTTCTTGTCTGATTAAAGTGAAAATTCGGTTATTTTAGTGTAACTTTTCTGTAACTTTTTTGTAACTTTTATGTAACTTTGAATGTAACTAAAGTATGCCTAGAATATAACTTTTCTGTAACTTTTTTGTAACTTTTATGTAACTTTGAATGTTACTAAAGTATGCCTAGAATATAACTTTTTTGTAACTTTTATGTAACTTTGAATGTAACTAAAGTATGCCTAGAATATAACTTTTCTGTAACTTTTTTGTAACTTTTATGTAACTTTAAATGTAACTATAGAATGCCTACAATGTAACTTTTTTGTTACTTTGAATGTAACTAAAGTATGCCTGAAATGTAACTTTTTTGTAACTTTTATACACTTATAATTTTTGTGTAACTTTTCTGTGTCTTAATGATGCATAGAAATTAGAATGTAACTTTTTTGTAACTATAGTGTAACTTTTTTGTAACTAATATGTAACTTTTCTCTGTAAATAGGCACAAAAAAGTTACATATTAGTTAGTAACTTTTAATAGGCATAACTTTTCTGTAACTATGTTGAAATAAATGGTTCCAAACTTGTATAACTTAGTTATGCTTTTTTTGTAACTTTTTTTGCCTCAAAAGGCATAACTTTTTTGTAACTTTTTTCGGTATGGGTACATACATGAATCATTATGAACACAATGTCAGTGAAAATATCACAAATAATAATTATCCTCTTGTTTGTATGATGAATGATCAGGATATTGTTTATGGAACAAAGTTAAATAATCCACAAAACAAGACACACATGAATGAATAGTTCCAAAGTTTCAGTACAATGAATCACTTCTATGACAACAGGAAAATCTAATCATTCACCATTATGTAGCAGAGTCATTCAAATCACATTTAGAAACGTATCTTGCAAACTAAAATTTCTTCCAGGACACTCTTTTATATCCAATGTATCACTAGCATTTGGCTTGTGTATACCACTGACTTGATGAGTAGTATAAAGTATCAGTATTTATGGAGTCAAATCCACTTTATATTGTTGCATTCAGAAGCTCCTATCTGTGTTTTGGCACTGTCAACCAACAACTGAAAAATCATACAGTAATAATTTTAGAAAATGTACAGCAATAAATTGTAAGTTTGTTTGTATCAAGTTTAATGCCCCCTTTCAACAGTGAGGATCATGAGGCAGACAGTTCACCTAACCATCGTTCCTGGGATGAACCAGTACTATCCTATCCTACGTAAGCTACTGCCTACTTTCTCACATAAAAAGACATGGTCTGTAGCTGGGCTCAAACCCATGACAATCAGTTTGAGGATCTTATGGAAGATTGTTTATTGTATTGTCAAATAAGTGTCCTCGTAAAATAAAGTCTTTATTATTATTATTAATCAATAAGAGTTACATTGACTTGAGGTCATCTAACTTAACCACTCAACCACAGAGGCGGGTCATATAAAATTCAAGATAATTAATAAAGCAGGTTTACATCACATAACAAAATGAAATTAAAGCACAGGGATTTCAATAAAGATTTCCATTTGCTTTTGAAGCATAGAACAAATCAACCTAAAGCATTGCAATGGAGAAGTTAGTACATATATTACATTTACACATGCAACAAAATTCTATGAATGCATATTAAAAGAAATGCAAATTTTGTCATTAGAGAAAACTTATTGACAAACTCAGTTATACGAAATAATCCTCTCCACAGATCTATCAGTTAACAATGGCACAACATTAAGGTTTCAACAATTTATAGACTGGAAATTATAAACCATAGCAGAGCTATCACTAAAGGTGATGTCAATACCCCCAGATGCTGCCTTAACACAGTTATTGTTACATTTTACAAAGGGAATTATAACACTTTCATTTTTTAATACCTTCAAATAGTTGCTTAGCAATATCCTGACCAATTTCTAAATATACATTATATAAAATGGAACAAAGGGCCATAACTCATTAAAATTGACTTGGACAAAACCTATTCTGGACAAAAATTGCACGACTTGGCAAACTACTCATCACTTCTAAGAGGTTTCACTAAATTCCTGCAAGTAGTTGCTGAGAAATAGTTTGGACAAAATTAACCTATTGTATGAAACAAAGGGCCATAACTCAGTGAAAATTAAACCTAACAAAACCTGGTTATTGCATGCACTAGTTGGCTTACTTTTTATAACTTCTGTGAAGTTTCATTGAATTCCTATGAGTAGTTGCTGATATATTGTATAATTATACACTGTATAAAAACAACAAAATTTGCCTATTGTATATAATGTATAAAAGACAAAGGGCTATAAAGCATGCACAACTAGGCTTACTACAGATCACTTCTGTGAAGTTTCACTGAATTCCTGAAATTGTCCAGAGAAATTGTGTCTACAGACGCATGGACACCGACCATCAAGCAAGAATCCAAAATAGCCCCTATATATTTCATATCTGGGGGGTATAATTATTTGTAGTAATGACCTTTATTCCAGAATCATCAAATAATTTCCAAAGCTAGGTCACTTAACAATTTGCGATGTGCCAAGTTTGGCAACAATAGGTCAATCTTTAGTTATCTAAAATAACTGCCTTTCTGACAAAGCACTTATATTCCAATCTACTAAATAACAGTGTGTTGTTTTCAACTCTTGTTTACTATTAAATTATGTTAGATTTTATACTCAAAATTTTGTGATTTAATGCATATTTTGTGACAATCAAACAAGATTTACCTCTATGGATCAGACATTCTCTTTTCTCACAGTGATATTTCAACTTTGTAACTACTGTAAAAACCAATACAAGCTGATTTAACTTCTGTTTATGTCTCATAAACTCTGTGACCAACAGGGTGGAAATGTTATCTCTACTCTATGTAAGCTTTCATCTGAAATAATACATAACGCAGTTATTGTCACAGAAATTTCTGAAATCAATTGTTATCAGTAACAATTAAATTATCTGCTTTACTTTTTGTATAAATTATAAATTCATATATACAATACAACCTCTCCAGAGCGGCTCTCTGTAGAGCAACAACCTCTATAACAACACATTCAAAATTTCCCTAAGTTGATATTTACCACAAATTAACCTCTGCAGAGCAACAACCTCTAAACAATGGTCAATATTTGCAGCTCCCACAGGATGTTGCTCTACAGAGGTTGTACTGTACTTATACTAGATGTATATGTAAAATTACACTAGCCATACTAATGATATATATGGTATAATTTGATTTAAACCATCAAAATAAATACCATTTCCATGATCTTCAACATGCCCATATTTGTGGCATTAGATGAGTGGTTGTGTCCAACTGAAGACATCTGTATGTTCATGCATTCATACTGTTTAACAGAAGCTGAGTACCAGGTAATAGTGAGGCTTTGGTCGGTTGTTTTATACCTAGTGTATGAAAGTGTAGCTTCGTTTTACACTTAAAAACAACAAGAATACAATACTACATAATTACTTAATTACACAAATACAGTAACCCCGATTATTCAAATTTATTGGGTCCTGATCAAATTATTTGGATAATCAATGGCTTCCAATAATCCATTTCTGTACGAAGTACTGGTTGGAAAACAATAAATTCTGTACTGTATTGCAAGGAGGTTAACTATTGCATGCAAACATGATGTTACATAAATGATAATAATTAAAAAATAATTAACAAACAGTTTTTTTTATTTATACTTGTTTTATGAAAGTACATGTATATGAGTTCACAAATGAAACAATAATTATTTTTCAATGAATACTCACGCATATACCACAACCCTGGCCAAGTGGTTGGGGAGTCCACCTTTAGAGCGAGAGATCGACCTTTAGAACCCCACTGGAGACTGGGTTAGGACTGATGCGGTTGATTGATGAGCTGGTTAAATCATGGTCACTGTAAGTCCATATCAGCCAGGCACCCGGCAAAAGGAGAAGGGACTCGGGAGGTACTGTACTAACATAATATAATCATTTCAATACTGATTGGATTAGATGAAATGGATATTTTCTGTAATAGACTCTTATCTATATCACTTAATACTACATGTAGTTTTATACTCATGCATAAATCTTAAAATTATTTTTACTTGATCAAGGATCAGCTGATGACACCAAATTTATTGTTTTATCAATTTATCTAATATAGATATTCCTCTGTGACAATCTCTAGTTAATACATGTTATATTGCTTATAGACTGTATGTACTTGAATGTGCATTTGTCATTTTACAGATGTTATATTTTTTGTTATAATATATATAAACTTAGTCATTGCATGAAAAATTGAATTGTCTCCCTTGGATCAGCAAAATTGTTTCATACACATAAGCATATCTATGCAATGACACAATTAAAATGTAATAATTAACATACATTCATGCAAAAACTAAAATAGAAAGTTTTGGAACATACATACATGTAATGCTACTCAGTATAAAAAGCTATGTGATATATACTCAATCAAACTTAGGACTGAACAAAAAATGCAGCAATACCATGGAACCAGGTTTTCAAGGCTTTACCAAATAATTTTACAACAGACTGTAAATTTAGAAAATAAATGATACCGCAGTACTTAAAAGCTACATGCAGTGGTTTAGTTTCCAGTACCTGCCTAGTAAAGGAGGCAGAATTAAATTGCTGTGTTGAGTGCAAGCTTATACAAATTAATGCCAAGGATTTTATGCATTGATTATAAATGAAAATCATACATTAACTACTGTATAGTAAGTATGTCAACACAGCTATAGGTAACTGCAGTTTTGACAAACTAAAACAATAAAAATGTCTAAGGATCCCCACTTCGCCCTAATGAATTACATGAAATTTCTTTGGAAGCCAGTTTGTTAAAAGTGATCCATCAGCCCAAAATGCTTGGTGTCTATGTAAGCCACTTATGCACAATGTTTCATAAATGCAAAAACTGATTTTCTATCTTTAGTATGTCTAACAGTGACCTCTGCTTGAAATAACTCGACAGACCCCAAATACAATCCCTAGCTAGGTTTCCATGAAAGGTACTTGATAAGATAGATAAGGTAATATTTATTTCATTAAGGTAAGAGAAACAACAGCACAACATGATGTATGTATTACCTATCTATGTAAGAACTTTTGAGCCAATTATACAACTAGAATAAGCAATATATATATATACATGTACCTGGACACTGCATGAAAAATTGAATTGTCTCCCTTTAAAGATCAGCAAAATTGTTTCACATATTAAGCAACTGAAATGTAATAACATACATTCATGCAAAAACTAAAATAGAAAGTTTTGGAACATACATACATGTAATGCAATGCCTGTACTCAGTATAAAAAGTTATGTTATATATGCACAAACAATATATATATGCGTAAACAGGAATTTCTCTGAAATTATGAGGCAGAAATTTATGAAATTTTGCATACAATAATTTCATTAAATTACTGATAATTTTACAATATTTGAACGTATATTCTCCTGCATATTTACACATGCAAAAAATGTACTTCACTATCTTTTTATTTATACTTTTAACAATCAATATATATCCAATAATATCAGGTTGCGGTTGATAAGTTGGTTTAAGTTTATATAAATTTACAAACATTATATTTACAATCTGTCTGAAGCTGTTACATTTTTGAAAGGCTTCTCTAGAGGAGAGTACAGGGGCTGCATATCTGAAGGAGTTCTTACCAGCTTTAGTTGATCTCACATGTGGAATCTGTAAAAGATTAGAATAGCAGAAAAAATTATATGTTTTTTTCAGCGTGCTCTCTTAACATTGCTTTTGACATACATTTGTAACCAATGAAAGTTTTGGATACAAAACTAGAAAATTGACAGCTAGCACATTCAAGTTAATACATCTGTTTGGGGGATATTTTCTTATGTCTTTGCCAGTGTATACTCAACTGGTTTTCTAAGGTTATAGTATTATTTATCATGTTTGATGTATATTTGTTGTTTCGATGTAGCACTGTGCAGTAGACATTTTTAATCAAAGTTTGTTACCACTGCTGTCATATTGATATATGTAAATAGGCATACAGCATGTTATTTTGTAATATACAGAGTATGTCAGGTATGAATTCCAACACTTGACATTTATATTTCACATAGTGAATCAATCTGTTGATGAAGATAATCGACAGTAAACATCTTTTTACTGGTGCATGTTTGTCATAATATTAACTATTTCCAAAATTATCATAAATAATATCAATGTCCTGGTCCATATCGGTATCTAAGGCAGTCTTAAGTTTAGAAAAGTCAATATTCAGTGCACCTGTATCAGCATTTTTAAAACTTCTGAATTAAACTTTTTATTTCTCAAGCTTAGGAATGGTATTATCAATTACTGTTGATATAATGTTTTGGCAATCATTAATAGCAGTAAAATTTTATATACAAATGTAGTTCTAACACTAAAGCTGTTAAAACATTAAACTAAAAGAGAAGGCTCAAAAAGGTAATGATTCAGCACAATATTCTCTATGTTACTTTACTTGTTACAACAAATATCATACTTTAGATCTCCAATAATCATATAAATGCCTGAAAAATTGATATATTTGTCTACAAGCTTGGTAAAAACATTAGAGAATTCTGAATCCAAATAACAAATACATTCTCAAGATGGCTTTCATGCACGGATGCTACATTCAAAGATTGATTATAAATCACTGACAGGAAACCACATGTCTTGTCCGATGCCCACCCACTCACCCACCTGCATTTTCCAATCTGTGAGTAATAACCAAGTTTCATATCAGTGAAAACCCGGTTGTATAAAAATAAATACAGCATTTTCCAAACAAGATGCTAGTAAGAGGAGGACAAACAGATGGACAAGCATCGTCAAATATCATACAGTTCTTTGAGCATATTTATGGAAATCATACCTTCAATATGCCAAAGTGCCAGAGCTTTGCATGGCCAGCTTCCATCATGTTGAACTGAATGCTACAATGCCGATCATTCATCATTCTCCAAATGCCATAACACACATATTGTACATCCTTATTGTTTAACATTGGAAATCTGAGCAAGAAAAATCATATATAAATTAATCACAAGTGTTTAAACTGAAGTTAATGGATCATTCAAGTTCAGTGTAAAATGTTTTAACTGAACTTGGATTATCTGAAAACTTAGTGTTATCTGAAATGTATTTTCAGTCAGGATTTTATTTATTTATTTCAAAGTGTGCTTACAATATCACATGCATATTTCATTTCATGCTTTCTTTTTATACATCCCCTTCAAATGAAGCAGGTCATGATTTTTTGGAGTGATCTGCCTTTTTTCTTAGATTTTTTTACTAAAACATGGATTATCAAAAATAATATTTTGGACCATTAGATTTTGGATAGTCAAGGTTTTACTGAAATGACATTTCTCAAATCATATTCTGCAAGCTGATCAGAGAAGTATTTGTATTCCACCAATGGTATGTACAAACTTCCAATTTGGTAACAAGTTACTTGCATTGTTTTAATTTTTGCTTTTCTATAGATTTATTACACAATTTCCAATTTATTGTGAAGTATTAGCAATATTCTGTATAATTAATAACAAAATACATGTAAGTTAAATTCGCAAGTACCCAATCACTGTGTTATTATATTCTGTCCAGATTAGTTGATCACATGACGTTTCATACTGGACTCACCAAAACTGAACATAAAGTGGTCATGCAGCATGGAAGTTACACTGTTCACCTGCCTCATGCAGTATGGAAGTTACACTGTTCACCTGTCTCATGCAGTATGGAAGTTACACTGTTCACCTGCCTCATGCAGTATGGAAGTTACAGTGTTCACCTTGCCTCATGCAGTATGGAAGTTACACTGTTCACCTGCCTCATGCAGTATGGAAGTTACAGTGTTCACCTGCCTCATGCAGTATGGAAGTTACAGTGTTCACCTGTCTCATGCAGTATGGAAGTTACAGTGTTCACCTGTCTCATGCAGTATGGAAGTTACAGTGTTCACCTGCCTCATGCAGTATGGAAGTTACAGTGTTCACCTGCCTCATGCAGTATGGAAGTTACAGTGTTCACCTGTCTCATGCAGCATGGAAGTTACAGTGTTCACCTGTCTCATGCAGTATGGAAGTTACAGTGTTCACCTGTCTCATGCAGTATGGAAGTTACAGTGTTCACCTGTCTCATGCAGTATGGAAGTTACAGTGTTCACCTGCCTCATGCAGTATGGAAGTTACACTGTTCACCTGCCTCATGCAGTATGGAAGTTACAGTGTTCACCTTGCCTCATGCAGTATGGAAGTTACACTGTTCACCTGCCTCATGCAGTATGGAAGTTACACTGTTCACCTTGCCTCATGCAGTATGGAAGTTACACTGTTCACCTGTCTCATGCAGTATGGAAGTTACAGTGTTCACCTGCCTCATGCAGTATGGAAGTTACAGTGTTCACCTTGCCTCATGCAGTATGGAAGTTACACTGTTCACCTGCCTCATGCAGCATGGAAGTTACAGTGTTCACCTGTCTCATGCAGTATGGAAGTTACAGTGTTCACCTGCCTCATGCAGTATGGAAGTTACACTGTTCACCTGCCTCATGCAGC
Source organism: Lutraria lutraria (assembly GCA_964023205.1). Lineage (NCBI taxonomy): Eukaryota > Metazoa > Mollusca > Bivalvia > Venerida > Mactridae > Lutraria > Lutraria lutraria. The sequence continues at coordinate 37,063,415 of OZ026833.1, forward strand.
ATGGAAGTTACACTGTTCACCTGCCTCATGCAGTATGGAAGTTACACTGTTCACCTGTCTCATGCAGTATGGAAGTTACAGTGTTCACCTGTCTCATGCAGTATGGAAGTTACACTGTTCACCTGTCTCATGCAGTATGGAAGTTACACTGTTCACCTGCCTCATGCAGTATGGAAGTTACAGTGTTCACCTTGCCTCATGCAGTATGGAAGTTACAGTGTTCACCTTGCCTCATGCAGTATGGAAGTTACACTGTTCACCTGCCTCATGCAGTATGGAAGTTACACTGTTCACCTGTCTCATGCAGTATGGAAGTTACAGTGTTCACCTGCCTCATGCAGTATGGAAGTTACACTGTTCACCTGCCTCATGCAGTATGGAAGTTACACTGTTCACCTGTCTCATGCAGTATGGAAGTTACACTGTTCACCTGCCTCATGCAGTATGGAAGTTACACTGTTCACCTGCCTCATGCAGCATGGAAGTTACACTGTTCACCTGCCTCATGCAGTATGGAAGTTACACTGTTCACCTGCCTCATGCAGTATGGAAGTTACACTGTTCACCTGCCTCATGCAGCATGGAAGTTACACTGTTCACCTGCCTCATGCAGTATGGAAGTTACACTGTTCACCTGCCTCATGCAGCAAGTTAAAGTAGAAAACTTGAGAACCTGCAATAACAAAAACATTATTTCCATGTTTAAATAAGATAAGAAATCACACTTTATTCAATGAAACTTGAGTTTATAGGCAGAGCAAAATGCAAATAACTAAATATAGTTTGCTGATCTAGGGAAAGCCTCCTACATGTATGAGACGTTATGCTGTGCGCTGGGTGGGTGTTGGTGATGTTATTAAACACAGTGCAACTTTATTCATGTTCTTTGTATTTTAATCAAATCTGCACCACACCTCAAGGAAGAGTTTATATAAATATACGTCACAGAAATTGCGATTCAAAATATTGAAAAATACCAGAGTTACGAGAAAAGTCTACATACATAAAGGACAACCCTCGTAGATAATGAAGTGTTTTCATAAAATGGACCATGTTGCAAAAAGTTTAACAAAGTAAGTGTTTATTGAAAACCCTAGAATATTTCTTAATGAATAACCAGCCGTTTTAGTATGCTGCATTTGAAAAAAACAAGATTAAGAATTAATAAATCTCCTTAAATATTTAGCATTACATAATTATTCAAATGTTTAAAAGGCATGAAATATAATCAAAAAGGAAAACAGTATTGTATAATATTACTTTTTTACATGCAAATATGCAAAGATGTGCACCATAATAGGTACCATGTTTGTCACAGCTTTTGTAGAAGTACACAGATTGCACTTCAATGACTTCAAACTGCTCACCACTCACACAATTTTCCTCTTTAAAGTCAGGATCCTCAGATTACAGCACAATGTCTATTGACACTGCAGCTTTTTTCACTGAGATGGAACTGCAACAGACAGTTGGAATTAGGAATTATTTCATAGGCAAAAGTGACAAATATTGTTTATTAAATAGTACAATCAACAAAAAAGATTTTTAGTAACTAACATATCAGTAAGTTACTTATTCAAAAGCACTCGCAATAATCTATGGGTAAAATATTTATCTTCACGGGCAGATTAACCAAAAAACAAGACGCTGCATTCAATAAACACATATGCCCCTGGTGGCATGCTTGTGAAGCAATAGCCAATTTGAACAATGTCAAGGTCAAAGTAGGTATTTGATAATTATGGGTGGATTGATAATGGTCATAAGCAACAACTGTAGAAGTATTCTAGCAAGCAGTATTGGTGCTAGACGAAACGGCAAAATCTACTTAACCTGGTACAGAATCATTCTAAGCCCAATTTAGTTAAAGGTCAAGGTCAAAGTGTGATTTCTTGATACAGGTGGACTGAGAATGATCATACGCAACAACTGTATAAGTATCAAAGCATTCTAGCAAGTGGTATTGGTGCAAGGCAAGACGGTATAATCTACTTAACCTGGTACAGAATCATTCTAAGTGATTATCAAGCCACTGTGAACAATTTTAGGATTTTACGTTTGGATCATTGTTTGCAGTAATGGGAACAAACTCGCCTATTACGATACTGACTCAGTTTGGTCATTCACCTTTTATTTTTCGCTTGATTTATAAATTGCATCATAATTTCACTTCAATAAGCAACTGACATTAAAAATGTTCATTTTATTTTTCAAAGTTTGTTAAATTGACAAACAATACACATGACCAATATGAATTACCGGCACTTGATTTCGAAATCATTCCATTTTGGGAAAATGAATACGAACACGATAAGCTAAGATATCTTAGGATGACAATGATTTGTGTGACGGTCGTAAGTGTTCGTGACTGTAGCAATAAAATCAATCTTCGCGTTGTATTTCTGTTTGTAATTTATTTAAACAGTGTGATTATTGTATATTATGTGTACAAGGGGTGCCCCAGAAGTTTATGGACTTGAGTAATAACTTAAAAAATGTATAAGTTTAACAAAAAAAATAATCGTTTCCGTCATAAATTTAATGTATCCTAAGCCTATAGTGATAAAAAATCACGAAGATACACATTAGACATATATTTTTACAAAAGTTTTTACAAGGTCACTTACCGCACTCAGCACAGTCTTCTGACGTCAATTTTGACATCATGCTGAATCGCTCATCAAACCTTTTCAATATAGTCCCCATCTGTTCTTATGCACTTCATATGACACGTTACCCACTTGCTGTAAGTGTCTCTGTACCATTGGGGGTCAAATAATGACACTTTTCTCTGGGTCTCGTGCACAAGCTCATCTGCACTGCTAAAGTGTACACCACGTATTTGGGACTTAACTTCCGAAAACACATGAAAATCCATGGGAGCCAAGTCAGGACTGTAAGGCGGATGTCTCAATCTTTGAAATCCGAGAATATCGATCTTAAGCTGTGTGGCAGATGATGTATGGTCCTGTGCGTTATCTTGTGCAGGATAATGCCTTCTGGATTAACATCCGGTCTCTTCTTCCTTAAGTTAGTGCATGCATCAGGTCTCTGCATAGAATCTGAAAATAGACATTTTGTACCGACATAAGAATACAAAATGTTTAACCTGTAATTAACTTACCTACAACTTAGATTGCATATTATTAAACATCTGTACTGTGATAATTAAATATCAATAAGTAAAATATAGATATCTGTTACTTATAAACATGCTTTCCTTTGAATAGTAGGCGGCGTTTACAGTCTGTCATTCGGGCACCTGGTGAATGAGAAGCATCCCAGGTCTATCCATGAAAAACACATGTGTTTGCTGTCAGACTTGGTGATACGGGCTTTCTTTGGTGGTGTCTTCCACACGGATGATTTTGCCTTTGTTTCGAGATCATAATGCCATGACCATATGTATCAACCTGTGTGACGATGCGATCGAGAAATGCATCTCCTTCGGCCTCGTAACGATCCATAAACTCTTCAGAACATGACACGCGTTGGGCCTTTTGATCATCCGCAACAGCTTCGGCACCCACCTTGCATTACCTTTTTTCATATGTAGATCATGTTCCAATGTTCTGTGCACTGTGTTTTTTGATATGTTCAACTCCGAAGATAAATTCCGTACTCTAAATCGCCTGTCTTCGTTAATCAAGTCTTTAAACTTCGTTACCAAAGTCGACCTAACACTTGGAAATCGTCCACAACGTTTATCATCTTCTATCGACTCCTGAACTTCTTTAAATCGTTTGTGCCATTTAAATACTAATGATCAACTGCATTTCGAGTGACCGGCGCATTAAATAACTACACCGTTTTGTACAACGGACACGATTTTCCCGTGCATCTACTTCATCGGTTCCTATGGAAACACGTTTTGGCAACATAAGAAGAATTTTAAAAACATTGTTGGATTTAGGTTTAAATATATTTAAACTTTATTTTGTATAAAAAAAGCCAAATCTACCGACAAATAAACGAGAAATGGAAAAAGTCCACAAACTTCAGGGACACCCCTCGTATATTTCATTTCATGATTTCATTTTATAGATGGATTAATGTGCTTTGCAAAATGACATGTGCTACCATTTGTATTCGTAGTTTCACTTTGGCATCCTCAGGAATTTGATGAATTAATAATGGTACAAACCAAATGGTACTCATACATATGTTTTTACGTTAAACATACACATGTATATCTTATGTGTTTTTATTTCATTTTTTGTTGTTTATACATCAATACGTGTACGCCATGTATATGGGAGTGATCTCCTTTTATTATTTTCATACTATTGTCTAGATTTCCCTTACCCTGGATTATCCGAAACCCCAGATTATCTGAAGTAATTTTTCGGTCCTGACGACTTTGGATAATCAGGGTTTTACTGTATTAGAAAATTCATTACGGAAATGCTTGTTTTGGGCCCTTTATTTGTTAAAAACTCATATTTCTTTAATACAAAATTACTTGTAGAAATATCAGAAACAATAGTGAACAAACTCTACCTCTTTTTTTGGCTTCTTTTTATTGTAGATAGAGATTGTCCCTTTTTTAAGGATAAACATCAATTCTGTAACTTTTATAACATCACCAACATAGTATCATCCCTCAGCTTCTTTTCTAAATAATGCAGTTTTTACTGGAGGTCCAAAGTCATCCACCAGTGTAATGAATCTTGTCTGTAACTCTCCATTTCATAGAGTTTTTTATGGGGCATGTCTGCAATTTATAAAGAATAAACTATACTTAACAAAAAAAGTGAGAAATAAAGATATAAAGTAAAAATCAGTATTAAACTATCTTTATTTCAGTTTTAAATGAACTTTTATTTGACTATATATATACTTCAAATACAAAAAGTCAAGTTATTCTTTTATGTTTATATTTTGGTAAAAGTTTATAAATTATAGCAACATTTTTATCAAGGGCATACTGTAAACTAAATGTTTCACATGATAGTTGCAGTATTCTTAATTAGTATAATTATTAGCACATAAATCTTATTTTCATTTAGTTAGCAGATAGTAAAGATTGATGCAAACAACAGTACAAAAACTGCAAATTAAGGAAGTTATGTATATAAAACGTATACCATGTTTAAAAAGCCTGAGAGCTGATAAACTATAATTTTTTAGTCAAGCATAACCAACTTTAGTGTAAGTTTTCTACATAATTACAACATTTGTATAATAAAACTCAAATATTGGCCAACCTCTGTAATTTCGATTCATGATAACAGTTGATGGTGATGTGGCAACAGTAGCTTCAATGAAGCAATGGTTTCCTCAATTTAATGAAAGTCTCAGGGATAGCAAAGTTAGGCAAACTTGTTGTCTACAGTTGATTTTGGACACCTGAAAAATATTTTTTTTATATTGTTATAGTTATCATACCAAAATACCTAAAAATCATTAATTCCTATGAGATTCCTGTATTAAATTATCATTCCTTTACACCTAATCATAAGGCAGCGCAGTCAATTTCTTCATCTATAAATAACAATATCTACATCAGTATCAATGTATCATTATACATTTTAATTTTGTTGATTTTCAATTTTCGAGTTATCTCCCTTTCAATGCTAGGTATAATTTCTTATGAAGACTTCAATATTCATTTTTAAAATTTAGCTACTTGAGTATGATTCTAATCATATCCAAACAATTATTCTGCATATAATTGGACGGTCAGATATATATAACTTTATACACTTCCATTATGTAGATGGTTAATCAAGTCACAGAAAAACATACAATTCTGTCAGTTACATAAATGATGCATGCACTGTATAATTTACAAATAACAAATAACTTATTTAATGAGGCAGATTGTATTTCACATTTCAAATGTATCAGATTCTGTATATTGTCAAAATCAAAGGAAGTGCAACCAAAAGCAGGAGTAACTGACATTAATAGAGTCATTGAAGAAAACTTGTCCAAGAAAATCAGATTCAGAAAGCAACATAAGCAGCACATTATCTTAGAGACAGCTAGGATGGGAAATATGGTGAAACAATAACCTGTCAATCCTTTCCTAAGTCTCTTTCATTTCAGCATTACCATGGCTGTATTAACAATGAAGACCAAATACTGAAATAATATAATAAATTGAACATATAATTATAGATAGATACATTTTATTTGAGAGATATAAGACAATATGTCCAACATTTCACACATAACAAAAACAAATATTTGGTTACATAAAATATAAATGTTCAGTTTCTTAAAAATACATGTGTAAATACATGTTTTAAAAAAAAGACAGAAGTTCAGCAAATTTTAAAATATTAGTTCACCTTAAACATGTAATTTCACAAGTATGTAAAATTTTAAGTTTTAATACATAAATATTATACACGATTTATATGAGGGAAAAAGCTAGTACAACATCTAGTCTAACAAGGTTCAACAGGCATTCATAGATTATAACTCCTTTCATAAATAACTCTCAGGATTCATACAAATTCTATGGTAAATGTTTAGTGATTTTAAAACCAGGGTTGCAAGCAAATATGACTAAATATATTCCCTGACTTTTTCTCACTGACCAAATCAAGTATTTCACTAAACCTAAACCACCCTAAATGTGAGCTTCCTCCTCCTCCTCATGCTTTGAAAATATTGTAAAAGTTGTTGACCTTGTTGAAATTTAGAAAAATGTTAATATCTGTATATACTGCATGTAGACTTACCTTTTTCTTTATCAAATAAGATTGATTGATATGTACTTGAAAGACAGAATTCATATGATCTGTGACCTCATCTGAAACTAAAAATTATGCAGAGCAAGTTAAGAGAACTAATATAATGAATGAGTACTTCTTATTGCATGTAAGAATAAATATAATATGAACAGCATAATGTTCCAGATATTGAAACTTATTCAGTGACTCCTTGCTGTGACAAATACCCTCACATGCCACTTTTAACACTGAATGTTTAAGTTTTTCAGACATGTTATTGGCTATAACTTGAAGATTTGAACTTTTAAGAGGCAGTTTTAACTTGTTCTTTTGTATGACATACTGTCACATGTTTGTTAAATTTCTGCCAAGTATTTCTGAAATCCATCCATGTTTGACAAAGTTATTGAGCTGACCCATGAGATGGTCAGTTGCTGCGCTCATAAGTGGCAGAAAATGAATGATAATACATGTAATTATTACTGATGGGATATTATAATAATAATAATACAAACACAAGTAGAGACAATCACAATACAATACACGAAGGAAAATAAAACATCTATACAAGACATGGATTTCAAATCTACAACATGTTCATACTTATATAGACTAGTGCTGTTTCAATATTTTTATCATGGTAATTGTTTGGGTCTACACGGCCTATAATCACATGATATATAGTCACCGTTTGATAATGATTGATACCACAGCTAGGTCTAGAAAAATGGCGGTGCCCACAAGTTAGAAGGTAAGTCGTATTTTTCATTAAAACCAGGGTTGCAAGCAAATATGACTAAAAATATTCCCTGACTTTTTCTCACTGACCAAATCAAGTATTTCACTAAACCTAAACCACCCTAAATGTGAGCTTCCTCCTCCTCCTCATGCTTTGAAAATATTGTAAAAGTTGTTGACCTTGTTGAAATTTAGAAAAATGTTAATATCTGTATATACTGCATGTAGACTTACCTTTTTCTTTATCAAATAAGATTGATTGATATGTACTTGAAAGACAGAATTCATATGATCTGTGACCTCATCTGAAACTAAAAATTATGCACAGCAAGTTAAGAGAACTAATATAATGAATGAGTACTTCTTATTGCATGTAAGAATAAATATAATATGAACAGCATAATGTTCCAGATATTGAAACTTATTCAGTGACTCCTTGCTGTGACAAATACCCTCACATGCCACTTTTAACACTGAATGTTTAAGTTTTTCAGACATGTTATTGGCTATAACTTGAAGATTTGAACTTTTAAGAGGCAGTTTTAACTTGTTCTTTTGTATGACATACTGTCACATGTTTGTTAAATTTCTGCCAAGTATTTCTGAAATCCATCCATGTTTGACAAAGTTATTGAGCTGACACAAACAAAAACCTAATTAATTACCTTTGACCTCGGATGTACAGCTAGGCCAAATGCTTCACACCAAATATCATAGCTCAATGACTTATTGTTTCCGACAAGAGATTTAATAACAAATCATATACTAGTAAGAGACTATGTATGTAATAATCAAGTTACCCCAAGGCAGAGTCAATTTAGACCCTGCAGGTTCATACTTGGTAAAAGCCACAAGTGTTTAAATATTTAATTGACCTAGCCACACATCAATTTAACATGTATGTGCAGTGGGGCTTCATCCCCACTTCACTAATGCTAGGTTCCCACAATCACGATTCGCATCACAACTGAAATTGTGATGTTAATCGTGGTCCAATGGTGTTGGTCCTATCAGAGCTTATTAGATCTTCAGGTCATTCATGGTAATCGTGTTTATCGCAGATTGTTTTAACTGTTCACCGTTCAAAAATGTCTACAATTAACAAGATCAATTATCAATCTGGATAAGCGTATCAGGTTGTATTTGATCATTGCAAAATGCAACAGATCCTATTGGATCATCACAAAGCACGACAATTCGTATTCCATTGGGTTACCAAATCGTGGTGATTGGAGACCGATCTTGGTCATCATCAGTCATTATTAACTGTTGAGGGTTGTACTGTACTCTAAAAGTTGAAGAAACAGTGATGTCCATACTCAGTCGGGAAGTATATATACCAGTCTAGGACCAGTTGTAACTTAATTTGTGATAACCAATGATTCTGATCGTGATTATACACTGATAGACAATCATATTATATCGTTATGGAGCGCATCACTTGGAATCCCAACTGTGGTGATCATGTCAGATCTAGACCAAAATTAAAACCATCCCATCAAAATGTATGTGGCCGCATCTGAATGTGAAGCCAAACTATAACAGATCGTTACACATGAAGCTGTCAAATCGTGAACGAGTAGCAGTAGCCCAACAAATCGTATCTGAATCATGTATTAACTTGGATTACTTCATATCCAAACCTGTAATTTCATTCAATGATGACCAATCGTGGCGTTCTTAGTAGATTATAAGACAGTGGGGACCTAGCATAAGTATTTACTTTTAGTGATGAAGATATTTGAAGGATTTTTTCTGCTGTTTGTTGTAGGTCTCTTCTGTGGGTAGTTTTATATGCCCTGTAAAGGGTGCAAATAAAATGAAAATGTTTCCCCTCTCAATACGTACAGACAACTGCTTGTATTTAATAAATAAATGACATTTTCCAAATATATGAATATAAGAGAAGTTTACAATAAACAAACAGACATTATCAAATATAATGAGAAAAAATGCACGATGAATGAACATGAAAAATAAAATAACATCTATACCTGTGAAGGGTGCATATTAAATGAAAGTGTTTCTCTCTCAATATGTACAGCGAGCTGACCCATGAGATGGTCAGTTGCTGCGCTCATAAGTGGCAGAAAATGAATGATAATACATGTAATTATTACTGATGGGATATTATAATAATAATAATACAAACACAAGTAGAGACAATCACAATACAATACACGAAGGAAAATAAAACATCTATACAAGACATGGATTTCAAATCTACAACATGTTCATACTTATATAGACTAGTGCTGTTTCAATATTTTTATCATGGTAATTGTTTGGGTCTACACGGCCTATAATCACATGATATATAGTCACCGTTTGATAATGATTGATACCACAGCTAGGTCTAGAAAAATGGCGGTGCCCACAAGTTAGAAGGTAAGTCGTATTTTTCATTGATAGTTTAAATGTTTCTAGTTTTTCATGTAGCCCATGTTCCTGCCAGCAATTTTCTGAATCCATCGTTACCAAAATTAACATTGTTACATAGATTTTCCATAGACTCTGCAAAGAAATAAGAAAAAAAAGATAATGAAAAAGTCAGTCCACTTAAAATTACAACTAATTTTAATGCATACTAACCCTCAAAATGACATTTCATCTCTGTTTCTGCTGATGACACATGTTGTGCATAAGTGTATAATACAGATATTCGTTAACTGCACCGGTATTCGATTTACACCGGTAAACCAGGGCCTGTTTTCCAAAAATTGGGAAGGGCCTTAGCCTTTCATTTTGGGAAATCCAAGCGCGATATTTGGCCAAATTTTGAGAAGGTTAGACTACTGAGTTTGAAAAGCATTGCATTTTTGGGAGTTTCTTGCCTAAAATTGGGAAAAATACAGCTTTTTTACAATTGGGAAGTCACCGTATTTAGGCCAGGAGAAAAAACCCTGTAAACAGCTAAATGAATGTACCTAGGATATCTCCTGAAGAAGACCAGAAATGTACACAATATAATGTCTGTTGATAAGTCAAATCATCAGATTATTTCTTGGTGAGGTCTTAGACTCCTTCTGTACAAATATCAGCATTGCACAAAACCTACATGGCCCGGAATACATAAAAAATTATCGCCACTAGCATTCAGAATTTTTGTGTACACACCATCACTCCTGGATACCCAGAATACACAGACATTTATTGATTTGTTTGATCATACAATACTTGTATTTCCCTTTCGTCAGAGGTAATACGAACTTATAAATTAGAATAACCTTGATTCAAGCTAAATACGAGGACATAAAGATCGCAAATTCGCGAAAACATATGACATTCAAATAACTAGCACTTTCAAAACAGATAAAAACAGTCAACAATTATATTGCATCATTATGTGCATCACATTTTATCAACAAGAATGAACTCATACGAGGTATACATGTAGTAGTTCATAAACAGGAATATACTTTACATCAGCATGCGAGAACATCCCGTAGTTCTGGACGCTTGCTGACCCATGGTCTCTACAAAGGAGACAAATATGAATGACTAAAATAAAAGCGCTGAAAGCTCCCGAAACATGAGTCATTCACAATGTCTCTGCCCGTTAAGATCATCGGTTGTCTTAGCTAAAAAAGGACAAAGAAAGTTAAAAATAAACCAATCAAAATTTGTCAACAGTCAAAAAGTTTACGCATAAAATACACTATCAATGTATTTAGTAATGGACTGTATTGTACACTTACTATAATCATGGTAAGTAACTGATGAAATCATATTTCAGCAGCCTATTGAATGTTTGTACCAAAACTGCTTATCACTTTTCTTTTTTATCAACTTGAACATTATTTGCTAAGAATCGTAATTATAATTTATTATTAAGTGTCTTTTCTCCACTATTCCCTTTTTGCCCTCTTAAATATTGCCCCTGTCAATATTTTGCCCGCCCGAGGGGGGCGGCGGGCTGACCCAGAGGAATTTAATTGACATTTCTAAAATTTTGATGTCTATGAATCCCCACCCTAGAGACAATTTAACTGTATTCGTCTAAATACCCACCATATCTAGCATACTTGGTGTATGAAATGCGACATGGATGTAAAACCCTGTCAAAGTGTATAAAAAAGTTTATCAAAGTCCCGCCTGTCGGAAATGGTCTGCTGTCTAAAGTCCCGCGTATGTTCACCCCTCACACTCCCGGTCGATAAAATATCAACAGGTGCATATGTACTTATTGCCATTTGTTGTATGCATGTATTTGTGTAATATTGTAAGTTGACATATTTGTATTATTGTATATAATTATTAATAAAGTCAATTATTAAAAATAAGATTCTGTTATGCTCTGTTCAGTTTAATAGGAAATGAGTCGACATTGCAATTTGCTTGTTTGTTTGTTTGTTTATTTGAGTTTTACACCCCCATTTCAACAGTCAGAGTCACATGAGATGGACAGTAACTGTTCTTGAACTTAATTACTGTTTCTTTCAAGGAACGACAATTATGTGTCCAAGTACTAGAGGTCCCACCCTCCGTAAGCAACTGCCTGAATTTTCACATAAAGAGACATACCATGACCCTCTATATATCAATGAGACGTTACAGTGATTTAAAGTCAGCGATCTTTACCCACTCGACCACGGACGCGGGTCGTACTGCCTAGCACGGGGCTTTATCCATTTGTGAAAATAAGAAAATAGAATTATAATTAGTCTCAAATAGATATGTATATTTGTGTACTATAAGTACACATTCTCTTTCTATAGTATACGAAATGTGTGTACGGTTTCAAGCCGTAATAATATACCACACTATTAATCATAACTATTTTGAATCATATGCTACGCAAATTTGTATATTTATGAACAAGTACGCATTCTCTTTTTATAGTAAATGAAATATGTGTACGCCGGTTTCAAGTCGTAAGATTATACACGAATGCGAATGCAATACCTCCAGGTGCGTAGCTTGACCAATAATGATGTATATGCAGACATTCTGAATGATGCTAGTGGGGGGGGGGGACATATACTTGGGCCTAAGTGCGTTTAATAGATTTCACTTGAAAATCTATGTATGTTTAAACAATAATAATTATGAGACCTATAACTTTGACAACAAACGAAGTCTCTCGAAAAACAAGTTCATGTATTATTGTATCTTCAACACTTATTTATCATCTTACAAGATTTTACTCCACGCATATAATTTAGTGCACTGAATTCGGCTCCGCAGCAGCTTAATGGTAGCCGTGTGATCAGAGTTTGATCCCCTGTCGTGGAAGGTTATAATTAGACGAAATGTCATCTATCAACAAAGGTATCATCCACATGTGGAACATGTGTCGGTTCCTTGTGGAAGGTCAACACAGGATAGTGCTGGTCCAGGAGCAAAGGTTAGGTGAAACAACCACGGAATACACCGAGACCAAGCAAAATGATTTATGATTTATAAAAGCCGTAGTTTTATATCTTTAACATCTAACCAGACATACGGTTACAATATTTTTAGGAATCGAAGATGCATGCTGGGCGCTGGTTAGATCCAAAAAGCAAATTTGGGCAATATTCATAATGAATATAGGGGAAATAGATGTCTTGGGGAAAACATGCAGTATATTTTCATAGGGGAAGACACAAACTATCAGTGTCACTTATCTTTGTAAAATCAGATAATTATTTCCGCCATGGATATGGATGCATCCACTAAATACGTAATTTTGTTATAATGTGCAAAGTATATTCAGTCATATGAATAATCATGGCGGCGTAACTATTAACAATTTGCCATGCCACAAGCAGTTGGCAACTTTTGCATGCTTAATTGGGCGGTATTAGCTCCTGTGAGTACATCTTTTGAAAAATCAAACAATATCATTCCGAAACGACCTGCACATAAGGTACTTAAACTGTATGGAAATGGTAGATTTCAACACATTTAAAAAGCATTTGAACTTGACAGAGTTGCAACACGGTTGGGCTGTAGAAAAAACGTGTGTGATGACCGATGATCACCGTCTTTGGTCAGAACATCTTCACCAGCCAAGTCAGCAGGGGCATGGCGTTCCTTTTCTCGATGTTTCGTTACCTCCCGCCACGTTTAAAACACGCGCAATGTAATTTTTTACAGACCAGTAACCACAAAAATAGCGTGAGAATATTTTCATTTACCATGGAGCGATTATGACATCGTGTTTTTTTGTGAATTTCAAATTCTCTAATATCAATGTTCCGTCGAAAAACATCAAATTTTTCAATGCTCTCTACAACCCTCACAACCCTCAGTTTTTATTGCATTTTTGGTACTTTTATATTTACCATATTTTGGAATGATGTGCACGCAGCTGCGTATTCTGCGTTCTGTGGTAGCTACACGCCTGACCTCCAGTGGTTGAAACGGATTTCCAATTTTCTAATTAATATGTTCAATTTCCATACAAAGATACCAGTTTGATGAGTGTTGTAAATACTTGTTAGATTTGTTTTATTCCGAAAAGTTTGTACATGTATATTGTTTATATATTGCACCTTCTCCGTCTAATCGTAGCCTGCTTTCATCTTTACGACCTTCATTTTTGCGATCTCGTCTCTCGGACAGTATAATTATAAAAAACACAGTTTATCATTAAAAGAAGCTTCTAAAATATATTCTTTGTTTATGTATACATTTGTCCATCACTCCACACATAGTTAATTAATATCTGAAAGCTTTCATCAGTTATCCAACTTTGTTTATAAAACATGCGTATCAATATGTCCTTACTGTTTTGTCATTACTATGTACTTTATTTGTAAAAGCTTTTTATTTGCACCAATGTCATTGTCACGTTTATATATTTTGATGCATGTAATATTGTTATATTCACATGGGCCTTTTGGCCTAATGAATTTTAGATATAAATTATTGTACTTTTAGTTAAACATTTTTATTAGCACTGTTCAGCTTGAATTTGAAGTAATTATGCTGGTCCCTTGTAAGTCCAACAGTTTGCTTTACAAAATAAGTTCCCAATTTTGAAACTGCCAACGGTTACCCATGAAAGTCAGATCGGGATTCGAACCCGAATCTCCCCATAGCCAATTACTGGTCTGGGTTGCTTTATCCAGTTGAGCTATCTGACCTTAAAATCATAGATAAACAGCAATTCATTTGTTTTGAAATAAACGATGATTATTACAGAATCCCTCTACAAAAGTTGTGTTAAAATGAATAGTTAAAATAAAGTTATCAACGGCCCCACGTTTTACCAGAATACCCCCCCCCCCCCTATTTACCAGAATATACCGAAGTACACTTCCAAATCATGGGAATCACAGGAATACCCCTGTAGGATATTTGTTGTAAGTGTACGTGGTTCAAATAACATCCGACTGAAGAGCAATATACAACAGTCCTAGCAACTTTATAAGAAGTATCTAAACCATAAAATGACGATATTACGCATGAAAAAGATACTTGTTGACATTGATGGTCATCAACATATAACTGTATTAAGCAATCTTGGGAAAATATTTACAGGTATTCTAGACGCGCGAGTAGGAAACAAAGTACAATAATCAAAATGTTTTATCCGATGCTCAGTTCGTTTTTTTTAAATAGCACATTACAGTAGATACGATTTAAGTTTCGCAAAATTTGATAGATCATTGATTGAATGACAAAAGAAGACGATTAATTTGTGCGTTTGTTGACCTAAACAAGGCATTTGATTAAGTGCATCGTGATGCCCTGTGGTTTAAATTGTACAAACAGGGTCTAGATACAAACTTTTAAAAATGTTTCGAAGCATGTATAATATTGTAAAATAAAGTATGAAATTTTGTAATCAGTATTCGGACTTATTCGAAATTGCAGTGGGCTTACGCGAAGGCCAGTCAAATACACCATCATTTTTGCCTTATTCGTTGACGATATTGAATTATTTTTACAACGAAGTAATATTATGCGGAATTATGACCCTTTGTTTATTTTGTGCGACTGTACTAGAAAAATACTATTGATTGCATCTTTTCTCAAGGGACTTCGTTCAAACGTTCATGGAACTATTGTTATCAAGTTACCCTGTGCATTATTGTCGAGGATTCGATCATGTTTGTTGGAATTATGGCCCTTTGTTTATTTTGTGCATATGTAATATATATACTCTTTTGTCTGCAACTCCCTCCTACATTTCTCGAGGGATTTTGGCCAAAGTATGCCAGAACTATTATCATCAAGTTCCCCAACACAATATTGTTTGGGGTTTGTGATTCGATCATTTTTGCCAGATTGATGGCCCTTTGTTAATTTTGTGTCCTAAATGAATTTTCTTCTATGTTTCACAGACTTATTGTCACCAAGAACCCCAGCAGATATATTCCGGGTTTTGTAATTGGATTTTTGGGCGGATTTATGGTCCTTTGATTATTTTGTGCATATGTCATAACGAAATACTTTTCTTGGCACAACTCCTTCATTTCTGAAGGCATATTCCACTAACATTTGAGAACTATTGTCAGCAAGTTCTTATTATATCATATATTATCGGGGTTTTGTTATTCGATCATTTTTACAGAGTTATTGCCCTTTATTTTTCTGTACTAAACTATGGCATCAACTTACAATCATCAAACACCTTGTGTTGGTTCCTTATGACAATCTCGACGGGATATGTGCATTTTCAGGTCGAAGCGATAAGCGTTTGTCTCCATACGCGGTTCACTTGGTATTATAGTAGAGATATATGGGGTTTACCAAATACAGACACGGAAAAGGAATACGATAATTTTGTCGGGGGGGGGGGGGGGGGGGGGTATGTCAAAGTTAAATAGCAATACACATGTACCTTCCCTAAAGCCGTGTCTATTTGCGGAATAACTAATAACACGAGGTCCGAATTCACTCTTTGAACATCGTATTCATGTATAAATTTGGGTTTTGACCGAAGTGCAAGGATCAAGGAAAATATTTGTGCGTTTTAAAGACAAAAACTTTAATATCCAGTGTCACATTAATTTAACAATCTCAAGACTTGTTCACTGTCCGAAGAGCTTATATTCTACTCGCGCAGAATTTTAGACACCTTTTTCAAAAAATTGTTATAGAGTTCGTAATTTTCTCTCACTAACTCAGCATGTCAGTAGTAATAGGCGGTACCCTGGTACCATGGTCATATAGAATATAGAGGGGGTCGGTACCAGAAGTAAACAAAAATTGTGACAAATTGGGACAAATTGGAAATCAATGTTGTACCCCAAAATAGTATGAATTGAATTTTCGGAATGTTCTGGTACCATTATTTTGTGTGTGTGTATAGACTTAGACAATGAGAGAATTTTCTTTCGAAAAGACATGGTGGCCCTGAAAAGGGCCGTTGGTGGTCCTGAAAAGGACCGTTGGTTGTGCCTGTTAGTCGGATCTTCATTTCTTTATTTCTTTACCATACTTGCCCCGAGGTTGTTTCTCAAGATCATGTTTTCGTTTCTTCGTTTCTGTCATCTCCGGTTTCTTTTTGTCATGCTCCGGTTTCTTTTTCTCATGCTCATGTTTTCGTTTCTTTGAATCATACATAAACTGTACAGGTACAATCATTTCTTGTGGCTTAAACCGTACTTCTTGATTTTTCATGAGTCTGACCATCTCTTGCATGACTTGATTCATCTGTACCATTTCTTCCTTGATACCTTGTAGAACAGACAATCCCGTTGTAGGCCTTGTATTAGACTGTTTATCCGTCATAAGCTGTGTATTCGTCATAGTGGGTTGTACATCTACCATAGGCTGTGTATTCGTCATAGGTTGTATAGGCTGTGTATTCGTCATAGTGGGTTGTACATCTACCATGGGTTGTGTATTCGTCATAGTGGGTTGTACATCTACCATGGGTTGTATCGGTTGTACATCTACCATAGGCTGTACATCTACCATGGACTGTTGACTGTATTGGCTGTACAGTGGTTGACTGTATTGGCTGTACTGTGGCTGCCTATACTGTAGTTGACCGTACTTTGGCTGGTTGTACTTCGGCTGGTTGTAATGCATACCCGCATTCGGGTCTATCAACTCAGATGATTCTAGTGCTTCTCTCAATATATCGTATGGCATGTTGAAGGACTCCATGCTAGATAATGAAAAAATAGTGTCTGCGCCGGGGGTATTTATACTTTTTGCCTGCACGCGCCAGTGTTCTATTAGGTCAAGGTCAATTGTGAGAAGTTTTTTTGAATACGTGTGACACTTCAAGTTTTTACAAGTGTGACACTTCAAGTTTTTTTAACAAGTGTTTGACACGTCAAGGTCAAGGTTATATTGTAGATATGCTTTGTACACATTATACAATCACAGCAATTTGAATACTGTACACTTAATACTATCACAGCACTTTGCAGACTGTACACATTATACTATCACAGCAATTTGAATACTGTACACATTATACTATCACAGCAATTTGAATACTGTACACATTATACTATCACAGCAATTTGCAGACTGTACACTTAATACTATCACAGCAATTTGAATACTGTACACATTATACTATCACAGCAATTTGCAGACTGTACACTTAATACTATCACAGCAATTTGCAGACTGTACACTTAATACTATCACAGCAATTTGCAGACTGTACACTTAATACTATCACAGCAATTTGCAGACTGTACACTTAATACTATCACAGCAATTTGAATACTGTACACATTATACTATCACAGCGCTTTGCAGACTGTACACTTAATACTATCACGGCAATTTGCAGACATTTGTTGAAAATGATTGTACATCACATACTAACACTTATATTTGTGGGGGAAATACTTTGTACAATCACAGCACTTATATTTGTTGAAAATGATTGTACACATCATACTATCACTTATATGTGTAGGAAATGTTTAACTTACCTCACACCGTCTATTTGTATTTGGTGTTATCAGATAGGAATGTAAATATACTAGTAATATTGACAATATGAGAGTGATTCTTTCTGAATTGTATGGGGGGCCCTGAAAAGGGCCGTTGGTGGTCCTGAAAAGGACCGTTGGTGCTTGTATGGGGATTAATGGCGTTGACCGCATCTCCCCATACAAGCAGGACACCACTTGTCCCATTTCTGGACATCCTTCGGGTCCGGTGTAGGTTGGTAGAGGTTCGACGGAACCTCTACCAGTTCATCTTCCCAGTTCTCTGGGGTTGATTCTTGAGGGGTATCCCCCCAGTCCTCTTCCCCAGAGCTGACCACAACCTCCTCCGCGAACTGTTTCCCCTCTCTTAGGGTCTTCACCTCCAACCTCAACTCTTCTAACTGCATCTCCAGTTGTTCAATATACAACCCTAAGGTTGTATACTTTCTCTTAATAATGTTAAGCGTGCGTTGCGACATCTTGATACAGAATGAAATTAGATCAAGGCAAGGTCACTGACTCTCATATGATACAAGGACTCTGATTGGTCCATTTTAACAGTATTTCATTGGTCCATTTTAACGGTATTTCATTGGTCTATTTTACTGGCATTTCATTGGTCTGTTCTAGGTCAGTGTTTTTCTCATGTTCCATAGCTCATTTATGTTTCATGATTCAACATGGGCAACTGCTTGAAAAGTTCTTCTGATGAACCTGAACAAGAAGATGTTTGGGTGGTCAAGATGGGTAATTTGTACCCAGACTTGTCTGAATTCCAAGATGCATGTGTAGAAGTGAAGATGGATATCAAGATGGGTAATTTATACCCTGACCTTGCCATCTTTTATGATGAGGATTTGAGAGCCAACTATTGGCGATACCTATTTCTTGCAGAAATGCAATGAATTACCCAACGGCCCTTATTAGGGCCACCATATGTGTTAGATTCGTTTTATATCTCAAGCAAAGACAAAAGCATATTACATTGTCTATCATTTTATTTTTGAAAACATTTATAAAGTACAACAAAGTACAACACAATACAACTCACTTAGTCTCCAATTTATACACAATTGTCCAACACATTGTCCAACACATTGTCTGGATTACACAAAGTCACTCACAGTTTTTGTTGGATTCTTTTTGTATTTACGTTTTTTCTTACTCTGTTCTGCGTCCTGTAGATCGACCTGTTCACCTTGTTTCTTAGGACAGTCTGCGATGAAATGTCCTTGTTCATGACAATAAAAGCATTCATTGTTGAAGGGTTCCGTACAGCTTGTAGAATAATGTCCTTTCTTTCCACAACGATAACACTTGATATGATCCCATGTTACATTTTTCTGTCCACAGAGCTGATCCGCTAAGTTGTTAAGCTCTTTAATTTTCTTCTTTAATGAATACATCAAAGTTTGATCTCGGTTCTCTTCAACTTGGTTCATTTTAGGATCGCTCATGTTGAAATGATAAAAAACGGACGGAGCGTACGTCTTTTATAGAGTGTCACGCGTTATGACCTTGAACCCGAACTATAAAAAACGGCGGAGAAGTTTTAAGATCATAATCATGTCAGATACCGACAGTACTAGTGGTGAGGATGAACCTCCAACTAAACGAAGTAAGGTTGAGCCTGTGCGCGACTATTATGACATACAGTCACGCATGGAAAGAAAGTCAAGAAAATTCAAGACTCAATCCAAAGTATATGATGTGACATTTCAGCCGTATAATCAATCGTTTGAATTTACAAACAGGTTGTTTAATGATATGATGGATCAACTCTACAAGAGATGTGAAGTGAGATCAAATGATCGAGTTCGAGTATCTATTCTACATCCTGATTTGGACTTTGGAATACATGTTCCGTTTAATAGGGCATCTCGTATTAGTGGAGATACATTATTGGATGAAATTGAACGTGTGGCACAGAGTAACCGTCAATTTAAAATTCATGATGGGGCGGCACAGATGGAAATTACGCATATTGCTATGCCACAGGGATCCGGAAAGAAAACGTTTAAAGCACCAAACTTATCCAGTATGCGGAAGTCAAAGACAAGTGTTGTGTGTATTGACAATAGTAAGGACTCTATGTGTTTAGCTAGATCGATTGTGGTAGGACGGTGCAAAGTGGATGAAAATCAAACCCCGGAATGGAAAAAACGATGGGGTCTTATACGTCAGTCTAAGAAAAATCTTCAAAAATACGAAGCTGAAGCATTATTAAAGCAAGTGGGTATTTCATCGGATCAGTCGTGTGGTATAGAAGAATACCAAAAACTACAGGACTATATCTATCCCAGCTATGTGATTAAAATCCATCCACAACATTATGGAAGTGAATTGTTATTCAAACCACCCGCTATGACTGAAAAAAGTCGTGTGATTCATATCTTTCACCATGATAATCATTATGACTGTATTGTATCCATTACCGGATTTCTCGGGCGGAGTTATTATTGTGAATGGTGTGATGTCGGTTATGATCACCGTGAAGGACACCAGTGTAGCCATATTTGTCAGTGTTATGCTCACACCCTGTGCCCAGCAGGACAATCTATAAGATGTCCGGATTGCCGTCGCCTATTCCAGAGTCAGGCATGTTTTGACAATCATAAAACAAAAACGGGAAAACAACGTAAAACCATTTGTGAATCCGTATGGAATTGTAAGAAATGTGGACAAAAGGTGATTGAAACGAAACGGAGTCACGTTTGCCCAGGGACAAAGAAATGTAGGTGTTGTAAAGCCATAGTAGGACCAGATCATGACTGTTACATTCCAACGTATGAACCACCCAATAGAAAACAACCAGAAGTACCATTCATCTTTTTTGATTTTGAATGTCGTTTTGATTCTGGAGAACATATCCCTAATTTTTGTGTGGCTCAACGTGCTTGTGGTGACTGTATGTGTAAGTCAGTGAAAACTCCATGTGAGTATTGTGAAGAGGTGAATGAAGCCAGACAAATGACATTCCGTGGTGAAAATACGTTACAACAATTCTGTACTTGGCTATTCCTCCCTACCCATCGAGGATCGACAGTGATAGCCCACAATGCTCAAGGCTATGACGCTCAGTTTATTCTTAGATATGTGGTTACTCAGGGGACGGCGAAACCCCAGTTGATTATGAATGGTAGTAAAATCATTCAATTGAGAGTGCATGGAATACGCATGATTGACTCCCTCAGTTTCCTGAGTATGCCTCTCTCCTATTTTCCCAATACATTTGGACTGACCGAGTTAGCCAAAGGATGGTTTCCATTCTATGCAAACACCTTGGCGTATCAAGATTATGTGGGACCTTATTTACCGCTACACTTTTACAAACCGGATAGTATGAAACCAGAGCGACGTGAAGAGTTTTTAACCTGGTACAATGAAAGAAAAGGTGACGTATTTGATTTTCAAAAGGAAATGGAGAAATACTGTCAATCGGATGTGGACATTTTAAGACGCGGGTGTGGAGAATTTCGTCAACAATTATTGGAAAGTGATCAAATAGATCCATTTACTGAAGCTACCACATTAGCTCAAGTGTGTAACAAAGCCTGGCGCAAAAATTCCATGCCACCTCATAGTTTAGCCGTGATTTCGGATGCCGGGTATCCCAATAAAACCCGGTATTCCATGAAAGGCATACGTTGGCTACAAATGATGGCTGTCACCGAAGAGATACATATTCGACATGCCTTGAATAACAAAGGCGAAGTCAAAATTGGACCTTATTACGTGGATGGCTATTGTCAAGAGACCAACACCGTGTATGAATTCATGGGATGTTGGTACCATGGGTGCCCCACCTGTTTTCCTAACCGAAGTACCATCAATCCGTATACTTTGAGAAGCATGCAACAGGCCTATCACGATACGTATAAACGACTGGAGTCTTTGAAAGAACAGGGGTACCCTGTTGTGGTCATGTGGGAATGTGAATTTGATCAGCGTTGTCAAAAGGATCCTACCTATAAGACAAGAGTGGAACGATTCTATCATGGTCAAGAACCGATACAACCCAGGGAAGCTTTGTTCGGAGGTCGTACGAATGCCGTCCGACTGTATCATGAAGTAGACAACGATCAAGAAATCAAATATGTGGATATTTGTTCTCTCTATCCGTATGTGAACAAGTACAGGGCTTATCCGATAGGTCATCCAGTGATCATGAGTCAAGAACAAATTGATCAACAGCATATTGAGAAATACAAAGGACTGATTAAATGCCGTGTTCTACCCCCGCAAGATTTATGGATGCCTGTCTTACCCATACACTGTAATAGTAAAATGGTGTTTACGCTATGCCGTACCTGTGCTGAGAAGGAGATGGATTATTGTACACATTCCCCGTATGAACGATTCTTGTATGGCACATGGACTCATGTTGAATTGGCTAAAGCTATTGCTTTAGGCTATCAAGTATCAAAAGTGTATCATGTATGGCACTGGGATGAATGGAGTACGGACGTCTATCGGCAATACATTGACAAATACTTGAAAATGAAACAAGAGGCTAGTGGATATCCTCCAGGGGTGGCTACGGAAGAGGCTCAAGATAAATTTAAACAAGATTATTTTGAAGCAGAAGGAATTCGTTTGCAACAGGTGGAGAAAAATCCAGGAAAACGAGCTTTTGCCAAAACCATGCTGAATTGTCTCTGGGGTAAAAATGCTCAAACTAACCTCTTGCCTAAAACAGAGTATGTTCATCGATTGGACCAGTTCTACGGAATACTGAACGATCCTAAAAAGTCTGTGAAATATGCAGAGTGTTTTGATCATGATGAATTCGTGTTAATGAATTACACTGATGAATCGGACAAAGCAGACCCTCATTCATCAGCCAATCCTGTGGTGGCTTCATTTGTGACGGCTTATGCTCGATTAGAACTGTACAAAGTGCTTGAACCTCTAGGAAAGAGAGTACTGTATTTTGACACAGACAGTTGTATGTACATTCATGACCCTGATGGCTATAATGTTCCTATTATCTCCAGTCGATTGGGAAAATGGACAGATGAGGTACCAAAGGGTCGTATTGTGAGATATGTCGCTTTAGGTCCAAAGAACTATGGCTATGAATACATTGAAAACGGTGAACTCCATCAAAAATGCAAAGTGAAAGGCATTACGTTAGACTACAATGCCACTCAACAAGTGAATTTCAATACGATGGTGGATTGTGTGAAAGACAGACATCATTATTCGACCGTAGTTGAATATGCTTCTCGGATTAAACGTCATAAGGACAGAACCGTGACCAGTGAGAAACAAGTCAAAACATTTCGTTCGGTGTATACCAAACGTATTGTGGTCGAGAATCATATGACTGTGCCTTATGGTTATCTACATGACTGACCTTGACCTTTTAGGTAATGACTAGAACAAGTCATCTAAAATTCATTATTCATAAAGACATGGATTGGATACCCTTACTACCGATAGAGCTGAGACTTAAAATTTATCGTTATGTCATATGGGCTAACGCTAAAACATGGAAGATGGAGTTAGTGCACACATGGGCTACTCATAATGCTATACATAGCTTACAACATACAAATCATCGACGGATAGAGAGACTGTTGAAGGATGTAGGTGATCGCCAGGACTTGTCATTCAACCAAAAATTACCGATTCTACGAAAACTGAATGTGGTACAACAAAGCTTAGATCGTATGTTATCTACGACATGGGATTTTTTAATCCACGATGCTAATTTGAGCGACGTATCTGCCTTAGCTAACAATTTTCGTTCTACCCCCAATGTGATATGGTTCAGTATGGCTGAAGAGGACAATGGGAGATCTCACCCCGGATGGCGTCCGTATTCACAGTTTAAAATACGTGGTATCATGGTATTTAAGAGACAGGTACCGTTCACTCATGTTATTCATATTCTACAGTATCGTGCCGTGTTCTATAAATTAAGGCATCGCTTAAGAGAAGTCAGAGACGAGATTGAAGCCGTTCATGCGAATCGACCTAGAATAGTGATTTGTTCAGGAAATATTCAATTATGGTTAAACCATCTAGACGATTTATAAGTTTATATTACATTTTGGATTTTGAGCTGTATACGGATACGTTATACAGTATTGTACAAGATGACCTTGTCAAGGTCAAGGACATTCGCGCGTGGATTCTGAACCCTCACACGTTTGAACTATTTAGACAGATGATTCGTGATGCTATGATCAGTGCACACTTAGACTTGAAAGCTATCCATCGAGACGATTGGAATACTTATGTATGTAACGATAGAGTGATTCACACGATTCAAGAATGGAACAGTTTGATATTATGAACCATACCCTGTTGAGAAAAGCATTGGTATTTGCTTATCGTATGAAGATACCTGAAGGTCATCATTCTCTGGAATGGATTCGACAACAGTTGAGTACACCAGACATGTTTGAAGAAATGAAACATGGACTTCATGTGATGAATTCATTTTATAAACAATCAGTACCCATGGACTTGAGTGAAACGGATTGGTTCAAACAGGTGGTGAACAATGACTCTGTGTTAACATTTCTGAGTCAATTTGGACATTCAGAATGTGTGTTTGAATTTTCTGACAAACTGTTGTTACCCTTACATGACATGTGTTGTTCTTGTTGTGATTATTCTTGTACTCATACATAAACTTGTTATACAAATAAATAAAATGTTTTTCTTCCAATAGTGTTAGTTGTGATTTTCACGTCATGGAGTCCAGTTTACTTTTTAAGCATCCTTGCAATATGTTTATCGCAGGCCCTAGTGGCTCTGGTAAAACACAATTCGTAAAAAAGGTGTTGGAATACAAATCAGATTTGTTTCAAGTAGTACCTGAGCGTATTGTATGGTGTTACAAAGAATGGCAAGTAGCCTATGCACAATTACAAGAACAAGAACCTAGTATTCGGTTCATACAGGGGATACCTGACGAGGATGAAGAGATAGTAGAGGATACATCCATTCCTCATTTAATTATATTTGATGACATGCTTGGTGATAAAGATGAAGAGAAAATCAAATTATGGTTTACACGAAAAGGTCACCATCGTAATGCTAGTGTGATCTACATTACACAAAACATGTTTCAACAATCGAAAGCCAGTCGTACCCTGAGTTTAAATGCACATTACATGATCTTATTTCAAAACACAAGAGATAAAGGACAAATCAAAGTGTTGGCGAATCAAATTCAATTGCCACACTTGTTACCCGCTTATCAAGATGCTATCTCTACACCTCATGGGTATTTAGTGATTGACTTTCACCCTCAAACACCAGACAGTTATCGGTTAAGAACAGATATTTTTCATCACTGGATCACTGGAGAAAAACGTGGGCCAGTTGTGTATATATAAACATCGTTTACTCATATAAGATCATTCAGTCATCATGTCAGCCACAGCCATAGCTCAATCGTTAGAACATTTGGGTCAGGAACGAGACCCTACTGTACGGGAGCAAATGCTACGGTCTGGATTAAAAGAAATGCTCAAGTGGTTCACCTTAGCAGCAAAGGTGATTTTAAAAAAGAAAATTGTGCTACCTAAACAAACACAAAACTTTATGCAAAAACATCAGCATGAATTAGAGCAGCTGGGAGATGATCAAGTGGACATGGATACTAAACGTCAACTCATATTGAAACCAGGAGGAGGTGGATTTCTTGGTGGAGTCATGATACGAAGTTTACTCCGATGGAATGGTCAAAAGACGATTCGTAAATTTGTAAAATCTCCAGCTAAAAGAAAAGCGCCTGCTAGAAAACCTAGAAAATCTCCAGCTAAAAGAAAATCGCCTGCTAGAAAACCTAGAAAAGCTCCAGCTAAAAAAGCTAGAAAATCGCCTGCCAAGATCAATGAACGTTTTATTACTCTCCGTCGTCGAAAGCAAACCACTTCAACACCCTCTATGGCTGTAACTCCAATCAGTAAGTTACAATGGTCTCCTATCAGTCCTGTGAGTAGTTTGAACTTTAGCTCATCTAGAAATTCATCTAAAAGCTCATCTCAAAATTCTTCTAGAAGTGGATCAAACAGTTTATCTAAAAGTTTAAGAAGTTTATCAAGAAGTGGACCAAGCAGTTTATCAAGAAGTGGACCAAGCAGTTTGAGTTATTCAAGCAGTGGGCCAAGCAGTTCATCTAGAAGTGGACCAAGCAGTTTGAGTTATTCAAGCAGTGGGCCAAGCAGTTCATCTAGAAGTGGACCAAGCAGCTTCAGTTCGCCAAGTAGTTATTCAACCAGTGGGCCAAGCAGTTATTCAACCAGTGGGTCAAGTAGTTTTAGCACACCTAGGAGTTCATCCAGCAGATCATCTAGTAGATCATCTCCCAGTTCAAGAAGTTCACCAGACACTCCATTGTGCCGTTTTTCACCCCTATCCTTATCTACCTTATCAAGACAGGCTGTCTTGAAACCCCTTTTGAGACATCGTATTCACCTGATGAGACAGGGCCCTATGAATCCAGCTTCAAGACAAGCCTTTGATGCTTTAGTATAAAAGCTGTGAAGAAGTAAAAACAGGTATTATTTGACATAATGGCACCAAAGAGACCACTCCTGCATAAATACGGACATCTGGTTTTGGGTTTAACTCAAGCCCCAGATGGGTTAAGAAGAAAGATGATACATGGAGCATCTAAAGAAATGATTCAATGTGTGTCAGAATGCTGTCAGAATGTTTTAAAAGGCAATGTTGCCTTATCCCCCTCTCAAAAGCAAAGGTTGAAGTCCAAGCGTCAACATCTCCGCACTTTAGCAGATAAAAGAGTATCCATTCAAAAAAAGAAACGTGTGTTGAATCAAAAAGGAGGATTATTTCCATTACTGGCTCTTGCTCCAATCATTGCTAAAGCTGTTGCTGCAGGAGCACTCAGTGGAGGTGTTGCCACACTGGTGAAAAAGCTATGAAGAAAATGGCTATCGTCCCGTTCAAAATGCTAGAAGAGATGAATCGATGGAAAACAGAACAACGACCACGTTTACCTCCTCCCCCGCAAGTCAGTCAAACATCCGATTTACAGAAACAAATGGGAGACGTATTACAAAATGAATCGTTGTCTGAATCAGAAAAAGCACAACACTATGGGCAAGTCTTGCAAAAGTTTCAACTGTCACATCAAAAAGCACGTGAACCGGCTACTCTGGCTGCACCAGTTGCACCGGCTGCACCGGTTGTTCCAGCCGCTCAAGGGGCACAAGAGGCTCCTGCTACATTGACGGATCGGATTCTTGAAAGTGTTCCTACTACCATGCGTCGAAAAACTCAGCTTTTATTACACTTTCTACAAAATCATCCCCACATGTCATGGAATGATCATGGGATGTTGGAATACCATGGAAAACCAATACAAGGATCCAACATTATTGATTTGGTCAATGATGTCATACGTCATAGAAAAGGGTCGGAGCCTAGAGGATGGGAACAGTTTTCTAGTGGACTAAGAGATGTCAATGTACCACAAGAAGTGATAGGAAATAAACGGAGATGGTCATGGATGCAAAAAGCAGACGATTCAGAGGAAGATGATGAATTTGATAGTTTTGTTGAGTCTCGTTCACCTTCACGGATGAAAGCAGAACCTATAAGTAAACCTGTCAAACGGATGAAAGCAGAACCTAAGTGGGAAGCCTACTAGACAACATGAACAAAAAGGTAGACAGTCTGTTACATCAGATTTATTATGATCCCCATCATCCGGCTGGTTTTGGTGGGGTAGAACGTCTTACTACAGCAGCTCGAACTCAACTGAAATCCATTACACCAAGTCAAGTGCGATCCTGGTTGAAGGGACAAAAGACCTATACCCTGCACAAACCTATCCGTAGGGTATTCTCGAGACGGAAAACGATTGTGGGTGGTATTGATCATCAATGGCAAGCTGATTTGGCAGACATGCAATCCTTGGCTCAGTACAACACCCCTTATCGATATGTGTTGTGTGTCATTGACGTGTTTTCAAAATATGCTTGGGTCGTTCCCCTCAAGGATAAAACGGGGCTCACATTGGTGGAAGCGTTTCGCTCTATTCTTAAAACGAGACAACCTAAAGCGTTGCAAACCGATAAAGGAACAGAATTCAAGAATCAAAGGTTTCAACAGTTTTTAGACAAAGTAGGGATTCATTATTTTACGACTGAAAACCCAGAAACGAAGGCTAGTATAGTGGAACGTTTTCAACGGACCTTAAAATCACGCATGTGGAAATACTTTACGCATCATAAAACACGAAGATATATTCAGGTATTGCCTGATCTCGTGCATGCCTATAATCATCGTGTTCATCGTAGTATACAAATGGCACCCGTATCCGTGAATGAGAATAACGAATCTCAAGTGGCCTTGACCTTGTATGGAAAATCAAGAAAGAAAGCGTCGACGACCCTTCATGTGGGAGATATTGTTCGTATCAATAAAACAAAACGTACATTTGATAAAGGTTATCTACCCAACTGGACCACTGAACTGTTTAAAGTGATCCAAGTCAAAAAGACCTCTCCTGCTACTGTGAAATTGACTGATTTAGACGGAGAACCCATACTGGGTTCGTTTTATTTCTCTGAAGTACAGGTTATAAAAGATGATGCTATCTATGAAATTGAATCAGTGCTCGCCCATCGCCAGAGTAAGGTAGACGGAAGACGAGAAATTAAAGTGCATTGGAAAGGCTATCCTTCGAAATTTGACAGTTGGATTCCCGAATCCCATCTCGTTTAGTTAATAAATACATCATGTCTCAAGCTGATACGGCCAGTGTGGTAGTGACTGCCTCAGAGCAAGCCAAATTGTGTGAACCCAAAAATAAGGTTACTTTTTTTGCACAAATTGTAGTGGTATTTATTATTATTACCGTATCGCTATTTAATTTGTGTTTTCAACGACCCGATCGAGAATTGTGGCTTCTGCTTTTAAGTAGTTCTCTAGGTTATATTCTACCGAATCCCTCCTTGAAATTCAATAAACCTAAATCAACATGAGTTCGTTTTACATCACACTCATGAGTGATAGCTCTATGGATTTATTCCCAGACAATACGCAATGTTGTTTTCGTACCAAACTGACAAAACCCATCCATCTCAATAAACAAGACTGGGAAATTGCCTTAGTGGAAATGATTGTTCCTAGTCAGGTCATTAATGTCACTGAAGAAGAGCGACATTTCTACATTGTCACACATGATCCTGTCCTGGGTAAGGCCTTAGAAAACTTTGAGACCTATTGTACTCTCCCCAATAAAGAAGAAAAAGGTGTACGACTTTGTATTCCTATAGGAACTTATGTCACACCTCAACATTTGATCGAGACGATTGACTTTACCGTGAAAGATCAATTAGGTAAAATATTTAGACAGAAAGGCCTTCGATTTACCATGGGTTTTTCAGGACAAAGTAAACGCGCAAAACTGGACAGTTCGGATCAACTAGGCATTCAGTTTCATCCTCACATGTTTATTAAACTGGGTGGAGCCCCTGATAGTTCTTCGACCATCTTTTTTAAAGACACTCCAGATCCGTTTCCTCATGGCGTAGATATTAACATGGGTCATAATCATTTGTTTGTTTATTCTGACCTCGCGGCTTATACCTATTTGGGAAACATAGAAGCCCCCATCTTACGTGTAGCTCCATTTGATCCGAGAACGAAAGCAGGAACTAACCCTCATATTCATTTCGAGTTCTTGAATTTACACTATGTACCACTGGCTAAAGCCGACTTTGACACCATCACTATCCATATAAGGGGTGACACTGGCCAGTCTATTCAGTTTATTCATGGGAAGTCTATGGTGAAACTACACCTACGCCAAAGACAATGATACCTACTTACCAAGGTCAACCTCGACAATATGGACACGGACTTGGATCCATGTTTAAGAAAGCCATGAAAAGAATTATACCTTTACTGAATCCATTTGTGAAATCTGGAGTTCGCACCTTGAAAAAAGAAGGACTCCAGCAAGGAAAAGCCGCTATGAAAGATATCTTGACAGGATCAAACGTTAAACAAGTAATACGAAAACGTGGAGCCTCTGTGTTAAAAGATGTGGGTGAATCCTTGCTACATGCCGTGGCCAGCCCTAAAAGACGTATAAAGAGCAAACCAGTCAAGAAAAGACCTCATTCGAAACTTCATCATCGCCGAGTTAAGCAGGCCAGACCTCTTGATATTTTCGATTAATCATGATGCAACACGGTTCCTGTGAATGTAGTAAGACAGAGTTGGATGTGTCTGTTGTGCCACCTACCATGACAGCCATGCAAGAAGGTCAATGGACTGAGCATTATCCCATTTCTGCCCTGGACAATAATGCTCCGATTGAATTTGTGATTCCTGCACAGACAGAAAAATGGACAGATCTGAATCAATCTTACCTGTACCTAAAACTCAAAATTATACAGGCAGATGGTACAGACCTAGCAGGCGACAGTGAAATTGCTACCGTCAACAATTTCTTTCACAGCATGTTCTCAAGCATTGATGTGTACCTGAATAATAAACTGATCACCAGCAATGCGGACACGTATGCCTATCGGGCATACATAGAAAATTTACTCTCCTTCACCTCAAGCTGTAAAGACACTCAGCTTCAGGCGTTAGAGTTATGGGGTGAAGACACCCCTGGTCATATGAACACCCACGTACATGACGGGGATAACAAGGGCTATATTGAGAGGCGTGCTCGTGTCCATCAAAGTCGTGTGGTGGAACTATGTGGACGACTTCATTTGGATCTGATGATGCAAGATAAATATTTACCCAATGGTATGGAAATACGCTTAAGACTAAACAAAGCGTCACCTCAATTCTGTCTCATGGGTGCCGCACCGGCTAAAATCAAGTTTCTAGAAGCAGGATTTAATGTAAGAACAGTAGATTTACTGCCAGTGGTAGCCAATCAACTCAATCAACAGATTGCTCAACATAACATGAAAATCCCCATCCGACGAACTGAAGTAAAAACATTTACGATTCCTAACGGTCAACGATCCAAGATTGAAGATCATTTATTTCAAGGTCAATTGCCAAAACGACTTATCATCGGTATGGTAAGAAATGGAGACATGAATGGAGACATGGCTACCAACCCCTTTGATTTCCGTCATTTTACACTGAATCATCTGGAAGTCAGCATTGACGGAAAAAGTATTCATAACAAAGCGTTTCAACCCAATTTTGAAACGGGAGAAGTTCTAAGATCCTACATGTCACTCTATCAAGCGACAGGAGCTCTTGGTCTCAATCGTTCATTTGGATTGAGCATGAATGATTATCGGAACGGATACACACTCTGGGGGTTGGACTTGACAGCAGATCAAGGTTGCGAGGAAGGTCAACTCCATCCTATAAAAACGGGCAATCTGAGATTGGAATTTCACTTTGGAACAGCACTTGCACAAGCCATCAACGTGATTGTATTTGCGGAATACGACAATCAAATTGAAATCAATCAATTCAGAGAAGTGCTTCTAGATTATTAAGATGGAAGACATGGATATTGAACACCTGGAAAAAGGACAAGATTACGAAATGAAGTTATTGGCGTATCCTTGTTGTACAAGTTCAAGGACGGACTTTTTACAAGAGTGTTTGAATCATCACGTCACAGAAGCACTCCAATCTTTAATTTATAATCAAGTGCATAAAGACTGTTATGGTTGTCGAGTGAATCATCCTAGTCAAGTACAACATGTACTCTGCTTATACACGAATACGGAAGAGTGGACAGAACTTTACATTCAAAAAGCGATTCAACGTTTGGACGTGTTCAAGGTCATGGAAAAGTGGTATCCTGAATTAGTGACCTTGACCGATAGTGAAAAAGGAGACGCGTGTCGATTATGGATTCAATTTAAAGAAGAACTCACTCAGAATCAGTTCATAGATCAATGGATCAGTGTTTGGGCTGAACGTGTCAACAGAAATTGGCATTATGGAGACGAATGAACTACAATACCTATTAGATCATTCACCGTTATTAAAACCACTACATGCTCGTGTTTGTGCCAAAGATCAATTACCTTCAGAGAAACCGCATGACGTGAAAGCCTATATTGTGAATACCCATAACGGGAATCAACGTGGAGAACACTGGGTGGCTCTTTATTTAAAAGACAATAAAGCAGTGTACTTTGATTCCTACGGATTACCTCCTTTCGAAGAGATTCTAACCTTTGTGAAAAAACATGCCAACAAAACTTATCTGTGGAATGCCATGAGAATACAAGGCGATATGTTACCGGTGTGTGGTGTGTATTGTCTATTCGCTTTGGATTTTATCTCACGTGAATGTGACTTGAACCAGATACTGTTAACCCGATTCAAACCGGACATGTATGGAAAAAATGACACTTATGTGACGCATTGGTTTCAACAATATTATGGTACTTATTACATGCATGCTCAATATGTGAACAAGTGTGGACAAAAGTGTTGTGCTCAACGTAACTCTAGACCAGAAGGTCACAACCGTTTGTATCATAGTATCACACATAGAAATACAACTCTTTATGGTGATCATTAAACAATGTTACTGTTTCATGTTGTTACTGTTTTCTTGTTACAAAAATAAAAGTTTAGAAAAACTAGGTGTCTGTTATCTTTTTTCTAAGTTCATAAAAATCAAGCACATGTCTGTGCGGTACATTGGCGCGTGACGCCATCCAACCCTAGGGTGACGTCATCCAAGCGATATGACGTCATCCAACCACGAGAGTGGGCGGCGCTTCAACAGAAAAATACTCCGTCTTACAATACAATGCCTCATTTCATTCTGAGAACTCAAACACTCAAGATGGAGGCTTTATTCAATGAACTCAAAACAGCAAAACAACTGACTGAAAAACAGAGCAGGGTATGGCGTTCAATCAGTCGCTTAGCGGCTAGCATTGTTAGAAAAAGGGAACGTGATCTTCAATTCATTGGTGAGACTTTGAATACCATTGAAACCAATCGATTTCATCATAGAGAAGAATTATCTCAATTTCGAGATCAAGTCAGAGAAAGGCAGCGAGATGCTCGGGAACGAACGGTGAATAGACAACGGGAACAACAACAAGAAGAAGAGCATTGGCGTATCATCACTACCGCTCAAGTTGAGTACACGGAACAACCACCAGTACCAGAACAGGAATGGTCCTGTGGGGATTCAACATGCAGGCTCTGCTATCCCCCACCAGACTGCCAATGCGAACTATGTACCCAACCAGATCAGTCAGCAAACACGGTTTAAAAAACCACCAACGGTCCTTTTCAGGACCACCAACGGCCCTTTTCAGGGCCACCATGTCTTTTCGAAAGAAAATTCTCTCATTGTCTAAGTCTATACACACACACAAAATAATGGTACCAGAACATTCCGAAAATTCAATTCATACTATTTTGGGGTACAACATTGATTTCCAATTTGTCCCAATTTGTCACAATTTTTGTTTACTTCTGGTACCGACCCCCTCTATATTCTATATGACCATGGTACCAGGGTACCGCCTATTACTACTCATGTCGTCGTTTCCGATGCATGGCAGGTTGGACGTCTTGAGCGAGGTCATCGTCCTGATCCGATTCGGACATTTGCGCAGCGATTTGATCTCTCGGGTCAGGTGGAGCCTATGGCCAAGATGGACCGGCTGGTTGTGCAGGCCCTGGTGCGGGACCTGGAGCTGGGACTGGGTCTATGTTAATTTGCAGGCGCAGCACGTTCCTTGCAACAGAACGTCGCTCCATTGCCGAAATGTTCTCTACAGCTCGACTAAAATATTCAAATACATTTGTATGATACATGTCTGTTTTATGATGTGCAATCACCCATTTAACTTTGCTTGGCCTTATGGATCACGTGTTACATCAAACGGTTACTCCTGTTTTGGTTGTGTATTAACGCATTTAAAAGCTATAGGTTTGCAAGTGGTTGAAGGTAAAGTAACATAAATATTTTCAAAGAAGTATATATTTTCGTTAAATAAAACACTCAACTTCTGTTTGACTATGAAACTAAAACTTTCTTACATTCGTCGTTATCCATCATCATTTATATAATTGTACGACGCACGTGTACATAAAACTTGAAGATTCTCAGTACAAGGTGTTAACATGATTGGCTTTATAAACATGGTTACATAACAATACGAGTTCGGTACTGTACAACACCTCCGAGTCGTTGTGCTTGTTGCTTTATCAGTTCAAACAATATTTTGATATTTAAGTTGCCTATAAGTTAGTATAAGTTGGTATTATGGACGCTCGTCGCCGAAGAAAACTGTTACAAGTACATGTACTTATCACAATAGTTCAACCGCCCCAAGATTTCCATGACTAACGAAGATTTGTCTTCGATTCTTTATTTACCCACATAGAACACACTCACTGTGCAACAACGACATTTCGGGGACTACGATTCTGAATGTTCAGGTCGGAATGTCTTCGTAATGTTTTCTGACCACAGATACGGACTTTTTAAGTCACTGGCGAAAGCCCAGAATCGTATTTGAAACTTGTGACCTTGTTACCATTGCAAGAACGCAGTGACAATATACTGACAAAGCGAAATTGAGTGCTTCTGGTAGTTATCTGGTTAAGAACATATCAAACATACCGAATGTTATCTGTGTTGTTTGAGTTATGTGTAAGTTACATCGAAGATATATATCCATATCAACTTTTGTACAGGCCATGTCACAGTACATAACATGGCCGTCCGGACACGAATGGCTTGAACTATGCGGCAACTGTTCTAAGATAAGCCCCGTCGTCGGTGCCATAGACGGTACCAGTCATAAGAATTATCGTCCAACTGAGCTCCAGCATCAGTTTTATTCCGGGCACTGGGGATATCACTGTTTTCATACAGGACTTGTAATTGACAATACTGGACGCATAAGATATGTAGAATCTGGATTTTTAGGGCATCAAAACGATGCACCACATTTTGTTTTGATTTTGAATTGCGATTTCCAGATGATTGCTTTTTACTTGCTGACAAGATTTTTCCAAATCGACATCCTCTACTGACACCATACTCTATGGCACATATAAGACGTATACATGGTGCAGAGCGTCAACAAAGTCTGAGATTTAACAAATAATTATGCTCACAGATAGAGAGAAAAAGTGGAGCATGCGATTGGTCAGTTAAAAACCTACAAAAGCATAACTTCTGTTTGGTGACATCCACGACATTTACTTGCCATTGTAGTTAAACTATGTGCTGGTTTGATTTGAAGACGAAAGGATATGGGGTTCTTATGTAAAGAAAATATGTAATAAAGTATTCAATTTGAGTTCATGTTATTAGTGATCCCGCAAACATGTACGGCTTTACGGAAAGCCTCGTATGAAAAGGGGCGTAAAAGTCCGATATAAACAAACAAGCAACCAATTAAATGAGGTAGAAATCGGACCTAAAACTAACCTGAATGCACCATTTCACTTCTTCACGTAGAGGAGGTCAACTGCACCCCCCCCCCCCCTCCGTCTTCTTTCCTAAACATTACGTTCCCTCTCCTAGTCAGAAATGCTTGATCCGTCTCTGGATCATCTAATGAAGATGACCCGCGTCCCGGACGGATAATCTCAATTAAAGTAGAATATTTCTACCATATCACAGTGTCATTTAAGAGACGATATTCTTCATTTTATTTATTTATTTAATATCTATTTTTTTTAAAGAATGCAGAATGCGCTGATTGGTCTACCCTATCAAATATTTTGACTGAGAGCAATTATCCTGTCAGAACGTAACACCAATGTGAACCACAAAACATACAGTCGTGTTGACTTTTTGCACATTCCTTAAGTTATGTTTTTTTCTAATCATTTATCTGAACTGTTGTTGACAAAGTTACGCGACTATTGCTATGTCCAGACAACATAATGTTGATGTTTTCTGTTGATTTTCAGGTGGTCAATCTGTCAAAAGACACAGAAATACAAAATCAAGATGCTGTACATAGTAACGTCAATATGCATTGAAATTATCAATACAAGAACCACATAAAACACGATACGTTATCAGACAGTATGTCTACTGATGCTATTAGACGTTTATTGAGTTGGTGTTGTGATGTTGACTGAAGTTTGTGTTATCTGATGTTGACTGAAGTTTGTGTTATCTGATGTTGACTGTAGTTGATATAATCTGATCCTGACTGTATACGATGTCATCTGATGTTGATTGTATGTGTTGTTATCAGATGTTGACTGTATCAATGATGTTATCGGGTGTTGTGTGTAGTTTGTGTTATCTGATACTGACTGTATAGTTGATGTTATCTTATGTTGACTATATAGTTGATGTTAGCTGATGTTGTCTGTACAGTTAGTGTTATCTGACGTAGTCTGTAGTTGATGTTATCAGATGCTGAATGTATACGATGTTTCCGGACGTTGACTGTAGACGATGTTATCTGATGGTGACTGTATGTGTTGTTATCCGATGTTGACTGTAGACGATGCAATCTGGTGTTGACTGTATAGTTGACGATAAATAGTACCTGATGTTGACTGTAAAATTGATGTTGTCTGATGTAGACTCAAGTTGAAGTTATCTGATGTTGACTGTATACGATGTTACTGATGTAGACTGAAGTTCAAGTTATCTTGTGTTGACTGTATACGATGCTATCTTAGGTTGAGTGTATAGTTGATATTATCTGATGTTGACTGTACAGGTCATGTGAGCTGATGTTGACTGTATACGATGTTATCTGATGCAAACTGAAGTTGAAGTTATTTGATGTTGACTGTATACGATGTTATCTGATGTAGACTGAAGTTGAAGTTATCTGGTGTTGACTGTATATAAATATCACATCCCACATAGGGTGATAGAACGTAATGTTCACCCGAGACAAGTAATGTCGACCGAGGCGTTAGCCGAGGTTGACATTACTTTGTCAAGGGTGAACATTACGTTCTATCACCCTATGTGGGATGTGATATTTATTTTATTATACCGAACAAAAAAATAATTAAGAAAGACACTAAACTCAACAAACATGTTAACAAATATAACGAAACTATACTAGAAATTGAAACGAAGCTTCTTTCTGACACTATAGTTACTTTTGCGGTCAAAATGTCTACAGCAAAACCGGATGTCAAACTACAGGTATATTTTACTAAAGTGTCTAAACTGTCTAGACAAGGTTAGTATTCGATACGACAGAGGTGGATTAAAATTCGACACCCGGTAAAATCGCTTGAGCGCGTGAGGGCAGTTTCGTTATGGCAAGCGGGCCGAAATGTAATGTCAGAGGGTAACATTACGGATTGTCACCCTCTGACGTCACATGAGACTATAGAATAAATAAGTCACGTGAGGTATAATAATATACGATGTTATCTGGTGTTGATTGTAGTTGATGTTATCTGGTGTTGACGGTATACGATGCTATCTGATGCAGACCGAAGTTGGTGTTATCTGGTGTTGACTGTAGTAGTTGTTATCTCTGGTTGACTGTATACGATGTTATCTGATGTTGATTGTAGTTGATGTTATCTGGTGTTGACAGTATGCGATGTTATCCTATGCAGACTGAAGTTGATGTTATCTGGTGTAGACTGTAGTTGATTATATCTAATGCTGTCCTGTAAGTGATGTTATCTGAT
The DNA here is from genome assembly GCA_964023205.1 of Lutraria lutraria. Classification (NCBI taxonomy): domain Eukaryota; kingdom Metazoa; phylum Mollusca; class Bivalvia; order Venerida; family Mactridae; genus Lutraria; species Lutraria lutraria. The sequence continues at coordinate 37,101,279 of OZ026833.1, forward strand.
GTTGTTTGTAATTAATGTTTTCAGATGTTGACTTATACGATGTTAGCTGATGTTGACTGTATAGTTGATATTACCTGATATTGACTGAAATTGATGTTAGCTGATGTTGACTGTATGTGTTATTATCTGATGTTGACTGTATGTGTTGTTATCTGGTGTTGACTGTAGTTGATGTTACCTGATGTTGACTGTATTTGATGTTATCTGATGTTGACTGTAGTTGATGTTATCTGATGTTGACTGTAGTTGTTGTTATCTGATGTTGACTGTAGCTGATGTTATCTGATGTTGACTGTAGTTGATATTATCTCGGGTTGACTGTAGTTGTTGTTATCTGGTGTTGACTGTAGCTGATGTTATCTGATGTTGACTGTAGTTGATGTTATCTGATGTTGACTGTAGCTGATGTTATCTGATGTTGACTGTACAGGTCATGTGAGCTGATGTTGACTGTATACGATGTTATCTGATGCAAACTGAAGTTGAAGTTATTTGATGTTGACTGTATACGATGTTATCTGATGTAGACTGAAGTTGAAGTTATCTGGTGTTGACTGTATATAAATATCACATCCCACATAGGGTGATAGAACGTAATGTTCACCCGAGACAAGTAATGTCGACCGAGGCGTTAGCCGAGGTTGACATTACTTTGTCAAGGGTGAACATTACGTTCTATCACCCTATGTGGGATGTGATATTTATTTTATTATACCGAACAAAAGAATAATTAAGAAAGACACTAAACTCAACAAACATGTTAACAAATATAACGAAACTATACTAGAAATTGAAACGAAGCTTCTTTCTGACACTATAGTTACTTTTGCGGTCAAAATGTCTACAGCAAAACCGGATGTCAAACTACAGGTATATTTTACTAAAGTGTCTAAACTGTCTAGACAAGGTTAGTATTCGATACGACAGAGGTGGATTAAAATTCGACACCCGGTAAAATCGCTTGAGCGCGTGAGGGCAGTTTCGTTATGGCAAGCGGGCCGAAATGTAATGTCAGAGGGTAACATTACGGATTGTCACCCTCTGACGTCACATGAGACTATAGAATAAATAAGTCACGTGAGGTATAATAATATACGATGTTATCTGGTGTTGATTGTAGTTGATGTTATCTGGTGTTGACGGTATACGATGCTATCTGATGCAGACCGAAGTTGGTGTTATCTGGTGTTGACTGTAGTAGTTGTTATCTCTGGTTGACTGTATACGATGTTATCTGATGTTGATTGTAGTTGATGTTATCTGGTGTTGACAGTATGCGATGTTATCCTATGCAGACTGAAGTTGATGTTATCTGGTGTAGACTGTAGTTGATTATATCTAATGCTGTCCTGTAAGTGATGTTATCTGATGTTGTTTGTAATTAATGTTTTCAGATGTTGACTTATACGATGTTAGCTGATGTTGACTGTATAGTTGATATTACCTGATATTGACTGAAATTGATGTTAGCTGATGTTGACTGTATGTGTTATTATCTGATGTTGACTGTATGTGTTGTTATCTGGTGTTGACTGTAGTTGATGTTACCTGATGTTGACTGTATTTGATGTTATCTGATGTTGACTGTAGTTGATGTTATCTGATGTTGACTGTAGTTGTTGTTATCTGATGTTGACTGTAGCTGATGTTATCTGATGTTGACTGTAGTTGATATTATCTCGGGTTGACTGTAGTTGTTGTTATCTGGTGTTGACTGTAGCTGATGTTATCTGATGTTGACTGTAGTTGATGTTATCTGATGTTGACTGTAGCTGATGTTATCTGATGTTGACTGTAGTTGTTGTTATCTGATGTTGACTGTAGTTGTTGTTATTTCGGGTTGACTGTATACGATGTTAGCTGATGTTGACTGTATATTTGATATTACCTGATATTGACTGAAATTGGTGTTATCTGATGTTGACTGTAGCTGATGTAATCTGATGTTGACTGTAGTTGATGTTATCTGATGTTGACTGTTTGTGTTGTTGTCTGATGTTGACTGTAGTTGTTGTTATCTGGTGCTGACTGTAGTTGTTGTTATCTGATGTTGACTGTAGCTGTTGTTATCTGGTGTTGACTGTAGTTTTTGTTATCTCGGGTTGACTATATACGATGTTATCTGATGTTGTCTGTAATGTGATGTTACCCGATGTTGTCTGTAATATGATGTTATCTCATGTTGACTGTATAGTTGATATTATCTGATTTTGACTGTATAGTTGATATTATCTGATATTTACTGTCAAGGTGATATTATGTGATGTTGACTGTCAATGTGATGTTATATGATGTAGACAAAGTCGCTCAATGATACTGGCTGGTGGTTCGACGTTTAACTCCCCGTGAAAAGAATAACTGTCGGAATTTGATGAAATTTCACAATCGCGAGTACAGTGAAACCCATGTTTGCAACCACCTCCAAATAAAGGTCATCTTTAAATATGCCATTCTTTAAGACCAAAATTACCTCCGAATAAAGTTTAACTGTCAATAAAGGCCACATAATGCCTTTCTCAAGGTTGGCCTTTGTTCACATGTTTGATAGTATTACCGATTCTAAATGTATTTGATTAATAAGATATCAAAGGCTTGTCATCATTGAATTACTTATGCCAGTCAACAAATGTTGTGAACTTGTGAGTTAGTAAAATTGCTTTATTCCGCAGAAGGTAACAAGGTACGATTTAATGTCAAAATGCAATCATTACTATAAATATTGAATCAAAACAACCTGATGCATTTAGGTATCAAAAAACACATATATCACCGACAGTATATAATTTCATATACATATATCATCAAAATTGTATGTATCACCGACATTTTATATACATATATTACCGGCGTCATAACTAAACTATCGCTTTTGGTCAAATACCAAAATAGGTTAAAAAGTTATGCTATTTTCAACAGTACTAATTTATTTCTCAAACTCGTAATATGAAGATTAAGGTGAATATGGTCACAGTTAGTTTGCATGGCTCTTTAAAATATTTTGGAAATATTGGCAACAATTGATTTAATATCTCCACAGTTTGAGTATCTAAATATATATACTGATATTTGTAGATATAGTTGTTTCGCGAAGTTCTATTGGCAATGCGTTCTGTTTTTTCTTTTCATTATTGTAAGATATTGAAATGACATAGATAAAAACCCGAGTCCCGGTAATTTTCATATATATATACAATGTAATTTTCAGTGTGAAACGATTCTTTAACACATTTATGTGTCTTGACAAAATATCGCACATACCTACAGGTATTTAGCGTGTTCGCTTTTGTCCCTTTTTGAGTTACACATATTATTACAATTTATGAAAACATGGTATGTTTGACGTCACAGAAAGCAGTTTGAATATAACACATCTATAATTTTCACAAAGAATACTTTGTATAATAAGGGACCATTTTCTATCAACACATTTCGTGAACGAACTTCGGATAAAAAAACGTGCTTCACGAATCCGTCTTATTCATTAAAGCAAACATCTTTTATTGCTGTATTTAACGCACATTCTTTCTTTTGTTATGTATTCAATACCTAATCCAATCACCAACACAAACCAAATATGAACCATATAAAACGATGTCCAAATGAAGGGAAGTAAATCGAATAATTGGCAAAAGTGCTTGACTGGACTGTCGCCCTTCACAGATTTACAGGTGACATCCGTAATGGCGAACATGCTTCATACGGTATTTCGCTATAAGAGCAAAAAATGAAGAAAGCATTTTTTCTGCTTCTTTATACATATACAAATAAGTTTTCATTGTGTTGAGGTTATTTCCATATTCCCAACAACAAGTTGGCATCTTAAATGAAAAATAGTTCGCGTCACATGTGCATTCATTTGGTATGATATGGTATTTCAACATCAAATATGTATTGCATTAAAACATACATGTTTTATAATAAATATATACCATGTCATACAAACTATGATGACGTAAGACATGGTTTAATTAATGTTCAGAAGAGCACATGATACTAGTATTTGGGATGTTATGATGATACAATACTATAAAGGCAATAATAATTGTTTGTTCGTTCATATCGAGTTTACAATAACTCATACATTGTATATATAAAACACATTACTAATTTCTACTAAGGTTATTTATGGTAGGCGCTTCTTGTGAAGTTATTTAATGGGCATGTACATGTCCTGTGTTTCGTTTCGATATTTTACATGTCAGTTTATTAAAGTCATATCTGGTGGTTATTGTTACACATAGTAACATTTATTCATGGTAGTCATTAGTTTGTGTATAACCAAAACATAAAATATATAAAGTATATGCATGTGACGTACATTCTACAGTAGGACTACTGGTAATATAAATGCACAAAAGCGCTTCTATTTCACAATTATTGACCGCGTAGTCACTAAGTAAAACAAAACAAAAATAATCACATGAGTGATGCAGGAAAGGATAGCAGCTAGATGCAACTAGTATCAGGAAAACTAATTTGCATACGAAAAAAACACCAGTAGCTGCTAGTTAGCGGCTTCTCATCTGATACATAGCTGCTATTGCTAGCGAGAGGCCGAACAATTGATAAAATAATACGATTTCATTGATTAATGTTCATTTATAGAAAACTTACAATTTTTTTTTAATTTGAAGTAGGCCGGTGTTTTAATGTAATACAAATACAGCATTAATAATATGTGAGCTCTTAGATCCGGTCCTTCTGATTGAGGGGCGTTTCTACAGGATTGTAGGGCTGTGGATCGGCTGCTATGTAACGATCCTATTCGATCCACGAGTCGGGATCAACAATGCACAGTTCGAACCACTAATCTATAAAAGATATTTCTAATTTTAATGCTGTTGTCGTCTTAGAATGTTGTTAAAACTGAGTAAAGAGTATAGCGACTTTATACGTATATCCTTGTTACAAATAGGCCTACTTATATTTTGTTATAAACAATGGAATGGGTGCGACAAGGGAACGCAAGAAACGCCCCTAAATGCGACCTGTACGGCCTTGAACCAAGCTTAGATACTCACCTGTACGGTAAATAATCAATATTTGTGATATTATGTTTCGAATAAACTTTTCTTAGCTTCGCTCATAATTGCTGCGATTGGTTACAGCTACGTGCGTAATTCGATTTCCTGTCTATATTTTATCAAGAAAATTCCCATTTTGTATCAAAACTAGTCTAAGAATGTTCTAAGGTGATAGAAAGCTATCAAAGTTTTCCTTAATGAAATCTGCTGAAGAAAATTGTGTACGTAAATCTGGTTCTAGTCTTATTGTATAAGTATATAAACTGACTGAACTAATCTTGACAATGTGACTAGTGCAGCTAAATTTTAAGTTTTATTAATTAAGAAGAAATCGATAGTAAAGATTCTTTGTTTGCAGCACTATGTCAGGTCTGGAAATATCAAAATATATGTACTTCAGGACACTATCATATACCAAGGAACATTCTGCTGTATCAGAATATTGAGGTTGCAGTTTTGATAAACCATGCAAAAAACAAGTAAACCGTCATTGGTATTAGGTGAAGTATTTGTTTAAAGATGCTTTTAAGTGTGGATGTTAATATAATTACTATTTTTGATGAATGGTGGAAGGTTGAACTGGTAGCATTGGTACAGATGTAATTGTATCTGTCTCTCACACTGCAATTTGCCAAAGATAATCCATTAATTCTGTATATTGGGAATTCATTTCAAAATAACCTTGCAATACATTTGCTGTTTAACATAACAAGACTCATTCAAATGAATCAGGGTTCATTCCTAAAGATCAAAGTCACAGTCCCAGGTAAGTTAATACATGACAGTTCTTCAAGACTGCTGTTGGTTGGTCATGTAACAAAGTCAACAAATAGCTTCAACAAAGTTTTCCATTAAATGTTAATGTGAAAGTCATTTAGTCATAGGTAATGATCACATTGAACTTTGAACATACACACAGGGCTTAAAGTACTCAATGTTTGTAGCTCTAGAGGTGAGTCATATGTAACTGATGAACCATATTTACTTTTATTTATGAGATGCTTCGGCTCGTGTTTTAGAAAACAGACGTAGCATCTAAAACTGTATTAATTGAAACTTCACAGATGGATAGATCCCGCTATAGCAGTGAACAGACGAGCAATGGCACCGCTTGCGTCACTCTTGTGGAATTACTACCCTATGTTTTAGACCAACTATTAGTGTTGCAGATAACTCTAAAACGAGATCAGTGACCCCCAATTTCTTTTCGCTTAAAATGTTTCTGTTACCATATGCTACGATCATGCAACGTTTTAAAACATTCTGTTTGATAAGTTTTCATTTTACCAATAGTAATATAATAATGTCTATGTGAAAAATGTAGCAAACTGTAGCAAACGTCTTTAAACAAGTAGTATCGTAGACCTATTATATCTATAGTCAAACTTGTTAACGCAGGGCATCGCAGGGAATGTCACAGTATGTTTTTTGGATTATATGTCATTTTGTTCAGTCTATACAATTAATGATTGTTTTTAAAAGAATGACCTTACTCTAAGGGTGGTCGGTATCCGGAGGTAGCTTCTAACACCAGGTACTAATGTATATATTATTCATAGTACTTATTTATTTATTTATTTATCCATTTCGTACACTTAATCGTCGTATAAGCCAGACACATTCACTCATTCGTTTTTTCTAAGTGTCATCTTAAGACATAAGACAAGGACACTAGCACAATCAAACCAAAGATCGTATCAAATATATTACTTGTCAGTTACAAAATGACAGCAAACATGGAATATCATGTTTTCTCGAGCTTAGCGCGAAAGTATATATTTCCTGGATTACAAATATGCACAGGAAGATCGTACAAAACTGTATACGTTCCGTATTTTACGGAAATCCTGGGGGTCATGTTTTACTTATTTGTTATGTATTGTTACTTTGGGGCACTAGTATCTTTGGAATATACTGGATTCCGCTCCGTTCATCGGTCGGTCCGTCCGTCTGTATATCTCGGCTTATTCTTGTTAGAATTCCATTAAAGTAAACTCTGTAATCATTATCAGTTCCAAGTGTAGTTGTGCATGTGCGAAACAACTTTTTCACTCTATACTATCGTATTGCGTGATATTATTACTCTCTTCAGTTCTGTTCTACTCTGCTCTGCAATGTTCGGTAATGCTCTAGTACATAATTATACTTTGTTCTGATCAGTTACACTCTGTAATTCTTTGTTCTAATATGTACAGATATGGTCTTCTCTTCTATGTAATGCACTGCTGTATTCTGCTGTACTTTGCTGTACTTTGCTCAGTTATGATTTGCTCTATTCTGTTATGTTTAATTGAGAGAATGACAACACATTTCCGCATACATGTATGTGTTAACACCCCTCGTATATAGTTGGCATTGTCTGATATTAAGTGTAATGCATACTCTCGTCGTACAAGAGTAATTAATAGTTTTCCATGAGATATTATTATTCATGAGACTAGCGTATTGTATATCAAATAATACCAGTATCTTATGTCAGATAACTTTAGATTATTGCAAAGTAACCAACCATTTTTGTCCGATAAATAATAGTGGTTCTCATCTAAACTTTTATACGTGGTGTATAACTCAATTAATGTAAATATAATTAATTATAAGCTTGGTTTTGTTCGTTTATTGTTTATTTTTATATTGATATGAAAATGTTTATATCTGCTTTCATGATGTATATTGACTTACCTATGGACTATATTTCATACTATACACCTTCTCCGCCAGACTCTGTCCGCTCCTCCTTGTCTCTCTTGATTTCTTCTCACATTTATAATACAAAAATCGTTATCTAAACTGACTTGCATATCCACCTTTCTTATAATTTAATGTAATTACTAAAGCCTATTTTTGCCTCTTGCTACTGTCATATGAGAATTGTATTGTGTTATTTCCAGATCACATGAAATTTGAAATAAACTATCTATCTATCATATTAATTTAGGAAATAATTGTAATATGTTTTGATTTTAAACCTGATTTTGAATATGTAAGTATTGGTTGAGGTACGAAGACCATGTTATGTACGGTTTTGCTGTACTTATTTGGATGAGATTTAATTGCCACGGAAAGCATGAGAAATACGCGAGGTGTCATTGCTATAAACGTGGAATTTCATTTTGTGTTTATGGTTTGTATTTAGTTAAGTTAGTAATAGACGAAATGAAATTGAAAGCAAGTCAATTTAAGTAGGTTTTTATAAAGGTACACAGCTTGAATACACTGGCATGTTTTCTTTTACATGCTTCTAAATGTCTTTTAAAGTTATGTATGTAATGTACATAAGTGGTGAGTATGCGATGTGAAAAAAAGTCAAATGTACATAGCAGAATACGAAAATCACCATAAAAACGTGGTTCACGTGGTCTTGTATTCTTATACAACTTATGTCAGTATCTGTATTAAGTACAAGAGCGACATATACTTTACAAAAAAAGAAACTTTACATGGGTACTGTTGGTTATAACGTCACTCTGAAATAATATAGTGTACGTATGTAAATATTATATGAAACTTGAAGCAATATCAGTGAGTTTGTAATAGTGTCGGTAACGGGTTCCTTCAAAATGAAGGTCAAATCTGAGGTCAAATGACATAGGGGTCGGTTTCAAAAATCACACAAATGTGAAGAAATGAGTATCAGTCTGAATGCCAATGTGCATTCAGTTGCGTTGATATCGTGTGTGACCGTCGTTGGCCCTAATGCAGATTGCTATTTTCCTCCTCATGGAATTTGTGAGATGGCGAATGACGTCATTGGGTATGTTCAGGCATTCAACAAGGAGGGCATGTCTCAGGTCATTGACACTGTTGATTGGATGATTATTGCGTTCCCGACGCCCAAGCTCATCCAACATGTGTTCTATGGGGTTTTGGTCAGGCGAAACCGCCGGCGACGGCAAGACGTTGACGTCGTTCTGGGCCACAAACTGTGTCGTAACACAAACTGTGTGGGGCCTCGCGTTGTCCTTGCTGCAGAATGACTCCCGGACCCCTGATTTTGCATAAATGGGGGAGATTGTTCCTCAGGATGTTCATATACCCTAATGCATTAAGATTGATCGGAATGATGACCAAATCTGTTTGATGATTGTCCATTATGTCCGCCCAAACAATGACGCTGCCACCGCCAAACCTGTCTTGTTCCTGCACGCAACATTGGACAAATCTCTCGTTCGGTCGCCATTACTTTTCGCCATTGTGCTCAGGTCCAGTGCCTGTATCGTCGAGCCTAAGCTAAGCAGGCGGCTCTGTGACGCGCAGTTAGAATTTGTCCTGTATAAGGTAGACTCGCACGAATTGGTGCTCTATCTTGTCTACGTCGATTGCGTATCGTCTGAGCCGTGACGCTGAGTCGCCGAGCAGTTACCGTTGCTGGGGTAAAGCGATTACGTAAATGAGTCAAGGTAATGAAGTGGTCGTCTCTACGTGACGTCGCTCGGGGCCTACCTGATCTCGACCTATCCGTAACGGACCCAGTAGTTGCATACTGAGTTGTCAGGTTGTGAATTGTTTGTCTAGAACATCCAAAATGAAAAGCAACGTCATTTACAGACGTGCCGGCTCAAAGCATACCGACAGCCTGATTTCCCTGATCTTCAGATATTGTAAATTGTAAACAATTTTGTGTTTTCGTGTCAGTGATAAAGAGTATGTGCGACTGTGTAAAAAAACAATTGAAATCAAACCTGGATAGGTCAACACGAGGTAAGTGATCAAAACCGGAAGTGAAGAGCGTGCTAGCCCGTGCACGGTAGAATTGCACGAAATCTTGGATCAATGTACTCTCTATACTCAGGCCATTAAGTAAATATCGCTAACGTTCACATAAAGTCAACGTTAACCCTCTAAAACAGGGCATGAAGTATGTAAAGTTTCTTCTTTTTTTTGTTAAGTATATTTTATCATAACTAAAATCAACGGGTTGCATAGTTACTATATTAATTTATGCGACATACGGGCGTGAATCCGTTCATGACTTTTGTATTTTATATATTGCCCATTACGTCTCATTAATGGCATAGGGTCTAAAACTGTGGCGGGTTATTGAGTATTAATGCAAATATGAGTAAGATTAAATGGACTATTCGGTCTCAACCAGCAAAATGTGAATCGTTTTTTCAATGATATCTCCAAAAACAACATTTTCACGTGTAAGTTTGGAACTCGTACGATAGATTACGAATTGTCGTTGATGTTTGACGTATGGAAATCACTACATTCATGTTTAGGTTAGTTTCGCGTAATTCCACGTAATATCATGAATTATTGACATACGTATTAACTTATTAGTTGTTACACTGTACATGTATACTAAAAAATGCGTTTAATAGTCAAAATCAATAATTGATTGACTTCTAATGGCCAGTTGTCTGTTAGGATCTAGTTCTTTTACATCAAATATGTCAGCTTTATTCCAGTTATATTAAAATCGCCACTTGATAGAGTATGGAAGACTCTGTGCAAATGGCTATAATGTTTAGATACTTCAGAATCATAACGTGTAACTTTTTCTTCATGTATGAGATATTGCATTCTGTATAAGTTGAGTATACAAAGGGGCAGGTAATGCAGACTACATAATTATGCTAATTGTTGAACTACTTTTGGTGATCAGATGGGAAACATAAATCAAAGTACTGAAAGCACATGTAACGTGAACAACTTTAACAATTACATGGCTGGTGTAGAATAGCGTAGTACATGTACTTTGGTTCGCATCAAAATTATTATACGCGAACTATCGTTCAGTTTCCAAAACTCAGCCCAATATTAAACTCACCCTACAAAGAAATTCAACTTCTGACTACTTTGTAGTTCCGAACAACAGCAGAACCTTCATAGCTTTGATTTAATCTTGAATATTTTCACTTTTATTTCCCGAAAAAGCGAATAGACTGCGGCCTTTAGGAAGCTACACCCCTGATTCACCACTTTGGCTGAAAACATGACAATCGAGTACGAAAACTATAAATATTTTTATAGATTCGTGGTTCGAACTGTGCATTGTTGAACACAGGTTGCTAACTCCACAGTCAATAATTGTGAAATAGAAGCGCTTTTATGCATTTATATTACCATTAATCGACTTTATATATTTTATGTTTTAATTATACACGAGCTAATGACCTGAATGAAATGTTACTATGTGTAAACAATGACCACAAGCTATGAATTTAATAAACTGACATTTAAAATATCCAAACGAAACCCAGGACATGTATATGTCCATTAAAAAATACACAAGCGCTGCAGAGTAAAGTAGGCCTACCATAAATAACTTTAGTAGAAATTAATCAATAAGTTATAATTTTCTATATTAATTTGTATATACAATGTATAAGTTATAGCACCGACCCGCCTCCGTGATCAAGTGGTTAAGGTCGCTGACTTCAAATAACTGTAACCTCTCACTGACAGAGGGTCGTGGGTTCGAGCTCCGCTACCAACCATGTCTCGTTATATGAGAAAGTAGGCAGATGTTTACAGAGGTTGGGAATCTAATACTGGTTCTTCCCAGGAATGATAGTTAGGTGAACTGTGTGCCTCATATGACTATGACTGATGAAAAGGGGCGTAAAACTAGATATAAACAAACAAAAGATAATAACCTCAAAACAACGCATACTAATTGTATAATTATGTATAAAGAAGCAGAAAATTGTTTTTCTTTTGTTCCTCTTACAGTGAGAAAATTGTCTTAAGCGAGTTCGTCACAATGGTTGCATGTCATCTGTAAATCTTTAAAGGCATAGGTGCTCGAAGTCAGGAATTGTTGTTTTTTTCGGCAATTTTGCCCTTTTCATATGTAATATTACCCAAACTTTAATAACTCGGTCGTATTTTCTCCAAATATTGACTTTTGTAAATTACTCCAAAATGGGTCGGGTAATCTGAAATTTACAAAAGTCAATATTTGGAGAAAATACGACCGAGTTATTAAAGTTAGAAGATATAAAATAGTTCTTTAGTTATACCTGAGAAAAGCTAGAATACGCAGCTTGTCTGGAAATAATAATTCTATTCCTAATGCTAAAAGTCATGACATACAGTGAGAAATTACAAGCTACTGCACATTTTGATAACCCAAACAAATTCAGTGCCTTCAGCGCTTTGATCTGTGTACTGTCAACTGTGTAAAAACATCTCAGTTTGTAATCTCGCTACTCTCAGAGACAATATAAAGTGTTCCTGAATTACTTCACTGAATGAAACAAGTTTCAATATGCAGTAAATTTTGTCACATTACATCAACAGTTTTGTGCGGAAGAATACTTCATTATAATACATGTTAGTTTTACATTTAAATTGCCAAAACCACACCATGCTTTCGAAATCTACAGAATCCAGCAATATATCTTTTACATGTTTTATATAATGACGTCAGTAAAAAACGCTATAATGAAAAACGTGAATAACTTTTCTGTTTCTCAAAGTATTCATATCATGACCGACACACCATATAATTATTATTTAGCTCATAACGCGTCTATTGAAGCGAAATAAAATACCCTCTCTGACCCCTATGTTTCCAAGAATGATTAGCTGCACGTTTCGCCCATGCGGCCCGTACGCCATTGTTACGAGGTTATGTCAATCGAAAAAAAATCTAATTTATATGCTACAGTTGATTTACAATTGAAGTTCAAAAGGAAATTTGTAAATTAAAAGGAATTAAAATGCCGCGATTAAATAATGAAAATCGATCACGGGCTTTAGGGATGCTAGAAAGTGGAATTTCACAAACTGACGTCGCTAGGCGATTTGGTGTTGCAAGATGCACTTTTGCTAGCTTAGTTCAACGCGTAAATACCACTGGGAGCTTAGCAGATAGGCCTCGTTCAGGTGTGCCACGTGTGACATCTGTACGTCAAGACGTTTATATCCGTCAACGTCACCTGCGTGACCGCTTTACAATGACCCAATCGACTTCTTTCCAAGTTGTCGGTAATCGTGGTATGACTGTGAGCAGAAATACTGTAAGGAATCGCTTGAAGGAGCGTGGGATTATCTGCAGAAGACCTCAACGTGGAGCTATTCTTACGGAACGTCACCGTCGTGATCGGCGTCAATGGGCACAGAATAAACTCCAACGAAACTGGAGAACAGTCGTATTCAGCGATGACTTTCGAATGCTGACGGACGATTTCGCGTGTATAGGCGACGTCATGAAAGTTTCGCACGTAATTGCATCTTGGAGTATATTTATAACCGCTACGGTGGAGGAGACGTTATGGTGTGGGCAGCCATGAGCCATACTTTTAAGACAGATTTTGTTGTGATTAATGGAAATATGACAGCACAGCGCTACATAAACCAGGTTTTACGACCCGTAGTTCTTCCAATGTTCCGTCAACATCCCGGAATGACCTTCCAACACGATAATGCACGTCCTCACGTAGCCCATGTGACAAGAAACTTTCTAAATGGCAACACTATTGATGTTTTGCAATGGCCAGCCAATTCCCCGGACTGCAATCCAATCGAACACATGTGGGACGTTCTTGGATGCCGTTTACGTCAGCGTCACCCCCAGCCACAAAACGTTCAGCAATTAACACAAGCTTTACACCAAGAGCGGGCACGTATTCCACGGTCACGTAACGTGTGTGGGTCAATAAGACGAAGATTACAAGCAGTCGTCGCAGGACACGGAGGCCATACTCGATACTGACATTTTGGACAGGGCAATGTTTTTGTATCACCATTCTGAACATCACAATGGCGATAAAAACAAATGAAATGTTGTATACATGTTTGCAAATCTCTTTATATTGGTATTTGACAAGAGTTGTAACTGTTACTACCATACCGTTGTAAATATGCATACATAAATACAGGTGTAGCGATTCTTTTTGACGTCAGTGTATAAACTGCAAATTCTGCGATGGATACGACAAGTGATACTATTTTCAACCCCGATGGAAGGGGTGTCACGTAACTATAAGTAGAAAAGGTAATACATAGCTGTAGGAGCTTGCGATACTGCATCTTGTAAAATAAACAAGTTAAATAAAGTAAAATTGTTGGGATAGATACATATAATTATTTACAAAGGTACATATTTACTACACTAGGCCGGATGGAAAACGTGTTTAGTTAAGGTCTTTATTTGGGTGAAACATGCTGGAATAACCTACACGTATTCTTGTGTATCTATACCACTAATTTGTCAAGCATTTTATTAGATACATGACATTAACAGTTGACCAATTTTTATTGCGCAACTTTTTGCGCGTGCTTTTCGAGAGGCACGATTTACAGGCTTTATTTGTCCTTGAATGATTTACATGATTTCTTGTACAATAATTAAAGCGCTGGGAGGACTGTTGCATTGAAGTAAAAATCGTTTGAGCGACTTAAGAATGGTAATGAACACCTGTCCGCCTTTGTCTATAAGAATGATTTTCATATATTTTCGTCGAAATCCATTCTGAGCTAGTTTAGTTTACAGTTTCGTTTATTTCCAAAAAAAGATGTACATGCAAAACCATACCTGACTTCACTTTTTGGTCAAAATTTAGGACCTTTTTGCATAAAACAGACCATTTCCCACCTGATTAACTCCCCTCTAGCCATGTATTCTCCTGTTTCAGAGTTAAAAATGGTATTTTGTAAATGCAAGATTGGTCTAACTCATCATTGGACTTAGGCCATTTCTTGCACAAACTTGACACAACTGATGTTATGAAAATCGTTTGCGTGCGTGCCTTACCAATTTGTGTTTTTTCTCTCCCAATTTTTAGCGATAAATTGGTGATAGATCCAGCTATTATGTATTTATTATGTTTAACTTACATTTTATTTATTGCTTCGACTAGTTTCGACTACACAATAGTCTTCATCAGGGATCAAAAGTAGGAGATGTATATTGCATGATTCAGTTGATTTTTTTAAAGCATGGGAAATATTTTGGCAATTTAGACTGCAAAACTAGTAAGTATAATAATTAGAAATTCCCCGCACAAAAATTTCAATCATAAACTGTTGAGGTAACCAATTTTACTACTTAATGGAAATTACTTTATTTAGTTAAGTAGTTCTGGAACACTGTATTGTCTCTGAGAGTAGTGAGATAGTATCATGGCACAAGGTCAGAAGTTCAGTATACAGAATAACAAATGTTTCATATAGTTTACATATTAACAGTATAAACATCAAAGCTCTGAAGACACTGAATTTGTTTGGGTTTTCAAAATGTGTATTAGCTTGTAATTTCTCACCGTATGTCATGATTTTATCATTACACGACAAAGTCGACTTTTTCGCATTGTCGCATAGTTGCATTTTCGCGTTCCGGTTGTACAAGTGCATGCGCACCAACTTGTATAAGGTTTATGTAAACTACCTGCGCATGCGTAACCGGAACGCAAAGATGCGAAAATGCGACAATGCAACAATGCGACAATGCAACAATGCGAAAATGTAACAATGCGAAAAAGTCGACTTTAAATTGTCGTGTTTTCGCAATGTTGTATTTTCGCCACGAAAAAGCGAAGATACGACAGATGTAAGGCGAAAACACGACACATTTTTGGTGTCGTATTGTCGTCCTTCATCTGTCGTATTTTCGCATTTTCGCTTTGTTGTGGCGAAAAGGCGAAAAGGCGAAAATACGACATGGCATAAATCAGCTACCATATTAGGAATAGATTTTTTTCCAGGCAAACAGTTAAAATGTGTATCTTTTGCTTGGTAATTATGGTTAATTGACGTAAAGATGTCAAATTCTGATTAATAATGGTAACAACACAGGCCTTTAATTATTTAAGGATGAATTTATTTAAAATATTTAAACTTCGGTCCCTACAGTACTCTCAGTGCTTTGATTTTTAAATAAGTGTATAGAAAGAGTTCTGATGGGTAAGTCTACAGCCAATCAGGACATTTGTATTGACCGGTTGCTAGGTTCTTTAGAACAAATAGTAAGACTTTGTAGGAACTCGAAAATCTCGTGCTTTTGTAAAAATCTATATAAATAGTCCCGTCCCAGTCCTCTCAGTCAATTCCAGTACAGCTCGTGGGCTACCAAAGGTAAATATTTACAAATTGATTTTAATGAATCTTAGCATAAATGTATGTTCAATTGAGGGTAATTATTTACTGAAAACCAGTTATATTTTAAAACGAAGCTGCAATAAATATATGCATGCGCGTTTTTTCTAATGTTTCTGTTATTGTGTCATAAATTGTGTCATAATGTAAACTGTATTCTAAATTCATAAACCTCCGTACTTTGATCATTTTTTAGACTTAAGGTGACTCGTCACAGCACAAATTTGTGAAAAAATAGCTACCTGACACTTTTTCTATGCATTCTAAAAAGTGGCGTTGTTCAATAATTACTGAAAGTACATAACTGAAATGAGTTTTTATCAACAGCTACTGATTCAATGTACATTTCTGCATCAGTAAAATAACATTTGATGATTAACAAGTATCTATAACTTTCACCTGAACTTATGCTAATTCCATTTGCCAAAATAATGTAGCATCATATCAAAACTACAATGTCCAACAAAAACTTCAACATGTCTTGAGGGTTTCCATATTCTAAATGCTCATTATTAAATGTTTTTTTTCGTGATTAATATCAATTCTTAACACAGACTTTAATTTCACACAGTGAATTTTCTTCCATGTTTGTTTAAGCTAGGGTGTAGTACATAGTGTAAACACATGTGTGTAGGATTTTTGTTAAATGTGAATATTGAGGACTGTGTTTAGAATTGAAAATAAACATGGAAGAACATTTAAAAGTGAAAATTTAAAATATGGAAACCCTCAATGACATATTGAAGTTATTGTTGGACGTTGTAGTTTTGATATGATGATACATTATTTTGGCAAATGGAATTAGCATAAGTTCAGGTGAGAATTATAGATACCAGTTAGTCATCAAATATTATTTTACTGGTGCAGAAATGTACATTTAATCATTAGCTATTGATAAAAACTCATTTCAGTTATGAACTTTCAGTAATTATTTTACAATGCCACTTTAGGATGCATTGCTAAAATGTCAGATGGCCATTTTGTAGCAACTTCGAATTATCTTAATATAGACATAGACTTAATGAATTTAGTTCTAACTGTATCTCCACTTTGCATATGCATATACGGTGAAAGCAATGCAGTTTAAATATAATACATTTATTTTCATTCGATTTTATTGAACAAATCTGTCAATAATATTCGTGCAATGAAAATTATAGATGTATATAGACCATAGTCAGCTACTGTCGATTTTGTCAAATAAAGTAGGCATGATACTTTTTATCATTCTGGGTAGTTGTATTAGAAATCATCCTAGTAACTCAACATAATTAAAAGTGATTAAAAGTTAATGCAAAGTGAGCATTTTTATAACTTAAAAATCTAAGTAGTGGCTTTAAAAACCACCAAAAGGGTCGAAGAAGATAATACTTAATTGTTTTCACAATTTACACGGTGAAAGAAATTAAATTTTCCAAACGAATACAATGAGTACAATTTTTTTCCACATTTTTCCCCAAAAAGTTATGATGTTGAAAACATCAAAATTTTATTGAAAATCTACCAATTTTACGCTTTTTACATTGAATATAGAAGTAATCGATACGTGCCTTTTTCAAACGCGAAAGGGTCGGAGAAAGCATTAATTTGAAATAATAAAAATATATCAATAGAAAGATGAAAGATTAAATAAACTTTTGTGATGGGTACAAATTTCGTAATTTAAATAGAATAAAATTATGACGATTATAGTGAAAATCCCATTTCTTTGTACCTGAATGTAAAACTATTATCTATTTTCCAAATCAGCATGTCCGCGAAAGTTGGATATGGTTAGGATAAAAATCGGGATGCATTGATTGTAAACATTTCTTCATTGCTGCACGGGTATGGCGCTATTTTATTAACCAGTCAAAGATGAATAGTTACACGGTCACAGCATGAACGTGATTACTTTTAGCTTTGTACCACAGTCGATAAGTTTTCGTTTATTTTACCGTTTGGGCATGTTCCATTCAGTATGTTTGTATAGTATTATGTAGCACATCTATAAATACATGATTACTTTCAATAACCGTTATGTTGAAAATTATTGTATAGATTACGAATGTAATCGAATCCTACAGAAGCCAAAATTAAATGCAACTATTGAAACTCCCAATGTAAGCGCCCTAGGCTGTGATATGAATTTAATCACGTGCATTCCATACAAAAACCTGTTTCAACGTTTCATTGTAATAAAAAGAGGGATTAACAAATATTCGATTGGCCAATTGTGTGCGTGCAATTTTGAGTGAAACGTGAAATGATCTTCGCAGGTAGTAGTAGCCTATGCGCGGACAACAGGTAAACATTATTTTATTTAAAAGAATTTTGTAGATTTTCATTTTTCATGCATTTAATATGTACCGACAACTTTTGGTGTAATATATCTTGAACTGTAGATTTAACTTTATATCATGAATGTTTTCGGTCTTTGCCAGCATACATTTAGATTGGGACGAGCGACAACATGACGCCATTATTGACGATCAGGTCTGATTTGAGTATTTACTTATCGCGAGAATACTCTATCTAGAGGGATGCAATTACTAGAAATGATGATGATGATTTCTATGCAATTATGCATTTTAGTATGAGCTGAAATTCAAGCCATTTTGTCTAATGTTTCGAAATGTTTGTAAAGTGTTTGTGACAATATTCTGCAGTTCTGTTATTTATTATGTGTTGAGTAAAATCAATATTTATTTTTGCATTTTATGCACAGGAATGACCTGCCATGATTGGTAATCGAACTGTGTGTGTCACGTTACTAATCCCCTTTTGATCACATTCTAACTGCCGTTCTGTTTTCTCTTTTGCCAGGTCAACTGATGTGGATACAATGGGATGATGGTGATATGTGGATGCCCTTGATATTCAGCACACTAGAAAGATCAGTATTTTTCTATCTCATTTTCTCATCCATATATCTATGTGGTAAGTCAAACTTCCAGCATTTAATGTATGTTTTTTTCTGTATAATGAATTAAAATTAAGTAAGTTTGCATAGTGTTATACTTTGATTATTGTAAAGTATATTAACCTTTTTATTCAGGTGTTCATGTATTTTCAAATTTTTCATGCTTTTCAATATTCAATTGCATTAATCACAGTCCGGATCTGTCTGCCTGAGGTTTTGTCTGAGTCAGCTGTCCATAGGCTTACACTACATATTAGGTTCCTTACACCAAAGTGGATATTTGTTTCATTGTCTTCCTGTGTCCCAGTCAAGTTGAAAGGCCCTCGTACCAGTCCAGTGACTCATGACCCAGTAGGCTTGTTTGGATATGATCGTTATATAGGGGTTACAGTATATGCGGTTGTCATCAGCAGGAATAAAGTAAGGAATCTTTGTCAAACTAGTTGTTTGTGGACGCTTTCACTAAGGATGAAGTTTGAGAGATGGAACCAGTAATTCGGAAAGTGTGGAAAATTCAGATGGTGTCATACTTGATGATAGGCTGAGCATGTTACATAATGCATGATTGAATATATTGACTTCACATAAACTTATACTCTGGATCTGGACAAAGATGCCTCTACAAATCGAATTGGAGAGTAGGATTCAGCTAACCAGTTTTCCTGGACTGTATTCTAACCAGTACTACCTGACACTTGTCAAGTAAGATGACTTGTAAAACGTGTTGAGTAAAATCAAATTTTATTTTTGAATTTTATGTACAGGAATGTTTTATGACTGGGAATCGAACTGGGTATGTCACGTTACTAATCCCCTTTTGATCACATTCTAACTGCCGTTCTGTTTTCTCTTTTGCCAGGTCAACTGATGTGGATACAATGGGATGATGGTGATATGTGGATGCCCTTGATATCCAGCACACTTAAAAGATCAGTATATTTCTATCTCATTTTCTCATCCATATATCTGTGTTTAGTTTAGACTTCCAGCATTTAATGTATGTTTCTTTTTAGGATATTTTTCATTTTATATTGGTTTGGATGCAGTAGAGCATTTCGAACTCCACTTCTTATCAAGTTTATGTTTAGTAGTATTAATCACTTCATTTTGTGTATGGCTAAGTTCTGATAGTGATTCTTGGTGCATTTGTTTGATTTTTGTGTTTGTCTGAACACTGGTGCATGTAGGATGATTGTGTTATGTCCAGCAAAAACTTGATTAAAGGCTCAAGGCTACAACATGTCGAACGCCAGCGGGCACTTTAGGTGGTGTTTCTGCATCAGGCCTGCATGCCTAATTTAATTTGGACTATATTTATCTGATAACTTTTAGCGCACTGGCATAGCATTTTCTTCCTGCACTAAAATTTTAAAAACATATGTCTGATAATGCAGAAATTGAATGGAAACAAAGTTTATGATTTCTGCATAATGAATTAAAATTAAGTAAGTTTGCACAGTGTTATACTTTGAATATTGTAAAGTAGGTTGCACTGAGAGTCATCATTTGTATGTAGAAGCAAAAGTAACCAGCATACTAAAACAGTCCGTATATATTTACCTTTTTATTCAGGTGTTCATGTATTTTCAAATTGTTCATGCTTGTCAATATTCAATTGCATTAATCACAGTCCGGATCTGTCTGCCTGAGGTTTTGTCTGAGAGTCAGCTGTCCATAGGCTTACACTACATATTAGGTTCCTTACACCAAAGTGGATATTTGTTTCATTGTCTTCCTGTGTCCCAGTCAAGTTGAAAGGCCCTCGTACCAGTCCAGTGACTCATGACCCAGTAGGCTTGTTTGGATATGATCGTTATATAGGGGTTACAGTATATGCGGTTGTCATCAGCAGGAATAAAGTAAGGAATCTTTGTCAAACTAGTTGTTTGTGGACGCTTTCACTAAGGATGAAGTTTGAGAGATGGAACCAGTAATTCGGAAAGTGTGGAAAATTCAGATGGTGTCATACTTGATGATAGGCTGAGCATGTTACATAATGCATGATTGAATATATTGACTTCACATAAACTTATACTCTAGATCTGGACAAAGATGCCTCTACAAATCGAATTGGAGAGTAGGATTCAGCTAACCAGTTTTCCTGGACTGTATTCTAACCAGTACTACCTGACACTTGTCAAGTAAGATGACTTGTAAAACGTGTTGAGTAAAATCAAATTTTATTTTTGAATTTTATGTACAGGAATGTTTTATGACTGGGAATCGAACTGGGTATGTCACGTTACTAATCCCCTTTTGATCACATGCTAACTGCCGTTCTGTTTTCTCTTTTGCCAGGTCAACTGATGTGGATACAATGGGATGATGGTGATATGTGGATGCCCTTGATATTCAGCACACTAGAAAGATCAGTATTTTTCTATCTCATTTTCTCATCCATATATCTATGTGGTAAGTCAAACTTCCAGCATTTAATGTATGTTTTTTTCTGTATAATGAATTAAAATTAAGTAAGTTTGCATAGTGTTATACTTTGATTATTGTAAAGTATATTAACCTTTTTATTCAGGTGTTCATGTATTTTCAAATTTTTCATGCTTTTCAATATTCAATTGCATTAATCACAGTCCGGATCTGTCTGCCTGAGGTTTTGTCTGAGTCAGCTGTCCATAGGCTTACACTACATATTAGGTTCCTTACACCAAAGTGGATATTTGTTTCATTGTCTTCCTGTGTCCCAGTCAAGTTGAAAGGCCCTCGTACCAGTCCAGTGACTCATGACCCAGTAGGCTTGTTTGGATATGATCGTTATATAGGGGTTACAGTATATGCGGTTGTCATCAGCAGGAATAAAGTAAGGAATCTTTGTCAAACTAGTTGTTTGTGGACGCTTTCACTAAGGATGAAGTTTGAGAGATGGAACCAGTAATTCGGAAAGTGTGGAAAATTCAGATGGTGTCATACTTGATGATAGGCTGAGCATGTTACATAATGCATGATTGAATATATTGACTTCACATAAACTTATACTCTGGATCTGGACAAAGATGCCTCTACAAATCGAATTGGAGAGTAGGATTCAGCTAACCAGTTTTCCTGGACTGTATTCTAACCAGTACTACCTGACACTTGTCAAGTAAGATGACTTGTAAAACGTGTTGAGTAAAATCAAATTTTATTTTTGAATTTTATGTACAGGAATGTTTTATGACTGGGAATCGAACTGGGTATGTCACGTTACTAATCCCCTTTTGATCACATTCTAACTGCCGTTCTGTTTTCTCTTTTGCCAGGTCAACTGATGTGGATACAATGGGATGATGGTGATATGTGGATGCCCTTGATATCCAGCACACTTAAAAGATCAGTATATTTCTATCTCATTTTCTCATCCATATATCTGTGTTTAGTTTAGACTTCCAGCATTTAATGTATGTTTCTTTTTAGGATATTTTTCATTTTATATTGGTTTGGATGCAGTAGAGCATTTCGAACTCCACTTCTTATCAAGTTTATGTTTAGTAGTATTAATCACTTCATTTTGTGTATGGCTAAGTTCTGATAGTGATTCTTGGTGCATTTGTTTGATTTTTGTGTTTGTCTGAACACTGGTGCATGTAGGATGATTGTGTTATGTCCAGCAAAAACTTGATTAAAGGCTCAAGGCTACAACATGTCGAACGCCAGCGGGCACTTTAGGTGGTGTTTCTGCATCAGGCCTGCATGCCTAATTTAATTTGGACTATATTTATCTGATAACTTTTAGCGCACTGGCATAGCATTTTCTTCCTGCACTAAAATTTTAAAAACATATGTCTGATAATGCAGAAATTGAATGGAAACAAAGTTTATGATTTCTGCATAATGAATTAAAATTAAGTAAGTTTGCACAGTGTTATACTTTGAATATTGTAAAGTAGGTTGCACTGAGAGTCATCATTTGTATGTAGAAGCAAAAGTAACCAGCATACTAAAACAGTCCGTATATATTTACCTTTTTATTCAGGTGTTCATGTATTTTCAAATTGTTCATGCTTGTCAATATTCAATTGCATTAATCACAGTCCGGATCTGTCTGCCTGAGGTTTTGTCTGAGAGTCAGCTGTCCATAGGCTTACACTACATATTAGGTTCCTTACACCAAAGTGGATATTTGTTTCATTGTCTTCCTGTGTCCCAGTCAAGTTGAAAGGCCCTCGTACCAGTCCAGTGACTCATGACCCAGTAGGCTTGTTTGGATATGATCGTTATATAGGGGTTACAGTATATGCGGTTGTCATCAGCAGGAATAAAGTAAGGAATCTTTGTCAAACTAGTTGTTTGTGGACGCTTTCACTAAGGATGAAGTTTGAGAGATGGAACCAGTAATTCGGAAAGTGTGGAAAATTCAGATGGTGTCATACTTGATGATAGGCTGAGCATGTTACATAATGCATGATTGAATATATTGACTTCACATAAACTTATACTCTAGATCTGGACAAAGATGCCTCTACAAATCGAATTGGAGAGTAGGATTCAGCTAACCAGTTTTCCTGGACTGTATTCTAACCAGTACTACCTGACACTTGTCAAGTAAGATGACTTGTAAAACGTGTTGAGTAAAATCAAATTTTATTTTTGAATTTTATGTACAGGAATGTTTTATGACTGGGAATCGAACTGGGTATGTCACGTTACTAATCCCCTTTTGATCACATGCTAACTGCCGTTCTGTTTTCTCTTTTGCCAGGTCAACTGATGTGGATACAATGGGATGATGGTGATATGTGGATGCCCTTGATATCCAGCACACTTAAAAGATCAGTATATTTCTATCTCATTTTCTCATCCATATATCTATGTGTTTAGTTTAGACTTCCAGCATTTAATGTATGTTTCTTTTCAGGATATTTTTCATTTCATATTGGTTTGGATGCAGTAGAGCATTTCGAACTCCACTTCTTATCAAGTTTATGTTTAGTAGTATTAATCACTTCATTTTGTGTATGGCTAAGTTCTGATAGTGATTCTTGGTGCATTTGTTTGATTTTTGTGTTTGTCTGAACACTGGTGCATGTAGGATGATTGTGTTATGTCCAGCAAAAACTTGATTAAAGGCTCAAGGCTACAACATGTCGAACGCCAGCGGGCACTTTAGGTGGTGTTTCTGCATCAGGCCTGCATGCCTAATTTAATTTGGACTATATTTATCTGATAACTTTTAGCGCACTGGCATAGCATTTTCTTCCTGCACTAAAATTTTAAAAACATATGTCTGATAATGCAGAAATTGAATGGAAACAAAGTTTATGATTTCTGCATAATGAATTAAAATTAAGTAAGTTTGCACAGTGTTATACTTTGAATATTGTAAAGTAGGTTGCACTGAGAGTCATCATTTGTATGTAGAAGCAAAAGTAACCAGCATACTAAAACAGTCCGTATATATTTACCTTTTTATTCAGGTGTTCATGTATTTTCAAATTGTTCATGCTTGTCAATATTCAATTGCATTAATCACAGTCCGGATCTGTCTGCCTGAGGTTTTGTCTGAGAGTCAGCTGTCCATAGGCTTACACTACATATTAGGTTCCTTACACCAAAGTGGATATTTGTTTCATTGTCTTCCTGTGTCCCAGTCAAGTTGAAAGGCCCTCGTACCAGTCCAGTGACTCATGACCCAGTAGGCTTGTTTGGATATGATCGTTATATAGGGGTTACAGTATATGCGGTTGTCATCAGCAGGAATAAAGTAAGGAATCTTTGTCAAACTAGTTGTTTGTGGACGCTTTCACTAAGGATGAAGTTTGAGAGATGGAACCAGTAATTCGGAAAGTGTGGAAAATTCAGATGGTGTCATACTTGATGATAGGCTGAGCATGTTACATAATGCATGATTGAATATATTGACTTCACATAAACTTATACTCTGGATCTGGACAAAGATGCCTCTACAAATCGAATTGGAGAGTAGGATTCAGCTAACCAGTTTTCCTGGACTGTATTCTAACCAGTACTACCTGACACTTGTCAAGTAAGATGACTTGTAAAACGTGTTGAGTAAAATCAAATTTTATTTTTGAATTTTATGTACAGGAATGTTTTATGACTGGGAATCGAACTGGGTATGTCACGTTACTAATCCCCTTTTGATCACATTCTAACTGCCGTTCTGTTTTCTCTTTTGCCAGGTCAACTGATGTGGATACAATGGGATGATGGTGATATGTGGATGCCCTTGATATCCAGCACACTTAAAAGATCAGTATATTTCTATCTCATTTTCTCATCCATATATCTATGTGTTTAGTTTAGACTTCCAGCATTTAATGTATGTTTCTTTTCAGGATATTTTTCATTTTATATTGGTTTGGATGCAGTAGAGCATTTCGAACTCCACTTCTTATCAAGTTTATGTTTAGTAGTATTAATCACTTCATTTTGTGTATGGCTAAGTTCTGATAGTGATTCTTGGTGCATTTGTTTGGTTTTTGTGTTTGTCTGAACACTGGTGCATGTAGGATGATTGTGTTATGTCCAGCAAAAACTTGATTAAAGGCTCAAGGCTACAACATGTCGAACGCCAGCGGGCACTTTAGGTGGTGTTTCTGCATCAGGCCTGCATGCCTAATTTAATTTGGACTATATTTATCTGATAACTTTTAGCGCACTGGCATAGCATTTTCTTCCTGCACTAAAATTTTAAAAACATATGTCTGATAATGCAGAAATTGAATGGAAACAAAGTTTATGATTTCTGCATAATGAATTAAAATTAAGTAAGTTTGCACAGTGTTATACTTTGAATATTGTAAAGTAGGTTGCACTGAGAGTCATCATTTGTATGTAGAAGCAAAAGTAACCAGCATACTAAAACAGTCCGTATATATTTACCTTTTTATTCAGGTGTTCATGTATTTTCAAATTGTTCATGCTTGTCAATATTCAATTGCATTAATCACAGTCCGGATCTGTCTGCCTGAGGTTTTGTCTGAGAGTCAGCTGTCCATAGGCTTACACTACATATTAGGTTCCTTACACCAAAGTGGATATTTGTTTCATTGTCTTCCTGTGTCCCAGTCAAGTTGAAAGGCCCTCGTACCAGTCCAGTGACTCATGACCCAGTAGGCTTGTTTGGATATGATCGTTATATAGGGGTTACAGTATATGCGGTTGTCATCAGCAGGAATAAAGTAAGGAATCTTTGTCAAACTAGTTGTTTGTGGACGCTGTCACTAAGGATGAAGTTTGAGAGATGGAACCAGTAATTCGGAAAGTGTGGAAAATTCAGATGGTGTCATACTTGATGATAGGCTGAGCATGTTACATAATGCATGATTGAATATATTGACTTCACATAAACTTATACTCTGGATCTGGACAAAGATGCCTCTACAAATCGAATTGGAGAGTAGGATTCAGCTAACCAGTTTTCCTGGACTGTATTCTAACCAGTACTACCTGACACTTGTCAAGTAAGATGACTTGTAAAACGTGTTGAGTAAAATCAAATTTTATTTTTGAATTTTATGTACAGGAATGTTTTATGACTGGGAATCGAACTGGGTATGTCACGTTACTAATCCCCTTTTGATCACATTCTAACTGCCGTTCTGTTTTCTCTTTTGCCAGGTCAACTGATGTGGATACAATGGGATGATGGTGATATGTGGATGCCCTTGATATCCAGCACACTTAAAAGATCAGTATATTTCTATCTCATTTTCTCATCCATATATCTATGTGTTTAGTTTAGACTTCTAGCATTTAATGTACGTTTCTTTTCAGGATATTTTTCATTTCATATTGGTTTGGATGCAGTAGAGCATTTCGAACTCCACTTCTTATCAAGTTTATGTTTAGTAGTATTAATCACTTCATTTTGTGTATGGCTAAGTTCTGATAGTGATTCTTGGTGCATTTGTTTGATTTTTGTGTTTGTCTGAACACTGGTGCATGTAGGATGATTGTGTTATGTCCAGCAAAAACTTGATTAAAGGCTCAAGGCTACAACATGTCGAACGCCAGCGGGCACTTTAGGTGGTGTTTCTGCATCAGGCCTGCATGCCTAATTTAATTTGGACTATATTTATCTGATAACTTTTAGCGCACTGGCATAGCATTTTCTTCCTGCACTAAAATTTTAAAAACATATGTCTGATAATGCAGAAATTGAATGGAAACAAAGTTTATGATTTCTGCATAATGAATTAAAATTAAGTAAGTTTGCACAGTGTTATACTTAGAACATTGTAAAGTAGGTTGCCCTGAGAGTCATCATTTGTATGTAGAAGCAAAAGTAACCAGCATACTAAAACAGTCCGTATATATTTACCTTTTTATTCAGGTGTTCGTGTATTTTCAAATTTGTCATGCTTGTCAATATTCAATTGCATTAATCACAGTCCGGATCTGTCTGCCTGAGGTTTTGTCTGAGAGTCAGCTGTCCATAGGCTTACACTACATATTAGGTTCCTTACACCAAAGTGGATATTTGTTTCATTGTCTTCCTGTGTCCCAGTCAAGTTGAAAGGCCCTCGTACCAGTCCAGTGACTCATGACCCAGTAGGCTTGTTTGGATATGATCGTTATATAGGGGTTACAGTATATGCGGTTGTCATCAGCAGGAATAAAGTAAGGAATCTTTGTCAAACTAGTTGTTTGTGGACGCTTTCACTAAGGATGAAGTTTGAGAGATGGAACCAGTAATTCGGAAAGTGTGGAAAATTCAGATGGTGTCATACTTGATGATAGGCTGAGCATGTTACATAATGCATGATTGAATATATTGACTTCACATAAACTTATACTCTGGATCTGGACAAAGATGCCTCTACAAATCGAATTGGAGAGTAGGATTCAGCTAACCAGTTTTCCTGGACTGTATTCTAACCAGTACTACCTGACACTTGTCAAGTAAGATGACTTGTAAAACGTGTTGAGTAAAATCAAATTTTATTTTTGAATTTTATGTACAGGAATTTTTTATGACTGGGAATCGAACTGGGTATGTCACGTTACTAATCCCCTTTTGATCACATTCTAACTGCCGTTCTGTTTTCTCTTTTGCCAGGTCAACTGATGTGGATACAATGGGATGATGGTGATATGTGGATGCCCTTGATATCCAGCACACTTAAAAGATCAGTATATTTCTATCTCATTTTCTCATCCATATATCTATGTGTTTAGTTTAGACTTCTAGCATTTAATGTACGTTTCTTTTCAGGATATTTTTCATTTCATATTGGTTTGGATGCAGTAGAGCATTTCGAACTCCACTTCTTATCAAGTTTATGTTTAGTAGTATTAATCACTTCATTTTGTGTATGGCTAAGTTCTGATAGTGATTCTTGGTGCATTTGTTTGATTTTTGTGTTTGTCTGAACACTGGTGCATGTAGGATGATTGTGTTATGTCCAGCAAAAACTTGATTAAAGGCTCAAGGCTACAACATGTCGAACGCCAGCGGGCACTTTAGGTGGTGTTTCTGCATCAGGCCTGCATGCCTAATTTAATTTGGACTATATTTATCTGATAACTTTTAGCGCACTGGCATAGCATTTTCTTCCTGCACTAAAATTTTAAAAACATATGTCTGATAATGCAGAAATTGAATGGAAACAAAGTTTATGATTTCTGCATAATGAATTAAAATTAAGTAAGTTTGCACAGTGTTATACTTAGAACATTGTAAAGTAGGTTGCCCTGAGAGTCATCATTTGTATGTAGAAGCAAAAGTAACCAGCATACTAAAACAGTCCGTATATATTTACCTTTTTATTCAGGTGTTCGTGTATTTTCAAATTTGTCATGCTTGTCAATATTCAATTGCATTAATCACAGTCCGGATCTGTCTGCCTGAGGTTTTGTCTGAGAGTCAGCTGTCCATAGGCTTACACTACATATTAGGTTCCTTACACCAAAGTGGATATTTGTTTCATTGTCTTCCTGTGTCCCAGTCAAGTTGAAAGGCCCTCGTACCAGTCCAGTGACTCATGACCCAGTAGGCTTGTTTGGATATGATCGTTATATAGGGGTTACAGTATATGCGGTTGTCATCAGCAGGAATAAAGTAAGGAATCTTTGTCAAACTAGTTGTTTGTGGACGCTTTCACTAAGGATGAAGTTTGAGAGATGGAACCAGTAATTCGGAAAGTGTGGAAAATTCAGATGGTGTCATACTTGATGATAGGCTGAGCATGTTACATAATGCATGATTGAATATATTGACTTCACATAAACTTATACTCTGGATCTGGACAAAGATGCCTCTACAAATCGAATTGGAGAGTAGGATTCAGCTAACCAGTTTTCCTGGACTGTATTCTAACCAGTACTACCTGACACTTGTCAAGTAAGATGACTTGTAAAACGTGTTGAGTAAAATCAAATTTTATTTTTGAATTTTATGTACAGGAATTTTTTATGACTGGGAATCGAACTGGGTATGTCACGTTACTAATCCCCTTTTGATCACATTCTAACTGCCGTTCTGTTTTCTCTTTTGCCAGGTCAACTGATGTGGATACAATGGGATGATGGTGATATGTGGATGCCCTTGATATCCAGCACACTTAAAAGATCAGTATATTTCTATCTCATTTTCTCATCCATATATCTATGTGTTTAGTTTAGACTTCCAGCATTTAATGTATGTTTCCTTTCAGGATATTTTTCATTTCATATTGGTTTGGATGCAGTAGAGCATTTCGAACTCCACTTCTTATCAAGTTTATGTTTAGTAGTATTAATCACTTCATTTTGTGTATGGCTAAGTTCTGATAGTGATTCTTGGTGCATTTGTTTGATTTTTGTGTTTGTCTGAACACTGGTGCATGTAGGATGATTGTGTTATGTCCAGCAAAAACTTGATTAAAGGCTCAAGGCTACAACATGTCGAACGCCAGCGGGCACTTTAGGTGGTGTTTCTGCATCAGGCCTGCATGCCTAATTTAATTTGGACTATATTTATCTGATAACTTTTAGCGCACTGGCATAGCATTTTCTTCCTGCACTAAAATTTTAAAAACATATGTCTGATAATGCAGAAATTGAATGGAAACAAAGTTTATGATTTCTGCATAATGAATTAAAATTAAGTAAGTTTGCACAGTGTTATACTTTGAATATTGTAAAGTAGGTTGCACTGAGAGTCATCATTTGTATGTAGAAGCAAAAGTAAACAGCATACTAAAACAGTCCGTATATATTTACCTTTTTATTCAGGTGTTCGTGTATTTTCAAATTTGTCATGCTTGTCAATATTCAATTGCATTAATCACAGTCCGGATCTGTCTGCCTGAGGTTTTGTCTGAGAGTCAGCTGTCCATAGGCTTACACTACATATTAGGTTCCTTACACCAAAGTGGATATTTGTTTCATTGTCTTCCTGTGTCCCAGTCAAGTTGAAAGGCCCTCGTACCAGTCCAGTGACTCATGACCCAGTAGGCTTGTTTGGATATGATCGTTATATAGGGGTTACAGTATATGCGGTTGTCATCAGCAGGAATAAAGTAAGGAATCTTTGTCAAACTAGTTGTTTGTGGACGCTTTCACTAAGGATGAAGTTTGAGAGATGGAACCAGTAATTCGGAAAGTGTGGAAAATTCAGATGGTGTCATACTTGATGATAGGCTGAGCATGTTACATAATGCATGATTGAATATATTGACTTCACATAAACTTATACTCTGGATCTGGACAAAGATGCCTCTACAAATCGAATTGGAGAGTAGGATTCAGCTAACCAGTTTTCCTGGACTGTATTCTAACCAGTACTACCTGACACTTGTCAAGTAAGATGACTTGTAAAACGTGTTGAGTAAAATCAAATTTTATTTTTGAATTTTATGTACAGGAATTTTTTATGACTGGGAATCGAACTGGGTATGTCACGTTACTAATCCCCTTTTGATCACATTCTAACTGCCGTTCTGTTTTCTCTTTTGCCAGGTCAACTGATGTGGATACAATGGGATGATGGTGATATGTGGATGCCCTTGATATCCAGCACACTTAAAAGATCAGTATATTTCTATCTCATTTTCTCATCCATATATCTATGTGTTTAGTTTAGACTTCCAGCATTTAATGTATGTTTCCTTTCAGGATATTTTTCATTTCATATTGGTTTGGATGCAGTAGAGCATTTCGAACTCCACTTCTTATCAAGTTTATGTTTAGTAGTATTAATCACTTCATTTTGTGTATGGCTAAGTTCTGATAGTGATTCTTGGTGCATTTGTTTGATTTTTGTGTTTGTCTGAACACTGGTGCATGTAGGATGATTGTGTTATGTCCAGCAAAAACTTGATTAAAGGCTCAAGGCTACAACATGTCGAACGCCAGCGGGCACTTTAGGTGGTGTTTCTGCATCAGGCCTGCATGCCTAATTTAATTTGGACTATATTTATCTGATAACTTTTAGCGCACTGGCATAGCATTTTCTTCCTGCACTAAAATTTTAAAAACATATGTCTGATAATGCAGAAATTGAATGGAAACAAAGTTTATGATTTCTGCATAATGAATTAAAATTAAGTAAGTTTGCACAGTGTTATACTTTGAATATTGTAAAGTAGGTTGCACTGAGAGTCATCATTTGTATGTAGAAGCAAAAGTAAACAGCATACTAAAACAGTCCGTATATATTTACCTTTTTATTCAGGTGTTCATGTATTTTCAAATTTGTCATGCTTGTCAATATTCAATTGCATTAATCACAGTCCGGATCTGTCTGCCTGAGGTTTTGTCTGAGAGTCAGCTGTCCATAGGCTTACACTACATATTAGGTTCCTTACACCAAAGTGGATATTTGTTTCATTGTCTTCCTGTGTCCCAGTCAAGTTGAAAGGCCCTCGTACCAGTCCAGTGACTCATGACCCAGTAGGCTTGTTTGGATATGATCGTTATATAGGGGTTACAGTATATGCGGTTGTCATCAGCAGGAATAAAGTAAGGAATCTTTGTCAAACTAGTTGTTTGTGGACGCTTTCACTAAGGATGAAGTTTGAGAGATGGAACCAGTAATTCGGAAAGTGTGGAAAATTCAGATGGTGTCATACTTGATGATAGGCTGAGCATGTTACATAATGCATGATTGAATATATTGACTTCACATAAACTTATACTCTGGATCTGGACAAAGATGCCTCTACAAATCGAATTGGAGAGTAGGATTCAGCTAACCAGTTTTCCTGGACTGTATTCTAACCAGTACTACCTGACACTTGTCAAGTAAGATGACTTGTAAAACGTGTTGAGTAAAATCAAATTTTATTTTTGAATTTTATGTACAGGAATGTTTTATGACTGGGAATCGAACTGGGTATGTCACGTTACTAATCCCCTTTTGATCACATTCTAACTGCCGTTCTGTTTTCTCTTTTGCCAGGTCAACTGATGTGGATACAATGGGATGATGGTGATATGTGGATGCCCTTGATATCCAGCACACTTAAAAGATCAGTATATTTCTATCTCATTTTCTCATCCATATATCTATGTGTTTAGTTTAGACTTCCAGCATTTAATGTATGTTTCTTTTCAGGATATTTTTCATTTTATATTGGTTTGGATGCAGTAGAGCATTTCGAACTCCACTTCTTATCAAGTTTATGTTTAGTAGTATTAATCACTTCATTTTGTGTATGGCTAAGTTCTGATAGTGATTCTTGGTGCATTTGTTTGATTTTTGTGTTTGTCTGAACACTGGTGCATGTAGGATGATTGTGTTATGTCCAGCAAAAACTTGATTAAAGGCTCAAGGCTACAACATGTCGAACGCCAGCGGGCACTTTAGGTGGTGTTTCTGCATCAGGCCTGCATGCCTAATTTAATTTGGACTATATTTATCTGATAACTTTTAGCGCACTGGCATAGCATTTTCTTCCTGCACTAAAATTTTAAAAACATATGTCTGATAATGCAGAAATTGAATGGAAACAAAGTTTATGATTTCTGCATAATGAATTAAAATTAAGTAAGTTTGCACAGTGTTATACTTTGAATATTGTAAAGTAGGTTGCACTGAGAGTCATCATTTGTATGTAGAAGCAAAAGTAACCAGCATACTAAAACAGTCCGTATATATTTACCTTTTTATTCAGGTGTTCATGTATTTTCAAATTGTTCATGCTTGTCAATATTCAATTGCATTAATCACAGTCCGGATCTGTCTGCCTGAGGTTTTGTCTGAGAGTCAGCTGTCCATAGGCTTACACTACATATTAGGTTCCTTACACCAAAGTGGATATTTGTTTCATTGTCTTCCTGTGTCCCAGTCAAGTTGAAAGGCCCTCGTACCAGTCCAGTGACTCATGACCCAGTAGGCTTGTTTGGATATGATCGTTATATAGGGGTTACAGTATATGCGGTTGTCATCAGCAGGAATAAAGTAAGGAATCTTTGTCAAACTAGTTGTTTGTGGACGCTGTCACTAAGGATGAAGTTTGAGAGATGGAACCAGTAATTCGGAAAGTGTGGAAAATTCAGATGGTGTCATACTTGATGATAGGCTGAGCATGTTACATAATGCATGATTGAATATATTGACTTCACATAAACTTATACTCTGGATCTGGACAAAGATGCCTCTACAAATCGAATTGGAGAGTAGGATTCAGCTAACCAGTTTTCCTGGACTGTATTCTAACCAGTACTACCTGACACTTGTCAAGTAAGATGACTTGTAAAACGTGTTGAGTAAAATCAAATTTTATTTTTGAATTTTATGTACAGGAATGTTTTATGACTGGGAATCGAACTGGGTATGTCACGTTACTAATCCCCTTTTGATCACATTCTAACTGCCGTTCTGTTTTCTCTTTTGCCAGGTCAACTGATGTGGATACAATGGGATGATGGTGATATGTGGATGCCCTTGATATCCAGCACACTTAAAAGATCAGTATATTTCTATCTCATTTTCTCATCCATATATCTATGTGTTTAGTTTAGACTTCTAGCATTTAATGTACGTTTCTTTTCAGGATATTTTTCATTTCATATTGGTTTGGATGCAGTAGAGCATTTCGAACTCCACTTCTTATCAAGTTTATGTTTAGTAGTATTAATCACTTCATTTTGTGTATGGCTAAGTTCTGATAGTGATTCTTGGTGCATTTGTTTGATTTTTGTGTTTGTCTGAACACTGGTGCATGTAGGATGATTGTGTTATGTCCAGCAAAAACTTGATTAAAGGCTCAAGGCTACAACATGTCGAACGCCAGCGGGCACTTTAGGTGGTGTTTCTGCATCAGGCCTGCATGCCTAATTTAATTTGGACTATATTTATCTGATAACTTTTAGCGCACTGGCATAGCATTTTCTTCCTGCACTAAAATTTTAAAAACATATGTCTGATAATGCAGAAATTGAATGGAAACAAAGTTTATGATTTCTGCATAATGAATTAAAATTAAGTAAGTTTGCACAGTGTTATACTTAGAACATTGTAAAGTAGGTTGCCCTGAGAGTCATCATTTGTATGTAGAAGCAAAAGTAACCAGCATAATAAAACAGTCCGTATATATTTACCTTTTTATTCAGGTGTTCGTGTATTTTCAAATTTGTCATGCTTGTCAATATTCAATTGCATTAATCACAGTCCGGATCTGTCTGCCTGAGGTTTTGTCTGAGAGTCAGCTGTCCATAGGCTTACACTACATATTAGGTTCCTTACACCAAAGTGGATATTTGTTTCATTGTCTTCCTGTGTCCCAGTCAAGTTGAAAGGCCCTCGTACCAGTCCAGTGACTCATGACCCAGTAGGCTTGTTTGGATATGATCGTTATATAGGGGTTACAGTATATGCGGTTGTCATCAGCAGGAATAAAGTAAGGAATCTTTGTCAAACTAGTTGTTTGTGGACGCTTTCACTAAGGATGAAGTTTGAGAGATGGAACCAGTAATTCGGAAAGTGTGGAAAATTCAGATGGTGTCATACTCGATGATACGCTGAGCATGTTACATAATGCATGATTGAATATATTGACTTCACATAAACTTATACTCTGGATCTGGACAAAGATGCCTCTACAAATCGAATTGGAGAGTAGGATTCAGCTAACCAGTTTTCCTGGACTGTATTCTAACCAGTACTACCTGACACTTGTCAAGTAAGATGACTTGTAAAACGTGTTGAGTAAAATCAAATTTTATTTTTGAATTTTATGTACAGGAATTTTTTATGACTGGGAATCGAACTGGGTATGTCACGTTACTAATCCCCTTTTGATCACATTCTAACTGCCGTTCTGTTTTCTCTTTTGCCAGGTCAACTGATGTGGATACAATGGGATGATGGTGATATGTGGATGCCCTTGATATCCAGCACACTTAAAAGATCAGTATATTTCTATCTCATTTTCTCATCCATATATCTATGTGTTTAGTTTAGACTTCCAGCATTTAATGTATGTTTCTTTTCAGGATATTTTTCATTTCATATTGGTTTGGATGCAGTAGAGCATTTCGAACTCCACTTCTTATCAAGTTTATGTTTAGTAGTATTAATCACTTCATTTTGTGTATGGCTAAGTTCTGATAGTGATTCTTGGTGCATTTGTTTGATTTTTGTGTTTGTCTGAACACTGGTGCATGTAGGATGATTGTGTTATGTCCAGCAAAAACTTGATTAAAGGCTCAAGGCTACAACATGTCGAACGCCAGCGGGCACTTTAGGTGGTGTTTCTGCATCAGGCCTGCATGCCTAATTTAATTTGGACTATATTTATCTGATAACTTTTAGCGCACTGGCATAGCATTTTCTTCCTGCACTAAAATTTTAAAAACATATGTCTGATAATGCAGAAATTGAATGGAAACAAAGTTTATGATTTCTGCATAATGAATTAAAATTAAGTAAGTTTGCACAGTGTTATACTTTGAATATTGTAAAGTAGGTTGCACTGAGAGTCATCATTTGTATGTAGAAGCAAAAGTAAACAGCATACTAAAACAGTCCGTATATATTTACCTTTTTATTCAGGTGTTCGTGTATTTTCAAATTTGTCATGCTTGTCAATATTCAATTGCATTAATCACAGTCCGGATCTGTCTGCCTGAGGTTTTGTCTGAGAGTCAGCTGTCCATAGGCTTACACTACATATTAGGTTCCTTACACCAAAGTGGATATTTGTTTCATTGTCTTCCTGTGTCCCAGTCAAGTTGAAAGGCCCTCGTACCAGTCCAGTGACTCATGACCCAGTAGGCTTGTTTGGATATGATCGTTATATAGGGGTTACAGTATATGCGGTTGTCATCAGCAGGAATAAAGTAAGGAATCTTTGTCAAACTAGTTGTTTGTGGACGCTTTCACTAAGGATGAAGTTTGAGAGATGGAACCAGTAATTCGGAAAGTGTGGAAAATTCAGATGGTGTCATACTTGATGATAGGCTGAGCATGTTACATAATGCATGATTGAATATATTGACTTCACATAAACTTATACTCTGGATCTGGACAAAGATGCCTCTACAAATCGAATTGGAGAGTAGGATTCAGCTAACCAGTTTTCCTGGACTGTATTCTAACCAGTACTACCTGACACTTGTCAAGTAAGATGACTTGTAAAACGTGTTGAGTAAAATCAAATTTTATTTTTGAATTTTATGTACAGGAATTTTTTATGACTGGGAATCGAACTGGGTATGTCACGTTACTAATCCCCTTTTGATCACATTCTAACTGCCGTTCTGTTTTCTCTTTTGCCAGGTCAACTGATGTGGATACAATGGGATGATGGTGATATGTGGATGCCCTTGATATCCAGCACACTTAAAAGATCAGTATATTTCTATCTCATTTTCTCATCCATATATCTATGTGTTTAGTTTAGACTTCCAGCATTTAATGTATGTTTCCTTTCAGGATATTTTTCATTTCATATTGGTTTGGATGCAGTAGAGCATTTCGAACTCCACTTCTTATCAAGTTTATGTTTAGTAGTATTAATCACTTCATTTTGTGTATGGCTAAGTTCTGATAGTGATTCTTGGTGCATTTGTTTGATTTTTGTGTTTGTCTGAACACTGGTGCATGTAGGATGATTGTGTTATGTCCAGCAAAAACTTGATTAAAGGCTCAAGGCTACAACATGTCGAACGCCAGCGGGCACTTTAGGTGGTGTTTCTGCATCAGGCCTGCATGCCTAATTTAATTTGGACTATATTTATCTGATAACTTTTAGCGCACTGGCATAGCATTTTCTTCCTGCACTAAAATTTTAAAAACATATGTCTGATAATGCAGAAATTGAATGGAAACAAAGTTTATGATTTCTGCATAATGAATTAAAATTAAGTAAGTTTGCACAGTGTTATACTTTGAATATTGTAAAGTAGGTTGCACTGAGAGTCATCATTTGTATGTAGAAGCAAAAGTAAACAGCATACTAAAACAGTCCGTATATATTTACCTTTTTATTCAGGTGTTCATGTATTTTCAAATTTGTCATGCTTGTCAATATTCAATTGCATTAATCACAGTCCGGATCTGTCTGCCTGAGGTTTTGTCTGAGAGTCAGCTGTCCATAGGCTTACACTACATATTAGGTTCCTTACACCAAAGTGGATATTTGTTTCATTGTCTTCCTGTGTCCCAGTCAAGTTGAAAGGCCCTCGTACCAGTCCAGTGACTCATGACCCAGTAGGCTTGTTTGGATATGATCGTTATATAGGGGTTACAGTATATGCGGTTGTCATCAGCAGGAATAAAGTAAGGAATCTTTGTCAAACTAGTTGTTTGTGGACGCTTTCACTAAGGATGAAGTTTGAGAGATGGAACCAGTAATTCGGAAAGTGTGGAAAATTCAGATGGTGTCATACTTGATGATAGGCTGAGCATGTTACATAATGCATGATTGAATATATTGACTTCACATAAACTTATACTCTGGATCTGGACAAAGATGCCTCTACAAATCGAATTGGAGAGTAGGATTCAGCTAACCAGTTTTCCTGGACTGTATTCTAACCAGTACTACCTGACACTTGTCAAGTAAGATGACTTGTAAAACGTGTTGAGTAAAATCAAATTTTATTTTTGAATTTTATGTACAGGAATGTTTTATGACTGGGAATCGAACTGGGTATGTCACGTTACTAATCCCCTTTTGATCACATTCTAACTGCCGTTCTGTTTTCTCTTTTGCCAGGTCAACTGATGTGGATACAATGGGATGATGGTGATATGTGGATGCCCTTGATATCCAGCACACTTAAAAGATCAGTATATTTCTATCTCATTTTCTCATCCATATATCTATGTGTTTAGTTTAGACTTCTAGCATTTAATGTATGTTTCTTTTCAGGATATTTTTCATTTTATATTGGTTTGGATGCAGTAGAGCATTTCGAACTCCACTTCTTATCAAGTTTATGTTTAGTAGTATTAATCACTTCATTTTGTGTATGGCTAAGTTCTGATAGTGATTCTTGGTGCATTTGTTTGATTTTTGTGTTTGTCTGAACACTGGTGCATGTAGGATGATTGTGTTATGTCCAGCAAAAACTTGATTAAAGGCTCAAGGCTACAACATGTCGAACGCCAGCGGGCACTTTAGGTGGTGTTTCTGCATCAGGCCTGCATGCCTAATTTAATTTGGACTATATTTATCTGATAACTTTTAGCGCACTGGCATAGCATTTTCTTCCTGCACTAAAATTTTAAAAACATATGTCTGATAATGCAGAAATTGAATGGAAACAAAGTTTATGATTTCTGCATAATGAATTAAAATTAAGTAAGTTTGCACAGTGTTATACTTTGAATATTGTAAAGTAGGTTGCACTGAGAGTCATCATTTGTATGTAGAAGCAAAAGTAACCAGCATACTAAAACAGTCCGTATATATTTACCTTTTTATTCAGGTGTTCATGTATTTTCAAATTTTTCATGCTTGTCAATATTCAATTGCATTAATCACAGTCCGGATCTGTCTGCCTGAGGTTTTGTCTGAGAGTCAGCTGTCCATAGGCTTACACTACATATTAGGTTCCTTACACCAAAGTGGATATTTGTTTCATTGTCTTCCTGTGTCCCAGTCAAGTTGAAAGGCCCTCGTACCAGTCCAGTGACTCATGACCCAGTAGGCTTGTTTGGATATGATCGTTATATAGGGGTTACAGTATATGCGGTTGTCATCAGCAGGAATAAAGTAAGGAATCTTTGTCAAACTAGTTGTTTGTGGACGCTTTCACTAAGGATGAAGTTTGAGAGATGGAACCAGAAATTCGGAAAGTGTGGAAAATTCAGATGGTGTCATACTCGATGATAGGTTGAGCATGTTACATAATGCATGATTGAATATATTGACTTCACATAAACTTATACTCTGGATCTGGACAAAGATGCCTCTACAAATCGAATTGGAGAGTAGGATTCAGCTAACCAGTTTTCCTGGACTGTATTCTAACCAGTACTACCTGACACTTGTCAAGTAAGATGACTTGTAAAACGTGTTGAGTAAAATCAAATTTTATTTTTGAATTTTATGTACAGGAATTACCTGCCATGACTGGGAATCGAACTGGGTGTGTCACGTTATTAATCCCCTTTTGATTACATTCTAACTGCCGTTTGGTTTTCTCTTTTGCCAGGTCAACTGATGTGGATACAATGGGATGATGATGATATGTGGATGCCCTTGATATCCAGCACACTAAAAAGATCAGTATATTTCTATCTCATTTTCTCATCCATATATCTATGTGTTTAGTTTAGACTTCCAGCATTTAATGTATGTTTCTTTTCAGGATATTTTTCATTTTATATTGGTTTGAATGCAGTAGAGCATTTTGAACTCCACTTCTTATCAAGTTTATGTTTAGTAGTATTAATCACTTCATTTTGTGTATGGCTAAGTTCTGATAGTGATTCTTGGTGCATTTGTTTGATGTTTATGTTTGTCTGAACACTGGTGCATGTAGGATGATTGTGTTATGTCCAGCAAAAACTTGATTAAAGGCTCAAGGCTACAACATGTCGAACGCCAGCGGGCACTTTAGGTGGTGTTTCTGCATCAGGCCTGCATGCCTAATTTAATTTGGACTATATTTATCTGATAACTTTTAGCGCACTGGCATAGCATTTTCTTCCTGCACTAAAATTTTAAAAACATATGTCTGATAATGCAGAAATTGAATGGAAACAAAATATTTGTGATTTCTGCATAATGAATTAAAATTTAAGTGAATTTGCACAGTGTTATACTTATATGATTGTGGAGTAGGTTGCACTAAGAGTCAACATTTGTATGTAGAAGCAAAAGTAAACAGCATAGTAAAACAGTCGTATATATTTACCTTTATATTCAGGTGTTCATGTATTTTCAATTTTTTCATGCTTGTCATTATTCAATTGCATTAATCACAGTCCGGATCTGTCTGCCTGAGGTTTTGTCTGAGAGTCAGCTGTCCATAGGTTTACACTACATATTAGGTTCCTTACACCAAGTGGATATTTGTTTCATTGTCTTCCTGTATATCCCGGTCAATGTTGAAAGGCCCTCGTACCAGTCCAATGACTCATGACCCAGTAGGCTTGATTGGATATGATCGTTATATAGCGGTACAGTATATGCGGTTGTCATCTGCAGGAATAAAGTAAGGAATCTTTGTCAAACTAGTTGTTTGTTTGTGGACGCTTTCACGAAGGATGAATATTGATAGGTGGAACCAGTAATTCAGAAAGTGTGGAAAATTCAGATGGTGTCATACTTGATGATACGCTGAGCATGTTACATAATGCATGATTGAATATATTTACTTCAAATAAACTTGTCCTCTGGATCTGGACAAAGATGCCTGTTCTAATTGAATTGGAGAGTAGGATTCAGCTAACCAGTTTTCCTAGACTGTATTCTAACCAGTACTACCTGACACTTCTCAAGAAAGATGACCTCTGAAACATGTTGAGTAAAATCAATATTTATCTTTAAAGGCTGGGAATCGAATTGTATGTGTCACTTTACTAATCCCCTTTTGATCACATTCTAACAGCAGTTCTGTTTTCTCTTTTGCGAGGTCAACTGATGTGGATACAATGGAATGATGGTGATATGTGGATGCCCTTGATATCCAGCACACTAGAAAGATCAGTATATTTCTATCTCATTTTCTCATCCATATATCTATGTGTTTTTAGTTAGACTGTATGTTTCTTTTCAAGATATATTTCATTTTATACTGGTTTGGATGCAGTAGATGCATGTCGGACTTCACTTTTTATCAAGTTTAAGTTTAGAAGTACTGAGAATTTTTTCATTATATGATTAAAAAACAACAACAAAGAATAACCAAATAAATAATTCTTCTGGTAAACATGATAATATATCACATTAAAGCTAATTTGCAAACAAGGGAAGTAATCTCCTAATCAGTTCATTTTGTGTATGGCTAAATTCTGATAGTGACTCTTGGTGCATTTGTTTGATTTTTGTGTTTGTCTGAACACTGGTGCATGTAGGATGATTGTGTTATGTCCAGCAAAACCTTGATTAAAGGCTCGAGGCTACAACATGTCGAACGCCACCGGGGCACTATAAGGTGGTGTTTCTGCATCAGGCCTGCATGCCTAATTTAATTTGGACTATATTTAACTGATAACTTTTAGCGCACTGGCATAGCATTTTCTTCCTGCTATAAAATTTTAAAAACATATGTCTGATAATGCAGAAATTGAATGGAAACAAAGTATTTGTGATTTCTGCATAATGAATTAAAATTTAAGTGAATTTGCACAGTGTTATACTTATATGATTGTAGAGTAGGTTGCACTAAGAGTCAACATTTGTATGTAGAAGTTAAAGTAACCAGCATACTAAAACAGTTTATATATATTTATACTCAGGTGTTCATGTATTTACAAATGTTTTATACACAATGTTTCATTTATATGAGTCAGCTGATTCAGCTAACCAGTTATCCTTGCCTGGCTTCTAACCAGTAATGAGTTAAGGAGACAATGGCCTTGGTTTCAATTGATACCAAGGTCAAGTTCTTCTTCATTTGAACAGCATCTTGAGGGGGGAAGATGGACCCAGTCTGACGCCAAGATCTTGGTATTTTCCGTAAATTGTAGTTATGCCCCTTTTGAACAAATGGGGGTATAATGCTTTGCACATGTCAGTTGGTTCTTTTGTTCCTTTGGTAATCAAACCTTGTTCAGCCAATTCGATTTATTTTTCCACTTGATTTGATGGTTGGTCACATATAGATAGATGACCCCTGTTCATAATTAAAGCCTATCAATGGGTCAAAGGTCAACTATCCATTTGCCCTTTAGTGGGCATCGGCGTTTTACCAACACTCATCATTCAAAATCGCATTAGTACCCTTATTTAATTGGAGGTATTTCCAGTAACTTTAAAAACTTAGATTGTAGATTTTTTATTGCTTTATTTTTAAGAGGTCAATTTGGAATTTTCTCATTTTTTGTTTCCTGATTACTTTAAAGTACACTTATTTAAACTTAAGATA
Source organism: Lutraria lutraria (assembly GCA_964023205.1). NCBI lineage: Eukaryota > Metazoa > Mollusca > Bivalvia > Venerida > Mactridae > Lutraria > Lutraria lutraria. Next base: position 37,143,678 of record OZ026833.1, read on the forward strand.
TATATTGATTAACTTTAAAAAAGGTTCTTTTTCTTAGCTTTATATTGCATTTGTAAATTCAGAAATTTCTGAATATTTGTTTCCCGAATTACTATATGCTCTATGCTTGTTGTTAATATTTCTTAGAAAAAAACCTCCTGTCTCATTGTTCATGCGTGTTTATTGATACATTTCTTATGTCCAATGTATAAAACAATTTTCTATATTATTACCGGGTATACATATGTCAATGTTATACAAATGTATATGACTATTAATTTCATATTGTTTGATTGTATAGCATGAAATATTTGCCTTTTTGGGTGGTAGCATATTAATAAGGATGCTTTATAGCTAAGAAGACGACTACCTACCCGTAGCTACTTTCACAAAACTTCAGTCTTATATGCAGCAGTTATTTCTATTAGTTAAACTTTCTCAATTTGAAATTATTTATATTTTTTGTATTTTTTTTACAGTTCTAGTTATGCCCCCCTTTTGAAGAAATGGGGGTATATTGCTTTGCACATGTCAGTCTTTTATTGCTCGTTGGGTAATCAAACCTTGTCCGGCCAATTCGACTGTGTTGGCCCCTTAGGTTTTCACTTGGTTTGATGGTTTGTCACATATAGATAGATGACCCCTGTTCATAAATAAAGTTTATCAATAGGTCAAAGGTCAACTATCCATTTGCCCTTTAGGGGGCTTGGTGTTTAACCAACACCTCATCATTCAAAATGGCGTTTAGTACACTTATTTAAGTTAAATGTATATCCAGTAACTTTAAAAATCTTAGATTGTTGATATTTTGATAGCTTTATTTTTAAAAAGTCAATTCGGAATTTTCTAACTTTTTGTTTCCTGATTACTTAACAAAGTACACTTGTGTAAACTTAACACATATTGATTAACTTTAAAAAAAATAATACATGTAGTTTTTTTTTCTGAGCTTTATTTTGTAGTTGTAAATTCAGGATTTTCTCAATATTTGTTTCCCGAATTACTATATGCTCTATGCTTGTTGTTAATATTTCTTAGAAAAAACCCTCTTGTCTGTATTGTCTACTGTATTGTAATCATTGTTCATGTGTGTTTATTGAAACATTTCTTATGTCCAATATATAAAACAATTTTCTATATTATCATACATCTGTCAATGTTATAGATGACTATTAATTACATATTGTTTGATTGTATAGCATGAACTATTTGCCTTTTTGGATGGTAGCATATTAATAAGGATGCTTTATAGCTAAGAAGAAGACTACCTACCCGTAGCTATTTTCACAAAACTTCAGTCTAATATGCAGCAGTTATTTCTATTAGTTAAAATGTCTCAATTTGAAATTATGTATATTTTTTGTATTTTTTTACAGTTCTAGTTATGCCCCCCTTTTGAAGAAATGGGGGTATATTGCTTTGCACATGTCAGTCTTTTATTGCTCGTTGGGTAATCAAACCTTGTCCGGCCAATTCGACTGTGTTGGCCCCTTAGGTTTTCACTTGGTTTGATGGTTTGTCACATATAGATAGATGACCCCTGTTCATAATTAAATTTTATCAATAGGTCAAAGGTCAACTATCCATTTGCCCTTTAGTGGGTATCGGTGTTAAACCAACACCTTATCATTCAAAATGGCATTTAGTACCCTTATTTAAGTTAATGTATATCTAGTAACTTTAAAAACTTAGATTATTGATTTTTTTCATAGCTTTATTTTTAAAAGGTCAATTTAGATTTTTCTAACAATACACATAAACAAACATACACGTATTCCGTAATAATCAATATTGTTGTAGTGCGTTAATTTCTTCATTTACAAGTAGATATGTATGAAGTTTGATCGTGTATATGAAGACAAATATAATATGTAATATATTCTCATTTCGTTTTGAAAGTAAAAACTCAACCGAAAACATTAGAGATTTGGCCGTATGATCGCTCATTTTATTATTCGCTACGTGCATAATAATCAATTGAATTTATGGATTGATATTTTGCATTAGATATGCATAACAGGATTTAATTACAAATTATACAAATTTAATAAGTTGCGCGTGTTCGTTACACATTATTATTTTAGTCGTATGCAAGGGCATTATTATTGAATAATATTATATAGATTGATATTCTTTTAGAATATGCATGATGTGCTTTTTCATAGACTATACTCATTTCAGGAAGGCATTGATTAGGGCGTTAGAGTCGAAACACTGTCTATAAGTAAATGAATTCCAAACATTTTAATCATAGGTATTGACCGTCTGCGTAATTTCCAAGCAACCGATGCACATTATATATAAATGAATACACACAGATTCCGTGTTATAAACTTCATTTCAAAATGGAGAACTGATTTGAATGCTATTTAATTTGTATAAAGAATGTATAGCACTCTTGTTGTGTACAAAAATCTCTTCATACAAGTTCATTATTTTGTTCATATTCATGTAAATGTCAATCATGTTTCATTATTATGAATAAATGTTATGTAAATTATGTTTTTTGTTTGTATTTTCTTGACAGTAATATAATGTACAAGTGAAATGATGCCTTGTGTTGGAGTAATGATTAGTTGTGTGCAAACTTAACACTTTCGATAAGTTACCACCTATATTTTTTTAATATTATTTTTTACAAAGTGTTCTTATCTTCGGGTTTTCATTTAAGTTCCTTCTTTCACAGATATCAAAATAGAGTGAGTTTGAAAGGAGGCAGAATTTTATGTATCAACAAATATTTAATACCAATGATCACAAAGGCACTTATGACAAGTTATAGTACTGAAAAAAATAGGTGGTAACAAAGCAATTTTGTTAAGTACATGTATATTATACTATTATCTAGATACAATACAATTCTGTGAACACATTGACAAAAAGCAAACATACAAACAAAGAAATTTATTCAATAATATTGCTTGCATTTAGTTACATCCGGATGTCACAAAACATCACATTTGAGAAACAGTTAATCTACTGATTATAATAAAGTTCCCTGTAATAAAAATCATGAGTTTTACAAGGATCCTTTCAAACAACGCAACATAGAAATAAGTCCAGATATTAGCATTTCCATATCCTTCAGTGTAAATTTGATAGAAATATAAATATTTCTAGAATAAGAGTAAATGCAAATGTATTTTCCACAAATACCACAATTACTTTTAAAAATTCTCATACAAGTGCCATTCTGAAAGTTCTGATAATGGGTGCGGGCTAGTAAAACCTACTCAAAATGGTCTATATCAGTCCTTCTAAGTACTCCACCTTTACCTGTATACACTTTTTCAAACATTTGATCGATTCAGAAAATATCTTTTTATGGTCCGATTTTGGGTATAGTGCTGCATGGTGCACTGAAATAAGGCACTTCCAATAGCTGAGCGGGTCTCTAACTTCCGCCCTCTAAGGCACTGTTTGATGTACGGGTCCTGCCAGAAATCACCAAGTGCCAGATCTGGACTGCATGGTGGATGTTGCAAAGTATGAAATCCATTGGCTTTTTATTTATTTATTTATTTATTATTATTCATATTTTAACTATTTCTCAAACATGGTACATAGGAAATATATTACACAAAATGGGCATATAAAGTTAGTGTTCAAACAAACAAAAAATATTACTGAATATACAAATTGAGACTGTAAAATTATTAAAGGTAAATAATCAGAAAAAATTGAAACCATGTCAAAAACGTTAAAATACAAGGATAACACAAAAAAGGAAGTAAATCCTTATTTCCATTGTGGTCCTTTATAAAATTATATGTAAATAACCAAGAAAACAACAACAAATTATATTAATATGAAAAAAAATACAAATTTATCTTACATTGCCAGCTTTGAAGGCCTAATTTACAAAGTAGCCTCCCTTGATTTTCGGTCGAAGGGAAGCTTGTGATCAAATTTCGATTATGTCCCTTAGATAAGGACCCTAGATAAACCATTTAAGACCCTAGATAGCACTGAAATCAGTAGAATCACGGTTCATTAAGCAAGACGCGCATTGCGCCCGCAGGCATGATCTTATCAGTGGTTCATCAAATACAGTAAAACAATGACAGAAAGTGATATCATGAAGAACTTGACTTATACTTGTATTATTTAACGTTATTTGTTAGTTGTTGAGTAACTACAGCCAAGCTTAACATGTTTTATAATAAAATACCATTGATGCACGCTTTATTATATTTATTCTGCTAATAACAAGTTTTCTTTGACAAGGTGAAAATTTAGTTAATTCTAATTTTGTTAATATATGTATATAAATAGATTGTAAAATCCATTCTGTTTCATTTATTCTGATTTTTATCGACAAATGTTACTTTAAACAGCGTCAGATCCAGGATTTCAGGGGCATAATATTTTGGAAAGTATGCTATTTCATTGAATGATTTTTCATTTCTTTAGGAGGGGGGGGGACTGAATTCGCTTGTGTTAAACTAGTTTATATTTTATCGAGTATAAATTCAGATATATCAAGGACTTATATACATACATGTATGTATATATATGTCCTTGGATATATATAACATCCCTTTTAGATGAATAAACTGTAAAAAAGTCTCTGATCAAACCACTAAGTCTAACAATCATATTTTGGCTTAAAATAAGTTCGATGTTAATTATCATAGTAAAATATGACATGTCTAAATATAATACATGTGCCTGGCATAATTCGCATCATTTTTTACCAATTTAAATAGCATGTAGTAATAAAATCCAATACAGGTCATGGTTCAGTGAGCTAATTATATATATTGCACTTACGGTCAGTATTAACTGGGACCATTATACACATGTATATTGATAATCACGTTAATTGGCGATGTAATCTGCATTCATCTGCATGTTGATCCGTCTTACCAAGGACTTGACTTATATAAGTCCTTGAAATAACTATAATTATCATGTAGGTACCTTATTATGAGAAACAACACGTTTCCAAAACTGGTCAATTCAGATCGCACATGGAAGCAAGAAAATGTTAGAAATATTAATACATTAATATTCAATATGAATCAGCAAAGAATCTAGCTTGTGCACGTAACTGGGAAAATGTGATGCTAAAATTACAACATGGATTTCGTGGTGTTTGAATATCCGCTATTATGTCTAGTTATAGAAATTTCTTTGTATGTTAATTCACAATGTATTTATAATCTGGACCGGCAAGGATAACTTAAATTTGTAACGATCAAGGAAGCAATACGATAGAATACAACATAATTGAAATTTATATCATTATAAGAAGAAAGATGCAAAATTGTGCACATAACAGGGAAAATATTGTACTTATATTGCAAAATGACTTTCTCGGTGCTTGAATTCCGCCATCTTGCATAGTTTTAGGAATTTTCTTGTATGTTAATACATAATGTTTTTATAAATTTTGACCGACAGGGATAATTTTGTAACGATTAGGGAAGCAAGAAGATAAAATACAACATAATCTAAAATTATATCATTCAGTATACATCTTAATATTGGCGCCCATTTTATTTTGGCGATATTGGCAGTCAGCATCGAAACCCCCAAATCTAGACCGCGCCAATATAAAACCACGCCAATAATGAACACCGCCAATTAAAACTTGTTTACTTTTATCAGTTAAAGTACGAGGGTTACATGCATTACGTTTATTGCCTTAAGGTAAATCATAATTGAAAGAAAGTAAAATCTATACGATTCAAACGATACAGCTTATTTGTCACACCATATAAAACTTATGTCGTCGGCACGTATAAAAAGACTAAACTAACCCGATATAATAACAATATTATGTTCTATATTGCTCTTATTGTCATGTAAAAACATAAATTGAGTAAATAAAAGTTTGAGTTTGAGTTAATTTAGAATAAATTGTTGAAACAAATAATTACTTATAGCCATTGTGTTAACTCGTGTTCGATCCCAACTAATTACCAACACTTTGGTTTTCATGTATCTTATTCTTGCTGTTTATACATTCCTCACTTGATATGATAGTAGTTATGAAGATATTTAGTAAAATAGTCTAATTATTCCCCTTGAAAATGGTGGAAACTTATATTCTTAAAACAAGTGTTTTAATTTTGGCGCTTAAGAAGACAGGACATGGTTTTATATTGGCGGTTGGATATGAAACCGCCAAATATAGAATCTGCCAATTCATTAACATCTTAAAAACACCAAAGTTTGCACCCGCAGAATAAAAGAAGTATACAGTATGTGTTTTATTAGAATCATATAAGCTGAGTTACATGCTCATAATCAGAACTTTTAAAATGGCCTTGGTACATGTGGACAACATAATTAATATTCTAAGTTGAAGACACTGACTCAACCTTTAATCAAGGCAGTACTCATGAGGTTTTAACATAAAAAGCTGCAACTCTGAATATCAAATCTAATCTCATCATCATCATGAGCAGAAACAATTATTAAAAATTCTGGAATAAACAATGAATCAACAGCAGTCAGTCTATAAATAGGTCAACAGCAAATAACAAACATTTCAAATTAATCATCAACGTCAGCAACAGTAGCAATAACAAAGCAACTATCACAATGATAACAGTAGCAGTGAGCAAAGAGGAATATACACAACATATATTATACATATAAGCAGCATAATCCCAAATGATGAACTTAATCATCATTAGCAACAACAACAACACCAGTGGTCCATCAGCAACAACAGCAGCGTTCTTAAACAATCTTCAGCAATGTAAAAGGCCTGAATGAACTTGACAATCAGATTTTCAGATTACCCAACCCGTTTTCAAGTAATTTATAAAAGTCAATATTTGGACAAAATACGACCGAGTTATTAAAGTTTGGGTAATATTACATGTGAAAAGGGCAAAATTGCCGAAAAAAACAATTCCTGACTTCGAGCTCCTATGAGTCCGACAACGACCTGTGAATGATCAAAGATCAGCTAAGTCCATTTTGTAGGGTGAGTGGCTTTTCGGAACGTTTCGTAGGTTTCCGTAATATATGAATATCAGTTATTTGACCGTCATAGCTGAGACTATGTGCGTAGCGTGATCGGTAAAGGCGCCAACCATTTTACTTTTGAAGCCTGGTAGTCAAGATGCTATGGGTTCGAAACACATATGAACGTTTTTCCTTTCCATTTTTGTTTGATATTTGGCATTTTATTATTGCAAAATTTTATTTCAATATTTGAAATGAATTGCATATGTATTTCATTTAATTTCATTTCAGGTAATTTCATGAAATTTCAATTACTGCGTTCATTAGCAGTATCTGTACTTGAGCCACTGTCAGAATCTAATAATTTGCTTCATTATATTAAGTTATATAACAGCAAATAACAAACATTTCAAATTAATCATCAATGTCAGCAACAGTAGCAATAACAAAGCAACTATCACAATGATAACAGTAGCAGTGAGCAAAGAGGAATATACACAACATATAGTATACATATAAGCAGCATAATCCCAAATGATGAACTTAATCATCATTAGCAACAACAACAACACCAGTGGTCCATCAGCAACAACAGCAGCGTTCTTAAACAATCTTCAGCAATGTAAAAGGCCTGAATGAACTTGACAATCAGAGGCTACGACAACAGCAGCAACATCAGCAAAATTAAAACCGAAGTAAAAACAGAACAAACTCCAGTAACAGCAATTAAAACTGATTTTATGCAAAAACACAAAATCTCATCATTGTAATATGTAGCAGCAAGAACCATAATAACAAAAATACAACACCAACTCAACATCAGCAGCAGACAAAATTACGGTAAATCATATGCATTCAAAAAAATAATTTCATACTTTCTCATAAGAAATATCCTACAAACATCATCATCATCATCAGCAGTAGCATAAGAAATATCCTACAAACATCAGCAGCAGCAGCAGCATAAGAAATATCCTACAAACATCAGCAGCAGCAGTAGCATAAGAAATATCCTACAAACATCAGCAGCAGCAGCAGCTGCAGCATAAGAAATATCCTACAAACATCATCATCAGCAGCAGCAGCAGCATAAGAAATATCCTACAAACATCATCATCAGCAGCAGCAGCAGCAGCAGCATAAGAAATATCCTACAAACGTCATCATCATCAGCAGCAGCAGCAGCATAAGAAATATCCTACAAGATCATCATCATCAGCAGCAGCATAAGAAATATCCTACAAACATCATCATCAGCAGCAGCAGCATAAGAAATATCCTACAAACATCATCATCATCAGCAGCAGCAGCATAAGAAATATCCTACAAACGTCATCATCATCATCATCAGCAGCAGCATAAGAAATATCCTACAAACATCATCATCATCAGCAGCAGCATAAGAAATATATACAAAAATATACATTAATCTTATACTAGTCTACTGAGTGATATGAATGAAGTAAAAGTTTTATATTCATTATTTATATACAAAATATACATTAATCTTATACTAGTCTACTGAGTGATATAAATAAAGTAAAAGTTTTATATTCATTATTTATATACAAAATATACATTAATCTTATACTAGTCTACTGAGTGATATGAATGAAGTAAAAGTATTATACGCATTATCAATATAAGAAAAATATTTATTAATTTATACTACTTCATTTTTTACTTTATTCATATCACTCAGTAGACTAGTATAAGATTAATGTATATTTTTGTATATAAATAATGAATATAAAACTTTTACTTCATTTATATCTCACTGTATTACGAAATTAATGCATATTTTGTATATAAACAATGTGTATAAAGCATCTACTCAATTCATATCATACAGTAAACATATGCATATTCAAATTAACTGACTTGTTTATGTTCTATATACATTGGACAATTTACTTCTGTCAATTCTTACCATTTATACAAATAAGATTAACTTTCTAAACAAGCTCCACAAAAGAAATTATATTGGCTGCGCCCTTTTTCAATGTCCAACCGAACTTTGTTTACAATTGCCTGTTTCCAAGTGCAATACTTAAAAAACCTATAAAAGACAGAAAACAATAAGACAGAATGTATTCAGAACATAAATGCATGTCATACAATAATCATCTGTATAAGAAGTCACAAACTCTACATGCTGTACTATGATTACATGAATCACATCAGACAATATTCATGCACGTGATAAAAAGTAATTAAATAATTGCCTGAGATAATATGAATGAATAGAATAAAACTTTTACTCCATTCATATCACATAGCAAACATGTACAGATTAAAATAAAACTGACTTGTTTAGGGTCTATATATATTTGACCATTTACCATGTTTGCATCCAAGAAACATGTTTTCATAGTTTTTAACGAGTCATTGTATACACGAAAATGGACTTAGATAGCTTGTGAAGCATGTCAGTAAACTCTATCACAACGTTTTCAAATGTTGTGTTTTAGTATGCATGAAAAAATGTTATGAAATAGCTGTGAAATCTTACCATGTATACAAATAAGCTCAACGTCCTATGCCAGCTCCAGAAAAGAAATATTGACAGTTGCGCACGTTTTCTAGGTCCCACCGCACTATGACTACAATTGCCGGGGTTTCCGGTACAATATTGCGCCGCGTTGTTACTGTGAGAACCAGCGGGGTAGATAAAAAACTGACCGCGCCAAGGGGAGTCACTCTTGGCGTTTGTTGCGGATAACATGGCGTATGTCACACCTTCTCTTTTTTCAGATTACCCAACCCGTTTTCAAGTAATTTACAAAAGTCAATATTTGGACAAAATAGGACCGAGTTATTAAAGTTTGGGTTAAAAAAAAGGGCAAAATTGCCGAAAAAAACAATTCCTGACTTCGAGCTCCTATGTTTAAAGGGCGATGGTCCGGACAAGCACTCTTTGTCAATGTTTCGATTTACTTCCCTTCATTTGGACATCGTTTTATAAGGTTCATGTTTGGCATGTGTGGATGATTGGATTAGGTATTAAATACATAACAAAAGAAAGAATGTGCGATAAATACAGTAAAAAGATGTTTGCTTTTGTGTGTAAGAAGGATTCGTGAAACACGTTTTTATCCAGAGTTCACGAAATGTGTTGATAGAAAATAGATTGTATTTATACAAAGTCTTCTGTGCTAAAATTATTGGTGTGTTATATTGTGATTTCTATGACGTCAAATATACTATGTTTTAATAAATCATGTAACTCAAAAAGGGACGAAAGTGAACACGCTTTATACGTGTACATGTATAGGTATGTGCGATATTTTGTCAATGCACAAAAATGAGTTAAAGAATCATATAACACTGAAAATTACATTTTGGTCAGTTGTTTGGACTCGTTTTTTTATTCGTGTCATTTAAAATCTTACACATATATATATGAAAAAAAAAAACAGAACACGGGTTGCCATAAGAACGTCCTAAACAACTATATCTACAAATATATCAGTTACATATGTACTTAGCAATGCGTCCAACCCTATTACAGAAAATATTGCTGGAACAATATAAAGTTGACGGTAGTTAGACCTATACAGAAAATGCAGTTGATTCACTTTTTAATACATATCAGCTGACCTATTATTGCTGGCATTAATACTTTTCTAGCGAGGTAATGGCGAAGTTGGCAGGGGTCAAATAAAAGAAATCTGAATAATTGGGGCTTTTTAGACGTTACGTAACGTAACATTCAATTAGAGCGTTCTATGCTGCAGATTCCTCCACTTCTGCTGTAAAGCCTGTGTCAAATCTTGAATATTGTTAATTTGGCGGTTGGCCCTCGCCTTACGACCCAGCTCATCCCAGATGTGCGCTATCTGGTTTAGATCAGGGGAAACCAGACCATGGAAGTACGGCGACGTTGTTTGAACCAGGTATTGAGTTGTGATTCTGGCTGTGTGAGCATTGTCTTATTACACCTGTGCCATTGTGGCGAATGAATGGGATAGCTTGGGGATTTAGAACATCAGTAACGTACCGCTGTGCATTGGGGTTGTCCTGTATCACTACCAGCTCAGTCTTACTGTTACCCATGATCCCGTCCATACCATTACACTCCCATCCCCGTATCTGTCCGATTCAACTACACAACAATCTGCAAAAATCTCGTTTTACGACTGTAGGTACGTAGCCTGCCATTTGCATGGCTAAGTGTGAACCTAGATTCGTCAGTAAAGAAATCTCGGTTCCAATCAACCCGCCTCCAATTCAAATGACGTCGTGGCCACAATAATCTAGCACCACAGTGACGTCGCTTCAAAATTTGACTTACGACTTTGCTAACCCTAGATAACGTTTTGATGATTGCCAGATATCGTAACAGAAGCTGAGTGATGATCATAAATAAATCCAGTGGAGTGATGATGATGGAGTTCTCTTGTACAGTATAACAGAAAACCATTTCATTTACAATGCCTACTTAATGTAAGCATAGGCACATGACTTTATGCCAATTTTATGTAAGATTTATATTCAAACCTGTGTTTTCGACCACCTCCGAATATAGGCCACCCTATGAATAAAAGCCATTCTACTGAATACCGGCATTGTTTATTTAAAACAAAACCTTTGAATAAAGGGGCACGTTTTGTCTGTTCCGAGAGTGGCCTTAGTTAACAGGTTTGGCTGTATATTGGATTTGATAGTCAGAGATATAAATAAACCCAATATAAAGTATGCAGCGACAAAACAACAAAGTTCGCTCTGCAACCAATGTTGGCCCTAAACAGCAAAATCAGGGTCTAAATTGTTCTCGGGAAGCATCTGAAATGTTCCGCCATGACTCTTACAGGCATCACTGACCTAATTACGCCAACTGATCACTGATTCAGCCAATACTGCCCTAATGATCTATATAAAAACTCATTCTTCCCAGCCTCTGGAACCAACTACCATTGACCCAGCAATTAACAGCTTCGAGGAGTGCTTGGCTAAATGTAGTAACGGCGCATCACATATTTTCTGCTTTTTCGTTCACGCCTCACAATGGCATGTACATATTATGTCGATACTCCAGAGTGAGTCCTGCAGTTACCGGGAACAAGAAGAAAACAGCCGCGTACAATAGTCCTGAATTGTCGATACCAATTGGCAATTCATTATTAAATACTTATTTTTTAATAATTATAAATTCTTGTGACATATAAATAACGACATGACATTCTTGTTGTGTTGTAACCAACATTTGATATTGATAGCAAGTGTAAGTTTATTTTGAATAAATAAATGTCAAACTTATACTGCGAAATGTCTTTATAGTAATACCCCTGCGTCACAAAGTGAAATAGTGCTATACAAGAATCAGGAGCGTTATCCCATCCCATATCCCATCCACCTACATAAAGTTTATTTTTGAGGATGTAAGAGGAAACCAACTATATATTTCTTGGCCTTAAGACAAGCGTGGCATGATGGGAGAATTGAAAAAACTTTTGTTTCAAATTTTAAATAAGCCTGTGTTGCGCGTACGACGTTGACTGAATTACTTTATTGAAAACATGTATACTTTGCACGTGTAAAAAGTGAAAATCATGGTTCCGCTTGATGTCAACCTCACACAGGTGTATTGACGATTGACCAGTGTCTCACATGTACATTCATTGGATGTGTAGCATAAATGAAGCCAAAGATAATCCGTTCAAAGAGTAGGAAGTTTCTACATTTGCTGAGTATAGATACTCACACTGAGGAGAAATGAAATTAATTGTTGCCAACATTTCCTAAATATTTTTAAGAGTTATACAAACTAGCTGTGTCCCTTTCTCACCTGAATCTTCATCAACCAGTTTGATATATAAAGAAATAGAAATACAATATTAGATTAAAAGTTTTGTTAAAAATATTACGACTTTTACATGTGTAGCCTATTTTGAAATTTAACAGTTTACAGTTTATTTATTGGCAAAACGGCAAAAGAATATTGCCTTTGGCCATTTACATAATAATTACAAGGAATATGGCCAAAACGTTTATATACATAATATTTCCATGTACATAATAATAAACAAAATGTTACATACAACAAAGTTACATATTTATAGTAGATTTAAATACAACAACTTTCATATATTTATTACACATAGACGAAGCAACTATATGATGTTCAGAGCGGTTTCTCGTATTTTAAAAGATTCAAAAAGGTATTTTGCAGTATTATACACCAATCGTTTATTCAAACTTGACATAAGATTTACAAATTTGTGTATGTTGGACCAATTTGTGTATTTAGGTAAATATTTAGTACGCAAATGGATATATTTGGAACAGCACATAAGAAAATGGTACTCTGATTCCACAAAACCCTGAGAACACAATTTACAAATACGATTATTTCTTTCTAAACCAATATATCGACCACGTTCAATTTCTAAAGAATGTGAACTAAGACGGAATCGTGTGAGACATTTACGTATAAAATCATTTTTTATATAACAGAGATAATTTTCAAATTTATATTCTGTTTTAAATTTTCGATAGTATTCTAGTTTAGGTGCGAGTTGTATAGATTCATGCCAATTTTGCAAATATTGATCTCGAATGCGTTGAGAAAAAATGCGCTTATAATTGTGTTCAGTATCAAAATTATCCCATATATAACTATAGCCAAGTTCATCTAGATACGATCTTAGCTTACTTGACCAACTTTTATTAATATTAGAGTTTGCTAGATTCATGAAAGTACTGTTTATTAGTGAATTAGGTTTACTCATAATTTTGCACCAGAATCCAAGAGCACGTTCTTTGCATATTACGGATGGTGTAAATGTTCCGAGTTCGGCTAAGACAGCTAAATTCGAAGTTTGTTTTTTTACACCTAAAATTAATTTACAGTACTTAAGATAGATACGATCTACTTCTTTAAAATCATATATTCCCCAGATTTCAGAACCGTATAATATAATAGGAAGTACTAGAGAATCAAATAAAGCTAATTTAGTTTTAATATTAACATTGATTCTACTGAAAACAGAAAGAAGACTATAATACGCTTTCAGAGCTTGCTCCTCAAGTTTTAATACTGCATTTTTTAAATTACCCGTGTACGTAAAGCAAAGTCCCAAATAACAAAAATTATCAACTATTTCAATATTCTCATTATTTATATGCCATACATAGTTATGCCTTTGTTTTCGTTTTTCGAAGATTCAAATCTTAGTTTTGTTAACATTTATTTTTAGACCCCATTTTGTGGAGAATCGATAAACACTGTTTAAAAGCAACTGAAGACTATGGTGATCTGTTGTGAATAAAGCTATATCATCAGCAAATAGGAGTAAGTAAATTGAAAGCAAATTTATGTCGTTATCTGTTAGATTTTCAAAATCAATTATATCCTTAATATCGTTAATAAAAATTATGAAAAGCAAAGGTGAAAGTGGTTCACCTTGTTTAAGGCCCAATGTAACATCGAAAAAATCTGAAATTGGTACATCTGGTGACAGTCTTACACAAGATTTAACGTCGTTATAAATTGCTTTAATAATTCTTATCATTTTACAACTTATTCCTGTATCTACCAATTTAACCCACAGTGTATCATGTAAAACTGTATCGAAAGCCTTTTCATAATCTATGAATGCACAAAATAATAGATAAATTTTATTAGAAAGAACTTTTTGTATAACACAATGTAGAATAAAAGCACAATCTACTGTACTATGATTATCACGAAAGCCAAACTGACTTTCATTAAAAACGTTATTACCTTCACACCACTTGTTAACTCTATTTCTTAGACAGAGAGAGAATGATTTTGCTAGAACATTAATCAGTGTTATACCGCGGTAATTAGAGGGGTTTGACTTATCTCCCTTTTTATGAACGGGTACAGTTAAACCTTTCCTCCAAAGATCTGGATAAACACCTGTATTAAAGATATGGTTAAAAACAACAACAAGATATGGTGAAATAAATGATTTTGCATCTATGAAAAAATCCGCCACATTATTACTAAAATCACAACTTTTGTTACGCTTTAACGACTGTATAGTTTTTGATATTGTTTAAATATAATGTCGGTAAAATATATATTTTTAGATAAAACAGGGGGTTGTTTTGATTCTATGTTTCTATTAATTGCATTTTGACATTACATCGTACTTTGTTACCTTCTCCGGAATTAGCCATTTTGTTCTAAATGATCAATGACTGTCTTAAATAATGGCCTTTATTTACAGCAGGGCCATCATTCATTCGAGAATGTGAAATTTCATTAGTCAGTATCATCAAGCAATTAATGAATCTAAATGTACACCTGAATAGAACCGTCAAACCTCAGTAAGCTAGCTGGACAGCTTCCTCACTTTTTCAGGTCCTGTATGTAATTCGAAGTCATGGTAGTGAGGAGCTTGTGGTTACTAGGCAGAAAATGTAACCACGTGACCACTGGATCATCCGTGATATTGTGTTTGACCAGTTTAGAAGACTGTTTCTTTATAGTGTTTCATGGAAGAACGAGTTACATTGATCTTTATTTTTCAAAATAAATAAAGTAAAAGCAGTAACTGTTCACAACGTCAGCATGATAGCAATACACACCACTTAATTAGACTTTTATTACTTGCATGAGCGTGGACACGATATGAGTCATTCATCGTTTGTTCGAATATAAAACATGATTCAATTTTATACCTAACTTAAGTATGAAGAGCCGAAGATGGAATTTTCATTCTGCCATATCATCAAATAAAATCGCCTACAGTCAACACCAGACAACATCAACTACAGTCAACATCAGATGAGATCAACTACAGACAGCATCAGATAACATCAACTACAGACAACATCAGATAACATCAACTACAGTCAACATAAGGTTATATCAATTACAGTCAATATCAGCTAACATCAACTACAGTCAACATAAGCTAACATCAACTACAACCAACATCAGCTAACATCAACTACAGACAACACCGGATAACATCGTATACAGTCAACATCAGGTAACATCAGCTACAGTCAACATCAGCTAACATCACCTACAACCAACATCAGCTAACATCATCTACAGACAACACCGGATAACATCGTATACAGACAACATCAGGTAACATCAGCTTCAGTCAACATCAGGTAGCATTAATTGCATTCAACATCAGTGGACAGTGTATCAATTAAATAACTAAAAATACATGTACACATGAAAACTGAACTTACAAAGACTTGCACTGCAACATTGATCGGGCACTAGTTAAACAATGTGTAGGGCAGATGAAGAAAGACGTAGTACTTTGGTCGCATCAAAATCTCAGTTTTAATACAGAATAGATAACATAGACCAAACTTTACAGGATTGTTTTCAGGTATTGTCTATTTACGGTTGGATGACGGATGTAACCTATCATGTTTTATGTGGTTCTCGTATTGATAAGTTCAATGCATAATTACGTTCTTATGTACAGCACCTTGATTTTGTCCTTCTATGTTTTTGACAGGTTGACCACCTGAACATCAACAGAAAACATCAACATTATGTTGTCTGGACATAGCAATAGTCGCGTAACTTTGTCAACAACAGTTCAGAAAAATGATAAGAAAAAAAAACATAACTTATTCTGACTCTACAATTGCTCTAAGACAAACTACTTGATGGGGTAGACGAAACTGCGTAATCTTCATTCGTTCATACGATATGGTATAAACCATCTGTTTTAGTGGAGATTTTCCGTCCAGGACTGGGGTCATCTTCGATAGAGGATCCAGAAGGGTATACACGATTTCAGACTAGGGGGGGGGGTATTTAGGCAGTAGGCAGTAGGTGTGCCGTATATTGACAGACAAGCAGCATATAATGACACAAACATATAATAAAACAGTACCATAATGATTAATGAACATGTATATCATATAATAAATCGCCGGTATGACTAAAGTACGAAATGGAGATTTTATGGCAAAATGGGCGAAATGGAGATTTCCATAGGCAAAATGGAGATTTTCTTTGGCGAAATGGAAATTTTTATGAAGTATTACATCTTTAAATATGCTGGTATACAAAATGCAAATTTTTAAACAATATTATTCACATATATCGAGACTTCTAATGGTAAAATGGAAATTTGCTATGGCAAAATGGAGATTTCAGACGGCAAAATGGAGATTTGTGATGGCGAAATGGAGATTTCAGACGGCAAAATGGAGATTTTAGATGGCGAAGTATAAAACATGGCGCCCCTCTTGATTTTAGTGTAAATTTAAAAGAAAACATGGCCCCCCCTATCAACTTTTTAGTTTCTTATTGGATATTAATAATTTTGATATCATATTAAAGCTAACGTTCTGTAGTTTTAGAATATGTAATTAGATATAGAAATCCGTATTGTTTTTATGCATTTATTATTGGTTAAAGATAGGTAAAAAATCTATTTTTTTATCACAAAATTTGGTGTTCGGAAAACATGGCCCCCCATCTTAACTTTTTCATTTCGTAATATATTTTTTTAAGATTAATACTATTGGAAACCTTAAGCTCTCTAGTTTTCATAACCATAAACAAACTTAAATTTGAATTAGTAAAACGTTTTTTATCGCGAGTTGAATTCGACTCATATATTTATTTTTTTTATCGCCCGTAAAATTTGGTTCGGAAAACATGGCCCCCCATCTTATCTTTTTTATTTGTTAACATACATTTTTTAAATCTACATTAGTAAAAAGGTATTGTAATCTAGTTTTTATAAATGTAAAGATATTGAAAATTGATGGAGTAAAACGTGATTTACAACGGGTTAAAGTAGACGCATTTTTTCTTTTTTTTTCACGGGCCCGATAATCGGCTATGTGATATTATAAGCAGGTACAGTACATTAATTGTAAGTATACGTATTACAGTAACTGCTATAGAAAATTAGCGGCCAGACCAGATATAGTTAAATGATGGTTGAAGCTCATCATATTTTGGATAATTATTTCTTATATACATGTTCAACAAACATCTTAAATGTCATGAATACGAAGCTTAATTATCATTACTATTGTTTAACAAAAATTTGTCAATGTATTTGCTTTGATCCTGATAATTAACATTATTATCACATGTTTAAAGTGAAAGTTTGCTACTTATAATTCCAATTTAATTGTATCTAAGGTCACAATTTCATAATTAAGATATGATGATCATTGTAATCACAGTTTGGTGAACGGAATGCCTTTGATCATGATAATGAGTAATAATTTTAGTAGATTTGAAATTAGCAGAACAGAACAAATAATTTATTATCGCCAGATAACATAAATTAGTACTTAGAACTTAAGTTGTTCGAATAAAAAATATTAAAAATAGTGTGTTTTTTGTTTTACTGTCATATGTAATGTGTCTTCGTATGACTGGTTTCGATATTGACTTATCATAAAGTAATCATTTTGTGGAAAAAATCATAACGTTTAAATATGTGTCATATAATCTATCTAATCAGTCCATAGTTTTAAGGATAATATATGAGTACTTTCCAGTTTAGTTTACAAAATCCACAACTTTTGGTATATTCATTTTGTTTAGACGATTTTGGTATGTATATGTAAATAAACAGTTTTATCAGACTTTCTCTTACGTTTGCAAGACTATAAAACTAGTAACTGGATTTAAATGGTTTTCAATGATATTAATCTTGTCAAATAGTTGTTTTATGTTTCTTGTCTCTTATAATTCTAGACAGAATGACCACATTTTTTTTAATTAAAATATATATATGATACGATATTATATTTTTTATTTAATGTGGATGAGACCTAAAAACAACTAAAGAACAGAACATATCGTTAAACCTGTAAAGAAAAAAAACTTTCCAATGTACTCAATTTATAACCCCATTTACGCATGTGATTGCTTGAATATGCATGCTATTGTCAAATCAATTATACAATCACAGGATAATCCTATTACGGTAGTTGATTGCTTGTTTATTGCATAAGTGTGACACTTGATAACATGCCGATTCTGATTGACAGATCTGATAATTTTACCATATATAAGTTCAAATGACTTTTCCGCATATGAAATTAGTGTTGTGTGTGATAATTAAACTCATATTAAAAATAACTGTATTAAACATTTGATGAACAGAACAGAACATATCATTTATTCACTCAATACATGTACAAAACATGCAAATATGAGGTTTTTACAATAAAACAAAACAAATAAACGAGGCTATAGAATTTAGACATACTGAAAAATATACATTTGTCAAAGTATATCAACATAATATTTAACAATTTCAGCATATAGAAGAATTACATTATCACTTTTTGGATTATACATTATTTAGATTATGTTTCACTTAGTGTTGAATACTTTTGTTACATACTTGGAAATCTTCTCATATACACTTTAATTATTAGTTAAAATCATGACTGAGACCGCCATACTACATCACAAAACACACATGTACAACAAACATGGATTGTATCCATATAATTATATTGTTTATATATGCATATATTTCCTTGGAGTATTTCATGTTCTATTTTCATTTATATAATACATACATCAAAATTATTAATATTGTAATACTTTACCAACAAATATAGATATTTTCCAATACATACAAGTATATATCAAAATGATCAATCTAGCACGCGCATGATCTTACACACCGACGTGTACACTAAAAAGCCGATTATCGCGGCCCGTGAAAAAAAAATTAAAAAATGCGTCTACTTTAACTCATTGTAAATCGCGTTTTACTCCATCAATTTTAAATATAATTACACTTATGAAAACTATATTACAATACCTTTTTAATCATGTAGATTTAAAAAGTATATGTTTACAAATAAAAAAGATAAGTTGGGGGGCCATGTTTTCCGAACCAAATTTTACGGCCGATAAAGAAAATAAATATATGAGTCGAATTCAACTCACGATAAAAAACGTTTTACTAATTCAAATTTAATTTTGTTTACAGTTATAAAAACTAGAGAGCTTAAGGTTTCCGACAGTATTAATCTTAAAAAAATACATTACGAATTAAAAAAGTTAAGATGGGGGGCCATGTTTTCCGAACACCAAATTTTGTGATAAAAAAATAGATTTTTTACCTATCTTTAACCAAAAATAAATGCATAAAAACAATACGGATTTCTATATTTAATTACATATTCTAAAACTACAGAACGTTAGCTTTAATATGATACCAAAATTATTAATATCCATTAAGAAACAAAAAAGTTGATAGGGGGGGCCATGTTTTCTTTTAATTTTACACTAAAACCTAGAGGGGCGCCATGTTTTATACCTGCCCATTTTAGATTAAAAATAAATATTTTTAAAAAATGGAGATTTTAGACTGCTAAATTAATACATAATATATTATTATTAAGCAATATTTTTTTTTAGATTTCCAATGGCAAAATGGAAATTCATGATGGCGAAATGGAGATTATGGAGATTTAGATAAAAAATGGAGATTTTCGGTAGCTAAATGGAATAATTGATAAAATCTTCTACAGAGACAAGAAACTAAGTGGTCTGGACAACAACATGTTTGGTTTTATTTCCAAATTCAGCCACAGTATCACTGTCAATAGAACTATGAGTGTACATGGGTTTATGGGTTGGGTATTCTTCATTAATTTCATGGAATTCAGTTTTGGGTTTCTGACCTTTTATCACAGTAAAATAAAATTGAAGTTCTACTGATTGTGGGATATATGGAACTTTGTTTTAATTCTGCTATTGATTCTATATTCACATGAAGATCTTCAACAATTAGTTGGATTGCATTTAAATTCCGTTCAAAAGCACATCTAAACAAGGAGTTAATAATAAGAACATAATTTCCAAAATGCACTGAAGAAAT
This sequence comes from Lutraria lutraria, assembly GCA_964023205.1. NCBI lineage: Eukaryota > Metazoa > Mollusca > Bivalvia > Venerida > Mactridae > Lutraria > Lutraria lutraria. Next base: position 37,164,404 of record OZ026833.1, read on the forward strand.
AAAGGGATTGTTTGTTTTTATAGCCTTGATCAGCATAAACACTTTTTACAGGGAATGCTCTAAATGCTCTGATTATTTAATATTATGATTATGAAGAGAATCCAACATTTTCAGTATGACTTCCTAACTGATCATGATCCATATATAATATTTGTAACCTAGTTTTGATTAAGAGAATAATATGTGTATAAGGACTTTTCTATCAATTAACTTCCCTATCTGAGTAGGGAACCACTTTCAGAAATTTGAGGACCTTCTCTCATTTCTTTTATTACACTGATAAGTGGAAGAAAGCTAAGTTACTATAAACTATCATGCCAATTAGCTATTTGTTAGATGATTGGTAAAAGCAATTGTTTGAAGAAATATTATCTGTGACACTCAAGACAGATTTTGAGTTTCATATTCAGAATTAAATTGGTAAAGTACACATTTGTTGAATTTGTCCTTAATTTGCATTAATTTAGTTCATAAACTTTAAGCATGAAAATATGTCTAATTTGAAACATATACTCGTATATATATATAGTTTTGCCCTAAGATCTTTTCAATAATTAACTTTCAATGCAAAACTATATCCTACTTAATTGACATAGTTATAGTTTAATTTGCACATTTTTTTCAGTGTAAAACTATGGCTAACTTAAATAAATGATTTAAAACACATAATTAAGAATTTCACACAAAAAATAGTGTGATCTTCAAATATTAATTAGCAATAAATATAAAAGAATTATTGTAAAATGTCAAAAAGGAAAAAACTAGACAGTTTTTCCTCTCTCCTGAAATTTTTTTGAAAACAGCATGTAGTTTTGCAGCTGAGCCATCAAAAGGTCATTAAATAGGGTATTTAATCTAAATATGACTGTGAAATATGTAAATATAATAATTCCGTTTAATGTATGCTAACAATTTACGCACGATACATAAACTCATAAATTAGGCCGGTTAGTCATGATAATTTTACTTTCTGTTTGTTGTATTAACAGAGGTATAGCATGGTTAAAGAAAATGTATATGCCGAATTCTAGGGGCATGCCCTTCAGAAATGTTTTTACTCTGTGATTTTCACTGTCCTAAGATAGAATGTATAGACTGCAGCTTACACGCCTAATATTAGATACTTCTTAATATAAAGTTGCAAGTACTGTTATATATTGCTTTTCTGCATGGGTGTTATTCGAAGCAAGTACATTCACAACAAATATAATACAGGAATATATCCCATAATCGGAAGTGTATCTCGGTATATTCTGGTAATGGGGTATTCCGGTAAAACATGGGATCTTTAACAATCTTTTATTTTAACTATTCATACTTTTAACACAGCTTATCCAGAGGGATTCTGTAATAATCCTTGTTTATTTCAAAGCAACTGTTTTGTATTTGTTAATTTCCTCACTTTTGAATAAATCTAAATAGATTTAAATTACAGAATTGCAGTTTACCTAAGGTCAGATAGCTTAATTGGATAGAGCAACCTAGGCCAGTAATTGGCTATGGGGAGATTTGGGTTCGAATCCCAATCTGACTATCATAGTAACGGTAAACATTTTAAAAATTGGGAACTTAGTTTGTACAGTTTGTTTTTGACTTACAGAGGGCAGTGTAATTACAATGTACTTCAAATTTGAGCAGTGCTAATTAATTAAAAATTCCAACTACATGTACATCTAGCTTGAGACTAATTAAAATCCCATTTTCTTAATTTGACAAATGGATAAATCCCCGTATTCTAAATTAACTGGTCTAGTGGTCCCACAAATGATTTATGATGTTTAATGCTGTTAAATGCCACTAGCTGGAGATTACCAGGCAGAAGAACCATATCTTACAACATTGAAAATAGTATCCTCCAGAGAGTAGAATCATATATCCCTACCTTCCTCGGAGTCAAACTATCATCCGACTTAACCCGGAAACATTGCATATGCAAAATCACTAGTAAAGCAAATAAGATTCTTAACCTGCTTAGACGTCAACTATATATACGACTGCAACCAAGAAGTGAAAAAGAGAGCAATTACATCTCTGGTCCGACCACATCTTGAGTGTGTACTCTCTTTAATTATGGGACCCTTACTTAAACAAGATATCGCAACAGTGGAGAAAGTTGAACATAGGGGAGCCCGCTTTGTTACCAGAAACTATTCATATAGACACAGCGTAACATCAATGCTGAATGATCTCACCTGGCCGCCAAGACTAACATCCATTTACAAAGCAGTCATTGTCAATGAATCAAGATCTAGTCAACATTCCTGATTATGCTGTCTGCCCATTGCGCCATGGCACAAGAACACACATCCAAGCTATTGTTGAACATGAACACTACAAGAACAGTTTCTTCCCCTAGACTATCCATGAGTGGAATGTTTTACCACCCAGGACCTAGTGTCATGTTGTGATAGCCACTTCTGTAGACAACTTCAGTATTTTCAGTCAACAGAAATACACAGCCCAAGCAATACATGGGTTTTTATTTTTTTTAACTGTACATATGTTGCGTTTCCAGCATTTAGCCTTTGTGATGTTGTCACTTGTCAGCGATGCATTAGCCCTTGGCATTATTGACATCTAAATAAAACTTTTTTTACTTCTTTTAGCAAAGATATGATTCATATAGAAATATATAGAAGGTATGCATGCGCACAGTGCCTGAATTGAATATTTCATATTAAACTAAACATTGATTACTGTATTTTCTGTGATAAACTTTTCATTGTAGATAAATTCAATTGATTTATTTTTTACTTTTTGGCCTTTTTAGCTTTCTAGACGGACAGAAGGTTGTGAATGATTCATGTTTTGGTGCTTTCATTGCTTTGATTTTATTCGTCAGATTTGTTTCCCTAGACCGCTGCTGTACGGAACGGGAAGTCGGGAACCAGTTCACAAGCGTCCAGATTAATGGAAGTTCTTCCCATGTGTATCATACATGTACATGTATGTACAATTTTCTCCAGTTTATGAACAAACACCTCGTAAGTATTGATTGTTTCTGATGAAATGTGATGTATTTAACGATGAAATGTAATTGTTTACTAGTTTTATTTGTGTTGCAACTGCTAGTTATGTGAATGGCATATGTTTTCGCGAATTTACGATATTTATATATATAATTAATGTCTAAAGGCAGACAAGTAGTGGTGATACGTTAAACTGTATAGGTTGTAATGGGGTAAGTGTTAGTTACTCTTCTGCCTTTAGCCGTCTTAGTATCATTCCTTCTACCAACAGCGCGAATTCGGAAGGCTATCCTCACAGCCTTACAATTTTAAGATCTGCATATGATATGGTCAGTATATCTCGTTTACCGGTGTTATCCAAATAACGGTGCATCTTAAAATATCCCTAATATACACTCATCATGCATTTTAACTTAGCATTGTCAACAGAGTTTTTAAAAAAATATGTTTAGTATAAGTATGCATTAAAATTTAAGTTTTGTATTAAAAAAATACATGAAATATTAATGATTTAATTAAAATACGAAGCTTTTCCCTGAATAAATAGCCTCAGGGTACCAATTATCAGCAGTAATAATACATATTTGGCTAAATTTGGCATTGCACTTCGGTATATGGATCGATGATTGCTGATTGTTAAGAAATAAGCTTTCAAAATGACCCAATGCCAAAACTTGAGCCTCACATTCAAGCGCTGCAGAGCAGACGATCTTTTGGAAAAACCAAATTGATACATTGATTCAAAGTGCATAAAAAATGTAAAATTTCCTCAGTATTTGATAAGATAAAGGCAAAATGAAATATCATAAATGTGCATGAAAACATTATACAGTAAAACCCCGATTATCCGAAGTCGTCGGGACCGAAAAATTACTTCGGATAATCCGGGGTTTCGGATAATCCAGGGTAAGGGAAATCGAGACAATTGCAAGAAAATAAAGGGAGATCACTCCCATATATATATGGCGTTTACATATAGATATAATAACAACAAAGTTAATGCGTTATATTTCATAATTTATTTACAAAAAAATACATTTTACGACAAACATGTGTATGTTTAAGGTAAAACAAATGTATGAGTAGTTTATTACTTTGTACCATTATTAATTCGTCAAAGTCATGAGGAATCCAAAGTGAAACTACAAATACAATTGAATACCCAAACGGTAGCACATGTCATGTTAAAAGCACATTAATCCATCGATAAAATGATACCGTGAAATGAAATATACACGGGATATAGAAAAAGACCCTGTTTAAATAAATTACAAACTGAATTAAAATAAAAATCCAACGCGGAGTTTCATTTTATTGCTACAGTCACAAACACTTACGAGCGTCATACAAATCGTTGTCGTCCTAAGAATCGTGTTCGTATTCATTTTCCGAATATGGAATGATTTTGAAATCGAGTGCCGGTAATTTATAATGGTCATGTGTATTGTTTGTCAATTTAACAAACTTCGAAAAATTAAATGAACATTTTTAATGTTGGTTGCTTTTTCAAGTGAAATTATGATGCAATTCATAAATCAAAGGAAAAAAAAAAGGTGAATGATCTAACCCAGTCTGTATCGTAATAGGCTAATTTTGTTCCCATTACTGCAAACAATGATCCAAACCAACAATCCATTGTTCTCAGTGGTTTAATAATTTGTTGTTTACACCTTTTGACACGTTAAAGAAATCCTACAATGAACTTCTCTGATTGATCAGAGTTAATTGTCGACTTCGGATAATAGGTGCGAAAATACGCGTTCGGATGATTGTGGGGACCTGTTTATCACTTCGGATAAGCCATGGTATTCGGATAAGACGATTCGGATAATCGAGGTTTATTTACATTGAAATATATAGAGGGAAATTCGGGACCGAAATTTCACTTCGGATAAGACAAGGTTTTCGGATAATCCGAGTTCGGATAATCGAGGTTTTACTGTTCATGTTTTTCAGCACATTTTTTATAGTATGCATATAATTATAATTATGACAGGAACTGTCATAAATGTAAACATACTGGTTCCCAGGGAATTGGTTGAGCTTGACCTTAAACCTGATTGAATAATGTTGTTTCTGAAATTAATCGAGTTAGACTTGTCAATAAGTATGTAAAATATGCCTCATTGTTTAGTTACACCTTAACCCCGCCTTACAACCACCTCAAAATTACGACCACCCTGCTAATTTCAGTTTACCAGACCGACTGTCCAGTAAATTTCTTAGGTCTTTCTTGAAGTCTGGCCACTTGTGTATTTATGTGCCTATAATTGCCTAAAAAGTCTTCAATAACTTGTATAATTTACTTAATTCGATAGAAACAACAATAATCTGCATGAATGTGCTGAAAAAAATCTGTGTGAATTGTCAAATTTGAAATATTAAAACTTTTCGTTGCGTCGCCGTGTAATGAACGGTATCGACAGACTTAAGCCACAACCAAATCCAAACCGTATACAACTACGGTACCATCAGACAGTTCAATTCTAAATTTATCTTTATACTGCATACCTAGGATTAACAAAAAATTATTAAGTTTAACTTGCCAACGTTTTGTCCGGGCTGTATCTCCCTTATGCTTTGACATATTTGAAAATGACATTATTATTAATCACCATGAGACATTGTGTCACACTTAAGACCATGGCAAAGGATGTTAAAGGTCAATGATAGGGTCTATAGTTTGTGTCTGCTTCATAATTTTGTAGTATCCTGATGGATTTTAAAAATACTTGGAAGAAATATTTGCCATCATAAGACGATGTGTTATGTACAAGACCCAGGTCTGTAGGCTAAAATTTGAGGTCACACTTAGATGTCAAACGTCAAAAAAGTATTATATACCTTGTCTGCAATTTCCCTTATGCATTGACTTATTTGAAAATGACTTGACATAATATAATGAAACCATGTGTCCTGGGCAACATACAGATCCATATATCAAATGTCAAGATTACTCTGTATGGTCAAACATATTTTCCTTGTCTGGGCTGTACGTGACTTCTGTTGCATTCAAGGATTTTTAAATAAATTGTTGATGCTTTCGATGCATTAAGACCAAGAACAGTCTTCACGCTAACCCACTAGCCCACAGCCCGGGGCTAGTAAATTTCTTATCGGGCTAGTGAACTTTCTAAAAATGGCGTATTTGGGCTAATGGTAAATTGTCCATTTTCAATAGTCCACATATAATTCGGGCTAGTGCTTTAAAAAAATTAGTTCGAACACTGCAAGGAAGTATTTCTTATAGCTTTCACTTTTCAACAAACACTTTCATACATTTGTTTGATTTATTCAAAATTTATAGTATTTATTTATTAGCTCACCAGAGCTCATGGGTCAAAATTGGTCCTGCCCTACTACTGGGTTGTGGCTTTTCCCTTTTTGCATATAGTTAAAACTTCAAAAATAATCTTCTCTTAAAACAACAAAGGCTAGAGCTTAGATATTGGGCATGAAACATTGTGTAGTGGACCTCTTGTTAGAATCTGGCCCTGGATTCATAGTATGTCCTGCCCTGAAGGGGTCATGGGTGTTCCTTTTATGATAATACTTAAGTAAATACATCCTTATAAAGTAAAAATCTTGTTCTTTAATTTATCTAGTCTTGATGAAAGTTGCTCAGAATGTCTGTCCAATCTGATTAAAATCATATCCTCAAACCCGCTACGCTATGAGGATCTGAAGACGACCTACAGAAGGTCACCTCAGGTGACCTTTTCCACTAGCCAAGATCAGCCCCTTAATTTCATAATTCTGAAAGTGATCTGATTCTATTATTAACAGCAGTAAAAAACAATATTTTACTTGTAATTATCACGAACACATATTCTTACGCAACTAAATGTAATGATAGTGCCCATGTGACATGCATGTTTATTAAATTTTCTATACTACTAGGCCGAATCGATCAGGATTACTAAAAAAATCAAAAAGTGGTTGCAGACAAATATGTTATACGTAATTTAACATTTACTAATGTTTAAATAACATCGTCAGGTAGAAAGTTCATTCGGCCAAAGTACCGATGAAACGAGTTATACGATTGGCTGAATTATAAATTGATATAAATAGTGATAATGGAAATTCCGACTTTTGAAAATAGAAACTGGTATAGGCCGTCATCAGATCTTGCCGTAAGGGAGATCGAATACTTTAGTCAGATTGAATGTCTGTCATGATGATTTGTAGGTCAGTGTTAGACACTAATAGTTAAACATTGATATGAAAGAAACTTGTATGAATTGGCTATATAATGGAGACATTGATTCAGACTTGGTGGAGTGAATGTAATTGATAAATCCAGTAGTTTTCAATCATGCACCTGAGACATAATATAAATAAAAGTCACTGTCTGCACTCAGGTAACGAGTAAAGGGCTATCATGGCCCTCTTGTACATGTATGCATGAACATATATATCTGTATCACCCATGCATATATTATACACATAATCCATTATCACTGTGTAAGTCAGATACACATACTTGTATTTTCTTCAAAAGTGTCTTCTTACAGACATTTGGAAGACTGTTCGCTTAGACAAACAACCAGTTTGTCTGTAGCAATTTAATTCTGTAAGAAGGCACTTTTTATGAAAAAAAACCAACTTGTACTGTATCTATTACGTATAGAAGAGTAAATATAGTCTATATGTATTGATAGTGGTAAGAGCAATCGTTGAATTTTGACTAAACAAGTGTCTGTGGATATTACCCTTGTCGAACTTTGTCACCTCTTTTTAATTTATGGGATGCTTTAATTTTATTTTGGCCAGGGTTCTAAATTCATGGACTGAATAATTATATTTCTTTTCTTCTACTAAATTCATGGTCTTGATGTAAAAGTAAACTTTTAGGTTAGGTTAGAGTGTCAGTCGTCTGTCCGTCCGAAGTGGTTTCTGGATGATAACTTCAGTTAAGGTTGATGGATTTCAATTAGAGTCATGATACAACTTGTTTCAGTTCGTAATATTGAAGCATACTGCAGTATATACTTATAGATCGAAAGTAAAATTATCAGTAAATCCAGAAACTTTGAGTTTGATGATATATCATTAAGTTGTTTGTCAAATTCAATTAGAAACAGTAGAACCTGGGATTTTGATCCAGTGTTGAACATCATTCTATCACCATGGCAAACTATAAAATTGAACACACAAGTCTTCAAACCTTGATTTGTGTTCATGCAGGTACATTAATATATCCATACATGTTGAACTTGAGGAAAGGATCATAACAAAACAAACTAAAGACAGTGTTACAGTTGTATATACAGATTGGATGTGGTTATATATTTACAGTTTGTTCTAATTTCTTGCCCAATGAGTTGTCCGCATTCCATTTGAAATTTGAAAATGTATCGCATAAAATGTGCAAAGAACCTGATATGGAGAAAATAAGTTAAGTTTGTGCGCTTAATGACCAAACGTTTAATAGGGCGGTGCTAAATACGTCATCATTTAATGAAAGTGCACAGTGCTCAATAAAATAGGCAGAGTTTAAATCCATCATAGACTTTATTAGAGATTGGGTCGTACTGAAACAAGTTGTATAGCATACAAATTTCCCCACAAAGTGACAAAGTGAGCTATTAGGATCACTCTCCGTCATGCGGTGTGCGTCATGCGTCGTCAAACTTTATGTTGTGACCACACTAGGAGCCACTTTTTTAGCTCAATTTTAGCAAAACTGGGTCAGAACGTTAATATCAACAAAATTTCGGACGAGTTCGATATTGGGCCATTTTGGGTAAAAAACTAGGTCACCAGGGCCAAATAAGGGAAAACCTTGTGAACACTTTAGAAATCACTATTTTGACTGGATCTTCATGAAACTTAGTCAGAATGTTTATTTTAATAATATGTAGGTCAAGTTTGATAATGGGTCATTTCCGGGGAAAAACTAGGTCATTAGGGCAAATTGCTGGAAAACCTTGTGAACACTCTAAAAGTCACTGTTTTGATTGGATGATCATGAAACCTTGTCAGAATGTTTTTCTTCATAATATCTTGGACGAGTTCGAACATGGGTCATCTTGGGTCAAAAACTACGTCGCTAGGTCAAATCTTATGAAAAACCATGTTAACACTGTAGATTTCACAGTTATTATTGGATCTTCACCAAACTTTGTCAAATCGTTTGTTTTAATGATATAACGGTCAAGTATAAATATGGGTCATCTGGGGTCAATAACTAGGTCACCAGGTCAAATCTTAGGAAAACTTTGTTAACACTGTAGATGTCACAGTTTTAATTGGATCTTCACCAAACCTTGTCAGAATGTTTGCCTCAAGGATATGTGGGTCAAGATTGAACATGGGTCAGCCGGGGTCAAAAACTGGGTCACCAGGTCAAATCTTAGGTAAAAATCTTGTAAAAGCTCTAAATGTCATGGTTTTAATTGGATCTTGGCCAAACCTTGTCAGATTGTTTGTCTTAATGATATTAAGGACAAGTTTAAATATGGGTCACCTAGGGTCAAAAACCAGGTCACAAGGTTAAATCTTAGGAAAACCTTATTAACACTGTAGATGTCAAATTTTGATTGTATCTTCACTAAACCTAGTCAGAATGTTTGTCTTAATGATATGTAAGACAAATTCGAACATAGGTCGTCTGGGGTCAAAAACTAGGTCAAGAGGTCAAATCTTAGGAAAACCTTGTCTATGCTGTAGTTTTCATGGTTTTAATTGGATCTTCACCAAATTTTGTCAGAATGTTTGCCTTATTTATATGTAGGACAAGTTCTAACATGGGTCATCTGGGGTCAAAAACTAGGTCACCGGTTCAAAACAATGTTCTAATGAGTGAACAGTGATTGTCATGTGAGGGATATAGGGCCATCTTGGCCCTCTTGTTTTTTTTTGTTATTTTTGTTTGGTTTGACGCCCATATACAGCGTTTTTTTCACCTCATTGGGAACGGGTCCGGTACCGATCAAATTGGGAATTTTCGCGTCGTGAAAAGTGCAAAAATGGGAATTTTGTGTCGCGAAATAAGGCAAATTGGGAATTTTATAAAAGGTGAATAAATTACAGTTTTAGCAAGTCACATAAATGATTCTGCTTTCTTTTAGTAAGTTTTATAATCTAAGTTACTTTTATGATCTTGTTTCATAGGTTTATGCACATAAAAATGTGAAAAATAACATTGGATCACATTTATTGATAAGCAAAAAAGTCAAACTTTATACAACAGTATTTTATATATCCATGTACAAGCGGACAGTTCATCTTACCATTGTTCCGTGGTAGTACCTGAGGTCCCATGTTTATAAGATTGTTCATCAAATCTCATACTATATACATAGCTTGTCTTTTGATGTTTTTAAATCAGTTATGGTCAGATATTACTCATGTTATTGATACATGAATATCACATCATAATCAACTGGATATGTATTTTGTAAATTAATAATCAGCTCCTTATATTCATCCATAATTAGGGCTGTGGATCGTTGGGTAAGTGGCGATCCAATGCAATCCACGATTCAACAGGATCCGAAATTCGAATCACGAATCTTTTGTTATCAAGTAATCCATCTAAAACTTCAAAATTGCAGTCCTGAAGACGAGCTAATTTGTTTTTAGGAATATATTAAGTAAATCAATTTAAATTGTTCTATGGCTTAAATCTATACATACTCCCTTTCAGTTAATTGACCAGTTGGACATCTTGGCAAAGTAATTTGTCCATGATGAGACAATATTTATTCAGAGAAAAGGGATTTTAAAGAACAAAGAATACACTTTTAATTTGTTAAAAAACAAGATCCTGAACCACGAATCTTAATAATGACGATTATTCATACTCAATTTTTCAATTTGATTCGTGAATACCCGAGTACTGGGATACTCCCCACAGCCCTATCTACTTTGAGAATCAAACTGAGATTTGAGCTCAGAGATCGATTAGAAGTTTTAGAATCTCTAGGCCAGTACTATAGACACCTTCATAAGTGACTGCCTATTATTTCACATGCAAGGTTTTCCTATCTAAACTGGAGTCAAACTTCCAAAGCTGAGATGCTGTGGTTTACAAGAGCAATACCTGTAGGCCATGTACAGCCTAATATGTCATTCTAGATGATTGACAGTTTTTGTCAAGACATGCATATGTGACAGAAATTAGGACAAACTGTAAATCACTTATCGTTCACATTTTGAATTTTTGCGACATATCACTGTGCTCCGCTTCGCTAAAAATACAAAATATGAATGATAACTAATACTTAAGGTACATTGACATCAGTTTTTAGTAATAAACAGGCAATGTAATATTAAGTTTAATATCTAAAATTTGACATTGTTACAGAATTTTTATGGCACATTCAAATATTGTTATTTCTATCGATTCAAGTAAGTTACACCAGTTGCTGAAGAATTTTGACTTATTTTGCGTCTCTGTATGTATGTAATTTGTATGTATGCATGCATGTAAATATGCAGCTTTTTGTAAGGCCGAGAGGATGCATGGTCCTTCCAATTTGTTAATAAAATCAACTAGCCTAAAGCTGAATAAGGCTGAAAATAAAAATAAGTTTGTTTGGAGTGCTCCTACCTACTCATGAAAATCCTAGCAAATAGAAAAAATTGTATGTTTTTTGGGGGAGAATTTTTTTTACCTATTGTTACATTGTATAGAAAAAAAAATCCCTACCAAACTACCTGTGCTGCAATTCTGGGTCGGAGCATTCCAAACAAACTTATTTTAATTTTCAGCCTAAGTTAGGCTAGTGTGTACTCAGAAATTCAGAATGCTAGTGGAGCCTAAGTTAGGCTAGTGTGTACTCAGAAATTCAGAATGCTAGTGGAGCCTAAGTTAGGCTAGTGTGTACTCAGAAATTCAGAATGCTAGTGGAGCCTAAGTTAGGCTAGTGTGTACTCAGAAATTCAGAATGCTAGTGGAGCCTAAGTTAGGCTAGTGTGTACTCAGAAATTCAGAATGCTAGTGGAGCCTAAGTTAGGCTAGTGTGTACTCAGAAATTCAGAATGCTAGTGGAGCCTAAGTTAGGCTAGTGTGTACTCAGAAATTCAGAATGCTAGTGGAGCCTAAGTTAGGCTAGTGTGTACTCAGAAATTCAGAATGCTAGTGGAGGGGGAGTTTTATATACTTAAAATTCTGCTCAACATACTTATAAGTGACTGTAAGCATCTTTAAGTTTAGCCAATAACATTTCTGACAAAAAGTTTTTGAACATTCTGTTTGGGTATTTGTCACTCCTGTGACAATACAAAGCCCTACTATAGTTGACTGTAAGGAGTCTCTTAATTACATGTAGTTTCAGTATCTGGTACATTATGTTATTCATGCTATATTTCATCTTACAGGCAAGAAGTAGTACTCATTCATTAGAAGATCCTTGAACTTGCAGCGAAAACTTATAGTTTCGGATGAGGTGATCAGTATGTCTTTCAACAACAGATATCAATCTTATTTGATAAAGAAAAATATAAGTCACCATGCAATATATTCAAAAATATAAGTACATTTTGTATCTAGGGTAACTAACAAATAAAGATAATTGGGCAATCCTGTTTTTAAATATTATCATTTTTAGTAGCAGTGAGCTAGTATGTAAAAAAGGACAGTCTTATTGGTATTATAATGCCATGAATTCATTTTTTCCAGATAAAAATTATGCTGTGAAGACATTAAAGTTTTCTTTTCTGGATGTATTGTGGAGAGAATATTGTTCTGACAATATTCACAGGATTGCCATGCAGTGACATGAAAAAGTCAGGGAAAACTTTCATTTCAAGGTCAATGAATTAATTGTCAGATAATTTTTTGAATTGGTCTGTGAAAAAAATGCCTGAAAAGTCAGGGTAAAATGATTTCGAAGCGTGAATGTAATCAATATATATATAGTAGTTTTGGTCAGTGAAAAGTCAAAAGTCGGGATTGTTTTTAGTCATAGTTGCTTGAAACCCAGGTTCAAAATCACTGATCATTAAATTACCGTAGAATTTGTCTGAATCTTGTGAGCTATGATATATGGATGTTTGTTTCATCATGTTTTATGCCCCTTGTCATATGAGATGGACAGTTTACCTAACCATCGTTCCTGGGAAGAACCAGTACTAGACTCCCATCCTCTGTATCGGCCTACTTTTTCAAATAAGGAGACATGGTTGTTAGCTGGGCTCGAACGCACAACCCTCTGTCAGTGAGAGGTTACAGTGATTTGAAGTCAGCAATCTTAACCACTTGACCACTGAGATGTGTCTATTTATTGAAGGAGAAGTTATTTTTAAATGCCTGTTGTACAATCATTAGACTTTAGGGTCACTTATAACATATACTGTTACTACCTTTTTCCCTCATTTAATTAATGTATACAATTTGTAAGTATTAAAACTTAAAACTTTATATACATGTACTTATATAATCACTTAAAAAATATTGGAAAAGAACTACCGTAAGACTTTAAAATTTACTGAACTTATGTCTTTTTGTTTAAAAATGATACAACTACACATGTACATGTATTAGTAAAGAACTTCACATTTATATTTTATGTGACTATATCACTGAAAATGATAATTTGTGTTTCTGTATTGTGTGAAATGTTGGACATGTTGTCTTATTTTCAAATAAGATCTATATATCCATGATCATGTATTATCTATTATATTTTTCAGTATTTGGAGTTCATTGCTGATACAGCCAATGCTAAAATGAAAGAGAATTTGGAAAAGGAAAGAAATAACAGGTTTTCAATTGTTTCACCATATTTCCTATCATAGCTGTGCCTAAAATAATTTGTTGCTTAAGTAATGCTTATCTTGGTCTGGTTTTCTTGAACAAGTTTTTTCTTGAATTAATGTATGAATGTCAGTTATATCTGGTATTTAACATACTGTTTTTGGTTGCATTTCTTTCAATATACATTTTGTCATTATATACAGATACATTTGAAATTTGAAATACAATCTGCCTCATTAAACAAGTTATTTGTACTTTGTAAATTATACCGTGTATGACATTTATATAACAAATAGGTGTATGTTTTTCTCTGTTACTTGAATATACATGTAACCATCTACATTATTAAAGTTTATAAAAGTGTGATAGTCCTATTATTTGCAGAATAATTTCTTTTATGTGATAACAGTCATACCCAAGTACCTAGATTTTAAAAAATGAATGTTTAAATCGACCTTTACATTTTCATAAGCTACTATAGAATGGGAGATAACTCAAAAACTAAAATATCAACCAAAAAAAATGTAATTTATTTGGAATAATGAATTACATTGATGTATGAGTATAGATAGACCAAGTGTTTTGAGCCATGACAAATTATTCAAAATAATCCACCAAGTCAAATAAGGGAAATGGATATTTGGAACAAACTGACTGAAACATATTGATAAGATTATAAAGGTTTTATCCTACTTTCTGTTTCACACGTATGTTGGGAGTGATGAAATTTCTGATTTTGAAGCAAAAATTTGCACTCGACTTATGAACGGGCCTAGCTTAAATACCATTTTTTTCGCTCTAAAGTATAGCCCTCGACTTATGAGTGAAGTAGACTTATGGTCCAGCTATATCAGAAATATTACTTACTGATGTAGATATTGTTATAAATAGATGGAGAAATCAGCTGCTGATTAATGATTAGGAATACAGGAATGATACTTTATTGATATTGTCATTTAGGAATGAATTTAGGATTCAGATATTTTATTATCCTTTCAGTCAACAGTCAGTTTATTTTTAGATTTTTAGCTAGACAACAAAAACAACATTATAATTTTCTTCATTTAGGTTCCCAACATCACTGATAGAAGTGTGTGTAATCTAGCAGTGAGAATGGAAACATCGTCCTACGAAAACAGCCATTGATGTACCAGAAAAACAACTAACTGCAAAGCATTGCGCTACAACTTCATTTTGGTAATTTCTTTCTCACCTTTACCTTTAACAATGATAATAATTGAAGTTTATAAAACATTCAAATTGTTGACATAAAATAATCTACATTACCAGATGTCTAGCTAGTATAATGGTTAGAAAAGATTTATTTGAATCATAGCAATGCAAATATTAAATTCCAATTTAAATTTTGGGAGGGTGAATGATTTAGGGCCTTTTGAAAGTAAAATGTCTTAGAGTGAATTGTCCAGGGGCGAAACATCATAAAATCTATAGTTGTAAGCTGATAGCCATATATTTCCACACTTCTATTATAATTTGTGAATTTATTTCCTTTCCTGAAAACATAAACATTTAATTAAAACTTATTGAACATGTTTTTCTCACCATGTAATTTATTTGTATACCATTGTATCATGTTTATATTATTTCGGTTGAATAAAGTTAAGTGTTAAGTATGGAATGATCTCCAAGAAAGGCCCTCTGCCAGTAAAGGCTACATTTAGTCTTCCCCACGGGTGACCTTTGTTCACAGGATTAACTGTATTCTTATTTTCAAAATTTGCTTATTGTATAGGCAATTAATGTTGCCAATTGAACAATTGCCAAAGAATCTCTTATTAAACAATTTCTGCTCAACTTTTTTTTTCAATGTTTAAAAACAGTACAGCTTATTATTAATGCTAGCTGTTTCTATTATTTAAATATCAAAATATTTCATTCTATATTTTTTTACACATCATGCAAATAATGCTTAGTTATTTTGAAATTGTTCCAGACATGGAGGTCTTCCTCAATTACAGAGACTTTGAAAGAAGAAGTAGATAAGATTGTTAACTTCGCTTGCAGACTTGATAAAGGTAGAAGCTGTTCAAACTTACCCAAAGAAAGACCAGACTTATAAATAATTCTTTCCAGGTATGATTGTTAATGAATCAGGGAGTGCCTGGATTAAGGTGTACCAAATATACAAATTGACACTGTTTTTACCAGGAATACATCTATATTTACTCATCAGGAGTTGTTATTAGGTAATAAAAAGCTATGTAATATTATCTTATATTACATGAATTTGTGTGAATAGAGAGACCATTGAAAGTTTCAAATAGTTTTTTATGTATTTTTATGAAGTACATTTCTGTATCATTGCCATACTATAATAATGCAAAATTGTTGAAATTTTATGCAAGTTCAGACATCTTCAAACTTTAAAAAAACATGCATTTGATATCTAGGATTTTGGTATATAACTAAACCCCTATTAAATTTAAGTTTCAGGCTTTCAACATCTACTAAAACAATATGTTGGCCTAAAATTGCTATCACAGAGACTGGAATATCCTAAATGAAATGGTAAAGCAATTTTTATTGATCTAATGTACTACCTGCATGTTTGAAGGGAGGCTAATCTCCTACAATAAATGAACATGAATTAATTGTCTCCCTTGTGTGTTTTGATTTTTTACATCAACTTTGCATGCAGATGAACTAGCTGATGCAATAGAGTTTTTTATCAACCATTTCTCTGATTCCATTTGAGGTAAGTTACCCATGCATAATGGATAAGTTTACAGTATAGATAAAAAAGATATTCTATTGAAATATGGAAATTTCAGAAATAGTTCTGCTGGAATTGTTGCCTCATATTAGATTCATTTTAAAACAAGTTGTACTGTTTTAACTAAGCATATATAGAAATAATCAACATGCAATATTGTTATATTATTGTAGACGTTTTCTTCTGTAAAGGTTGATTATGATTTGTAATGGACATACCCGTGAAGTTACAATATTACATTTGTGTGAGTTTTGTTAGTTAAAAAAGCTGTCTTCATATGCAGACTATAATTATGTTCCAGTTGCTGTTGGATATGAGAGTCAGTAGACAAACAGTAGCATACATGTAGATTTATTATCTTGAACTATATGTAATACAATGCTTACCATTGTTCTTCCCATATTTTTAACATATCTTATAACTTTAATTTAGACACAGCTGGTGGAAGACATCAGTGAGTTTGGCCCCAGCAATTATGCTAAGGCAGAAAAGCGTCTATTTAGAAGGCTCTACAAGGAGGAGGTGTGGGTTGTTCATACATTAACTGGAGCAAAGGCCAACAGTAAATATGATGGCAGGCCAGCTATTAAGGACCTGTCCAAAATGAACATTACATATATGGTAAATTGAGTTTTAATATTCAATATATTTATTTCTACAAATTAATGGTTATGAGATATTAACCTTTTTTATTTCATTTTGTATGTAAATACAGTACAACCTCTGTAGAGCAACACCCTGTGGGAGCTGCAAATAATGGCTGTTGTTTAGAGGTTGTTGCTCTACAGAGGTTAAATTTATAGTAATTATCAGCTTAGGAAAATTGTGAAGGCGTTGTTATAGAGAAGTTGTTGCTCTACAGAGGGCCACTCTGGGGAGATTGTACTGTAAGTCCAAATTGATAACCTTTTTAATATTATCAAAAACATAGATTCAAATCAGATGTATGGGAAAAACAAATGAGAACTATGATTTCATCAATACAGCTCATCAAGTTTTTATAAAAGAATGTCAAGAATGAGACTTATACATAATATTGTGCACTTTTTCAGAGATCATGCAGGAACAATATAGGGTCATGCCAGTGCAAGTGAGGGAGAAGATTCGGGACCTGTTAAAACCCAACAAGATAAAGAAATTTTAAACAAAATATCCATTGATAATCTCATTCTTTTTATGCCCTTGTATCGGTAGATCAGGGGCATATTGTTTTTGGCCTATCTGTTTGTTTGTACCAAACGTTATTCTTGCCTATAAAATCATAAATCATCAAACTTATTATGTTGGCTCCCTTTGACGACCTCTACAGGACCAGTTCATGTTCAGGTCAAAGTCACCCTGAGGGGCATTGTGTTTTGAAAACACATCTTGTTACTTTTTGTGTTTTTATGAATATCAAAAATGAAAATTACAGTAAACAAAAATCTCTGGAAACTAATCATGTCTTATTTTTATTACATTCTCACTTGTAATGGTGAGCTCAGTATTTATAATTTTTTTGCCTGTACAAACATAATTTTTCATATTCCAGATATCATTGAACTAGGCTGGAACATTTTCCGCATTATACCAGGCTCCCATTCCAGCATCCTTGTAATTTTACCATGAAAAAAACGGAACGCTTTCCAGCATTTTCCAACCTGCATGGAATAAATACAGTCCGAATACTCCATGTACATGGAAAACCATGGAAACTATTCCAGTCTATTTCTATATGGACAATATTCCAGCCTTGATTTTTTTTATCCCATTTCAATACTTAGGCTGAAAAAGGCTGGAAACAGAGTCCGAATACTCCAACCTCCCATTTTCCATGCAAATCCATGGAAAACCCTGGACAAAGTACACCCGGGTATAATCTCCCATAAATGTTCATTTGTATCTTGTCACAGAAATTATTTATTTGTTTTATGCTTTATATTATAGACATCACTACGACTAAATATTGCGACATACCAACATTTATCATAAAAAGCAATTAGTCGCACGGTTTATAGAAACAGTAGTAGCACCTTTTCATAAGTATAGATATGAAACTGACTAGAAAATAATACAACGTCTTTGATCACTCAATTTTTCAAGATTTTGCTTATAAATACATGTGTACAGTAAGCTCATAAGGATACCGGATTTCAATAAAAAAAATATGAAAATTATTAACATAATATACAAATACAAGTGTAAAAGGTTTGTAACATAATAACATAATACATTTTCTTGTTAGTTGTGTACAAAAGATATAATCAAGTTTTAGCAAATTTGTATATTGCAAAAATGAAACAAGAATATTGACATACACATGAGAAGTATACGTTACTGTAGAAGAGATGTGGCTATTTGAGGTTCACAAGTTACTGTAGAAGAGATGTGGCTGTATTTGGGGTATTTGAGGTTTACAAGTTACTGTAGAAGAGATGTGGCTGTATTTGAGGTTTACAAGTTACTGTAAAAGGGATGTGGCTATTTGAGGTTTACAAGGTACTGTAGAAGAGATGTGGCTGTATTTGAGGTTTACAAGTTACTGTAGAAGAGATGTGGCTGTATTTGGGGTATTTGAGGTTTACAAGTTACTGTAGAAGAGATGTGGCTGTATTTGAGGTTTACAAGTTTCTGTAGAAGAGATGTGGCCCTGTATTTGGGGTATTTGAGGTTTACAAGTTACTGTAGAAGAGATGTGGCTGTATTTGAGGTTTACAAATTACTGTAGAAGAGATGTGGCTGTATTTGGGGTATTTGAGGTTTACAAATTACTGTAGAAGAGATGTGGCTGTATTTGGGGTATTTGAGGTTTACAAATTACTGTAGAAGAGATGTGGCTGTATTTGGGGTATTTGAGGTTTACAAGGTACTATAGAAGAGATGTGGCTGTATTTGAGGTTTACAAGTTACTGTAGAAGAGATGTGGCTGTATTTGGGGTATTTGAGGTTTACAAGTTACTGTAGAAGAGATGTGGCTGTATTTGGGGTATTTGAGGTTTACAAGTTACTATAGAAGAGATGTGGCTGTATTTGGGGTATTTGAGGTTTACAAGTTACTGTAGAAGAGATGTGGCTGTATTTGGGGTATTTGAGGTTTACAAATTACTGTAGAAGAGATGTGGCTGTATTTGGGGTATTTGGGGTAAAATGAAATTGTTGTCTTTAAAAGTAGAGAATCACGAAAAAGAATTATTTCATTGTAATGAAAGTAATTTGTTAGCTAATTGAAAATAATTGAAGTGTGCGTATATGGAACGTGTAGGCATTAAACGTTTACAACTAGATCGATAAATTATTGTAGTTCATGTTGAAATGGGTGTTGTACATACTAGTAGCTGTCATATTAGTCTGTGATATCAAGATTTTTACATACATCTGAAAAATGCTAACATGAAACAAGAAACATATTTAAAAAAGATAATCGGCGCAGATACAGTACGTAATTAATGCCTTATACATTATAGCTGTTTAGTTTTCAGGCATTGGCAAAGTCAAGCATTGCGAAACTTAGTTACTGAAAATGAGTAATTGTATTAATTTTGGTTGAAATGTACTCAGTGGACATGGTTATATTTTCTTCTTTTTTCTCACGAGCTATATCAGGAAAGCTTCAAGTTGTGAAAATAATTGCAAAAAATGCTCAAGTAAGCAAAAAAAAAAGACTAATAATATGATTCTAATGAATAGTAATGAAATTAGGAATGTATCTATATCAATGTTGCTGATATTGCATTATTTTCAGACTAGTACGAACATGGCTACAATAACGAATTCTGCCCTAAAATTTCATAACAGCACTTTTAACCAATGACAAACTTCCTTCTTCAGCTGAAAATTTTGAATCTAACAATTTCATTGGTAACAAATGTTGGTCAAACTCAGTTTTAATACAGCTGCGCCGAAAAAGTATATTGAACGTTGTGACAAAGTATGTAAAGATGGGTTTGGAGGGTGGAATATGGAATCACTAGATAGTTGCTCTCCAAATACATAATATAATGATCTGAATTAAATTTGAATTGAAACGCACTACTAGTATTCAGTAACCTATGTAGCCATGAACATGTGCATGGACGAGTTCGTCCTGGGTCTTGCGCAATCCAGACTGTCTTTTCCAAGCGGCAGTGATAGAACTGTGAGTCTCTTGTACTGTGAAAGTAGCATCGATTTGGATTTGTTCAACACCATTTCTGTGCTGCAACGGTATCTCAGTTCTGTGCAGCACGACTCATTACCAACCATGTATTTTCGAAATAAAGTTCAACGTCAATAAAGACTACATAATGTTTTTTCCCAATGATGGCCTTTGTTCACATGTTTGACTGTATATTGTTCCCATCATCCAGTGTGGAATTAATGTTTGTAGCAGAAGTACATTCATATTCAGAGGCCTCACTTCACGAATATGAATCCATAATGCGCAGTTAAAGCCAGTTATGGTATATTTGAGAGGTATTTGAAGTTTACAAGTTACTGTATACGAGAGGTGACTGTAAAAGGCTGCATGCTTCGAAATGTCTTTCAAAGTTATGTATGCAATATACATAAGTAATGAGTATTTAATGTGAACAAACGTAATCAGTTGAGAATACTTCCTGTTCTGCAAACATGGTGATTCCCCTTCATATTCATTCTACGTTGATTGTATTATTTATGTACGACATTCGAGAGGCGATCGAGAGTTAATGAGACTTTTTTGCAAAATTTGTTTCTTTGAATTTAGCACTCTGATACTTGTACTCTGTAATCATAAATATAAAATATTTTCTACGATATACAAAAAAATAATAACTTTTGACATGTATAAATGCACCCGACACGTTGCTATGTAATAAACCATGAGTGGATGTATGTCTTTTGGCCATTTCATAGTTAACATCCACTTATAGATATATCTAGTTAACTTCACCTTTACCTCCGATCATATATGTAACTAATTAAGTCAATTAACATTAGATGATTAGACTGATGTATCAACTTTCAGCATTAACCGAAACAATGAATACTTAAAGAAATAAGTGGGTCCGCTCAACATGTAATACTATTGTTTACTCTAATTGTGAAGTGCATATAATATTCAATGCACTATTTTCGATTTTTTTAAAACAGGCTTTGGGAGCGGATGAGTTTATCTTCATTTTAACATTAGCAAAAAAGTACATGTGTATTTTTTCGGCGGGTCTATTAAGCGTGTCCGCGTTTCTGAAATCGGATGTTATCTATGTATCTGGTATTAACTTTAACAAAACTAACTTTATCTGTTCAGAAAAGCAGGAAAAAACGATTATATTGTATTTTTGCTAAAATGAAAAATTTGTCTTATGGAATTCGCCATATCGGTTGTCGTCCGTAGATCTTCAAAGGGCGACAACCCAGTCGAATATTTTATAATAAATGTTCTGGTTACTTCCTCTCAATCGGTAAATGTTTTATGAAATCAACTTTTACGAATTATTTACGTATTGTTATTTCAATATGGCTTTTACAAGGTATTAAATATCGAACAAAAGGAAGAGTGTATGACGTTGGTCATGATAAACACGGATGGATTCGTGAAGCACGTTTTTATCATGAGTTCACAAAATGTGTTGACAGGAAATGGTTCGTATTGATATAGAACAAAGGCTCATGCAAACGTAATGGGAAGTCTTTTATGTTTTGTATGTTACTCAAATCAATTTCTATGATGTCAAACATATACCTTTTTACAAATTCGTGTAACTCAAAAAGTGGAGAAAGTGAACACGCTAGGTATGTGCGATGTTTTATCAATACATGTACACAAATTAAATGATTAGAAGTGTTGTTTGTTCGATATTCAAATTTATGTTAAGGATTTGTATTACACTGAAAATTACAATATGAATATTTGGATTGACGCGTCTTTTTATCGTTCTAAAGACCACAAAACAGATAATACATTAGTGTATCATGTACTAAGTTGTACAATGTCATTCAGTCATACTGAAGAAATATACATGTAGCACTTTTAAAAAAAGCAAATATAATAATATAATCATTAAACGGCCGTGTATCTTTGATAAACAGTTCCACATTGACAATAAACCCCCGTATAATTTAAGACAGCCATACTGTTATTGGTTTATTAGTCATAATAGAAATACGGTCTATTATTTGTTTCTCCGTACATAAAGACAATAAATATCAACTTGTTTATTTTTATCTACACAAAAATCGCTTGAATAATTATATAGTATATGTACATATGTAGCGTTCTATTATTTTGATCATGACATGAATATTAGGAACCATATACCACATTCTTCATAGTCATGTTCTTTTCAATGTTTACTATCCCGTACAAAGGCCCAGACATGATGCAAACAGAGTTTATCCCATGCACTTGGCAAGGAGTCCGATTTATTTGTTTATATCGAGTTTTACGCCCCTTTTCAACAGTCAGAGTCATGTGAGACTCTCAAACTCTCAAACTTTTATTTACTCAATTCATGTTTTTACATGACAATAAGAGCAATATAGAACATAATATTAACAAATTGAAACGAGGTATAAATGTACGAAATTGTTAGTTAATTCAATATTTTAAATAATAAAATACAGTAAGGTGGTGGTTGCTACCAAGGAAAAAAGTTTATCACGAATTATTGGAAAAATGCGTTGGAAAGAAAAAACTATTCTAAATAAATGATATTATTTCTAAAATATTGTGGGAGAAGTATCACTACTAAAAAAAAAACTAAAAAAAACAACAACATGTTTTACATGATTATCGAGAAGGGTCCAGTGCATGATGACATAATTATAACATTACTTGTGTATGCAATACAATTTTAATTGTATCTGTAGATTTCTACTTATTATAAGCCAAGAGGCAGAAAAAAAGAACAAAATATAAAAATGGAATGTCATAGGAGGGTAGTCAATATTCTCTTATTATTAATAAAAAATATATAACATTATGTACATTTATGTTGATTGTAATGGTTCAACAATAGCAGCAGTAATAATACAAATATTTGATTAACATATGAAAATGCAAATTCAGTTATATGTACATGTATCTGAGCATATATTAGAAAAAACAACAAAAGAAACCATATAAATGAACAAGATACAAAGGATATAATGTACAACAAACAAAAGTGAAAATGATACATTCATGCAATTTCATAATGGTGTTATCTATCAAATATGGAGTTCGCATTTCTTACGTTCTTCTGGAAAAATAATGTTGAATTGTGTAAGTCTTACGGATGAAGAGAAAGTTAAATTGATTTAATATTTTTATTTAAATTTAGTGATAATTTCTTTAATGAACATGCTCAGTTTTCTAGTTTTTATTACATTGCGACAATCTAAGTTCATGAGATTTTGGAACTTTAATATATTTGGGTGTTTACAGAAAAAATCAGTAATATATTTTTTTCTAGAGATTGAAAAGTATTTACATTTCAAAAGGTAATGGAATTCATCACCTATACAATTATTGTCACATAATAAACATTTACGCAAATTCAGATCAATGCCTATCCAACTTAGTTTTTCAACTGGTAGTCTATTGTTCCTTGTTCTGAACATAATTACATATCTTAAGTATTTTAGGGGAATTTTGACAAGGTATTGTTCAAACCCGAATTTTGTTTTATATAATTTATAGTTTTTACATTTACTAGAGTTATTGATGATTGAGAACCAATCGTTAATAAAAAGGTCACTTAGATGCTGTTTTACTGAGTTTTTGAGCCACTTATGATTTTGAAAATTATGATTATCCCAGATATTAATCAGTCCACATTTAGTTAATATTTCTTGTACTTTTCTGATCCATTTAAATCGATTTTGGTTGTTTGAATAATTCATATTACTCAGAGCTATATTATATAGAGAAGTGCTTAACTTAAACGTTTCTGGTATTATTAATTTTGACCAATATGATATCATTCTTGTTTCAATATCAATTTGTAGTGGTTTGGTACCGGTTTCACCGTATACTATACTATTTGGTGTACTTGATTTTAAACCTAATATATATTTCAAGAACTTAAGCTGAACTTTCTCCAATACGTTATTATTACCGTAGCCCCAACATTCACATCCATACAAAAGAATCGGTTTGACAATTTTATCAAATAGTTCAATAGTCAGGTCTATTGGTAAGTGTAATTCCTTCGATCGTTTTATTAATCCGTACATTGCTTTTGTAGCTTGTTTGGCAATAGATTTTTTCGCTGATGCAAAAGAACAATTTCTATTAAAAAGTATTCCTAGATATTTGTATTCGTTAACAACTTCGAGGTTTTGTAACCCAAATTTAAATTCGTAACGCATTTGGCGTCCGGTTGAAAATATCAAAATTTTGGACTTCGCTGTATTAACAGTTAATTTCCATTTTTGACAATATCTTTCATAGGTATTTAAAGCATTTTGTAAATCAGTGGCTGAATCTGAAAAAATAACCGTGTCATCAGCGTATAAAAGACGGACTGTTCACCTAAACATCATCCCTGGGAAGAACCAGTACTATAAACTCCCAGTACTATAGACTCCCATAAACAACTGCCTACTTTCTCACATAATGAGACATGCTCGGTAGCGGGGCTCGAACTCACGACCCTGAGAGGTTACCTTAACCACTCGAGCACGGAGGCGGGTCGAAGAACTCCGAACAAGTTGAAAATATTCGTACACGATAAAAAATGTATCTTTCCGACATGTCTCACACATCTACTAGGATAATGATGAACATGAAGATGGTATTAATCCACTGGTTGTTGTGACTGCTATGTTCTTTTGAGTTTTTCATACGCCCCTTTTTAGCAGTCAGGATCTTATAAGGCGGATATATCACCTAATGAAGAACCAGTACTTGACTCCCATCCTCCGTCTTTCTCACATAAAGAGACATGGTCGGTATCGGGGCTCGACCCCACGACCATCTATCAGTGAGAGGTTACATGACTTAAAGTCAACGATCTTGACCGCTCGACTATGGAAGCGGGTGTGATCTGGGAGATCAACAGTTTAGAATTTCAAATAAGTATATAATAAATAATAAAATCTTGACTGAAATCGCTCCAAACGTAATGCATTCCCACAAAATTATTGTCAACTTGTATGCTTTGTAAAAAATAGTTTCATATTCTCAGACATCGTCGGATACCCACGGTCGCTGCCTCCGCTCCGCTACGTACGTACGGAGGCAGCGACCGTGGGTATCCGACGATAATTCTCTGAAAGAAAGGAGTTATTCATTTTAAACGATGTATTTTAGAATATTTATTTAAGCAAACTTCATAAAACTGAGTGTCCCAGGATAAGGTATTATCAATCCAAATACTTAGTGCAGGTACTCTTTATACATTGACGATTTGTATAATCGTATTATTCAAAATAAATTTGATATCTGAATTATTTTGTTGCTTGCGTTTTAAATATAAAAACATTATACCATAAATTTTGTTTCAGTCAGATGTAGTTGCATAAATGAATTGCAATTGACAGGTAGATATAAGTACTGAAATACTAGAAAATTAATTACAATTTGTAGTTTGTATTCAACTGTTCCAAAATTTTATCGGTCTCAGTAGTATTCGTTTAGCATGTACCTTGTTGTAAGTGCTACTCAGGTTTTTCAACATTTCGCCGTTGTATGTATTATTTCGGATCTAGTTCACTAATAGATTTGTAAAATTGAAAAAAAAGATTTAGTTCTGTACATGTGGAGAAGAAGTGGGCTCCTTGTGAAAGGGCAAGTAAGTACTGGTTAGAATACAGTTTAAGTGAACTGGCTGTCGTATATAAATAGAATATTATTGAAAATCGGCGTTAAGCCGACTGAAACGAAACGATACCGACATCAGCTTGTTTCTTACAGGACTCTGTAGTTCTATCTATGACACCAGCTTGTTTCTTACAGGACTCCATAGTTCTATCTATGACATCAGCTTCTTTCTTACAGGACTCCGTAGTTCTATCTATGACATCAGCTTGTTTCTTACAGGACTCCATAGTTCTATCTATGACATCAGCTTGTTTCTTACAGGACTCCGTAGT
This sequence comes from Lutraria lutraria, assembly GCA_964023205.1. Classification (NCBI taxonomy): domain Eukaryota; kingdom Metazoa; phylum Mollusca; class Bivalvia; order Venerida; family Mactridae; genus Lutraria; species Lutraria lutraria. Next base: position 37,190,829 of record OZ026833.1, read on the forward strand.
TCTATCTATGACATCAGCTTGTTTCTTACAGGACTCCATAGTTCTATCTATGACATCAGCTTGTTTCTACAGGACTCCGTAGTTCTATCTATGACATCAGCTTGTTTCTTACAGGACTCCGTAGTTCTATCTATGACATCAGCTTGTTTCTTACAGGACTCCGTAGTTCTATCTATGACATCAGCTTGTTTCTTACAGGACTCCGTAGTTCTATCTATGACATCAGCTTGTTTCTTACAGGACTCCGTAGTTCTATCTATGACATCCGCTTGTTTCTTACAGGACTCCGTAGTTCTATTTATGACATCAGCTTGTTTCTTACAGGACTCTGTAGTTCTATCTATGACATCAGCTTGTTTCTTACAGGACTCCGTAGTTCTATCTATGACATCAGCTTGTTTCTTACAGGACTCCATAGTTCTATCTATGATATCAGCTTGTTTCTTACAGGACTCCGTAGTTCTATCTATGACATCAGCTTGTTTCTTACAGGACTCCGTAGTTCTATCTATGACATCAGCTTGTTTCTTACAGGACTCCGTAGTTCTATCTATGATATCAGCTTGTTTCTTACAGGACTCCGTAGTTCTATCTATGACATCAGCTTGTTTCTTACAGGACTCCGTAGTTCTATCTATGACATCAGCTTGTTTCTTACAGGACTCCGTAGTTCTATCTATGACATCAGCTTGTTTCTTACTGGACTCCATAGTTCTATCTATGACATCAGCTTGTTTCTTACAGGACTCCGTAGTTCTATCTATGACATCAGCTTGTTTCTTACAGGACTCCGTAGTTCTATCTATGACATCAGCTTCTTTCTTACAGGACTCTGTAGTTCTATCTATGACATCAGCTTGTTTCTACAGGACTCCATAGTTCTATCTATGACATCCGCTTGTTTCTTACAGGACTCCGTAGTTCTATCTATCACACCAGCTTGTTTCTTACAGGACTCCGTAGTTCTATCTATGACATCAGCTTGTTTCTTACAGGACTCCGTAGTTCTATCTATGACATCAGCTTGTTTCTTACAGGACTCCGTAGTTCTATCTATGACATCAGCTTGTTTCTTACAGGACTCCGTAGTTCTATCTATCACACCAGCTTGTTTCTTACAGGACTCCGTAGTTCTATCTATGACATCAGCTTGTTTCTTACAGGACTCCGTAGTTCTATCTATGACATCAGCTTGTTTCTTACAGGACTCCGTAGTTCTATCTATGACATCAGCTTGTTTCTTACAGGACTCCGTAGTTCTATCTATCACACCAGCTTGTTTCTTACAGGACTCCGTAGTTCTATCTATGACATCAGCTTGTTTCTTACAGGACTCCGTAGTTCTATCTATGACATCAGCTTGTTTCTTACAGGACTCCGTAGTTCTATCTATGACATCAGCTTGTTTCTACAGGACTCCGTAGTTCTATCTATGACATCAGCTTGTTTCTTACAGGACTCCGTAGTTCTATCTATCACACCAGCTTGTTTCTTACAGGACTCCGTAGTTCTATCTATGACATCAGCTTGTTTCTTACAGGACTCCGTAGTTCTATCTATGACATCAGCTTGTTTCTTACAGGACTCCGTAGTTCTATCTATGGTATTTGTACAAACACTTCAGTACAGTTTTTCATACATGTAATTTTGTTGGCGCATCATGCTTTTCCCAAAAATATCTTCAAGTAATATGTTTTCATATAGACGATTTTGTCCGAGGCAAAACCGATGAAAAATGTAAGAAGACATATTTTGAAGAAAATACCGAGTGCGTGTATCTGACTTATACTTACACGTGGAAGTTAAGTTATTGAAAAGTGTCTTCTTGCAAACTTTAGATAGCTCTGTCGGGGGCACATTCGTAATTATAAGTGAGTAAATTCCATATCCGTATACATACTGACTTTTTTTTACAAGTCATTCGTAAAATGGACAAAAAAACGTAATAAAACTTCAAGACGTCATAATTTACTGCACGTATATTGTTTCCAAATGTACTGGACATCTGCAATTTAAAGGGACATTAAACACGGACGAATGTGTAGCCTTTCTTTCCGGACACCCTGTACATGTATACATTAATGACGCTTTATCATGGAATGTGATCCTAACCCTGGCGATTCACTAAAAAAAGTACTTTCGATTTTAAAAGTCGTCATGTAATGAAATTAATTAGATAATATCGGTCTTGGGAATGACTATCCTGGATTAATCTATGTTAGCATTTATGCGTACACGACGTGGAGCTCGGTTTGCACGTGCATGCAAGTTGAACACGTGTTGTCATTTGAAATAAAACGATTTGAAATTTGTAAAATGAAATCCCTTTAGAAGTTTTTGCATTTTTAATATGCCAAGAACTTCAGGAGATCTGGTATGCTAGATGCCGCTATGTCTAAAGGAAAAGTTGCAAGTGTATTTGGAAGTCGATCTTTAATCACGATTTCGAGCGACAGGACATACTGACGACTTACCACGTCGCGGATGTCCATGCGTTACGACACTTGTTCAAGACTGGCATATGAGAGCATTGATGGTTTGTAGGTGACCTGTAGTAGCGCGGTGTATATATTATTGGTGTTAATAAATTGGCTGCGATATACCAGACCGATTAGCTCAGTTGATAGAGTATATGTCTTGCAAACAGGAGGTCATGTGTTCGAGTACTGCATCGGGTACATTATTTTCCTCATCCTATTACAGCACCAACAATGCACAACTCATCTTTAAATGATACTATTTTAGCTGTAGACACCAATCATTAAAAATTTGAGTGTTACATAGGCTAGCGTTAAACCAGCTTGGTGCGGAAACCTTTCTTTCTGAAACTGTAATCCTTGTATATGTATACCATATAAATCTGGTTTTGGTCCATGTTGCGTTGCCATTTTAGGCCATACTAGCAATTATACACTATCTCTGCAATGTGCTAGCTCCCATATAAAAAAAAAAAAAAACAGTTGCTATTTTAGTTACTATGCTAGTTCGTTGTTGTATGATGCTTGTTTGTTATGATAGACTGTTCATATTCCATTATATTGTGTCAATTTGCCATTGCACCAGACTGCTTACTAGGTTGATATTGTCTTCGTGTTGTTTCTGAATTCTATGATGGTCTATTATTTGTTATGTTTACTCTTCTTTTATTATTCTTCATTATAGTACATACATATAATAAATATTACATGTCTGACAGTCAACTAGAGGAAATACTTTCAACAGAGACGAAGCCGAGGTTGACAATCAAGGGAAACAGACTTAGACAGAATTAGACTATTGTATTATAATTTGCACATTATAAACAGTGATTGGAGGGCTTTTTGTCTAAAATTAGCATCGTATAACTACCAATCATACAATGTCGATTGAACCGCTTATAAAGAAAGACGCATATCAAATAAGATGAACTGACGCAACAATTTGATAATAATAATCAACATGTACATTAAAAACATAATTGATACAGATTTTAGCATCTTTTCTATGCCCTTTTTATATAATATATACTGATTACATATTGTCGATAATTTGTTCGTGTTTTATAATAACAATGCTGTATCTATATAGCTACATGTATTCATCTATTGTTCATGGAATTCACTTCTAATACATAATAACCAACTTATATGATGATACTAACTTTACAAATGTGAACATATATCAGTGTCCTTTCATTGATATGTCGCACATTTTGTGACTAACTTCTGAATTATGTAGTTGTGCAATTGTATTATAATGTGTTTGGATTCAGATTAAGATCAATCATACATTATCATATAATATGCTTTGTCAAATCTTGGAGCTGCGTAGCTAGTATCAGCTTTGCATTAAAATGTATCTTCTCCGTTACATTTCTTTTATTAATATGTTCTGTATTATATCTGTAAATACGTTGTCCTAATAGGTCGCAATGCTTAATGGACTTGAATTTCAAATAAACATATGTTTGCCGTTATATACTAGTAAATTGTTGATATCTTGAAATGACATATTCGCAGCATATACTAATATGACAAATAGTCATTGTATGATGAAAAATTAACAGGGGATATTAAAAGTGCACGTCACATTATGATATAGTCACAGCACAAAAAAAGTTCTGCTTATGTTTAGGCAGCTATAATGAAAATTGAACATTACAACTGTAACACGCCACTTTATGATATTTTCACATCACAAAAAGGTTCTGTTTATGTTCAGGCAGCTATGGTATACCATAGTTTTCCGTAATGATATGATCACGAACTCACGTGCAGGGGATTTATATAGGTCTTGTGTTTTGTATGTTTGGTTTATTTTCGTGAGACTCCGAGAATTAATGTGAACACTTTTAAAGTTTGTTGCATATTAAAGTCAAATCATTATATCATTAATGCAATTATTGATCAAGCCAAAATTAAAGAGAACAATCATACCAAGTTAGCGTCATAATATGACAATTTTGTTACCGTTATTAAATGCAAGCAAGCAATAGATTGTTATGTGTGGCCTTACTATTTGTGGTTCGCACATTTTGACACAAAGATTCCCTTTAAAACAGGTTCGGATTATAGGTGTGTAATTAAGAGTTTGAGTGATTTTAGGGATTTGTTTATCACTTCGCATAAAATATTCGGATAATGGATGATAATTTGAATAAAAATATACATGTGCATCTACATGTACAAAGAAACCATCAGGATTGAAAGTTTATTTCGGATTACACCACCAAAGTTTCAGATGAGCTATCGTCAAATATTCCGGATTCTGTCCTACTGGTAAATGTTGCTTGTCCTAGCGAACCGCTTTGATTACTATTGTGAAGAAAAATTCATGTATAAACAAACTAGATTTGTGTCTGTGCTAATTTACAAACTTATGACTTGTTGGTACATAATATGTATATACAAAGTGTATGTGAAACACCTGTTGATGTGCACGTGCAAGAAATTTGCTGATTGTGTATCATAACTTGTGTTCGTATTATGCATCAGCTAATGAGCATATATGCATGTGCAACATTGGAGGAAATAAAGATAATAATCTTGCTGACATTGGTTATTATTATTGGTTCATTATTCTCATTAAATGCATTAACTTAGGATTTATTGGATAACAGCATAACACTTAAAGTGATACGTTTACCGCTTTTTTACAATTTTCAACGAGTACTTATACCTGTCAATTGTAATTTATTTATTGATTGATTTGATACTATCTTTAATGAATTATAGTGATAGCAGACAATAAGCAACACATTTTGTCGATAAGTATACGTGTACGTATATTTCCTATATATCATATTAGACTATGGGGCACCAATACCCCCCCTCCCCCCCCCCCTCCCCCTCCCGGAGGCATTTTTCTACAGTATGTTTTTCTGAAAGTGTATGGAAAGACCTACCAAATCCCAGTGTCTACCATCTGGATGTTGGGGCTTTACTCCGTTACCGCCATTTTGGGGCGTTACCATAATTGAAATTTTAAAGTTAACACAATACCGCAAAGAGATCAAAATAATTTGTGTTAAAGGCTTTGTAATTATGATTATAAGCACAGAGAATGTAAACAAGAGTGTAGAAATGTTAAACTCATCATCAAATGTGGTATAATTTACGTTACCAATATCATATCACTGAAATAAGGTCACATATACTCTAAAATATTCGATTATCATCATATACTTACTGTTTCTGGATCGAGCAGAACACTATCTAATGAGTAAATGGTACTCAATTGTATTATATGTTGACAAGGTGAAAAAAAGGTCACAATAATGCAGAAATATGTGTATATTATTAACCGCATGCGTTACCAAAATATAACTATGAACATAAGTGCAGGTATAACTAAACCTTGATATTTTTTGCATCAGACATTATAAAATCTAAAGTGGCATTCAGGCTTAAATTAAAAAAAACAACATTTCATTATAAAATTTTCATATCAATCAGTCAATCAAATCAAAGCAATCAGTTGTAAATAAATAAATAATTTCATTAATCAAATAAATATTTAATTTAGTCTATCAATTTCATAGTAATTTATAGATATGTTTCTTTTTTCAATGATTATGCAATTTTAACCTGTGACCTAGCAGTGGCCATGATATCGTACTCATTGGTTTGGCAGTTTCCGGAACAAATTCACTAATGTCATAGTGAGAACGGGTGTATTTCACACACGTATGCTCCATCTTCGATACATCTAGGTAAAGTAATGAACGACAGTGGTCTCGCGGAACTTATGATAAATTCCGGAATTGTGCCAGTGGTTCTCTCGACAAAGTGACGTCTGGGAAACACTAAAACCATGCTCTATGGGAGCACAAGCCCTTATCGAAGGGTCAATTACCCGGCCAAGATTTGAAGAAACACGACCTTTCACACAGAATATTTCAGCATAATATAATAACTCAGATACAAGCAGAACGTAACGCATTTGACCTGCTTATGCTCCTGTCAGTTCAACATGACATAGACCTGAAGCTTACCTGGTCATTTCTTCTAGGTCGAGTGCCTTATATTGAATCACCAATAGAACCAACAACTAGCCATTCTACAGAAGGCGCATCCTATGTTGTTAATGGTAACGCCTAATTGGGTAACTGCAGAGTCTAATAGCAGATCCGGACACATTCGAGCAAGTAGTTGAGGCGATTTCTTATCAGTTGCCTAAAACGTCTCGTGTATACTTTATATCAGACACTTCAAACAGTCTATTAAATCAGATGAGTGCCGATGACGTTTGGCAGCTCCAACGTTCTTGCTCTCAGGTAAAAAAAGCAATAACTCCATGAAATCGGATGGGCTTCATATCTAATGAAGACAATAAGACACAGTCAATAAAGCTAATCTTTGAGCAGTCTTATAGAGATGGCGTCACAGTCACACTAACTGAGATTACAGTCTGGAGCAAATTTTTAATGTGTTAGACAAAACCATCGTTAAACCATTTAAAGGCCTGTGTTATCATCATTTTGAATTAAAATTTGAATGTCAAGTATGTATAGTCTGTACAGATGTACATCATTTGACCAATTAACCACAATTACCAAGGAAAAGCTATCATGTGTCAATACGCAATCTCACTAATCTCAGAGACAATATAGTGTTCCAGCGCTACTTTACTGAATGAAACTATTTTCAATATGTAGTGAATTTCGTTACCTCAACAGTTAATGATGAAACGGAGGAAAAAAACAGAATCCTGTATATATCTCCAACTTTTATCAAAACTGCAAAGTCTGCAATGTATACTTATACTATTTTTTAAAGCGGATGTATATGCGTCACGTAATTGCAATTAGAAAAAGTAATGTATAGCTATAGGAGCTTTGCTCCTGTAAATGAAGATAACATGACACTATTAGCCAATTTACCACGCATGTTTGTTCGGATGAACTTTACAGTACCATTTAGACATTTGTATGTGTGTTGTTTGGTCATTAAAAATACGACATCAATAAACTGAGGTATGACAAGTATCAATGCCATGGTTATTTCTGAACGCTTTAAGTGGTATGGACATGAGCTTACTCACTCCCTGCAGATCCCGTCTCGTATGTTCAATGTGTTACGGATAGTTATAAGGTGTATATTTGGACCCATGCAAAGAGGGCAATCTTGATCTTCTAAAAGTGGATGAAAGTGGTTGGAAATTCGGTCCTGACAACATGCTGGAATACAACTGGTACGAGGATAATATTGTGCCAAAGGCTAGCGACACAGAAGACACTGATGATAAAAACGACATTGAGCTCATTAGTATGGTCGATGCTGTTTATGACACAGAAAAGTGATGAGGATTTGTGAAATTCGTGAACGTTTGCTATCAGAACAACAAACATACCTTGATGACAATATGTACAGCTAATGAAATCTGACATAACATACAATATTGCACTTAAGTATATATATATTATATAAATAATCATGTAACAAATGGTAACGTAAATGACACATATATGTGTGTCAATGGCACAATGTTCTATTGCACTGTCGCTGTCATTGTAAATTTGATTGTTTCATAGATACATATTCTTAGAATACATTCGATGATGATTTTATAACAGTTTCATAGAAATGTTGTCACTCGTTTATGAATAATTTCAAACGTAACACAAATAAAACCATGTAACGTAAAACACAATCAGTGATGAATTTAAAAAGTTGGAATGTTAATTTACATGTACGTATTCCCAGTAACCAAGTATAAACATTTTGTATATCAAATCAATGTTTTATGCATTGTAAAGTGTGTTAAACACTTATCGTGATAAAGGTAACGTTATGTAACGTAAACTACTATTATCCCAGTCAAACTTTACAACATTTGTAACTAGAAATGTTTTCCAGTTATGGGTATTAATGAATGTATCATGATTACCTATCACTGTATACCTATTTGATCATAGCATGTGATCACAGTAATATAAATGATTTCCATGTAACACGTATACTTTTATATGTAACGTATTTTACGTAAAATGAAGACATAAATGAGCATTCAATGAAAGAAAAACATGAACATGTGGTAGTATTTGCCTAATATGAATAAAAACATTGTTTACGACTGCTTTTGTGCTAATTTAACATATACAACTGTCATTTCCTTGTCATTTTAGGGTAACGCAGGGTAACGTAAATTACAGAGCATATATAGTGCAATAAAGTGAAAAACATGCATTTGATCGATAAGTAAAGCCGCTGCTAACTTATTATTGTCAAAGGAATTGTTCAAATTGATGAATTATTGAAAATATCTAGAATAAGACTTCTAACAAAATAAAATTATTGTCAAACGTATTTTTCGGTAACGGTATTTAGCATGCTGTAGTTCACAAACGCCCCAACGCCCAGATTGTAGACACTGGAAAAATGATCAGCAGGCATGGAGCTTTCAAAAAAATGGTGTCTACAAAAATGCCTCCGGGGGGGGGGGAGGGTTTCGCACAGTAGCCCATAGCCTATATATACATACATGGGCAAATTTACAATATGATATAAATAACGGATTGAAACTTGCATATACATGATTACCAAAACACATGTATATACCAATTGCTCTGTTAATAACGTGTACATTATGTTGATAATTAATTGATATGACTTGTCATCGATTACGGAAAGATACTTATTTTTCGTACTTGCAATTGCACAAAAATTACTCATAACGTGCACATGTTATTGATTATAAGTTCATACGACATTAATTTCTTAAAGACACTCATTCGTCATAATTACGAGTGAGTAAATACAATTCTTGGAATCTTTTACTTAACTGTCGGTGCTTAATTACTCATATTGGGTACTTAATTATTTGTTGGTACTTGATTACATGTGATTTGTACATTAATTATTCCATTATTAACTGATTTACCATTATATTTCAGGGCAAAGCAGCATACCATAAGATCTAAGATGAAATGATGTTTTGTGGTCTAATGAGCTTCCGTGCATGTTCTAGGGAAAATCCCGTATTAGAAAAAGTGCTTATCATTTTGTATAGCGTTAAGTAATTTGGCGAAGTGAAAAGTGCCTAGTGTTTGTGCTTAGGTGAAATTTGCATAGTCTTTGTGCTTGGTGAAATATGCATAGTGTTTGTGCTTAGTGAAATGTGCATAGTGTGTTATATATTTGTGGATAGGAAATATGGAATATATGTATACTGGAATTATTAGGATTTTACGAAGTAAGTGGAATTTCTTGAACAAAGCACTTAACTTTCACAATGATAGGTCCCGTCACATAATTTAACTTCACATGGACTATTTTTTTTAGGATTAGGAACAAATTATATTTTTCAAATACCTTAGTCAGTACGTCTCCTAATCAAATCATGTTTACGAGGCAAATATGAGCGATAGGGTGTTTCAGTCAATTTTCTTAGTATTAACTAATTCATCAGGACGATGATAAACGAAATCCTTTCCGGAAAAAAGAAAATTGCGCGTCGGGTTGTTTTCAAGACAGTACAATGGCATATACGAGACCATTTTGATAATTTCTTCAAGCAAACAATACACATAAACAAACATACACGTATTCCGTAATAATCAATATTGTTGTAGTGCGTTAATTTCTTCATTTACAAGTAGATATGTATGAAGTTTGATCGTGTATATGAAGACAAATATAATATGTAATATATTCTCATTTCGTTTTGAAAGTAAAAACTCAACCGAAAACATTAGAGATTTGGCCGTATGATCGCTCATTTTATTATTCGCTACGTGCATAATAATCAATTGAATTTATGGATTGATATTTTGCATTAGATATGCATAACAGGATTTAATTACAAATTATACAAATTTAATAAGTTGCGCGTGTTCGTTACACATTATTATTTTAGTCGTATGCAAGGGCATTATTATTGAATAATATTATATAGATTGATATTCTTTTAGAATATGCATGATGTGCTTTTTCATAGACTATACTCATTTCAGGAAGGCATTGATTAGGGCGTTAGAGTCGAAACATTGTCTATAAGTAAATGAATTCCAAACATTTTAATCATAGGTATTGACCGTCTGCGTAATTTCCAAGCAACCGATGCACATTATATATAAATGAATACACACAGATTCCGTGTTATAAACTTCATTTCAAAATGGAGAACTGATTTGAATGCTATTTAATTTGTATAAAGAATGTATAGCACTCTTGTTGTGTACAAAAATCTCTTCATACAAGTTCATTATTTTGTTCATATTCATGTAAATGTCAATCATGTTTCATTATTATGAATAAATGTTATGTAAATTATGTTTTTTGTTTGTATTTTCTTGACAGTAATATAATGTACAAGTGAAATGATGCCTTGTGTTGGAGTAATGATTAGTTGTGTGCAAACTTAACACTTTCGATAAGTTACCACCTATATTTTTTTAATATTATTTTTTACAAAGTGTTCTTATCTTCGGGTTTTCATTTAAGTTCCTTCTTTCACAGATATCAAAATAGAGTGAGTTTGAAAGGAGGCAGAATTTTATGTATCAACAAATATTTAATATCAATGATCACAAAGGCACTTATGACAAGTTATAGTACTGAAAAAAATAGGTGGTAACAAAGCAATTTTGTTAAGTACATGTATATTATACTATTATCTAGATACAATACAATTCTGTGAACACATTGACAAAAAGCAAACATACAAACAAAGAAATTTATTCAATAATATTGCTTGCATTTAGTTACATCCGGATGTCACAAAACATCACATTTGAGAAACAGTTAATCTACTGATTATAATAAAGTTCCCTGTAATAAAAATCATGAGTTTTACAAGGATCCTTTCAAACAACGCAACATAGAAATAAGTCCAGATATTAGCATTTCCATATCCTTCAGTGTAAATTTGATAGAAATATAAATATTTCTAGAATAAGAGTAAATGCAAATGTATTTTCCACAAATACCACAATTACTTTTAAAAATTCTCATACAAGTGCCATTCTGAAAGTTCTGATAATGGGTGCGGGCTAGTAAAACCTACTCAAAATGGTCTATATCAGTCCTTCTAAGTACTCCACCTTTACCTGTATACACTTTTTCAAACATTTGATCGATTCAGAAAATATCTTTTTATGGTCCGATTTTGGGTATAGTGCTGCATGGTGCACTGAAATAAGGCACTTCCAATAGCTGAGCGGGTCTCTAACCTCCGCCCTCTAAGGCACTGTTTGATGTACGGGTCCTGCCAGAAATCACCAAGTGCCAGATCTGGACTGCATGGTGGATGTTGCAAAGTATGAAATCCATTGGCTTTTTATTTATTTATTTATTTATTATTATTCATATTTTAACTATTTCTCAAACATGGTACATAGGAAATATATTACACAAAATGGGCATATAAAGTTACAGTGTTCAAACAAACAAAAAATATTACTGAATATACAAATTGAGACTGTAAAATTATTAAAGGTAAATAATCAGAAAAAATTGAAACCATGTCAAAAACGTTAAAATACAAGGATAACACAAAAAAGGAAGTAAATCCTTATTTCCATTGTGGTCCTTTATAAAATTATATGTAAATAACCAAGAAAACAACAACAAATTATATTAATATGAAAAAAAATACAAATTTATCTTACATTGCCAGCTTTGAAGGCCTAATTTACAAAGTAGCCTCCCTTGATTTTCGGTCGAAGGGAAGCTTGTGATCAAATTTCGATTATGTCCCTTAGATAAGGACCCTAGATAAACCATTTAAGACCCTAGATAGCACTGAAATCAGTAGAATCACGGTTCATTAAGCAAGACGCGCATTGCGCCCGCAGGCATGATCTTATCAGTGGTTCATCAAATACAGTAAAACAATGACAGAAAGTGATATCATGAAGAAGTTGACTTATACTTGTATTATTTAACGTTATTTGTTAGTTGTTGAGTAACTACAGCCAAGCTTAACATGTTTTATAATAAAATACCATTGATGCACGCTTTATTATATTTATTCTGCTAATAACAAGTTTTCTTTGACAAGGTGAAAATTTAGTTAATTCTAATTTTGTTAATATATGTATATAAATAGATTGTAAAATCCATTCTGTTTCATTTATTCTGATTTTTATCGACAAATGTTACTTTAAACAGCGTCAGATCCAGGATTTTAGGGGCATAATATTTTGGAAAGTATGCTATTTCATTGAATGATTTTTCATTTCTTTAGGAGGTGGGGGGACTGAATTCGCTTGTGTTAAACTAGTTTATATTTTATCGAGTATAAATTCAGATATATCAAGGACTTATATACATACATGTATGTATATATATGTCCTTGGATATATATAACATCCCTTTTAGATGAATAAACTGTAAAAAAGTCTCTGATCAAACCACTAAGTCTAACAATCATATTTTGGCTTAAAATAAGTTCGATGTTAATTATCATAGTAAAATATGACATGTCTACATATAATACATGTGCCTGGCATAATTCGCATCATTTTTTACCAATTTAAATAGCATGTAGTAATAAAATCCAATACAGGTCATGGTTCAGTGAGCTAATTATATATATTGCACTTACGGTCAGTATTAACTGGGACCATTATACACATGTATATTGATAATCACGTTAATTGGCGATGTAATCTGCATTCATCTGCATGTTGATCCGTCTTACCAAGGACTTATATAAGTCCTTGAAATAACTATAATTATCATGTAGGTACCTTATTATGAGAAACAACACGTTTCCAAAACTGGTCAATTCAGATCGCACATGGAAGCAAGAAAATGTTAGAAATATTAATACATTAATTTTCAATATGAATCAGCAAAGAATCTAGCTTGTGCACGTAACTGGGAAAATGTGATGCTAAAATTACAACATGGATTTCGTGGTGTTTGAATATCCGCTATTATGTCTAGTTATAGAAATTTCTTTGTATGTTAATTCACAATGTATTTATAATCTGGACCGGCAAGGATAACTTAAATTTGTAACGATCAAGGAAGCAATACGATAGAATACAACATAATTGAAATTTATATCATTATAAGAAGAAAGATGCAAAATTGTGCACATAACAGGGAAAATATTGTACTTATATTGCAAAATGACTTTCTCGGTGCTTGAATTCCGCCATCTTGCATAGTTTTAGGAATTTTCTTGTATGTTAATACATAATGTTTTTATAAATTTTGACCGACAGGGATAATTTTGTAACGATTAGGGAAGCAAGAAGATAAAATACAACATAATTTAAAATTATATCATTCAGTATACATCTTAATATTGGCGCCCATTTTATTTTGGCGATATTGGCAGTCAGCATCGAAACCCCCAAATCTAGACCGCGCCAATATAAAACCACGCCAATAATGAACACCGCCAATTAAAACTTGTTTACTTTTATCAGTTAAAGTACGAGGGTTACATGCATTACGTTTATTGCCTTAAGGTAAATCATAATTGAAAGAAAGTAAAATCTATACGATTCAAACGATACAGCTTATTTGTCACACCATATAAAACTTATGTCGTCGGCACGTATAAAAAGACTAAACTAACCCGATATAATAACAATATTATGTTCTATATTGCTCTTATTGTCATGTAAAAACATAAATTGAGTAAATAAAAGTTTGAGTTTGAGTTAATTTAGAATAAATTGTTGAAACAAATAATTACTTATAGCCATTGTGTTAACTCGTGTTCGATCCCAACTAATTACCAACACTTTGGTTTTCATGTATCTTATTCTTGCTGTTTATACATTCCTCACTTGATATGATAGTAGTTATGAAGATATTTAGTAAAATAGTCTAATTATTCCCCTTGAAAATGGTGGAAACTTATATTCTTAAAACAAGTGTTTTAATTTTGGCGCTTAAGAAGACAGGACATGGTTTTATATTGGCGGTTGGATATGAAACCGCCAAATATAGAATCTGCCAATTCATTAACATCTTAAAAACACCAAAGTTTGCACCCGCAGAATAAAAGAAGTATACAGTATGTGTTTTATTAGAATCATATAAGCTGAGTTACATGCTCATAATCAGAACTTTTAAAATGGCCTTGGTACATGTGGACAACATAATTAATATTCTAAGTTGAAGACACTGACTCAACCTTCAATCAAGGCAGTACTCATGAGATTTTAACATAAAAAGCTGCAACTCTGAATATCAAATCTAATCTCATCATCATCATGAGCAGAAACAATTATTAAAAATTCTGGAATAAACAATGAATCAACAGCAGTCAGTCTATAAATAGGTCAACAGCAAATAACAAACATTTCAAATTAATCATCAACGTCAGCAACAGTAGCAATAACAAAGCAACTATCACAATGATAACAGTAGCAGTGAGCAAAGAGGAATATACACAACATATATTATACATATAAGCAGCATAATCCCAAATGATGAACTTAATCATCATTAGCAACAACAACAACACCAGTGGTCCATCAGCAACAACAGCAGCGTTCTTAAACAATCTTCAGCAATGTAAAAGGCCTGAATGAACTTGACAATCAGATTTTCAGATTACCCAATCCGTTTTCAAGTAATTTATAAAAGTCAATATTTGGACAAAATACGACCGAGTTATTAAAGTTTGGGTAATATTACATGTGAAAAGGGCAAAATTGCCGAAAAAAACAATTCCTGACTTCGAGCTCCTATGAGTCCGACAACGACCTGTGAATGATCAAAGATCAGCTAAGTCCATTTTGTAGGGTGAGTGGCTTTTCGGAACGTTTCGTAGGTTTCCGTAATATATAAATATCAGTTATTTGACCGTCATAGCTGAGACTATGTGCGTAGCGTGATCGGTAAAGGCGCCAACCATTTTACTTTTGAAGCCTGGTAGTCAAGATGCTATGGGTTCGAAACACATATGAACGTTTTTCCTTTCCATTTTTGTTTGATATTTGGCATTTTATTATTGCAAAATTTTATTTCAATATTTGGAATGAATTGCATATGTATTTCATTTAATTTCATTTCAGGTAATTTCATGAAATTTCAATTACTGCGTTCATTAGCAGTATCTGTACTTGAGCCACTGTCAGAATCTAATAATTTGCTTCATTATATTAAGTTATATAACAGCAAATAACAAACATTTCAAATTAATCATCAATGTCAGCAACAGTAGCAATAACAAAGCAACTATCACAATGATAACAGTAGCAGTGAGCAAAGAGGAATATACACAACATATAGTATACATATAAGCAGCATAATCCCAAATGATGAACTTAATCATCATTAGCAACAACAACAACACCAGTGGTCCATCAGCAACAACAGCAGCGTTCTTAAACAATCTTCAGCAATGTAAAAGGCCTGAATGAACTTGACAATCAGAGGCTACGACAACAGCAGCAACATCAGCAAAATTAAAACCGAAGTAAAAACAGAACAAACTCCAGTAACAGCAATTAAAACTGATTTTATGCAAAAACACAAAATCTCATCATTGTAATATGTAGCAGCAAGAACCATAATAACAAAAATACAACACCAACTCAACATCAGCAGCAGACAAAATTACGGTAAATCATATGCATTCAAAAAAATAATTTCATACTTTCTCATAAGAAATATCCTACAAACATCATCATCATCATCAGCAGCAGCAGCAGCAGCATAAGAAATATCCTACAAACATCAGCAGCAGCAGCAGCATAAGAAATATCCTACAAACATCAGCAGCAGCAGCAGCATAAGAAATATCCTACAAACATCAGCAGCAGCAGCAGCTGCAGCATAAGAAATATCCTACAAACATCATCATCAGCAGCAGCAGCAGCATAAGAAATATCCTACAAACATCATCATCATCATCAGCAGCAGCAGCAGCATAAGAAATATCCTACAAACGTCATCATCATCAGCAGCAGCAGCAGCATAAGAAATATCCTACAAGATCATCATCATCAGCAGCAGCATAAGAAATATCCTACAAACATCATCATCAGCAGCAGCAGCATAAGAAATATCCTACAAACATCATCATCATCATCATCATCAGCAGCAGCAGCAGCATAAAAAATATCCTACAAACGTCATCATCATCATCATCAGCAGCAGCATAAGAAATATCCTACAAACATCATCATCATCAGCAGCAGCATAAGAAATATATACAAAAATATACATTAATCTTATACTAGTCTACTGAGTGATATGAATGAAGTAAAAGTTTTATATTCATTATTTATATACAAAATATACATTAATCTTATACTAGTCTACTGAGTGATATAAATAAAGTAAAAGTTTTATATTCATTATTTATATACAAAATATACATTAATCTTATACTAGTCTACTGAGTGATATGAATGAAGTAAAAGTATTATACGCATTATCAATATAAGAAAAATATTTATTAATTTATACTACTTCATTTTTTACTTTATTCATATCACTCAGTAGACTAGTATAAGATTAATGTATATTTTTGTATATAAATAATGAATATAAAACTTTTACTTCATTTATATCTCACTGTATTACGAAATTAATGCATATTTTGTATATAAACAATGTGTATAAAGCATCTACTCAATTCATATCATACAGTAAACATATGCATATTCAAATTAACTGACTTGTTTATGTTCTATATACATTGGACAATTTACTTCTGTCAATTCTTACCATTTATACAAATAAGATTAACTTTCTAAACAAGCTCCACAAAAGAAATTATATTGGCTGCGCCCTTTTTCAATGTCCAACCGAACTTTGTTTACAATTGCCTGTTTCCAAGTGCAATACTTAAAAAACCTATAAAAGACAGAAAACAATAAGACAGAATGTATTCAGAACATAAATGCATGTCATACAATAATCATCTGTATAAGAAGTCACAAACTCTACATGCTGTACTATGATTACATGAATCACATCAGACAATATTCATGCACGTGATAAAAAGTAATTAAATAATTGCCTGAGATAATATGAATGAATAGAATAAAACTTTTACTCCATTCATATCACATAGCAAACATGTACAGATTAAAATAAAACTGACTTGTTTAGGGTCTATATATATTTGACCATTTACCATGTTTGCATCCAAGAAACATGTTTTCATAGTTTTTAACGAGTCATTGTATACACGAAAATGGACTTAGATAGCTTGTGAAGCATGTCAGTAAACTCTATCACAACGTTTTCAAATGTTGTGTTTTAGTATGCATGAAAAAATGTTATGAAATAGCTGTGAAATCTTACCATGTATACAAATAAGCTCAACGTCCTATGCCAGCTCCAGAAAAGAAATATTGACAGTTGCGCACGTTTTCTAGGTTCCACCGCACTATGACTACAATTGCCGGGGTTTCCGGTACAATATTGCGCCGCGTTGTTACTGTGAGAACCAGCGGGGTAGATAAAAAACTGACCGCGCCAAGGGGAGTCACTCTTGGCGTTTGTTGCGGATAACATGGCGTATGTCACACCTTCTCTTTTTTCAGATTACCCAACCCGTTTTCAAGTAATTTACAAAAGTCAATATTTGGACAAAATACGACCGAGTTATTAAAGTTTGGGTTAAAAAAAAGGGCAAAATTGCCGAAAAAAACAATTCCTGACTTCGAGCTCCTATGTTTAAAGGGCGATGGTCCGGACAAGCACTCTTTGTCAATGTTTCGATTTACTTCCCTTCATTTGGACATCGTTTTATAAGGTTCATGTTTGGCATGTGTGGATGATTGGATTAGGTATTAAATACATAACAAAAGAAAGAATGTGCGATAAATACAGTAAAAAGATGTTTGCTTTTGTGTGTAAGAAGGATTCGTGAAACACGTTTTTATCCAGAGTTCACGAAATGTGTTGATAGAAAATAGATTGTATTTATACAAAGTCTTCTGTGCTAAAATTATTGGTGTGTTATATTGTGATTTCTATGACGTCAAATATACTATGTTTTAATAAATCATGTAACTCAAAGAGGGACGAAAGTGAACACGCTTTATACGTGTACATGTATAGGTATGTGCGATATTTTGTCAATGCACAAAAATGAGTTAAAGAATCATATAACACTGAAAATTACATTTTGGTCAGTTGTTTGGACTCGTTTTTTTATTCGTGTCATTTAAAATCTTACACATATATATATGAAAAAAAAACAGAACACGGGTTGCCATAAGAACGTCCTAAAACAACTATATCTACAAATATATCAGTTACATATGTACTTAGCAATGCGTCCAACCCTATTACAGAAAATATTGCTGGAACAATATAAAGTTGACGGTAGTTAGACCTATACAGAAAATGCAGTTGATTCACTTTTTAATACATATCAGCTGACCTATTATTGCTGGCATTAATACTTTTCTAGCGAGGTAATGGCGAAGTTGGCAGGGGTCAAATAAAAGAAATCTGAATAATTGGGGCTTTTTAGACGTTACGTAACGTAACATTCAATTAGAGCGTTCTATGCTGCAGATTCCTCCACTTCTGCTGTAAAGCCTGTGTCAAATCTTGAATATTGTTAATTTGGCGGTTGGCCCTCGCCTTACGACCCAGCTCATCCCAGATGTGCGCTATCTGGTTTAGATCAGGGGAAATCAGACCATGGAAGTACGGCGACGTTGTTTGAACCAGGTATTGAGTTGTGATTCTGGCTGTGTGAGCATTGTCTTATTACACCTGTGCCATTGTGGCGAATGAATGGGATAGCTTGGGGATTTAGAACATCAGTAACGTACCGCTGTGCATTGGGGTTGTCCTGTATCACTACCAGCTCAGTCTTACTGTTACCCATGATCCCGTCCATACCATTACACTCCCATCCCCGTATCTGTCCGATTCAACTACACAACAATCTGCAAAAATCTCGTTTTACGACTGTAGGTACGTAGCCTGCCATTTGCATGGCTAAGTGTGAACCTAGATTCGTCAGTAAAGAAATCTCGGTTCCAATCAACCCGCCTCCAATTCAAATGACGTCGTGGCCACAATAATCTAGCACCACAGTGACGTCGCTTCAAAATTTGACTTACGACTTTGCTAACCCTAGATAACGTTTTGATGATTGCCAGATATCGCAACAGAAGCTGAGTGATGATCATAAATAAATCCAGTGGAGTGATGATGATGGAGTTCTCTTGTACAGTATAACAGAAAACTATTTCATTTACAATGCCTACTTAATGTAAGCATAGGCACATGACTTTATGCCAATTTTATGTAAGATTTATATTCAAACCTGTGTTTTCGACCACCTCCGAATATAGGCCACCCTATGAATAAAAGCCATTCTACTGAATACCGGCATTGTTTATTTAAAACAAAACCTTTGAATAAAGGGGCACGTTTTGTCTGTTCCGAGAGTGGCCTTAGTTAACAGGTTTGGCTGTATATTGGATTTGGTAGTCAGAGATATAAATAAACCCAATATAAAGTATGCAGCGACAAAACAACAAAGTTCGCTCTGCAACCAATGTTGGCCCTAAACAGCAAAATCAGGGTCTAAATTGTTCTCGGGAAGCATCTGAAATGTTCCGCCATGACTCTTACAGGCATCACTGACCTAATTACGCCAACTGATCACTGATTCAGCCAATACTGCCCTAATGATCTATATAAAAACTCATTCTTCCCAGCCTCTGGAACCAACTACCATTGACCCAGCAATTAACAGCTTCGAGGAGTGCTTGGCTAAATGTAGTAACGGCGCATCACATCTTTTCTGCTTTTTCGTTCACGCCTCACAATGGCATGTACATATTATGTCGATACTCCAGAGTGAGTCCTGCAGTTACCGGGAACAAGAAGAAAACAGCCGCGTACAATAGTCCTGAATTGTCGATACCAATTGGCAATTCATTATTAAATACTTATTTTTTAATAATTATAAATTCTTGTGACATATAAATAACGACATGACATTCTTGTTGTGTTGTAACCAACATTTGATATTGATAGCAAGTGTAAGTTTATTTTGAATAAATAAATGTCAAACTTATACTGCGAAATGTCTTTATAGTAATACCCCTGCGTCACAAAGTGAAATAGTGCTATACAAGAATCAGGAGCGTTATCCCATCACATATCCCATCCACCTACATAAAGTTTATTTTTGAGGATGTAAGAGGAAACCAACTATATATTTCTTGGCCTTAAGACAAGCGTGGCATGATGGGAGAATTGAAAAAACTTTTGTTTCAAATTTTAAATAAGCCTGTGTTGCGCGTACGACGTTGACTGAATTACTTTATTGAAAACATGTATACTTTGCACGTGTAAAAAGTGAAAATCATGGTTCCGCTTGATGTCAACCTCACACAGGTGTATTGACGATTGACCAGTGTCTCACATGTACATTCATTGGATGTGTAGCATAAATGAAGCCAAAGATAATCCGTTCAAAGAGTAGGAAGTTTCTACATTTGCTGAGTATAGATACTCACACTGAGGAGAAATGAAATTAATTGTTGCCAACATTTCCTAAATATTTTTAAGAGTTATACAAACTAGCTGTGTCCCTTTCTCACCTGAATCTTCATCAACCAGTTTGATATATAAAGAAATAGAAATACAATATTAGATTAAAAGTTTTGTTAAAAATATTACGACTTTTACATGTGTAGCCTATTTTGAAATTTAACAGTTTACAGTTTATTTATTGGCAAAACGGCAAAAGAATATTGCCTTTGGCCATTTACATAATAATTACAAGGAATATGGCCAAGACGTTTATATACATAATATTTCCATGTACATAATAATAAACAAAATGTTACATACAACAAAGTTACATATTTATAGTAGATTTAAATACAACAACTTTCATATATTTATTACACATAGACGAATCAACTATATGATGTTCAGAGCGGTTTCTCGTATTTTAAAAGATTCAAAGAGGTATTTTGCAGTATTATACACCAATCGTTTATTCAAACTTGACATAAGATTTACAAATTTGTGTATGTTGGACCAATTTGTGTATTTAGGTAAATATTTAGTACGCAAATGGATATATTTGGAACAGCACATAAGAAAATGGTACTCTGATTCCACAAAACCCTGAGAACACAATTTACAAATACGATTATTTCTTTCTAAACCAATATATCGACCACGTTCAATTTCTAAAGAATGTGAACTAAGACGGAATCGTGTGAGACATTTACGTATAAAATCATTTTTTATATAACAGAGATAATTTTCAAATTTATATTCTGTTTTAAATTTTCGATAGTATTCTAGTTTAGGTGCGAGTTGTATAGATTCATGCCAATTTTGCAAATATTGATCTCGAATGCGTTGAGAAAAAATGCGCTTATAATTGTGTTCAGTATCAAAATTATCCCATATATAACTATAGCCAAGTTCATCTAGATACGATCTTAGCTTACTTGACCAACTTTTATTAATATTAGAGTTTGCTAGATTCATGAAAGTACTGTTTATCAGTGAATAAGGTTTACTCATAATTTTGCACCAGAATCCAAGAGCACGTTCTTTGCATATTACGGATGGTGTAAATGTTCCGAGTTCGGCTAAGACAGCTAAATTCGAAGTTTGTTTTTTACACCTAAAATTAATTTACAGTACTTAAGATAGATACGATCTACTTCTTTAAAATCATATATTCCCCAGATTTCAGAACCGTATAATATAATAGGAAGTACTAGAGAATCAAATAAAGCTAATTTAGTTTTAATATTAACATTGATTCTACTGAAAACAGAAAGAAGACTATAATACGCTTTCAGAGCTTGCTCCTCAAGTTTTAATACTGCATTTTTTAAATTACCCGTGTACGTAAAGCAAAGTCCCAAATAACAAAAATTATCAACTATTTCAATATTCTCATTATTTATATGCCATACATAGTTATGCCTTTGTTTTCGTTTTTCGAAGATTCAAATCTTAGTTTTGTTAACATTTATTTTTAGACCCCATTTTGTGGAGAATCGATAAACACTGTTTAAAAGCAACTGAAGACTATGGTGATCTGTTGTGAATAAAGCTATATCATCAGCAAATAGGAGTAAGTAAATTGAAAGCAAATTTATGTCGTTATCTGTTAGATTTTCAAAATCAATTATATCCTTAATATCATTAATAAAAATTATGAAAAGCAAAGGTGAAAGTGGTTCACCTTGTTTAAGGCCCAATGTAACATCGAAAAAATCTGAAATTTGTACATCTGGTGACAGTCTTACACAAGATTTAACGTCGTTATAAATTGCTTTAATAATTCTTATCATTTTACAACTTATTCCTGTATCTACCAATTTAACCCACAGTGTATCATGTAAAACTGTATCGAAAGCCTTTTCATAATCTATGAATGCACAAAATAATAGATAAATTTTATTAGAAAGAACTTTTTGTATAACACAATGTAGAATAAAAGCACAATCTACTGTACTATGATTATCACGAAAGCCAAACTGACTTTCAAAAAAAACGTTATTACCTTCACACCACTTGTTAACTCTATTTCTTAGACAGAGAGAGAATGATTTTGCTAGAACATTAATCAGTGTTATACCGCGGTAATTAGAGGGGTTTGACTTATCTCCCTTTTTATGAACGGGTACAGTTAAACCTTTCCTCCAAAGATCTGGATAAACACCTGTATTAAAGATATGGTTAAAAACAACAACAAGATATGGTGAAATAAATGATTTTGCATCTATGAAAAAATCCGCCACATTATTACTAAAATCACAACTTTTGTTACGCTTTAACGACTGTATAGTTTTTGATATTGTTTAAATATAATGTCGGTAAAATATATATTTTTAGATAAAACAGGGGGTTGTTTTGATTCTATGTTTCTATTAATTGCATTTTGACATTACATCGTACTTTGTTACCTTCTCCGGAATTAGCCATTTTGTTCTAAATGATCAATGACTGTCTTAAATAATGGCCTTTATTTACAGCAGGGCCATCATTCATTCGAGAATGTGAAATTTCATTAGTCAGTATCATCAAGCAATTAATGAATCTAAATGTACACCTGAATAGAACCGTCAAACCTCAGTAAGCTAGCTGGACAGCTTCCTCACTTTTTCAGGTCCTGTATGTAATTCGAAGTCATGGTAGTGAGGAGCTTGTGGTTACTAGGCAGAAAATGTAACCACGTGACCACTGGATCATCCGTGATATTGTGTTTGACCAGTTTAGAAGACTGTTTCTTTATAGTGTTTCATGGAAGAACGAGTTACATTGATCTTTATTTTTCAAAATAAATAAAGTAAAAGCAGTAACTGTTCACAACGTCAGCATGATAGCAATACACACCACTTAATTAGACTTTTATTACTTGCATGAGCGTGGACACGATATGAGTCATTCATCGTTTGTTCGAATATAAAACATGATTCAATTTTATACCTAACTTAAGTATGTAGAGCCGAAGATGGAATTTTCATTCTGCCATATCATCAAATAAAATCGCCTACAGTCAACACCAGACAACATCAACTACAGTCAACATCAGATGACATCAACTACAGACAGCATCAGATAACATCAACTACAGACAACATCAGATAACATCAACTACAGTCAACATAAGGTTATATCAATTACAGTCAATATCAGCTAACATCAACTACAGTCAACATAAGCTAACATCAACTACAACCAACATCAGCTAACATCAACTACAGACAACACCGGATAACATCGTATACAGTCAACATCAGGTAACATCAGCTACAGTCAACATCAGCTAACATCACCTACAACCAACATCAGCTAACATCAACTACAGACAACACCGGATAACATCGTATACAGACAACATCAGGTAACATCAGCTTCAGTCAACATCAGGTAGCATTAATTGCATTCAACATCAGTGGACAGTGTATCAATTAAATAACTAAAAATACATGTACACATGAAAACTGAACTTACAAAGACTTGCACTGCAACATTGATCGGGCACTAGTTAAACAATGTGTAGGGCAGATGAAGAAAGACGTAGTACTTTGGTCGCATCAAAATCTCAGTTTTAATACAGAATAGATAACATAGACCAAACTTTACAGGATTGTTTTCAGGTATTGTCTATTTACGGTTGGATGACGGATGTAACCTATCATGTTTTATGTGGTTCTCGTATTGATAAGTTCAATGCATAATTACGTTCTTATGTACAGCACCTTGATTTTGTCCTTCTATGTTTTTGACAGGTTGACCACCTGAACATCAACAGAAAACATCAACATTATGTTGTCTGGACATAGCAATAGTCGCGTAACTTTGTCAACAACAGTTCAGAAAAATGATTAGAAAAAAAAACATAACTTATTCTGACTCTACAATTGCTCTAAGACAAACTACTTGATGGGGTAGACGAAACTGCGTAATCTTCATTCGTTCATACGATATGGTATAAACCATCTGTTTTAGTGGAGATTTTCCGTCCAGGACTGGGGTCATCTTCGATAGAGGATCCAGAAGGGTATACACGATTTCAGACTAGGGGGGGTATTTAGGCAGTAGGCAGTAGGTGTGCCGTATATTGACAGACAAGCAGCATATAATGACACAAACATATAATAAAACAGTACCATAATGATTAATGAACATGTATATCATATAATAAATCGCTGGCATTATGCAATGACACATTCACAGCGTATAATGAAAAGTGATCATGAATGACTAGCATCTAGTGATCTTTACTGTTTCTTAATGACTGGATCAGTAAACAGGGAGCTATTTACCAAAAATTGACTTGACTGAGTGTAAGGAATCTTTATAATATTATCTATATTGGTAAGGTTGAAATGTAATAGGAATCAGTAAATATACATTTGATAAAATCTTCTACAGAGACAAGAAACTCAGTGGTCTGGACAACAACATGTTTGGTTTTATTTCCAAATTCAGCCACAGTATCACTGTCAATAGAACTATGAGTGTACATGGGTTTATGGGTTGGGTATTCTTCATTAATTTCATGGAATTCAGTTTTGGGTTTCTGACCTTTTATCACAGTAAAATAAAATTGAAGTTCTACTGATTCAAAGGTGGGATATATGGAACTTTGTTTTAATTCTGCTATTGATTCTATATTCACATGAAGATCTTCAACAATTAGTTGGATTGCATTTAAATTCCGTTCAAAAGCACATCTAAACAAGGAGTTAATAATAAGAACATAATTTCCAAAATGCACTGAAGAAATAAAGGGATTGTTTGTTTTTATAGCCTTGATCAGCATAAACACTTTTTACAGGGAATGCTCTAAATGCTCTGATTATTTAATATTATGATTATGAAGAGAATCCAACATTTTCAGTATGACTTCCTAACTGATCATGATCCATATATAATATTTGTAACCTAGTTTTGATTAAGAGAATAATATGTGTATAAGGACTTTTCTATCAATTAACTTCCCAATCTGAGTAGGGAACCACTTTCAGAAATTTGAGGACCTTCTCTCATTTCTTTTATTACACTGATAAGTGGAAGAAAGCTAAGTTACTATAAACTATCATGCCAATTAGCTATTTGTTAGATGATTGGTAAAAGCAATTGTTTGAAGAAATATTATCTGTGACACTCAAGACAGATTTTGAGTTTCATATTCAGAATTAAATTGGTAAAGTACACATTTGTTGAATTTGTCCTTAATTTGCATTAATTTAGTTCATAAACTTTAAGCATGAAAATATGTCTAATTTGAAACATATACTCGTATATATATATAGTTTTGCCCTAAGATCTTTTCAATAATTAACTTTCAATGCAAAACTATATCCTACTTAATTGACATAGTTATAGTTTAATTTGCACATTTTTTTCAGTGTAAAACTATGGCTAACTTAAATAAATGATTTAAAACACATAATTAAGAATTTCACACAAAAAATAGTGTGATCTTCAAATATTAATTAGCAATAAATATAAAAGAATTATTGTAAAATGTCAAAAAGGAAAAAACTAGACAGTTTTTCCTCTCTCCTGAAATCTTTTTGAAAACAGCATGTAGTTTTGCAGCTGAGCCATCAAAAGGTCATTAAATAGGGTATTTAATCTAAATATGACTGTGAAATATGTAAATATAATAATTCCGTTTAATGTATGCTAACAATTTACGCACGATACATAAACTCATAAATTAGGCCGGTTAGTCATGATAATTTTACTTTCTGTTTGTTGTATTAACAGAGGTATAGCATGGTTAAAGATAATGTATATGCCGAATTCTAGGGGCATGCCCTTCAGAAATGTTTTTACTCTGTGATTTTCACTGTCCTAAGATAGAATGTATAGACTGCAGCTTACACGCCTAATATTAGATACTTCTTAATATAAAGTTGCAAGTACTGTTATATATTGCTTTTCTGCATGGGTGTTATTCGAAGCAAGTACATTCACAACAAATATAATACAGGAATATATCCCATAATCGGAAGTGTATCTCGGTATATTCTGGTAATGGGGTATTCCGGTAAAACATGGGACCTTTAACAATCTTTTATTTTAACTATTCATACTTTTAACACAGCTTATCCAGAGGGATTCTGTAATAATCCTTGTTTATTTCAAAGCAACTGTTTTGTATTTGTTAATTTCCTCACTTTTGAATAAATCTAAATAGATTTAAATTACAGAATTGCAGTTTACCTAAGGTCAGATAGCTTAATTGGATAGAGCAACCTAGGCCAGTAATTGGCTATGGGGAGATTTGGGTTCGAATCCCAATCTGACTATCATAGTAACGGTAAACATTTTAAAAATTGGGAACTTAGTTTGTACAGTTTGTTTTTGACTTACAGAGGGCAGTGTAATTACAATGTACTTCAAATTTGAGCAGTGCTAATTAATTAAAAATTCCAACTACATGTACATCTAGCTTGAGACTAATTAAAATCCCATTTTCTTAATTTGACAAATGGATAAATCCCCGTATTCTAAATTAACTGGTCTAGTGGTCCCACAAATGATTTATGATGTTTAATGCTGTTAAATGCCACTAGCTGGAGATTACCAGGCAGAAGAACCATATCTTACAACATTGAAAATAGTATCCTCCAGAGAGTAGAATCATATATCCCTACCTTCCTCAGAGTCAAACTATCATCCGACTTAACCCGGAAACATTGCATATGCAAAATCACTAGTAAAGCAAATAAGATTCTTAACCTGCTTAGACGTCAACTATATATACGACTGCAACCAAGAAGTGAAAAAGAGAGCAATTACATCTCTGGTCCGACCACATCTTGAGTGTGTACTCTCTTTAATTATGGGACCCTTACTTAAACAAGATATCGCAACAGTGGAGAAAGTTGAACATAAGGGAGCCCGCTTTGTTACCAGAAACTATTCATATAGACACAGCGTAACATCAATGCTGAATGATCTCACCTGGCCGCCAAGACTAACATCCATTTACAAAGCAGTCAATGTCAATGAATCAAGATCTAGTCAACATTCCTGATTATGCTGTCTGCCCATTGCGCCATGGCACAAGAACACACATCCAAGCTATTGTTGAACATGAACACTACAAGAACAGTTTCTTCCCCTAGACTATCCATGAGTGGAATGTTTTACCACCCAGGACCTAGTGTCATGTTGTGATAGCCACTTCTGTAGACAACTTCAGTATTTTCAGTCAACAGAAATACACAGCCCAAGCAATACATGGGTTTTTATTTTTTTTAACTGTACATATGTTGCGTTTCCAGCATTTAGCCTTTGTGATGTTGTCACTTGTCAGCGATGCATTAGCCCTTGGCATTATTGACATCTAAATAAAACTTTTTTTACTTCTTTTAGCAAAGATATGATTCATATAGAAATATATAGAAGGTATGCATGCGCACAGTGCCTGAATTTAATATTTCATATTAAACTAAACATTGATTACTGTATTTTCTGTGATAAACTTTTCATTGTAGATAAATTTTGATTGATTTATTTTTTACTTTTTGGCCTTTTTAGCTTTCTAGACGGACAGAAGGTTGTGAATGATTCATGTTTTGGTGCTTTCAGTGCTTTGATTTTATTCGTCAGATTTGTTTCCCTAGACCGCTTCTGTACGGAACGGGAAGTCGGGAACCAGTTCACAAGCGTCCAGATTAATGGAAGTTCTTCCCATGTGTATCATACATGTACATGTATGTACAATTTTCTCCAGTTTATGAACAAACACCTCGTAAGTATTGATTGTTTCTGATGAAATCTGATGTATTTAACGATGAAATGTAATTGTTTACTAGTTTTATTTGTGTTGCAACTGCTAGTTATGTGAATGGCATATGTTTTCGCGAATTTACGATATTTATATATATAATTAATGTCTAAAGGCAGGCAAGTAGTGGTGATACGTTAAACTGTATAGGTTGTAATGGGGTAAGTGTTAGTTACTCTTCTGCCTTTAGCCGTCTTAGTATCATTCCTTCTACCAACAGCGCAAATTCGGAAGGCCATCCTCACAGCCTTACAATTTTAAGATCTGCATATGATATGGTCAGTATATCTCGTTTACCGGTGTTATCCAAATAACGGTGCATCTTAAAATATCCCTAATATACACTCATCATGCATTTTAACTTAGCATTGTCAACAGAGTTTTTAAAAAAATATGTTTAGTATAAGTATGCATTAAAATTTAAGTTTTGTATTAAAAAAATACATGAAATATTAATGATTTAATTAAAATACGAAGCTTTTCCCTGAATAAATAGCCTCAGGGTACCAATTATCAGCAGTAATAATACATATTTGGCTAAATTTGGCATTTCACTTCGGTATATGGATCGATGATTGCTGATTGTTAAGAAATAAGCTTTCAAAATGACCCAATGCCAAAACTTGAGCCTCACATTCAAACGCTGCAGAGCAGACGATCTTTTGGAAAAACCAAATTGATACATTGATTCAAAGTGCATAAAAAATGTAAAATTTCCTCAGTATTTGATAAGATAAAGGCAAAGTGAAATATCATAAATGTGCATGAAAACATTATACAGTAAAACCCCGATTATCCGAAGTCGTCGGGACCGAAAAATTACTTCGGATAATCCGGGGTTTCGGATAATCCAGGGTAAGGGAAATCGAGACAATTGCAAGAAAATAAAGGGAGATCACTCCCATATATATATGGCGTTTACATATAGATATAATAACAACAAAGTTAATGCGTTATATTTCATAATTTATTTACAAAAAAATACATTTTACGACAAACATGTGTATGTTTAAGGTAAAACAAATGTATGAGTAGTTTATTACTTTGTACCATTATTAATTCGTCAAAGTCATGAGGAATCCAAAGTGAAACTACAAATACAATTGAATACCCAAACGGTAGCACATGTCATGTTAAAAGCACATTAATCCATCGATAAAATGATACCGTGAAATGAAATATACACGGGATATAGAAAAAGACCCTGTTTAAATAAATTACAAACTGAATTAAAATAAAAATCCAACGCGGAGTTTCATTTTATTGCTACAGTCACAAACACTTACGAGCGTCATACAAATCGTTGTCGTCCTAAGAATCGTGTTCGTATTCATTTTCCGAATATGGAATGATTTTGAAATCGAGTGCCGGTAATTTATATTGGTCATGTGTATTGTTTGTCAATTTAACAAACTTCGAAAAATTAAATGAACATTTTTAATGTTGGTTGCTTTTTCAAGTGAAATTATGATGCAATTCATAAATCAAAGGAAAAAAAAAAGGTGAATGATCTAACCCAGTCTGTATCGTAATAGGCTAATTTTGTTCCCATTACTGCAAACAATGATCCAAACCAACAATCCATTGTTCTCAGTGGTTTAATAATTTGTTGTTTACACCTTTTGACACGTTAAAGAAATCCTACAATGAACTTCTCTGATTGATCAGAGTTAATTGTCGACTTCGGATAATAGGTGCGAAAATACGCGTTCGGATGATTGTGGGGACCTGTTTATCACTTCGGATAAGCCATGGTATTCGGATAAGACGATTCGGATAATCGAGGTTTATTTACATTGAAATATATAGAGGGAAATTCGGGACCGAAATTTCACTTCGGATAAGACAAGGTTTTCGGATAATCCGAGTTCGGATAATCGAGGTTTTACTGTTCATGTTTTTCAGCACATTTTTTATAGTATGCATATAATTATAATTATGACAGGAACTGTCATAAATGTAAACATACTGGTTCCCAGGGAATTGGTTGAGCTTAACCTTAAACCTGATTGAATAATGTTGTTTCTGAAATTAATCGAGTTAGACTTGTCAATAAGTATGTAAAATATGCCTCATTGTTTAGTTACACCTTAACCCCGCCTTACAACCACCTCAAAATTACGACCACCCTGCTAATTTCAGTTTACCAGACCGACTGTCCAGTAAATTTCTTAGGTCTTTCTTGAAGTCTGGCCACTTGTGTATTTATGTGCCTATAATTGCCTAAAAAGTCTTCAATAACTTGTATAATTTACTTAATTCGATAGAAACAACAATAATCTGCATGAATGTGCTGAAAAAAATCTGTGTTAATTGTCAAATTTGAAATATTAAAACTTTTCGTTGCGTCGCCGTGTAATGAACGGTATCGACAGACTTAAGCCACAACCAAATCCAAACCGTATACAACTACGGTACCATCAGACAGTTCAATTCTAAATTTATCTTTATACTGCATACCTAGGATTAACAAAAAATTATTAAGTTTAACTTGCCAACGTTTTGTTGACATGCCAGCTTATTTAAACTTAAACTTAAATTATTTGCAAAGCGAAATTTTGAGAATAGGCGATTTTTACCATGACAACGGCATTTAAGTGCCATTAATTACACCAGTTTTGTTTTTCAGTTAAAATCATAATTATGACTCATACAATATTTGTGACTGAAGTGAACCATTAAGTAGGTAGAACTCATGCGAGCATAAATTACTGCTTCAACATAATATCTGAAATGTGCATTTGATGCTTCATTTCTCCATGCTTTTTCTAAAAGAAAAACGAAATTGGTGTCAGGGTTTTCCCTTCGATTTTTTTTCTTAGGGTTAACATTTCTGAAATAAGGGGGCTATGTCTAAAATTATCTTGCTAAGGCAGTTTTCTAAATGATAACATTTAATTGCACATCAATAAAATATAAAAAAAATGTGGCATCAAGAAAATGTAAAAATGCATTAAAAGCCAACAAAATTTCCTCTCAGTATAGTTCTCAGTTCACTGCTTATTACACATGACCTTCTTAATGCATGGAGTTCACACTGTGAAATCAATATGCATGTTAATTGAAAATTTATGGCACTTGTGTAATTATACACATGCTTAAAACTTCAATGCATGTGACATATTGCTAATTAAATTCACTAAGTTAGGGTAAATCAGAAATCTGATTGAATGACTACATTTAGATCTTTCTTAAATTTTGTCGAGCCCGCTTGCGGTGAGCTCAACATAGTCGCCTTGATGGCAGTTGTGTGTCGACCCGTATGTTAGTTAGTTATTTGATTAGTTAGTATGTCCGGATTTTCCTTGTCTGGGCTGTATCTCCCTTATGCATTGACATTTTTAAAAAATAATTTGGTATTTTTGTTAAACACCATGTGACGGTGTGCTGTGCACAATAATCAGGTCTGAAGCTCAAAGGTCAAGGTCACACCTAGAGGTCAAAAGTAAAAAATAAACTTTGTAGACCTTGTCCGGGCTGTATCTCCCTTATGCTTTGACATATTTGAAAATGACATTATTATTAATCACCATGAGACATTGTGTCACACTTAAGACCATGGCAAAGGATGTTAAAGGTCAATGATAGGGTCTATAGTTTGTGTCTGCTTCATAATTTTGTAGTATCCTGATGGATTTTAAAATTACTTGGAAGAAATATTTGCCATCATAAGACGATGTGTTATGCACAAGACCCAGGTCTGTAGGCTAAAATTTGAGGTCACACTTAGATGTCAAACGTCAAAAAAGTATTATATACCTTGTCTGCAATTTCCCTTATGCATTGACTTATTTGAAAATGACTTGGCATAATATAATGAAACCATGTGTCCTGGGCAACATACAGATCCATATATCAAATGTCAAGATTACTCTGTATGGTCAAACATATTTTCCTTGTCTGGGCTGTACGTGACTTCTGTTGCATTCAAGGATTTTTAAATAAATTGTTGATGCTTTCGATGCATTAAGACCAAGAACAGTCTTCACGCTAACCCACTAGCCCACAGCCCGGGGCTAGTAAATTTCTTATCGGGCTAGTGAACTTTCTAAAAATGGCGTATTTGGGCTAATGGTAAATTGTCCATTTTCAATAGTCCACATATAATTCGGGCTAGTGCTTTAAAAAAATTAGTTCGAACACTGCAAGGAAGTATTTCTTATAGCTTTCACTTTTCAACAAACACTTTCATACATTTGTTTGATTTATTCAAAATTTATAGTATTTATTTATTAGCTCAACAGAGCTCATGGGTCAAAATTGGTCCTGCCCTACTACTGGGTTGTGGCTTTTCCCTTTTTGCATATAGTTAAAACTTCAAAAATAATCTTCTCTTAAAACAACAAAGGCTAGAGCTTAGATATTGGGCATGAAACATTGTGTAGTGGACCTCTTGTTAGAATCTGGCCCTGGATTCATAGTATGTCCTGCCCTGAAGGGGTCATGGGTGTTCCTTTTATGATAATACTTAAGTAAATACATCCTTATAAAGTAAAAATCTTGTTCTTTAATTTATCTAGTCTTGATGAAAGTTGCTCAGAATGTATGTCCAATCTGATTAAAATCATATCCTCAAACCCGCTACACTATGAGGATCTGAAGACGACCTACAGAAGGTCACCTCAGGTGACCTTTTCCACTAGCCAAGATCAGCCCCTTAATTTCATAATTCTGAAAGTGATCTGATTCTATTATTAACAGCAGTAAAAAACAATATTTTACTTGTAATTATCACGAACACATATTCTTACGCAACTAAATGTAATGATAGCGCCCATGTGACATGCATGTTTATTAAATTTTCTATACTACTAGGCCGAATCGATCAGGATTACTAAAAAAATCAAAAAGTGGTTGCAGACAAATATGTTATACGTAATTTAACATTTACTAATGTTTAAATAACATCGTCAGGTAGAAAGTTCATTCGGCCAAAGTACCGATGAAACGAGTTATACGATTGGCTGAATTATAAATAGATATAAATAGTGATAATGGAAATTCCGACTTTTGAAAATAGAAACTGGTATAGGCCGTCATCAGATCTTGCCGTAAGGGAGATCGAATACTTTAGTCAGATTGAATGTCTGTCATGATGATTTGTAGGTCAGTGTTAGACACTAATAGTTAAACATTGATATGAAAGAAACTTGTATGAATTGGCTATATAATGGAGACATTGATTCAGACTTGGTGGAGTGAATGTAATTGATAAATCCAGTAGTTTTCAATCATGCACCTGAGACATAATATAAATAAAAGTCACTGTCTGCACTCAGGTAACGAGTAAAGGGCTATCATGGCCCTCTTGTACATGTATGCATGAACATATATATCTGTATCACCCATGCATATATTATACACATAATCCATTATCACTGTGTAAGTCAGATACACATACTTGTATTTTCTTCAAAAGTGTCTTCTTACAGACATTTGGAAGACTGTTCGCTTAGACAAACAACCAGTTTGTCTGTAGCAATTTAATTCTGTAAGAAGGCACTTTTTATGAAAAAAAAACAACTTGTACTGTATCTATTACGTATAGAAGAGTAAATATAGTCTATATGTATTGATAGTGGTAAGAGCAATCGTTGAATTTTGACTAAACAAGTGTCTGTGGATATTACCCTTGTCGAACTTTGTCACCTCTTTTTAATTTATGGGATGCTTTAATTTTATTTTGGCCAGGGTTCTAAATTCATGGACT
The DNA here is from genome assembly GCA_964023205.1 of Lutraria lutraria. Lineage (NCBI taxonomy): Eukaryota > Metazoa > Mollusca > Bivalvia > Venerida > Mactridae > Lutraria > Lutraria lutraria. Next base: position 37,225,210 of record OZ026833.1, read on the forward strand.
GAATAATTATATTTCTTTTCTTCTACTAAATTCATGGTCTTGATGTAAAAGTAAACTTTTAGGTTAGGTTAGAGTGTCAGTCGTCTGTCCGTCCGAAGTGGTTTCTGGATGATAACTTCAGTTAAGGTTGATGGATTTCAATTAGAGTCATGATACAACTTGTTTCAGTTCGTAATATTGAAGCATACTGCAGTATATACTTATAGATCGAAAGTAAAATTATCAGTAAATCCAGAAACTTTGAGTTTGATGATATATCATTAAGTTGTTTGTCAAATTCAATTAGAAACAGTAGAACCTGGGATTTTGATCCAGTGTTGAACATCATTCTATCACCATGGCAAACTATAAAATTGAACACACAAGTCTTCAAACCTTGATTTGTGTTCATGCAGGTACATTAATATATCCATACATGTTGAACTTGAGGAAAGGATCATAACAAAACAAACTAAAGACAGTGTTACAGTTGTATATACAGATTGGATGTGGTTATATATTTACAGTTTGTTCTAATTTCTTGCCCAATGAGTTGTCCGCATTCCATTTGAAATTTGAAAATGTATCGCATAAAATGTGCAAAGAACCTGATATGGAGAAAATAAGTTAAGTTTGTGCGCTTAATGACCAAACGTTTAATAGGGCGGTGCTAAATACGTCATCATTTAATGAAAGTGCACAGTGCTCAATAAAATAGGCAGAGTTTAAACCCATCATAGACTTTATTAGAGATTGGGTCGTACTGAAACAAGTTGTATAGCATACAAATTTCCCCACAAAGTGACAAAGTGAGCTATTAGGATCACTCTCCGTCATGCGGTGTGCGTCATGCGTCGTCAAACTTTATGTTGTGACCACACTAGGGGCCACTTTTTTAGCTCAATTTTAGCAAAACTGGGTCAGAACGTTAATATCAACAAAATTTCGGACGAGTTCGATATTGGGCCATTTTGGGTAAAAAACTAGGTCACCAGGGCCAAATAAGGGAAAACCTTGTGAACACTTTAGAAATCACTGTTTTGACTGGATCTTCATGAAACTTAGTCAGAATGTTTATTTTAATAATATGTAGGTCAAGTTTGATAATGGGTCATTTCCGGTGAAAAACTAGGTCATTAGGGCAAATTGCTGGAAAACCTTGTGAACACTCTAAAAGTCACTGTTTTGATTGGATGATCATGAAACCTTGTCAGAATGTTTTTCTTCATAATATCTTGGACGAGTTCGAACATGGGTCATCTTGGGTCAAAAACTACGTCGCTAGGTCAAATCTTATGAAAAACCATGTTAACACTGTAGATTTCACAGTTATTATTGGATCTTCACCAAACTTTGTCAAATCGTTTGTTTTAATGATATAACGGTCAAGTATAAATATGGGTCATCTGGGGTCAATAACTAGGTCACCAGGTCAAATCTTAGGAAAACTTTGTTAACACTGTAGATGTCACAGTTTTAATTGGATCTTCACCAAACCTTGTCAGAATGTTTGCCTCAAGGATATGTGGGTCAAGATTGAACATGGTTCAGCCGGGGTCAAAAACTGGGTCACCAGGTCAAATCTTAGGTAAAAATCTTGTAAAAGCTCTAAATGTCATGGTTTTAATTGGATCTTGGCCAAACCTTGTCAGATTGTTTGTCTTAATGATATTAAGGACAAGTTCAAATATGGGTCACCTAGGGTCAAAAACCAGGTCACAAGGTTAAATCTTAGGAAAACCTTATTAACACTGTAGATGTCAAATTTTGATTGTATCTTCACTAAACCTAGTCGGAATGTTTGTCTTAATGATATGTAAGACAAATTCGAACATAGGTCGTCTGGGGTCAAAAACTAGGTCAAGAGGTCAAATCTTAGGAAAACCTTGTCTATGCTGTAGTTTTCATGGTTTTAATTGGATCTTCACCAAATTTTGTCAGAATGTTTGCCTTATTTATATGTAGGACAAGTTCTAACATGGGTCATCTGGGGTCAAAAACTAGGTCACCGGTTCAAAACAATGTTCTAATGAGTGAACAGTGATTGTCATGTGAGGGATATAGGGCCATCTTGGCCCTCTTGTTTTTTTTTGTTATTTTTGTTTGGTTTGACGCCCATATACAGCGTTTTTTTCACCTCATTGGGAACGGGTCCGGTACCGATCAAATTGGGAATTTTCGCGTCGTGAAAAGTGCAAAAATGGGAATTTTGTGTCGCGAAATAAGGCAAATTGGGAATTTTATAAAAGATGAATAAATTACAGTTTTAGCAAGTCGCATAAATGATTCTGCTTTCTTTTAGTAAGTTTTATAATCTAAGTTACTTTTATGATCTTGTTTCATAGGTTTATGCACATAAAAATGTGAAAAATAACATTGGATCACATTTATTGATAAGCAAAAAAGTCAAACTTTATACAACAGTATTTTATATATCCATGTACAAGCGGACAGTTCATCTTACCATTGTTCCGTGGTAGTACCTGAGGTCCCATGTTTATAAGATTGTTCATCAAATCTCATACTATATACATAGCTTGTCTTTTGATGTTTTTAAATCAGTTATGGTCAGATATTACTCATGTTATTGATACATGAATATCACATCATAATCAACTGGATATGTATTTTGTAAATTAATAATCAGCTCCTTATATTCATCCATAATTAGGGCTGTGGATCGTTGGGTAAGTGGCGATCCAATGCAATCCACGATTCAACAGGATCCGAAATTCGAATCACGAATCTTTTGTTATCAAGTAATCCATCTAAAACTTCAAAATTGCAGTCCTGAAGACGAGCTAATTTGTTTTTAGGAATATATTAAGTAAATCAATTTAAATTGTTCTATGGCTTAAATCTATACATACTCCCTTTCAGTTAATTGACCAGTTGGACATCTTGGCAAAGTAATTTGTCCATGATGAGACAATATTTATTCAGAGAAAAGGGATTTTAAAGAACAAAGAATACACTTTTAATTTGTTAAAAAACAAGATCCTGAACCACGAATCTTAATAATGACGATTATTCATACTCAATTTTTCAATTTGATTCGTGAATACCCGAGTACTGGGATACTCCCCACAGCCCTATCTACTTTGAGAATCAAACTGAGATTTGAGCTCAGAGATCGATTAGAAGTTTTAGAATCTCTAGGCCAGTACTATAGACACCTTCATAAGTGACTGCCTATTATTTCACATGCAAGGTTTTCCTATCTAAACTGGAGTCAAACTTCCAAAGCTGAGATGCTGTGGTTTACAAGAGCAATACCTGTAGGCCATGTACAGCCTAATATGTCATTCTAGATGATTGACAGTTTTTGTCAAGACATGCATATGTGACAGAAATTAGGACAAACTGTAAATCACTTATCGTTCACATTTTGAATTTTTGCGACATATCACTGTGCTCCGCTTCGCTAAAAATACAAAATATGAATGATAACTAATACTTAAGGTACATTGACATCAGTTTTTAGTAATAAACAGGCAATGTAATATTAAGTTTAATATCTAAAATTTGACATTGTTACAGAATTTTTATGGCACATTCAAATATTGTTATTTCTATCGATTCAAGTAAGTTAAATACACCATACAATATGCAGCTTTTTGTAAGGCCGAGAGGATGCATGGTCCTTCCAATTTGTTAATAAAATCAACTAGCCTAAAGCTGAATAAGGCTGAAAATAAAAATAAGTTTGTTTGGAGTGCTCCTACCTACTCATGAAAATCCTAGCAAATAGAAAAAATTGTATGTTTTTTGGGGGAGAATTTTTTTTACCTATTGTTACATTGTATAGAAAAAAAAATCCCTACCAAACTACCTGTGCTGCAATTCTGGGTCGGAGCATTCCAAACAAACTTATTTTAATTTTCAGCCTAAGTTAGGCTAGTGTGTACTCAGAAATTCAGAATGCTAGTGGAGCCTAAGTTAGGCTAGTGTGTACTCAGACATTCAGAATGCTAGTGGAGGGGGAGTTTTATATACTTAAAATTCTGCTCAACATACTTATAAGTGACTGTAAGCATCTTTAAGTTTAGCCAATAACATTTCTGACAAAAACTTTTTGAACATTCTGTTGGGGTATTTGTCACTCCTGTGACAATACAAAGCCCTACTAAAGTTGACTGTAAGGAGTCTCTTAATTACATGTAGTTTCAGTATCTGGTACATTATGTTATTCATGCTATATTTCATCTTACAGGCAAGAAGTAGTACTCATTCATTAGAAGATCCTTGAACTTGCAGCGAAAACTTATAGTTTCGGATGAGGTGATCAGTATGTCTTTCAACAACAGATATCAATCTTATTTGATAAAGAAAAATATAAGTCACCATGCAATATATTCAAAAATATAAGTACATTTTGTATCTAGGGTAACTAACAAATAAAGATAATTGGGCAATCCTGTTTTTAAATATTATCATTTTTAGTAGCAGTGAGCTAGTATGTAAAAAAGGACAGTCTTATTGGTATTATAATGCCATGAATTCATTTTTTCCAGATAAAAATTATGCTGTGAAGACATTAAAGTTTTCTTTTCTGGATGTATTGTGGAGAGAATATTGTTCTGACAATATTCACAGGATTGCCATGCAGTGACATGAAAAAGTCAGGGAAAACTTTCATTTCAAGGTCAATGAATTAATTGTCAGATAATTTTTTGAATTGGTCTGTGAAAAAAATGCCTGAAAAGTCAGGGTAAAATGATTTCGAAGCGTGAATGTAATCAATATATATATAGTAGTTTTGGTCAGTGAAAAGTCAAAAGTCGTGATTGTTTTTAGTCATAGTTGCTTGAAACCCAGGTTCAAAATCACTGATCATTAAATTACCGTAGAATTTGTCTGAATCTTGTGAGCTATGATATATGGATGTTTGTTTCATCATGTTTTATGCCCCTTGTCATATGAGATGGACAGTTTACCTAACCATCGTTCCTGGGAAGAACCAGTACTAGACTCCCATCCTCTGAAAGTATCGACCTACTTTTTCAAATAAGGAGACATGGTTGTTAGCTGGGCTCGAACGCACAACCCTCTGTCAGTGAGAGGTTACAGTGATTTGAAGTCAGCAATCTTAACCACTTGACCACTGAGATGTGTCTATTTATTGAAGGAGAAGTTATTTTTAAATGCCTGTTGAACAATCATTAGACTTTAGGGTCACTTATAACATATACTGTTACTACCTTTTTCCCTCATTTAATTAATGTATACAATTTGTAAGTATTAAAACTTAAAACTTTATATACATGTACTTATATAATCACTTATAAAATATTGGAAAAGAACTACCGTAAGACTTTAAAATTTACTGAACTTATGTCTTTTTGTTTAAAAATGATACAACTACACATGTACATGTATTAGTACAGAACTTCACATTTATATTTTATGTGACTATATCACTGAAAATGATAATTTGTGTTTCTGTATTGTGTGAAATGTTGGACATGTTGTCTTATTTTCAAATAAGATCTATATATCCATGATCATGTATTATCTATTATATTTTTCAGTATTTGGAGTTCATTGCTGATACAGCCAATGCTAAAATGAAAGAGAATTTGGAAAAGGAAAGAAATAACAGGTTTTTAATTGTTTCACCATATTTCCTATCATAGCTGTGCCTAAAATAATTTGTTGCTTAAGTAATGCTTATCTTGGTCTGGTTTTCTTGAACAAGTTTTTTCTTGAATTAATGTATGAATGTCAGTTATATCTGGTATTTAACATACTGTTTTTGGTTGCATTTCTTTCAATATACATTTTGTCATTATATACAGATACATTTGAAATACAATCTGCCTCATTAAACAAGTTATTTGTACTTTGTAAATTATACCGTGTATGACATTTATATAACAAATAGGTGTATGTTTTTCTCTGTTACTTGAATATACATGTAACCATCTACATTATTAAAGTTTATAAAAGTGTGATAGTCCTATTATTTGCAGAATAATTTCTTTTATGTGATAACAGTCATACCCAAGTACCTAGATTTTAAAAAATGAATGTTTAAATCGACCTTTACATTTTCATAAGCTACTATAGAATGGGAGATAACTCAAAAACTAAAATATCAACCAAATAAAATGTAATTTATTTGGAATAATGAATTACATTGATGTATGAGTATAGCAGAGACGTATAATACAAGAGATAGGCAACTCGTTCTTTGAGATAAGGAAATACCGGGAAATCTCGTATGCGCCGCGGGATTTCTCACGCGATCAACAACCGCAACCGTCGTCCGCCATTTTGTATCATTGAGATACGGTTGCTTACGTCTCTGTTTATCAACTTCACTTCACAAATATCGAACACTAGCTGAATGCATAAAATTTAGAAAAATTATTATTACATCATTTCGTGTGTGTATGTATATTTATATACATACTCGACGAATTCATTGAAATAAACAAGTAGAGTACTGTACTGAGTGGAGTTGCGTTGTAACTTGCAGTGGGTGGGGAAGGCCAGAACATCAAAACTGTCGCTAAAACTCGAGAACTAATTGCTGGATTTAAATAATTAAAGATATTTTGACTTTGTTGATACATGATTGATGGTTGCCCGAAGTTTCAATGCTCTCAGATTAGATTATATGTCTTAATTTATGTTTAAACTGATGTCACCCTTAAAGTCTGATTATTCGAGTGAAATTCTAGGCCTAGCAAATACATCAAAACTGTACTCGCTAAAACCTCAGAACTATTAGTTTGATTTCTATGATTCAAGTTATTTTGACTTTGTTGATATGTGGTTGATGGTTGCCGGAAGTTTCAACCCTCTCAAATGAGGATAATTACCTCAGAATTCAAATCAAAATGGTTACGCTTTAAAGACTGAAAGTTTCAGTGAAATTCCTGGCCGAGTCATAATATCAAAACTGTACTCGCTAAAACTCGAAAACTAAGTGCTCGATTTCAAAAATTCATTTTTATTGACTCTGTTGATACATGATTGATGGTTGCCCGAAGTTTCAATGCTGTCAGATTAGATTATATGTCTTAATTTATGTTTAAACTGATGTCACCCTTAAAGTCTGATTATTCGAGTGAAATTCTAGGCCTAGCAAATACATCAAAACTGTACTCGCTAAAACTTTAGAACTATTCGTTTGATTTCTATAATTCAAGTTATTTTGACTTTGTTGATATGTGGTTGATGGTTGCCCAAAGTTTCAACACTCTTAAATGAAGATATTTGCCTCAGAATTCAAATTTGAAATGGTTACGCTTTAAAGACTGAAAATTTCAGTGAAATTCCTGGCCGATTCATAACATCAAAACTGTACTCGCTAAGACTTGAGAACTATTAGCTTTATTTCTATAATTCCATTATTTTAGACTGTAATAATGTGTGATTGATGGTTGCCCAAAGTTTCAACACTCTCAAATGAGGATATTTGCCTCAGAATTAAAATATAAATTGGCTACCCTTTAAAGACTGAAAGTTTCAGTTAAAATCTAGGCCGGGTCATAACATCAAAACTGTAGTCGCTAAAACTTGAGAACCGATCGTTTGATTTCTTTAATTTCAGTATTTTAGACTGTGATAATCTGTAATTGATGGTTGTCAGCAGTTTCAACACTTAAATGAGGATATTTGTCTCGGAATTCAAATTTAAAATGGTTAATTACCCTTTAAAGAATGAAAGTGAAATTCAATGCCAAATAACAACATCTGTCTAGAAACCTGTAGCTGCTAAAATTTGAGAACTGTTAGGCTGGTGTTAGCTTGATTTCTCTAATTCCAGTATTTTAGACTGCGATAATCATACTTTTTTTCAGACAGTGAGACTTTGCGAAAAGGTAAAAACATGTCTGACAATTAAGCTTGAAACTTCCGTCAGGGAAAAGAAATCTGTCATAAAACACACACACACACACAGTATAGAAATATATCAATATATGTTGTCTGTTTTAATGTATATTCTTTGAAATATTTAATTTTAGCCCTTGAAACTAAAAAATGTGTTTATTCTATACAAGAAAAGTTAAATATATATATATTTTTTATTCTACTGATTTATTTGACACCTGCAGTTTTTCAAGTAAACTTCGTGATTTATTGGGTATTTCTTTTTCGCAAACACATTGTTTTTTTTAAATAATTGATTTTTCATTCTTGAATGTTATCTGATTGTACACATATATTAGTCTTGAAGTGTCACACATGTCAGCTGTAATAAACAATGCATGACCATAAAACTTTTGGTGACACATGTTTCTGATGATATCTATGGACCCATACTGTTCTGGGACCAGTAATTCCCTTGATTGCATAATCCCTAATATGGTAAACAAAACAAATTTTCACACAAGATAGCCACTTGATGTTAACTTCAAAGGCCTGCCAAAATAACAAAATGTATGACATTGAAAAAAAAACTACTGGGGGTAAAATCATATTTGTTAGTATTTTTTTTCAATATGGTTCATGTTGATATTAATAATATGCGATGGCATATTAATAGATAAGCAACGCGCCGAACATCTATATGCAGCATTAGTAACAAAATTTCACAAAAAATAAGAAAATCCATAGATCTGTCATCTTTAAGATGATTCAGTACGTCATACATGTTTTTTGGTGACATTGTCAGTTTCCAACTGTTGTTTGTTGGAAATAGATTAATTTTTTCCATAATCGGTATATTCACCAAAAGTAATCTTAAATCTAGACATTCGTCATGCCATGAGAGAAAGTGTGAGGAAGACGTGATGTAAGTACTAGTGTTACTCAGAAAATAAATTACAGAGACAGAGAAAAAATATAATTGGCAACTGCATGTCGTGTTTATATAAGGACAATATACCAACTTCACACCTTCAAAAATAAGTGAGAGGTGTTGACTGATGAACAATGAGGTCTATAAATTTCATTTTTTTTAGGAAATTATTTTATGTCGCTAAACAGAATAATCCACATTGTACACAAGCATCAATAAAAAATCGGTCATATTGTATAGTCGAAAACAGCATAGATATATTAAAGACCCTAAATTCTGACAGCTATGGATCAACGTCTCTATTATATTAAATATTATTATAAGTCTTTTTGTTTTCGATAATGTCACTCGCATGCCCTTTCCGAATTGCCATTATTTATATATACTGTATAATCGACAACACTATCCGGACTCGTACCGTGTAGACGTACTATATACCGAACTGAGCGATCACGCTAAATATCGCGATTGACATACGAGATATTGGGAGATTTCGCGTAGTTGCCTATCTCTTGTATTATACGTCTCTGAGTATAGCTAGACCAAGTGTTTTGAGCCATGACAAATTATTCAAAATAATCCACCAAGTCAAATAAGGGAAATGGATATTTGGAACAAACTGACTGAAACATATTGATAAGATTATAAAGGTTTTATCCTACTTTCTGTTTCACACGTATGTTGGGAGTGATGAAATTTCTGATTTTGAAGCAAAAATTTGCACTCGACTTATGAACGGGCCTAGCTTAAATACCATTTTTTTCGCTCTAAAGTATAGCCCTCGACTTATGAGTGAAGTAGACTTATGGCCGAGTATATACGGTATGTATTATACCCAGTTAATTTAGTGTATAGTCTTCTAAAAAAACGTGGTCCATAGTTATAATTTTCTTCATTTAGGTTCCCAACATCACTGATAGAAGTGTGTGTAATCTAGCAGTGAGAATGGAAACATCGTCCTACGAAAACAGCCATTGATGTACCAGAAAAACAACTAACTGCAAAGCATTGCGCTACAACTTCATTTTGGTAATTTCTTTCTCACCTTTACCTTTAACAATGATAATAATTGAAGTTTATAAAACATTCAAATTGTTGACATAAAATAATCTACATTACCAGATGTCTAGCTAGTATAATGGTTAGAAAAGATTTATTTGAATCATAGCAATGCAAATATTAAATTCCAATTTAAATTTTGGGAGGGTGAATGATTTAGGGCCTTTTGAATGTAAAATGTCTTAGAGTGAATTGTCCAGGGGCGAAACATCATAAAATCTATAGTTGTAAGCTGATAGCCATATATTTCCACACTTCTATTATAATTTGTGAATTTATTTCCTTTCCTGAAAACATAAACATTTAATTAAAACTTATTGAACATGTTTTTCTCACCATGTAATTTATTTGTATACCATTGTATCATGTTTATATTATTTCGGTTGAATAAAGTTAAGTGTTAAGTATGGAATGATCTCCAAGAAAGGCCCTCTGCCAGTAAAGGCTACATTTAGTCTTCCCCACGGGTGACCTTTGTTCACAGGATTAACTGTATTCTTATTTTCAAAATTTGCTTATTGTATAGGCAATTAATGTTGCCAATTGAACAATTGCCAAAGAATCTCTTATTAAACAATTTCTGCTCAACTTTTTTTTTCAATGTTTAAAAACAGTACAGCTTATTATTAATGCTAGCTGTTTCTATTATTTAAATATCAAAATATTTCATTCTATATTTTTTTACACATCATGCAAATAATGCTTAGTTATTTTGAAATTGTTCCAGACATGGAGGTCTTCCTCAATTACAGAGACTTTGAAAGAAGAAGTAGATAAGATTGTTAACTTCGCTTGCAGACTTGATAAAGGTAGAAGCTGTTCAAACTTACCCAAAGAAAGACCAGACTTATAAATAATTCTTTCCAGGTATGATTGTTAATGAATCAGGGAGTGCCTGGATTAAGGTGTACCAAATATACAAATTGACACTGTTTTTACCAGGAATACATCTATATTTACTCATCAGGAGTTGTTATTAGGTAATAAAAAGCTATGTAATATTATCTTATATTACATGAATTTGTGTGAATAGAGAGACCATTGAAAGTTTCAAATAGTTTTTTATGTATTTTTATGAAGTACATTTCTGTATCATTGCCATACTATAATAATGCAAAATTGTTGAAATTTTATGCAAGTTCAGACATCTTCAAACTTTAAAAAAACATGCATTTGATATCTAGGATTTTGGTATATAACTAAACCCCTATTAAATTTAAGTTTCAGGCTTTCAACATCTACTAAAACAATATGTTGGCCTAAAATTGCTATCACAGAGACTGGAATATCCTAAATGAAATGGTAAAGCAATTTTTATTGATCTAATGTACTACCTGCATGTTTGAAGGGAGGCTAATCTCCTACAATAAATGAACATGAATTAATTGTCTCCCTTGTGTGTTTTGATTTTTTACATCAACTTTGCATGCAGATGAACTAGCTGATGCAATAGAGTTTTTTATCAACCATTTCTCTGATTCCATTTGAGGTAAGTTACCCATGCATAATGGATAAGTTTACAGTATAGATAAAAAAGATATTCTATTGAAATATGGAAATTTCAGAAATAGTTCTGCTGGAATTGTTGCCTCATATTAGATTCATTTTAAAACAAGTTGTACTGTTTTAACTAAGCATATATAGAAATAATCAACATGCAATATTGTTATATTATTGTAGACGTTTTCTTCTGTAAAGGTTGATTATGATTTGTAATGGACATACCCGTGAAGTTACAATATTACATTTGTGTGAGTTTTGTTAGTTAAAAAAGCTGTCTTCATATGCAGACTATAATTATGTTCCAGTTGCTGTTGGATATGAGAGTCAGTAGACAAACAGTAGCATACATGTAGATTTATTATCTTGAACTATATGTAATACAATGCTTACCATTGTTCTTCCCATATTTTTAACATATCTTATAACTTTAATTTAGACACAGCTGGTGGAAGACATCAGTGAGTTTGGCCCCAGCAATTATGCTAAGGCAGCAAAGCGTCTATTTAGAAGGCTCTACAAGGAGGAGGTGTGGGTTGTTCATACATTAACTGGAGCAAAGGCCAACAGTAAATATGATGGCAGGCCAGCTATTAAGGACCTGTCCAAAATGAACATTACATATATGGTAAATTGAGTTTTAATATTCAATATATTTATTTCTACAAATTAATGGTTATGAGATATTTTTTATTTCATTTTGTATGTAAATACAGTACAACCTCTGTAGAGCAACACCCTGTGGGAGCTGCAAATAATGGCTGTTGTTTAGAGGTTGTTGCTCTACAGAGGTTAAATTTATAGTAATTATCAGCTTAGGAAAATTGTGAAGGCGTTGTTATAGAGAAGTTGTTGCTCTACAGAGGGCCACTCTGGGGAGATTGTACTGTAAGTCCAAATTGATAACCTTTTTAATATTATCAAAAACATAGATTCAAATCAGATGTATAAGAAAAACAAATGAGAACTATGATTTCATCAATACAGCTCATCAAGTTTTTATAAAAGAATGTCAAGAATGAGACTTATACATAATATTGTGCACTTTTTCAGAGATCATGCAGGAACAATATAGGGTCATGCCAGTGCAAGTGAGGGAGAAGATTCGGGACCTGTTAAAACCCAACAAGATAAAGAAATTTTAAACAAAATATTCATTGATAATCTCATTCTTTTTATGCCCTTGTATCGGTAGATCAGGGGCATATTGTTTTTGGCCTATCTGTTTGTTTGTACCAAACGTTATTCTTGCCTATAAAATCATAAATCATCAAACTTATTATGTTGGCTCCCTTTGACGACCTCTACAGGACCAGTTCATGTTCAGGTCAAAGTCACCCTGAGGGGCATTGTGTTTTGAAAACACATCTTGTTACTTTTTGTGTTTTTATGAATATCAAAAATGAAAATTACAGTAAACAAAAATCTCTGGAAACTAATCATGTCTTATTTTTATTACATTCTCACTTGTAATGGTGAGCTCAGCATTTATAATTTTTTTGCCTGTACAAACATAATTTTTCATATTCCAGATATCATTGAACTAGGCTGGAACATTTTCCGCATTATACCAGGCTCCCATTCCAGCATCCTTGTAATTTTACCATGAAAAAAACGGAACGCTTTCCAGCATTTTCCAACCTGCATGGAATAAATACAGTCCGAATACTCCATGTACATGGAAAACCATGGAAACTATTCCAGTCTATTTCTATATGGACAATATTCCAGCCTTGAATTTTTTTATCCCATTTCAATACTTAGGCTGAAAAAGGCTGGAAACAGAGTCCGAATACTCCAACCTCCCATTTTCCATGCAAATCCATGGAAAACCCTGGACAAAGTACACCCGGGTATAATCTCCCATAAATGTTCATTTGTATCTTGTCACAGAAATTATTTATTTGTTTTATGCTTTATATTATAGACATCACTACGACTAAATATTGCGACATACCAACATTTATCATAAAAAGCAATTAGTCGCACGGTTTATAGAAACAGTAGTAGCACCTTTTCATAAGTATAGATATGAAACTGACTAGAAAATAATACAACGTCTTTGATCACTCAATTTTTCAAGATTTTGCTTATAAATACATGTATACAGTAAGCTCATAAGGATACCGGATTTCAATAAAAAAATATGAAAATCGTATATCTGAAAACTGATCGAAATGTCATCTTTTCATATTAATGTCCGTGCAAACTCGTCCTCCAGGCATACTCATTGAAACACGCAAGGCAAGTGAAACCTTTTTAATCATGCACTCCTTTAATGTGATCAATAAGTTTATATCTCTCCTAAAGGAATGCCGTTGGCATATGTTGCATGTAAATTCCTTATTCTCAGCTTTTTTATGTCTACTTAGATATGCCTCTTGAGAGATTTTCTAGTAAATGTCTTCTTGCATTTTCACATTCAAGTTTCCTTTTATTATGCTGTGCTCTCTGGTGGGCTTCAAGGGACCAGCACTCGACATAAGATTTCCCACAACACTGTACTATATGGCTGAGATTCTATGGATATGAAAAAAAAATATGTTTAAACTTAAAGAATATTAAAGAATTAAACAAATAGGTACAAATGAAGAAAAAAATGTATTTGAAAATTATATGCTTCATTTCTTTTAATCTAGTGTCTGAACCGTATACGTTTTTGTTGTAGATGTATGCACCGTTGCCTCATTTGTGGCAACACCGTCTCATTTCTTACGGAAAGTCTGCACCGTTGTTAGGTGTCTGCACCGTCGTGTTGACGAAACAGAAAATAGACAAATTTAGGCACAAAAAAGTGATTGAGAAGATGTAGTATTTCTATGAATGATTCTATACACATACGCTAACAAACAAGCGTATTCACTCCAAGAATAGTGGCTTTTGTACGGAGATTGGCTATAATATTTACCACTTCTCTCGGTTCGAATTTTGCGTGGTTTATTCCTCAAAGTTTTTAGCAAATAATTCATATAAATCCTATGCAACAGACATGGTGAATATATTGATCTTACAGTGAATTTATTTGAAAATTAGATGCAACTGTTCTTCTCCTTCTAAATAGCGTATTTGTTTAAATACATCGGTTTAAAATGACACGTACCTCCATGTCGTTTCTCCCTCCGCCATCTTGGATGGAAGCACCGTAACACGGAAAATCTGCACCGTTTCACGTACCAGACAGTGAATATGAAAGCATGAGTATTAACATAATATACAAATACAAGTGTAAAAGGTTTGTAACATAATAACATAATACATTTTCTTGTTAGTTGTGTACAAAAGATATAATCAAGTTTTAGCAAATTTGTATATTGCAAAAATGAAACAAGAATATTGACATACACATGAGAAGTATACGTTACTGTAGAAGAGATGTGGCTATTTGAGGTTCACAAGTTACTGTAGAAGAGATGTGGCTGTATTTGGGGTATTTGAGGTTTACAAATTACTGTAGAAGAGATGTGGCTGTATTTGAGGTTTACAAGTTACTGTAAAAGGGATGTGGCTATTTGAGGTTTACAAGGTACTGTAGAAGAGATGTGGCTGTATTTGAGGTTTACAAGTTACTGTAGAAGAGATGTGGCTGTATTTGGGGTATTTGAGGTTTACAAGTTACTGTAGAAGAGATGTGGCTGTATTTGGGGTATTTGAGGTTTACAAATTACTGTAGAAGAGATGTGGCTGTATTTGGGGTATTTGAGGTTTACAAATTACTGTAGAAGAGATGTGGCTGTATTTGGGGTATTTGAGGTTTACAAATTACTGTAGAAGAGATGTGGCTGTATTTGGGGTATTTGAGGTTTACAAGTTACTATAGAAGAGATGTGGCTGTATTTGAGGTTTACAAGTTACTGTAGAAGAGATGTGGCTGTATTTGGGGTATTTGAGGTTTACAAGTTACTGTAGAAGAGATGTGGCTGTATTTGGGGTATTTGAGGTTTACAAGTTACTATAGAAGAGATGTGGCTGTATTTGGGGTATTTGAGGTTTACAAGTTACTGTAGAAGAGATGTGGCTGTATTTGAGGTTTACAAATTACTGTAGAAGAGATGTGGCTGTATTTGGGGTATTTGGGGTAAAATGAAATTGTTGTCTTTAAAAGTAGAGAATCACGAAAAAGAATTATTTCATTGTAATGAAAGTAATTTGTTAGCTAATTGAAAATAATTGAAGTGTGCGTATATGGAACGTGTAGGCATTAAACGTTTACAACTAGATCGACAAATTATTGTAGTTCATGTTGAAATGGGTGTTGTACATACTAGTAGCTGTCATATTAGTCTGTGATATCAAGATTTTTACATACATCTGAAAAATGCTAACATGAAACAAGAAACATATTTAAAAAAGATAATCGGCGCAGATACAGTACGAAATTAATGCCTTATACATTATAGCTGTTTAGTTTTCAGGCATTGGCAAAGTCAAGCATTACGAAACTTAGTTACTGAAAATGAGTAATTGTATTAATTTTGGTTGAAATGTACTCAGTGGACATGGTTATATTTTCTTCTTTTTTCTCACGAGCTATATCAGGAAAGCTTCAAGTTGTGAAAATAATTGCAAAAAATGCTCAAGTAAGCAACAAAAAAAAAGACTAATAATATGATTCTAATGAATAGTAATGAAATTAGGAATGTATCTATATCAATGATGCTGATATTGCATTATATTCAGACTAGTACGAACATGGCTACAATAACGAATTCTGCCCTAAAACTTCATAACAGCACTTTTAACCAATGACAAACTTCCTTCTTCAGCTGAAAATTTTGAATCTAACAATTTCATTGGTAACAAATGTTGGTCAAACTCAGTTTTAATACAGCTGCGCCGAAAAAGTATATTGAACGTTGTGACAAAGTATGTAAAGATGGGTTTGGAGGGTGGAATATGGAATCACTAGATAGTTGCTCTCCAAATACATAATATAATGATCTGAATTAAATTTGAATTGAAACGCACTACTAGTATTCAGTAACCTATGTAGCCATGAACATGTGCATGGACGAGTTCGTCCTGGGTCTTGCGCGATCCAGACTGTCTTTTCCAAGCGGCAGTGATAGAACTGTGAGTCTCTTGTACTGTGAAAGTAGCATCGATTTGGATTTGTTCAACACCATTTCTGTGCTGCAACGGTATCTCAGTTCTGTGCAGCACGACTCATTACCAACCATGTATTTTCGAAATAAAGTTCAACGTCAATAAAGACTACATAATGTTTTTTCCCAATGATGGCCTTTGTTCACATGTTTGACTGTATATTGTTCCCATCATCCAGTGTGGAATTAATGTTTGTAGCAGAAGTACATTCATATTCAGAGGCCTCACTTCACGAATATGAATCCATAATGCGCAGTTAAAGCCAGTTATGGTATATTTGAGAGGTATTTGAAGTTTACAAGTTACTGTATACGAGAGGTGACTGTAAAAGGCTGCATGCTTCGAAATGTCTTTCAAAGTTATGTATGCAATATACATAAGTAATGAGTATTTAATGTGAACAAACGTAATCAGTTGAGAATACTTCCTGTTCTGCAAACATGGTGATTCCCCTTCATATTCATTCTACGTTGATTGTATTATTTATGTACGACATTCGAGAGGCGATCGAGAGTTAATGAGACTTTTTTGCAAAATTTGTTTCTTTGAATTTAGCACTCTGATACTTGTACTCTGTAATCATAAATATAAAATATTTTCTACGATATACAAAAAAATAATAACTTTTGACATGTATAAATGCACCCGACACGTTGCTATGTAATAAACCATGAGTGGATGTATGTCTTTTGGCCATTTCATAGTTAACATCCACTTATAGATATATCTAGTTAACTTCACCTTTACCTCCGATCATATATGTAACTAATTAAGTCAATTAACATTAGATGATTAGACTGATGTATCAACTTTCAGCATTAACCGAAACAATGAATACTTAAAGAAATAAGTGGGTCCGCTCAACATGTAATACTATTGTTTACTCTAATTGTGAAGTGCATATAATATTCAATGCACTATTTTCGATTTTTTTAAAACAGGCTTTGGGAGCGGATGAGTTTATCTTCATTTTAACATTAGCAAAAAAGTACATGTGTATTTTTTCGGCGGGTCTATTAAGCGTGTCCGCGTTTCTGAAATCGGATGTTATCTATGTATCTGGTATT
Source organism: Lutraria lutraria (assembly GCA_964023205.1). Taxonomy (NCBI): domain Eukaryota; kingdom Metazoa; phylum Mollusca; class Bivalvia; order Venerida; family Mactridae; genus Lutraria; species Lutraria lutraria. The sequence continues at coordinate 37,242,670 of OZ026833.1, forward strand.
AACTTTAACAAAACTAACTTTATCTGTTCAGAAAAGCAGGAAAAAACGATTATATTGTATTTTTGCTAAAATGAAAAATTTGTCTTATGGAATTCGCCATATCGGTTGTCGTCCGTAGATCTTCAAAGGGCGACAACCCAGTCGAATATTTTATAATAAATGTTCTGGTTACTTCCTCTCAATCGGTAAATGTTTTATGAAATCAACTTTTACGAATTATTTACGTATTGTTATTTCAATATGGCTTTTACAAGGTATTAAATATCGAACAAAAGGAAGAATGTATGACGTTGGTCATGATAAACACGGATGGATTCGTGAAGCACGTTTTTATCATGAGTTCACAAAATGTGTTGACAGGAAATGGTTCGTATTGATATAGAACAAAGGCTCATGCAAACGTAATGGGAAGTCTTTTATGTTTTGTATGTTACTCAAATCAATTTCTATGATGTCAAACATATACCTTTTTACAAATTCGTGTAACTCAAAAAGTGGAGAAAGTGAACACGCTAGGTATGTGCGATGTTTTATCAATACATGTACACAAATTAAATGATTAGAAGTGTTGTTTGTTCGATATTCAAATTTATGTTAAGGATTTGTATTACACTGAAAATTACAATATGAATATTTGGATTGACGCGTCTTTTTATCGTTCTAAAGACCACAAAACAGATAATACATTAGTGGATCTTGTACTAAGTTGTACAATGTCATTCAGTCATACTGAAGTAATATACATGTAGCACTTTTAAAAAAAGCAAATATAATAATATAATCATTAAACGGCCGTGTATCTTTGATAAACAGTTCCACATTGACAATAAACCCCCGTATAATTTAAGACAGCCATACTGTTATTGGTTTATTAGTCATAATAGAAATACGGCCTATTATTTGTTTCTCCGTACATAAAGACAATAAATATCAACTTGTTTATTTTTATCTTCACAAAAATCGCTTGAATAATTATATAGTATATGTACATATGTAGCGTTCTATTATTTTGATCATGACATGAATATTAGGAACCATATACCACATTCTTCATAGTCATGTTCTTTTCAATGTTTACTATCCCGTACAAAGGCCCAGACATGATGCAAACAGAGTTTATCCCATGCACTTGGCAAGGAGTCCGATTTATTTGTTTATATCGAGTTTTACGCCCCTTTTCAACAGTCAGAGTCATGTGAGACGGACTGTTCACCTAAACATCATCCCTGGGAAGAACCAGTACTATAAACTCCCAGTACTATAGACTCCCATAAACAACTGCCTACTTTCTCACATAATGAGACATGCTCGGTAGCGGGGCTCGAACTCACGACCCTGAGAGGTTACCTTAACCACTCGAGCACGGAGGCGGGTCGAAGAACTCCGAACAAGTTGAAAATATTCGTACACGATAAAAAATGTATCTTTCCGACATGTCTCACACATCTACTAGGATAATGATGAACATGAAGATGGTATCAATCCACTGGTTGTTGTGACTGCTATGTTCTTTTGAGTTTTTCATACGCCCCTTTTTAGCAGTCAGGATCTTATAAGGCGGATATATCACCTAATGAAGAACCAGTACTTGACTCCCATCCTCCGTCTTTCTCACATAAAGAGACATGGTCGGTATCGGGGCTCGACCCCACGACCATCTATCAGTGAGAGGTTACATGACTTAAAGTCAACGATCTTGACCGCTCGACTATGGAAGCGGGTGTGATCTGGGAGATCAACAGTTTAGAATTTCAAATAAGTATATAATAAATAATAAAATCTTGACTGAAATCGCTCCAAACGTAATGCATTCCCACAAAATTATTGTCAACTTGTATGCTTTGTAAAAAATAGTTTCATATTCTCAGACATCGTCGGATACCCACGGTCGCTGCCTCCGCTCCGCTACGTACGTACGGAGGCAGCGACCGTGGGTATCCGACGATAATTCTCTGAAAGAAAGGAGTTATTCATTTTAAACGATGTATTTTAGAATATTTATTTAAGCAAACTTCATAAAACTGAGTGTCCCAGGATAAGGTATTATCAATCCAAATACTTAGTGCAGGTACTCTTTATACATTGACGATTTGTATAATCGTATTATTCAAAATAAATTTGATATCTGAATTATTTTGTTGCTTGCGTTTTAAATATAAAAACATTATACCATAAATTTTGTTTCAGTCAGATGTAGTTGCATAAATGAATTGCAATTGACAGGTAGATATAAGTACTGAAATACTAGAAAATTAATTAAAATTTGTAGTTTGTATTCAACTGTTCCAAAATTTCATCGGTCTCAGTAGTATTCGTTTAGCATGTACCTTGTTGTAAGTGCTACTCAGGTTTTTCAACATTTCGCCGTTGTATGTATTATTTCGGATCTAGTTCACTAATAGATTTGTAAAATTGAAAAAAAATATTTAGTTCTGTACATGTGGAGAAGAAGTGGACTCCTTGTGAAAGGGCAAGTAAGTACTGGTTAGAATACAGTTTAAGTGAACTGGCTGTCGTATATAAATAGAATATTATTGAAAATCGGCGTTAAGCCGACTGAAACGAAACGATACCGACATCAGCTTGTTTCTTACAGGACTCTGTAGTTCTATCTATGACACCAGCTTGTTTCTTACAGGACTCCATAGTTCTATCTATGACATCAGCTTCTTTCTTACAGGACTCCGTAGTTCTATCTATGACATCAGCTTGTTTCTTACAGGACTCCATAGTTCTATCTATGACATCAGCTTGTTTCTACAGGACTCCGTAGTTCTATCTATGACATCAGCTTGTTTCTTACAGGACTCCGTAGTTCTATCTATCACACCAGCTTGTTTCTTACAGGACTCCGTAGTTCTATCTATGACATCAGCTTGTTTCTTACAGGACTCCGTAGTTCTATCTATGACATCAGCTTGTTTCTTACAGGACTCCGTAGTTCTATCTATGACATCCGCTTGTTTCTTACAGGACTCCGTAGTTCTATCTATGACATCAGCTTGTTTCTTACAGGACTCTGTAGTTCTATCTATGACATCAGCTTGTTTCTTACAGGACTCCGTAGTTCTATCTATGACATCAGCTTGTTTCTTACAGGACTCCATAGTTCTATCTATGATATCAGCTTGTTTCTTACAGGACTCCGTAGTTCTATCTATGACATCAGCTTGTTTCTTACAGGACTCCGTAGTTCTATCTATGACATCAGCTTGTTTCTTACAGGACTCCGTAGTTCTATCTATGACATCAGCTTGTTTCTTACTGGACTCCATAGTTCTATCTATGACATCAGCTTGTTTCTTACAGGACTCCGTAGTTCTATCTATGACATCAGCTTGTTTCTTACAGGACTCCGTAGTTCTATCTATGACATCAGCTTCTTTCTTACAGGACTGCGTAGTTCTATCTATGACATCAGCTTGTTTCTACAGGACTCCATAGTTCTATCTATGACATCAGCTTGTTTCTTACAGGACTCCGTTGTTCTATCTATGACATCAGCTTGTTTCTTACAGGACTCCGTAGTTCTATCTATGACACCAGCTTGTTTCTTACAGGACTCCGTAGTTCTATCTATGACATCAGCTTGTTTCTTACAGGACTCCGTAGTTCTATCTATGACATCAGCTTCTTTCTTACAGGACTGCGTAGTTCTATCTATGACATCAGCTTGTTTCTACAGGACTCCATAGTTCTATCTATCACACCAGCTTGTTTCTTACAGGACTCCGTTGTTCTATCTATGACATCAGCTTGTTTCTTACAGGACTCCGTAGTTCTATCTATGACACCAGCTTGTTTCTTACAGGACTCCGTAGTTCTATCTATGACATCAGCTTGTTTCTTACAGGACTCCGTAGTTCTATCTATGACATCAGCTTCTTTCTTACAGGACTCCGTAGTTCTATCTATCACACCAGCTTCTTTCTTACAGGACTCCGTAGTTCTATCTATGACACCAGCTTGTTTCTTACAGGACTCCGTAGTTCTATCTATGACATCAGCTTGTTTCTTACAGGACTCCGTAGTTCTATCTATGACATCAGCTTGTTTCTTACAGGACTCCGTAGTTCTATCTATGACATCAGCTTGTTTCTTACAGCACTCCGTAGTTCTATCTATGACATCAGCTTGTTTCTTACAGGACTCCGTAGTTCTATCTATGACATCCGCTTGTTTCTTACAGGACTCCGTAGTTCTATCTATGACATCCGCTTGTTTCTTACAGGACTCCGTAGTTCTATCTATGACATCAGCTTGTTTCTTACAGGACTCCGTAGTTCTATCTATGACATCAGCTTGTTTCTTACAGGACTCCGTAGTTCTATCTATGACATCAGCTTGTTTCTTACAGGACTCCGTAGTTCTATCTATGACATCAGCTTGTTTCTTACAGGACTCTGTAGTTCTATCTATGACATCCGCTTGTTTCTTACAGGACTCCGTAGTTCTATCTATGACATCAGCTTGTTTCTTACAGGACTCTGTAGTTCTATCTATGACATCAGCTTGTTTCTACAGGACTCCGTAGTTCTATCTATGACATCAGCTTGTTTCTTACAGGACTCCGTAGTTCTATCTATCACACCAGCTTGTTTCTTACAGGACTCCGTAGTTCTATCTATGACATCAGCTTGTTTCTTACAGGACTCCGTAGTTCTATCTATGACATCAGCTTGTTTCTTACAGGACTCCGTAGTTCTATCTATGACATCAGCTTGTTTCTTACAGGACTCCGTAGTTCTATCTATCACACCAGCTTGTTTCTTACAGGACACCGTAGTTCTATCTATGACATCAGCTTGTTTCTACAGGACTCCGTAGTTCTATCTATGACATCAGCTTGTTTCTTACAGGACTCCGTAGTTCTATCTATCACACCAGCTTGTTTCTTACAGGACTCCGTAGTTCTATCTATGACATCAGCTTGTTTCTTACAGGACTCCGTAGTTCTATCTATGACACCAGCTTGTTTCTTACAGGACTCCGTAGTTCTATCTATGACATCAGCTTGTTTCTTACAGGACTCCGTAGTTCTATCTATCACACCAGCTTGTTTCTTACAGGACTCCGTAGTTCTATCTATGACATCAGCTTGTTTCTTACAGGACTCCGTAGTTCTATCTATGACATCAGCTTGTTTCTTACAGGACTCCGTAGTTCTATCTATGACATCAGCTTGTTTCTTACAGGACTCCGTAGTTCTATCTATGGTATTTGTACAAACACTTCAGTACAGTTTTTCATACATGTAATTTTGTTGGCGCATCATGCTTTTCCCAAAAATATCTTCAAGTAATATGTTTTCATATAGACGATTTTGTCCGAGGCAAAACCGATGAAAAATGTAAGAAGACATATTTTGAAGAAAATACCGAGTGCGTGTATCTGACTTATACTTACACGTGGAAGTTAAGTTATTGAAAAGTGTCTTCTTGCAAACTTTAGATAGCTCTGTCGGGGGCACATTCGTAATTATAAGTGAGTAAATTCCATATCCGTATACATACTGACTTTTTTTTACAAGTCATTCGTAAAATGGACAAAAAAACGTAATAAAACTTCAAGACGTCATAATTTACTGCACGTATATTGTTTCCAAATGTACTGGACATCTGCAATTTAAAGGGACATTAAACACGGACGAATGTGTAGCCTTTCTTTCCGGACACCCTGTACATGTATACATTAATGACGCTTTATCATGGAATGTGATCCTAACCCTGGCGATTCACTAAAAAAAGTACTTTCGATTTTAAAAGTCGTCATGTAATGAAATTAATTAGATAATATCGGTCTTGGGAATGACTATCAAAATTCGAAACCTAGTTTTACAGTTTGTTTTGGCAGTGAAATTACTTCAAATTTGAGCAGCGGTAATTAAAAATTCTAACTACATGTACACCTACTTGAGATTAACTAAAATCCCATTTTCTTATTTTGACAAAAGGATAAATCCCTGATCTACATTGTGCGACCTGCCTCCCTGGTCGAGTGGTCAAGGTAGCTGACTTCAAATCGATGTAACCACTATCTGATGGAGGGTCGTGGGTTCGATCCCAGCTACCGACCATGTCTCTGTGTGAGAAAGTAAGGCACTTGCTTTTGGAGGATGGGAGTCTAATAACGATTATTCCTCATAGGAACGATGGTACTTGATGAACTGACTCTGACAAATGAAAATAGGTATAAAACTCAAACAACAAACAAACAATTTCAGACAGTGCCTTATTTTAGATTAAACTAAACATTTTCATTGTATTTTTAACTTTTTTTTGTTGCTTTTTTGCCAGGATCACTGATGTTCTAAACATAGACATGATTCCTGGTTCGGAAGCTTTCAGTGCTTTGATTTTAGTCATTCAGATTTATCTCCCTTGTAAATGTCAACAATAAAACTGGTTCCCGTAGACTTCACTGTCTGTTTGGTGCACTGCAGGATGGAACGGGAACCAGATTTGGTCGACAAGCGTCCAGACGTACGGAAAGTATTTCGTCTGTTGAAGTATCAAGTTTTCTCCTGTTTATGAACTACTACCTCGTAAGTGTTGATTCTTGTTGACAAAATGTGATGCACTTAACGATGAAATATAGGCCTAAGTGTTTACTGTTTTTATTTGTTGTTGTAAGTGCTAGTTGTGTGAATGTCATGTGTTTTCGCGATTTCGTGAAATTTGTGTCCTTGTACCAGTGACGAAAGGGATATACACATATTTTATGATCAAACAAATAAAGTTCTGTTTGTCCTCGGTACCCAGAGGGTAGTATCTTCTCTAGCAATCTTGTGTATAACATCTAAATGGAAGGGTGTATGCAATGTTCTAAACCAGGCAGGGTTCTCAATAAAATAAATTTGTGGCCAACAGGCCCAAAAGCTAGACTGACAGGCCTGCTAAGGGGCTCGGGCATTTTATAAGCAATATATACACTTTTGACAATCCTTATCGGTCTAAACACATTTCTAAGCAGCTAAATTGGCCTGCAGCCTGCAGTTATTCAGAACCCAGCCTGGACCAGGTAGTTGTAAATAAAACTAACTGCCTAAACTAACTGTGTGCAGTATAGGGAACATCGCCATGACGTCATGCGCACCTGCTATCTATTTGTAAATATCGCTGGTGGGCAAAAGAATCAATATCCAGTTATCACCACCATTACGATTCCCAACACATTCTTTTTCATAGATAAAAACATAGTTACGATATGGTTCGGTCTTGTATAGCTTTTTGCTGCACAATTTGTTGACAGAAGAGTTCTATACTTAAATGGTGCTAGCTTTGAATTAATACGTAACAACCCCAAAAATACGGGTCAAAGGCATGTACAGGTGGCACTGGATAACAATGTAGCTAAATTTAGAACGAAAATTTAACAAAGGAAAAAATCACTGTTCTGAGGCCTAAAAAGAAATAGGTGTTTCTGGTGCCATGGCCAAAATAATAGTGTCGGTAGGTAGGCTTTTTTTCTTTTCTTTTTTTTAACATACAGAACTACTTTTATTGACAGCTGCTATATAAATGTATCATTCAGTTAAATTGTGTTAATCTTTTTGATATATCTGTTGTGGCAATAAAGATATTGAACCTATCTGTTCTTACCCAGCAGGAAGCTGCAATATAAAGCCACCGAGGTGTGGATATATCATATTTTTCTACTTGTCACTGGACAAGTATAAGTCCAGAATATCTAAGTTGTCCGGAACAAAAATCAACTTGTCCAAATCTTGACTTAAAGTATCAAATTAACAACTGTACTATGTAATGTTGTATAGATGTATAGTCTATCTAGCAGGGCCTTTTTTCCAAAAATTGGGAAGGGGCCTAAGTCTGTCATTTTGGGAAATTCAAGCGCAATATTTTGCCAAATTTTGAGAGGGTTAGACTACTGAGTTTGAATAGCATTGTATTTTTGAGAGTTTCTTGTCTAAAATTGGGAAAAAACAGCCTTTTTACAATTGGGAACTCACCGAATTTTGGCCTCTGTTATAGAAGGAAAAAAAGCCCTGTGTAGACTTGAGTTTTAATCACATTTTGTTGCTCAGATTTAAAACAAATCTATACATCCAAAGGCATATCAATATGACATTCAATTATGTTTGGTAGGAATCGAGATATATCTCCTTCACAAAATTTACAGATAATTTCTTTTTTCTTGTGTGGAGATATTTCTTCCATTTGTGAATATTCCCAATTATTCCCATGCAACTGCAATTTCTATTATTTTACTTTGTGAGCTTATTGTAGGTGTGCAAGAGTCATGTCACAATTGCACATCATATAGTGTGATTATTAGTTGGTGAAGGATATCTTCTCTTGCGTCTGTCTGAGACTTTTCTATAACTTTCCAGTAATTCCTTAGTCACCATTTTTTCCAGATGTTTGATTTGAGTATCCTATTTCTAGTCCATACCTTTGGAGCCATATTTCTGTCACATTTCAGTTTTACTATTAAGGCTGGTTATATTGATAATTGTACAGGATTTCGTGGTCACTTTCTGCATATTGGTTGATAGTAATATCCATTTAAGTATTTTTGTCATTTTACCCAGTTTTGGTTTATTTTAATGTTATGTTGTGAGATATTTTGCCATAGATTCTTTATTTAGATAATTTACAGTTATTGGTCATACTTACTCTTGCTGGGAATCATAGTTATTGATATTCCTGTTTTTGTGTGTGTGTATGATTTGTTTTGAATGCATTTTCCTCCTCCTGACCTGGTGACCTACATAAACAGAAGTTAAGACTCACAGCATTAGTAATAGTAATATAGTTATAGTTGTATACTAGAAAAAATATTTGGAAATGCATGATCCCTGAAGTAAGTGTAGGTTTAAAACTAGTCCATAAAAGCAGTTAAATACTCTGATCTATCATTTTAATTGCAGAAGATATGCTTACATTTCATTCCATAATTCTGCTGCGTACAGTGTCTGTTCCATGTTCAGGGGAACCGTGTCTGATGGTGTTGTTAACATCAATGGAATACCAACGTTTGGTCAACATGCTTTCAATTGAGAGTCACGCAGCCTGTTTCCGACTTTTCTGTCACAAACTCTGGTCCTAGTAGAATTACTAATGAGACAGGCTATATTCCTGCTTGAAAAGAAACTGTTACATCGAGATGACATTGTAAGAAAATGATCCTCTCGTGGTGTGGTTTTTCAAGGTCTGTCTGATTTTGGTCTGTCAGCAACGTTCTCTATATTTGCAGTAGTCAGTTCTGCAGGTGAAGAATTGTTGGTTCATGGCAATAGAAATGACAAGCACATAAAGTTTGTGGAGCGAACTACTTCCACATTTTTTAAGCGATTGCAATGAAACATGAAATATGTTATCACCATCAAGAGTAGATGTGCAAGACACAATTTCCATGCCCAGCGATTCATTCATTGCAGAGTTATGTCTTCTCGAACTTAGCTGCATAGAGTTAGAGTACTGTTGCAATCTTAGTGTCAAAGCGGCGACAGGGGTATTAGTCACCTTTGTGACAGCTCTAGTTGCGAAAGGCATGGCTTATGTTGCTATTAGTAGAGTTACAAATCTAAATGGTTAGTACTTATTACGCTGTTGTCCTTCTGTTTAGAAGAGTATCAAAGTTTACGTTCAGGGCCTGGTTTTTTAATTAAGTGATTTATTTCCTTTTTTAAGAATTCATACTTTTTCTGTTTAAATTAATAGGAAGACAACTTGGCAACTTTTTTGTTTTTATTTATTTTCTTGTGAGTATAAAGATAATTTTCAGCTATTGCCATTAGTTACATTTTGATGAATGTTGATTCTTTTGGGTAATTATATAAATATCACTTTGGAATTTGTTAACTTTTTTTCCATGTAGACAAGTTTAGCAGTGAGCGACATTAAAGATAGTCCAAATTAGCCCGAAGATGTTAAAATTGCCCAGGGCTGTCACCAATTTCAAGTCAGTGGCCCGATTGACTATCGTGAATACTACATCACCAGAAGAATTTATCATAGAAAATCTATTTTCATAAGAGTGCAAAACATTCAGAGGGACATATACTGTTACATGCACACCTTTTCAGTTTATCCATTATCAGAAATTAGTGATTTAAACAACATTATTATCAGAGAAATTCTGTATTTAATCTTTACATATTTTGGGCTGTTAGATGCTTATGAGTGTCAAAGATGCAATACCTGCAAGGGGCATTTCATAAATTTAAAAATAATATGTTCAGTCGTAATCTTTCAAATATTTTTATATAGCTATGTGTAAGCACTATCACTCTGCAAGCATATTATATCACTTGCCACACACGCTTTTCTCTTACTCGCTACGCCTCAGTTGAACTGATTACGTGTTGTTATATTGCCTACTTTAGCGTGCTAAAACATGGCAGACTTGAAGTTAGAGCAGCGGGTATATTGCAAAATTTGTTCGAAACTCGGTTATTCTGCAACCCATATCTATGCAGATTTGTAGAGAGTTTATGAAGAAAATGCCCTACAATATGGTGCGGTCGCAAAATGGGTACGGCGCTTTAAAGAAGGGCGTGAGTCTGTTGGAGACGATGAAAGACCGGGTTGCCCTGTTGCAGCCATGGCCGATAAAGAAACATCTGAAATAAAGGAACTAATTGAGACTGATGCATGGTATACAGTGGAAGAGCTAGCGCAGGTTTCGGGCATTAGTTTGTCATCAGTTTAACGTATATTAACTGATCGACCAGGATTAAAAAAGGTCTGTGCAAGATGGGTCCCCCATATATTAACAGGAACAGAAGGAAAAGTGAGTAAAATTAGCTTAAAAAATCAATGACTTTTTGAGCCGGAAAACAAAGAAAAAATTAAAGTTTGGGTTGCCTCTGACGGTAACTGGCCGGTTATCGCACGGAGAAACGAGACGTTAAGTAAAACAATGTACTGTATTTTCTTTGATGGTCATGGTCCAGTGCTTCAAGTACCTGTCCCGGAAGGTTCGTCGGCGACTGGAAAGTTTTATTAGGAACAGGTTCTTGAAAAAGTCATTAAAAGTATACACAGAACGTCACCCGCGCACAGGCACACGGGGACTTCGCTTACTCCATGACAATGCCCCGGCACATAAATTAGATGTTGTAGCTAATTATTTGCAGGAAATTAAACTAAAAACCATTGAACATCCACCATACAGCCCAGATCTTGGCCCTTGTGACTTTTGGTTGTTTCCAAAGTTAAAAGAAATGCTCGCAGGTCACCATTACGAATCTAGAACCAGTATTGGCTGTAGCATCTATCAATGTATGAAACATATACCAGCTTTGGACTATCGTGAGGCTTTCCGAAAATGGATAGAACGTTACAAAAGGGTTATTACTACACAGGGATAGTACTCTGAGAAACTGACAGAGAAAAAATAGATTTTTGAACTCTAAGGTGAGCTCTTTGAAACTATTTCAAGAATTTATGAAACACCCCTCTTAATTCTGTTTACAGTGCTTTTCACAAATTAAACATCTGTGACATTTGTAAATGATAAGCTTGAATTTGAATCTGTTGCTATTTTTAGCTCTCTGGCGTACACAGCTTAAGGTGAGCTATTGTGATTGTGTCCGTCTGTGTGCACCTGCGTCCATCAACAATTGCTTTAAACAACATCTCCTTCTCACAAAATTGGCCCCACCCAGGGCTAATATACCGGTATGTTGCAGGGTTTTCTGCTCTGCTAATTATGTATATATGTTGTGTGTTTTGTGTATATGTTTTGTGTGTCCTGTGTTGTATGTTTGTTATTTCTTCACTGTTGTTCTCGTCAAATCTCATTTCCTTCATTATCACCATTTCAGGGACTCATTTTTTGTTTCATGTTAGCGTCATTACTACTGCACAATAATATCGTTACGGGTGACTTGATCGTGTCCTCCTGCCTAGCTCACTTGGACGTTTACTCTAGTAAAGCATAGTCATTAAAACCGTTGTCTTGTTTTTAATAGCTCAAATGAGCACTTGTGCTCAGTGTGATCTTTTGTGATCAGTCTTTGTCCGGCGTCGTGCGTCCTCAAACTTTTCCTTGTGAACACACTGTGAACATTTTTGCAGGTATATGTTTCATTCTTATTACCATTCATCCATCCTTTAATGTTTTATATTCATAATATATGTTTTTTTTAGGATCGATGAATGTCCGGCGTCCAGCCATAATTAGTTTGTTTACACTCTAGCATCCACAGCTCTCCACCAATCTTAATCAAACTAAGTCACAATGTGTATGGTCACAATGTCTCGGCTAAGATTGATTATGCGCAAAATCGGACAATAATTTCAAGAGTTATGTGCCCTTGACTAGAAAATTTGCTATATTTAGCTTGTTTACACTCTAGCACCTTCATTTATCCACAAATCCTAATCATATTGTCAGTAGATGTTTATGACTAAAAGGTCTTGGACAAGACAGATTATGGGCAGAATCGGACCAAAACTTCAAGAGTTATGGGCCCTTGACTTAGAAAATTTGCTATATTTTAGCTTGTTTACACTCCAGCGCCTTCATTTATTCACTGATCCTAATCATATCTACAATGAATGTGTATGACCTTATGGTGTTGAATAAGTTTAGTTTTGGGTGAAATCAGACTTCAACTTAAAGAGTTATGGCCCCTTGGATTAGAAAATAAATTTGCTATGTTTAAGCTTGTTTAACAGTATTATACCTTCATCGTTGGTTTTGATCTCAAAATCTTTGCCCTCTTGTTTGTATTTCTGTCATCATTGTTGTAATTATTTTAATAGTTACATGCACTTGGATGTTTACACTAGTTCACTAGTAAAGCATAGTGTCTTGTTTTTTTTATAAAGTTAATTAAAGTAAGGGATATTAGTAGTATCAAACCCAAAGAGTGTAATATTGGTGGCCAGGGTAGCTTTTTTTTTTTACCACGAGGCTGATAGAGGAGTGGGGTACACAAATGGTTGTGCCGAATACAAGACGCACGTGAATGACTTTGTGCATGATAGTGGATGCCAGGTAACAATGGGAAGTAGATTTAACTTGTAAACATCAGGATTAGAATAAGTATTGAACGTTTGTGTGAAGTTTGTTTATAATAACAAATTGTTTTTCATGTGGAAAATTTGAGCTATAATTATGGATTTGAACTAGTTTTCTACTTACAGTCAGGATTTCGTGGAGTTTGAAGGGAATCTATTGACGCTTATATATCTAGTGCTTTAATATTTGTGTATGGATTTGAAATTTGTGTAGAAGTCATTTGACTATTACTTAGTGCTTCAGTATTTTGTACACATGCAGTGAGGATTTCATTTATTATTATGCTAGAGTGTCATATTTGTTTATTGATGAATATATATTTGTGTTAGCATTATATTATGTTTACGAGGGGTGATCCAGAAATAACCGGACTGAGTCTATAACTTTTGAACAAAATGAGAAAAATTAACAAAAATCATATGATTTTCAATCTTCAATACATGATATCTGAAAATTTCAGAAATATTGATCGAGTGACATTTGCACACTATTATTTGACAGACACCATGGTATGGACTAGCGGGGCAATGTCAACTTAAACATGACGTCGATAGATCAACCTTTGCATGCAATAAAAATCATGCAATAAACCCCAAAAGTCCTATTTCCACCACAGTGACTGTTGTCTGTGCTTTGTGTGCTGGGACATAGTCTTGGTGCAGTACTACATTTTTGAAGGTCATGCCAGGTTTCTTCATCATGAGTGCACGTGTCAGGTATCTGCAAAGAACCTGAAGACAAATCAATTGAAATGTAATAAGTTAAACATGAAAATGCATGGTTGCACGCATAAAACTAAACACTCAATAATATGATAATAAGAAATTATATATATATTGTACCTTCATTTATCATTTAATAAGTTAAACATGAAAATGCATGGTTGCACGCATAAAACTAAACACTCAATAATATGATAATAAGAAATTATATATATATTGTACCTTCTTTTATCATTTAAATTAGAATTATATTTAGTTAAGTTTCCTGAAAAAAATATCATTTTCTATACGGTACTTATTTCGTAAAGCGCAGAATTGCTGCATGTTATAGAATCGTCCCCTGTCAATTGGAAAAAGTGTACACCTGCTTGCCTGATGTCTAGCACTGACTTTTCTCATGTATAACTGTTTTGTAATACATCGCTGAACAGTTCCATAAGTGTGTTCTGTTAAATGAAAGACATGGGCTGACGCGGCTGTTACTGTACAGACGAAGTCTCAAACAGCGCTCACAAGCATCATGTCCGTGGAAGTTTTACAGCCCCACCTTCCTCATCTTCTAACAAAACTCTACAGTCTCGAAAGCTCTGATGCGACTAAAAAATATGCGTTATTGACATTGTATTCTGTTTTTAAAATGCTAATTTTGTCACTGTTACATTTGTCATTTTATGAATCTTTCAACTTCACAATTAAATGTTCAAAATTCTGCAATATTTTTTATATCCCAGTATGTAACTCCAATCCTTAGTTAAACGACCACCTGTCTTCAGAGACCATATTTTCATTCTCCCTTGAGTGGTCGCTTAAGACAGGTTTTACTGTAATTAAAAACCAACATCATAGAAACCATCATCATATGATGATTATGTTTTGATTTATTTTACATTCCATGAAATTATTTCTGTTGTGTGTGTATTAGCACATGTATGTGTGGTGTTTGTTTGTCTGTCACAGGTTCTGTGTTTGGTTAAAAAAAGAAGCATCACTCTGCAGTGTCGTCAGATTTCCTACACTTGTGTTTACATAATATTACGTCATAACGTTTTGGTACACTTTTCTCATTCCTAGTATCTTGTGTCTTTGTAGTATAGTATAGTGTAGTGTAGTGTAGTGTAGTGTAGTGTAGTGTAGTGTAGTGTGGAACTTTTGATTAGTGTGGTTCAGATATTCTGTGGATTTCACATAATTCCACATTAGACACTCCCAACTTTTTTAATTAAAGTAAAACGTTATACACGTTTTCATTTTACTTTAATATATGCTGACATTATTTGATACACTAATATCATAATTGATACATAATTATTTTATATAAATTAATTTGAAAACAATATTAAATTATTTACCCTTATCCAAACATAAACTACACAAGATAATCCCTTATCCCATTTGTACCATTTTCAGAGTTTACTTATGGCTGTGGTTTTTGACCAAACAGGTGATGTGTGAGACATTGATGCAGAGGAGCTGGAGTTCTTTCTTAACAAGCTTCATATATCAGGGACGTATAAGGTATTTGAAACTGATCTGGCCAGTACCCCAAATCCATCCGCTACTTTTGCTTACTTTTGACTTTATTGAAATTCTAGAAATAACCATTTCTGCGAAAAGTCTCCGAGAGTTGCTGAAGTCTTTAATTTTCAATATCTCTACCATTATTTGATCTGCAGCATTGAAAGTAAATGGGCTAGTAATGGATATCAATAGAAATCTGTGCCCCAAAGGGCTTGGCCTTGCTACCTTTACTTTGAATTTTATTAACATTTTAGAAATGGCAGTTGGAGAGAAAATTTTCCTGCGCGTACCCTTTACGATAATTGTTTATCTTTCATTTACTCTTTAATTGTAGGTAGTACAAACATGGGACCATTACATACAAGTAGTGTGGATCAATGGAAATCTGTGAGGAGAACAGATTTGGTATGGTTTGGTTACTTTTGGTTTTATTACATTTCTAGAAATGATAGTTTGTGAGAAAATTTCCTAGCATCAAGATTTTTTGACAAATCTAATTTTTTATTTTCTCCTTAAGCGTTGTTGGTACATGAATGCAACTTTACTTACAAGTAGTTGGCATGAACAAAAGTTGGTGGCAGGATTGAATTTGCTATGCTCTGCTTACTTTTGACTTTATTGAAATTCTAGAAATAACCATTTCCGTGAAAAGTCTCCGAGAGTTGCTGAAAGTCTTTGATTTTAGATATCTCTACCATTATTTGGTCTGCAGCATTGAACGTGCATATACTAGTAATGGACATCAATAGAAATCTGTGCCCCAAAAGGCTTGGCCTTGCTACGTTTACTTTGAATTTTATCAACATTTTAGAAATGGCAGTTGGAGAGAAAATTTTCCTGCGCGTACCCTTTACGATAATTTTTTATCTTTCATTTACTTTTTAATTGTAGGTAGTACAAACATGGGACCATTACATACAAGTAGTGTGGATCAATGGAAATCTGTGAGGAGAACAGATTTGGTATGGTTTGTTTACTTTTGGTTTTATTACATTTCTAGGAATGACAGTTTGTGAGAAAATTTCCTAGCATCAAGATTTTTTGACAAATCTAATTTTTTATTTTCTCCTTAAGCGTTGTTGGTACATGAATGCAACTTTACTTACAAGTAGTTGGCATGACCAAAAGGTGGTGGCAAGGTTGAATTTGCTATGCTCTGCTTACTTTTGACTTTATTGAAATTCTAGAAATAACCATTTCCGTGAAAAGTCTCGGAGAGTTGCTGAAAGTCTTTGATTTTGAATATCTCTACCATTATTTGGTCTGCATCATTGAACGTGCATATACTAGTAATGGACATCAATAGAAATCTGTGCCCCAAAAGGCTTGGCCTTGCTACGTTTACTTTGAATTTTATCAACCTTTTAGAAATGGCAGTTGGAGAGAAAATTTTCCTGCGCGTACCCTTTACGATAAATTTTTATCTTTCATTTACTCTTTAATTGTAGGTAGTACAAACATGGAACCATTACATACAAGTAGTGTGGATCAATGGAAATATGTGAGGAGAACAGATTTGGTATGGTTTGTTTACTTTTGGTTTTATTACATTTCTAGAAATGACAGTTTGTGAGAACATTTCCTAGCATCAAGATTTTTTGACAAATCTAATTTTTTATTTTCTCCTTAAGCGTTGTTGGTACATGTATGCAACTTTACTTACAAGTAGTTGGCATGAACAAAAGTTGGTGGCAGGATTGAATTTGCTATGCTCTGCTTACTTTTGACTTTATTGAAATTCTAGAAATAACCATTTCTGTGAAAAGTCTCCGAGAGTTGCTGAAGTCTTTGATTTTCAATATCTCTACCATTATTTGATCTGCAGCATTGAAAGTTAATATGCTAGTAATGGATATCAATAGAAATCTGTGCCCTAAAGGGCTTGGCCTTGCTACCTTTACTTTGAATTTTATCAACATTTTAGAAATGGCAGTTGGAGAGAAAATATTCCTGCGCGTACCCTTTACGATAAATTTTTATCTTTCATTTACTCTTTAATTGTAGGTAGTACAAACATTGGACCATTACATACAAGTAGTGTGGATCAATGGAAATATGTGAGGAGAACAGATTTGGTATGGTTTGTTTACTTTTGGTTTTATTACATTTCTAGAAATGACAGTTTGTGAGAAAATTTCCTAGCATCAAGATTTTTTGACAAATCTAATTTTTTATTTTCTCCTTAAGCGTTGTTGGTACATGAATGCAACTTTACTTACAAGTAGTTGGCATGACCAAATGTTGGTGGCAAGGTTGAATTTGCTATGCTCTGCTTACTTTTGACTTTATTGAAATTCTAGAAATAACCATTTCCGTGAAAAGTCTCCGAGAGTTGCTGAAAGTCTTTGATTTTGAATATCTCTACCATTATTTGGTCTGCAGCATTGAACGTGCATATACTAGTAATGGACATCAATAGAAATCTGTGCCCCAAAAGGCTTGGCCTTGCTACGTTTACTTTAATTTTTTTAACATTTTAGAAATGGCAGTTGGAGAGAAAATTTTCCTGCGCGTACCCTTTACGATAATTTTTTATCTTTCATTTACTCTTTAATTGTAGATAGTACAAACATTGGACCATCACATACAAGTAGTGTGGATCAATGGAAATCTGTGAGGAGAACAGATTTGGTATGGTTTGGTTACTTTTGGTTTTATTACATTTCTAGAAATGATAGTTTGTGAGAAAATTTCCTAGCATCAAGATTTTTTGACAAATCTAATTTTTTATTTTCTCCTTAAGCGTTGTTGGTACATGAATGCAACTTTACTTACAAGTAGTTGGCATGAACAAAAGTTGGTGGCAGGATTGAATTTGCTATGCTCTGCTTACTTTTGACTTTATTGAAATTCTAGAAATAACCATTTCCGTGAAAAGTCTCCGAGAGTTGCTGAAAGTCTTTGATTTTAGATATCTCTACCATTATTTGGTCTGCAGCATTGAACGTGCATATACTAGTAATGGACATCAATAGAAATCTGTGCCCCAAAAGGCTTGGCCTTGCTACGTTTACTTTGAATTTTATTAACATTTTAGAAATGGCAGTTGGAGAGAAAATTTTCCTGCGCGTACCCTTTACGATAAATTTTTATCTTTCATTTACTTTTTAATTGTAGGTAGTACAAACATGGGACCATTACATACAAGTAGTGTGGATCAATGGAAATCTGTGAGGAGAACAGATTTGGTATGGTTTGTTTACTTTTGGTTTTATTACATTTCTAGAAATGACAGTTTGTGAGAACATTTCCTAGCATCAAGATTTTTTGACAAATCTAATTTTTTATTTTCTCCTTAAGCGTTGTTGGTACATGAATGCAACTTTACTTACAAGTAGTTGGCATGAACAAAAGTTGGTGGCAGGATTGAATTTGCTATGCTCTGCTTACTTTTGACTTTATTGAAATTCTAGAAATAACCATTTCTGTGAAAAGTCTCCGAGAGTTGCTGAAGTCTTTGATTTTCAATATCTCTACCATTATTTGATCTGCAGCATTGAAAGTAAATATGCTGGTAATGGATATCAATAGAAATCTGTGCCCCAAAGGGCTTGGCCTTGCTACGTTTACTTTGAATTTTATCAACATTTTAGAAATGGCAGTTGGAGAGAAAATTTTCCTGCGCGTACCCTTTACGATAATTTTTTATCTTTCAGTTCCTCTTTAATTGTAGGTGGTACAAACATGGGACCATTACATACAAGTAGTGTGGATCAATGGAAATCTGTGAGGAGAACAGATTTGGTATGGTTTGGTTACTTTTGGTTTTATTACATTTCTAGAAATGACAGTTTGTGAGAAAATTTCCTAGCATCAAGATTTTTTGACAAATCTAATTTTTTATTTTCTCCTTAAGCGTTGTTGGTACATGAATGCAACTTTACTTACAAGTAGTTGGCATGACCAAAAGGTGGTGGCAAGGTTGAATTTGCTATGCTCTGCTTACTTTTGACTTTATTGAAATTCTAGAAATAACCATTTCCGTGAAAAGTCTCGGAGAGTTGCTGAAAGTCTTTGATTTTGAATATCTCTACCATTATTTGGTCTGCATCATTGAACATGCATATACTAGTAATGGACATCAATAGAAATCTGTGCCCCAAAAGGCTTGGCCTTGCTACGTTTACTTTGAATTTTATCAACATTTTAGAAATGGCAGTTGGAGAGAAAATTTTCCTGCGCGTACCCTTTACGATAAATTTTTATCTTTCATTTACTCTTTAATTGTAGGTAGTACAAACATGGGACCATTATATTCAAGTAGTGTGGATCAATGGAAATCTGTGAGGAGAACAGATTTGGTATGGTTTGGTTACTTTTGGTTTTATTACATTTCTAGAAATGACAGTTTGTGAGAACATTTCCTAGCATCAAGATTTTTTGACAAATCTAATTTTTTATTTTCTCCTTAAGCGTTGTTGGTACATGAATGCAACTTTACTTACAAGTAGTTGGCATGAACAAAAGTTGGTGGCAGGATTGAATTTGCTATGCTCTGCTTACTTTTGACTTTATTGAAATTCTAGAAATAACCATTTCTGTGAAAAGTCTCCGAGAGTTGCTGAAGTCTTTGATTTTCAATATCTCTACCATTATTTGATCTGCAGCATTGAAAGTTAATATATGCTGGTAATGGATATCGATAGAAATCTGTGCCCCAAAGGGCTTGGCCTTGCTACCTTTACTTTGAATTTTATCAACATTTTAGAAATGGCAGTTGGAGAGAAAATTTTCCTGCGCGTACCCTTTACGATAATTTTTTATCTTTCAGTTCCTCTTTAATTGTAGGTGGTACAAACATGGGACCATTACATACAAGTAGTGTGGATCAATGGAAATCTGTGAGGAGAACAGATTTGGTATGGTTTGGTTACTTTTGGTTTTATTACATTTCTAGAAATGACAGTTTGTGAGAAAATTTCCTAGCATCAAGATTTTTTGACAAATCTAATTTTTTATTTTCTCCTTAAGCGTTGTTGGTACATGAATGCAACTTTACTTACAAGTAGTTGGCATGACCAAAAGGTGGTGGCAAGGTTGAATTTGCTATGCTCTGCTTACTTTTGACTTTATTGAAATTCTAGAAATAACCATTTCCGTGAAAAGTCTCGGAGAGTTGCTGAAGTCTTTGATTTTGAATATCTCTACCATTATTTGGTCTGCATCATTGAACGTGCATATACTAGTAATGGACATCAATAGAAATCTGTGCCCCAAAAGGCTTGGCCTTGCTACGTTTACTTTGAATTTTATCAACATTTTAGAAATGGCAGTTGGAGAGAAAATTTTCCTGCGCGTACCCTTTACGATAAATTTTTATCTTTCATTTACTCTTTAATTGTAGGTAGTACAAACATGGGACCATTATATTCAAGTAGTGTGGATCAATGGAAATCTGTGAGGAGAACAGATTTGGTATGGTTTGGTTACTTTTGGTTTTATTACATTTCTAGAAATGACAGTTTGTGAGAACATTTCCTAGCATCAAGATTTTTTGACAAATCTAATTTTTTATTTTCTCCTTAAGCGTTGTTGGTACATGAATGCAACTTTACTTACAAGTAGTTGGCATGAACAAAAGTTGGTGGCAGGATTGAATTTGCTATGCTCTGCTTACTTTTGACTTTATTGAAATTCTAGAAATAACCATTTCTGTGAAAAGTCTCCGAGAGTTGCTGAAGTCTTTGATTTTCAATATCTCTACCATTATTTGATCTGCAGCATTGAAAGTGAATATGCTGGTAATGGATATCAATAGAAATCTGTGCCCCAAAGGGCTTGGCCTTGCTACGTTTACTTTGAATTTTATCAACATTTTAGAAATGGCAGTTGGAGAGAAAATTTTCCTGCGCGTACCCTTTACGATAATTTTTTATCTTTCAGTTCCTCTTTAATTGTAGGTGGTACAAACATGGGACCATTACATACAAGTAGTGTGGATCAATGGAAATCTGTGAGGAGAACAGATTTGGTATGGTTTGGTTACTTTTGGTTTTATTACATTTCTAGAAATGACAGTTTGTGAGAAAATTTCCTAGCATCAAGATTTTTTGACAAATCTAATTTTTTATTTTCTCCTTAAGCGTTGTTGGTACATGAATGCAACTTTACTTACAAGTAGTTGGCATGACCAAAAGGTGGTGGCAAGGTTGAATTTGCTATGCTCTGCTTACTTTTGACTTTATTGAAATTCTAGAAATAACCATTTCCGTGAAAAGTCTCGGAGAGTTGCTGAAAGTCTTTGATTTTGAATATCTCTACCATTATTTGGTCTGCATCATTGAACGTGCATATACTAGTAATGGACATCAATAGAAATCTGTGCCCCAAAAGGCTTGGCCTTGCTACGTTTACTTTGAATTTTATCAACATTTTAGAAATGGCAGTTGGAGAGAAAATTTTCCTGCGCGTACCCTTTACGATAAATTTTTATCTTTCATTTACTCTTTAATTGTAGGTAGTACAAACATGGGACCATTATATTCAAGTAGTGTGGATCAATGGAAATCTGTGAGGAGAACAGATTTGGTATGGTTTGGTTACTTTTGGTTTTATTACATTTCTAGAAATGACAGTTTGTGAGAACATTTCCTAGCATCAAGATTTTTTGACAAATCTAATTTTTTATTTTCTCCTTAAGCGTTGTTGGTACATGAATGCAACTTTACTTACAAGTAGTTGGCATGAACAAAAGTTGGTGGCAGGATTGAATTTGCTATGCTCTGCTTACTTTTGACTTTATTGAAATTCTAGAAATAACCATTTCTGTGAAAAGTCTCCGAGAGTTGCTGAAGTCTTTGATTTTCAATATCTCTACCATTATTTGATCTGCAGCATTGAAAGTGAATATGCTGGTAATGGATATCAATAGAAATCTGTGCCCCAAAGGGCTTGGCCTTGCTACGTTTACTTTGAATTTTATCAACATTTTAGAAATGGCAGTTGGAGAGAAAATTTTCCTGCGCGTACCCTTTACGATAATTTTTTATCTTTCAGTTCCTCTTTAATTGTAGGTGGTACAAACATGGGACCATTACATACAAGTAGTGTGGATCAATGGAAATCTGTGAGGAGAACAGATTTGGTATGGTTTGGTTACTTTTGGTTTTATTACATTTCTAGAAATGACAGTTTGTGAGAAAATTTCCTAGCATCAAGATTTTTTGACAAATCTAATTTTTTATTTTCTCCTTAAGCGTTGTTGGTACATGAATGCAACTTTACTTACAAGTAGTTGGCATGAACAAAAGTTGGTGGCAGGATTGAATTTGCTATGCTCTGCTTACTTTTGACTTTATTGAAATTCTAGAAATAACCATTTCTGTGAAAAGTCTCCGAGGGTTGCTGAAGTCTTTGATTTTCAATATCTCTACCATTATTTGATCTGCAGCCTTGAAAGTGAATATGCTAGTAATGGACATCAATAGAAATCTATGTCCAAAATGGCTTGGTCTTCCTACTTTTACTTTGAATTTTATTAACATTTTAGAAATGGCTGTTGGAGAGAAAATTTTCCTGCGCGTACCCTTTACGATAAATTTTTATCTTTCATTTACTCTTTAATTGTAGGTAGTACAAACATGGGACCATTATATTCAAGTAGTGTGGATCAATGGAAATCTGTGAGGAGAACAGATTTGGTATGGTTTGGTTACTTTTGGTTTTATTACATTTCTAGAAATGACAAGTTTGTGAGAAAATTTCCTAGCGTCAAGATTTTTTGACAAGTCTAATTTTTTATTTTCTCCTTAAGCGTTGTTGGTACATGAATGCAACTTTACTTACAAGTAGTTGGCATGAACAAAAGTTGGTGGCAGGATTGAATTTGCTATGCTCTGCTTACTTCTGACTTTATTGAAATTCTAGAAATAACCATTTCCTAAAAAGTCTCCGAGAGTTGCTGAAAGTCTTTGATTTTGAATATCTCAACCATTATTTGGTCTGCAGCATTGAACGTGCATATACTAGTAATGGACAGCAATAGAAATCTGTGACCCAAAAGGCTTGGCCTTGCTACGTTTACTTTGAATTTTATCAACATTTTAGAAATGGCAGTTGGAGAGAAAATTTTCCTGCGCGTACCCTTTACAATAATTTTTTATCTTTCATTTACTCTTTAATTGTAGGTAGTACAAACATGGGACCATTACATACAAGTAGTGTGGATCAATGGAAATCTGTGAGGAGAACAGATTTGGTATGGTTTGGTTACTTTTGGTTTTATTACATTTCTAGAAATGACAGTTTGTGAGAAAATTTCCTAGCATCAAGATTTTTTGACAAATCTAATTTTTTATTTTCTCCTTAAGTGTTGTTGGTACATGAATGCAACTTTACTTACAAGTAGTTGGCATGAACAAAAGTTGGTGGCAGGATTGAATTTGCTATGCCCTGCTTACTTTTGACTTTATTGAAATTCTAGAAATAACCATTTCTGTGAAAAGTCTCCGAGAGTTGCTGAAAGTCTTTGATTTTCAATATCTCTACCATTGTTTGGTCTGCAGCATTGAAAGTGCATATGCTAGTAATGGACATCTATGGAAATCTGTTCCACAAAAGGCTTGGCCTTGCTACGTTTTCTTTGAATTTTATTAACATTTTAGAAATGACAAAACCAGTCCAGTCTGATCCAGTTGAGATAAAAAGGACTATACTTCTATATGAACTTTTTGATTTAAAAACAGTTTGAAATGTTTCTTATACAAATAAAGGCCAATTTCACCAGTAAGACATATCTTTCTAGGTAAAATATGCAACATTCAAACAAAAGCCTTCTGGGATTTCAATCAGTGATACTTTTTTCTGTTTGAGAAGCAATATCATACTGCTGAGTAATAATATAAACTTACATTCCATTTACTGTGGAATTCATTCAATCTTTACCTCATATTGGTTGTACCATACATCAATACTGGGACGTCCTAAAAATTTGCATGACCCAGGTAATAATTTTGTACCCGGGTAGTAGCATTACTCGACCCGATACCCGGGTACAAAATTATTACCTGGGTACCCTTGAAGTAGAACACTCCATAATAAACTCGTTTTGATTTTTTAGCGAAAAAAACTTATTTGATTAGACCTAATTATATGTTTTTGTCAACCTTACCGATCAATACTTAAGACATCTGTGGCCGATTTCAATATAATATTTAACTTACCAACGAATACTCATCCCGTATTCATTTTTATGCTTAAGTGCTGCTCCGACAAGTATGAATTATTGTTCTAATGGTCAAAATATTAACACAGATTTTTCTATCCATTTGTTTGCAATACAGTCTAAACTTTTAATTAACTCCATCAGTATTTATATATGTAACTAGCAGTTTACCGCAAGTAAAATCTTCGCACGTACATGTATATTTACCGTTATTTACCCCAATTTTCATTAGTAACGGTTGGCAAATTTGAGAGCCTGGGATGGGGAGGCTAGTAAAGTAAGGGACTAGAATCCTGAACGTTTCCAGTAACGCCAGGCTCTTACTTTACAAACACAGGTGGTGGCACACGTACATTGGAAGACTTGGAGTCGGACACATGTAACTTTTTCTGCTATATATGTATTTATTCAACTCAAGGTCGCAGATATTGCATTTTGTCATCTGTTTATCACTATATAAGGAGCGCGAGTTATTGCCGAACTTTGCCGGCTTTTTGTGCAGTTTGGTTGTTTGCCAATCTATTTAAGTAATATATAGTGACAGGATGCAGGAATGATAACTCTTTTGAGATGAATAGGGGTACTCGGGTACTCGCGGGTAATATGGTCACGGGTACCCGGGTACAAATTTTCTACCCGTCCCAGCTCTAGACACATGTAACTTTTTCTGCTATATATGTATTTATTCAACTCAAGGTTGCAGATATTGCATTTTGTCATCTGTTTATCGCTATATAAGGAGCGCGAGTTATTGCCGAACTTTGCCGGCTTTTTGTGCAGTTTGGTTGTTTGCCAATCTATTTAAGTAATATATAGTGACAGGATGCAGGAATGATAACTCTTTTGAGATGAATAGGGGTACTCGGGTACTCGCGGGTAATATGGTCACGGGTACCCGGGTACAAATTTTCTACCCGTCCCAGCTCTAGTCGTTTCTGTGATTATAGGTTAAAAAGTTGGAAGTAACAGTACATGTATATGTTTATTGTCTGATATACATATTCGACTTTCACAAGTTTTTTGAAAAACTTCTACCACGAATTTCCCATACACCGGGCGGTCATGGATATTCAAAGCATTGATTAATACCATTTGGTAGACAACTGCAATCGCTCATGCGCAAAGTTAGAATTTACAATTTGTGACAGTTTATAGCAAAGACATAAAGGGAAAAATACAACAAGTCGTTCACATAGCTGGTGCCGCTAGGTGGCATTTTAATGTCATTTAGTTGCTGGGTTACCAACGTCAAACTGAAAAAAAGAACTATATTTTCGTAAGTGCTGCTACTTCAGGTATAATATCCTATAGTAAAATTTCCGTTCTCCTGATTCCTGCAGCTAGTACTGAAGTGATCTGAGATATTTTACTTGAGATTTGAAGCTAGGACCGCTCCTCCTTTCAAGTTGAGGTGAATTTCGTCACGGAACAATGATTTATCAACTATTCCTTGTGGTAAGAATTTGTCATCATTGTTAATAAATACAAAATTATTATCATCGCAAAGGTTACATAGAAGTTTGTTTAGTTCTTTGATCACTGATGTTGAGAGCATGTCATATTGTTTTGGTAGAACTGAAGATATGGCTATTTTTGCCTTGTTGTTGTATTCATTTATTGCAGTAGTTATTTCACTGAATTCCTTAATGATATCGCTGCAGTCTTCTGCATTCATAATGTTGTTCATCCCTGCTTTTATAATGAACATAATGTTGTTTATCCCTGCTTGTATAATGAACATAATGTTGTTTATCCCTGCTTGTACAATGAACATGTCATAATCATTGAGTTTTGGACAAGAAGATTTTTTTAATTTTCATATACATATGTCAGCATGAGGAAGAATTAGCAGATCGGTAGATTAAAATGATTGATCTATAGTTTCTTGGAGTTACTCCCCCTTAAAGTCCCATAAGCTTATAAATGTATTGGTCCCAATAGTTTCTGTTTGTTCTATAACAGAGGAATCCGATGTGTTATCCTCCAGTGCATACTTTATAACAAGAAAAACTGTTCCCGAAACCACTATCGTATTTTTTCAATATCATTGAAATAAATACTATTTATAGAACACCAGTGTTTCCTGCAGTCATGCTATGCACACGTAGTAAAGTGACGTCACGGGCCCTACATAATTTCAAGTTTACAAAAGCAAAAATCACAGTGAAATGAGTGTTTTCAGAAGAAAAGGGGCTTGTTTCGTCGGTAATAATTATCATGGGATGATATCAGCAATTAAATGTTTTTGCATATATTTTTCTACAGCAAAAAGCTAATGGGGCTTTAAATTTAGTAATACAGAACAATAGATGTAATGATAGTAAAGATATATATCTTATTTGCTCTATAACATATTTACACAATGCCTTTCTCTGTCCACATC
The DNA here is from genome assembly GCA_964023205.1 of Lutraria lutraria. NCBI lineage: Eukaryota > Metazoa > Mollusca > Bivalvia > Venerida > Mactridae > Lutraria > Lutraria lutraria. Next base: position 37,269,449 of record OZ026833.1, read on the forward strand.
TCGTAGAAATGTTGTCATATGCTCTTTCTTATTTTTTGCAATATCATTGAAAAAAATACTGTGCTATATTTCTATATGTACTTCGTGATTAAAAAGAACTTTTCGGAATGTTTTTATTGCAAGTAAAAGTCAATTTCACTGATAAGATACCTTTCTAGGTAATATAAGACCTACTTAAATTTTAACATTCAAAATGCTAATGGGCTTTAAGGTATCTGGCTTGGATGTCAGATCAAATCAAGTTTCACCAATTTATAGATTTAAAAACTAAACCATAATTATATACTAAGATAAACCCACTGTATAAAGTACATTGCAAGTGATTTGAAACAGATATTACATTTGATTGGTCTTCTATAAACCAATATCACACATAATTTACAAATTTTTGAACAACGATAACTACTCTGTATATAGGAATATATTACAACAAATAGCCTTAAAATGACTATAAATGTATCAAGCAGGCAACCTTGCCTTAGTTTTTTAGTCCTCCGTTCGTTAGATACTGTAGAACTGGTTTTATTCGCGTTAGTTTTATTTTTCGCTAATATTCGCGAATCGAATACCTAGCGAATTCATAAATATCGCGAATAAATACTGAGTTTTATATATTCAAAAATGAGTATCTCCGAAAATACGCAACTTAAGTCACTACTAGTATTTTATCGTAGAATAATCAGTTTAGTTAATCAGAAGAAAGCAATATATTAACAATAAACATATACCAGTCCTTTAATGTTTGCATTCAATTTTTTATAATATTGCTTTTACTAAACTTTCATTTGCTGGAAAATTTTTGACACCGTTTGAACATACAAGTAACAGTTTTTCACACTTCCCTACTGTTTGTAAAACATAACTTCCACAACAACACCAAACTTTTATCAATCTATTGTTATTATACTTTATTAGATAGAAATCACTTAAAACTTAAACGTCTAACAGATCAGGTGTGACACACAAATACTAAAGTAACAACTGCGTGTCTTTGATCACACTTTAATCCTGCCTGACGACGTTGTGAATTCATAAATACACGAATAAAGAAAACAGCTGCTTATTAACAAAAAACGCGAAATTTTGACCTCGCAAAATTAAAGCGTTATACAGTACTTGACTTTAAAGAAATTCCGTACTCAGAACCTTGCTGTTTATTACGTAATACTCCATAGATAAAAAATGAAAACAAGTATCAAAATTTTTAGGCACGGTTCCCTAGATTAACATTTCTGCTACAAAATATCGAAAACTGCTTTGAAATCTGTCATCAAATAAGACAGCAATGTTAATTCAAAATGACAGCTACTGTGTTTTTTTAAGCTGAGCAATTAACAATTAAAGTGTGATAGCCAATCAAAATTGCTTATGTTTACGGTTCAATAATTGAAACCACGCCCAGATTTGATGTCTAGTAAGATATTTTATAACAAATTTTTGTCATTAATGAATTAATAGTATCATAACGTACCAATACAATGAACATTACGTTAGAGATGTTTAACGTTGATGAGGAAAAGTCGATAAAGGGGTGCAGTATCTATCGCTAATAAACACCATTTTTTAACGTTCGGTAAGAATTTTTTGTTGCTTGGTATTAAAGTATGATATTTATTCTTTGTAAATAAAGTAAAATATCATTTTACGTTATTTTAGCGATTTTAACTAAGCCAGATATGTTAATTAGCTTATAATATGTTTCTTGGCAATTTTAACCCTAGGGCCATAATTTGAACAAATTTATTAAAGGTCCTCTAGACAATGCTACATACCAAATATCTAAGCTCTAGGCCTAGTGATTTCGGACAAGAACATTTTTTAAATTCTCCTAATAGTCTATATGCCCATATAAATCAAGTGACCCCTGGGGCAGGGCCAATTTTGACCCTAGGGCAATAATTTGAACAAACTTGGTAGAGGTTCACTGGGCAATGCTACACCCCAAATATCTAAGCTCTATAGGCATTACAGTTTCTGACAAGAAGATTTTTTAAATTTCTCTATCTAAGTCTATGTGATATCAAGTTACCCCTGGAGCGGAGCCAATTTTGATCCTAGGGCTACAATTTGAATGAACTTGGTAGAGGTCCGTTAGACAATGCCACACACCAAATATCTAAGCTCTATGCCCTGTAGTTTTGGACAAGAAGATTTTTAAAGTTTTTCCTATTGGTTGCCATGGCAACCAGAGTTTTTAATGCAATTAAAATCTTTGAACAACTTTGGTAGAGCTTCTTGAAAGGAACATCCCTGTAAAGTTTCGTTGAAATTGGCCAACATGTTAAGAAGGAGATGTTGTTTAAAGCAATTGATGACACACGCATATGAGTGTAACAGTATTTCAATAACTGATCTTTCAAGCCATCAACATGATATTGGGTAAAATAATTTCTCAGTTTCCCCAAATATCACCAATTTTTAAAGGTGCATATAACTACTGTTACCTTTATTACAAATTATGTTTTTTAAATTATGACAAAACCCATGTTCACACATAAAAACCTTATTTAAGTGCATTTCTATAAGCCAACTTTAAGGTAAGGTAAAACTCGAGAATTACACATATTCTGAAATTCGTCTGCACCAACACGTTCTCTTTTGTAGCAGTTTTTGCACATCAAACGTCAAAATTCGAAAATAACTACAACAAATAATCAAAGTAAATATATGCTTAAAAGTGATTATGTCAGTATTTTAATGTAAATTTATTGCTTATAAGCAATACCTAATAACATATACAAAAGACGTTGATTTTACTGAAAGTGCTTTCCGATAGAAGTCAGTATGCATGCGCGGCCAAACAGACATGATATCTTGGTGAAATCTACAGTTGCTTATCCCTTTGTATAATGGTATTAATTATCATTACAGACGATGTCACTCAACTCATGTGACTTCAGAGATAGATTCTGTGGCTAGTATGTACTCGGTCAGGTTACCAGAGTACCTGTATGGAATGTCCCCCTGGTTACAAATGTCCTGGACACTGAAGTAGACGCAGAGTATGTACATCTTTTTATGTCAATCATTCTCTAGATAATGTCCGAAAGTGTTTTGTCTTTTTGACACAACCTAAGGCTCGGTCACAACCCACCGCGCATGTTTTAAGTTTTTTGGGGAGGCCACGGCCACCACGTTTTTCTGAAAACGTGGGAAGGGAGTGGCAATAGCAGGGAAGAAGTACTTAAATACACGTCACACGCACGGTTGCATAAGGTGTACGTTCGCAACCCATACGCCACAGTTGGCCATTAGCGGTTCCATGATCGTACATTGCACACAAGGTGAGTAACACGTGCTTACAACATACTATCGTTGTGCAATTGCCACTTTATCGTACGAAGGCCGTACTTGCACATGCTGTTTACAAACCGTGTCCATTCTCACTTGTATGTTGTAAGTGTGTGCAGGTACGATGAACGTGAGTACTGAGGTGAATCTGTAGCCCGACCGCAGGCCGAAAGTTCCTAAGGCACTAAAAGTGCTAAGGCGTGTCTGCGTGCTTCCAAATCCGTATGGAGTCTGTACTCACCACGTACAGATCGCCAAGTTTTACCCACGTTTTTGCAAGTAGACAGCATGCACTTGCAAGTACGGCATGTTGGGACCGGCGCTATAAACAGGCAATTATTATCATGCTATAGATGTTATCAATGCTTGGCCAAATTACAAGAACACATATCTTTAACATAGAAAAGAGATTATGTTTTATAGGAACATGTGAAAATATGTCCAGAGATGAATGAATGTATCTGTAATAGTTTAATCAGGGCTTGACACTAACTTTTTCAGGAGGTAGTCAGCAGGACTACCAGCAAAGAAAATGAGGTAGTCCTTGCAAAATATAGTTAGTCCTCATTCTAATAAATATAGAAACATGTTTGTAACTTTATTTCAATGCCTATCAAGTGTACTTTATCAGAATACATGGCAGGTATGAAAGTCAGATTTTCACGAATGTATTGAACAAAGTTATACAGGTTACATCACATCCGATCTTTATTTTTTAATTAAATTTGTACTTGAAGTTATAGAATTCAGGTCACCCAAATATCAGGTAGCCTGACGGGATACCCAGCTTTGAAACCTAGGTAGTCCTTGGAGAAAATAGGTAGCCTCTGGCTAACTGACCATTGTTAGTGTCGAGCCCTGTTAATCTTTGCTATTGTTACCTTTTATAACATTTAGTAGGTCTTTATGAAATATTTGATTTTGTACCCTCTCTGAGTTTGTCCCAATTTCCTCAAAGTCTTGTAATAGGACCAAAATATTCTTTTCATACTGGTAAGTAATTACAGTAAAACCTTGATTATTCAACAACTGATATTCTGAATACCCGATATTATCCAAACCTGATTATGTTTATATATATTTCAAGTACAACGAATCCTGGTTGTACAAATTGGATTTTAATTTTGAAGACGAAATTATTTTATTTCAAAATAATTAAGAACAAAAAATAATACTATCAAACACTTATTTACATATATGTATGTATATAAGTCCTTGATACTATATACCAAAAATAGTTGAATTTAGATCAATTTTTAAAGTTATGAGCTGTTATATGAATACTAGCTTAGAAATTCATATTTGTGAGTCAGCGTGTAAGACAGGTATATGAACTATGTCAGTCATCATTTATATTGTATGTAATTCTTTTTTTAGATTTTTAATAACATGATTATGATAGTTCATGCCAAAAATCGTTGATTTGGGGGTTCTCATAATTATAAAAGTTATAAGATTTTATGTGTATGCATACCTAGAGACTCATGCATTATTCATAATGCACATATTGAAATTCATATTCCTGAATATTCAATGTCATGCATTGACAAATTTGAATATAACTTATTATTAAACACCATGAGACAGTGTTACACATAAGACCAAGGTTAAAAGCTCCAAGACCATGGTCACACTTATGTCAAATGTCAAAGATGGGCATTTTTTGTGTCTGTTTCATAACATGCATAAATATTTACTATCATGAGATGACGTGTCCTGCGCAAGACCCAGGTCTGTAGGCTAAAATTCAAGGTCACACTTAGATGTCAAACCTTAAAAAAGTATTATATACCTCGTCTGTACATATTTGAAAATGATTTGGCATAATACAATGAGACCATGTGTCCTGGGCAACACCCAGATCCATTGGTCAAATGTCACGATTACACACTCGGTCAAATATATTTTCCTTGTATGGGCTGTGCCTTCTGTTTGCATTCAAGGATTTGAAAGGGTATTTGAGAAAACCGAACAGTACATCAACTATCGGCATAGCGCAACTGGTAACAATGTTGGTTGTTGATACATTTGTTGTGAAAATATCAGTTTGAGACTGCGATAGTACTTTTTCGCAAACTGTTTTCTATTTCTATATAATTTTATATATATATATTTTTTTTTCGTTTTTGTGGGTTTTTAGCACAAACTTTACCTTGTAAACACACTAGGGGCCACATTTTTAGCTCAATTTTAGCAAAACTGGGTCAGAATCTTAATATTGACAAAATCTCGAACGAAACTAGGTCACCAGGGCCAAATAGAGAAAACCTTGTGAAATCACTGTTTTGATTGGATCTTCATGAAACTTTGTCAGAATGTTTATTTCAATAATATGTAGGTCAAGCTTGATAATGGGTCATTTCCGGTCAAAAACTAGGTCACTAGGGCAAATTGCTGGAAAACCTTGTGAACACTCTAGAAGTCACTGTTTTGATTGGATGATCATGAAACCTTGTCAGAATGTTTGTCTTTATAATATCTTGAACGAGTTTGAACATGAGTCATCTTGGGTCAAAAACTAGGTTGCTAGGTCAAATCTTATGAAAAACCTTGTTAACACTGTAGATTTCACAGTTATAATTGGATCTTCAACAAACTTTGTCTAATTGTTCGTTTCAATGTTATAGCCATCAAGTACAAATATGGGTCATCTGGGGTCTCTGACTAGGTCAGATCTTAGGAAAACTTTGTTAACACTGTTTATGTCACAGTTTTGATTGGATCTTCACCAAACCTTGTCAAAATGTTTGGTTCAATGATATGTGGGTCAAGATTGAATATGGGTCAGCTGGCCTCAAAAACGTGGTCACCAGGTCAAATCTTTGGTAAAATTCCTGTAAAAGCTCCAAATTGGTTTTAATTGGATCTTGGCCAAACCTGGTCTGATTGTTTGTCTCAATGATATTAAGGATAAGAGCAAATATGGGTCATCTAGGGTCAAAAACTAGGTCACGAGGTCAAATCTTAGGAAAACCTTACTAATACTGTAAATGTCAAATTTTGATTGTATCTTCACCAAACCTTATCAGAATGTTTGTCTTAATGATATGTAAGACAAATTCGAACATAGGTCATCTGGGGTCAAAAACTAGGTCATGAGGTCAAATATTAGGAAAACTTTGTCTATGCTGTAGTTTTCATGGTTTTGATTGGATATTCACCAAATTTTGTCAGAATGTTTGTCTTATTTATATGTGGGACAAGTTATAACATGGGTCATCTTGGGTCAAAAACTAGGTCACTGGTTCAAAACAAAGTTTTAATGAGTGAACAGTGATTGTCATGTGAGCAATATAGGGCCATCTTGGACCTCTTGTTTTTGTAGGGTTTATACTAGATCTAATGTTTATATTATCATCATTTTTATCATTTGGCATATCTTTTATGAACATCTTTTTACATGTAATACATGATGAAGAATAGTCTTATACATTTCATCGGAATTCTGGTAATAAAGATTAGTTTGCTATTAAAAGTCGATCTATTTTCAGCCATATTTAGTTATACATGTACTTAACAAAAAAAGAAACATTACATACTTCATGACCTGTTTTAGAGGGTTAACAGTGACTTTATGTGAATTATGCCTGCTTAGCTTAGGCTGCTGGACGTCACAGGCACTGGACCCGAGCCCAATGGCAAAACGTGATTTGGTGAGGAACTTCTTCTTTGGTTGTGATAGGGGAAGCCATTAGTTGCTCTTTTTAGAATTTGATTCAGTGAGCTTCAAAAACTGGTAGAAACCAAGAACAAGGTGGCAAGCAAGCCTGTTCAAAAACTAGCCAAGAATGTATAGTTTAGTTATTTCTGAAGACAAGGGGAAAATTGGCCAAGAATGTATGGTTTAATTAATTATATCTGAAGACAAGAGGAAAAAGTGGCCAAGAATGTATGTTTTAATTACATCTGAAGACAAGGGAAAATAGTGGCCAAAATGGTAAAAACTAACTGAGAATCAGAATACAATAATGTTATTATAAGGGAGAAAAACTGGACAGGGGAAAAAATAGACTGCTACACCGGGGGTCACAGTCATGTTGTCTTATTTTCCAACATTTTTCCCTTACTGCAGCACAAGTGCGAATCAAATTCGTAAGTGATATTGCTATAATTCGTTTCTCAGGTGAGCATGCCAGGGGCCAGTTTTACTTTTCAAATTTAAGGAAGCTCATCAAAATTAGATTCATGAATCATGATTAATTATTTTGATGAAAAATTCATGAATTGTTCATGAACTGACTATGTTCATTTATGAACCTTTGATGAACTTTTATTAACAATTCATGAAACTTTATGAACCAATGGTGTTCATAAACAACTTCACGAATTGTTGATGAACCGTCCATCAAACTTGGCTCATGAAATATTGATGAATTATTTTGATGAACTTTCATGAACAATTCATGAACTGTTCATTAACATCATCAATTCATGAACAAATTCTCTATAGTCATGACATGCAGTGAGAAATTACTAGCTACTGCACATTTTGAAAACCCATACAAATTCAGTGCCTTCAGTGCTTTGATCTGTATACAGTAAACTATTTACCAATATCTACCCCAAACGTGTCCTCGATCAGCTGAAGAAAGCACCCAGATGCAAAAAATCTGAGTGCCATCAGAATCTGTTGTCGAACTGTCAGTGCACAGTTCCTTCTCATCTTATGTCGAAGTTGGTAACCAATCAGGCCTTCCAGTCTGTCCAGATTCTGTGATCAAAGTCTGTAGCGTCTAAGTAATTCTTCATCGTCGAGGTCGTCCATCTGTCTGTGTACTCGTCGAAACTGACTCGGTCTGCGAGCATTAGGTACAACAAGGGCAGCTATTACGAAGTTGGTTAATCGTTTTGGTTAAGATTCAACCAACGTCTTAGACCTTAGTTAAAATAACTGTAAATTTAACCAAAACAAACTATGTTTGGTCAAATTTAACCAAAACTTTATACAATCGCTAACCAATAATTAACTGAGAATTTAACCAAAACTATGATTTAACCCAGCGGTTAAAGTTAACCAGTCTTATATAATTGGGTGCTGTTGTACTATATACTCAGCTTCTGAATATATGTGTCATTATGTAATCTTTCTACACTGAGAGACAATACAATATTTCAGCACTACAACAGTTACTGTGAATGAAATAATTTCATACATGTATTGATTGAAAATGTTGTGCGGATGAATACTTAATTATTATACTTGTTGGTTTTACCATTTAAATTGCCAAAATATTTCCAATGCTTTCAAGATCGACAGAATCCTGCAATATATCTCCAACTTATATCAAAACTGCAAAGTCTGCAGTGTATACTTATCCAACAACTGGTACTATTTTTCAACGCGGATGAGAGGCAGCACTGTTTTGTAACTACATGTACGTAATGTGGTGTATACCTATTGGAACTCTGTTCCTCAAAATGCTTCAGGTTGCTCTGTTATAAGCTGTGCCATTAGGGTTTAGTTAACCTTGTAACTCTAAACTTAATTCAGCGGAGTAATAGCAAAGTAAAAAATTCAAAACATGGATGATACCAGACTCGAATGTCAGTTTCCTATCATTTAGTTTAAGTATACGACACTTTTCAGATAAACAAAACAAAACAATCTATTTTAGTTTCTTTTCGAGGTGTTGTAACCATTTTGAAATAACACGCCTGCCATTGTGAAGCCTGACTACTTTTTAGACGTTGACAGAGGATTGGAAAGGAATGACAACTCTTGTTAGAGTTTGTCATTAGGGGTCAAAATAGGGTCAAAATGTCAAATTTAATGAAAAATTTTGAACACACCAAAGGTCATTGTTATGATTTGATCTTCAGGAAATTTCGTCAGAATGTTTGTCTTAATGATGTCTAAGACAAGTTCGATAAAGGGTCATTTGGGGTCAATAATTAAGTCATCGGATCAAATCTTAGGAAAACTTGTGAACCCTCTAGAGGTTACAGTTTGTATAGGATATTGATCGAGTACGAGGTCTATCTGCGTAGGAAAGACCTGGTCATGGGATTCACGTGAACACCGAGAGGCCGATGTACGAGGTTGGTATCTGACTTGCACAACGTTCGATGGCTTTACATTTACCTACATGTCCAATAGCAATACAGACGATATATTTTCTCTGGCTCTGGTCATATGCAGCGACATAGACATAGCAATTACCGAAACGATGAACTGGTTTATTATAACGCTTTATAAATAATCTAAATTTGACTGTGACATTATCCTTAGAAATGTGGAATTGGCTACCAATTACACCACCCCTATATGACGATGTGGTCATTGAATGTTAGTTGAGAGCTTGCCTATTTATACTTGTTGCAACGTTACTGTCGGGTTGAAATAAAAAGGAAAAGGTTTTCAGACACAAATATGTTTTTAGATAATATGTATACGTAAAACGTCGATTTTCTAGTATCTTATTTATTGGCAAAGAATAATATGTTGCCATGAGTTCTTTTCATGTCCTCGCCATTAGATATGGCTAAAGGACATAAAGTAATACCCCTGTCCGTCCTTCAGTCCGTTCAAATTTTGATATCCAAGCGATAACTCAAGAAATATTTCATGAATTTGTTTCAAATTAGTCCACCCGGTCATCTCAGTGGTTAGAGCCTTGGTCAACTGATCAATAAGTTGTGAGGTCGTACCCTGAGTGAGACTCACACTGTCCATGACAAATTCGGCTTATTATATGATAATTACACTGCATGTTAAATTGTCAACCACCTCTGAATTATGTGGGGTAGCTTGGTAGTAGCTTACGGATAGAATGGTATCAAGTCTAGATAAATCCAGGGAAGCTGGTTAGGATGACTACCCACTACGATACAATTGATATTATGTTGAAAATAGCATTAAATCCGATGAAATAACTAAATAAATAAGAATGATTTCATATTCTACAAGGTATGTGATAATAAATTACAATTGTCAACTTCAATTTCCATTAAAAAAAATAACATTTCACAGGAGTTATGGCCCCCTTTGACTTAGTGCTTAGTGGAGGTATTCATGTCCTCTGGTCACATTTCTAGTCTGATATTGCTATTGTATCAACTGGAATCGGAAGTTTCACGTGTTCTCAAACATTTTCTTGTATTAAAACCGACACACAAAGAAGGAAATGCGCATTGTGCTTTCGTCAGCCTTGTATGTGTTGTTGCAGTATGATTATAATTACTGTTTGGTTTGTTATATCATGTATATATGGCACATTTAAGTAATAGATACAGTACGAGTTTTTCTTCAAAAGTGTCTTCTTACAGACGTAAGAGGATGGTTCGCTTAGACAAACAAGCACTTTGTCCGAGGCGAAGCCGAGGATAAATGGTTGTTTGTCTAAGCGAACCGTCCTCTTAGCGTCTGTAAGAAGACATATTTGAAGAAAATACGAGTATGTGTATCTGACTTATACGACGATAAAGGATACTGTCCACGTGAAAGTTGAGTTATTGAAAAGTGTCTTCTTACAAACGTAAGAAGACTCTTTTTGAATAGCTCTGCTGGGGGTATAGTCGTATAAGGTATTTTGTCCATCATTAGTTCAAGTATACTGGGCTGGCAAATTTGTGATTGCTCATGTTTATATAATCATAGAGCATACACATTGTTTATACAAACAATAAATTCTTAAAGCGCTTATATAAACAATTGTGTGCACATGGGCAGGTCTAGCTTCTTTCGATTATAGACCTGGTCACGTGCATAAAACAGACCCGCGCAAGAAATTCTTTTGAAAATACAGGTCTTTGATAATACAGGTCTTTCTAAAGGATATGGACCTATCGCAAACAAAGAAGTAGGTGTGTAAATATTGGATCTTCACCAAATCTTGCCTGTTTGTATTATATAATGATATCTTGGACAAGCTCGATAATTGGTCAACTTAGGTCAAAAACTAGGTCACCAGGTCAAAGGAAAAACTTAATGAATGATTATCATGTGAGCAATGTAGGGTCATCTTGGCCCTCTTGTTTTATGATGTTGGCGTGTCAGCAAGTAGTCAAAACCAAAATTAATTTTTTTTTTTTTTTCTAATTTTGATAAAAAGCAAGAGAAAAGTCTGATTAACAAATAATTGGACTGGTATGGCCTTATCACCCTATACATCCAATTTATTGTACAAGGGTTTGAAGCAATATTTTTTAGCTCACCCGAGAGTGATCTATTAAATTAGTATAGTATTTTGTCTGTCGTCTGTCTGCCCATAATTCTTCATACGACTTTCCTCTGAAACGGCTTGGTCAAATTTGAAGAACCTCCACAGGAATAATCTTTAGGTGGTCCTTTACAATAGTTGCTAAAGGAATGTCATTCCATGCTGTACTCTGGTTTCCATGGCAACCAAAAGAAAAAATCTTGTCTTGAACCACATGGTCTTAAGCTTAGATATTAGCCATGGAGCACAATCCAGAGACCATCTAACAAAGTTGCTAAAATAATGTACCTGGGATTAAAATTGGACCCACCCCAGGGGTCACTTGTTTCATATAGATTTATATAGTGGAAAATATAACAAGAAAGTTCTTGTTTAAATGCACAAGGTTTAGAGCTTTGATATTTTATCATGTAGAGGCCCTCTTACAAAATTGCTAAAAAGTATATCCCTTAGGTCTTATTTTCCAATACTTTTTACTTATTGCAGCACACATTTATAATAAATCAAATTCATAAGTGATATTGCCACAACTTATTTCTCAGGTGAGCATTGTAGGGTCACTTGGCTCTCTTGTTTGTTAATCATTTTGTTTACACGGCAAATTTAAGTCTCAGTATAAAACGGTTCAGTGCTTTCCTATCATCCCATTTGTCAACCAGTTTTTGATGCAAAATTCTCATGCTTCTTGAAAAGTGTACACACGTTTGTAAGGAGAACCAGTTTTCGATCAGATTGTTAGCGGACAGGCACATGGTAGGTTGATATTTTACTAATGAAATTAATTTTAGGTCACAGATTTATGAGCTTTATACAATTAAAATTATGAATTCTTTCTTCAAATGATTTTGTATTACTATTTTATAGTTTAATTTTCTTCAATTTCTTTGTTAGGATATTGTAATGTTATTGCTGAATGTTGTAAAAAGCTTACTGACCTTGTCTTTTTATGTGAGAAAGTAGTCAGTTGCTTTTAACTTTTCCATGTGCTTTCAAGTGACCAAAAAAGCCCAAACCTACCTATCCTATTGTAATGAACAATTACAAGTAACCAGAAAAATACATATTTCTTTTATGCCTAAGGAGAATCAGGTTGTTATTTGAATGTTATAATAGATAATTTGTAGTTGATGTTTAAGCTCGGTTATTTAAAATAGATTTACTGTTTTACTGGCAGTATTGTGTATAACAATAAATCAAAGTACTGAAAGTACTGTCGGACTTGATTTTTACCATACGAGACAAAATAGAGAAATGTGTACCCACATCGTTCGAGCCCATACAAATATTTTAACATTTAAAATTACGGACCGATTTTTCATTCATATTGTAATGCAGGTCATATGCATATATGTAAATGACGTAAGCTAGGGCTTTACTATAGTCCCTTTGCTAAATTTTTAAATGAAAAAAGCTTGATATTGGAAAGTTTAATGATTAGCACATTAATTGAGGACAATTTAATTGCATTAAAAACTCTTTATTGTACAAAACTAGTCAACAACACTTCAGTAACAGTAAATACAAACATTGATTCTTCTGGTTTTAACACAACAGAACATCGTCGCATTGAACACATTCAGGGTCACTCAAATCAAAAAGGTCCTGACACAGTAGAGTAAGACCTATATGACCTATAGTTATAATTATTATTCTTAAGCCGCAGTTTTAACATTCAACCTTCGATAAATCAAACTCCCCACATCGGTTACGCTTTGCTACTAGCCACTGCGGGGAGTGAGTCTATAAATAGCGATTCCATCATCAAAATAACACTAGTTGGTGTGAATATCACGGAATACAATTAAATGAGAATTCGCTTTGTAATATTAAGAAATGTTAGAAAGGCACAAAACACACACATCGATGGTAGATTGTTGCAAATGCATGAATACGTCCGTGGAGATTTTTCTGAACTATCAAACGAAAACCGAACTTTTACGGCAAGATATTTTATTGGACAGTGAATACGCGGTTTTAATTCTACGCATTTGAAAATCTCATGTATCTACCGACAAGCACTTATTTAGATACATGACTCTTTCCATGTAGTTACAATAGAATGATTTGAAATGTATTTAGATCTGACACACTTAATTGGGGAAAGATTCCAGATACTTCTATATAAACATACCATTTAGTTGCGTACTATTTCCTTTATGTGGCATTCTTTTAACCAAGCTGTTATGGAGTCCAGCGACAAATATAAGTCAACGATTACAAAGGACTTGATTTTGATAAAAATCAAGTCCAAAAATCATCATAAGTGCTCAATGACTTATTTCAAATCTAACATTCTTAAGCTCGACAACAATTGGTTGAATTTTTAGCTCACATAAGCCAATGGCTCAGGATGAGTTTTTAGTATCGATGAATGCCGGTACACTCTAGCATCCACAGCTATATAGCGATTATGGGCAAAATGTGATAATTATTTCCAAAGTTATGGGCCCCTGACTTAGAAAATTTGCTTTATTTTAACTTGTTTACATTCTCCATTTCTTCACCATTATTAAAGGGGCATGCCCAGGAACTGCTGTGTCTTTTTTTTCGTACACCAAAAATGCGTTTGTCACTTGTAAAATCAAAATGACCATATAACGCACACGTCGGTATTTGTACACCCTGTATGTTGGTTTGAATAAAAGGCTGTCAGCCTTTTATTGATGACAACGATATTTCCGATACGACTGAGAGTTTAACTGAGCGTGTGCGCTGCCTTTCAAGTGAACATAACATGAGCAATACTTACCATTTCAGTTTGTTGACATTTTTTCCGCGATGTTTTCAGTTTTGACAGATACCGAAAGGGTCGAGTTGTGAAAATGACAAATAATTTCTGAGGCCGAAATTGGCAGGTTTGGTAAATCTAGAAATGTGTATTTTGAGTAAACTAGCGGCATATTCCAGGGCATGCCCCTTTAAACATACTTACAGTGAAAGTGTATGACCTAAGATCTCTGAGAGTTTGATATGGGCAAAATTGAACCAGTGCTTGCAGAGTTATGGGCCCTTGACTTAGAAAAATTGCTTTATTTCAACTTTATTACATTATAGCATCTTGATTTCATCACTACTCGTAATCATATTTGCACAGCTTCCATTATTCATGAAAAAAAAGTTCTGTTTGATCAAACTCTATGTAGAAACTGCGCATTCAAGATGAAAAACTATATCACCTGGTCATTAATTATAGCATAGTTGTTCTCAGGTGAGGGATATAGGGCAATCTTGGCCCTCCTTGTTAAAATAGCTTTTAACGGACCCATGATATCAGTGTTTATTTTTTAAATTTATCATTTTATATTAAAGTTGTTGGCAACAAGAAGAACCATGAACAATTCTAGGTATGGTGTATGTGAATGAATAGACTTGTATTATTTGAGGCCTGTGTTCTACAATGAAGACTTGGCCATCAGTAAGGTAGGTGTTAAAAATTGCATACTCTAAAATTATGACTCACAGCATGTCAATAACATAAATAATGAATTTAATATTTCTCATTTTCACCATCCCACTTTACAAACCAATTGGATTCTGTACCAATACTTACCTTGCTCTCCGCATGCAGTAGTCTACTTCACTTCATGTAATAAGTGTTCAATTTCATAGAAAATATAAAAATAAGATTGAAATTATGTTGTTGTTTGTGTCAGAACTTTAGAGAAAAATGAGAATGAAATCATTTACTTCTCATCTTTGTGATGCTGAAATTGAAGAGCCTTCCCATGATACTTCTATACTGTGTATATGTCTGCTCCAGGTATGTAGAGCTATGCAACTAATTAAAACCAGTATCCATGGAAACAAAACAACCCAGTTCTTCATTGAAGAAGAGTACCATTCTAATGAAGATAATGTGTACAAAAGATCAGATATTACAGGCAGGAAATCAAGAGGTAGTTTTATTGTACATAATAGTTTTCTTTAATGTATAATAGTGCAACCTCCATGAATGGTCACCTCCGAACAACAGTCACCTCTTTATTAGACATTTGCGATTTAAGACGGTGACGGTGGTGGACATCGGATTTGGGATTAAATTCAGGGGTCATCTCAAAATTAATGATACATACTCTTGTATTGGGCAAGTGTTAATAATAATTTTGTTTGTATGTCAACTCAAAAACATGTTTATTTTACAATTTTATTCATTTTCATAAGAACTAGAACTAAACCAAGCATACACATCAATTTCAGTACTTTTTTGTAATGAATCTGTTATACGACTCTTGGTTGTTGCGAATCAATTCTGCCAGAGGGCGTTTCTGCTGTCGCCTGCGTCTACCAGGTACCTGGTGTCTACTTGGTTCTTTCCCGTCACTGGCATCGGGCGACTTTGCATTTTCAAGTGACTCCTAAATTGGCACATCATAACTCAAAAGCTCTAAGCTGATTTTATGTGAATGTAATTGTAAACTGAAATGCACATTCATGAACAAAACTACTTACGTCTGTATTGTCAAAATTTGTTAATAAACAAAAAAGCAACGTACCTAAATATACGCATCATAATCTACCATCGATATGTGTGTTTTGTGCCTTTTTAGCATTATTCTAATACTACAGGGCGAATTTTCAACTAATCATAACTCATTTTCAACTAATCATAACTCGGTAATACTCACATCAACTAGTGTTTAAGCTTGAATACATGAAAGTGGAGTGTTGCAGTATATATAGATAGATGATGCAATCGCTATTTATAGACTGAGTTCATGTTGGGTATACTGCGAAGGTCAAATGTTTTTACTGCGGCTTACGAATAATATATCGAGTCGCCAAATACAATTATGCAAGATCATCAAGTCTGAACCTCATGCAACATCGGGTTAACTAAAGGCCATAATTTATAGGCCCACTCTATTTTGACTGGGTCTTTTTATTTGATTGACCCTGATTGCGTTCAATGCGACAATGTTCTGTTGTGTTAAAATCAGAAGAATCGGTGTTGGTATTTACTGTTACTGATGTGTTGTTCACTATTAATAATAGGTTTACAATATGGGTTCAAATAAGTTTCATTGGTGCAAAAACAAAGTCGGTGACCGTGTTTTTATTTTTTTTTAAGTTTTTCAAATTGTTTTTAGAATCTGTATTTTAAAAAGATTCATCAGGCTATTTGTTCAGTATTGTTGCAAATGAGAGATAAATGTCTCATTATTTGGCAATTTGTAAGATTTTCTGCTTGTTCACTTTTTATTGAATGTCTCTCTATCTATTTTCTAGATAATCCGAGAAAAATGTTCTGCGGTCACCAAGAAGATCTTATAACCAGTTGCTGGTAAATAAATCATATATCTTATATTTTATCTGAATTTTGATGAAATTATAATGACTAAAAACTTGGGTGATTGAAAACATTCATTTATCAGTTCATGTCTGACATCACTATCTAACAGTATTGAACCAGAGAAAACCATTAAAAAATATTTCAAAAAATAACATTGTGAAGCCTGGAACATTCAAGTTATTCATAAAAAATTAATCTTGCGAAGCCAATGATTGTTTCTATTTTGAACTGGACATTCAAAACCGTGTTGCTAATGGTTGAAAATAATCAACCCTCATGTTGTTGTTTGATCTTGTCTAATTGATAATCAAAATTTAAAGCCAGATATTGTGCAATTTTATTAAACTGACAAAAGCTGCATAATTTCATGGTCAATGCTTGCATTTATTTTTAGCTCACATGTCACAAAGTGACAAAGTGAGCTATTAGGATCACTCTCCGTCCGGCATCCGGCGTCGTCAAACTTTTTGTTGTGACCACACTAGGGGCCACATTTTTGGCTCAATTTTAGCAAAACTGGGTCAAAACATTAATATCAACAAAATCTCGGACGAGTTCGATATTGGGCCATTTGGGGTCAAAAACTAGGTCACCAGGGCCAAATATGGGAAAACCTTGTGAACACTTTAGAAATCACTGTTTTGACTGGATCTTCATGAAACTTTGTCAGAATGTTTATTTTAATAATATGTAGGTCAAGTTTGATAATGGGTCATTTCCGGTGAAAAACTAGGTCATTAGGGCAAATTGCTGGAAAACCTTGTGAACACTCTAGAAGTCACTGTTTTGATTGGATGATCATGAAACCTTGTCAGAATGTTTTTCTTCATAATATCTTGGACGAGTTCGAACATGGGTCATCTTGGGTCAAAAACTAGGTCGCTAGGTCAAATCTTATGAAAAACCATGTTAACACTGTAGATTTCACAGTTATTATTGGATCTTCACCAAACTTTGTCAAATCGTTTGTTTTAATGATATAACGGTCAAGTATAAATATGGGTCATCTGGAATCAATAACTAGGTCACCAGGTCAAATCTTAGGAAAACTTTGTTAACACTGTAGATGTCACAGTTTTAATTGGATCTTCACCAAACCTTGTCAAAATCTTTGCCTCAATGATATGTGGGTCAAGGATGAACATGGGTCAGTCGGGTTCAAAAACTGGGTCACAAGGTCAAATCTTAGGTAAAAATCTTGTAAAAGCTCTAAATGTCATGGTTTTGATTGGATCTTGGCCAAACCTTGTCAGATTGTTTGTCTTAATGATATTAAGGACAAGTTCAAATATGGGTCACCTAGGGTCAAAAACCAGGTCACAAGGTCAAATCTTAGGAAAACCTTATTAACACTGTAGATGTCAAATTTTGATCGTATCTTCACCAAAGCTAGTCAGGCTGTTTGTCTTAATGATATGTAAGACAAATTCGAACATAGGTCGTCTGGGGTCAAAAACTAGGTCACCGGCTCAAAACAATGTTTTAATGAGTGAACAGTGATTGTCATGTGAGCGATATATGGCCATCTTGGCCCTCTTGTTAGCTTTGGTAAGGTTTGATTACTTTCATAACTCGTTACATCGGTTGTCAAATGTGCATGTATTTAATGATACGCAACATAATATCATGTAAACATGCAGAATGGAACATTCCCTAACAGTAGAATAAACAAAAACTATCGACTGTGGTAAGAAGCTAAAAATAATTGCATTCAGCAACCATGAAATTATTATACACCCAAATATGAACATATGGGGGCTATATTGGATTCACGCTTGATGGTCAGTCGGTCGGTCCGTCCTTCCATGCATCTGTAGACACAATTTGTCTGGACAATTTCTCAGCAACTACTTACAGGAGATTTCAATGAAACTTCACAGAAGTGATCAGTAGTAAGCCTAGTTGTGCATACCAAAATCATTTTTTGTTTGGATTAATTTTCACTGAGTTATATCCCTTTGTTTTTTTCTACAGTATATACAATAAGCAAATTTTGTCTGGACTATTTCTCATTAACTACTGACAGGAATTCAATGAAACTTCACAGAAGTGAAGTTGTGCCTGTTTGAATCATTTTTTTAGTTTGGATTAATTTTCACCGAGTTATAGCCCTTTGTTTTTTTCTACAGTATATACAATAGGCAAATTTTGTCCGGACTATTTCTCATTAACTACTCACAGGAATTCAATCAAACTTCACAGAAGTGATCAGTAGTTAGCCGTACAAGGTTAAGTAGATTTAACCACTTCATCTAGCACCAACACTGCTTAATTACTAGAATACTAGCTTATACAGTTGTTGCCTATGACATTCTCAATCTACCCATATCAACCAACCTCATTTTGACCTTGACATAATTTGGACTGAGAATGGTTAAAATTGATTTATCTTGACAAGCATGCCACAGGGGTATATGCAATGAATGAACATACCAGTCAAGTCTTAGCATCTTTTTGTGTCTGTAGTATTCTTATATTTCTTAAATCATAGTGTTTCTAAAAGTTCTTGATTTCTAATATAATGTCAATAAAACAAAGAAGAAACACTATAAGATCTGTAGATACTTGTATGAAGTTATTTCTGTTTTATTTTTTTATCTGATGTTTTTGTAGGTGATACAGGATACAATCTTGGATGTAGGTATGGTTTACTGTGAAATCTTTCAACACAACAATGGAAAACAAACAACTTGGTTAGAGAAATATCTTCAATAAGACAAATTTTGTAATCGCCTTCTTTCAGTTCATTCATAATTAAGTGAAACATTTCCCTTACATGTTAGTAACTTAGTTTGATTTAGTTTCAAATGTTTATACATTTACAACTTTTCTAGATGAATTATACTTATGAGTATTAGTTTATTATAGCTATTTGCTAGTATATAGTGTAGTGTCTATTACTAGTTTGGCTAATCCTGACAATTTGATTGGGTGATTGTGATGACTGTATATATTAAAGTTGACAGGGAAGTAAATCATGAAGGCATTGCCTAGATAAGTTGTTGTGTGGATATTTTAAGTTCTATGCGGTTGTTTGATGGTGCTCAGATTTATGGTGAATTTGTTAACATTTAGGGTTGCTTCTACTTGATTGATGTAGGGTATGATATTACTCAAGATTGTGATTCATCATAATGTGTATTACTCATATCCAATGATATCATATAAATAGTTAAGTTTATACTCTCCTTAAGGGCTATTCCAGTTAAACATATATACCACCCAAGGAAGGCAAAATAAAGGAATTATATTGGGGGATGGTCAAACTTGTATTTTGCGTCTAAAGTGGGAGGGGTAAAAACCTTTTTCACTTCTGGAGGGGGGTCATATATGATTTTAAACATTAACCGTCATAAGGTTTAATTTTTCAACAACTTGATCAACACTTTGATTAATGTGAACATTAAGGAATGACCTACTAATAGTATTCCCAGATTTTTTTTTCTATTTTTGAACACTATGTTAGACATCACTCAATGTATTGTCCAAGATATGTCAGGGGTAAAGTCATAAAGTTTTATAATAGTCTGTTCAATATTTGTATGTGTTTTTTTTTATAATTGATAATGTGCCAGATTCAATGACATCTACATTCTAAAAAACTGTGTAGTCCAAAACTATATTTGACTCTGTAATGTAGTCTGTAGGTTCCTGTTCCATGTTGCAGTGCAAACATCAACAGGTATCAGTTTAATCTACATTCAGTCAGAACATAGATTAGTCC
This sequence comes from Lutraria lutraria, assembly GCA_964023205.1. NCBI lineage: Eukaryota > Metazoa > Mollusca > Bivalvia > Venerida > Mactridae > Lutraria > Lutraria lutraria. Next base: position 37,289,913 of record OZ026833.1, read on the forward strand.
GCATTGAAATGTGCATAGCAAACAAATGACAAAATTAATATGTTGTTTAAATATTGTTGATTCTGAAAGTTTAGCAGATTTTTTGCTTCGATTTACTTTGTTATACACATACAAACTTTTGAATATTTTTGGTCTGATTTACTTGAGCGTTATCAAACTATATAGTTATGCATATGTGTTTGTTGTTTTTGGGTCCATGCAGATAGAAACAGCAACATAGGAATGTGATAGATTGCTTTAATAAAAAGAAATTCTAAAGGGGGGTCAGATTTAGTGTAAAAAATATTATATAGGTGGTTCTTTTTTTGTCAATTGAACTTCTGATGGGGGTCGGTCAAATTTGAAAGTGCCTTCCTTGGGTGGTATATATATTTAAATGGAATAGCCCTAATGGAGGATTTAATAAAATATACAGTCAATATTCTTTATTAAAAAAGCAACTTCATGCAAAAAACATAAACCAATATGCTTCTTGTAATAGTTGTTCTTGTTACATCTTTGTTGATTGTTAATTAAGTCACAAACTGATCATCATTGTAAATGTTCCATGAACATCAACTATTTATTGTACATTTTTGTGCCCCACCACTTTTTTTGGGGGGGGGGGATATAGTTTTGTATACATTTGTAATACTAGATATGTTTGTTTTTGACTCCACATGATTGATGCGGATCTCGATGTTAAACTAAAAGTTTACTGGGTATCATAATTGATTTTTGATATATAGATACTATTACTTCCCTAAGGAAGAGCATTTTTATATGCAAGAATGACATTGACACAAAAACTTGTGAAATTGTCATAGGCATGGTTGCTAAATTTATGCATTCACTTCTTTTAACTTCATACCACAGTCGGTAGTTTTTATTTCATCATTAGGGAATGTCCCATTTCTCACGTTTGTATTCTAGTACATTCAACATAATACATACCGGGTAGTTCCTACATCTAAAATATTTACCTCCCTTGTTTTGAATTGGTGGCCATCTTCAAAGTCAAATTTAAACAACTCAATTCACAAAATTGGAAAAAACATTATATAAAATATATCAGGTTTAAAAAAAGTAGCTGTTACATGAATATCAATTCTTGTCAAATTAGCCTTTCAAGGTGGCCACCAAGGGAGGTAAATATAGGTATACTTGTTTTTGGCTAGAAAAGGGTCATGTTTAGGATTACTTGATGACTATAACATTTATGTGAGAACACTAGATACATTTCATTCTGAAATATATTTGTCTGTTGTATTAAAATCATTCAAGTAGTCATAAGTGACTTTTCTGACTGTATCTTGTATTGCAACTGAAATTGATGATTTACTTTTGTCACAACATGTAATAATATCATTACAAGTGTATAAATAAACTGTTAGACTTGGTCTTTTGTTAGCATTTTATTATTCATGACAAGTATTTTAATCAACATGAAAAAATAATTTAACACAAATTATAACAAGTGAAAATAAAACAAGGAAATAAATATGTGAAGAAAGCTGAAGTAAAAAAAAAAAAGAAAAAATTTGCCCACAAAGACGGCAAAATTTCCATAAGTGGCTACACTTTACACATACCAGCAAATGCGTAAGAGTCGGCCTTGTGTATCTCATTTTCAACATCTTGTTCCTAAATTATCACCATGACATTACATACAAATATTACATTATCACATCACATTACATAAATAAATATTCTATTTAACAATCATATAATTATTTATACACAATTAATACATCAAGAAATAAACTACTCCAAATTTGATAAAGAACACTTAATGACTGTATATTTGACAAATACACTTAACAAAACTTATAACGTCCCTTTGTAAAATATGCGTATATTTTTTTCATATAGTTAAGCTACATTACTATCAACAAAATTTGATTTTTACCCGTTTCTTGTCTATAGTTATAAAACATTTAACATGCACATGGTAAGTATGAATCTTCGAAGTAATTTTTTTAATCGATAGCCACGTTACAGAAAAACACAAAATGGGGTGGATGTCCATTGAGAAAATGTTTTAAGGGCCAGTGCTGTCTGCCTTATTCAGCGATGATCCCGTACTTACAATACATTTAGATTTCAATAAATATTTAATTTACTTCAACACATTAAATTAAAACAAACCACTAAGTTAACATATGAAATAGCTGTGGTTAAGTTTTATAACTGTACTTTCCATGTGATGCACTTGCAAATTATATGTTTTATAATAGCGAAAAAATCAATAACATACATTTTTGTTGATAGAGTCATGTAGCTTGACTTGTTATAGATATGCACTGAAAATTTGAGCTCCAAATATAAAAAAATATATAAAATATGCATATTGTACTAAGAGGACATTATAACTTACAAGTTTTCTTAAGTGTAGATACTATGATAACTATTATGATATACAGATATGCTTTAATGGACAAATATTGTTTCATTTTTTCACTGACATATGATGCCTAAATGACCAATTTCTGACCAATTTCTAATCAAATCTAATCATCAGTAGTATTAAAATTTTGAAGCAATTACTTCGAGCAATATTGCTAGTGACCCTTATCAAATTTTGAGTAGTATACATGTAGTTAAAATATCCAATGTAACTAAATGTCAGATACTTTCTTAGTTGTATACAACTAGAGCTATTAGCCGGTATCTTAACCAGTCACCTTATCACCCTTGTAATATCTTAATTATATATAATATAATGCAAGACATGTCTAAGCTTATGAGACTATAGGTAAGTGACTATAAGTGTCAGATGCTTACATAGTTATACATGTATACAATTAACCAGTCACTTACCCCATTTTATACACTTGGTCAGTGATTGACTTGCATATAACTGAAGTGTAAGTAACTAAAGTAAGTTACATCTGACCAAGTATATATAACCTGCTAAGTGACTAACTATTTTTAACAAGCATTTTTGAATAGGTTATGTAAAAAACTAAGTCAATCGCTTACCATATCATAAATACATCATTAGTGACTGGTTGTGTCTATAATACCGTAAGTGACTGGTGACTAAGTAACCAGCTAAATGTATATAACAATGTAAGTATCTGACCTAGTAAGTGACAATGTTAATGATATGACTAGGTATATACATAGTACATGTATACTACTCAAAATTTGTTAAGGATCACTTTTTGATTTTGGATTACATATATAAAATATGAATTTTGGTTAATTTCAAAGATACCTGATTATCATGAGTGCAACATGTGATCCATAGATTAAATCATTCGAGCGTAATGAGCATTGAAATGAGGACATGATCAAAATTAGACATTTTATGGGTATGTGTGGGGAATAGAAACTTTGAGGAAAATGAGCTAAAGTCCAAACTTTATAGTATTGAGACCGATGTCCCTGTGCGTCAAAAACACCCTGACGTCGACTCCTCATGCTTCTGATGAGTCGTCCAACCTTAAATTGTGGGATTCAAGTCCATTTGTCCGGAAGTGCCTCTCTGAGCTGTCTGGTGGTTGTTGGCTGGACTTGACGCCCAGATATCCCACTCTGCAGCATATCCCAGACGTAATCGATGGGATTTGGGTTGCGAGATCCAGCGGGCCAGTCCATTCTAGCAATAGTTTCCCTTTCAAGGTACTGATTGGTGTCAGTGGCCCTATGACCACGGGCATTATCGTCCATGAAAATGAAATCCGTACCAATAGCACCTGCGTATGGACGCAAATGATCTTCCAAGATCTTATTTACGTGCCATTTTCAACGCCATGTATGTCCTTTTGTGGCCGCAACATTTTAGAGAGCATCTGCAATGGGCTCATGACCATGTTAGATGAACCCTACACGACTTGACCCATGTATGTTTCTTTGACGAGTCCAGGTTCTGTGTCGATTTCACAGATGGAAGTGCAAGAGTCTGGAGAAGGAGAAATGAACGCTTTGAACCAGTTTGTATTGCTGAGCATGACCGCTATGGTGGTGGCTCAGTTATGGTTTTGGACAGGCATTTGCGTTCAGGGAAAAACAGACTTACAAGTCGTTGAAAATGGCACGATCACAGATGCGAGGTACGTAAATGAGATCTTGTAAGATCATGTTCGTCCATACACAGGTGCTATTGGCCCGGAGTTCATTATCATGGATGATAATGCTCGTGTTCATTATACTAAGGGCCACTGACACCAATCAGTGCCTTGAAAGGGAAACTATTGCTCAAAAAGACTGACCCACTCGATCTCGCGACCTAAATCCCATCCCATCGTTTGGGATATGCAGCAGAGAGCGATATCTGAGTGTCCTGGCCAGCCAACAACCAAGTGAGGCACTTCCAGAAGAATGGGCTCGAATCCCACAATTTGAGATTCGACAGCTCATCAGAAGCATGAGGAGTCGATGTCAGGCTTTTTTGATGCACAGGGACATCAGTCTCGATACTAAAAACACAAAAGTTTGCACTTTAGCTCATTTTCCTCATAGTTTCTATTCCCCACTCATACCCATAAAATGTCTAATTTTGACCCTGTCCTCATTGCGATGCTTGTTATGCTCGAATGATTTAATCTATGGATTACATGTTGCACTCATGATAATCAGGTATTTTTGAAAATTACCAAAATTCATATCTTATATGTGACCGGCTAATTGTATTTTAATTGGTGTATATAACTTGTGTAGTGACTGGTTAATTGTATGTTACTTAGTGTATATGACTTGGTATGTGACTGGTAAATTGTATGTTACTTAGTGTATATGACTTGGTATGTGACTGGTAAATTGTATGTTACTTAGTGTATATGACTTGGTAAGTGATTAGCTAGTTGTATGTTAATTAGTGTATATAACTTGTAAGTGATTAGCTAGTTGTATGTTAATTAGTGTATATAACTTGGTAAGTGATTAGCTAGTTGTATGTTACTTAGTGTATATGACTTGGTAAGTGATTAGCTAGTTGTATGTTAATTAGTGTATATGACTTGGTAAGTGACTAGCTAGTTGTATGTTAATTCGTGTATATAACTTGGTGATTAGCTAATTGTATGTTACTTAGTGTATATGACTTGGTATGTGACTGACTGGCTTATTGTTTGTTGCTTGATGTAATGTATTGTGCAATTTTATTAAACTGTCAAAGCTAAATAATTGCACCGTTGATGAATGTTATTATTTTTAGCTTCATACCACAGTTATTTTCTTTTACCATTATATAATGTTTTGTAGTCATCGTTAAATACATAATTGTATGTTTGTTTACTGGTATAACAAAAATCATAGTACAGATAACCAAAGTAATTGTACGGTACTACCTTGCCGAAGGTAAAAATAAATGCAAGCATTGACTGTGAAATTATGCAGCTTTGACAGTTTAATAAAATCGCACATTATCAAATTTTAACTATTGACTTATAATGTTCGGAAACAACTGTCCACACTCCGATGAAATTCAACCATGTTCCTGCTTTTATGAGGATCTATTAGCTGATACAAAATCTAGTTCAAGAACATGTGTATGTAAGCCCTTATTAATTATAATTAAAAAATATGCAAAGTAACAATTATATAATCTAAGCTAAGACATGCCTATGATACTATACTTGAGACTTGTGTACATACCCTCAGGTAGGCATCAGATCAATACAGGAGCAGCATGGGCAAACAACACCACCACAGCTTTCTAAAGATCATACATCCACTTAATGAGTGATTTCTTAGTTCTCTGCACAATGCTATAAAAAGAACAATTTCGGTGTTGATTAAATGATCATTATCTAGACAAAATATGAAAATATATAAGTTGGAATATCTATTCACAAAAGTGCTTAACAAAGTATAAACAGACAAACTAAGTTAGTAAAGGACCTGACTAAATACAGTCAACCCTGTGTAAGGGGTCACCCCAGAAAAAAGGCCATCTTCTGAATATAGGCTATTCTTTAAAGAACTGCCATTGAATATCTAGAACAAATGACCTCCAAATAAAGGTCACCTGTCAATAAAGGCCACATTTTCTCTTTCCTAAGGGTGGCTACTGATTTGGCTGAATGTAAGTGCCTGACTAAGTATGTAACTGACTAACTTTGTATGTATGTGACTGGCAAAGTATATAAGTGCCTGATTAAAGATGTAAGTATTTGCCTTAGTATTAAGTTCCTGACTTAGTTATATGATATAACTGATTAACTTAGTATGTAAGTTTGACTAAATAAGTAAGTTTATTACTAAGTGTGTAAGTATCTGAATAAGTATACAGTGTCTGACAAAGTATGAAACTGACTAAGTACATGTATGTAACTAAGTATGTAAATGTCTGGCTAAGTATGTAAGTGCCTGATTAAGTATGTAAGTGTTTGCCTTAGTATGTAAGTGCCTAAGTATATATGACTTATGACAAAATATGTAAGTATTATATTAAGTATCTGATTCTGAATAAGTATGTCTGACTTAAAATGTAACTGACTTAGTATATAAGTGCCTGACTTAGTATCTAAGTATCTTAATAATAATGTAAGTGCCTGGCTTAATATCTAAGTATCTGAATAATTATGTAAGTGCCTGACTTAGTATCTAAGTATCTGAATAAGTATGTAAGTGCATGGCTTAGTATTTGAGTATCTGAATAATTATTTAAGTGCCTGGCTAAGTATCTAATTATCTGTATAATTATTAGGGCAGAGTATCGATAAAAATTATCGATACGATATTTGTATCGATACAGAATGATCGATATCACATATATCATTTGATGTTCTATATTGAAATAAAATCAGAAATACTGAGAAACATTGACTGTACTGGCACAGGTACTTGTCACAAACTCAAATTTGGCTGCATAGGCTACTTATATACCTAATAATAATGGACAAAAATTCACAAAACATGGTGTAAAACATGTTTTTAAAATTAATTTTTGTTTTGATTGATATTTGTTCGATACATTAACGTTCGATACGATATATCAACCGAAGCCTATATACCGGTATTCGATACGATACGTGAACCGGTACTCAGCCCTAATAATTATGTAAGTGCCTGGCTTAGTATCCAAGTATCTGAATAATTATGAAAGTTTTAGTGAAGGTTTAGTATTAGTATGTAAGGCATGGCTTAGTATAAGTATGTAAGGCCAAGGGCGTGCCTGCCTATACGCAAAGTACGCAACTGCGTACTTTTAATTTTGAAAGTCAAAAAAATAAAAAGTCTAATATCGCGAAAAATGCAATAAAAGTTTGAACAGATGTGAAGCATGGTTAGGCCTAAAAGATGGCAAGACATTGAATCATATTTAAAAAAAATATCTTAGAAAGACTATCACGCATGGGCTTGAGTAACACAATGACTAAAATATGCCATCATATTGTAGTCGTCAACCAAAACATCTCGGACAGCTTACATTGTTAATTAAACGGTCCAATTGGCTATCACACAGTTTGGTTTTATTGTGACACTAGTTTCATACTAGCCCAACTTGTTCCTCTCCAAGATGCTCCAGAACAAAACATGCGATCTTGTTGAGGCGTCTAAGGGAGCGAGTGTTATATGTACCCTCGTCCAAAATGAGCGCAACGACGATACATTGTGGCTGGAGTTGTATGGCAAGGCAGTTACTATGGCCGCGGCAGTGGGTGTGGAGCCATCCAGACCTCGCAACGTTGGGCGCCAACAAAATCGCCAGAATGTACCAGCAGCAGACATCCCTGAGTACTGGAAGCTAAACATGTGGCTTCCATTTCTAGACCATTTGGTAGTGGAGATGACTGAACGTCTCTTGAATGGACAAGACCGCTTCAATGTTCAGTATTTGTTATCCGCGCATATTGCACAGCTTACTGCCGCAAAAGTGCAAGTACTCTTTGACACATTCCGCCCAGATCTACAGTGCGAATCATTCGAAGAGTTTGAGGGTTAAACTAGAAGGTGGAAGGTTAGATGCCAGTTAGCTGCAGATATACCTGTCTCAAACATTGCTGACACGATTGCGGACATGAATGCGGAACTTTATCCCAACAACATATGTACGTGTTTGCACGTACTTCTGTCCATGCCTGTCTCCACTGCAACGACCGAACGTTCTTTCAGTTCCATGCGAAGATTGAAAACATACCTTCGATCTACGATGTCAACTTTCAATAGATAAGTTCATTTTTAAGGTATAATTGAGCCGCGTCTTGTGATTTTGGGTCTTCGGACTTATGCGGCCAGTGTAGCTTCAGATCAGCCTGCGCATAATGCGCAGTCCGATCGGAAGTTATACTGTCCGCTTATTTGTCAAAATGACCATGTTCTTCAATCCAACGGACAATGTAGCTCCAGCTCAGACTGCGCGGATGCACAGGCTTATCTGGAGCTACACTGGTTACATATTTCCGAAAACCAATGTTATCTATCTTGATCGGTACATGGAGTTTGGTATTCCCATCAATTGGGAAGAAAATGCGTCTTTTATTTCCACTGCAGTGTTAAGCATTAACAGGGTGCCAAAATGCACCAGAAGCTATACTTTAGCTGCACCCGAAAAAACATTCGGTCCCGAATGGGACGGGAGGTCCCCTCACATACCCTCCCCCTGCGTACTCTGAATTTTGGCCCAGGCACGCCCCTGAAGGCCTTGTTTAGTATAGGTTTGTAAGGCCTGGCTTAGAATAAGTATGTAAGGCCTGGCTTAGTATAAGTATGTAAGGCCTGGTTTAGTATAAATATGTAAGGTCTGGTTTAGTGTAAGTATGTAAGGTCTGGCTTAGTATAAGTATGTAAGGTCTGGCTTAGTATAAGTATGTAAGGCCTGGCTTAGTATAAGTATGTAAGGTCTGGCTTAGTATAAGTATGTAAGGTCTGGCTTAGTATTAGTATGTAAGGTCTGGCTTAGTATAAGTATGTAAGGCCTGGTTTAGTACAAGTATGTAAGGTCTGGCTTAGTGTAAGTATGTAAGGCCTGGTTTAGTGTAAGTATGTAAGGACTGGCTTAGTATAAGTATGTAAGGCCTGGCTTAGTATAAGTATGTAAGGCCTGGTTTAGTGTAAGTATGTAAGGCCTGGCTTAGTATAAGTATGTAAGGACTGGCTTAGTGTAAGTATGTAAGGCCTGGCTTAGTGTAAGTATGTAAGGCCTGGTTTAGTGTAAGTATGTAAGGACTGGCTTAGTATAAGTATGTAAGGCCTGGCTTAGTATAAGTATGTAAGGCCTGGTTTAGTGTAAGTATGTAAGGCCTGGCTTAGTATAAGTATGTAAGGTCTGGCTTAGTATAAGTATGTAAGGCCTGGTTTAGTGTAAGTATGTAAGGCCTGGTTTAGTATAAGTATGTAAGGCCTGGTTTAGTATAAGTATGTAAGGCCTGGTTTAGTATAAGTATGTAAGGTCTGGCTTAGTATAAGTATGTAAGGTCTGGCTTAGTGTAAGTATGTAAGGCCTGGTTTAGTATAAGTATGTAAGGCCTGGTTTAGTGTAAGTATGTAAGGCCTGGCTTAGTATAAGTATGTAAGGCCTGGTTTAGTGTAAGTATGTAAGGCCTGGCTTAGTATAAGTATGTAAGGCCTGGCTTAGTATAAGTATGTAAGGTCTGGCTTAGTATAAGTATGTAAGGTCTGGTTTAGTATAAGTATGTAAGGTCTGGTTTAGTGTAAGTATGTAAGGCCTTGCTTAGTATAAGTATGTAAGGTCTGGCTTAGTATAAGTATGTAAGGTCTGGCTTAGTGTAAGTATGTAAGGTCTGGCTTAGTATAAGTATGTAAGGCCTGGTTTAGTGTAAGTATGTAAGGTCTGGCTTAGTGTAAGTATGTAAGGTCTGGCTTAGTATAAGTATGTAAGGCCTGGCTTAGTATAAGTATGTAAGGTCTGGCTTAGTGTAAGTATGTAAGGCCTGACTTAGTACAAGTATGTAAGGTCTGGCTTAGTATAAGTATGTAAGGTCTGGCTTAGTGTAAGTATGTAAGGCCTGGCTTAGTGTAAGTATGTAAGGTCTGGCTTAGTGTAAGTATGTAAGGCCTGGTTTAGTATAAGTATGTAAGGCCTGGTTTAGTGTAAGTATGTAAGGCCTGGCTTAGTATAAGTATGTAAGGTCTGGTTTAGTATAAGTATGTAAGGCCTGGCTTAGTATAAGTATGTAAGGTCTGGTTTAGTATAAGTATGTAAGGTCTGGTTTAGTGTAAGTATGTAAGGCCTTGCTTAGTATAAGTATGTAAGGTCTGGCTTAGTATAAGTATGTAAGGTCTGGCTTAGTGTAAGTATGTAAGGTCTGGCTTAGTATAAGTATGTAAGGTCTGGCTTAGTGTAAGTATGTAAGGCCTGGCTTAGTATAAGTATGTAAGGCCTGGTTTAGTGTAAGTATGTAAGGACTGGCTTAGTATAAGTATGTAAGGCCTGGCTTAGTATAAGTATGTAAGGTCTGGCTTAGTGTAAGTATGTAAGGTCTGGTTTAGTGTAAGTATGTAAGGCCTTGCTTAGTGTAAGTATGTAAGGCCTGGCTTAGTATAAGTATGTAAGGTCTGGCTTAGTGTAAGTATGTAAGGCCTGACTTAGTATAAGTATGTAAGGTCTGGCTTAGTATAAGTATGTAAGGTCTGGCTTAGTATAAGTATGTAAGGTCTGGCTTAGTATAAGTATGTAAGGCCTGGTTTAGTGTAAGTATGTAAGGCCTTGCTTAGTGTAAGTATGTAAGGCCTGGCTTAGTATAAGTATGTAAGGTCTGGCTTAGTGTAAGTATGTAAGGCCTGACTTAGTACAAGTATGTAAGGTCTGGCTTAGTATAAGTATGTAAGGTCTGGCTTAGTATAAGTATGTAAGGTCTGGCTTAGTATAAGTATGTAAGGCCTGGCTTAGTGTAAGTATGTAAGGCCTGGCTTAGTATAAGTATGTAAGGCCTGGCTTAGTATAAGTATGTAAGGCCTGGTTTAGTGTAAGTATGTAAGGCCTGGCTTAGTATAAGTATGTAAGGCCTGGTTTAGTATGAGTATGTAAGGCCTGGCTTATTATAAGTATGTAAGGACTGGCTTAGTATAAGTATGTAAGGCCTGGTTTAGTATTTAAGTATCTGAATAAGTATATAAGTGTCTGACATAGTATTTAAGTATCTGAATCAGTATGTAAGTGTCTGACATAGTATTTAAGTATCTGAATCAGTATGTAAGACTTTCAGTGTCTGATGTTGTATATCAGTATCTGAATAGGTATGTAAGTGTCTGAAATAGTATTTAAGTATCTGAATAAGTATGTAAATGTCTGACATGGTGTTTAAGTATCTGAATAAGTATATACAGGGTGTTCCAAAAAACATGTCCCACAAACAATGCTTAATAACTCCATGAATATATGTAGCATATTTTTAGTTTTGGTATCAAGAGACAGATTATTGAATAAAGTTTTATTGTATATACAGTAGAACGTCGTGAAATGTCATGGCGACGTCAATGACGTCATCTATGATATCATCATATTCTCAAGTGTTCCAAATGTCTGAAAATGCAAAATTATTCGTTTTACCCAGAACTTAGAGACTGTTGAAAAAATGATACTGCCAACAAGATTGTGCAGCTTCTCACTCTTCAAATGTTGTGTTGGACAATTTCAAAATGAATTTTGGAGACAGGTTGACTTCCCTAAAGACAACATAATGGATAGCCACCACATTTACCCGATCCAAGTACCTTGGGCTTTTACATATGGGGTTGCTTAAGAGAGAAAGTTCATGTTCCCAAACTGCCCACTATATGTGATTTCATGCAATCAATTAGCAGAGAAATGGGTTTGACCAATCAACAAACATGTAAAGACGTCATTAATAACTTTTGACATCATCTTACACTGGCTGGAGAAAAACATGGTGTTCATTCTCAGTATCTCTTGTAAACATCGTAAATAAATATTGGTAAAAAGTTTATCAGATAAAATCTTACATGTATTTGCATGAATTGTGTAAAGTTTAAAATCACATATTATAAGCAGTAAAATATTTATTAAGCTTTGTTTGTTGGACATTGACTTGACTTTATTTCACTTCATGAATTGTAGCAAAATTCTACATTTATTTCAATATATCCAAGACATAATTTGGATAATATGTTACGTTGTAAATGATTTATTTACTCATATTTATGTTCATTACAGTAGATTGGTACGTTGTTATGTAGCAGATATGAATTGTGAAATTAAATGTAAGGTATGATGGTGGGATGACCCCGACCCCTCATACTTACTATGGGGTGAAATAAACGGGGTTACCCTGTTGGGGCCTCAAAACAAAAAAGTTAAGTGCCTGGCTTAGCATTTAGGAATCTGAATAAGTAGGTAAACAACTGGTCTGGCTTAATATTTAAGTATCTGAATAAGTATGTAAGTGCCTGATTTAATATTTAAGTATCTGAATAAGTATGTAAGTGCCTGGCTTAATATTTAAGTATCTGAATAAGTATGTATAAGTGCCTGGCTTAATATTTAAGTAATATTTCTTACCAAATATGTAACATACTAAATAAGTATTATTGCATCTGACATTATATTGAAGTGCTGAACTGAATTTGTAACAGACCAAATAAGTAAGTGCCTAACTGGGGATGTAACTGCCTAGCTAAAATATGAAATGATGTAACTACGGTAAGTCTACAATAACTGCCTTACTGAGTATGTTATTTTCTAACAGACTATGTAACAGACTTACTGAGTTTGAAATGAATTAAAGAAGAATGCAAGTAGCTGGCTAAGGATGTAAGTTCCTGACATGGTATGCAAGTCTCCCAAGTATGTAAGTGCTTCATCAAGTATGTAACGGACAAACAAAGTATGTAACATCCTGGATAAGTATTTAAGTAAGTTACCAGCCCAATCTATCGACTAAGAACAAGAATGTCATGTACTACACAATCATTAAATAAAACTTTACCTTGAAGCCTTGAATAGTCTTATATTGCTCACTGTCGCTCTTGCTCTAATTGGCATCGAACTGTGTTGGTAGTTTATTGTCAAGAACGATTCGCCCAAATCTCCCAATCATAGCCTTATGCTTGAAGTGTACTATGCTTACAGCTTTAGGTGAAGACTGTTTCTTATTTCCATGTGACCTGTTACCACAAAATGATGAACTGTTATTGATTATGTAAGTGAATGAAACCTCCAATTTTACCATACCTAAGATTATGTACTCATAGAAAATTAGGTCTAGGGCTGAACTCATGATCCCGAGGGACATAGGCCTAGTGCACTCAGAGTCGAGCACAGTAGCCTGGCAACATTATGTAATAACTAATGAAAGTAATTTCCGTGAAGCATAAGCCACTCCTATTATCTCTAGGTTGTTTCCCTTGACACCAAAAAAGTCCATCAAAGTTTATTTAGAGTTTATTCAGCCTCTGATTCTGTACATCATATAATATGAATGTTTTATAAAATGTATTTCGATGAAAAGATTAAAGGGTAACTATGCTTACGAAATTTGAAACCATCCATTTTAAATACAAACTAAAATAAACCAGGGATGCTATATTAGCATCCCTGAATAAACTAACACTTGTATTATTATATTGGTAAAATGCTGAATTTATAAAGATAGATTTTCAGCTCTAATAAGTGCCCAGGGTGAGCTTTTGTGATCAGTCATGGTTCGGCATCCGATGTTGTGCAGCATCAACTTTTACTTGTGAACACATAGGGACCACATTTTTAGTTCAATTTTCAAAAAACTGGGTCAGAAAGTTAATATTGACAAATTCTCAGACGACTTCGATAATGGGTCATTTGGGGTCAAACTAGGTCACCAGGGCAAATTGAAGGAAAACCTTGTGAACACTCTAGAAATCACTGTTTTGATTGGATAGTGCAATAATGGGTCATCTGGGATCAAAAACCAGGTCACCAGGGCAAATTACTGGACAACTTTGTGAACACTTTAGAAGTTACTGTTTTGATTGGATCTATCTTGGACAAGTTCGAACATGAGTCATCTTAGGTCAAAAACCAGTCAAATCTTAGGTAAACCTTGTCAACACTCCAGATTTCACAGTTATAATTGGATCTTCACCAAACATTGTCAAATTATTTGTCTTTAGTTAATAATATGTAGAACAAGCTTGATTATGAATCACCTGGGGTCAAAAACTAGGCCACCATGTAATATCTTAGGAAAACCTTGTTAACATTGTAAGTGTTACAGTTTTGAGTGGATATTCACCAAACTTTGCCAGAATGTTTGTCATTATAATATGTTGGACGAGTTCGAACATGGGTCAACTGGAGTCAAAAACTAGGTCACCAGGTCATATCTTAGGTAAAAACCATGTTAATGCACTAGATGTCACAGTATTGATTGGATCTTCACCAAACCTTGTCGGATTGTTTGTCTCAATGAGGACAAGTTCGAATATGGGTCATCTGATGTCAAAAACCAGGTCACCAGGTCAAATCTTAAGAAAACCTTATTAACACTTCAGATGTCAACTTTTGATTGGATCTTCATCAACCCTTGTTAGAATGTTTGTCTTAATAATGATATGTAGGACAAGTTCGGACATGTGACATCTAAGGGTCAGACACTAAGACACCTTGTCAAATCACCGGAAAACCTTGATATCAACAGACCTCATGACACAGGTTTTTAAAGATGTTTAAAATAACAAACAATGATTGTCATCTTGACCTTCTTGTTTATCTAAAGGCGGAGTGATATAGTTTGAATTCAAGAAAATAATTTATTGAATATTTACAAGAAGTTCCTGTTTAGGTAAACTGTCATACAAACAGGTTAATTCTCTGGAGTTACCCTATTCGTAAATAACTTACACATATAATAACAAGCTTACAGTCAGTATATTGCATGCAATACAAGTCCCCTGCCAGCACATATCATTGGAATGTTAGCTGCTGTTTATACAGCACTATCTGTCTAGATTTTTTAATGATGACAATTTTGTCTAAATGAGCGAGCCAGCTTAAGTTATCATCCAGAAACCAAATTTCTATTTTTAATAACAGTGACCAAGATGTTTGACCTGTTGACCCCAAATGCAATCCCACTCTAGGTTATACCCTAAGCTATCCATATACCGACTTTTATTGAAATTTGTCACCCCTAACTGAAGTTATCATCCGGAAACCAAATTTCTATTTTTAGTAACAGTGACCTAGATATTTGACCCATTGACCCCAAATGCAATCCCACTTTAGGTAATCCCCTAAGTTATCCATATACCAACTTTTATTGAAATCCATCATCCCCATCTGAAGTTATCATCCGGAAACCAAATTTCTATTTTTAATAACACTGACCTAGATATTTGACCTATTGACCTCAAATGCAATCCTACTTTAGGTTATCCCCTAAGCTATCCATACACCAACTTTCATTGAAATTCGTCATCCCTAACTGAAGTTATCATCCGGAAACCAAATTTGTATTTTTAGTAACAGTGACCTAGATATTTGACCTATTGACCTCAAATGCATTCGCACTCTAGGTTATCCCCTAAGCTATCCATACACCAACTCTCATTCAAATTCATCACCCCTAACTGAAGTTATCATATGGAAACCAAATTTCTATTTTTAGTAACAGTGACCTAGATGTTTAACCTATTGACCCAAAATGCAATCCCACTTTAGGTAACCCCCTAAGCTATCCATACACAAACTTTCATTGAAATCTGTCATCCATAACTGAAGTTATCATCCTGAAACCAAATTTCTATGTTTAGCAACACTGACCTAGATATTTGACCTATTGACCCCAAATGCAATCCTACTCTAGGCTATATCCTACGTTATCCATATACCAACTTTCATTGAAATCCATCGTCCCCATCTGAAGTTATCATCCAGAAACCAAATTTCTATTTTTAATAACACTGATCTAGATATTTGACCTATTGACCTCAAATGCAATCCTACTCTAGGTTATCCCCTAAGCTATCCATACACCAACTTTCATTGAAATCCGTCATCCCTTACTGGAGTTATCATACGGAAATCAAATTTCTATTTTTAGTAACAGTGACCTAGATATTTGACCTATTGACCCCAAATGCAATCCCACTATAGGTAATGCCCTAAGCTATCCATATACCAACTTTCATTGAAATCCGTCAATTTTAACTGAAGTTATCATCCGGAAACCACTTCGGACAGACAGACGGAGGGACGGACGGACTGACGACGACAAACACTATAGTCCCCTCCGGTACGGCAAGGGCCTAATAACAAGGTGAATCTAATCCTGAATATCGTACAATTATAATAAGTAAGTCTATTCGTAAAGAACATATAATAATGATAATAATGCTATATTTGTTAATCACTTACACATATGGCATAACAAAGTGACCCTTTTCGTAAATAACTCACAAATATAATACTATGCAGTATGCACTGACCGACTTAATAGCATTAAATTAAGAATTACCTTTCTCAAATCTCTCACATACTGGCGACCTGAAAATTCTGCCATTGTGAACGAGTCAGGCCATGCAGCGTAACAGCTTGTGGTCATGAATATATAGTCACAACACAGATCTGTGAATAAATTTAATCACTAAATAGTAATAGCATTTCTTACATGTACATGTATACAGTACAACATCTCCAGAGTGGCCCTTTCTTGAGCAACAACCTCTCTTCAACGACAATATGTCTTTTTCCTACGGTACGATTTAACTATCAATTTAACATCTCTAGAGCAACCACCTCTCAACAACAACCTAATTTTGCTATAACTCCAAAAGGGTATTGCCTTGGACAAGTAGCACTGTATATGCGTATATCATGTTTGTTGTAACACATTGTTGTAATTGATAACTAAGTCACCCATTAACATTCACCGTGAATCATTGTCACACAAAATTCTTAGTACTAGGAAGTGTTTGTATTATTATAGAATATTCTTGTTGTTTCCATTCCTGCGTTCATTGGTCATCCACAGGCAGAAGTAACGGACCTGTGAATCGGGTCAAATTTTAGGACAATTTTATTTTACATTTAATGTTATTATGCGTTAAATTATTTTGTTTTATGTATAATTTATTACAATTTTACCATCACAGGTCCATTAATTACTTCTGCCTGTGTGGTCATCAGGCGGAGTTGATCTCACACATATTTAGAACGTTTAACCACAAAACTAAACGGAATTATTTCATTTAAATAACGATAAATATTCATGAATATACAGAAAAATTGATTCTTGAAGTACCGTTAAGGTGAATCATCAAATCACAAATTTGTGAAAAAATAGCCAACTGACATTTTTGCTATGCATCCTAAAACTTACGCAAATTCCAGTCGCCAAAATAATGTATCATAATATCAAAATTAATTTAAACTACAATGTCCAACAATAACTTCAATATGTCATTGAGGGTTTCCATATTTTAAATTTTCATTATTAAATGTTTTTCCATGTTTATTTTCAATTCTTAACACAGTCCTCAACTTCCACACAGTGATTTTTCTTCCATGTCTGTTTAGGCTACTGTGTAGTACATAGTGTAAACACGTGTGTGGAGGATTTTTGTAAAATGTGAATATTGAGGACTGTGTTAAAAATTGAAAATAAACATGGAAGAACATTTAAAAGTGAAAAATTGAAATATGGAAACCCTCAATGACATATTGAAGTTATTGTTGGACATTGTAGTTCACAAGTTCAGGTGAGAATTATAGATACTTGTTAATCATCAAATATTATTTTACTGGTGCAGAAATGTCCATTGAATCATTAGCTATTGATAAAAACTCATTTCAGTTATGTACTTTCAGTAATTATTGAACAACGCCACTTTTTAGGACGCATAGCAAAAATGTCAGTTGGCTATTTTTTCACAAATTTGTGATTTGATGATTCCCCTTAAAATAAGAAGAAAGAACAATGTTTATACACCACACAACGACGTACTAATCCCTGGTGTTTTCAGTTAAATACCAATGAGTCCCATTGCTACAAAAATGCAATACACAATTATAGTCGGTTGGCATATTAACAATGTAACGTTAGCTGTGAATAGCTATTGGCCGAAATAAACAGCTGACCCGGCACTGCTTTACACGAGACATTTTATTGTACAGTATTTTATTACTCATTAGAAAAACCACGTGCACCGCCATACATATGATATGTTACAATATAAGGAAGCTTAGTCGTCACGTGAATTAAAGCTTATCACAGTATATTACAAAATAACAAATTTACCTGTCCGTACAGTTGTCGCAACATTCCAAAACTGAACACATCTTGGAACAAATTCTCATCAGAAACATTCTGTATTATCAAACAATGACAGCTGTCTTGTCCCGCTATCGTATAAATGACTAAATTTTATGAGTCACATGGCCACATTTTTATTCAAAACTTACACAGGTCTGTTTTACACAAATTGTAACTTCAAGTGTATCTAAACCAACAAATGTTCACAGGTGATACAAATGGACACACGAGAAAGTCGTGCGAATGGATTGAATGTGCTACGGACGGTACAAAATTGTGTTTGGGAGAGGCGTAAAACAGCTCGTAAATTATTGCTGGGGTTCAAAATAGCTTTTCATCGCATTTCATGAAGTAACAGCAGACGTTCTAGACGATGATATTCAGCAACTGGTTCACTATGGAAAGCCACAATACACCCCAAATTACTCAGTACTATATTTTTCTATATGCTGTTTGCCAACTATTTACAGTCTTTTTGGAAATACAATCACAAACTGCCATGTTTACTGCATACTCTGGCCAAATTATTTTGTTATTGTCCATTTTGTAGTGGAGAAATTGACTTGTTAACAAACATAAGTGAAAGAATTTGGTCCTGCTCCGGATAGACTATGGTCCTGCTACGTGCGCGGCTACATTTTATGTATGATATCATGAAGGTTTCCTCCTACGGATTTTTAATGTTTTGTTAATGTGACAGGAGAGAAAATCGAAGCCGCCCCTGACGACAACTTTCAGCACTTTGGTTTGATTGATTAAAATCGTACACGAATTGACGGATCTTACCAGAGAACGTGGTTGTAGTGTGTTGAGTTTAATCTAATTCAACATTGTAGTCTTTTGGCTTATCCGTTACCTGTGTGTATAGTATTGTACATGATTGATTGAATAGCCTCTGACACATCAATATTTATAGCCTAATGTCAAAATTTCAAAAAAGAAAGTAACTAAAACAAAATATCGAAATTAATATATATATAAATCTAGCAGTGAGTCGTGAGGATAGGTCGAGGAATGTTCCATTCTTTAGAATAAGAATAAGTAATACAATGACCAAGTACATTACTAAACATGACTGTTGTAAGAGGCATTCTTAGTTCTGAAATCAGTGCACCGCACTAGAAACATTATTTAACTGAACTGGTTCGTATCCTTAATCAAGCCACTATTTTTTTCAAACCATGCATTGCTCCTGATTTCGGTGCATTTTATGTTAAGTATGCGACCTTTCCTTGGCGTCATGGGTCAAAAATCGAATTTTCTCCGATTGTTCTGAAATCTTGCAAATTGGAAGTATAGCATGTTCTTCGATTTTTGTTCGTTTTATTTTTTCTGCTTTCCGACCTGTTTCCTAGCAACGCCACGTGTAATGTCAGAGGTGTAAAATCGGCGTTTTACATGCAAAATTGGTTCCAACATCCCGCTATTGTAATTTCAGATACACCATCTTCAAGTTCTCTTTCTGCGGAATAAGCTCATATAAGTTTTAATGGGAATTTGTCATTATTGTTTTCCTGGCGGCACGTTAAGCACTAAAATTATGTCAATTTTGAATGTATCAAGGGGCATAACTAACAAGTGCCTGGGGCAATTATGCTGGTTATCGAACTTGACTAATATCTTGTGCCCAGAAATATTTGTACACAGTTTGGTGAAGATAGATTGGTAATTATGCTGAATGTTTAAAACGCACTTAGTGACCCTGTCAATCCGGTTTTTTACCCTAAATGATCCATATTGGAAGTTGACCTATATATCATGTAGATGCAACTACTGACCAAGTTTGGTAAAGATCGGAGGAATACTATTTGAATTAGAGTCCGGACAACATGTTCAATGTTTAAAATGCACTAAGTGACCCTATGAACTATTTTTTGACCCGGCATAACCCATATTCGAATTTGACCTAGATATCATCTAGATGCAACTTCTGACCAAGTTTGGTGAAGATCTTATGTACACTATTTGACTAAGAGTCCAGACAACATGTTGAATGTTTAAAATGCACTTAGTGACCCCATGACCTAGTTTTTGACCCGGCATGACCCATATTCAAACTTGGCCTAGATATCATCTAGATGCAACCTCTGACCAAGTTTAGTGAAGATCTGATGTACACTATATGAATTAGAGTCCGGACAATGTGCTGGACGCCGCCCGCCATGGGGTTTCAACATAATACGTCCCGTCTTTGACTGGCGTATAAAAAGTAATGTGTAGCTATAACAACTTCACTCCAAATATGGTATGAGCTAACCAAAGACCATCGTTCTAGTGCTATGAAATCAAACGCATACACCTACAAACATCAAACTTCACATGTTGGTTCCTCATGATAATCTGTACAGAACTTGTGCATTTTCAGGTCAGTAGGTCAAAGATCACCCTGAGGGGGCATTATGTTTTAAGAACACATCTTGTTTCAAGCTGATATTTTATATTTTCATATACATGTACAGTCAAACTAGTGAACGGCCACCTCCGAATAATGCCATCCAATGAATAAAGCCATTCTTTTAAAACCCGTCATTGATTTTTTAAAACAAAATGACCTCTGAATAAAGGCCACCTGTCTACATTATTTTGTCTTTCCCAAAGATGGCCTTTGTTCACAGGTTTGACTGTACACTATATCTTAGAATTTCTTTTTGAAAAAAAGATCTGCAGCCCCACTTTTTTAGGGGGGGGGACCTAGTTTCCTACATATAATGACAAATCCTACATTTACGTTATAAAGACTCAATGGTAAGGAATGGGTTAAATAATCATAACATGAGAAATCAAAGCTCTGAAGGCACTGCTGTTGTTTGGAACTACAAAACAGTCAAATGTTGAATTTCTTTGTAGGGTGAGGATTAGGGCTGAATTTTGGAAACTGAACGATAATTCAACTTTCCATAGCCTTCACTCACTCAGTGAGCATGAATATTGATGCAGACCAAAGTTATCAAGACTGCAAAGTCTGCAGTATGCAGGAAAAATTTCCAAATTGATTGTTGAGAACTCAGCCAATAGGTCTTAAGTTCTTTACCTTGTTTTCATACTGAACAATAAATACAAAAATTGAAAGTTCAATTCAGATTTATTTCAAATTCACTCATTCTTAATTACAGAATTATGTAAAAAGATGTACATGTATATGTAATGCCATTATAAATATCATTATGATAAATTAAGAGAAGCATGATCTATGCCTATACAACGCTGGGTCTAATAAACAGATGAAAATAAGCATTAATTACATGTGTGGGGCAATTTCACATAATATAAATCATACTTTGGCTTGAAAAAATTATATGTTTCTGGTAACATGCTTATTAAAATATGGTAAGTAGTCAAGGCATTTTTTGTTCTTGAAATTGTACGGAAAGGTAAACAAGAGGGCCATGATGGCCCTATAATCGCTCATCAGAAAAAGACCCTTAAAGAACATTTTTTCAATTTTTTCTTATATGAACTTAGAATGGGGACTACCCAAGGATCATTCCAGCAAAGTTTGGTAACAATTGGCATAGTAATGTAGGAGGGGATGTTGTTTAAAGTAAATATGGCCCCCACTTCACGACGCACGATAAATACAAAGTGAACACAAAAGCTCACCATGAACACATTGTGTTAGAGACATTATAGACACAAAGTTAGAAGGTGGATGTACCATTCCTCAGGCCTAGTAAAAAACTTTGGGTTGAGAGGAAAATTTTCTGTAGGTTGGGTTACCAGAAACAAACAATTGTTTACACCTTATCAGTGATCATTATAATGTGTTCAATTACAAATCAATTTAAGAAGCTTTGGGTAAGAAATAATCAAGGTTGATTCTTTACTAACCTTGCCTTTCATAAAAACCAAATCCTGTTATCAGCAACAAAATATAAAATATGGGAAGAGATCATTTATATAGTAGGTAAAAGCAAAACTAGATAATATATGTACATGTTCTATATTTCAACTCATCTATTTATGAATTTAGAGTTCAATCATTTGAATACTACTTTGAAATGATATCTACTTATCTACGTATTATATCTATTTATACACCTGTACTAGAAGCCTTGAATTACACAAAACAGTAAAATAATTAAATCCTACTTTTTGCATTTAGAAGAAAAGCAGGCACAGACATATCAGCACATCAAATTCATCACATCAAATGCATGATTGACAGCAGTTAACTGAATAGCCAGCTTATTAAATTCCTCAGTTCCATTAATTGAACAGACAGCTTATTAAATTCCTCAGTTCCATTAATTGAACAGACAGCTTATTAAATTCCTCAGTTCCATTAATTGAACAGACAGCTTATTAAATTCCTCAGTTCCATTAATTGAACAGACAGCTTATTAAATTCCTCAGTTCCATTAACTGAACAGACAGCTTATTAAATTCCTCAGTTCCATTATTTGAACAGACAGCTTATTAAATTCCTCAGTTCCATTAATTGAACAGACAGCTTATTAAATTCCTCAGTTCCATCAATTGAACAGACAGCTTATTAAATTCCTCAGTTCCATTAATTGAACAGACAGCTTATTAAATTCCTCAGTTCCATTAATTGAACAGACAGCTTATTAAATTCCTCAGTTCCATTAATTGAACAGACAGCTTATTAAATTCCTCAGTTCCATTAATTGAACAGACAGCTTATTAAATTCCTCAGTTCCATTAATTGAACAGACAGATTATCAAATTCATCAGCTCATAATGTATATTTCAAACAGTAAACAGCAGTACAATGAAAAACATTCTGAAGACATAAGGGAGATAATCAATATTTACATGTAATGGGGAAAGGGAGGTAATTCTTACTTATTAGAAAAATTATGTTCCCAAACAAAATATATAATAGTTATAGAGTGTACACTAAATCACAGAAATGTCAAGGATATGGTGAAAGAAATTAATCATGACAGGTTAAAAAGCAGAAAAAATGAGTACACAGATTGTACTCCCAAGACTTCAAATTGGTCACCACTCACACAATTTCCTCTTTAAAGTCAGGATCCTCTGATCCCGGCTCACTGCCTATTGACACTGCAACTTTTTCACTGGGATGGAACTGCAACAGATATTTGGAAATATTTCATTGTCAAAAAGTGACATATATTGTTATTAAATAGTAAAAACAACAAAAAAGATAATTAGTAACTAACATATCAGTTAGTAGCTTTTTCAAAAGCACTAAGTCTTGCAATTAATGGGTATAATATTTATCTACACAGTCTGGGCCCAAGCTGTTGATCGCCACTTGGGCCAATTGGCGAAAGTCCAACCGCTACATAGCGGCTACAAGTGGCAAATGTGTATAAAATCATCGCCATTTTGTTTGTTCTAATTTCCTAATGCCTTAAACCATCCAGTGCTATAAATCTATCTAGTGCTATAAATCTATCTAATGATATGAATCTATCTAGTGATATGAATCAATCTAGTGCTATAATTCTATCTAGTGATATGAATATATCCAGTGATATAAATATATCTAATGATATAAATCTATCTAATGATATAAATCTATCTAATGATATGAATTTATCTAAAGATATGAATCTATCCAGTGATATAAATCTATCTAGTGATATGAATCTATCTAATGATATAAATCTATCTAATGATATGAATCTATCCAGTGCTATAAATCTATCTAGTGATATGAATCTATCTAGTGATATGAATCTATCCAGTGATATGAATCTATCTAGTGATATGAATCTATCCAGTGATATAAATCTATCTAGTGATATGAATCTATCCAGTGATATAAATCTATTAAGTGATATGAATCTATCTAGTGATATGAATCTATCCAGTGATATAAATCTATCTAGTGATATAAATCTATCAAGTGATATGAATCTATCTAGTGATATGAATCTATCCAGTGATATAAATCTATCCAGTGATATAAATCTATCTAGTGATATGAATCTATCCAGTGATATAAATCTATCTAGTGATATGAATCTATCCAGTGATATAAATCTATCTAGTGATATGAATCTATCTAGTGATATAAATCTATCTAGTGATATGAATCTATCCAGTGCTATAAATCTATCTAGTGATATAAATCTATCTAGTGATATAAATCTATCTAGTGATATGAATTTATCTAGTGATATAAATCTATCTAGTGATATGAATCTATCCAGTGCTATAAATCTATCTAGTGATATAAATCTATCTAGTGATATAAATCTATCTAGTGATATGAATTTATCCAGTGATATAAATCTATCTAGTGATATGAATCTATCCAGTGCTATAAATCTATCTAGTGATATAATTCTATCTAGTGATATAAATCTATCTAGTGATATGAATCTATCCAGTGCTATAAATCTATCTAGTGATATAAATCTATCTAGTGATATGAATTTATCTAGTGATATGAATCTATCTAGTGATATGAATCTATCCAGTGATATGAATCTATCCAGTGATATAAATCTATCTAGTGATATGAATCTATCTAGTGCTATAAATCTATCTAGTGATATGAATCTATCCAGTGATATAAATCTGTCTAGTGATATAAATCTATCGAGTGATATAAATCTATCTAATGATATGAATTTATCTAAATATATGAATCTATCTAGTGATATGAATCTATCCAGTGATATAAATCTATCTAGTGATATGAATCTAGTGATATGAATCTAGTGATATGAAACTATCTAGTGATATGAATCTAGAGATATGAATATTATAAAATTCATTACAGATATGTTTGTTTCAGGCCTTTTGTTTGAAGTTAAAAACTTCTTATATTCATTTAATAGATAATTACTTGTAGAAATATCAGAAACGCTGGTAAACAACATACTCTACATTTATTTTGGCTTGTTTTTATTGTAGATAGAGATTGTCCCTTGTTGTAAGGATAGACATAAATTTGTAACTTTTATAACATCACCAAGATAGTATCATCCCTCAGCTTCTTTTCCAAACAATGCAGTTTTTACTGGAGGTCCAAAGCCATGCACCAGTATAATAAATCTTGTCTGTAACCCTCCATATCATAGAGTTTTATGGGACATGTCTGCAAAATATAAAGTATAAAACTATTCTTAACAAAAAAGTGAGAAATAAAGACATCAAGTGAAATCAGTATTAAATTTTCAGTTATAAATGAACTTTTATAGGGAACATCACAGTGACGTCACGCGCACGCTATTTGTAAATATTGCTGGTGGGCAGAAAAATCAATTTCCAGTAAACTGCCACTGTATAAAAAACACACAACATGGAAATAAATTATTGAAGTTATTAGCAATATGGTGCAGTCCTGCATTGTTGTAGGTTGCACGAACCGATGGGAAAAGGATTCAAGGAAATCGTGGCATAGAATTCCTACAGAAAAGAACCTAAGACGAAGAAAAGTATGCCATCAACAGTGAGGACTGGATCCCCACCAGCCAAGATCGCCTGTGCGAATAACACTTCATGTCAGAAAGTTATCCTAACGAAAACTTGAATGAGACTGTCATCTTGTTTTACATATCTTTAAATGAATTTTAAAAATCACGCTGAGTGAGTGTCAATGGAAGTCGAATGTCACCCTGATCAGAGACATAGATAATCTCATCTGATGATACGAGATTATAAAATTCAGTTAGTAGAACTTATTACCTATGTGGTATCAAGGATTATGTATGAATTATGTAGTCCTATATTGCATTGTGGTATATAGTATTTATGAATTTGTTATAATATTAACAGCCAGATTAGCTCAGTTGGTAGAGCATCTGACTTGCAAGCAGGAGGCCATGTGGTCTTAATTTTTGATACATACAGGCAATCCGTTCATGATATAGCCATTTCATATAATGCTCAGAAGATAGATATAGGCAAGTCAAAGGGGTCTCTATATTCATCTGTAATGTACAATTATTCAAACTATTGGTCGTGTGTTCAAGCCACGCATTGGGTATATTATTTTCCTCCCTCTGTTACATTCGGTGCCATTAGTGTTTGACTATAGCCTTGAAATCCTAGAGCTAGAATCTGAAGAGCCTGTGTCAGTCTGTGAATTTAGGATTTGGAAGTATTTGTCCGAATTACCAAATATACATATAATTACCACAAAAATTACTAGTCCAAATCAATCAATCAATAGTTTATTTACGTAATATAGGCCTCCGGCCCAAAATACAAATTATAGCATTACAATTTAAACAAATAGAGAGTCGAATTGCAAATGCAATTTTAGCAAAAATACAAGTGTATATTGGAATAGATAGTTCAATAATCATACAACATGTACAATAAAACTCTTCCTTCCTCCATATATAGTATTCTTTCATCTGTAATTGTACACAACATGAGAGAAAAAATAATTGCATTCAGTAAAAAATCTACACATTGTTTAATATATAATTTAATCAATTGATAGTTTAATATTACTTTTTATTGTAATCAAAATGTAATGCATTTGAAAATACAATAAATCTTTACAAATTTGACAGATTTTTTATGTAATTATTCCTTTCAGTATAGGCGTTGACTAAATACATGGACAGATTTCTAATCAAGATTTCATTTTTACTGACCATAAGACTAATAAACTTAATAAATGATGGGTGAATTGTAAATTTATTAGGAATATATTTTTTTCTAATGGTAAAATACAGAGGACAAATTAATACAAAATGGTACTCGTCCTCTATGGTACTTCGACAAAATTTACAAAAACGTTGATTACGTGGAATACCTTGATGCCTTCCGACTTCTATCATAAGACAATGAGAGGATGCTCTGTAATTGGTTATATAACGTTTATATTTCAATAAATCAATACAATCAACATACGATTCCAATCCAAAGTCTTTTTTATAATGGATGTAGAAACTAGAAAGTTTACTATTACTTATACAATCTTGCCTCCATATCTGTAAGTACTGGTCTTTTAAACGTTGGGTATATTGATATAAAAATATTTTTTTATCAGCAACATACTGAGAATCCCAAACAAAGCCAAAACCATTTCTAAATAAATTCAAACGAATATTAGTAACCCAGTTAACATAACCAAGGCTATCATACAATTTTAGCATTTCGTAACATAGTCTAATATGACGATCAGGTTTGCATTCTAAAATGCGAAGCCAATATTTAATACAACGCTTAGAGGTGGCAATTTGCAAAGGATATCTACCTAAATCACCCATAATCACTACATTACATGCATGCTGAGATGCATTCAAAAAACGTTTACATGCATATATATGAATGTTTTCTATCTGTATCATTTTGTCTATACCCCATAACTCACAACCATAGAGTAAAATTGGGCTCACTTTAGTATCAAAAATTTTAAAGAAAGTTCTAGAGCTAAGAGCTGGTAACTTCAACAAGTCTTTCAACAAAGTATTTAGAACTTTTTTTGCTTTTAGTGCATTCTGTTTAGCCATTTTATACATCGAGAATGATTGACTAAAATATATTCCAACATAAGTAAAACCTGATACGCAATCTAAGCATTTTCTATTATAGTACCATTTTTCTTTTTTCGAAAGTCTTCCACCCTTTCTAAAAACTAAAACCTTAGTTTTTTTCAAGTTAACTATCAACTGGCTTTCAACACAAAACTTATTTAATGCATTTAACTGCTTCTGCAAACCACCAATCGTATCGGACATTAAGGCTACATCATCAGCAAATAATAACAAAAATATTTCAACAAGTGAAGGGGATAACTGGATCCCATGGGTACCTGTAGTGGAAATTTCATCCACTAAATCATTAATGTATAGCGAAAAGAGGATAGGACTCAGATTGCAACCTTGTATCAGACCTACTGAACTGCTACAACTATCTGTTAGACCTGACCTGCATTTGACAGACATTTTAACGGATTTATAAATTGATTCTATCGCTTTTCACAATTTGCCTCTAATGTTGGAAGCATATAATTTATTGTATAATTTTGTTCTATTAACAGAGTCAAACGCTTTGTGAAAGTCAACAAAAGCCACATAAAGTTTTTTATGTTTCATACATAACAATTTACTAGCAACAGACTGTAGCACAAACGCATTGTCAATGGTACTATAACCTTCTCGAAATCCAGACTGTGACTCCGAAATTTTGTCAAATATTTCAGTAAAAATAGTGACTCGTTTATTTAAGATACTAATGTAGATCTTGCTGAAAATATCCAACAAAGCTATACCCCGGTAGTTATCGGGACAATTGCCATCTCCTTTTTTATGAATAGGAACAAGAATGGAATGACACCATGCAGCTGGGAATTTACCAGACAAATATAACTTGTTGAAAAATTTAACAAGATATGGTAGCAAATAATGTAACCCATAGATAAAATGAGCAGGAACCAGTTTCCCAGAACATGATTTGTTTAATTTTAAATTTTTAACAGCTGAACTAATTTCATATGACGTTATCTCGTTGTTAAGTATATCATTTTCGATATCACTGTAATCTGTATCTACCAATGATTCTGGTATATCACCATTATCATCTGATTCTACATTCGCAAAAAGATTTCTAAAATGCAATAACCAAGCATCTTCAGATATGTCTTGCTCTCTTGTTCTTTTACCTGATAGCTCTCTAATCTTACGCCAAAATAATTTTGGATTCGAAATATTTGCATCGAGATATTCAGTCTTAGCTTTGTCATAGCACAAACGTTTGGATCTGCATGTAGCCTTATAATGACTTTTGAGTGCATAATAGGTGTCAAAATCTGAACTGTGTCCATTTTTACGATATTTCCGTAATGCACTATTTGCATTTCGCTTTAAAGTTCTACATTCATTATCAAACCATTTGTTGTTGCTAACTTTATTGATAGAATGTCTAGACTTCACAGTAAAACTACTACTTATATCTAGTATACAATTTGTAAACATGTCTAAAACACCATCAACATCTGAATTAGGTTGATCCATTTTCTCATCTAAAGTATCAAAATCACCACTTACAATAGCATTACATAAGATCTCTTGATATAATGAACTATGTTCACAGTCAATCTTACTCTTGCTTGCAGTGTTCATAATAGTATTATTTTCATCGCAATGGTTACCTGGAGTTGACAGATATAGTATTAAAGGCATATGGTCACAAAGTGCAAATCAATAAATACTTGTCACAGACAACCAGACAAGTGCTAATTTGGCAGACTGCTGTCGTTGTCCTGATAAATTACTTTGAATGAAAATGAAGGAGGAATGTAGCTGTAATATTAACAGTCGAATTAGCTTAGTTGGTAGAGCATCTAACTTGCAGACAGGTCACACATGGTCCAGCCCCACATCTGGAATATTAATTATTTAGGATATCAACCTTTCATGCCAAACATGAAATTAGATAAGGTTTTCACGATTGAGAGCTAGGCAATCTCTATGCCTAGAAAAGAACAGTGTGAGAATGATAGATATAGTGCAGCATCAGTCTTGATGGAGTTGTCCCATTCAATGTTTTGTACAAATATTGATACAGTAATGAACTCACACCACCAAGGGTCTCTGAAGACAGGTTAGTAAAATATTTTTACTACATTTGTATATCGCTCACATGGCAATCATTGTTTACTCATTAAAAATTGTTTTGAACCTGTGACCTAGTTTTTCACCCAAGATGACCAATGTTCGAACTTGTCCTACATAAATAAGACAAACATTCTGACAAGATTAGGTGAAGATCCAATCGAAACCATTACAACTACAACATAGCCAAGCTTTTCTTAAGATTTAACCTAGTGACTTAGTTTTTGACCCCAGATGACTTATGTTCGAATTTGTTTTACATATCATTAAGAATCATTCAGACAAACATTCTTACAAGGTTTGGTGAATATCCAATCAAAATTTGACATCTACTGTGTTAATAAGGTTTGCCTTAGATTTGACATAGTGACCTAGTTTTTGACCCTATGTGACCCATAGCTAAACTTGTCCTTAATAAAGATGAACAATCTGACAAGGTTTGGCAAAGATCCAATTAAGACCATGACATCTAGAGCTTTAACAAGGTTTTTGACCCCGGTTCACCAAAGTTCAACCTCGACCCACGTATCATTGAGGCAAACATTCTGACAAGGTTTGGTGAAGATCCAATCAAAATTTGACACCTACAGTGTTTACAAGGTTTTCCTAAAATTTGAACTAGTGACCTTGTTATTGGCCCCAGATGACCCATATTTGTACTTAACATAATATAATTTATCAAAACAAATAAGTTTACAAATTTTGATGAAGATCTAATAATAACTGTTAAATCTATAGTATTAACATGGTTTTTCATAAGATTTGACCTAGTGACCTAGTTTTTGACCCCAGATGATCCATGTTCAAATTTGTTCAAGATTTTATGAAGACAAATATTCTGACAAGGTTTCATGATGATCAAATCAAAACTGACTTCTAGAGTGTTCACAAGGTTTTCCAGCAATTTGCCCTAGTGACTTAGTTTTTGACAGGAAATGACCCATTATCAAACTTGATCTACACATCATTGAAATAAACATTCTGAAAAAGTTTCATGAAGATACAATCAAAACAGTGATTTCTAGAGTGTTTACAAGGTTTAATTTCCCTTATTTGGCCCTGATGACCTGGTTTTTGCCCAAAATGGTCCATTATCGAACTCGTTCGAGATTTTGTTATCAACATATTTTGGTATATTAACATTCTGACCCAGTTTTGCAAAAATTGAGCTAAAATGTGGCCCCTAGCGTGTTTACGAGGTAAAAGTTTGACGACCCATGACACCGGACGAAGATTGATCACAAAAGTTCCCCCTGAGCACAAGTGCTTATGTCAGCTAAAAACATAAGGAACAAGGTAATCTTTAGGTAAGCACATGAATATGATTTTCGCCTTATTAATAATACACTGAATGGAGTAATTTCATCTGATCTTAGAACTTAATTAATTAATAAAGTAACAAAATATTACATAAATCAGGTGCCAAATCTCAGAATGTAGTAAATCTAAGTCCTAGCTAAGTCTGAATCATATCATATTGCTATCATGTTCACTATTCACATTATAATGTATTAATTAATGAAATCTTAACATTAAGGTAATGAAATTTTCAAATATCCAAGCACTCAGGGCAGACCCACTTCTTTCTTGGACATTTCCTTATGTTTACACATTCATTATTGTTATAGTACCGGTATCATGTTTAGTTTAGACTCCTATCACAGTTTGCTCCCTTTACACAGTTTGCAATATATACTATGAAGATTCACTTTACTATTGACCATCACACAGTTAACATCTATACATAAATAAAGATCAAAACGTTGACTTAACTTGTGTTACTGTACTACTTAATTGTTTATTATATGTCACAAAAGTGACAACATAACAATAATGGAACCATTGTATTGGGGCATACCTCACTAGCACATTCAGTCATGCACCCATACTCTGGTTCCCTACATAAACACCAAACATTGACCTTATTGTCATCACAAACACTCCCACTGACTTCTGGGATATGACGGTCTGTTGAATTCTCCAGTCTGTGTGTTACAAGTTCCCGTAGAATATGTTTAAAAAAGAATGCTTCACATTTGCTTACAAAGTTAGAGGAGAATTAATCATCCCTTAACACAGTTATACAAATATGGTCTTTGTTAGTAAAGATGAACAGATGACAACTCATTAAATCATATACATACATCTCCAGCTGAACTTGGGTGAAATATCTGTGGCTTGGTTTCAACATTCTGTTCTTGTCCAAGCAAAAATCTTTGTCCTTAATTTCATTTATCTTCCTTTCATTGTGTTTGTATGGACATTTTATTTCAATCAAATGTTCAGGGCAACACTGACATATAACTAAACCATCAGATGATACTGCTAAGAAGGGTTTTCTATAGTCAATCAAGAGTCCCACATGTGTCACATTCAGTTGACTTTTTTTCAGTATGAATATACTCTGACCTGGCCTTATCCTTATTCGTTATTCCCCATTTGATAGTTTTCTTGTCTGATAGATTGTAGCATTTACTTTCTGTTATTATTCTTACAAGATTGTCCGGCTTTGTAGAATTCTTCCGCACTAAAATAGCATGGACTTTGCTGGTGGTAATTCTACATTTGCGTTGCTCTTATACGAGACCTTGTGGAAGTTATTGTTCACGAAGGCCGTATACCAGCTGACTGGGAAGAAAGCTACATCATCAGCATCTACAAAGGAAAAGGGGATGCACTTGAGAGGGGCAATTACCGAGGCCTAAAGCTGCTTGATCAGACTATGAAAATCCTTGAGAGAGTGATAGAGCAACTGATTAGGCAACATGTGAACATCAACGAGATGCAGTTCGGCTTCATTCCAAGACGAGGCACAACCGACGCCATCTTCATAATCCGTCAGCTCCAAGAAAAGCACTTAGCTGCAAACAAAACCCTCTATATGACTTTTGTAGACCTCGAGAAAGCCTTTGATCGAGTGCCAAGAAAAGTGATCTGGTGGGCCATGCGAAAGCTTGGTGTCGAAGAATGGCTGGTACGGACGGTACAATCGATGTACTCAGATGCTAGGAGCTGTGTGCGTGTTGGAGACGAATACAGCGATGCTTTCGAAGTGGGCGTAGGTGTACATCAGGGTTCAGTACTGAGCCCCCTGCTCTTCATCATTGTCCTAGAAGCCCTATCAATCGAGCTGCGCACTGGCTGCCCTTGGGAGCTCTTCTACGCTGACGACCTTGCCATTGCCGACACCTCATTAGAGGCACTGGTTGATAAAATCACCACCTGGAAAATGGCATGGAAGCAAAGGGACTAAGA
Source organism: Lutraria lutraria (assembly GCA_964023205.1). Classification (NCBI taxonomy): domain Eukaryota; kingdom Metazoa; phylum Mollusca; class Bivalvia; order Venerida; family Mactridae; genus Lutraria; species Lutraria lutraria. The sequence goes on from OZ026833.1 coordinate 37,322,824, forward strand.
GTGAACATGGGAAAGACCAAAGTAATGATTGCCAGTCCAAACTTGAACTCCCTGAGAAGATCAGGAAAGCATCCTTGTTCTGTATGCCTAAGTGGAACAGGAAGAAACTCTATCTTCTGTACAAACTGCTCTTGCTGGGTACACAAGAAGTGTAGTGGAATTAAAGGCCCACTCAAACCAAACCCACAATACTCATGCCCACGATGTATGGGCATAGCAAGACCAATAGACGGTAGGCCAGTAAGCGAGGTTGAGGTTGGAGGCGACAGATTTGACGTGGTCACCAACTTCTGCTACCTTGGAGATACCATGTCTTCCGATGGGGGGTGTGAACTTGCAGCCATAACTCGGTGCAAGTCAGCCTGGAAAAAGTTCAGAGAACTCCTCCCTATCCTCACAAACAGGCAACTCCCTACTGCAACCAGAGGCCAAGTATACTCCAGCTGTGTGAGGAGTGTCATGCTTTATGGCTCTGAAACATGGGCAGCATCAGCGAGTACCGTCAAGCGCCTACAACGCAACAACAGAGCCATGATAAGATGGACCTGTCTGGTCAAGCCGGAAGATAACATACACTTTGAGACCCTTCTATCCAGGCTCAAAATAAGAGACATTGCTAAAGTTCTCCAACTGGGCAGGCTGAGATGGCTAGGACACGTTGAGCGCAGTACAAGCTGGATCTCGCAGATCAGATACATGAACATTGCAGCACAGCGGGGTCATGGCAGACCAAAGCTTTCTTGGGACGAAGTCGTGAAGCGTGATCGTGAAACCCTGAACATGGACTCTACCAACCCACTGAATCGCCAGGCATGGAGAGGAAGACTTCGCTCTCGACAGACAGACAGGCCACACCCTCGTCATGAGGATTAATCCATGGCCTGTAGAATCAAAACTGGATGATGATGATGATGATGAGACCAGGTTGGGCACACTGACTGTCCATGAGTTATAGATTCAAGACCTTTGCCTGTATGTCTGTACACTTGTATTCACTCCATATACTCTTTAGGGTCTCATCAGTGACTTGGACATTGCTGTACATGTACGTTCTATGTAAGTCTCTTAATGGTTGTATATGCTGTTGATGTTTTCCGGTTTAAGATGCTGTGTCTACATGTCTCCTCTGGGTCAGGTGGAGGTATTGTTGTGAAAAATACTGCACTTAGACTGGCTTCCAGTACAGACATATCTGGTAAATCATCCCTTCCTGAGGGTATCACTGATGCAAATTTGGTTTGTTTTGGCTGCCTTTCAACAATGGTTGCAGCTCACAAGCTGTAACAGGTTGCAACTGAAAAATGTTAAAAAGAAAAGCATTAGTGAATTAATTTCATATTTGTTCTCTATATTTTCTTCTTTAAAAAGCTAGTACCAGTTCATATTACATGTATGTTGTATGTCAACTATCTATCAAATCACAAAATTTAGACTTGTCCTTAAAGTATGAGTCATAACATGTCCCAAGTATGATGCATGATTTTCAACCAATTATACATAGAGCTTGGAGGTCATATCGGTATATTGCAATATGAGATAGACAATATATATAACACAATAAATTTGTAGCATACTGATATTACAAAAAGTATAATTCATTTCTAAATGCTGGTCAACCTTGTATCATTAACTGTGTACAAACACATAATTATTCTTGTATGTATAAACGAATAGTTTCAATACGGCTAAAAAAAGAAATTCTAAGAAGCGAGATTCCCGACAACACTGCCAACAATAAGCTGTATTATTTTTCTAGACGAATTATACTTACGAGACTTTGCTTATTATAGCTGTTTGCGAGCAATTACTGTAGTGTCTGTTACTAGTTTGGCTATTCCTGGCCATTTGATTGGCTAATGGTGATGACTGAATCTATTGATAGTTGACAGGTAAGTAAATCATGAAGGCATTGCCTAGATAAGTTTTTGTGTGACTATTTGAAGTTCAATGTGGTTGTATGATAATGCTCAGATTTATGGTGAATTTGTTAACATTTAGGGTTGATTCTATTTGATTGATGTAGGGTATGATATAACCATGTGCTTGTGAACTATATACATGAATTTATTCATTTGTCAAATACTCATGATTGTCATTATAATGTGTATTACTCATATCATGTAAATATTTTATACCCTTGGATTGAATTAAATATACAGATGATATCCTTTATGAAAAAAGCAACTTCATATAAAAAACATAAACCAATATGTTTCTTGAAATTCATCTACCTATAACGTTTTGTTATAGTTTTTCTTGTTATCTGTAAATTGACATTTATATATTGCGATGGGTATCACAATACAGGAGGCAATGTTGCAATACATTAAGATACCCTTTAAATAAAGTAGAGATACTCAGTCGTAATTATATATCAATGTTATACAGGTATAGAAGATAACCACGATGACTTATGCTTGATTTACCTGTTTGTGAAAAGTTTTGATAGTATGCCAAAACAAAGGTGTAAACATTGCTTAAGTATATCATTCATATTTATCTATGCTAAAACAAGGTGTAAACAATGCTATAGTATATCATTGATATTTATCTATGCTAAAACAAGGTGTAAACAATGCTATAGTATATCATTGATATTTATCTATGCTAAAACAAGGTAAAAACAATGAAAAATATGGCTCGTAACATTCGATTACATCAAAGATATCAGACTTAAGGAAGGAATATTTTTTTACATTTACCCATACTTGATGAATATTAGTTTGTTTTCATTAAATTATCTAAGACATTCATTTTGCACCATTAATGTACATATATGGCCAATTGAGCTTCATATTGAGAATACAGTATAATCCCTGAAAACCAGACTCCCTGACAACCGGACTCCCTGAAAACCAGACTCACTGAAAACCGGAATTCTCTGAATATAGGACGATTTTTCAAGGCCCATTTTTTCTCTTCTGTAATCAATGCAAAAAGTTCTCTGAATACCGGCACCTCAGAATTCTGGATACCGGACGGTTTTTACCGTCTGCTAATGGGTATCAAACTATATTGTACCCCTGAATACTGGACACGCATATTTTCAAAAACGTAACTAGCCAGTGATAATAAGCTGAGGACAAACATATTTAGATAACAATAAAATATCAATAAGTGGAATGTGTACTCGAAAGTGCAATTGACAATGACAATTCTTTATTTGATATTGGCCATCAGCCCATAACAATAATATAAACATTTTTACAGAATAAACATAGGTTAGTACCTGAAATAGACACACATAGTTTGAAAACAAGTGGTAAATCAACGTTTCTAAGTCAGGACAAAAATATGAACATTAAACAAGTGATAAATACATACATATAATTACATTTGCCTCTACATATTAGAGTTTTGGTGATTTGATATATTAAATCAATACACTTATAATGTAAATTCAAAATACTGCTAATTAATTCAAATTTGTAAAATGAAGAATGATTCCATTGCACAGTTTACCTTGTCAAAACAAAATACAAGGCAAACTTAATGGAATGTGGTTATAAACATGTATATAATATTATATGCAAACGAGTCTAATAGGCCTACATTTGATATTAACAATAATTATTTGAATATACATGTCTTAATAGTGTCATGTATTATTTTGTTGTAAATCTTGAAGCAGTGATTGTCGTTTCTAAAAAGCATAATATGTATACATGTACATGGCTAAATTTTTTAATACCTGCTCAGAATTTGAATTCATAAGAATTCTGAACTTGTGAACATTTGTGCTTAAAAAATATTTTTGATGTATATATTTTTCTCTTAGATATTGTAATTTCGGGCATACTAAAATGAAATGGTACTCTGTAGGCTATGGGCTACTGGACGAAACCCTCCCCCCCCCGGAGGCATTTTTGTAGACACCATTTTTTTGAAAGCTCAATGCCTGCTGATCATTTTTCCAGTGTCTACAATCTGGGCGTTGGGGCGTTTGTGAACTACAGCATGCTAATTATCGTTACCGAAAATTACGTTTGACAATAATTTTATTTTGTTAGAAGTCTTATTCTAGATATTTTCAATAATTCATCAATTTGAACAATTCCTTTGACCATAATAAGTTAGCAGCGGCTTTACTTATCGATCAAATGCATGTTTTTCACTTTATTACATTATATATGCTCTGTAATTTACGTTACCCTGCGTTACCCAAAAAATGACAAGGAAATGACAGTTGTATATGTTAAATTAACACAAAAGCAGTCGTAAACAATGTTTTTATTCATATTAGGCAAATACTACCACATGTTCATGTTTTTCTTTCATTGAATGCTCGTTTGTGTCTTCATTTTACGTAAATTACGTTACATATAAAAGTATACGTGTTACATGGAAATCATTTATATTACTGTGATCACAATATATGATCGAATAGGTATACAGTGATAGGTAATCATGATGCATTCATTAATACCCATAACTGGAAAACATTTCTAGTTACAAATGTTGTAAAGTTTGACTGGGATAATAGTAGTTAACGTTACATAAAGTTACCTTTATCACGATAAGTGCTTAACACGCTTTACAATGCATGAAACATTGATTTGATATACAAAATGTTCATACTTGATTACTGGCAATACGTACATGTAAATTAACATTCCAACTTTTTTAATTCATCACTGATTGTGTTTTACGTTACATGGTTTTATTCGTGTTACGTTCGAAATTATTCATAAACGAGTAACAACATTTCTATGAAACTGTTATAAAATCATCAATGATTTTATTTTAAGAATATTTATCTATGAAACAATCAAATTTACAATAACAGCGACAGTGCAATAAACATTGTGCCATTGACACACATAAACATGCGTGTGTCATTTACGTTACCATTTGTTACATGATTATTTATTTATATATACTTAAGTGCAATATTGTATGTTATGTCAGATTTCATTAGCTGTACATATTGTCATCAAGGTATTTTTGTTGTTCTGATGGCAAACGTTCACGAATTTCACAAATCCTCATAACTTTTCTGTTTCATAGACAGCATCGACCATACTAATGAGCTCAATGTCGCTTTTATCATCAGTGTCGTCTGCGTCGCTAGCCTCTGGCACAATATTATCCTCGTACCAGTTGTATTCCAGCATGTTGTCAGGGCAGAATTTCCAACCACTTTCATCCACTTTTAGAAGATCAAGATTGCCCTCTTTGCATGGGTCCAAATATACACCTTATAACTATCTGTAACACATTGAACATACGAGACGGGATCTGCAGGGAGTGAGTAAGCTCATGTCCATACCACTTAAAGCGTTCAGAACACAGCCATGGCTTTGATACCTCAGTTTATTGATGTCGTATTTTTAATGACCTAACAACACACATACAAATGTCTCAATGGCACTGTAAAGTTCATCCGAACAAACATGCGTGGTAAATTGGCTAATATTGTCATGTAATCTTCATTTATAGGAGCAAAGCTCCTATAGCTATACATTACTTTTTCTAATTACAATTACGTGACGCATATACATCAGCTTTGAAAAATAGTATAAGTATACATTGCAGACTTTGCAGTTTTGATAAAAGTTGGAAGTATATGCAGGATTCTGTTTTTTTCCTCCGTTTCATCATTAACTGTTGAGGTAACGAAATTTACTACATATTGAAAATAGTTTCATTCAGTAAAGTAGCGCTGGAACACTATATTGTCTCTGAGATTAGTGAGATTGCGTATTGACACATGATAGCTTTTCCTTGGTAATTGTGGTTGATTGGTCTAATGATGTACATCTGTACAGACTATACATACTTGACATTCAAATTTTAATTCAAAATGATGATAACACAGGCCTTTTAATGGTTTAATGATGGTTTTGTCTAACACATTTAAACTTTGCTCCAGACTGTCATCTCAGTGCTTTGAATCTCAGTTAGTGTGACTGTGACGCCATCTCTATAAGACTGCTCAAAGATTAGCTTTATTGACTGTGTTTTATTGTCGTCATTAGATATGAAGCCCATCCGATTTCATGGAGTTATTGCTTTTTCTTTTACCTGAGAACAAGAACGTTGGAGCTGCCAAACGTCATCGGCACTCATCTGATTTAATAGACTGTTTGTTGTAAATGTCTGATATAAAGTCTACACGAGACGTTTTAGGCAACTGATAAGAAATCGCCTCAGCTACTTGCTCGAATGTGTCCGGAACTGCTATAAGACTCTGCAGTTACCCAATTAGGCGTTACCATTAACAACATAGGATGCGCCTTCTGTAGAGTGGCTAGTTGTTGGTTCTGTTGGTGATTCAATATAAGACACTCGACCAAGAAAGAAATGACTAGGTAAGCTTCAGGTCTATGTCATGTTGAACTGACAGGAGCATAAGCAGGCCAAATGCGTTACGTTCTGCTCGTATCTGAGTTATTATATTATGCTGAAATACTCTGTGTGAAAGGTTGTATTTCTTCAAATCTTGGCCGGGGTAATTGACCCTTCGATAAGGGCTTGTGCTCCCATAGAGCATGCTTTTAGTGTTTCCCAGACGTCACTTTTTCAAGAGAACCACTGGCACAATTCCGGAATTTATCATAAGTTCCGCGAGACTACTGTCGTTCATTACTTTACCTAGATGTATCGAAGATGGAGCATACATGTGTGAAATACACCCGTTCTCACTATGACATTAGTGAATTTGTTCCGGAAACTGCCAAACCAATGAGTACGATTTCATGGCCACTGTTAGGTCACAGGTTACAATTGCATAATCATTGAAAAAAGAAACATATCTATAAATTACTATGAAATTGATAGACTAAATTAAATATTTATTTGATTAATGAAATTATTTATTTATTGACAATTGATTGCTTTGATTTTATTGATTGATATGAAAATTTTGTAATGAAATGTTTTTCTTTTAATTTAAGCCTAAATGTCACTTTAGATTTTATAATGTCTGATGCAAAAAAATGTCAAGGTTTAGTTATACATGCACTTATGTTCATAGTTATATTTTGGTAACGCATGCGGTTAATAATATACACGTATTTTCTGCATTGTTGTGACCTTTTTTTCACCTTGTCAACATATAATACAATTGAGTATCATTTACTCATTAGATAGTGTTCTGCTTGATCCAGAAACAGTAAGTATATGATGATAATCGAATATTTTAGAGTATATGTGACCTTGTTTCAGTGATACAATATTGGTAACGTAAATTATACCACATTTGATGATGAGTTTAACATTTCTACACCCTTGTTTACATTCTCTGTGCTTATAATCATAATTACAAAGCCTTTAACACAAATTATTTTGATCTCTTTGCGGTATTGTGTTAACTTTAAAATTTCAATTATGGTAACGCCCCAAAATGACGGTAACGGAGTAAAGCCCCAACATTCAGATGGTAGACACTGGGATTTGGTAGGTCTTTCCATACACTTTCAGAAAAACATACTGTAGAAAAATGCCTCCAGGGGGGGAGGGGGGGTATTGGTGCCCCATAGTCTACTGTTTCTATCGCTACATTGCACAATTTACATATTCTATTTTCTCTAGGAATATTATTGTATCTGCCTTTCTCTATTTCAAGATCATGAGATGATCGAAGTTCTTAATTTTGACAGTGAATGTCTAAATTTCTTAACCTTTACAAAATGTAAATATGGCTCATGGCTTAGCTCACTTTTATATTGCTTATACAAGAAAAGTTTTGAGCTGTCTGAAACCAGTCCTGTCCACTCTTGGGTGTATTGATCTTTTAAACGTAAAATGAAATGTTTTAAAAATACATTTTCATGGTTAACACCTTGGTCAAACCAGACATATCCGAAACCATTGCTGCATAATATTTTTTCTTATACCAGAAACCTAATTATTTTGACCCTGGTCGTCTAAACATTTCAACATTAAACTAGAACTATCACTAAAGGTGATGAATACCCCCAGATGTGGCCTTGACACAGTTATTGTTACATTTTACAGAGGGAAATATAATGCATTTTCATTTTTTTAATACCTGCAAATTGTTGCTTAGATATATCCTGACCAGTTTCTAAATATACACTATATAAAAAATAACAAAGGGCCATAACTCATTAAAATTTACTTGGACAAAACCTATTGTGGACATGCACAACTTGGCAAACTACTTATCACTTCTAAGAAGTTTCACTGAATTCCTGCATGTAGTTGCTGAGAAATGGTACGGACAAAATTTACCTAATTGTATAAAACAAAGGGCCATAACTCAGTGAAAATTAATCCAAACAAAACCTGGTTATTGCATGCACAACTTGGCTTACTTTTTATAACTTCTGTGAAGTTTCATTGAATTCCTATGAGTAGTTACTGAGATATTGTATATACACTGTATAAAAAACAACAAAGGGCCATAACTCAGTGAAAATTTAACCAACCAAGAAAGCTTAATGCATGCACAACTCATCACTTCTGAGAAGTTTTATTGAATTCCTGGCAGTAGTCAATGAGAAATAGGACAAAATTTGCCTATTGTATATACTGTAGAAAAAACAAAGGGCTATAACTCAGTGAAAATCAATCCAAATTAAAAAATGATGTAAGCATGCACAACTAGGCTAACTACTTATTACTTCTGTGAAGTTTCGTTGAAAATCTGTGAGTAGTTGCTGAGAAATTGTCCGGACAAAATTTGCCTATTGTATATACTGTATAAAAACAACAAAGGGCTATAACTCAGTGAAAATTATTCTGAACGAATAATGCTTTAAGCATGCACAACTAGGCTTACTACTGATCACTTCTGTGAAGTTTCATTGAGATCCTGTGAGTAGTTGCTGAGAATTTGTCCGGACAAAATTTGCCTATTGTATATACTGTATAAAAACAACAAAGGGGTATAACTCAGTGATAATTAATCCAAACGAAAATTGCTTTAAGCATGCACAACTAGGCTTACTACTGATCACTTCTGTGAAGTTTCATTGAGATCCTGTGAGTAATTGCTGAGAAATTTTCCGGACAAAATTTGCCTATTGTATATACTGAATAAAAACAACAAAGGGGTATAACTCAGTGAAAATTAATCCGAACGAAAAATGCTTTAAGCTAGCACAACTACGCTTACTACTGATCACTTCTGTGAAGTTTTATTGAAATCCTGTAAGTAGTTGCTGAGAAATTGTCCGGACAAATTGTGTCTACAGACGCACGGACCGACCGACCGACTGACCGACCGACCGACCGACCGTCAAGCGTGAATCCAATATAGCCCCCATATATTTCATATCTGGGGGTATAATAACATTTTTTTACATAGCGGTTCTCGTCCATTTTAAGAATTTTGAGCCAGTAGTTAATGCTTCTTTTAGTTGCATTTATAAACAGTGGAAATCTACCGCAATCACCCAGTACAGCAACATTGATTGTTTTTTGGTTTACGCACATAATTATAAATAATTTCGGTTGAAACTTGTCTCTGAATACCCCAGATTTCGGCGCCGTACAGTAAAATAGGGCTTATTTTAGTATCAAATATATTGAAAAAAACATTATGGGGTAATTGACAGTATTCATATAATTTTGATAAAATAGAAATAAAAACATGTTTAGCCGTTTAGCAATTAGCACGTATAATCTGTTTATTTATCATACACCTTTACAAATAACAACCATTTAGTTTGTACATATTTTAATTTCATACCTATTCATATATAACACTCCTCCTCCATGTAACACATTGACAATAGGAATCATATCATTATCAGATTAGCAGTGATATTACTGTACTGTTAGGAAATACAATTAGAAAAATGGCTTGTTATGGCCGTGACACATGATTATGGGATAGAGCCACATTAATCACTGGGGACAGACATGCATGTATCAGTCTTAAACAATATGTAAGTTTCATCACACTTATGGGTCTAAACGGGTGGATGTTATCAATTGCCATCCTTAAGGGGGAAGCCATTCCCAAGTAACACTCTGTGTACAGTTACTTAAGTAGGAAGCCATTCCCAAGTAACACACAGTACCCTTACTTAAGTAGGAAGCCATTCCCAAGTAACACACAGTACCCTTACTTAAGTAGGAAGCCATTCCCAAGTAACACACAGTACCCTTACTTAAGCAGGAACCCATTCCCAAGTAACACACAGTACCCTTACTTAAGTAGGAAGCCATTCCCAAGTAACACACAGTACCCTTACTTAAGCAGGAAGCCATTCCCAAGTAACACACAGTACCCTTACTTAAGCAGGAAGCCATTCCCAAGTAACACACAGTACCCTTACTTAAGCAGGAACCCATTCCCAAGTAACACTCTGTGTACAGTTACTTAAGTAGGAAGCCATTCCCAAGTAACACACAGTACCCTTACTTAAGCAGGAAGCCATTCCCAAGTAACACACAGTACCCTTACTTAAGCAGGAAGCCATTCCCAAGTAACACACAGTACCCTTACTTAAGTAGGAAGCCATTCCCAAGTAACACACAGTACCCTTACTTAAGCAGGAAGCCATTCCCAAGTAACACACAGTACCCTTACTTAAGTAGGAAGCCATTCCCAAGTAACACACAGTACCCTTACTTAAGCAGGAAGCCATTCCCAAGTAACACACAGTACCCTTACTTAAGTAGGAAGCCATTCCCAAGTAACACACAGTACCCTTACTTAAGTAGGAAGCCATTCCCAAGTAACACACAGTACCCTTACTTAAGCAGGAAGCCATTCCCAAGTAACACACAGTACCCTTACTTAAGCAGGAACCCATTCCCAAGTAACACACAGTACCCTTACTTAAGCAGGAACCCATTCCCAAGTAACACACAGTACCCTTACTTAAGTAGGAAGCCATTCCCAAGTAACACACAGTACCCTTACTTAAGCAGGAACCCATTCCCAAGTAACACACAGTACCCTTACTTAAGTAGGAAGCCATTCCCAAGTAACACACAGTACCCTTACTTAAGCAGGAAGCCATTCCCAAGTAACACACAGTACCCTTACTTAAGCAGGAAGCCATTCCCAAGTAACACACAGTACCCTTACTTAAGCAGGAACCCATTCCCAAGTAACACTCTGTGTACAGTTACTTAAGTAGGAAGCCATTCCCAAGTAACACACAGTACCCTTACTTAAGCAGGAAGCCATTCCCAAGTAACACACAGTACCCTTACTTAAGCAGGAAGCCATTCCCAAGTAACACACAGTACCCTTACTTAAGTAGGAAGCCATTCCCAAGTAACACACAGTACCCTTACTTAAGCAGGAACCCATTCCCAAGTAACACACAGTACCCTTACTTAAGTAGGAAGCCATTCCCAAGTAACACACAGTACCCTTACTTAAGTAGGAAGCCATTCCCAAGTAACACACAGTACCCTTACTTAAGCAGGAAGCCATTCCCAAGTAACACACAGTACCCTTACTTAAGTAGGAAGCCATTCCCAAGTAACACACAGTACCCTTACTTAAGTAGGAAGCCATTCCCAAGTAACACACAGTACCCTTACTTAAGCAGGAAGCCATTCCCAAGTAACACACAGTACCCTTACTTAAGCAGGAACCCATTCCCAAGTAACACACAGTACCCTTACTTAAGCAGGAAGCCATTCCCAAGTAACACACAGTACCCTTACTTAAGCAGGAAGCCATTCCCAAGTAACACACAGTACCCTTACTTAAGTAGGAAGCCATTCCCAAGTAACACACAGTACCCTTACTTAAGTAGGAAGCCATTCCCAAGTAACACACAGTACCCTTACTTAAGCAGGAAGCCATTCCCAAGTAACACACAGTACCCTTACTTAAGCAGGAACCCATTCCCAAGTAACACACAGTACCCTTACTTAAGCAGGAACCCATTCCCAAGTAACACACAGTACCCTTACTTAAGCAGGAACCCATTCCCAAGTAACACGCTGAATATCCTTACTAGTTACTTAAGCGGGAAGCCATTCCTTAGTAACACAAACTGAAATACCATTATAGTTACTTACGCGGGAAGCCATTCCCAAGTAAAACGGACTGAAATACCATTACTAGTTACTTCCACGGGATACCATTCCTGAATAACACAAACTGAAAATAAGATTGCTAGTTACTTAGGTGGCAAACCATTCCCAAGTAACACAGACTGAAATACCATTGCTAGTTACTTAAGTGGGAAGCCATTCCCAAGTAACACACTGAATACCATGCATAGCTACTTAAGCATGAAGCCATTCCCAAGTAGCGCATTTCATTTCATTGCTCAGTAGTATCACTCCAATTAGTTAATACACAGCCAATGACAACAATCCACCCTGCTCGATTTGCACGTAGCCATGTGCCAAATATACTAGACGAAATTTAATTGAGGCCTTGCATAGCGGGCCATCTTCTACAGCTTCCCGACACTACACCAACTGAGGAAATATTGACCTAAATCAATCAGCAATACCTGCATGTCCGTCCCCTTAGAATTTTTCTGCCACTAAACCCTGTATTGTAGGGTTTTCCCAAAAAATTCTAAAAACCAAAACGTACCCTAAAAAAACAAAAAAAACTTTATGAGTGAATTAAACTCTCATTAAATGTTCGAGCACCCAAGGCTATACCTTAACTGACTTATTTACTTTCAAGTATATATCGTCCCAGCAGAATCACAGAAAATAAAGTATTTTCACTGATCCGGTTACTTGCGCTGGAAGAAACTATTCATAATTTGTTGACACGCCTCAGGTCTGTCACCATTAAAAGATTGTCCAAACCATGGGGAAGCCATTCCCGGTTAATTTTTCCTTACCCATTCTTTCAAACCAAATTCTAAAGATTTAGAAAATTTCTCAAATATGCTTGGAATAATACTACGTATAGCCAAAAAGTAAGACATCCCTAAAAGATTGAAATCCCACGGCTTCATGTATTGGAAGTAATCTAAATGCATTTTTGATATGGATACATTTTAAACAACTTACAATCCTACTGTAAATCACTTTATATTCGCATGATCTTTATTTCGCGTTTTTGCCCACCCTGAATATATTCGCGTATTTATGAATTCGCGTCTGAAGGCTCTTCATTTAAATTTCGCGAAGGCTTTGAATTATAAAATAAATAAATAGATAAATAAAACGGTGAAACTTATATCATGCATTACCTGTAAAAAATAATCATCAAATCCTGTTACAATCTTGAATATAGAAAAGTGACAAACTGTCCGTTAATCCCTATTGTTATCTTAAGAAATATAATTAAATCTCCAGATCATTATACCAAACATTGTCCCTAGGCAACACACACAATGTTTGTTTGTTTGATGTGTTTAAGGCACGCCAATTAGCACAACTCCATAATTATTATGTTAACGAAACACAATATACATGTATAGTGTACATACAGACAAGTGGTCTGTTTATTTATCAGTCTGTCTACACATTTAATAATGAAAATTTCGGACTATGATCTTCGAATAGTAATTACGTTATATTAATAAATTTACGTGGATTTATGAATTCGCGAAGCCTTCCATTCGCGAATATTAGCGAAAATAAAAACATCGCGAATAATACCAGATTTACAGTATTATAATCAAACGCCTGAAAGAGAACTCGTTTGATGAGCAAAACTACATGAACCTCGAGATGATGAAATATGGCCGATTGTATGTTTCTTTAATTCAATGAGCTATCACCATTCGCCATGAGTTACTAATCATAATTAAAATGAAATTTCGATCAGGTACAGTTGTCGTTGGAATGACAAATTCTTCTTTATGTAAAATGATTCATTCTAATGCGTGAGCATGGATAGAGTCTGGTCCTGTGCCCTAAAAAAGTTTCAATTAAATCCCGCAATTGGTTACTAAGATGATGAGCATGACAGTATCTTGCCAGCAACTTTAACCAAATTTTCTACACGTGGACACTACCACGAAGTTTCAAGTAAATCAGTTGACCAGTACTATCACCACTTTATGTATACTAAGGGGAAGGAACTCCTGACTACTATTTTGTGTCATTCAACCGTCTTGGTTTCAATTAAAAAATCCTATGATGTAATAGTCATTGACAACATAATTATATTCTAAATTTGGCGACCATGTGAGACTGTCTGGCAACACCTACTGCGTACGTGCAACGACTGCAGCTTGCATAAAGTATACCCAAATATAAGTGGATCTAAACTCTCCTGTTTATTTTATCAAGTTACATGCTGTATTTTCATAATTTTGTCATTGTTCTTATAAGTATATTGATAATTCCATGTTGTAATCCATGCTTGCTTATAAGCTTCATCAGCTAAATAGACCTTTCAACTCAGAAGTCCGACATACTAGTATGAAATGGTAGCACCTATGGTAGACCTTAAGAAATGGTTCTACTGCCATAGAAATAAAATATCAATCCAGTTAATTACAGCCAAAGCTATAAATATTTGCACTCTTTTGAAATGTTTGAACACTCCATTAGGGAGTCAGGTATAAAACAAATTTCTAAATTAATCACTGGGGACAGACACAACATATGTTTATTTATTGTAAGTTCTCAAGCTGCTGGTATATACCATTAAATCATTTATTATACTGGTTATAGAGACCAACAAATTCAGACAATCACCAAACCGGATCTACATTACATATAACTGCTTGTCATTTATTTTCAAGATCTGTTATGGAACTGCCACCTTATACTTTGTTGACATTGCAGGGGGGGGGGGGGATGGCAATTATCATTTGGTTTACAAGACCCATGTCAGGTCTTCAAAAATAGTTCCTTGTTTATGAGAAAAATCTGGCTTTATTCAAGGAAAGCTTCAAGTGCCAGGCACCAGAATAAAAAATTTATCACAAAATGTTTATAAAGTGTCTGGATGTAGGACCAGAACCGGTCCCAATCATTGGTCTTTTCGCAGGATTTCAACAGACAGTACTGTACCATTCATTTGTTTCATGGGACAGTCTCAATGCTAACCGATATGTTAATACAATTATACCCTAATTCGTTATTGACTTAACACCATGGTGCTGACGAGTTAGCATACTTAATCATCATTGCCTTTCGTAAATAATTCAAATAAATTCCCAGTTAGTGGACATAATGAAGTAGCTGACATAAGGTTTTCTCAATATGTGCCTTTGAATAAATGGACATGTAAACTATAAGTTCATCTGTCCATCTCTTGATGGAGGTATACAGGTGGCACTAGATAAAAGTGTAGCTAAATTTATAACAGAATTAGATATATCAATCTATCTGTACACATCTCCTTTACAAATGCCAACAGTCATTTAGTCAATGTTCCAAACAATAAAATGCAGTCTAATGCTTTCTTTCCTCAAATGTACTAAATAACAATGCACAAGCAGAAACCTCCCAAATTCACATGACATCATAGTGTAGCGATGTAGTGATGCTACTACGCTGTGTTACAGCAATAATTTCCAACATACACCTATTCAAAGACTTATACATAATATATCCCTTGGCCTATTCTATAATGGAAGTGGTATAAAAACGAGCACCTGCATTCCCAAGTGCAGGCAGTGAAACAAATCCAGATTTTCTAATACCAAACTAATTTTAATGCATACAAACCTTCAAACTGAAGAGTTTAACTCTGTTTCTGCAGATTACAGATATGTTGACAACAGTAAGTTATGCCTGAGTGTAGATTATGGACATTATTAGATGCCCCGTTATTCGGATAACACCCGTAAATGGGTACCGACTATAATTGTTTGCTTCCATCTGTTTGGGTCTCCCAATCAATTTGACATCGAGCATTACGATTGTCTGACCGCTGTATACTTCCGATAACCCATTTTAATTATAATGTCACATTAATATATTCGCCTTCACTGATTAAGTTTTTTAGAACGGTAAAAACATGCGGGACGTACAGACCATGGTGGGATTTAGCGTTGCCTGACATAAATTCCCGGATAAACAATATTTATCGGCAACATGGCGGGAGTACTCGATATACGCTTGTTTCAACCCTTGAAACATCGTTTCTGTATGTCACCGCATCACCACACCCTCATTCTGAGGTCGGGGCACATTTTGATTCAAATACAATCGTTCTAAATAAATGACAGGTAAATTTCTCACCCGAAACGTCTTGCATACACGAATGATCGTTCCTCAACCTTCTGGACCTTATATGCCTCTCAAGCTTTTGTATATTCGCTTTCTTCATCCTACTAGTACCCCGACCATGCCCAAGCATGCTGCTGAACTTCTTTAAATTTAATGCTCTTGTTCCACTGACTTGTGGAAACGGAAAGGCTGTCTCCACGCAGTAGCCTGCCTTATATAGCAGAAGAAGGATTATGAATATGCACTTTCGCTGCAGAAAACGAGGATTACGAATGCCAGCTTAGCAACACTTCCGCTGGCAACCAAACAAGGATGACGCCAAATAAATGCAATTGATTTCTTACAAAATAATGGGCTTTATTTACAAACCCGTTTTATTACGATCATTATGAAAGGATCACTGGAAAATGACCAATAAAATTCTGATATCTTTGTGGAGTAATGTTGAAATATTATTTTAATATTTTTTTGGTCATTTCATGTCTGCTTCCGCTACATAAACGTCTCATTATCATTGCACTTCTTTTAAATGTTGTCTGAACCACCTTCTAAGAGTAGAAGGTTTGGATTGTCTCTTGAAGACAATATCAAGATTGTCAGATGATATGAATCTTTTCTTAAACCATCTTTAAATTTCCTTTTCTACATGTGTTATTAAGTTTTCCTGAGTAGTACTGGGTTCAAGCTGTTTCTCTTACACAACTTGATTTCTATAAAACCCTTACACAGAAGACAAAAGGGTGATATATTTGGAAAACATATTCTTTGCTTGGTTTAGCAATCATATAGTAATATATATCAATACACTTAAGTATATAAAACAACAATGTGGTACATATATAAACAAATCAGTCACCCACAAGACCAAGTATGGATTAATTTCCAATTTTACCAATTCTCTGAAAACCGGAATTCTCAGAAAACCGAACTTTTGGCTCAGTCTAGAAGGGGTCCGGTTTTCAGGGGTTATACTGTATACATATGGGGCAATCAATTGAAAAAACAGAAACATACCCTAGCTGCCATACATTTACAGTGAGCACAGTATACTGATGCAGTTTCTTTGTCTAAGGACCCTCAAGGTCTGTGCGGCTTTTCAGTAATTCTCTGTGAAGGGGATCACTTTTGCACATACAGTACAGAAGGGTACATTGTCACCAATACCATGGTATTCAACAGACTGAACACGGTCGCTGACAACAAACCTGAATTAAAGTACAATATGAAAATAATACACTGAATAAAACTTTCATTCATTGCATGACACATACAGTAAATTATATACCACATCAATTTAAAATGCATACAAAAAGACAGGGAACACTTTGGCATATTCTGAATTGGATTAATTATCGACATTGATTTATAAACATATCGAAATCGATCATTATAAAATAACACAAGAAAATCAATTTTTTTTATCTACGCTTAAATTAAGAAAGATGGCGGTGTTAGGTCACTGGTGTGGTTAGGACCTCTGATGATATGTTTAAACAACATCACTGTAGATTTATTGTAAATACTTGTTATCTGGCTATGATAGTAGTTAACAAACCTGTTTGCATCTAGAGACTTGAAGGCTTTCAAAGATTCCTTTGTAAATTTAACAGCTCAGATGTCTCGATCAAATAGCAGTACAAATGTCCAAATTCGATGTTTGACCACAACGAAGGGTCGTCACTCAAAGTTGAATTTATAAAATATGGATCCGGAAGGAAACACTGTCCATATACAGAAGTTTTACTATGTAACGTTTCTTTGCCTAAAAGGGTAACATTTTCGCATAATCAGATAATTCTATATCATCTGATAAAGGATCAATCCGATCACGTCTTACTACATACACCAGTCGCCACTGTTATTTTGAAATTGTTGTTTTTTGCCTACTAGCTGATTACACATGCGCGAGATCTATCGGTTTTGTTTGTAAACACGATACGCCTTATTTGACTATACTTCGAATACAAATAGTCAAGTCATTCTTTCATGTTTATATTTTCGTCAAATTTTTAAAGGCAGACTGTAAATGTAATGCTTGACATGATAGTTATAGTATTCTTAATAAGCATAATTATTAGCATATAAATTAGAACTTCATTTAGTTAGTATAGACAGTAAAGATGCAAACAACAGGACAAAACCTACCTATACCTCATGTATACCATGATTAACAAGCCTGAAAGCTGATAAATTGTAATTTTTCAGTCAAGCATAACTAACATAAGTTTGCTGCATAATAATTATATAAATTACAACGCTGACCACCAACCTTAAAGTACACTATGAAAATAATACACTGAATAAAACTTTAATTTGTTGCATGACACATACAGTAAATTATATACCACATCAAAGTGCATACAAAAAGACAAGGAACACTTTGGCATATTCTGAATTAGATTAGTTATCGACATTGATTTATATATATATTCATATCGAAATCATTATAAAATAACACATGAAAATCACATTTTTTTATGCGCAAGATCGATCAGTTTTGTTTGTAAACATGATGCTCCCTATTTGACTATACTTCAAATAGACAAATACAAATAGTCAAGTTATTCTTTTATGTTTATATTTTGGTCAAAATTTATAAATCATAGCATCAAGGCAGACTGTAAACATAATGTTTGACATTATAGTTATAGTATTCTTAATTAGCATAATTATTAGCATATAAATCTTAATTTCATTTAATTAGTACATAGTAAAGATGCAAACATCAGTACAAAAACTACAAATCAAGGAAGTTGTACAAAATGTTAATATAATATGTAATATTATGTATACAATGTACCATTATTAAAAAGCCTGAGAGCTGATAAAATGTAATTTTTCAGTCAAGCATAACCAACATAGGTTTAAGTTTGCTACATATACAAATTACAACATCTGTAAAATGAAGTTCAAATATTGGCCAACCTCTGTAATTTTGCCTCATGATAACAGTTGATGGTGATGTGGCAACAGTAGCTTCAATGAAGTAATGATTTCCTTAATGACAGTCTCAGAGATAGCAATGTTAGGCCAACTTGTTGTCTTAGTTGTTGTTGGACACCTGAAAAATAATTTTAATATGGTTATAGTTGTCACACAATCTAACTAAAAGTCACTCATTTAGCTACTTAGAAACACCTTTGGGCATGGTAAGAAATCTGGAAGCCTTAAAAGTATTGTTGGAAAAATGTCTGGACCTCTCTAGCAGGCCTGTTAGTCAAGGTTTTGGGCCTGTTGGCCTTAAACATATTGAAAACCCTGTGAATACATAATCATTAATCAGCAGGCACTTTCTTCATCTATTTATAACAATATCGACATCATCAAGTAATGATTCATCACTCATGCATCAATGTATCATTATTCTTTCTAATTCTGGTGAATTTCAATTTTTTAGTTATCTCCCTTCAATTGCTAGGTATAATTTCTTATGAAGATTCCATTGTTCATTTTTAAAATTTAGCTACTTGAGTTTTATAATCATATCCAAACAATTATTCTGCATATAAAAGGTCCGTCAGATATAGCTTTATACACTTTCATGATATAGATGGCTATTCAAGTCACAGAAAAACATATATCTGGTACATGTAGTTATATAAATGATGCACTTTAAAATTTACAAAGTACAAATAACTTGTTTATTGAGGCAGATTGTATTTTAAATGTATCTGAACATTGTCAAAATCAAAAGAAGTGCAACAAAAAATAATATGTTAAATAGCAGAAATAACTTACATTAATAGAGTAATTCAAGAAAACTTGTCCAAGAAAATCAGACTCAGAAAGCAACATAAGCAGCACATTATCTTAGGGACAGCTAGGATGGGAAATATGGTGAAACAATAACCTGTCAATCCTTTCCAAAGTCTCTTTCATTTTAGCAATGGCTGTATTAACAATGAAGTCCAAATACTGAAAAAATATAATAAATGATACATAATTATAGATAGATTGAATTTATTTGAGAGGTAAGACAATATGTCCAATATTCACACATAAAAAGAAACAAATATTTGGTTACATAAAATATAAATGTTCAATTACTTAAAAATATATGAGTAGGTGTATCATATTTAGACAAAAGTTCAGTAGATTTTAAAATACTAGTTCATTTCCAAAAGTATTGATAAATATTATGTAATTACACAAGCAAAGATTAATACACAAAAAATATAATTATGATATGAGGGGGGGAAAGCTAGTACAACCAGGTTCAACAGGCATTTAAAAATAGTTACTCCATTCATAAACAGCTCCACACCCGTTTAACTCATGACAAGTGTAATTTATCCTCCGGAAAAAATGTTGTGAGGAACTTCCATTCCTCGTTGTGAGCACCCATACTGTTTGTCAACAAGGTTAAGTTTTTCCAAAATCATGAAGAATACAGGCCTATCGAAATGCAGTTAGCTAGCTTAGGGTTTTCTGAGTACGCACATGTAAAGATGTTGCCTGTTGTGGAAAATTTTATGGTAAAACTGTACGACCCAGTCACTCTGGGTAACTTTAAAACGAGATGAAAAGTCTTGCCTGTCCAAATATAACATCCAAAACGTGAATCCTGGTCAATATCTTAACATTTGTACAGTAAGTTAAGGGAACTAATCTAATGAATGAGTACTAGCTTCTTATTGCTTGTAAGAATAAATATAATATAGAAAGCATAATATTCCAGATATTGAAACTTATTAAGTGACTCCTTATTGTGAGCTAGGGCTTTATATTTTATTTTCACAATAGTGATGTATACCCCCCCCCCCCCCACACACACACACCACTTTTGACACAGAATGTTTAAAATCTGAAGCATAAAAGATTTCAGAAATGTTATTGGCTATAACTTGAAGATTTGAACTATTGAGAGGCAGTATTAACTTGCTCTTATGCATGACAAACTGTCACATGTTGGTTAAATTTCTTCCAAGTACCGGTATTTCTGAAATCCATCTGTATAAGACATCGTTATTGAGCAGACACAAATACATTAATATTAATTACCTTTGACCTTGGAGGTACAGACCTAATGCTTCACACCAAATATCATAGCTCAAGGACTTACGGTTTCCGACAAGAGATTTTAAAAAAATCTTATAAGAGACCAGGGCTCCAGATAAATATTTGGGCAAGGGGTATTATAATTTTACCGCCTGCATTCTTCAGCATGGGGCATTTTACGCCTAAAGTTTTTTTTGGGGGGGGGGGGGGGCATTTCAATTTTTTAAAGGGTAATGACAATCATGGAACCACTCTATTTAGAGGGTATTCACTAATAAACACAAATTTTAAATGTACTTTGCTGTATTGTATTCTTCTATATATATATTTAATTTATGAACTTGTTTTGCATCCAGTGAAGAATGCACATGTAGCTTATATACAATACATTGCCTCATTCAATATGTTCCATTAAATCACTATAGTCTCAGATACTACTTTTAATTTGATAGTTACACATTTTAATCAAGTAAAACGGGTACCTGGGATTTAAAGTGCGTATCGGTACACTCTAGAAATATTTTTTATGCGTATTTCGGGAAAACTAATGCGTATTTACGCAAATATGTCCCTTATCTGGAGCCCTGAAGAGACTATATAATTACATGTATCAAGTTACACCCAGGGTACAGTAAATTTAGACCTCATGTTCATATGTAGAACAAACTTCGTAAAGTCCACAAGAAATTTGAAATATAATTCCACAATAGTTCCACATGACCTTACTTTAATCTATACATGTGTTACATTATCATAAAACTCAAGTGTGTTTTATTTGTAATTACTCAGTTGAATTTTGTACCAATAATTTTCATTTATAAATAAAGTTTATAAATTATATTATCACATAACCTGAGGTCCAGGAGTGCCGTAAACCTGTGCCGGAAATATCGTCAGGCACTGCCAAACCTTGCAATAAACATTCAAATTAGCCAAATCACTACATTTGCATATTTTATATTACTACGCTACTACGATATTTGTAAACATGGCCGACTTTCAATTCTTACAAGGCGATTTTGTCAACATTGATGGGCGAGGCAAAGATGTAGTTAATCGGAACATGTGTATAGAGGGTTTGGAAATTTTTACATTGTGTGACAGTGAATTTGAAATTGAAAGCACAAGGTTGCTACCATTCATTGAAACCCCCACTACACAGTAGACGAACCGATTCAACTATCAACACAATTCTACTCCAGTTCAGCCTGCGAGGAAAAGACTCCGTATTCTGGACTCTGACAGTAACTCCCAGTGATTCAACAAACCCAATTTACACCTTTTTAAACGGTCACAATACACGGTTTAAATAACTAAGAGAAATATTATGTGTATTTTAAATATTGACAATTGTGAACATTTCAGTACACATATTTCTATGACAAGGTCAGGGACGAATTGCGGATTTATGTTTAATGTTGTTTAATTTGTTTTATAAGTGATTTCAATATTCATGATATGAATAAAATGATGTTAGTGTAAATAAAATAACAATTTTATGTTTCTTATCTTGCATTTTATTGCAAACGATTAATAAAAACATGCACTACTTTTTTGTGGTGGCGCACAGTAGTGAACAGTCTACACTAGACGTCTTGTACATGGGTCATCATATAGTCTGTTTCGTTTTCTGTGATCGTTTTTACGCTATGTGATAAATAGAATCTTACATTCGTGCTCATTCCTTACCATTTTTATTAAACTCATTCAAGATCCTCTATTTCTGTAATTTACTGTCTATATTTGATTATTGACAACATAGTTTTATAAATAAGTATTCATTTGCAAGCATGATTATTTCTTCATTTACTTTGATTTGTTTACAAATTAGGAATTATATTTCAGTCCTTACCAAATTTAATACTTACAAATAAAATTTGAGGTTTAAAACAGCATACTTTATTATTTTTATATACCAAGACCAGAACAGCTTCACAACAAATTCATAAGCTCTAGGCACTATAGGTTATGATAGGATGATTTTTTCAATTTTCCTATATAAATCTTTGTTAAATAAGTTATCCAGCAAATTTTGACCCTATATAGCCATAATTTGGACAAACTTAATAGAGGTCCACTACACAATGCTACAAACCACACATCTATATATTATAAGCTCTAGGCCTAGTGGTTTCAGGCAAGAAGATTTTTTAAGATTTTCCTATTGGTTGCCATGGCAACCAGTTTTTGATGAAATGTAATTGTTTGAACAATTTTAGTAGAGCTTTATGCAAGGAACATTCCTGTAAAGCTTCATTGAAGTTGGCCAACTGCTTAAGAAGGAGATTTTGTTTAAAGCAATTGTTGACGAATGCACAGATTGACAGACAATGGAAGATGGACACAACACGACTTCATCCCCTCTTGACCACAGACGCTTGTTTAGAAAAAATTACCCCACCCACCACGTTCGCTCTTATGACTACCAATGTACATACATATATACATAGTATGTACATTGGTAGTCATAAGAGCGAACGTGGTGGGTGGGGTAATTTTTTCTAAACAAGCGTCTGTGCTCTTGACTATAATGCTAGGTTCCCACTATCACGATTCGCATTACAATTTAATTGAAATTAGGGTCTTAATCAAGGTCCAATCTTGTTGGTCCTTTCAAAGCTCATTAGATCTTCAAGTTGGTCAAATCAATTTTGTTATCAATGATTTTTTTAACGGTTCACTGTTCAAAAAATGTCTATGATTAACTAGATCAATTATTATCAATTGAGATTATCAACAGTGTTTTTTCTCTCTTCATTGGGAAGAGGCCATATCCTGCTGATTTTGAGAAGAATTATCACTAAAATTGCTGATATGGGAAATAAAATAGCTGGTGTAAGTTAGAGCTGCAATGATATGTCCGATGCATCGAAAACCCAGTTCTAAACCCGTCGATTAGATTTCAATTCGGAGACTGCATAATTCGATTTGATCTGCATTCTAAACACACTTGCTGACAAACGCGCATCTGTATCCGCATTTTAAACACATTGACTTTTGTTACGCGGCGAACGATTGGTCAATATCATCACAAAGCAATGCCGCTAAGCAACTACCATACAATGGCGACTCCGATTCTTAAAGACACACACAAAACATCAAAATCGAAGGTTTGGGAACATTTTGGTTTCCATGACAAGTTAAACGGGAAAGCAACTTGTAACACTTGTTTCGCGGATGTTTGTTATCCGAAATCTGGAAGTACAACCTACCTTATGCAACACATGAAATGAAAACACTATGTTCTTTTTGCTTATTGTAGTTTATTGTGCCAAAAAATGTTAAATGTTATAAATTTCATAATCAGCAGATAGTTTCTGTTATACTGTGTGTCATACATTGTCATTATTTTTTATATTGATAAATGTCAACAGAATTTTTGTTTATTGTAGAATTGTTCTGATAATATACTTCTAGTTAAGTTTTTTTATATTACATATTACATTGTAATTCATTGCAACGATACAAAAAAGCAATACCCTATATGTACAACTATATTCTAAAAGACAGTATTCACGTCTTGGTTCAAGTATCACACAAACACCTAAACACATGAATCAAATCGAAAATAATCGAATCGAGGTATTTAATATCGGAATCGAATCGAATCAGCTTCAAGTGAATTGTTGCAGCTCTATTGTAAGTTTGGATTTTTTGGAAAACAACAAAATATTGCTGGACACAACTGTTTTAACACGGGGGAATCCATGTACAAAATTTAGACCACGCTACTGAATAAATACCACTTGCTGATTGGCTACAACCATCATTCATTAATATTTTAACCAATCAGACGACAGGGATTATTTGCATCATTTTGCTGTCAACATATTCCCACGGCATTCAAAACAGTCGTGTGTCCAGCAATATTTTGTAATTTTCCGACGTTAATTGCTCAGTTGTGAGTGGAGTTCATCATATTTCGAAGAAAGACATTGCCTCTGACCAAAGTATGTGAAAAGTATCGCTGTCATTGTATTTAACTGGGAAAAATCTACCAATAATCGCCGTTTTTTATAAACTCTGAGGGGACCGCCGGATTGACATGTTTCAATTTTGGGGTTATTTGGTCGAACTTATAGCTGTTTTTGGACATATTTGACGGATTTTCATAAAATAAACGGTGTTTACTCTTAGTTAGAACCTTTCTGCCGGCAACCACGAACTTATAATATTGATTTGGTTGATTTTAATTCACTTACAGTCGATTGTTCAACACCATTGTTAAATCGCCTTTAGATACCTTTTCTATTAATTATTATAGATTCTATGAACATATATGAAAAAAAAAATACAAAAAAGTGTCTGTGATCACTGGTGAAGCTACGACCCTGCATGGATACCCAGAACACACAGAAATTTATGATTTGTTTGATCCTAAAATATGTGTATATCCCTTTCTTCAAAGGTAATGTGGAATTATAAATCAGATTAACCTTGATTGAAGCCTAATACAAGGACACAAATATCGCAAATTCGCGAAAACACATGACATTCACATAACATTGTAGCACTAACATACAACACAAATAAAACCAGTTAAGAATTACATTTCCTCGTTTAACTCATCACAGTTTATCAACAAGAATCAACACATATGAGGTAGTAGCCTACATGTAGTTCATAAACAGGAATAAACAGATTAATTAATTATAACTTTGCCATTTCTTGAGATATTTTCATCAAAAATCTGAATTATTGACACCCCTGTGTGTACCATAGACAATAGTACCCCAAATAAAAAAGTCAGCTCACATAAATTGACTAACACTGAGGCAGGATTAAAGAACGGTGAATTTTAAAGATCAAAGACTTGCTGCCGTCCGTGTCCCTCTGATATTTTTGTGTGATGTTGGCTAGCAGTTCAAAGATAACACGTGTTTATGACCTGTTTGACATTTTAGCTGTGATTCAGTGCTTTATGTCTAATAACAATAGATCAACAATAGTTTATATAAGGATTGTTGTGGATTTTATGTTTTACTAACATTAGGTAAGTGTGAAAAAAATACTTCAGAATCCATTTTGTTTGAGTCGTAGAAAACATGGGATTGAGCTCTACTGCCGTGTATAGGATGCATCCATTTTTTGGTCCCGATTTTGGAAGTAAAAAAGTGCGTTTACGGTAAATCAGACTATAGCTAGGATATCTCCTGAAGAAGACCAGAAATGTACACAATATTATGGTAGCCCCACTAATTCGGCTTTCCACTTGGCCGATTTTCGTTAACAAATTATTCCTCTCAGCTATACAAACATCTGCATATTTATGTGCGAAATTAAAATTATGTCAAAATTCTTCAATAACAGGTATAACTTACTTAAATCGATGGAAATATTAAAATTCTGTATTAAATGTCAAACTTTAAATATTAAACTTAAAATTTTATGTTGCATGAAAAAATTTTAAAGGTACAAACATACTTTAGCCACATCCAGTTCCACTAAGTATACAACTACCGTCGGACAGTTTAATTCTAAATCAGTCTTTATAATGAGTACCTAGAATTAACAGAAGTTGATTTAAGTTTAACTTACCAACGTTTCGTTGACATGCCAGCTTGTTTAAACTTGTACTTAAATTATTTGCATAGCAAATTTTCGAGAATAGGGGATGGTTACCATGACACCAGCATTTAACCGCCATTACACCAGTTTTGTTTTCAGTTGGGAAATAGCGGAAAGAAACAAAACATTAAATGCATCTTTCCGAATAGGTATGCTGGAATAATTTATACTCATTTGAGTACAGAAACATGTTTCATACCAACGGAATGGTTCACTTTGGACACAGATGTTGTAGTTATTGAGCCCAACGGGTTTTAATTGGGGATTTTCCGCACACAAATATGTAGATCTTTGTTAGACTGTGTGGGACAGGGCCAAGTCGAAAAAGTATCTCATCGTCACAAACATCTGATTAGTTAAACTAAATATTATGGCAGTTGATAAGTCAAATCATGGGATTATTTCTTGGCAAGGTCTAAGACTTCTTCTGTACAAATACCAACGATTCCACAAAACCTACTTGTCCCGAAATACATAAAAATCCCCAATCTCTACCCAGAGTTGTCGTTCCCTTCCAATCCACACATACCTCTGTCAACGTCTCAATGCCAAGAATCTTGGCAAACTACACTCAATCAATAAACATGCTTTTGTGTATATTTTAGGTTGCTCCGCTATAAGCTGTGCCATTAGGGATTATTTAACCTTGTAACTCTAAAACTAATTTAGCGGAATAATTGCGAAGTAAACAATTAAAAGCATGGATAATACAACGAAAAGGGATACAAGGCTTGGGTGTCAGTTTCCTAAAATTTAGTTTAAGTATGCGATTCTTTTCAGATAAACAAAACAACACAATCTATGTTAGTTTCTTTTTGAGGTGTTGACACCATTTTTAAATCATGCATCTGTCATTGTGAAGCCGGACTACTTTTTAGACGTTGACAGAGGTTAGTGTGAGCGTAGCGGGAACGACAACTCTGGGTAGAGATTGAAAAATCCCCCGCCACTAGCATTCAGAGTGTTTGTGTACACACCATAACTGGTGAGGCTACGACCCTGGGTACCCAAGACACACAGAAATTTATTGATCCTAAAATATTTGTATAACCCTTTCGTCACTGGTAATATGGAATTATAAATTAGAATAACCATCACTAAAGCCAAGTACAAGACACAATTAAATATCGCCAAATCGCGAAAACATATGACATTCACATAACTAACACTGTCAACACAACTAAAAACAGTCAACAATTGTATTTCATCGTTAAGTGCATTACCTTTTATCAACAATAATCAACACTTACGAGGTAGTAGTTCATAAACAGCAGAAAACTATACATCAACATGCGAAGAACTTCCCGTAGGTGATCATGATCTCTACAAGGGAGACAAATTGAATGACTGAAATCAAAGCGCTAAAAGCTCCCGAAACACAAGTCATTCACAACGTCTCTGTGAGTTTAGATCATCGGTTGTATCATAGGAGCTCGAAGTCAGGAATTGTTTTTTTCGGCAATTTTGCCCTTTTCACATGTAATATTACCCAAACTTTAATAACTCGGTCGTATTTTGTCCAAATATTAACTTTTGTAAATTACTTGAAAAACAAAGCAAGAAAATTAAAAATAAACCAATCAAAAGGTTGTCTCCAGTCAAAAAGTTTATCGCATAATATTTAGCAATGGACTTTATATTACGCTTTATATAATCATAGTGACTGGAACTTTTTTTTATGAAATCATATTTCTGCTGCCTATAGATTGCTTGCGGCAGAACTGCTTATAACTTTTCTCTTTTATTAACTTGAACATTATTTGCTAAGAATTATAATTTAGAATGAAATGTCTATTTTCCATTATAGGCTATACCGGCGTGTGAAGGTCCCCCCCATAGACCCTCTACTAGATCTACCCATGAATTCTTTTTCACTCTGAAACACTGTTTAATA
The DNA here is from genome assembly GCA_964023205.1 of Lutraria lutraria. Taxonomy (NCBI): domain Eukaryota; kingdom Metazoa; phylum Mollusca; class Bivalvia; order Venerida; family Mactridae; genus Lutraria; species Lutraria lutraria. The sequence goes on from OZ026833.1 coordinate 37,351,325, forward strand.
TTATGCATATAACATTTTTTATAACATCAAAATAAAGTTTTAAAAAACAGGAATGACAGTTACGTGTTCAAGTGGGATACTACAATCCCATCCCCGTAAGCAACTGCCTACTGTTTCATATAAAGAGACATGGTCAATAACTGGGCTCAATCCCCAGACCCTATATATCAGTGAGAGGTTACAGTCACAGGGGGGGGCGTAGTGGTTACAGTGATTTGAAATCAGCAACCTTTACCACTCGACCACGGGGGCAGCTACTACTGCCTAGAACGGGGGTTTATCCATTTGTCAAAATAAGAAAATGGGATTATAATTAGTCTCAAGTAGACAGGTAGATGTACTTTTAGTCAGCATAATGTTCAACATGAATTTGAAGTAAATACAATTATCCCTTGTAAGCCCAACAACAATTTTGATATACAAAAATCTCCCAATTTTGAAACTGTTAACGGTTACCCATGAAAGTCAGATCGGGATTCGAACCCAAATCTCCCCATAGCCAATTACTGGCCTGAGTTGCTTTATCCAATTAAGCTATCTGACCATATCATTATAGGTAACTGCAATTCGTTTGTTTTTAAATAAACCATGATTATTACAGATTCACTCTACATAAGGTGTGTCAAAAATAAATTTTGGTTTATGTAAGTGCAATTTTACTTCCAAAATCCGGACAGTGCAGAAAGTGTCATCCTAATTAGTCCTGCGATTATAAACTCTAAGGCAAAATTTTGACATGTGTTAGAATCACAATATGTCAACTTGCATTTATAAAATGAACCACATAAATTACAAAGATATATTCCTAAATATTTATCTCGAGAGGTACCCCTCAGGGTGCGATTCTCTCCCCTCTTCTTTTTAATTTACTGATAAATAATCTTCCTGTATCCATCCCAAAATCTGACATGACATTAAGTCAATTTGCAGATGATTCAAGCACATGTATAACAGGCAAAAATCTCAAGAATATGGCCACTAAGGCACAAAAAGGGCTAGACATAATTTTGGAATGGGCTCAAAACTGGGGTTTCAAAATATCAAAAGAAAAAAACTGTTGGTATCCTGTTTGGGCCCCATCTGCAGCATAAATTAGATATACACCTTGGTGGTACACAAATTAAATTTGAAAAAAAAATGACAAAATTCCTAGGCATGATTTTAGATAAAAAAACTTACTTTTAAACTTCATATTGAATACTTAATTAAACAGTGTACCACTAATCTTAACATGATGAAAATGCTTAAACATTCTGACTTTGGAGAAAATAAAAAAAGCTTATTGCTCCTATATATTTCTCTTATTAGATAAAAAATTGACTATGGTGCTGAAATTTATGCTGCAGCTGCTCCAACTTTATTAAATAAACTGAACGAGATTCAATATAAAGCCCTAAGGATTGCCCTGGGGGGCCCTGAGCTCCACCCCTACTCACAAACTGGAAGCGGAGGCTGGTGTACTTCCCTTGGTTATCAGACGCAAGGCCCATACTGTCAAATACTGGGCCAGAGCTCAATCAAGCGTAAATAACCCCGTGAACTCCATCTTTGGGACTGGACACTTCACCAAGATTATGTATAAAAATAATGCCCCCCCCCCCCCCATTTGGGGCCTCAACCCAAAATTTGGTGAAGGAGTTCGGTCTCAAGGACATAAAAAAAAAATTTAAAAAATACAGGTAGCAGACTTCAGGTCAGAAATTGAACATCCATGGCTTATGCCCTCGCCTCATGTTGACCTCACCCTATCTAACCTTAATCTGAAAAATCAACTTCCTCATTTAGGTAATATTCAAGTTAAACTATACTCAGAAGAGAATTATAATAATCAATTAGTATTTACACGGATGGTCCAAAATGTCCCCAACAGGAAAAGTATCAGCAGCATTCTACATTCCCTCAATAAACTTAATTCTCATCTGTTGATAGGCTTTTGGACAATGTGTCAATCTATTCAGCAGAAATGATAGCATTAATTAATTCAATGAGCTGGGTAATTCTAAATAAACCAAAAACACGGTTATATATTCGGATTTTCTTTCGGCGCTGCAGTCAATTAAAAATTTTCATAGTAAATCCAAACCGGACCCTTTAGAACAAATCATTATCCTAAATTATTCCATCCAACAAGCCGGTCTGGATATTACACTAGTCTGGTGCCCAGCTCATATAGGTGTTGGGGATAATGAGGCGGCTGATAGGGCTGCAAAATCTGGCCTGGATCATGTGACTGTTGATACAAAAGTTAAACTCTCACCCACTGAAATAAGTTCATTGGTCAGGTCACAGTCTGTAAAGCGCTGGAAAGATCATTATTCCAGTGTGATGGCAGGTAGCTGTGATTCTGTCCAATATTCAGTGGGGCTCAGATGGCCTGAGGTTTATTCTTCAAACCAAAAGCTAGACAAATGTATAAGCTGTCTGAGACTGGGTACAAATTTGTTGTCTGGAGCCCAAGGAAAATATGTCCTGGGACTGGACCCCATTTGTGCCCGGTGCAGAGTATTGAACTCTGCAACCAGTCACTTTCTGCTACACTGTGGGGTTCACTACACTCCCAGACTTGAGTTAAAGGCTGCCCTTGTAAATTCAGGCTTGATTTTCAACCTGGAAAATATTCTGTTTCCTAAAAGGGCAGTCCAACACTCAGTCTTTAATGCCTTAAAAACGTTTATAAGATCCTGTCATGTGACAGATAAAATCAAAGGCCCCAGGTCCAGTCTTGTGTGCTAATGTAGCCAGGCTGCTGAGATATCTGAAAAGTTGTAATAACAGTTATTTAAATTTTATTACATAAACACATACAATATTATGTTGTACTGTTAATTAAATTACATCAAAGGAAGGTCTAACTTAATAATAAAACCTTGTTTTAATTTAAATTTTATATAATATTTTATATCAAATGTTAAGTATATTGTTATACTTTAATCACTCATTTTAAACAAAATCTTCCAACTAGAAATAATATCATCAGTGGAAGTTATGTAATAAAAGATAATTTTATATCAATTTTACCATAGTTTCTACAAGAAACAATAAAATAAATAATATATTATCATGTAATATGATTATCAGTTTCATATCTGATAAAACTCCCCCCAAGTCAATATTCAGTAATCTATCAGCAGACCTGGCTACATAAAACCTTCATTAGTGTTTAGTTAAAAAGAAAGTAACCATAAATTCTACTATCACATTGATTTTAGAAATAGAATGTAAGATATTATAATTAATTGATCATTTATGATATATAATAATTACATTTAACTATTATCAATTAATATTAATTTTTAAGTTAAGCTCCTTATTAGAATAAGGAGAGTTCTTACATTTTACAGTTAAACTGCTTAGTTGTTTTATTATCTCATTTTTTATTGAATTATTCCTTTTATAAAGGAAATTACCTATCCTATTGTCAATTACAAATGTAGGAACATTATCATATAATTATTTAATTAAGTGATTTAATATCTCCTTTCCTTTATATGTTAATATATTAAAATTATGAAGAATTAAATATAGTCTTCATGACATAATCCAACATAGTAGTTGAAATTAAGTTATGAATTTAATCATAATGAAAAATGTATTTTTTTTTATATAAACTTGTGATGGCACACTATAGTATGGACTGGAAAAGGGAGTGAACTCTGGCCCACCCATTACAGGAGTACTGAACCCCAGCTATAACAACCCAGTCAAATCAAACTTGTTATTAGGGTCTGGGTGTGACCAGATGACTCAATTAGCAGACAACATATAGATCTGAGTCCAAATTGAGCCCTGGGCCACACTCTGGACCCTCTTATTCAACTACAGCCCCTATTATATATCTAGTAAAACTGATGTGATGTGAGTCAAAGTGGTAAATCACTCTCACTCCATCAGAACATCTTAAACTCCCTTAAAAAACTTCAACCCAGTAAATCCAAATAATAATTCATATAAAAACAATGCAGGCCATATTAAAGTGAGATCCATGTTCTATACATGTAGATCCACTGTGACAAGGTATGCATTGTAAATACTGTCTAATATACATCATTGTATACCTGCAATATTAAATAGCTGGGGCGGATTAATTTAATGTTGCCTTTCCCTGGTCCTAAAACAACATCACCGATCAGGGACAAGATGATTATTGTATATTATGTATTTTAAATGAAATCATCCCTCTGTGTAGAATGACTTTTTACTTGTACAAAGTGTAATATACTACTATACAGTATGCACATATTTTTATTTAATACAATATCCTTTCTTTTAAAAATAATTATTTTTATGGCCCTACTAAGTAAGCCGTCTATTGTTTTTCACGTTAGGCACTAGTATGATTTTTCTTTTAACGATATATTATTTTTAACATTGTTTTAAATACTACACAGAGGGTGATTATGTTATTTTATGACTACCAGTCCTGTATATCTCATATCTTATAATTAACATGAATATAAATAATAAACATTTTAGGTCCTGGGGGTTATTTTTCAATAATAAACCATCATACTCTCCGGTATGTTCTAAAAACTTCATCAAACATATACAAATGCGGCTGGCCGCAAAAAGTGAGTCTGATCTAATGATGAAGCATATACGCTACATCAGAGTCACTCAAGAGTTTGCATCCCCTTATAATGTGTTGAGAATGCAAACCACATATCGGAGAGTACTAAATTAACTATGGGTAAAAAATTTTTATGCATTTCTGTTACATAATTCATCCTAAACATATGAATATCAGGCTGGTAGTAAATGTTTTCCTAACCCCAATACATGTACTTAGAAATGAAAAATAAAAAAGCTCTTAAGCAAAATTATCTTTAAACTCCCATTCTATTATAAATAGTCTGTTATTAAGGTCCGACATGATTTAATATAGAATTGATTAAGATTAGCTATACGTCATTATAAACATAGCTATACTATTTATAAAATCGTAATATCATGATAGAAGAACTACATAGAGATATATAAATACAGTTAGAAACTAAATTAGTTAAAAATGTTCTCAAAATAGTAAATCTCATACTGAAAATAGTTCTTCTTTAATATCTCACTGAAATTAGTTTAAATATAGACACACACACAAACTTTCACTTAAAATAGCCTAAATATGTATTGTTATATTTTTTTATGTATTGATAAAGGTGGTGAAAAGAAAGTAATAACAACCATTGGGCGAACTTGTATGGAATGAGGAACAACAATAACGGGTTTTGAATTGAATAAAGGGCATTTATTGTTAAATGCCATAAAACAAAAACAAAACAAAATGTTAAATAAAATTTACACAAGGTTGATCCAAAATGACATAACTGGGCGGCAGAAAAACCGCCTTATATTTTTATATAGTAAATTTTTAATTACAGTTTTTTATAAAATAGGCTATTCGATCATAAAGATCGTGAAATTGTTAAAATAGTGAAAGCTCGCACATATGGAAATATCCCGGTTGCGAGGATAAACAAACCAAATTTATTTATTTATGATAAATAATATACTTACACTCATTAACAATTTTGATTGGTTCGTTATTGTAAGCAAAATTGTATTCAATTGGTGTACATTCGAGAAAATATTAAATTTTGATAGTAATAAATATTATAAATGTTTATTTTTGTACTACATATAGAGTACCTCGTGAACTGTAGAACCATATGACCAGATTCATGAAACATCAACGGCTTGTATTTTTGTTGGGTAGATGATCACTTTAGTTTCGGGATCAGTTAAGTCAAAATAACAAATTCGTTTGATCTGAAACTTTGCACACCCTGATAAAAAAATGTTACATAGGCCACATTCTAGTATTGAATTGCCGGATGCGATTTTGCGCCGTACAAACATTTAACTTGTTATTGTATTAAATGGGGTTTAGAAGTCAATACTGCGAAAACTAACGTTGTTGTTCTTTTTGGAAGGAGAGATCTCATAAACAATAATAAAGTTTTCTATCATAACAACGAATCGTCAGAAATTGTTGATATTTTAATTATTTAGTTATATACAGTATATAGTTTTATGTGGATGTAAATTATACAGGGAATTTCGAACTAATTATCAAAAGTCTATATGCGCAAAGCCTTAAAGGCAATGTACGTCTTGTTAAACAATATTAAACCATAAAACATCCTATATTTCATTACAACTTTTTGATGCATTCGTTGGCTCAACTGTCCTATATGGGGAATAACAAAATCTACTGAACTAGAACGCATGCACTTTCAATTTTGCATGACATATTAGGAGTAAAATAATATAATTGTTTGCATGTATATATTGTGACTATGTACTATTTGTACTTGTCCAAATATATTTATTGGGTATTAAAGTTCGTCCTAGCGTTTATTTGCACGTGCGTTCCGTGCTTCTTATGTGTATAATAGGGAGGATAGATTGTGTAAAGTTCGTTCGAGGTTTTGCTTGAGCAGTACATGTCTACATTCGCATTATGCATGATACATAAGTAACCGAGAGTTACTATATTACTAAACTTAACGTAATGATTATGTCCTGTACCAAATTTGTTTTTGACAGATTACACCTAAAGTTCCAGACCTCGAAACTTTCGAACGAGAAATACAGTCGATTTTAATGTGTCTTGAACTTGATAGAACTTGATGGAGAAGATCTTCAACGGAAAATCTGAATTTTGAGTTATGTTGTAATGAAATGTAGAATCTACGCAATACCAATGTCTAAAGAATCAAGTTTTTTTTAGTTTGTTGTTCTTTATTTCCATAAGATGGATAACTTTAAGTAGTCGGTAAATAATATATTTTTGGTTGACCAAAGTGAATTAGAAAATAAATAAAGATATGATCTGCTCGTAAATAGCAATGAACTTAAACAAGAAACCACAAGAAATAGGCTTAAAACATTGATCCTGTTTGGGGTTCAAATCTACCAAGCCAGACAGTGAACATATACACTACTACATATTTATGTACATATATTTTAAGAGTATGTACTACACATGCATACTAACACATTTCTTTACTCAGCTGTCATAGGAAATAAATCTGTATGTCATGCAACTATATGATGTGAATACCTGAAATACCCAGATATATAAATATTAAAGGCTTTCCCGTATGAAAGCAGCTGAAGAAGTCTATCTATATCTATATATCTCTGAATACTGCCAACCCCTCTTCTGAGTGTTATAGGCAGGATATATAGCTAGTATATACTTGAAATCTGTATTGGAAATAAAATGAGAATAGACATTATATATACTCATACATGATGTGTATCAAGCAAAATATACAGATCTTATTCTGTGAAATAATACAAAACAGAATTTAAATAGTGAATACATGCAATGTCAATACATTTTGCACGACTTGACTTCTCTTCTGCTAGTCCTCACTCAATGGCTTGAATGTTGAGGAATTAATAAAATTAACTACTGCTGATAACGAGCTTTCGTAACTGAAATGTTTTGTATTGTTTTTAGAAATACGTGTATATATACATCATATTGTGTTAACTCATTTATTACACTATATGACACACTACCTTAGATTCACAGATTAATTTATATGTGAGTATTTCTTCACAATGCTGTACAAATATGAACAAAACCCAAACAGAAGGGTAAAAATGTATAACAGATTATATCAGAAACATATAAGAAATCTTTTCTGCCTATTCTAAGAAGTAGTTATACACCAATCATCAGTGGCGGATCCAGGTTAGGGAGTTGGGATGATATTTATGAAAGTGAGTAGCGGAGGGGGGACCATATATATTTTATTTATATCTATTGTCGGAAACTTTTAGGAGGATGCGCGGAGTTTGTTCAAATTTCTTTAAATAATGAAAATAAGACTATTATAAACAGTCCTAATTAATGATTTCAAAAGATGGGAATGAATCTTGAACAACAACCATATCATGAATGTATGTTAGTTACATATGATTTTCCCAATATCCTTCATGCGTAATACTCCACGTGTAATGTTCAGTGTTATAATGGTTTCTTATAAACGTCTAAAACTTCCACCATCTAAGACAACTATAAATGACATTCATTCATCTATGAATATTATTCATGTCGCGTATTAATGATATTTTGGAATTTTCAATTAATATAAAGGTGAACAATATTTCATTTGAAAAGATTTGGCTGCAGAATTTTTATAGCTGTGTTAAAAACATGAATGTGAACAATATCATAAGCTGATATGATGAGAATGTCTCGTTAACTACAAGTGCTACGCATGTTTTATGCAAAGTACAATGCATATGGCATTTAAAATTATTCTAATTTTGAAGTAAACTTTGTTAATCAATAGCCTATGTATCGAACGATATGTGTATACCTTTGTTTACATGATACATGTATTTGGTTGAAAATTCATATATATGTCGGAATGAAGAAATTATAAACGCAACACTATATGTTAGTGAATGTCACATAGAATATGTTTTGTTCCATAATGTGTAATGATTGCATAAAAAATATCAGAATGATCAACATATATAATGAAAATGAGTGCTATTAATTTGGGGGTTCTTATGTACCTGTTCCGTAGACAGTTGATAGTTTGTTTACAAAATTGTGTATTGGTTTGAATAAGTATTTAACTTTCACAAACCGCGTCTATTGCATTTAGTGTTTTGAAAATGATTTCAAGCAAAAATAAATACAATTTCTATCATTTGATTATAGAGAATTTAATGCTATAAAAAGGTTTTACTTCTTTATAATGTATGTATCTATAAATCTTAAAGGCCTATTAGCTTTTTGAATTTAGTAATATAGAACAATTGATAAAATGATTGTAAATATAAGAAATATATTCTGTATGCTCTAAAACAATGTCTACACTGTAATGCCTTTTGAGCCAAATCTCGTAAAAATGTTGTCAAAAAAAAAAATACTCATTAAACTGTGCTATATTTCTTAATGTACTTCGTGCTTAATAATGAAACTTTTGGAATGTTTATAATGAAAGTAAAAGTCTATTTCACTGACAAGACATCATTCTAGGTAAAATAAGACCTACATTAATTTTAACATACAAAAAGCTAATGGGGCTTTAAGTGTTGGAATTAACTTTTTTATATTATGTAGTGCGCAATGATTCATTTCATTGAATTGATTTGAGTGCATCAGTGTTAAAAATTTCCATGAACAAAATGAATTTATGTCGCGGGATAGTTGTCGCATTTCACGCGTAAATTATGAATTCTTTATAAAAGCTAAATTTTGTTATAACAGAGCTAAAATTAAGAAATTAATGTATTCCAAAAACAGTATATTACCCAAATCCGCTAATTAATTATGATACTATATATGTACGAAATAATAAATGCAAGTCGCACGACTCGTGCATTTTTGTACATACAAGATATAGAAATGCATTCTAAATTTTGGAATAAAACTTTATTCCCCAATAGTCTATGTATCGACCGAAATGTGTATTGGTACGCTTTTGACCTCCTTTGGGTGAACAGAATCTGCACAATTGTAAATATCTAAGACTAAAATGAATTGTATTTATGATATGGGTTTGCTGACGTATTTCACGGCGGTCATTATTTTAATTGCTCGATTTTATCTTCATATCAAACATTAATATGCATATATATTGAAATGACCTAACACACGGCCAAAGTTTCAATGTGTTGAGCATCGAGTATTTATTTTTCATACGAAACGAGATTGATGTGTACACAACGTACGCATTTTGGGTACGTTCCTTAACAAAAAATATGAATTGATTAGATATTCAAGTGATTATTATGCAAGTATCGAATAATGAAATTGACCCAGCAATACGGCCAAAGTTTGTATTGAACGACTTGTGTAGCTGCTTATTTACATGCTTTGGTCGAAAATATCACGCCACGTTGTATACATCATAGTAAAACATGAATTTATATCACGGAGAAATCACAATTTCTTTTTAAACGCAAACTTTGATGTCTAACAGATCTCTTACAAAACAAATTGTTGATATAGCGGATATGTGTATTGAATTGAATACATTTGTTTTCTTGAAAAACTATCATAATGGTCAATATCTATGACAAAAATGACTGGTATCCAAGGTCTGGAGAATAATTTGTAAACAACAAGCGCGCTTTGCATATTTTAAGGTCTCTTTTATTGATTATCTAGACATCTTAAATGATGAAATTAACATATATTTGGCATAAATCGCGCAAGTTTATTTGAATTGATAAGGTTGCACCAATGTTAAAATATCTAAGAACAAAATGATTCACGTTCGCGGGTTTCTTGGCGTATTTCATGGATAAATTACTGTGTATTTTGTAAACGAAACTTGATTTTAACAGCACGGAATGAAGACATTAAATTATAATGTCTTACCCAAAATGTTGATATCGAATTTGTGTATTGACTAAGTAATGAACTGAATTTATGTCGCGGGTTGTTGGCATATTTCACAGATAAATTATTACATTTTAAATGCAAAATTTGATTTCTAACAGATCTACAATAAAGGAATAAAAGTCTCTTGCAATAAGTTAAAAATAAACTATCATTATCTATGATGAAGATGGTTGGTATATATCCAATTAGCGCATATTGTGTCCTTTTCTTTTTTCATCCTCAATAGTTTTACTAAATGATGAATAAATGTTTTAAACAAGAAGCCGTTGCGCATATTTTAGATTTTTTCTATTGTTATGTTATATTTGGCTCATATGATTTTGTGCAAAAATGACCAGATGTATGAATATTTTAACGGATCTTAATCAAGTAAACATACCTGAGTTTATTTAAATTATAAAACATTGGCGTAATTGATATAACGATTCCGTGTGTATTTCGTTTTTTTCTTTGTTAATTAACTATGAATATTAATCAACTCATTTGAACGGGCCATTATGTTGATAACCCGTGCGCATTTAATTTTATTTGACTCATTGTGTTTGATTATTAATTATGCGTACTAGATAGTTATAACTTATTTGAATGGATCATTATGTAAACAACGCGCGCGCATTTCAGATTTCATAAGATTTTATGCGAAAATGACTAGATATATTTAGATTTGAACGGAACTTGATAAAGTAAACATAAACCAGCGTGTATTTCAATTGCGCAAGATTGGCCGAATTTATATAACAACCCCGTGTGTATTTCATTTGTGTTTAATTATTAATTATGAATAATGATGTGATTTGAACGGAACATCAAGTACAGAACCTGTACGCAATTGGATTTTATTTTACTCGTATGCTTTTATGCAAGAAATTAATATTAATATTTAAACGGAACTTAATGTAAATAAACCAGCGGCGTATTTCAATTAATTGTAGGATTGTTTTTTACTATTAATTTAGAATATTTATTAACTTATTTGAGCGGAACATTTTGTATACAACACGTGGAAGCGGGACTGTTGGCATACTTCAGGAATAAATTAAGATTTCTTTCTAAATGCAAGCTTTGATTTCCTATAACTTGAAATGAAGAAATTAATGTCTAACAAAACACATAAATAATGTGCCCTCTATGTGTATTAGTTGTTGTGTATTGGCTAGAGTAAGAATTGAATATTTATCAAACGTGTATTTCGCATTTGACAGTTTCAAAATGGTTTGAAGTAATTAGTTTGCATTAAAATCGTCCAAAATGGTCAATACTTAGATTGGAAATCAATTTTAGTACGGTCGCGGGATTTGTTTATATTAATCAATGCGAATAATTTGACCACACGCCCTAATTAATTAATTATATGATGGGGATGAATAACACACTCGTACATGCATGCTGATCAGTTCACGGGTTTTGTTTCACTTTTCCAAGGACATTTTCTTGATGATTTGGTTGAAAAATTCATATATATGTCGGAATGAAAAAATCAACATAATACTATGATAGTGAATATCACCGTGAATCTGTGTGCATTCCATTATGTGTATTGGTTGAATGAATAAAATATCAAGATGATCAAAACATAAGATGAAAATATGTCGTACATATTTTTATGTTCCTATGCACCTGTTCCTTAGATATTAATATTATATATTAAACTTTAATATAATTAAATTATCAAGTTGAAATGAACTTGATTGATGTAACTGACCTCGCACACGGCCAAAGTATTAATATATGTGGTTTTTTTTTTAAAAAAACTATCAAAATGATCATTATCTATGACGAAAATGCTTGGTATCCAATTCGCGGATATTGGATCCGTTTTTCATACCCAAGATTTTTAACTAAATAATGAGAAAAATATTTAGACCACAAGCCGTTACTCATATTTTAGAATTTTCAATTGATATGTATACCTTGCACAATCATTCATTTAAAAAGATTTGGCTTCAAAAATGTTTACCACTGTGTTGAAAACATGAATGGGAACAATATTATGAGCTGATGTGATGAGAATATCTTATAAACTACTATAGCGCTACGCACATTTTATGCGAAGTATATAGCATTAAAAATTATTATAATTTTGAAGAAAACGTTGTTCATCAATAGACTGCGTATCGAACGAAATGCGTATTCCTTTGTTTACATGATTCAGTTGAAAATTTCATATATATGTGGAATTAAGAAATTAACGTAATACTGTGTTAGTGAATATTCCATTATGTATATTGGTTGTATGAACAAAATATCAAAATGACAATACATTTGTATATATTATAAAATCATTAAAATGTGTGGGACTTATTTTGCGGTTCTTATGTACCTGTTCCAAAGACAATATGTTGACCAAATGCGCTAATTAATGAGTTTATGGGTAAATAGCGTGCGATATTTATATTTAACGCAAAATATTAATATATAGATTCAAATGAGTATTATGCATGTAGCGAATGATGAAACTGACCTAGCACACGGCCAAAGCATTAATGTGTCGGGTTTCGTGTATTCAATTTCATACGAAATTAAAATAATGTGTAAAAAACGTATGTGCTACGTTTGTTTCACGCAAAATATGAACTTATTAGATTCAAATAATATTATACATTAAGGAAATAATATATACAAATCGCGCGCCTCGTGCTTTTTTGTACATAAAAGATATCATAGAAATGCATTCTTAATTTTGGAATCAACAATTTTCCTAAAATGATTACTTGTATTTCAATTGTGTAAGAATCCCGCGAGTATTCCATTTGTGTGTGTTTGATGATTGATTATGAATATCAATAACTTATTTGAACTGAAATTAAAGTAAACAAACCCTGTGTGTCAAACTATATAATTCCAATTGTGTTTGATTATGAATTATGAATATTAATTAACTTATTTGCACGGAACATAATGTAAACAGCCTTGCACATTTCAGTTTTATTTGATTCACATGATTTAATGCCAAAAACAACAATATTTGTACGGAACTAAATGTAAACATTAAACCAGCATGTGTTTAAAATTGTGTAATATTGACATAATCTATATAAGAATCCCGTGTGCACTTCAATTGTGTTTGATTATCAATTATGAATATGAATTTACTTATATGAACGGATCATTAAGCGTACAACTCGTGCGCATTTCAGTTTTATTACATTTATATAATTTAGTGCAAAGTTGACCATACATATATGAATATTTGAAAGGAAATTATATATTAAACACACCAGCGTGTATTTCAATTGTGTAAGAATCCCGCGTGTAATTCATTTATCTTTTGTTATTAATTATGGCTATCAGTTAAATTATCAAGTTGAACTGAACTTAGCGAATAATGTAACTAATGTAACTAACCTAGCACACGGCCAAATTATTAATATGCTGGACTTCGTGTATTCATTTTCATACGAAATGAGAATAATATGTAAACAACGTATGCGCTACGTTTGTCATACGCAAATTATGAACTTATTAGACTCAAATGGTATAATACATTTTGGAAAGAATAAATGCAAGTCGTTCGTCTCTTGTTTTATTGTATATACAAGCTATCATTGAAATGAACTCTATATTTTGAAATAAACTATCTTCCCCAATATAGTCTATGTATCGAGCGAAATGTATGTTGGTTTGTTTTTATTCTTTGGGTGAAAAGAATCTGCAGGATTGTAAATGTCTATAATTAAAAATCAATTGTATTTATATTATGGATTTGTTCACGTATTTCACAAACAATTGATTGATTTTTATCTTCACATGTCCAAAATTAATATTCATATTATATTGAAATGACCGAAACATAGTTTTAATGTGATGAGCTTCGAGTATTTATTTTCATACGAAATGTGAAAACAACATACTCATTACGATCCTTTACTAAAATTATGAACGTATTGGATTCTAGTGATTATTATGTATGTAGCGAATAATGAAATTGACTTAACATACGGCAAAAGAATGTGTATTGAACGATATGTTTAGCTGCTTATTTATATGCTTTGTTCGAAAATAACACGCTAAACTGTATATATTGAAGAGCCACATGAATTAATGTCACGGAGAAATCACTTTTTTGTAACATTTAAAGTTTAGCAGATCCAAAATGAAGAAATTAACGTCTTACGCGACATGTTTATATAACGGAAACTATGTATTGAATAGTGTGCATTCGTTTTCTTGAGAAAAAAATATCAAAATGGTCAATATCTATGACAAAAATGCTGGGTATCCTAGGTCCGGAGAATGATTTGTAAACAACAAGCGTTCTTTGCATACTTTTAAAGCATCTTTTACTGATTTATAATCTAGACATCTTAAATGATGAAGTTAACCTATATTTGATATATATCGTGCGTAATAGTTTATTTCAATTAATTCGGTTGTATGAAAGGTAAAATATCTAAGAACAAAATTAATTTATGTTCGCGGGTTTCTTGGCGTATTTCACGGATAAATTGCTATGTATTTTTTAAAACAAAATTTGGTTTCAACATCACGGAATGAAGACATTAAGGCTTTACTCAAAATGTTGATATCACAGATTCTTTGTGTATTGACGAAGAATTGAACAGAATACTATGTTGCGAGGTTGTTTGGCATATTTCACGGATAAACTATGACTTTTTTTAAAGACAAACTTTGATTTAAAACAGATCTAAAATAAAGAAATTAAAGTCCATTACAAGTTAACATAAACAGCACTGCGTACTGAATAGTGTGCATTTGTTTTCTTGAAAAAAAAAAAACAACAACTAATTAATTAATTTTGATATAATTATATCTTGCGCAATGATTTATTTCAATGGATTAGGTTGAATCAATATCAAAATTATCTAAGAACAAACATAATTTATGTCGCGCGAACTTTTGCGTATTAAACGGATGAATTATTACTTCCTTTTTAAATGCAAAAAAATATTTATGGCAGATCTAAAATAAAGAAATTAACGTCTTTTACAACAAGTTAACACTGTGTATTGAAAAGTGTGCATTTGTTTTCTTGAAAACCTATCAAAATGGTCATTATCTATGACGAAAATGCTTGGTTTCCGATTCGCGGATATTGCGTCCGTTTTTCATACCCACGTTTTTTAATTAAATAATGAGAAAAATATTTAGACCACAACCCGTTACTTATTTTTTTCGCATTTTCAATTGATATATACCGTGCACAATAATTCATTTAAAAAGATTTGGCTGCAAAATGTTTAAAACTGTGTTGAAAACATGAATGGGAACAATTTTATGAGCTGATGTGATGAGAATGTCTTATAAAATACTAGCGCTACGCATATTTTATGCAAAGTATATAGCATTTAAAAATGAAGTAAACGTTGTTCATCAATAGACTGTGTATCGAACGATATGTTTGTTTACATGATTCGGGTTGAAAAATTCATATATATGTGGAATGAAGAAATTAACGCAATACTATGTTAGTGAATATCACCCTGAATCTGGATGTATACTCCATCATGTATAATCATGGTTGCATGAAGAAAATATCAAAATAACAATATAATTTATAAAATGTGTGGTTCTTATTTTGCGGCTCTTATGTATCTGTTCCAAAGACAGTATATGACCAAATGCGCTAATTAATGAGTTTATGGGTAAATAACGTGTGATATTTATATTTGACGCAAAATATTAACCTATAGATTCATATGAGTATTATGCATGTAGCGAATAATGAAACTGACCTAGCACACGGCAAAAATATTAATGTGTTGGGTTTCGTTTTTTCATTTTCATACGAAATAAGAATAATGTGTAAACAACGTATGTGCTACGTTTGGTTTCACGCAAATTATGAACTTATTGTAAGATTCAACTGATATTATACATTTAGGAAATAATAACTACAAGTCGCGCGCCTCGTGTATTTTTTGTATATGCAAGATGTCACGGAAATTCATTTTAAATTTTGAAATAAACAATCTTCCTAGAATAATTGATTTGTATTTCAATTGTGTAAGAATCCCGCGAGTATTCCATTTGTGTTTGATAATTAATTATGAATTTTGATATCTTGTTTGAACTGAAATTAAAGTAAATGAATAAGCGTGTATTTCAATTAATTGAGATTGGCATGCTTCATATATTAAGAATTCCGCGTGTAATTTATTTGTATTTATTAATAATGAATATCAATTAATTCATTTTAACGGAACACTATTATATATACAACTCGTGTGCATTTTAGTTTTACATTATGCATATAATGATTTAATGCAAAAATAACCATATACATTAATATTTGAACGGAACGTAAAGTAAACAAACCCTGCGTGTATTTCAATTGTGTAAGATTGGCATAGTCTATAAAAGAATCCCGTGTATACTTCAATTGTGTTTGATTATTAATCATGCATATGTATTGAACACCAAACATCTTGAAGTTTATGTCTGATAATTTGTTAAAATTAAGTTTTAAATGTTGGACCTGGTACATTTCAACCATCTTAATTTTATTGTATGCGTTTGATTATCTAAACCGACATATGTTGTCAATAACTTTGAAAATATATTTAATGTTGATTAAAAAAAGAAAGTAACCTGTTGCAGGTCTTCAGTGCTTTTAAGGTTCTCAATTACACATTTAAAATTATTTCTTAGCATCTTTATATTTTGTGTTTTGGTGAAAGGTAATTTTTTTTTTATTTCATGGACACTTTTTGATTCCAGACATCATTTAACATGGCTTTATTCTATGGAAATAAATTGAAAACTATGTACTAACTTTATTCCGTTAAAATTGTTTAGAAACAAACTTTCACATATCTCTTTATTTTTATTCCGGGAACGTGGTTATGTTCATTAACACCCTAGATAACTAACTCATTTTATTTACCCGACGCGCACGTTTGTCGATTCTGGAAAATGATTTGGATTATAACCATCCTGATATTTTGATGAGTTTCTTAATAATAATTTGATTAGAAAATGTTTTAACTTATAGAAACGTATTTATTAACGAAAAATAATAATTTGTTCTATTTTCAAAAAAATAAGAAAAATAATTTCTTCCTAATCCTAAAAAAATAGTGCGTGTGAAGTTAAATTATGTGAAGGTACCTATCATTGTGACAGTTAAGTGCTGTGTACAAGAAATTCCACTTACTTCATAAAATAAATCCTAAAATTCCAATATATATTCCATAATTCCTATTTCCTAATCACAAATATATAACGCACTTATCACAAACACTATGCTCATTTCACCGAGCATATTATACACTATGCATATTTCATGAGCACAATTAATTTGCACATTTCACTGAGCATAAACACAATGCACATTTCACTATGCACAAACACTTCGCAATATGCACAATTACAAGCACATTTTCTAAAACAGCTCGTTCCACTAGAAAATGCATGGAAACACAGAAGAGTACAAAGCCTCAATTCATCTTAGATATCATGATGTGGTGCTTTGTCCTGAAATTCAATTATGGTAAATCAGCTATCAATGGAATGAAATACAAATCACATGTAATAAAGTACAACTCACAAATAACATAGTTCTGGTATTTAAAAATCACGCACACTAAGTACTAGCAAGAAAGTACCTAATATGAATGATTAAGACGAAAATTATCTTTGAGAAATAAATGGAAATAATATGATATTTTTATCAAAAACATATACAACATGTACACGTTGGGGGTAGACCAATTGGTAAATATTTATAGGTAAACTTATACATCAGCTGTGAATATCATAGTGAACGTTTTTACATATGTAGATGTATGATATAAAGAATAAAAAGTATACTTATCCACAAAAAAGTTATTCCAAGTGCAAGTCTTAAAATGTACAATCACTAGGCCCAAACAATACAAACTTGACACTAAGCAAAATAGCAATACATTTTGGAAAACAGCACTTACCATTCAAAAATGCATGGAAACATGCAAGAACCGAAAACGTCAATTTATCTAAGATGTTATTATGCGTTGCGTTGTCCTGAAATTCAACGGTGAATGAATTATTCAAAAGAAATTCGGTACTGCAAATAAAGAACAAATCACAAATAATTTAGTACTGGTATTTATGGCAAGTCATAATGAACTCATTATCAACAATATCTACACATTAGTATCAGAGCGATTGGTAAATATATACATGTGTATTGGTAAACATGTACATGCAGGAAACTTTCTATCAGTTATATAACGTAGTAGGTATATCTATGTATGTACATAAACAGACACTTGGGGGTAGGACCTCTAAAGAAACACAATGCTTGTATTTTTCAACCCTAACCCATAAACCTATCCTATCTATCAATGAAACCTAAAATAAGCCATTTAATAACTACATTTTTTTCAACGCCAAAAATATATATGCTACAAGATATAAATGTTTGTCCGAAAAATAGCTCTAGGATGTTTATACATTACGACAGCAGGCTGTCCGCCAGCAACATTTATCCATAAACAGAGTCACCACTGTTTGACAACAGCTTATACGAAAATTTATTGATGTAGTCCGAAATGAACTTTTTCCTGCAAATGCCTAGGTAAATTCAAACTATCATCCGTTATCCGAATTGTTATATCCGAGAACTATGACATCTGCGAAGTCATGAATAAGTCCCTAAATCATGCAAACTCGTAATTACACACCTTTAATCCGAAATCTACAATTCAATCGATGGCTTAACCTGAGTAAAAATTGCGTACTAAAAGTAATCTTTGTGTCAAAAGATGCGAACCACATTTCGGTTTGATCAATAAATTACATTAGTGATATCATTATTTGATTTTTATGCTTAATCAACATTAAACGTATTCACATTAGTTTTCCGAGTTTGAACCAAAATGTCAAGAAAATAAACCAAACATACAAAACACAAAGCAACTATAAATCCCCAGCACGTGAGTTCGCAATCATATCATTACGGAAAACTATGGAAAGCCATAGCTGTCTAAACAAAACTAGAAACTTTTTATGCTGTGAATACGAATATATCATATATTGACATGAATTTCAATATGTCCTGTTCATTTTTATGACCCAGTATCGATAGATCGGGGTCATGTTGTTTTTTATCTGTCTGTCTGTACCAAACGTTAACATTGACTATAAAATCAAAGCGCTTCCACATACAATCATCAAACTTCATATGTTTGTTCCTTATGACAACCTGTACAGGATCTGTGCGTTTCCAGGTCAAAGGTCAAGGTCACGAGGTCATTGTGCTTTAAAGATATTCCTCCTACATTTATCTTGGGAGTTTGACGAAACTTTCACAAGCTCAATGTCACCAACAACCCCAGCACATATATATGCGGAATTATGACCCTTTGTTTATTTGTGCGACTGTACTAGAAAAATCTCTTGTACTCTTGTTTGCATCTTTTCTCAAGGGATTTCGTTCAAACTTTAATAGATCTATTGTTATCAAGTTACCCTTTGCATTATTGTCGAGGTTTAATAATTCGATCATTGTTTTCTGTACTAAACTAAGGCATCCACTTACAATCATCAAACACATTATGCTGGTTCCTCATGACAATCACGACGGAATATGTGCATTTTCAGGTCGAAGGTCACCCAGAGGGGGCATTGTGTTTTAAAACACATCTTGTTAATTACTGGATGACTATTTGTCATCATACGCTATGAATATGTCATTACATGATACCATCAATTTACTATATCATGTACAAGCACTTGTTAATTGTATTAAGTTGCTTTACTATTTCTATGAATGACCATTATACCCCCTTTCGAAGAAAAGAGGTGATATTGTTTTGCACATAACGGTAGGTCGGACCGTAGGTCGGTCAGCCGTCCGTAACTAACCTTTTCGGGCAATAAATAGAAACCTATTTTGGCATAAGCTCCTCAGATTTGGTTGTTATGTTGGCCATCGCATGTAATTGACCCCTATTAATAATTTGATATATGGGTCAAATGTAAAGGTCAAACTATCCTGTTGACTTTAGGGATATCCGTGTTTCACAAACCCTTTATGTTTGATAAGCTTTTGCCTTCGTACGCGGTTCACTTGGTATTATATTATGCCGTTTGGTGCCTAAGATATTATGAAAACCTTTATGTGCTGTGAATATATACTAAATTGATGTGCAATTCCTGTTCATTTTACATTTTACGAAAACTACTTATCATTACTAGAAAACGCCGTGAATATGTCATTGCATAATGCCAACAACGATATACATGTTCATAATATTTGTTACTGTGCCATTTTATGTTGCTTGTCTGTCAATGTACGTTGGTCATCTATTCACCGAGTCACCTTTTTATGTTGTGCAAAATGTAATACACGATCTTGATTGTACGAGTCTACTACGTACATATTACATTATATTAGGGGTGTATCTAATTTAACTTGAACAATCCTCCGCTAATTTCTTTCAGTAATGACTAACATGATTGATTTAGGCACAGTAATTAATAAAAATCAAGACCGCGTAAACATGTTTTACCCTTTCTTGCCAATATTGTTGATGAAAAAATCGGAAGTAATAATGGAACACCCCGGTTTTATAATAGACTCGCAAAAGAAAAGTGGTAGCTGTGGAAAAGTGGTAACTTAACCGAACTGAGTTTGTTTACCCTCGCCGCTGGGAAGTCCCATCATAGATAATTAAATGCGACCGTTTTTATAAAACGATAGCTGTTAACCAATCCCCAGACTCTTAACATATTGCGTTCGGTCTGAAAGCAGTTCCTATCTCTAAATCAGTTGTCCACAAGTGGTTTCACCGACGTAATGATGATAGATCCCAGAGGCGGTTTCAAGTATGAGGGTGAACCCGGCGCCGAATAATTCCCCGACCATAGATAGAAATGCAATTTCATACAATGAAGAAGCTTTCAATTCTTCTAATTCTGAAGCGCCCTGATATTTCCCTTTTGGTCGCGTTTTCTAGCACAATCGCAACCAATTAGACCCGTCTCCGTGGTCGAGTTGTTAAGGTCGCTGACCTCAAATCACTGTAACCTCTCACGGATAGAGGGTCGTGGGTTCGAGCCCCGTTATCGATCATGACTCATGAAGTATGAATGTAAGAAGACCGATACAGAAAATGAAGTTTATTCATTTTTGAATCTGTATCAATTGACCTCATATTGTTTGGAGAAAGTAGGCAGTTGCTACGGAGGATAGGAGTCTAGAACTGGTTCTTCCCAGGAGCGATGATTAGGTGCACTGTCCGCCTCATATGACTCTTGACTGTTAAAAAGGGGCGTTAACCCGATAAAAACAAACGAACGAACGAACGAACGAAAGAACAACTAAATGAGATAGAAATCGGACTCAAAACTAACCAGAATGTACCATATTACTTCTTCACGTCGAGGTGGTCACCCGCATCCCCTCTGTCTTCTTTCCTAAAATATTACGTTTCCTCCCCTAGTCTGAAATGCTGACTCCGCCTCTGGATCCTCTTTTGAAGATGACCCGCGTCCTGGACAGAGAATCTCAATTAAAGTAAATTATTTCTGCCCTACCACAGTGTCATTTAAGAGACGACATTCTTCATTTTATTCATTCATTTATTTTTTATTTCATTTTTTATTTATTTATTTTTGTTTTATTTATATATTCATTTTTTTAAATAATGCAGAATGCGCTGATTGGTCTATCCTATAAATTATTTGGCTGAGAGGAATTATCGTGTAAGAACGTAACACTAATGTGAACCACAAAACATACAGTCGTGTTGACTTTTCCACGTTCCTTAAGTTATGTTCTTTTTCTAATTCTTTCTCTGAACTGTTGTACACAAACGAACGCAACTATTGAAATGTCCAGATAACAAAATGTTTTCTGTTGAGTTTCAGGTAGTCAACCTGTCAAAAACAAAGAAAGACAAAATCAAGACGCTATACATAAGAACGTTATTATTTATTGAAATCATCAATACAAGAACCACATGAAACATGATATGTTATCATACAGTATGTCTGCTTATGCTATTAGGTGTTGACTGAGTTGGTGTTGTGATGTTGACTGTGTTGTTGTTATCTGATGTTTACTGTAGTTGACACTATCTGATGCTGACTGTATACGATGTTATCTGATGTTGATTGTATGTGTTGTTATCATATGTTTACTGTATCAATGATGTTATCTGGTGGTGGCTGTATAGTTGGTGTTATCTTATGTTGACTCATGTTGGTGTTAGCTGATATTGTCTGTACGGTTAGTGTTATCTGATGTAGTCTGTAGATGATGTTATCAAAAGCTGAATGCATACGATGTTATCTGATGTTGTCTGTACAGTTGACGAAAAATATTATCTGATGTTGAAGTTATCTGATGTACACTGAAGTTGATATCATCTGATGTTGACTGTTCAGGTGATGTTAACTGATGTTGACTGTATTTGATATTATCTAATATTGACTGAAATTGATGTCATCTGATGTTGACTGTATACGATGCTATCTGATGTTGATTGTATGTGTTGTCATCTGATGTTGACTGTATGTGCTGTTATCTGATGTTGACTGTATGTGATGTTATCTGATGTTGACTGTATACGATGCTATCTGATGTTGATTGTATGTGTTGTTATCTGATGTTGACTGTATGTGTTGTTATCTGATGTTGACTGTATGTGTTGTTATCTAATGCTGGCGGTATGTTTGTTGTTATCTGATGTTGATTGTATATGTTGTTATCTGATGTTGACTGTATGTGTTGTTATCTGATTTTGACTGTATGTGTTGTTATCTGATGTTGACTGAATGTGTTGTTATCTGATGTTGATTGTATGTGTTGTTATCTTGTGTTGATTGAATGTGATGTCATATGATATTGATTGTATGTGTTGTTATCTGATGTTGACTGTATCTGTTGTTATCAGATCTTGATTGTATTTGTTGTTATCTGAGGTTGACTGTATGTGTTGTTATCTGATGTTGATTGTATAAGTTGTTATCTGATGTTGATTGTATGTGTCGTTATCTGATGTTGACTGAATGTGTTGTTATCCGATGTTGATTGTATGTGTTGTTATCTTATGTTGATTGAATGTGATGTTATATGATATTGATTGAATGTGATGTTATCTGATGTTGATTGTATGTGTTGTTATATGATGTTGACTGTATCTGTTGTTAACCAATGTTGATTGTATGTGTTGTTATCGGATGTTGATTGTTTGTGATGTTATCTGATGTTGATTGTATGTGTTGTTATCTGATGCTGTTTGTATGTGTCGTTATCTGATGTTGACTGTATCTGTTGTTAACCGATGTTGATTGTATGTGTTGTTATCTGATGTTGATTGTTTGTGATGTTATCTGATGTTGATTGTATGTGTTGTTATCTGATGCTGTTTGTATGTGTCGTTATCTGATGTTGATTGTATATGTTGTTATCTGATGCTGACTGTATCTGTTGTTATCAGATGTTGACTGAATGTGTTGTTATCTGATGTTGATTGAATGTGTTGTTAACCGATGTTGATTGTATGTGTTGAACATTATCTGATGTTGATTGTTTGTGTCGTTATCTGATGTTGACTGTATGTGTTGTCATCTGATGTTGATTGTATGTGTTGTTATCTGATGTTGACTGTAGAAGATATAATCTGATGTAGACTGTAGTTGGTGCTTTCTGATGTTGATTGTATGTGTTGTTATCTGATGTTGATTGTATGTGTCGTTATCTGATGTTGACTGTATGTGTTGTCATCTGATGTTGATTGTATGTGTTGTTATCTGATGTTGACTGTAGAAGATATAATCTGATGTAGACTGTAGTTGGTGCTTTCTGATGTTGATTGTATGTGTTGTTATCTGATATTGACTGTAGAAGATATAATCTGATGTAGACTGTAGTTGGTGCTTTCTGATGTTGATTGTATATGTTGTTATCTGATATTGACTGTAGAAGATATAATCTGATGTAGACTGTAGTTGGTGCTTTCTGATGTTGATTGTATGTGTTGTTATCTGATGTTGACTACAGTTGCTGTTATCTGATGTTGACTGTGTGTGTTGTCATCCGATGTTGAGTGTATGTGTCGTTATCTGATGTTGACTGTATGTGTTGTTATCTGATATTGACTGTAGAAGATATAATCTGATTTAGACTGTAGTTGGTGCTTTCTGATGTTGATTGTATGTGTTGTTATCTGATGTTGACTACAGTTGCTGTTATCTGATGTTGACTGTATACGATGTTATCTGGTGTTGACTGTAGACGATATAATCTTGTGTAGACTGTAGTTGGTGTTATCTGATGTTGACTGTAGCATGGTGTAGACAGTAGTTGTTCTTATCTCGGGTTGACTATATACGATGTTATCTGATGTTGTCTGTATACGATGTTATCTGATGTTGACTGTAGTTGGTGCTTTCTGATGTTGATTGTATGTGTTGTTATCTGATGTTGACTACAGTTGCTGTTATCTGATGTTGACTGTATACGATGTTATCTGGTGTTGACTGTAGACGATATAATCTTGTGTAGACTGTAGTTGGTGTTATCTGATGTTGACTGTAGCATGGTGTAGACAGTAGTTGTTCTCATCTCGTGTTGACTGTATACGATGTAATCTGATGATGTCTGTATACGATGTTATCTGATTTTGACTGTATACGATGTTATCTGATGTTGACTGTATACGATGTTATCTGATGTTGACTGTAGCTGATGTTTTCTGATGTTGATTGTATGTGTTGTTATCTGATGTTGACTGTATACGTTGTTATCTGATGTTGACTGTGTACGATGTTATCTGATGTTAAGTGTGTGTGCTGTTATCTGATGTTGATTGTATGTGATGTTATCTGATGTTGATTGTATGTGTTGTTATCTGATGTTGAGTGCATGTGTTGTCATCTGATGTTGACTGTATGTGTTATTATCTGGTGATGAGTGTATGTGTTGTTATCTGATGTTGACTGTATGTGATGTTATCTGATGTTGACTGCAGTTGGTGTTATCTGGTGTAGACTGTAGTTGTTGTTATCTCGTGTTGACTGTATACGATGTAATCTGATGATGTCTGTATACGATGTTATCTGATTTCGACTGTATACGATGTTATCTGGTGTTGACTGTATACGATGTTATCTGATGTTGACTTTATACGATGTGTTCTGATGTTGACTGTATACGATGTTATCTTATGTTGATTGTATGTGTTGTTAGCAGATGTTGATTGTATGTGTTGTTATCTGATGTTGATTGTATGTGTTGTTATCTGATGTTGACTGTATACGATGTTATCTGATGTTGACTGTATACGATGTTATCTGATGTTGACTGTATACGTTGTTATCTGATGTTGATTGTATGTGTTGTGAACTGATGTTGACTGTATGTGTTGGTATCTGATGTTGAGTGTATGTGTTGTTATCTGATGTTGACTGTATGTGATGTTATATGATGTTGACTGTAGTTGCTGTTATCTGATGTTGACTGTAGTTGCTGTTATCTGATGTTGACTGTATACAATGTTATCTGGTGTTGACTGTAGACGATATAATCTAATGTAGACTGTAGTTGGTGTTATCTGATGTTGACTGTACCTGATGTTACCTGGTGTAGACTGTAGTTGTTGTTATCTCGGGTTGACTGTGTACGATGTTATCTGATGTTGTCTGTATACGATGTTATCTGATGTTGACTGTATACGATATTATCTGATGTTGACTGTACTGGTGTAGACAAAATTGCTTAATGATACTGACTGACGGTTCGACGTGAAAAGAATTACTGTGGAATTTGATGAAATTTCACTTTCAGTCAGTTGAGTAAAAAATGTCATCTTTGAATACATGCATGTCATTTTTTAAGAAAGTTATTGCTCATTTAGACCTGAATTACATCCGATCCGAATAAAGTCCATCTATCAATAAAGGCCAAAGTATGTTTTTCTCAAGATGACATTTGTTCACATATTTGATAGTATTTCAGAGTCTAAATGTCAACAAATGTTGTGAACTTGTGGGTTAGTAAAATTGGTTTATTCCGGAGAAGGTAACAAGGTACGATTTAATGTTAATAAATATAACTATCAGCTATATATCACATACAGAATATAATTCCATTTACATATATCACCAACATCATATATATCACCGACTGCATCATCGACATAATATCTAAACTATCGCTTTTGGTTTAGTACCAAAATAGGTTACCCCTTTAAAAGTCATGCTATTTTCAACAAAACTCATACATTTCTCAATCTCGTAATAGACATTTGCGGTTTAAGACGGTGACGGTGGTGGACATCGGATTTGGGATTAAATTCGGGGGTCATCTCAAAATTATTGATACATACTTTTGTAAAGGGCAAGCTAGTGTTACTAATTATTGTGTTTGCATGTCAACTCAAAAAAATGTTTAATTTACAATTTTTTTCATTTTCATAAGAACTAGAACCAAACCGAGTATACGCATCAATTTCGGTACTTTTTGTAATGAATCTGTTATACGACTCTTGGTTGTCCCGAATTTATTCTGCCAGAGGGCGTTTCTGCTGTCGCCTGCGTCTACCAGGTACCTGTCGTCAACGTGACTCTTTCCCGTCACTGGCATCGGGCGACTTTGCATTTTCAAGTGACTCCTAAATTGGTACATACTCAAATCAAAAGCTCTAAGCTGATTCTATGAGAATGTAATCGTAAACAGAAATGCACATTCATGAACAAAACTACTTACGTCTGTATTTGTCATATTGTTAAAATCAAAATTTGTTAATGAACAAAATACAAGTAAATTAATTCAAAATGATCACGAATCTAGACTATTTATAGTTGTAGTATAATTTACCCTGACAATGATAGCAACATACCTAAATATACGCATCATATATATTGTAGGACATCTGAATGATGCTCAGCGGTTTGGTTTAATGCGCCACATTAAAGAAACTGAGCTACCTTTTCCTACTTGGAGACAAAATAGGGAAACTTAACATCATACCTATGACTAAACTTCGTCTAGAAAATTGAAGGCTACAAACCGAGATTTGTACCCGTCCGTACACATGGTGCTCTGTGTATTCGCTAGTATCTACAGCTACAGCTGAGCGATGGTTTATTGATATGCTACACCAGAAACACTATGACAACAATGAGATTGTCAAGCTTAGGACTAAATGTTCACACTGAAAAACAGCTGGACTCTGAACATGTTCTAGATTTAATCAGCCGAAAAAGGAATCGTAAAATTACACTGATATTCGATTAGAACTAAATACATTTCGTCATGTGTTTTTGCGTAAATATTGAAGGTACATGTAGATCTACTGTTTTGCTGTTCGCATTTGATATCTGTGGAAATAACAGACATGCGACTTCGTATGCAGTTAGATTTATTGGTCTAATGAATAGTATGTACATGCGAATTATTTGCCAGTGTTAAAAAAATATCCTCAGTCAAAAGGTATTGCAGTGTGTGGGGGCAAAAAAGTCATGGAAGATTTTACGAACTTGAAACAGGCATAGATTTTCAAGCGAAATATCTAAAACGCACTTGATCCGAGGTACATAATAACCCACACGAGCATTCAAAAATTTTGCGTACACACCATTATTGGTCAAGCTACGCCCCTAGAAGGTACCGAAAATTAAACAGATATATTCGACAGTATCGTCTTTATGTTGAGCTCAAGTGTTATAAATCAGTAGGAACAATATGAAGACATCGTCGGGAAAGTGTTACCACGTGTAATAAATATTCGCTGGATCGTGTGTGCCGGAGAAAAGCAAATCGGTTTAATTCTGTAAATATGGCTTGATATTAAAATAACATGCATGTACTCCAATGTGATTCATTTTCATTATAAATGTGAGACGACCCCTTTAATTTAATCCGAAGTTCAACACCGTCACCGTCACCGTCTTAAATCGCAAATGTCTATCATGAAGATTAAGGTGAATATGGCCACGGTAAGTTTGTATATGGCTCTTCAAAATATTTTGGGAAAATTGGTAACAACTGATTTGATTTCTCTACATTTTGATAGTGAAATGGCATAAATAAAAAAACTGAGCCCCAGTAACTGACCAAATTGTTATTTTAAGTGTGATACGATTCTTTTTACACAATTTTGTGCGTTGACAAAATATCGCACATACATACATGTATTTAGCGTGTTCACTGTCTTCCCTTTTTGAGTTACACACATTATTACGATTTATGAAAACATGGCATGTTTGACATCATAGAAATCAGTTTGAACACAACACACCAATATATTTAACAGAGACGACATTGTATAAATATCAACACATTTCGTGAACTCTAGATAAAAACGTGCTTCACGAATCCCTTATATTTACTAAAGCAAACATCTTTTATGACTGTATTTATCGCACATTCTTTCTTTTGTTATGCATTTAATACCTAATCCAATCATCCACACATTCCGAACATGAACCATATAAAACGATGTCCAAATCAAGGGAAGCAAATCGAATAATTGGCAAAAGTGCTTGACTGGGCTGTCGCCTTTCACAGATTTACAGATGATAATCATTAAGGCGAACATGGTTCAGACGATTTTTTTCGCTTTACAAGGAAAACATTAATATAGTATAGCATTTTTTCTGCGTCTTTATACCTATACAATTAAGTTTTTATTGTGTTATCTTAAGTGAAAACTATTATGCCTTTCATAAAGCTAATAGACCTGATATTTTCCTTAAAATCTGGCACTCCTTTTCTGTCTTCTTGGCTACACACCGACCTGACTCATAACCTTGTCAATTATTGTTGTTTGTTTATATATTTGTTTTGTTTCGCTAGCTTTCAAACCCTTATGCACTACCTAAGATCTTAGTGTTTTCCTAAAACAGAAAAAAATATACATGACTACACCCATTACCTTATTTTGTAAACTTTGTTAATTGTTGTTATGCTAGATGTTAATTGTCCCACTCAATCCAACCTACAACAACTGATATTACTTCATATTTTTGCATATATTGCAGGATTTAATAACTTTGATAATACTTCTTAATAGTCAACAATGAAAAAAAATAATATATTCAACACTGGAAACTATTCTGACATAGGCCTACGTACCATGTAAATACTTTATCTGTTGTTAAGGGAAGAAAATATATAAAATTCTGGTAGAATACACTTATAATAACTGAAGAAAGTTTATGTAACTATTTAACATAAATTATATATTGTGGTATGTCAAAATATATATTGCCTTTTGAATAAAGAATATTACAAAAAAAGTTTTTACATTGTGTTTAGGTTATTTCCATGTCCCGAACAATAATTTGGCATCTTAAATAGAAAATAGTTCGCGCCATAAGTGCATTCATTTGGTATGACATGGTATTTCAACTTCAAATATTTACTGCATTAAAACATACATGTTTTATAACAAATATATATACAAACTATGATGTTATAAGACATGGTCAAAAGAACACAATGATGTCGGTATTTTGGATGTAATGATGATACAATACTATAAAGGCAATAACAACTGTTATGTTTGTTTATATCGAGTTTAACGCCCCTTTTCAACAGTCAGAGTCATATTCAAATAAATAGATACTTTATTTCAAATTCATTAGGCCGGAGACCTATGTGAACATATATACAACATATATTGACATACATTACAATAGACGTAATAGAAGGCAACTGGTCAATATTAACAAGGGAACATTGTTGTAGTCGTTAATAACAATATTATAGACACTATACATATTTAATGGTACAATGATAGAGAGAGAGAGAGAGAGAGAGAGAGAGAGAGAGAGGGAGAGGGGGGGGGGGGGTCGAAAGTGATGTACATTTTCTTGTTCTTTGACAAGAGAAAACAATAAAATCTCACTTATAGTCTGAACATAACATAAAGATGAAAGTAAACAACAATATATATTAAGTATATCATGATACGCATCTGAGAAAAAAGAAAGAGGAAAAGATGAGAGAACAAGTTTTTTCGACGGAGAAGGTGTACACTTTTGTGTTTTGATTTTGCGTTTATATGACAATACGTAAGTTACATGACATAAAACATAACATAATATGAAACTATTATGCAAAAAAGTATCAACATAAAATATCAAAGGCATCATATTCTAATTTGCAAGTAATACAACAATAAAAACGAACTATACAAAACAAGATGATGTATAAACATTTATTACCTATGTGAGTAATGATGATAGTTACGAAATGTAGCAACAAAGATTTATTCAAGAAGTGAATCTCGATTTTGAAAAGCTTTAAAAATATAGACGCTGAGATTTTTAATTTCTAATTCATTTTTACTGCTAAATAATTGTTTAATTTTAAACATGCTAGGTCTTGTCCAGTAATATCTTTTTATATATTTTTGCGTAGATCGGTGTATGAAGAACATTCCAAAATAAAGTGATATTCATCCTCAATTTTATCACAAATTAGACATTTCCTATTTTCTATCGGTATACTTCTCGGTTTGTGCCATCTGCCTGACTCTATTTTTAAATTATTGGACGAAACTATTAGCCTAGTCATAGCTATCTGATACTTACTTATATCAATGCATTTTAGATAAAATTGATGTTCAAAATGAATGATAGATCTAAAAAAGATTGCCCTACTTGAGTTTTCTAAACGACTATGCCAGTTTTGAATTTTATTATCTATAAGACGTTGTTTGAAAATGATCAGAAATATTTTAGCATCACCTACATTTTGTGTTAACCAAACGTCGTAAAAGCCTAGCTCTGACAAGAGGTTACGGACTGATGTAACCCATGAAACTTTGTTTGGATAAAGATCCGAATCTTCTTTTAGTTGATTGTATATAATTTTACAAAATTTTATTTCATTGCATGTTTGTATTTTTAGCCAATATTTAATTATTTTGAGAAAGCGATAAAATTTCAAATCAAACCGGCCTAATATACAATTGACAAAATCATTTTGAGTACTCTTTTTAACATTTAAAATACGTTTGCAGTATAAAGTATACACACGTTCAATATTAGTTGCTTTGTTGAAGCCCCATACCTCACATGAATAATTCATAATTGGTAAAATCAACTTGTCAAAGAGTTCTAATCTATGACTAACCGTTACATACGGAAAATTAAGCAAATATCTATTTAATCTAAAAACGGCTTTTTGTGCTTTACCAGCTAAACTAATTTGTGTTGCATTAAAGGAACCACCTTGTGTAAAGACAATACCTAGATAGGAAAAAGAATTTACGATTTCTAAAACTTGGTCACCAAAGGTGAACTGAATATCGCGTGGCAATAATCCCGCTTTTCTAAATACAATTATTTTAGTTTTATTGACATTAACTTTTAATTTCCATCTTTTGCAATAGTTGAACAATAAATCTAAACCTTTCTGAAGACCTTCTGCTGACTCCGAAAAAATCACAATATCGTCAGCATATAATAAAAGAAATAGTTTTGTCATTTGAACATCTATTCCATCAAAAGTGTTTAAACTCAAATACTCCTCAAGATCGTTTAAAAACATAGAAAATAGAAACGGTGATAAACATTCGCCTTGGCGGACACCTAACATACAAGAAAAATCAGCACTAAGCATATTATTATGTTTTACACATCATATGAGACGGGCAGTTCACCTAACCATCGTTCCTGGGAAGAAGCAGTACTAGACTTCCATCCTCCTTATGAAACCACCTGCTTTCTCACATAAAGAGATATGGTCGGTAGCAGGGCTCGAATTCACGACCCTCCATCAGTGAACAATGCACTTCGAGCCACGGATCTATAAAATGTTTCTAATTTTATCGCTGTTGTCGTCTTATAATGTTGTTAATACTGTGTAATGAGTTTTGCGACATCATACGCAACCTGGTTATAAATACTTTTAAATAATTTTTATAAACAATGGATGCGACAAGGGAACGCAAGAAACGCTATTTATTCTTTCCGTTCTGATATGGTGAATGTAGAAATATAGTAAATCACGCTTCTAGATCAAACATTTATAACAGACTTTTTGGTAAGATCTCGATCACACGAAATGGGAGTTTTCGTACCCCGGGGTCTAAACCATGATATTGTCTTACCTCATGTAGGATTGTACGTGATATTAATGAAACATTGACATACTGTACAAAAATGACACAATCACTGTATATACACCTAATCGTGGCTATTGGTTTTCAAATTTAAGGAAACAATCGTAATTAAACGATTTTTAAACAAATGTTCTGGAACAAAGCGCATGCGCACATGGAAATGGTGCAATTATTATTGTCTAGCTTTAAATGTTGGCATGTATAACTGGTGTTATTATCAGCTAGAGAAGGTTTCTTCGTGGAACAACCTGGTCAAATCAGACTTTGGAGATTCTGAACGATTTTGACATTTTGACCTGTCGTGACTAAAATATGAGTAAAAATGATTAAATCTAGAATTAATACTATACATGTACTTTACAGCATTAATACATTAATATCAAATAGAATCAAATTCTATATTTCCCTCTTCAAACATGGTGTGGAATGAGAAGGTTTAATTAGATATATGAACTTATTGAAAAATAATATACTTAGTCTAGTATATTGCTTGTTACCTTTAATGTAATCATTCAAACCCAACATCAAACTTGCATATTTAAAACATATTTCCAGACAGCAACAATTCTGCATTCCCATGAATTATGATCAATTATAGTGTGTTCTTCCAAAATAGTCGCAATTTCCTAAAGTAATGGGTGCACACAATACCTTCCTTGACTGGACACCTTAACACATACAAAACATCAGAATGTTTAAAGTGAACAGTGAGGAATACTTTTGTAATTATATTGACATTGTAGTGCAGAGTACAGTCCGATTCGGGTGATTTGTCCGAAAATGGCGTCCCCCCCCCCCCGCATTTGTAATCAGCAACATGTAGCGGCGATTTTCGTCGCTAGTCACCTCAATGTATCAGTACTGTATGAATGTACGGTACAACAGCACCATCTAAATGTTGTCTTAATATGCAGATGATCACTGAGTTAAGTTAGAATCTATTTGTTATGTGTCGTGCTATGTGATAATTTAATTCATGTTGCGGGTAACCAGAAGTTGTTAACTAATTCATTTTTTCAGTATAATATATTAAGTTTTACAATTACAATTTTCCAGCAACATTTGGTAAATTTTCCATATTTAGTGTATGGCCA
This sequence comes from Lutraria lutraria, assembly GCA_964023205.1. Classification (NCBI taxonomy): domain Eukaryota; kingdom Metazoa; phylum Mollusca; class Bivalvia; order Venerida; family Mactridae; genus Lutraria; species Lutraria lutraria. The sequence continues at coordinate 37,384,816 of OZ026833.1, forward strand.
AATTTTTTTAAACATGATTTATAATGGGCTGTAGAAACTATTACAATACAAAACATAGTATATCTACCATTCATACTAAATAGTAAGTGTTAATTCATATACTTTGCCGTTTCTTGATCATTAACCTTAAAGTTTGTTATGTATGCATCTGCTTTCACAAAAAAACACCACGTCATCATGATGTTCATTCTTGTCTAATATCATAAAAACACGCCAATAAATTGCTAAGATACAGGACACAGAATGTGTGGTGTACAATGTGTGTTAGATCTAGTTTTACTCTTTACATGTAAGTGCAACTTTGACTTAAGAATCTGTGTTACCAGCTTGTGTGCTTGCATGAGTCACACTCTCCCCATATGTAGAATATTTGTACCAATGCAATTGTCTATCAACCTGTCCTACGAATGTAGTGTTACAGTCCTAATACAGTGTTACAGATTGTTTTAAAGTCCCATTTTGCTGTAGAACATATATATTAAAAACTAATACTATCCATATACTTTACATTGGAAACGGGAGTATAATAATTATGTGTTAATGTACTTCTTTGCATCATTTCGATTGACCAAACAAATAAACATTCAACGTTTAAGATAAAAATATGGTAGACTGGTGTATACATGTATACATTCATGGCTTCTGGTCCCCCTTAATTCAGTGTATACGGTGCAACCTCTCCAAAGCAACACCTATTGGGAGTAGCAAAATTATGTTGTTGTTGAGAGGTTATTACTATAGAGAGTTTATACTAATAGTTAAAATGTGTAGAGGAAAATGATCATGCTATTGTTAAAGAGAGTTTGCTCAAAACAGGGGATATCATTGAATATTATCCAATTAAATTTAACCAGATTTTGATAGCGAACTATCTTTTATCTAAGACGCCAAATCGTTGTTCGTGACATGGAAATGACCTTAACACAATGGAAACTTAATTGTACATGTATAAAGAACCAGAAAAAGTTTTTATTCATTTTTTTCCTCTAATAGCGAAAAATAGTCCTTAAGCGAGTTCACCATAATGGTTGTCATCTGTAAATCTATAAAGGGCGACAATCTAGTCCAGTATTTTTTGACAAGTATTCGATTTACTTCCCTTCATTTGAACATCGTTTTATACGGTTTATGTTTGGTATGTGTAGATAATTGAATGATGTATTAAATACATAACAAAAGAATGTGCGATACTTAGAGTAATATGATTATAATATAATTTGCTATAATGAATACAAAGGGATTCGTGAAGCACGTTTTTATATGAGTTCACGAAATCTGTTCGCATTTACACAAATACTTCTCTGTTAGAGTATCGATGTGTTATATTCAAACTGATTTCTATGATATCAAACATACCATATTTTCATAAATGGTAGTAATTTGTGTAACTCAAAAAAGGGACGAAAGTGAACACACTATATACTTGTAGGTACGTGCGATATTTTGTCAACGCACAAAATTGTGTTAAAGAATCATATCACACTGAAAATAACGTTTTGGTCAGTTGCCGGGACCCGGTTTTTTTATCCATGTCATTTCAGTATCTAACATTTAATAATATAAAAAGAAAAACAGAACACATTGGAAATAAAAACTATATCTACAAATATATGTATATATTTATAGAAGGTGTACACATTAAGTAAAATATACAAAACATTTTACTTATTTTCAATGTGGCCCTCTTAGGCCAAGGGCCCATAATCGAAACCCTCCCCCCTAGCGGGATTTTGGTACACCTATATATTTTTGAAGCTTAGGGTATATGTTAACAAATTCCGGTTGTTGGAAGATAAACGGATGCTGGATAAGCAAATGGTCGGGATGTTTCCATGGCAACCAGCAATATTTCTAAGATTTAGCTTTATCATATTAAATACGCAAAAATGTTGTTTATTTCGGTTATAAAACCTACAAAATAGCTTTAAAATATTATCAATATAATTATATATCCCAGGCATATTTTGTTATTGATTTGCTCATTTGCATATTCATGAATATTGATGAGAATCTAAAAAATGGGCTTAAGTTGTTAAAATATGACCTTATATGGCAAATGAGTATCTTATGTTCTTTCATTTTTATTTGAAAAGGTTTCAAATGACTAATAAATGGTCGGATGTTGTTTATCTATTCATTTACTGTTCAATACACACATGGTATTGCTTTAGTATAGCTAGAAAGTGGGTGGGGTAAATTGAAATTTGATAAATAAATGATTTTATGACAAATGACAAAGTAAATTCGCATATACTTAATACAACAACATACTCTATGCACAAAATTGTTTGTTTGAATGCAATATACCATTGTGCATGTGTCTGCTTTATACCCCCCCCCCCCCCCCTGAAAATGGGATATTATATATATCATCAAGAGATAGCGGAAATATCTAAAGAATCATGATAAACTTAACAGCATTACTACATTTGTCACAATGTTGTAAGTTCTTTATCAATAGTCTTATATTACATTTGTTTGTATTTAAGACTTATAGTCAACAACATAGATATGCGCAGAAGCAAACACTTGCATGTTAATGTCTCATTCTGAATAGCACTATTGTATACTCTCATGGAATCGCAAGCAGGTTTTAGGGCCGGAATGGTTACGATTGACAACATATTTGTACTGCATAGATTAATTAAATTAATTCAAATCATGTAATTATTAATAATGTACTTTTATCGATTACTCTAAAGCTGTCAATTATTTGGTTAGCCGAAATATGTGGTATACACTTTATAATTCAGGGCAAAGAGGGAAGTTATATAAGGTCATTAAGTCCATGGATGTATTATCAAATTACAACCAGAGTAAAATTTAATAATGAGACCGGCGAAATATTCGAAGGTCATGGGGGAAAGCTTGTCGCCTTTTCTATTTTCCTTGTACCTTAATGATCTGGATGACCAACTTTTAAACGGAGCAAAAGGCATTGATTTAGGTTTTATAAAAATGTTTTTATTGATGTATGCCGATGACATCATGATATTTGTTAACTCATCAGAAGAATTACAAAGTAATCTTAACATATTGGCTGTATACTGTGATCGTTGGAAACTTACTGTTAACAAAAATAATTAATATATTCAAAGAAGGAGGACGTTTGCCAACAGACCTTAAAGTTTTCTACCAAAGTTGTGAATAGGAGATCGTTAACAAATTTGCGTATCTTGGAATAGTGTTTTCATTTGGAGGGTCCTTTGTAGAAACGCATAAAACAAATTAGGTGAACAGGCTAAAAATCCATCTTTACATTAAGAAAATGTCTATATAGATTTCATAACATAACAGTGTCCGGCACTCTAGAATTGTTTGATTAGCAATTGAAAAACTTCACACTTCGTATTGTAAGTCTTTATTATGAGTAAAAAGTAGCACACAAAAATGTGTGCATTTTATATAAGGAGAATTAGGTAGACTGGATTTTTACTCACTAAGAATTATGCAAAATATAAAATTTTGGTTAAAAGTTACCAATAAAAGTGAAAGGAAATATATAAACATAATACATGTATACCAAATCATGTTGAAAGATATTGAAAATAAACCGTACATCACTAACTGGGCATATAATGTTAAAAATGCATTGCATGAACTAGTATTCTCTAAAGCGTTGTACTCACAGGGTGTAGGTAATACTAAACTATTTCTATTATTGTTAAAACAAAGAGTTAAAGACATCGTCAGACAAGAATGGAATAATCGAGTACAAACATCTTATTCCAGGGCTTTTAGGGATTTCTGCAAATTTTGACAACAGCATGTATCTAGTTAATATGAATATAAAAAATATCTCATAGCTATCACAAGATTTAGGCTTTCTTCTCATCGTTTAAGAATTGAAACAGGTCGTGGTTTATTTGTCAAGGTTCAAGCCATTTTTCATGATTTTTGCCATTGTCTTTTGAAAAATACGTACATTGTACATGCAATGTTTATCCACTTCCTTGCTTATAAACGACTACTTATACTTTGAAAAGACTTTTTAAAACTCCGAAACCCAACTCAGTTTTAGGGCTTCCGCAATGAGACATAACCGGCAAAATGTTAGATGGCACCCACGAACAATGGTCCCGGATATTTAAGGGAGACTATTTCACCATAGTCTCCCTCTAAGCCAATCCCTGCATAACTATCAGGTAGACTACAAGGTTCCTTGCTTTCTGTCCATCTCTACTTCTAAATCATGCAGTTCTCATTTTCGTGTCTAGTATTAATACATGTTGATATTGTGGGATTTTAATAAAATGATCACTCAGAGATATTGATATAAATCTAATTACATGTAAATGTGTTGTACTTTACTGTTAGTTGTGTGAACTACCTACTTGAAACTGAAACAATGTTGAAAATTGACAGAACTGAAAGAAAAAGAAATTTAATGATATTTGTAACTGGCCATTGTGACGTGTGAAAACCCGTTGCCTATCGCTTGACCGTCAATGACACACTGATAAATGGCTTCATGATCACCAGTATCATTAAGCGAATATTGCCTTAGTAGATTTATTATGAATATTGTCATGATGGTCATTTATTATTCTGCATCAACTAGTACAGTGAATATATTGTCATGACCCTGCACCAACTAGTACAGTGAATATTGTCATGATGGTCATTTATTATCCTGCATCAATTAGTACAGTGAATATATTGTCATGACCCTGCACCAACTAGTACAGTGAATATTGTCATGATGGTCATTTATTATCCTGCATCAATTAGTACAGTGAATATATTGTCATGACCCTGCATCAACTAGTACAGTGAATATTGTCATGATGGTCATTTATTATCCTGCATCAATTAGTACAGTGAATATATTGTCATGACCCTGCATCAATTAGTACAGTGAATATTGTCATGATGGTCATTTATTATCCTGCATCAATTAGTACAGTGAATATTGTCATGATGGTCATTTATTATCCCGCATCAACCAGTACAGTGAATATTGTCATGGCTCATGGGGCATCAGGAGTGACTTTCTCCGACTAAATATCTGTGCGTCCAGAAATGTGACCAGAACTGTCACTTCAAATGTGAGGTATAGGAGGTCCATCGTTGACCCTTACTTTTGTTAATATTTTGCAAAAGACAAAATCTATTTCCGGCAAAAAATCAAGCTATAGTGTTCTTTCAATCGTAGCCTAGAATCAACCGACAAATAACAAAGCATATGTGCAGTAATTTGAAATAGTCTATGGATGCATTACATATAACATGTATATTCAAAGTAACCAAAAGTCATAAATAATTATGTTAAGAAATGTTTTTTGTTCACTCATCTGATTGATCAGGTGAGCTTTTACGATCGATGAATGTCCGGCGTCTGTCCACAATTAGTTTGTTTTACACTCTAGCATCCACAGCTCTTAACCAACCGTAATCAAACTTGGTCACAATGTATACGGACTCAATGTCTCGGCCAAATTCTTATGGGCGAAATGGGACGAGGACTTCAAGAGTTATGTGCACTTGACTTAGAAACTTTGTTATATTTAGCTTGTATATACTCTCTAGCGCCTTCATTTTTTCACCAATCCTAATAATATTTACAGTGAATGTGTATGACCTGAAGGTCTTTGATGAGATTGATTATGGACGAAATTTAATTGGTACTTGCAGAGCAAAGAGCCCCTATATGAGATGAAAACTATATTACCAGGTCATTAATTAAAGTGTCTTTGATCTAGGGCAATCTTGGCCCATTTGTTTCAGATATTATCTAAATAATTATATCCAGTGCTTTCTGCAAATTGCTTCCCCATATACATGAATAACTGAAAAAATATTTGGTTGTATCTATATAAAGGCTACGTTTTTATTCTTTTTTACAGTTAAAAGGGACATAATTCTTGCTATATTTAGTTCAGAGTTATTTTTTCCTTTTCAAATATGTATATCAATATAAAATATAATAATCTTAAGCAATGTGGGTTGAGAACTTGGTCATTTTGGACTCCATAATCTCTTGTATACAAAAACATAAAAACATTATATTTCGAAATCAAGGGGAGATAATCAATCGCATACTGTAGGCTTAATCAGCACCTATATTTCGTCCAACAAGTGACAATCGATGGGGGATATATTAAGCTTTACAATGATATATGTGTCATAAAATCCCGCTAGGGGGGGACCTAGGGTACAGGTAGCCCATACTCTATCTGGAAACATGCAAAATAATAGTTAACTAATACATATTTAAACGAATGAATGAATGAGTAAGAATAAATACATAAATAAATGAATTGACAAGTTAATGAAATTAATTAATGTGTGAATGAATAAACGAACGGGCGGATGCACGAACGATCGAACGAAAGAACGAGCGAACGAGTTTACGGAAGACCGCGTAATGAAAGAAACAAATTACTTCATGCATTCACAATTACTAAACTAAGCAAAATAATAAAGAAGTCAGACATACCCAATAAACACTCCTTGATTGAGAACATGTATCAATAATTATATAAACTGCTTTTAAGAATAAGTAACAATTTTGAGTACACAATCTTAAAACATTAAAACAAACTGAAAAATAAAAGTCTTTACAACCAGGATACAGGTATGAAAATGTATAATTAGATTATGGAAATTGCATGTTAAGAATAAACTTACGTAAATTGTACTTAAAAGAATATAATGAATTGATTTGTCTTAGATTAAATGGCAGTGTATACCAAACGAGGCTAATATGATATGATCTTTAATATATTTAGTTCTGTTTCCTGGCAATATAAGATCATTATGAGGTACTAAAACTGTTGACAAATGAAATCAGTTGTTGCATATATTTCTGAAATCTTTTAAAGAAACATACAAATTAACTGTGGAGATATTCACCTTACATATGTATCAAGGAACTAAGTTCACGAGGTTTACAAACAATTGGATTCATACACCTCTGCGAAAGTCCACATCAGTAGACAGCGCATCAATACAACAGTAGGAAAATAGATAACAGTTAGCCTCATATAACATCATTATAATCCAACACCAGATAACATCCGCTACAAGTGTACATGTACATCAGATAACATCATCAGTCAACATCAAATAACATCAACTACAGTCAAAATCAAATAACACCAATGACAGACGACGCCAGACAACATCAACTACAGTCAAAATCAAATAACACCAATGACAGACGACACCAGACAACATCAACTACAGTCAAAATCAAATAACACCAATGACAGACGACACCAGACAACATCAACTACAGACAACGTAAGATAATACCAACTTCAGTCTACGACAGATAACACCAATTACAGACAACGTCAGATAACTTAACCAAACAGTCAACATCAGATAATATCAATTACAGACAACATCAGATAACATATACTATACAGTCAACATCAGATAACATCAACTACAGTCAAAATCAAATAACATCAACTACAGTCAAAATCAAATAACACCAATTACAGTCAAAATCAAATACCATCAATGACAGATGACACCAGATAACATAACCAAACAGTCAACATAAGATGATAATTTATCAATTACAGACAACATCAGATAACATAACCAAACAGTCAACATCAGATGATATCAATTACAGACAACATCAGATAACATAAACTCTGCAGTCAACATCTGATAACATCAATTACAGTCAAAATCAAATAACACCAATTACAGTCAAAATCAAATACCATCAATGACAGACGACACCAGATAACATAACCAAACAGTCAACATAAGATGATAATTTATCAATTACAGACAACATCAGATGACATAACCAAACAGTCAACATCAGATGATATCAATTACAGACAACATCAGAAAACATAAACTCTGCAGTCAACATCAGATAACATCAATTACAGTCAGCCCGCCCTGCTGTCTTAGTGGTTAGATCGTTTGTCTGATGAACGATGTCCATGAAAGCTATTGATTGTAATCAGTCCATGAAAATTTAATCGATTAATCAGAGGCAAAAGTCAGTGATTAATCGATTTAAACTGATTTATTAAGAAATTACCAAAAATGTTAGGATAGCATACATTTAAAATTATTTACACCAAATGAATATCACCAAATTAATAAAAAGATAAATATTCAATGATACAAATTTATGTAAATGTTCTAGTAAACATAACATCAAAATATTCTATTAAACACACACACACACACTGAACCAGAATTATGCTGTATTTACAGATACAGCTTCTTTAATTACACTTGTCACAAACTTATCAAATCAATAATTTATGTCTTTAAGGCTGCAGTACTATAGTCAAGAATGACAACTACAGTGTAAGTACAAAATAAAAAATTCGTGGAAGAAATGGGAGCATCGTCATCGTCACGTCAGCGACCATTCCTCAATTATTCGTTGAATAAATGATTAATCAGAACATCACTAATGAAAGCTGGTTAGGATAACTGCTAGCCACGATATGACTGAAGTAATGTTGAAAATGGCGTTAACCCCGATTAAACAAACAAACAAACGAACCAATTACAGTCAACATAAGGTAACATCAATTATTATTATACCTCAATTTCATCTTCCATAAAAAATACTGTCTGAAAAATACTGTAGTCTGCTACCATAGGTACGGAATGCTTCGCCTCGGTTGATAGTATTTCCTGAAGTTGACATTTTTACTGTCACTCTGTCAGACACGTAATATTTATATACAGTCAACGTCAGCTAACATCAACTTAAGGCAACATCGGATAATATCGTCTACAGCCAACATTATATAACAACACATACAGTCAACATCAGGTAAAATAATTTACCTTCAACATCACTAGACAGTGTATCAATTAAAGTATTGAAAATACATGTACACATGGAAACTGAACTTACATATCCTTGCACTGCAACATTGATCGGGCACTAGTTAAACAATGTGTATAGCAGATGAAGAAAGAAGACGTAGTACTTTGGTAGTTTTTAATACAGAATAGATGACATAGACCAAAGTTTACAGGAATGTTTTCAGGTATTGTCTATTTACGGTTGGATGACGGACGTAACCTATCATGTTTCATGTGGTTCTCGTATTGATAAGTTCAGTGCATAATTACGTTCTTATGTACAGTGTCTTGATTTTGTCCTTCTATGTTTTTGACAGGTTGACCACCTGTAAATCAACAAATAACATCCTCACTTTGTGGTCTGGACAAGAAATATGGAAAAATATATGAAATAATTGTGTTGCATATAAACGGCAACTTCTACTTAAAATAGCTATAAGTACATATGTGATGGGGTTATATACCTAGGGTATATGTATATACCTATACACTAGGGCCACGTTTGTACTACGTCCACCACATATTGACAGAACGTGGCAAGAACCTGATTAATGCATCAATCACACCAGAGCACGTCCACATCACGCTCCCAAAATTCCCATCACGTCCTTAAAATTTTGATGGACGTGACGGAGACGGGGTCAAACTCGAAAAAAATTATGCTCCGTCACGTTTTTAGTATGTTTGCAACAGGTGACCAGTACGTTCCTGTCAGGTTATAAGCAAATTCGGGTATAAATACTGGATTCATACCTCATTCTTTCATGTCCAGTCAAATATATGTTAACAAATAAATGCAAGTTGTTATTGTACCAGGACAACAAGCCATTTTGGATGCTCAAATTGCCATTTTCTAAATACGAAATAGAAGAAAAAGGAACATGAAGCAACCTAGATTATGTTGTATAAGTACATGGCTATCAGCAGAAAGAAGACTTCTGTTCGGTCATCATGACCAGTTAAAATAAATGGACACATTTTACAGTATACATACGGAGCTAGTAAATGCAATGAGGACGTTATTAGGAACCTAGGGAGAGCGCAGTCCAGTCTGCATGGACGTAGTGAGCACGTAATTGGGACTTAGTGTAAACGCAATAAACCTGGTGACAACGGGAAGCTGCATGTGTAATGAACTTACTGGGAACGTGATAGACGCAGTGAGGACCTGACAAAGACGTTGTAAGGACGTAGTGAGAACCTGTGTGCATATTTTTTTTCGAGTTTGACCCCGTCCCAGTCACGTCCATCAAAATTTTCAGGACGTGATGGGAACTTTGCGAGCGCGGTGCGTGCGTGATCTGGTGTGATGGGAGCAATAAGTACGTATATAAGAGCATTGTCAGTGAATTGTTGAAGTGTGTCAACTTACCAACTTATTACTAATAGCGATATAGATCCTAAATTTGATTATAAAAACATAGCAAAGATAAAATATATATGTATTTGCTTCTGATAATTCTAAACTATTCCTTATATAAATATTTAGTTATAATGTCAGCACTGTAGAACGTCGTACTTCAAAAATAAAATAAAAAGTTTCAAATGAGAAACTTACCAACTTCGTACAATATAATATGGGCCAACTATAAAACATATCTCGCCGTCTCAAAACGATCTACTTAGTTAAACTAAAGCTGAAAAATAATTGGGTCCAGGAACGTTTACCAGTATTTCACACTCATTAAAAATATCTGAATGAACGATTTTTAATTGGAAATATTAATATTCTATTAAGTTAATATAAAGTACATACACTTCAACATATTCTATGGACGTTACAAACATTTGATAGTTATAGTAACAATCATTAGTCACTGGACTCCACACATAAATTCATATTATATTTGAAACTATATTTCAGCTGAAATATACATAATATGAAAAGGAACAAAGTCTGAATATGTGTATACTGTTCACCGATTTGTACACAATTTACCGACATTCCACTTATCTCTATTGTCCAATATTGATACTGAGCAATAGAAAATTATCTGTGCGCAAGACTTCAGTCAAACCATCAATTAAAGGCCACATTTGGACAAAATCAATCCACTTGTCTAGATGTTTACATTGCATGGATGTTGTATGTATGAATGTTTATGTCTTGTTTTGACAATTACACGTGGTTAAAGCAAACTTTATTGACAGGTGGTCCTTATACGAGATCTTTTTGTTCTAAATGATTAATGACGGTATAGAACTTGGAAAATCCTTTAATCACAGGATGGCCTTTATTCGCGATGGCGACTGACACAGGTTTGTCTCTATATAGAAAAAAGCGAGGTTAAAGTATTAAAAGCATAAAATTATATAATTATGTGACATTTTAGAGAAGTTGTACAATATTTCAGTACATACTTAATACAATCCATGGCGTTAGTTAAAATCTAACAACGGTATCACATAATTTATGTATTGTGTATTAAGACATGTGAATAAGAAAATTGACCACAATGAAATAGGACACTGCAAAGTAATAAAGAATCACTATTGACGACATGCACAGTATTATGCATGTAATAGCAAATATATATAGGACAATAATCACTATTGATTGGTTTAGGTCAATCTCAATTAATATAATTTATTCATGAAAGAATAATCAAAAATCTAATTAATATAGAATACAAGTTCTGAAATATGTTTTTCTTTCTGATTACATGTACACGAAAGTCTTCCTTCATTCTTATTACAGGACGTGACTCATTATTGCATTGGTGTTCTCGTATTAGGTGACTGTAGAATTATGATCTGTTACTTCAGTTCAAATTGTTTTAGTATGTCAAAATCACTACTGTACCGGATACCGTATTGTGCATTCTTACATTTCTTAAAAATGATACTGTTGATATGCCCCATTTTCTTAAAACATAGATGATACCAAACAGTGGAAAAAGTCAGTGAAATACGAGTTGTTCTTACATGTACATGCAGACCATGAGACCCGCCTCCGTGGTCGAATGGTCATTGTCGCTAACTTCAAATCACTGTAAACTCTCACAGATAGAGGGTCGTGGGTTAGAGCCCCGCTACCGACCATGATTCTTTATATGGGAAAGTCGACAGTTGCTTACGGAGGATGGGAGTCTCGTACTGGTTATCCTCAGGAACGATGCTTAGGTGAACTGTACCCCTCATATAAACTCTCACTGTTGAAAAGGGGCGTAAAACCCGATATAAACAAACAAACAAAGCAGATTGTGACTGTAAATGACTTAAATTTATGTGCTGAATAATTAAGGAATATATCGCGGTACATGGATGTACGTCATATCGCGGTATGTATCGGCCCGGTGCTGTTTCGCAATATACCGATATACCGGCATAACGTTGGACCACTACTTATTTCACAAGCAATATATACATGACGACATGATGGCGTCACATTTGCCTTCGTTCCCATACATCGCTTTTTTTACATGTACACGATTTTTAATGCATTAAATTAAATAAATATTATATAAATTAATCTACTGATCAAAGTAATGCCCTGTATAATTATTCGAAAGTTTATGTTTCTCAGAAAAGCCCGAAACATCCAGTAAATGGATGAAAAATATCAGTAAACACCAAAGTCAATCTGGTCAAGAATATGCAAGTAAAACTGGATGATTTCTGACTCTTCTAGATGGAAAAATACTTGTAAATATTATTTTCCCACTACTTATGGTGCTATATCACAATTCTGTCAAGCATTTTCTTAAGTGCCCTTTATATTGGTAAGAAAACAGTCCGTCAAACATTCACAAAAATCATCACTCGCTGACATAACAAGAAAAATTATATCGAAATGTTATAGGTAGACGAATTACAAGAAACACTGGTCAAGTTAGGTTTTTGTATGAAGCTGCTTTTTTCATAAAGGATATTGACAGTATATCTATTCAATCCTCCATTATGGAGAGTATATCATAATTATTTACATGTTATAAATAATACACTTATATTGACAATCATGAGTTTTTGACAAATGAATAAATTCATGTATATATTTCACAAGCACATGGCAATACCATGGCATACCATACATCATTTAAATAAAATATAACCTAAATACTGCCAAATTCACCATAATCCGCTATGATTCAACCACAAAGAATTTACTTGAAATAGTATTTCCGATATTATGCCACAACAACTTATCTAGAGCAATGCATACATGACTTACTTACCTTTCAGCTATTAACAAAAGGAGTAGACGAACACATTCAATCAAACATGACAGATTACGCGACGAATAACCAGTCCAATGACTGACCAATCAAAATGTCCGACATCACCATTAGCCAATCAAATGGCCAGGATTACCCAAACTAGTAATAGACACTGTACTATATACCGGCAAACAACTAGAACAATACCCATCCATGACTAAAATTCGTCTAGAAAATCAAAATCATTGATGATGCAACAGCATAAAGAACATTTTCTCGCAGTGAAATATCATTGTTGCCCAAGGTCATTACAAAGTAGATGCTCCTTTTGCTTATTAATTGGTTTAAAGGTATTGGACCCGCCAAACTAGTGCTGTACTCGGATAGTTGTACTGGCAAATTTTTTGCTGCACTGTGTATATACAGTATTGCTAATCTTCCTGTTGATTGCATCACTCATAATTAATAGTATTTTGAGAGTGGCCATTCGCAGATGGAGAGTGGCTCGGTCCACCCAGCAATTGAACGGTTCACTAGAAGTAATGACGTGATGGTGCCGTTCGACTGGATTATTGCATTAAAATGTAATAAAATATCACAATCGCACTACTCCCGTAGATTTAACATGAACTGTAACAGTTTAACGTATTGTCTCTGATTGAGCCATTGTAAAGTGGAATAAAATCCATTCATTTCAGTAAAGGATGAGTGATTTAAGTAAAATATACTTCAGTTATGAGTAACTGTATAATGCTGAGTGACAGTCACTTGACTTCAGAGAAAGCTCCAGATTAAAAATATTCAAGGTTATGAGTTTGGTTTACTGTATTCAGTGTTATTTCCTGACGAAAAATATAAAGGCTTTTTAAAATTGTGTGAGACTGACACCATACTACAAAGTACACCATTCCTTTCACAAACAACTTAAACATGGCTGTGCTCCATTTTTCACTAGTGTTGATGTTCCATCACTATGAATGTGCAAGATAGGCTGTCTCCTTTCCAGTACTTGCATCCGTTGCAGTATACTGTCCACACCGGTGCGATAGACAGCACATGAAAACTCTCCCGAGCTCTGCAGATGGTCCAGACATGTACCACAGATCATGATCTTGGTCTTCCCAGTGGACACTCTGAGTCACTTCCTCTCCATTGCCTCCTTCCAGGTCAACAGCCTAGTGACACATTCTTCCATGGAGCCTGCGATGATGACAAGGTCATCGACATAAACTGATCATGAAAAAGTTCTAAGTTGGTTTCGATATCACTACAGACAAGCCCTTTGCTTAGATGTCTGCAAGTGCCTCTGAGGTATACCAAAAGGAGTCAAGCCTGACGCGTTTCAGAATTGGATACGTAAACTGAAGTTATGTATTTCTAACCACGGGAAATACTTTGAGGGAGTTATTTAAAACATAATAGTCATTTTTTTTTAAATATTACACAATTCATATTGATCATACCAATTATAATTAAGTCCATTGAAATATTTAACAGTTTGTTATCATATACATTTGTATACATGCAACTTGTATCAGCTGTTAGTGTATGTTCACTTCTAATATCTGAATATTGTATACATATTTAGGTTACTTAATGCCAGTTCCCCGTTAATACGTCAGTTCTCGAGTTGAACATGCACTCATGGTTAAAAACTTGGTTTTGTGTTCCTGACTCTTTTGTTTGTAATAAAATTGACATTAATATAATTATCATGTAATGACGTATCTGCTGCCGTAACTAAGTATGTATTTTAAATGACTTACGAAGTTTTACTTTGAGTAAGAATCGATTGCTTTGTGTAAGGAAAGGTCGTAAGTTGCAGATACGACCTTTTGTATTTTGTTATTGTATGAAAAATGGTCAAAAGTAAAAAGTCATAAGTAAAATGTTAATATTATTCTAATATGATAACAAAAGCATTACTCAGGTCATTATCATGTTGAATTGATACTTTTTGATCATTTAAAGACATTAACTCCATTATTAGCTATATGGTTCAAGAAATGAAAAAAGAAAGAATTTGTTTTTTTTCGATTTCCCAAAACTGCAGTTTTTTACTTACGACCTTTTAATTCTATGGCGTCGAAATGTGTTTAGGCCAGTTAGAAATCTCAAGTTTATAAAATATTGCTAGAAAATGCCTGGATCCCCCTAGCAGGCCTGTTAATCTAGCTTTTGGGCCTGATGGCAACAAACTTATTGAGAACCCTGACATGAATGTGTATTTTGGTATACATGTATATACATAATGAACATCTTGTGTCGCACATTGAGAAACATTTCTTGTGTACATAATGTTGATTGCTAACTATGGATTTAGAGTTGTCAATTCAAATGCATACAAGTGATGTTCTGTTGATAGTAGCATGTAGCTAAGTGATGTTCATGCCAAATAGATTTCCATGTTTGAACTTATTTTGCAGAAATTGGGCACCTGCCAGATGCTGATATCAGTAAAATACCTGACCCAGTGCCTCATGGTGATTTCAAGCCCATAAAGCTTGAAGATATTCTATCAACTGTGATTTGCTTTGATTTAGAAACAACTGATCTAAGTAAGATAATTATTTGTTTACATATCTATTATTTTGGTTGAAGATATTTATAATTTCCCTTCAAAGGCCATTCATAAGACCTGCAGCAGATGGCCAGCTTTTACTGTGGAGATATGTTTTGCTTTCTGACTGAAACAGTATTTGATATGTCGATCTTCCTCATATTTGGTCATGATATGTTTATACATACAGACAAAATGTGTTTTTTTCCTAGTAATAACACCAGTCATATCAGCCAAACTACTTGTAGTCATGACTCAAACTAAATCTAAGTGATCAAGAAGTCTTCACTGAACTCAATCAAAAATTATTTTATATAATTAATACTTAGTAAGATTTTTAGTCAAAATGTCCTGTCACTCTGTAGTTCTGTTCTTTGATGTATAGCATATTTGTTACAGAAGCATTTGTGACCCTGGAATTATATGTTACTGTGATTTACAAGCTGACCAGTACAAAAGTATTGTTGTATAAAAACTTGAAATACAGAACTCCTTTTTTGTAATTTCAGTTCGTGGAGGACATATGCCACAGATTACTCAAATTACCGCATGTGATAATTCTGGGAAAATGTTAAATCTCAGTATGTTAAACCAACTGAACGTATCCCCCAGTCAGCTTCACAAATTACAGGAGTAACTTATTCAGACAATCAAATGAAAGTGAATGGAGATTATGTTCCATCAGTATCAGTTACTGAAGCATTAGAATTATTTTGTTCATGGATTGAAACATTTAACAATGTATTTCTTGTTGCACATAATGGTTGTCTTTTGACTTCCCAGTGTAAATTTACTGGAACGACTTTACGTATGTGATCTATGATGTGTTGATTCTTTACCATTTTTTAGGAAAATGTACCCAAATCAGACCTTTCAAGCAAGAAGATCTAATCTGAGAAATCCTTCAGTGTCCATATGGTGCGCATTATTATAATAATGCAAGTGAAAATGTGATTGCTTTGTCTAAGTTATTACAAAATGTGCCTGATTTACTTAAAGGTTACCTTTTAGTTTTACCCCAAAAGCTATTCCTAATGGTCTTTTATTTAACAAAGAAAAGAATATATGCAGTCTATATGACATTGTGTCTTAGTTGCAAATGATATCTGTAAAACTGCTACTGCAGAGAATATTGCTGGGTCAGGCTTAAACTTAAATGATCTTATGCTTATTTTTAAGTGTGAAGGAGAAGATGGTTTGCGGAATGGGCAAAATTGCAGATGTAATGCTTGTAACAAATGATATATATAATTTGCTATACTGAGTACAGAGGTTGCACAACACGAATATATGTATTAATATTTTGTAAACTTAACTATATGTAATGTATGATGTATTTTACTGTGCCTTCTTTTCATTGTCAATAATTGTATATTATGCCTTATGTGCATAATCAAAGAATTGTTCATATCTTAATTATATATCTCATAAGTTTATTATTATTATTATTTACTTTTTATTTTGTTAATAGATGTTTTTAAATGTGCTTTATTTCTTGTCTGTATATTCTTAAACATGCATTTGTTTTTTACAGCTCTTATATATTTTGTTATTGTTGTTTACTCTAGTTATAGTATAGTCGGCTCAAAAGCTCTTGGATGGCTTATGTTATACTGTTATTGTCTTACCGACTTTAAATAAATCTTATCTTATCTTAGATACTAGTAAGTTTAAATTTAACCCTTTCCCTCATAGAAGCGCTATTTGACACATTTACCCTGTGCCACCTGTAAGTGTTATCAGACACCTTTTATAAGTGCCACCCACAAGCGCTATTTGACGCATTTTCAGCCTGCTACCAGTATAAAGCGCATTTTATTGCTTCATCTATTACTCGTCGAAATTTGTCTACAAAACATTTTTTCCATTTCAAATAAATCTTTTAGATGCTGTTTTGATAATATCAATTCCCAGTCTGCAAGATTACCTTATAAAACCGAGGGGGTCATATTTGAAATTGTTGCATAAATCGCCAACAAACTCGATGTTCAATCACACGGAATGCATGTGAAATTACATAATTTTTATTGCCCCAAAAGCTGCCAAATCTGTTGTTTTTTCTAGTTCATTCTAGTTAAGATTTTAAATGTATACGTTGCGTCATAATTAAAATAAGCCAATCAATGTTCAAATTGTTTAAATTTGACCCCAGGTATTTAACTTCTTTTAAATGCAGGAAAAGAAATTTATAATATGATTACACCTTCTCATAGTAATTCATTGATGCATATACAACAGTTTTTGTTAAATACAAAGTTACAAGTATTTCAATATGTAAAATTTATGCATTTTCTTATATGTGTTACCATGTCAATTAACCTCCTTTCCTAATAATGGTATTATATGTGAAATATACTTCAGTAGAAAGTGTGTTGTTGATACAGACTCCTGTTTGTAATGAGTTACAATCTTTGCTGTTGTTGCATAAAACTTTTGTATTATGAACTGCTGTATTTGTATTTAGAAGTCAGCAATCACATACATAGTCAAAACAAGTTGAACAAGTGAATGTTAAATATAGAATTATAAAAAATCTTTGGGTTTAATTGATTTGAATTTCTAGATTTAAAAATTGCATATATAATTGTATTTTAAGTGTATTAACACAATGTGTTACTATATGGTATCCATTTACTTTTGGAAAGATTTCTAAAAAATGTCTCAAATTATAAAGTATCAGTTTTTCATATGTTCAGTATACATCTATTTCATGAATTAAAACATAAGCCTGAGTTTACAAAAGTTGTTTTTGTTTGTAGCTCTTGATCTTTCAAATAAATGTTTTATTGTACAATTTAACAGTTTAGCACAGAATAGTGAGTATTTTAAAATGCTGCAAAATGCAAAAAAAATAAGGGGAATATGAAACTTGACTTTGGAAGAGTTCTGTCAAAAAATACAAAAATGTTAAATATGATTTTTCCTCAATAAGCTGGATTTGTGCAGTCCATATCACATATAAACATGACCTGGGATGATGGTGTAAATTTGTAATGTGACATGGTGTATTTGTTTTACTGATACCTTTGTACAAAGTTGTTAATGATAAAGTACATTTGTTTTCTTCTAATTATGTAAGTATTAATATTTGTTATACTTGGATCATCATGTGAAGTTAGCATGTTTGTTGTATTTTTGAGATATTTTGTAATGTTTTATGTTCATCATATTTGGATCTTCATGTGAAGTTACAATGCAATATTGAAATATGACTGTAACATGTGACAGGTCATCAGCTTATTTCTACAAGTCGGTATGTCATTTTTCACATTAAATCACATTTTAGGTTTGACATATAAATGAGCATGTAATGGGTTTGTGGACTTTGAATTAACCATACCTAGGAGAGATCTAGATACACTTCATTGTAAAGAGTCATCAAGCTGAAATGATACCAAAATAACAATATCGCCAAAAAATAAGTAATACAAGGTTGTAGAAATAAGCTGATGAGGAAGTCGAGTGTTCCAAGTTGTCATGTTTGGTTGAGAAGTTGTTGTTATTTGGAGGTAGCAGAGACTAATGTAAGCTTTTGTAGTTACAAAAGTAACTGAAGATGATGCAATGTCAAAAATATATATGAGCTGCTCATTTAAATAGGTAAGTAGGTTTATTGTATACTGTAATAAACTTTTTACCATGAGCATTTTATTTACAGATCCAATTTGAGTATAATAAACAAAGTGTTTCATTGTTGATTTTTGTAGCACCTACTATTTGAATCAAAATTAGAAAATACTGTAACACTTTGATATTTTCTACTTCACACTACATGTATTACCAAACTGAAGTAATCATTCATTTAATAATTCACTTTATAAGAGCAGTAAAGTTTATCTATTCAATTGAATAGACATAACATACTTCCAATTACATGTATTGTTATAATGCTCTAAAGCAAATTTCTGTTGTTTTTATCCATTATGTGTCTTTTTCAACATGTAGCTGTATTTTTCAAAGACCATAATTTTTTCCTGTATGAAATAAAATTTAAACAAAAAATGTCTATGTGCTTGTTATTGAACACAGCTAGATAAGATAATAATGCTCAACCTACATGGTTGTAATATACTAAGGTTAATGTAAATAAGAGACAGTTATTACTTGGAGATGGTTGTAATATGCAGGTTAATGTAAATAAGAGACAGTTATTACTTGGAGATGGTTGTAATATACAGGTTAATGTAAATAAGAGATAGTTATAACTTGGAGATGGTTGTAATATACAGGTTAATGTAAATAAGAGAGTTATTACTTGGAGGTGGTTGTAATATACATGTCAATGTAAATAAGAGACAGTTATTACTTAGAGATGGTTGTAATATACATGTCAATGTAAATAAGAGACAGTTATTACTTGGAGATGGTTGTAATATGCAGGTTAATGTAAATAAGAGACAGTTATTACTTGGAGATGGTTGTAATATACAGGTTAATGTAAATAAGAGACAGTTATTACTTGGAGATGGTTGTAATATACAGGTCAATGTAAATAAGAGACAGTTATTACTTAGAGATGGTTGTAATATACAGGTCAATGTAAATAAGAGACAGTTATTACTTGGAGGTGGTTGTAATATACAGGTCAATGTAAATAAGAGACAGTTATTACTTGGAGGTGGTTGTAATATACAGGTCAATGTAAATAAGAGACAGTTATTACTTGGAGGTGGTTGTAATATACAGGTCAATGTAAATAAGAGACAGTTATTACTTGGAGATGGTTGTAATATACAGGTCAATGTAAATAAGAGACAGTTATTACTTGGAGATGGTTGTAATATACAGGTCAATGTAAATAAGAGACAGTTATTACTTGGAGATGGTTGTAATATACAGGTTAATGTAAATAAGAGACAGTTATTACTTGGAGATGGTTGTAATATACAGGTTAATGTAAATAAGAGACAGTTATTACTTGGAGATGGTTGTAATATACAGGTCAATGTAAATAAGAGACAGTTATTACTTGGAGATGGTTGTAATATACAGGTCAATGTAAATAAGAGACAGTTATTACTTGGAGATGGTTGTAATATACAGGTCAATGTAAATAAGAGACAGTTATTACTTGGAGATGGTTGTAATATACAGGTCAATGTAAATAAGAGACAGTTATTACTTGGAGATGGTTGTAATATACAGGTTAATGTAAATAAGAGACAGTTATTACTTGGAGATGGTTGTAATATACAGGTCAATGTAAATAAGAGACAGTTATTACTTGGAGATGGTTGTAATATACAGGTCAATGTAAATAAGAGACAGTTATTACTTGGAGATGGTTGTAATATACAGGTTAATGTAAATAAGAGACAGTTATTACTTGGATATGGTTTTAATATACAGGTTAATGTAAATAAGAGACAGTTATTACTTTGAGATGGTTGTAATATACAGGTCAATGTAAATAAGAGACAGTTATTACTTGGAGATGGTTGTAATATATAGGTTAATGTAAATAAGAGACAGTTATTACTTGGAGATGGTTGTAATATACAGGTCAATGTAAATAAGAGACAGTTATTACTTTGAGATGGTTGTAATATACAGGTTAATGTAAAAAATAGACAATAAGTACATGGAGATGGTTGTAATATACAGGTTAATGTAAATAAGAGACAGTTATTACTTGGAGATGGTTGTAATATACAGGTCAATGTAAATAAGAGACAGTTATTACTTGGAGGTGGTTGTAATAAACAGGTTAATGTAAAAAATAGACAATAAGTACATGGAGATGGTTGTAATATACAGGTTAATGTAAATAAGAGACAGTTATTACTTGGAGATGGTTGTAATATACAGGTCAATGTAAATAAGAGACAGTTATTACTTGGAGATGGTTGTAATATACAGGTCAATGTAAATAAGAGACAGTTATTACTTGGAGATGGTTGTAATATACAGGTCAATGTAAATAAGAGACAGTTATTACTTGGAGATGGTTGTAATATACAGGTCAATGTAAATAAGAGACAGTTATTACTTGGAGATGGTTGTAATATACAGGTCAATGTAAATAAGAGACAGTTACTACTTGGAGATGGTTGTAATATACAGGTTAATGTAAATAAGAGACAGTTATTACTTGGATATGGTTTTAATATACAGGTTAATGTAAATAAGAGACAGTTATTACTTTGAGATGGTTGTAATATACAGGTCAATGTAAATAAGAGACAGTTATTACTTGGAGATGGTTGTAATATACAGGTTAATGTAAATAAGAGACAGTTATTACTTGGATATGGTTTTAATATACAGGTTAATGTAAATAAGAGACAGTTATTACTTTGAGATGGTTGTAATATACAGGTCAATGTAAATAAGAGACAGTTATTACTTGGAGATGGTTGTAATATACAGGTTAATGTAAATAAGAGACAGTTATTACTTGGAGATGGTTGTAATATACAGATTAATGTAAATAAGAGACAATTATTACTTGGAGGTGGTTGTAATATACAGGTTAATGTAAATAAGATACAGTTATTACTTGGATATGGTTTTAATATACAGGTTAATGTAAATAAGAGACAGTTATTACTTTGAGATGGTTGTAATATACAGGTCAATGTAAATAAGAGACAGTTATTACTTGGAGATGGTTGTAATATACAGGTTAATGTAAATAAGAGACAGTTATTACTTGGAGATGGTTGTAATATACAGATTAATGTAAATAAGAGACAATTATTACTTGGAGGTGGTTGTAATATACAGGTTAATGTAAATAAGATACAGTAGTGAAAGGCAATGGTTACAATATACAGGTTAATGTAAAAAAGAGGCAGTAGTAAATGGAGATGGTTGTAATAATACAGGTTAATGTAAAGAAGTGGCGGTAGTTAATGGAGATGGGTGTAATATACAGGTTAATGTAAAGAAGTGGTGGTAGTTAATGGAGATGGTTGTAATAATACAGGTTAATGTAAAGAAGTGGCGGTAGTTAATGGAGATGGGTTTAATATACAGGTTAATGTAAAGAAGTGGTGGTAGTTAATGGAGATGGGTGTAATATACAGGTTAATGTAAAGAAGTGGTGGTAGTTAATGGAAGATTGGTGTAATATACAGGTTAATGTAAAGAAGTGGTGGTAGTTAATGGAAGATTGGTGTAATGTGTAGGTTAATGTAAAGAAGAGGTGGTATTTAATGGAAGATTGGTGTTATGTGTAGGTTAATGTAAAGAAGTGGTGGTAGTTAATGGAAGATTGGTGTAATATACAGGTTAATGTAAAGAAGTGGTGGTAGTTAATGGAGATGGGTGTAATATACAGGTTAATGTAAAGAAGTGGTGGTAGTTAATGGAAGATTGGTGTAATATACAGGTTAATGTAAAGAAGTGGTGGTAGTTAATGGAAGATTGGTGTAATATACAGGTTAATGTAAAGAAGTGGTGGTAGTTAATGGAAGATTGGTGTAATATACAGGTTAATGTAAAGAAGTGGTGGTAGTTAATGGAAGATTGGTGTAATGTGTAGGTTAATATAAAGAAGAGGTGGTATTTAAAGGAAGATTGGTGTAATGTGTAGGTTAATGTAAAGAAGAGGTGGTATTTAATAGAAGATTGGTGTAATGTGTAGGTTAATGTAAAGAAGAGGTGGTAGTTAATGGAAGATTGGTGTAATGTGTAGGTTAATGTAAAGAAGTGGTGGTAGTTAATGGAAGATTGGTGTAATGTGTAGGTTAATGTAAAGAAGAGGTGGTAGTTAATATTAAAAAGCAGTACTCTGTGGAAGGTGGTTGTATTTTACAGGTTATTGTATTTAAGAGATAGTTATTGTTGGTAGGTGTTCAAAGTTCACAGGTTACAGTTCTTAAGAGGTGAACTGGCTGTGGAACAGGCATATAATTTAACTGTGGGGGATATATTTCTATCAAAGGGAGAAAATTCAAAAATGAACAAGAGGGCCAAGATGGCCCCTATATATCGCTCACATGACAATCACTGTTCACTCATTAAAACATTGTTTTGAACCGGTGACCTAGTTTTTGACCCCAGACGACCTGTGTTCGAATTTGTCTCACATATCATTAAGACAAACAGTCTGACTAGGTTTGGTGAAGATACGATCAAAATTTGACATCTACAGTGTTAATAAGGTTTTCCTAAGATTTGACCTTGTGACCCATATTTGAACTTGTCCTTAATATCATTAAGACAAACAATCTGACAAGGTTTGGCCAAGATCCAATCAAAACCATGACATTTAGAGCTTTTACAAGATTTTTACCTAAGATTTGATCTTGTGACCCAGTTTTTGAACCCGGCTGACCCATGCTCATCCTTGACCCACATATCATTGAGGCAAACATTTTGACAAGGTTTGGTGAAGATCCAATTAAAACTGTGACATCTACAGTGTTAACAAAGTTTTCCTAAGATTTGACCTTGTGACCTAGTTATTGACCCCAGATGACCCATATTTATACTTGACCGTTATATCATTAAAACAAACGATTTGACAAAGTTTGGTGAAGATCCAATAATAACTGTGAAATCTACAGTGTTAACATGGTTTTTCATAAGATTTGACCTAGCGACCTAGTTTTTGACCCAAGATGACCCATGTTCGAACTCGTTCAAGATATTATGAAGACAAACACTCTGACAAGGTTGCATGATCATCCAATCAAAACAGTGACTTCTAGAGTGTTCACAAGGTTTTCCAGCAATTTGCCCTAGTGACCTAATTTTACTACAGAAATTACCCATTTTCAAACTTGACCTACATATTATTAAAATAAACATTCTGACAAAGTTTCATGAAGATACAGTCAAAACAGTGATTTCTAAAGTGTTCACAAGGTTTTCCCTTATTTGGCCCTGGTGACCTAGTTTTTGACCCCAAATGGCCCAATATCGAACTCATCCGAGATTTTGTTGATATTAACGTTCTGACCCAGTTTTGCTAAAATTGAGCCAAAAATGTGGCCCCTAGTGTGGTCACAACATAAAGTTTCACGACGCACAACGCACGACGCCGGACGGAGAGTGATCCTAATAGCTCACATTCGGACGCCGCACGGAGAGTGATCCTAATAGCTCACTTTGTCACTCTGTGACATGTGAGCTAAAAACAGAAAAAGGTGGAAAAAGCTGAATAAAAAGTTTTCTGGGTCATCCTTTGTTTTCAATGTTTACTTTTTCAAGCATGAATTTCATGCCTGCGTCCATCTATAGTCCGACAACGACCTGTGAATGATCAAAGATCAGCTAAGTCCATTTTGTAGGGTGAGTGGCTTTTCGGAACGTTTCGTAGGTTTCCGTAATATATAAATATCAGTTATTTGACCGTCATAGCTGAGACTAAGTGCATAGCGCGATCGGTAAAGGCGCCAACTATTTTACTTTTGAAGCCTGCATGGTAGTCAAGATGCTATGGGTTCGAAACACATGTGAACGTTTTTCCTTTCCATTTTTATTTGATACTTGGCATTTTATTATTGCAAAATTTTATTTCAATATTTGGAATGAATTTCATATGTATTTCATTTAATTTCATTTCAGGTAATTTCATGAAATTTCAATTACTGCGTTCATTAGCAGTATCTGTACTTGAGCCACTGTCAGAATCTAATAAGTTGCTTCATTATATTAAGTTACATAACATGACATCCTCTACATACCTAGGAACATTATTTGAACAGACTTTGATTTTGATTGCATATGATATATATACCTTTCAAAATGCACCGAAATCACGAGCAATGCATTATTTGAAAAAAATAGTGGCAAGATTAAGGACACGAAATCACAATTCAGTTTAATATTGTTACTGGTGCGGCGCACTGATTTCAGGACCACGTAGCTAGGCCTCTTACAGAGGTCTACAAATGTAAGAGGCCAACAGTGGCCTACAAATGTAAGGTCGTGTTTAGTAATGTACTTGGTCATTGTATTACTTATCCCTATTTTAAAGAATGGAACAGTCCATGACCTTCCGTCACGACTCACTGCTCGATTTCTATCTATACCATGTGGATGTTATGTACTCAACCAATAAAAAACTAGTTCAGTTTGGAATTATCTATTTTGGCTTTAAAAAAGTTTAAGTCACAAGGCAATAATTTAATTATTTATTTAAAAAAATGCTTGATTAGAATATAATTTTGTTCTATTCATTTTAGTTTAAAAACACACACACATGAAAGTTTATATATAAGATTCAATTGTTTTCATGTATGGTATTTATGGTAAAAGTATGCCATAACCCCCCCCCCCCCCCCCCCCCCGGTCAAGAAGTGGAATTCTAGTATAGTGTAACCTAGCTGGCCTATTATTATTAATAGTGGTAAATAAATTATTTTGTTTTGATGGGATTCTTTAAATAGAACTAAAATGTATTAATTTAATTATTTATTCTCATATGTCAATCAACTTGGTGTAAATGAAATTGTATCAAGAACACTGGATGTTAAAAATCTAATATAAATAAAATAAAAGTAGTGTTCCATGTGCATGAGTTTGTCACTCATGACTATAAAGTTTGTTCTGCACACTGGTCAGTCCATTGATGCAATGTATGTTTAAATACAAAAGCTTCATTACTTATGAGCTATTGGCTTCCATTTCTGGATGAAAAAAAGAACTTTTTCAAATGTCTTCAAATGTACGCAAAGGTTAATTTCCATGGGCTATGATAGACTTGCTCCAGACTATTACGATATCATGTCTATTACATTCCAACTGCACTGTAAGTAAATGAAATCATCAGTTCAATATGATTAAGGTGGTACGAGATGCCACACGCAAAGTTGTGGTTTCTTAGTTACACATACTGTGACGTACACTTGTCTATGATATTATATACTGCAGATTGGAATAGAATTCTAGAAAGACTTGAAATTAGCTGTAAACTTTTTGTTAGTTAAGGGTTTATCTCCATTATTATTTATTTGAAGATATGACATTTTGCTCCTCATTTAATAGCTGCTTAGTTTTTCATATAATTATGTAATATGCTCTTTAGTATTGGAGGAAATAATTATATTTTGAATGCATTTATCTATAACAAATAGTTTGTACAATTGTGTATTTACCAATATTGCTAAATTAGTTTGCTTAAGGTGACATATCACAAAATATAGCTATAGTGTATTTCCAATTTTCTCTTTTTTGTCTTCAATATCAAACAGAAATAATTGTGGCAACCGATCCTGGCTTAATGAAAACTTAGGTGTGAACTTGGATGCCTGCTTTTCATTTTGATTTGAAATCGTAGCGTGAATTTCATCTATCAATTAGAGATTTAAGTCCAAATGATTTTTTAAATAACAAGAAAGAGTGAAGCTATTGAGAATATTGGAAAACAATCTTCAGTGTTGTGTTTCTAATATAATTGAACCACATAAGCCCAATATGACAATCGCCAGTACCACCACAGTCATTAACACATACACATTAACATAATCAACACCACTAAAATCACTATCACTACCGTCAACTTTCTAATCTTCTCCATTAGCAGCAACAAGAACCCTATCATTAATTGGAGCATCACATTATACAACACAATCACACACACATTCTGGCCAGAATCTCTATACTCATCATCATCATCATCATTAGCTGCAGTAGGAGCAGCATCATTAGTACATTCAACAACTGGAGCACAACAATCATACATTCTGATCATTATCTCTATACACATCATCATCATTATCAACGGCATCAGTTGGAACAGCGGTTTCCAAGCAACACATACAATTATATTTTAGCATTTTAGCATCATCATCAAGAACAACTTTAAACAAGATCATCATGAAAATACAGTATGTACATACGTTTACTGTTCATAGTATAATTATTGTTGAATACTGTAAACGTTGAAATTTTGGCGGTGGTTTAATGTTCGCTATTTTGGCGGTTGATATGTTTCAGCCAATTTAAAACCCCGCCAATAATTCACACCGCCAATAATAGCAAAAAAAATAGTTTCACTTAAGCTTAAAATAATTAATCAGTGGTTAAATACGCATATAAATTCAAATAAGTTATACTTTTGTACATATACATAAAATGGCATATAAAAATAGTCGTTATCAACAAAAAAAGCTAAGTGATATGGACAAACAAGCAAACCATTACCATTTGTTAATAAAAGGTGCTAGTCTTTGACGGTGTTTGCAATTTTTATAACAAAGGGATACTATTAACGATGTATATCACAATAAGACAAGGGCATTGTACAAGTATATGGAAGGTGCGAACATGTTTACAAACAAAGAAATTTAAAGATGTAAAGCAAATTAAAATATAGGTTACATTGGTTTAATTTTAGCAGCGGCGGACAATAAATAGATGGTTTTATTTTGGCGGATTTTTAAGAAATCGCCAATTCTTGACCACCGCCAATATTTAAATTTCCAAAAAAACGCCAAATTTTAGCCCCGCCAATTTAAAGACGTATACAGTACTATTCAAAGAGATTTTATTGTATATAATTATATTTCAGAGAGTTTACCGACACCAAACCTGACAATAAAAGTAGGAGACAATAAACTTGATATGAAGTTTTGCTACAACAACCCTAAAAAATTTGATAATAAAATGACATTCAGCATGGACAAGGTCAAGTGTCAAGGACATTATGTGAGGTTCGGCTTTGACTCGACTGAACCGTTGTATTTCACCATTGTAGAAGTCAAGGTTAATAGTTTGGTGTGA
The DNA here is from genome assembly GCA_964023205.1 of Lutraria lutraria. NCBI lineage: Eukaryota > Metazoa > Mollusca > Bivalvia > Venerida > Mactridae > Lutraria > Lutraria lutraria. Next base: position 37,413,010 of record OZ026833.1, read on the forward strand.
TGATTTGCAGCCATTAATGACTTTCATTCGATTTAATTGAATGTATCAAATTAAAAGGTTTTAATTAAAAGAAAATTGTGAAATTTTATCCACTAAAATGTTGTGATTATTGTTTTATAGATTTCTAAATGCAACAACTTCATATTAGATAAAAAAAAATCGCATCAAGAGGTCCACAAAAAACAGATGTATATGTATATCACAATCTTACCTGTATTGACCAAATAATGTTTAGGGCTATTCCATTTAAATATATATACCACCCAAGGAAGGCACTTGGTCAAATTGGACCAACCCCCTTCAGAAGTTTATCCGACATAAAAAAGAACCACCTATATAATTTTTTTACTCTAAATTGGACCCCCCTTTAGAATTTCTTTTTTTGGAATGCTATTTGTCGCATTCCTATGTTGCTGTTTCTATCTGCATGGATCCAAGAATAGCAAATGCATACACATAACAATATAGTTTGATAAAGCTAAAGTAAATCTGACCAAAACTATCCAAAAAGTTTGCATACCAAAGTAAATCAAAACCAAAAATCTGCATAACTTTTATCAGAATATTCAATACCTCAAAAAAATCATTTTTTGACTTCATTACATATTTGTCTTTGTTGCCTATGTATTTTTCAATGCGGACCAATCTATGTTCTGACCAAATGTAGATTAACGTAGCACCTGTTGGTGTCTGCACTGCAACATGGAACAGGAACCAGTTTAAATGTGAACCTATATACATGTTATAATATTGTGCATACTTAAAAAATATTGAATTGCTATCAGTAAATTATGAAATATATAGCTTGGCATTGTGTTTACCTGCATTAATCTTTCTTGTTGACCAATCAGCACTGGATTTTGACTGGTTGACAGGATAATTTTCTGAAAATAATAAGATTTAACATTACAATCAAATATTTTAAGTGTACTTCTTACTAAGTCATTTGACAGTGTCTGAATTTTGTATTAACGTCTAAAAGATCAATCAAATTTGAAAGAAAACTCTTCGTTCATTAACATTAAACAGAATATTCATATAATCTGTTTTATGCATTAAAATTATGTTCATACCATGAGATATTGATAGTGTATGTAAAGAAGTCAACATGACATCAATAATGTACACATTGTGTTTTAATTGTTACATTCAATTTGTGTTTACATTGTACATGTACCTGTAATATTTTACATTCAAATGATTAATAACATTTTGTTACCTATTTTGATTGTTTCCAGTGGTTCATGAACTGCTTGTTTTGAAGATTTGAAGGTTATATTTTCTGAAAAAAATTAATTTTCACATGATAATGTCAGTGTGATTTAAAAAAAATCACTTATACATATCAATGTGAAACAATTATACTATCATCTTGTGTTCTTATTCATTGCACAGCATTTGCAGCCATTTATTTATCCATGACCAAACCATCGTTAAAATCTATATACACAACATGCATAGTTATTTGCATATATCAATAACTTTATCCTTACCAATATCAATATAAATATCAATCACTGTAGTCAAATTATCCTTACCTTCCACTGAATCCACCTTCACTGTCTTCCGACAGACTTGTCAGTATCTGAACAGAAAAGTGGAAAATTATTTGACATACTCAATGCTTTAAGATTTGATCATCTGTTAATAAATGTTTGCTTTCATGCAAAACACAGTATTATGGCATTCAGACTGTATACAGGTGACTTATATTCTTTTTGCTATATGTACACATGAAGGTGTAATTTAATCGTAAATCATAACATGTATTTTAACTAAAATCTGAATGGAGATGTGTTTATAAGAAATTGAAATGATTCATTATAATTAGATGAATTGGAAAAATATACTAACCACTTCTTCCCATTTGTCAAGTTTGGGAGCTGGTCCCCCACCAGTACCCCCAGCCAACCTCCTTCTCTCCCTCTCTCTTCATCTGACAGACGTCTTCATGTCTGAAAGTTTGTTTTTTTACTTCCTTCATGGTCCTGGCCACTTTGCTTTGTGCATTAACACTGAAATAAAGCTGTAGTCTATACATTTTTATTGTTATATATTTTTCTGTCTATTAGATTTGAAATTGGTTGTGGTGGACAAAGTCATATGAACTATGTAGTCATCAAGAGAATCAACAAAGAAAAAACGATTAACATTGTCCATACGTCAAAAGGGGCGGTGCTTAAATGAAACTGTGAAATTGAGTTTTGATGTATAATCTACATTAATTCGTCATTTAAACTATTATGACAAATTGCTTCGAAATATTTTTGTCGTACAGGTCGAGTTTATTGTCCATCCACCATCGACATAACAGCGGAACAAAAAAATATTTATAAATGTCAAATGTATATATGTCAAATCAGATCTGTCAAGAATACCTCCTCAAGACGGCGTCCCAGGTGTCCTCCTTGTCCCTGTGGGTCAGCTTTGGCCCAAAGCGACCTTCAAGTACATCGGAGGTGGATGCAAACTCAAAAGCAAGTGCATCCACCTCCGATTTTGACCAGTTTTCTTTTCTCTGCTTTTTGTTTACGGCGTCCATAGAACTTTGCAGACGATAATTTTTGCCGATAAACACCGAACACTACCGAATGTGTTTTTATAGCCCTCCAATTGAAGAGTTACGCACTATCTTCACGTAAGTTTACGCAAAAACTTACGAACGTTTAGTAAAACCACAGGAGCCTGTTATTCAATCAAAAAAATTATACTCAATAAAAAATTAGAAAATCTACCTACGTATAGAAAAAAAAAACAGGAGTGCAATGCCTCCCACTCCCCACCCACATCGCCTATACAAGAATCTCTATTTACGTGAAATTCTGCTCTACGTAGTTAAAGGCTATAAAAAGGTAACAAATGCAGGTCCTACCCTTGACGTTTTCTCAGTTTTGCTTATCCTATTTCAATAAATCCAAGAGTTTCTCCAGCGGAGGAAAGCCATTGCGTGACGTCATCAGCCAGCCAAAGATACTGAACGTCATCCATATTTTTTCATTATCTGTCGTTCACGTCATCCTCTCAAAATCTCCTCGGCGGTAAACGTCATCATTTTTGCGCATACCAGGGTCTCTTTGGAAGGGTCAAACATCGGTTTAAGAGCATGGACAGAGTTGTAACTTTACAGAATTGTTCATAGATGATATTTCGTTAGATCTGTGAGGTTAAATAGTTCAAAACTATCGCAAACTGTTTAATTTCGGGCAATAAATGTGAGATTTGAGCATTATTTTCTGCGTGTCGTGTATAAACAGGCGCTATCAGCTTTATTCCGCAAAGATAGCATGCGAGACTGTTTGAATAGTTCATTTCAACCTTCGTGGTCATTCACATATCCTTAGATCCAAAAGAAAGCCCGAATTCGAGAATTGCTGGTAAGAAATATAACACCACTACTCACCCGTCATCGGTGTTTACCTCTGTTGGGTAGTCATCACTCTGTAGGGCATTCATCCGGTTATACCGTGTGGCTAACGCTGTGTAAGATTAAGGCAGATACAATTCATCCTCGAACATCGGTCTTTGCTAAAAAGATCACGAGATACTCCGAACAATTATCCTATGATCATTGTATATTTTCTATGCAGATAGACATATAGCTCGTGTCATGATGTTAAAATGCTAAGCATCCTGGAAATCATTTTTTGTAGAATTTGAAACATGACACATTTGAAAGTTTTCGACGTGGTTGTATTTTTTTATCATGCACTATACAACCATAACAGGACACAGAACGATAATGATAAGCTGAATGAATATTGGAAACGACATATATATGTCAATTAAGCTTTATACCTTTATAGTTTTATTCGATTCTTATACAAGGAATACTATACAGGGATAAATAATTTCCAAATTTAACCATATCGTACACGTATTTATGCGTATTGTGCTAATATTACGCACATTTCAGTAGCTGTTTATTAGCATGTTTATTCAATAAATGTATATATGTGTTCTGTTATGTCTAAACTTCGCATTATATATTTTGACTGAACCAAACGACACGTCGTCTGTAGTCTGGTACCCGTCTCCAATCTTACAGTAAGATTGGAGACGGGTACCAGACTACATCGTCTGTTACTTATATACACCCAAAAATCCCGGCACAACTCTCCGTCAATGACATTCCGCAGTTACAATCGAATATTTACAAATGTTCCATGTTTCTCGTGATTTCAGTGTTATACAAATTCGGCCAACCCTTGATATTTGATGATACTAGTTTAACGTACAGTATAACTCGTCAATTGAAGACCACTGTCCAGATCGACCTATTCTTTATTTGGTTATTTAAAGTTACTTAATGTGTCCAAACAGATTATAATTACTATACATTGTATTTGTAAATATTTTTATCGTATTTTTTTATTTCACTTCTAATTTTATGCAAAGTTTTCAATGCTCTATAAACAATATCTACCAAACTGATACGATCTTTTCTTTGATTGTCTCAGTATCCCTGTCTTATATGTATGTAATTAAAATGACACACTCGAAGAAGAAAACACGCTGAGTAAATGTGTCTGGCTTATACGAGGATAACTTATGCAATAAAATAACTGAATAAATAAGTAGGATATAAATATAACATATACATTTTTGTAGATGCTTCAAGGAAATCACTGTAAAATATATGTATGACTTTTAATTTAGACAATGAACTGTATCGAATAGTTGTAATGCCACGAAATGAGCTGTATATATATACTTCATTCCCGTAACTCTAAGTGAACATAAATTTTATCAACAGCATCTTTTTATAACCACATGAAGACACTTTTGAATAGCTCTGCTGGGGTTCGGTGGTATAAATGCTTGTATATAGATGACCAAATTTAAACTGTGATATTTTCTCACAAAAGGCAGTTGGGCGGAATTGCGATCACTCCAGCATGATTTTGTACCGGTCGTTCAAGAGGGAACGTCACCACTAGTAATTTGAATAAACTCAAAAATGAGTGGAGCACGTTAGAAATATGCATATTTTTAGAAAAGTTTATCAATTAAATTATGTTAGTGACGCCAGTGCAGTAAATCTAATGTATTAATTGAAGGGCTTATAAACATTCAAGTTTTTAATTCGTATCAGTCGTATTCCTGGACTGTCAAGGTACAACTTACAAAGTTGTCTGCTGATGCTGGTATTATACCATGTGTAACACTCAATTCCTAGCCCTTAAATACCAACACTCATATTCTAGCCCTCAAATATCAACGAAATATCCAAGCTCTCGATCAAATCTCAGAACTCAAACCCTAGTCATCAAATATTGATCAGCACCCATCCTAGCTATTAAATCTCAGCATCCTAATCTTGGTGCTCAATACCTAGCTTTCAAATTGCAGCTCCTGTACTATAAATATTTAGTTACTTAATTTGTTCATAGATATCTTTAATCAATAATAGAGATATGGTGGAATATCAATGAAATATTTGATTGAAGGGAGGCTAATCTTGCACAACATGAATTGTTCCCCTTGTATGTTATATTTTGCAAATAGATGAACTGATGCAGCAGAGTTTCTAGAACCAAAGTAGGGCTCAACATTTTGTATATAACTTAGTGCACTCTGTATGTGTCTGACTTGACTTATGAAAAATAGAATAATAAACAGTTCAAAATGTGTCATTTCTATAACTGACAGACTTTACTCATTTGTATCCATCTTGCATTTGGAATATGAAATCAATCATTTTACTTACTTATTTCAGTTGGCATAAATTAGGCATTTTGATATGACCCAAAATTGTCTATTTTAATTTCTATCAACCATTATAATTAGCTGATTCCATGTGAGTTATGTTACCCATGAATAATGGGTAAGTTTACAGTACAAATAAAAATATATTCTATCAAAATATGCAAATTTCTATTAGTTCTACCGATTTACTAATTTTGCTGCCGCTCTGTGACCGAAATTGTATCATGGATTCATTTTAAAACTAGCTGTACTGTTAAGCGTTTTGACTATTTGTATCAACTTGCAACATTGTTATTATATTGTAGATGTTTCTTCTGTCAAAGTTAATTTCAATTTGTTGTGGACTTATCTCCTATAAATAATCTCCTATAAATATATCTTGTCAGTTGGCACAGAAATTATATACATGTACAATATACAATTCATATTATAGGCAGTACTATGGCTGCTGAAGTATTGGTCATACCAAACGTATTTAGGTACTGTGTGTTTTTACGAATACATTGCTTTAACAACACAGATATACCAACAAGTTAAAGGTATATCATATGATATCACAAACATGACCCTGGATGAGCACATAAAAATGGGCGAGGCATGTGTCGGTGCTTTATACATTGGGCATGATAAAAAAAAACAGGAAAAAATATTTGAAATAAAGAGTAGGGATACAACTGCCTGGCTCTGGTGTCATCTCTCCCCTCTCTGGGGTGGCCCTGAAATGACCATAGCTGTCGAATGGGTCGTTAAACAACGGATAGATTCAGATTGAGTTAAACAACAGTTAAACAAACCATCATCATTGTGTCTGAGGTACTAATAATATTAAGGTACATGTATCTGTTAAAATCAATGAAATTTTGACTCAAACTTTTGGGGCACAACTGTAAACAAACTATATTTTAGCTCTTGTTTATATTGAGTTTTACGCCCCTTGGATTTTAACAGTCAGTCATATGAGGCGGACAGTTCACCTAAGATATTTCTATATTTCCTGGGAAGGACCAGTACTAGCCTACTTTTTCACATAGAGACATGGTCGAATGTGGGGCTCGAACCCATGACCCTTTATCAGTGAGAGGTTACAGAGATTTGAAGTCAGCAACCTTAACCACTCGACCACTGAGGTGGGTCTATGTTTTAGCATATTAAAGATTGCTATAGTCTTTTATTACATGAAGTAAATGTGATTTCTGCGCACTATTTCAGTAACTCATCATTTTGTGTAATCTGAGTCTATTGTGATTATGGATGTATATGTGGGCTATATATATATCTGAAAATTACCTAACAGACAAGAAAATATGTACAGTTTAGTTAAATTTATCTCCAGTGCTTGACAATATAAAATTCGCATACAATAAATACAAAATGTACACGACTAAGTTGAATTAATCCTTCATAGGCTTTTTGAAGTTAGCTCCCTTTAAACATTCAGAAAGCTAACTTGGCAGCTGGTACAATATTTCTTATAAAGTCACTCCTGTCATTACAGAACTGTGATTGTTTCATTCTGTTTATCTTGTTCTGCACTGCTTCCTTGTCGTCTAACAGGATTTGACTACAAACAAGAATAAGAACATTAAATTTATTTTGATCAACATAAAAAGTGAAAACAAATTGTAATCTAAGAAGTATGTTCAGAGGACACAAAATTAATGCCTCTTCAATGTAATGTGAAGATAATGAAAAATATGCACCTGTAATAAAAAAAACCCAGTAATTTGCAGAAAGAACAAAATGCCTATAAAAACAATTAAACCTGATTGAGTGATCTGCAGCATATTTCTTAAATGCTATATGTCATCTCATTATGGTGATATAATTATAAAATCCCATAATTCTTGACCTTGTCGTTCACTAGTGGCATGGTTCTAATTCAGATGTAACACATCATTGTGGTCATTTGAGCCATACATATCCTATTACTGGTGGTCAAGATATAAACTGGGCATGATTTGCAGACCACATGCACACAGACACATGGTATAATAATACAATATGTCCACCTCCCATTATTAATGGTGAAGGAATAAAAATCAAACATGAGTTTGAGGCTAGCTCAGTGATTAGATCGTTTGTCAGATGATCGAGAGGTTGTGAGTTCGAACCCTGGGCGAGGCTCACACTGTCCGTGACAAATTTGACTGAAGATATTACATCCTATGTTACCGGTAAATTGTCCTCCACTTCTAAATTATGTGGGGTAGCTTGGCTGAAGCTTACGGATAGAATGTGGTTAATACTGGTTAAGGCTTAAATGAAGTCCAGGAAAGCTGGTTAGGATAACTGCCCGCCACAACATGACTGAAATGATGTTGAAAATGGCGTAAAACCCCATGAAACAAACAATATAAGACGGTCATTTTGTTGTCTAATGTCATTCTATTTCACATTTTGTACTTTGATATCAGCTAATTCATTACTGACATGCAGCAGTAAAACTGTATAAACAAACTAGGACTTGAAACTTAATTTTAATATTTTTACATTGATATTATGGTAGAAAACGCTTATAGTGAACTTGGATTCATCTCTTGTGAAAAATTGAACATCTTTATTATAAGTAAAGAAAATACTTTTCTTGTCTGAAAGAGTTTTCACAGCAATTAATGCCTCATCCAACTTCTTCTTGATACATTATTTCATCACTTTACAAGTAAACTGTAATAATAAATTGTTCATCATATTAAATAATAGCCCCCACATTTATAGAGAAAAATATGCAAATGTATTCATTTTCAACTAATCTGTATAATAAAGAACTGAAATTGGCCTCTTCCAACAATGCTAAGTGTCTCCACAAGGCAACAGTTACATATCTCTGTACATGTATATATTATATGTATATGGATAAGAAAAAACATACAGTTTTGATAATTACCATTTCGAGGGTTCAACGCAACAGTGTCGTAACTCATATTGAAATAAGAACAAGTTACGACAGTGTTGCGCTGAGCCCTCGATTTGAGCACAAAAAATTAAAACTGAATTAAGACTATGCTTATACCAGTGATGCTATGGTGTGTTTGTACAGGGACTTCATCAAGGTTAAGGTATTAGGATCCTAAACTCCCAAAATTATCCTTCAAAATGGGGTGGACAGACTTTTAACAATTCATATAGGTTTTCAGATCAGATTTTTCAAGTTAACTTCCATTTAAATTTGAATTGAAGTCTATGCAAGTAACCCATTTTTTCAAACATTCAAGAACAAAGAACATCTATTTCAATGAAAACTCATTGTAAAAAGATGCAATAATACTTTATCATTCTAATTTGATAAAGAAAAATATTACTTACATAATTATATTCATCCTTAGCCTTCATAATTTTTGTTAGCAAGTTTGCTGACAGATTCCATAAATACTAAACTGAAGTATAAGAAAGAAAAAAATATAACATAAAAATTAGATAATGTATTCCATCTTTGGAGAGTTTAGGTATCAGGCCTCAGTTTCACTAACAAAACTGAATATAAACTTAATTATGTATTCAAAATGTTTTTTTGTCTAGAAATCTTGTGTCTTTGAGCCGAAATGTTACCATATGTTTCTTTATTTACTAAGAACTTGTTAAACATGCAAGCATAAAAAAAACAGAAAACAAGTTTGTAATGCTTCTTATATATTTTTACTTCCAGTAGCCCATGATTAACCCCCACTAGGTGTCAGGGCAAATAATGTTTTCTTCATAAATTTGAACACATTAATTTAAAAGAAACCAGTTAAACCTTAAAATAGAGATTTGAATCTTTTCTATTTCAGGTTTATATCTATAAAAAATACAGCCGCAGGAGGTGCCGTCTACAAATTCAAAAATACGAAAGCACAGCATGAAAAATCCAAATAACCACACGACGGTCATTCAGATAGTGCTTTTTAGAGGCAAAAAGTTTAATGTTTTAATTTTAATCCAGCAGCCAAAAATTGGATGATTTTCAGATTTATTGGGCATTGAACCCACTTTTGTGATGTTGGCAAAGCAAATATGCTATTTTGTTCTGCTTAAATTCCACTGATACGGTCAAAGGTTACTTGAGGTCAATATAGGTCAGCCCAGGTCATGTTTAGATCTCAGAAGTTTTATCAAACACATTTGAAAATTTCTAGTAATGGATTTTTGAAATAAGAAAAAGGCATATTATATACATTGTAGTTTGTTCTAAAAATGCAATATTTGGTGATGGCCACTAACACATGTTTACAGTATTTAGAACTGCTATATGTGACACTGAATAAGAAATGTACTGCTCCTTAATTTGGCTTTCAGCGGTACATGAATTTTCAACAGAAGTGTCTGCAGAATGTAGTTTCTGTAGATGATGTTTATAAAAACATAAAAAATTATAATGTCAAGAATAAGTAATAAAGACCACTGATTGTCGTTAAATTCATTACTTTTAACCAATTAAGAACTGTGTTTATCAATATTTGTGAATTTTCTGCCTAATGAGGTGTACATGGTTAAGAATATATGTAACTATACCAAGATAGCACAGGATGATAGAAATTGAGAGTTGGTCGTTACATAAGGTTTGACTGTATGTAGCATACCTAGCATGTCATGCCTAGGTCAAACATTTATGGATCACCTCATAGGTTCCACTATGGATTAAATCTTACGGGTGACCCAGGAAATGCCAATTTCGGTAGTCCGATACAAATCTGACATCACATTGCATCCTTAGTAAATACATGGTGAAAGCTTACTAGTATGTACTGGTACTTCATCGTAAATAACAGTAGAAATACTTGTCGATTTAAATTGGGCCTACGTATAAGTACAGATTAATATGGAGTACGTTTCCACAGTTATTTGTTCCATGGTTAAATTTTTGAACATGTCACAGATATACAAATACTACTAGGTAAAACTACAACTTCAATATGAAAAGCTACTGACCAGTACAGATTGCAACGAATGAAGCTGGATCCTATTCTTAGCATCAAAACCTAGGCATAACATTGGATTCAGCAATCTCAACCAAGAGTTATCGCTCCTTTCCAACACACGTCTCAAAGCCAAGATTCTTGAAAAGCTACACAATGATCAATAACATGCTTTTGTGTATAATTAATAATTTGTTAGATGTTAACGTTTTGGCTAAATTTTACCAAAACTTCACACAATCGGTAACCCTTAACCAATATATTAACCGAAACCAAAGAAACTAAACCCAGGAATTAAATTTTACCGATAAGTGAGTGCAGAATAGAATAGAACATATACTATTTTCATAAATTGTGCACACATAGGTACATACATTTTTATATCATACAATATTATTTATAAGCACATATATAATACACTTTATGAGAAATAAACCACAAGCGCTGCCAACACTAAGTCTGTTCACTACTTCAGTACGTGAGATATATCTATTTATCTATGAAGTTGCATGTTGACTCTCATGCAGTTTCTGAGTTATCATACATGTCAGCTACACTGAAGTTTTTGCACTGAATTGATAGGCTTTCTAGCCCAGCTAAAAATGAGCTTAACAGAAATGTAAAAATACATCAACTAGGCAGTGTTACTAGCTGTTTGTCCAGTGATTTTGTATATTATATAATAAGTATATTATCATCAACTGGTTTGATGAGATTTTGGTAATGTGACATCTGAATCAATGTTAGTATACTTAATATACATCATGTATGTATAAGCTTGTGTGGTATTATTGAATAAACTTTTTGTATGTCTGCCTGTCATCTGTGTTGACTTGATCATTTTGTATCTAGAATATGTACTGAACAAAATTACCACCTATATATTTTTAGTATTATTACTTGTCATATGAGCTTTTATATGACCCTCATTGACATTAGATTAAATGTTGGTTGATTTATACAAATGTACTTGGTAAAAATTTTGCTTTCAATCAAACTCATGTCCAATTTCTATCTTTATATGGATATCTGTGAAAGAAAAGAACTAAAATGACTATCCCGGAGATAAATAATAATATCAAAAAATATATAGGTGGTAACTTACTAAATATGCTATGTTTGGACACACACATACTATATGTACCGGTAAGTTATAAACTAATCAGTACTCCCAACACATGATATGCACATTCTATTACTATCAAGATAATACAATAAAACATTTATTTATAATAACAAAACATAATTGACATTTACATAACATTTATTTTTTTCTTTTAAGATCAACAAATAAACATTTAATAATAAATAACTGCCATATCATGGAAAAACTAGTGTGCAAACTGAATGGCCCAGGAAAAACCAGAGATCAAAACCCTGTAGGGAAAAAACTCTGGAAACCTGTACCCCATGTCAAGTTTCAGATTGCAGAGCATATGGGGCCACACTCTTCACAAATGCGAAATTAAAGTTTGACAGTATAATGGATTATACAAAAATCTACATAAACATCAAACATAGCGCATTTACTAAGCCAGTAACAAATATTCAGAACTTACAAGTACAAAAATAAAGCTAATAAAAAACAACTACCTAAGGTTTTAAAGTTAATCAATATTATGTCAAGTTAAAACATGTGTACTTTAATAATGAGCAAACAACCAACTTCCATTCTCATACAATAGATAGTAAATTACAAAAAAAAACTTCAAAGCAAGCATAGAGCATTGAAGTAATCTTAACAATAAACTTAACATAAACAAAAATAATACAGAAATATAGATACAAATTGTGAAAATTCAAGACATTTTACCAAATAGAAGTAAGTGCTAGCAAACAAATAACATTTTTTAAGATGTATATATATATACATGTTAATATTGAGATCATAAATAAAAAAACTCACGATAATAAATGTAAATGCTCCCAATAAAAAAAATAAATTAATATGTTTCAACAAGGTAAACTGCTAAAAATGTGTCTTAAATAAATGGAAGAATCTGAGAAATAATGATAATAGAAAAATGTTTGTTTCGCATAGAGCAGAAACATCAGCAAAATACAGTGTTTGAGAAATTGTCTTTCAACTCAAGGCCTTGCCGCCAAACCGTGCTCCTTCCAGATGATGCTGGGTCATCTCATTGGTGTCAAGGCACCACATCTTAAGAAAAGTTCATGTCCAACCAAATGATAAAAAGTAATGGTGTATATCTTTTCGTATACCCATGACATACATCGACTCTTAGAACAACCTATACTGCAATAATCTTATATAACACTGTGCAAAATGACTTAGATTATTCATTATGCAGAAATCACAAATTCTGTTTGTTTCTATTCATTTTCTGCATAATCAGACACTTTCATTGATTTTATTGCAGGAAGAAAATGCTATGCCAGTATGCTAAAAATTATCAATTAAATATAATCCAAAAATGAACCAGACAGGCCGGATGCAGAAACACCACCCCAGCAGGAATTTCTAAAACCCACCGGTGCCCGGGCAGCTTTCGACATGGTGTAGCCCTGGTATCTTAATCAAATTTTTACTGGACATAACATAATTATCCTAAATGCAACAGTGTTCAGACAAAAGGTAGAATCAAACAAATGCTCCAAGAATCGTTATATGTCAGTCTGTTAGGATCCTAAAGCTAGCAAGATGAGAACAAATTCCTCATCATAAAAAACTAAGTGCCCTGGTACCAATTTGAGAACCCAGATCAGGAGTCAACGCATCCAACTGCTGAAATAAAAAGATCCTTGTCAATGCTGAGTAGATCAAAAAACAGATAAAAGGCAAATCTTAAAACATATTCATGAAATAAAAGATAACTAGTAATGCATCAACATCAGTGCAAAGCTGGCCATTTAGATCATACATTTAAAACAGACAGAAAACTAACAACAGTGCACCCTCCCTACAACAGCCAACAATGGGAATGACAGAAATGGCCATTGTTCGGAGGTGACTGTTGTTGAGAGAGTGAAAATAAGACAAAGATCAATTGGGGTTGCTAATATACTGACTGTAACAGGGAAATGGCTGTTGTTTGGAGGTGACCGTTCATGGAGGTTACACTGTATAATGTCTACAAATGCCAGAAATCAAGCAAGAACATTCACATTTAGTCGCTATGTGCCTTATTTTGATCATGACCTTGACTGCCATAATCAAAAGGAATGCCAAGAAACATAAACGCTTACAATTAAGCCAGAATACTTACGTTGAAATGCTGAATGCATTACGGTGACCCTGACCTTGATGACCATTGAGACCAAGGCCTTGCCATCAATCCGTGTGCCAAGCTTCCATCTGAAGTTGGTATCCCAAGATGAGATCCACTTCCAGGAGTCGACACATCCGACTGCTGAAATTAAGAAAATACCCATTAATACACAGGGATCTGTTTGCAGATCATGTAAATTGCAAGATGGACAAAAACAAATATGCAGACGACAGACCAATTCAACCGTTCCATCTGAAGATGAAACATCAAAAAGCAAAACCCTTTACAATCAAGTGATAATACGAACGTTGAAATGCTGGATGCATTACGGTGACCCTGACCTTGGTGACCATTGAGACCAAGGCCTTGCCATCAATCCGTGTGCCAAGCTTCCATCTGAAGTTGGTATCCCTCGATGAGGTCCACTTCCAGGAGTCGACACATCCGACTGCTAAAATAAAGAAAATACTTATCAATACAGAGGGATCTGTTGGTAGATCATGTAAATTGCAAGATGGACAAAAACAAATATGCAGACGATAGACCAATTCAACAGTTCCATCTAAAGAAGAAACATTAAAAAGCAAAATCCCTTACAGTCAAGTGATAATACTTACGTTAAAACGCTGGATGCATTACGGTGACCCTGACCTTGGTGACCATTGAGACCAAGGCCTTGCCATCAATCCCTGTGCCAAGCTTCCATCTGAAGTTGGTATCCCTAGATGAGATCCACTTCCAGGAGTCGACACATCCGACTGCTGAAATAAAGAAAACACCCATTAATACAGAGGGATCTGTTGGCAGATCATGTTAATTGCAAGATGGGACAAAAACAAATATGCAGACGACAGACCAATTCAACGGTTCCATCTGAAGTTGAAATGTCAAAAAGCAAAACCCTTTCCAATCATGTGATAATACTTACATTGAAACGCTGGATGCATAATGGTGACCCTGACCTTGGTGACCATTGAGACAAAGGCCTTGCCATCAATCCGTGTGCCAAGCTTCCATCTGAAGTTGGTATCCCTAGATGAGATCCACTTCCAGGAGTCGACACATCCGACTGCTGAAATAAAGAAAATACTCATTAATACAGAGGGATCTGTTGTTAGATCATGTAAATTGCAAGCGACAAAAACATACATGCAGACGACATACCAATTCAACAGTTCCATCTGAAGAAGAAATGTTAAAAAAGCAAAATCCCTTACAGTCAAGTGGTAATACTTACGTTGAAACGCTGGATGCATTACGGTGACCCTGACCTTGGTGACCATTGAGACCAAGGCCTTGCCATCAATCCGTGTGCCAAGCTTCCTTCTGAAGTTGGTATCCCTAGATGAGATCCACTTCCAGGAGTTGACACATCCGACTGCTGAAATAAAGAAAATACTCATCAATACAGAGGGATCTGTTGGTAGATCATGTAAATTGCAAGATGGACAAAACAAATATGCAGACGATAGACCAATTCAACAGTTCCATCTAAAGAAGAAATGTTAAGAAGCAAAACCCCTTACAACCAAGTGATAATACTTACGTTGAAACGCTGTATCCATTACGGTGACCCTGACCTTGGTGACCATTGAGACCAAGGCCTTGCCATCAATCCGTGTGCCAAGCTTCCATCTGAAGTTGGTATCCCTAGATGAGATCCACTTCCAGGAGTCGACACATCCGACTGCTGAAATAAAGAAAATACTCATCAATACAGAGGGATCTGTTGGTAGATCATGTTAATTGCAAGATGGACAAAAACAAATATGCAGATGACAGACCAATTCAACGATTCCATCTGAAGATGAAACGTCAAAAAGCAAAACCCTTTACAATCATGTGATAATACTTACGTTGAAACGCTGGATGCATTACGGTGACCCTGACCTTGGTGACCATTGAGACCAAGGCCTTGCCAACAATCCGTGTGCCAAGCTTCCATCTGAAGTTGGTATCCCTAGATGAGATCCACTTCCAGGAGTCGACACATCCGACTGCTGAAATAAAGAAAATACTCATCAATACAGAGGGATCTGTTGGTAGATCATGTAAATTGCAAGATGGACAAAACAAATATGCAGACGACAGACCAATTCAACAGTTCCATATGAAGAAGAAATGTTAAAAAGCAAAATCCCTTACAATCAAGTGGTAATACTTACGTTGAAATGCTGGATGCATTACGGTGACCCTGACCTTGGTGACCATTGAGACCAAGGCCTTGCCATCAATCTGTGTGCCAAGCTTCCTTCTGAAGTTGGTATCCCTAGATGAGATCCACTTCCAGGAGTCGACACATCCGACTGCTGAAATAAAGAAAATACCCATTAATACAGAGGGATCTGTTGGCAGATCATGTTAATTGCAAGATGGACAAAAACAAATATGCAGACGACAGACCAGCAGGGTTTTCATTATCTTTTGAGTCAAGGGATAAAGTTTGAAATCCAAGCGATAGGCCTGGGGTCAAGGGGGCGGCCTTAGCCCCCTTGTGGGTCTAGGGCAACGCCCTGGTAGGGGGACCAGGGGGGCAAAGACCCCCAGGAAGCTCCTGTAATTTAAGCATTTTGAGTGGCAAATTTTTATTATTTCTGTGCTTCTTTTAGCCAGTTTCTATTCGGAAATGAAATGTTTGATGATAATAAAAATCAAAACTAAACACCATTTCTAGTGTTCTTTTTCCTACCAACCATGGCAAGAGTCTTTAACTTTATCTTTGTTTACTCAGCCAATGAGTTCTCAAATTTTGATTGAATGAAAGGAAAAAATCCCCAACTAAAACTTGTAAGAAAAACAACAACCCATTTTCAATTCTTCTATTCATATTTATCAATCATTTGCAAAATAACAATCATATTAATAAAATTTCATATAACATAAACATTTGTAGTTAAGACATCTCGCACTATAATGAGATTAATCTTTTGTATAATTATAGGTATTTATATTGATCAGTGATCAAAGAAATAGCATGATACTATTCTTTTGTCTGTATATCATTTATTCAAATAGAAATTAATTTATTTGAGAAATAAACAAGACAAAATAGGAGAAATGAGTTGATTGGTAGGAAAGGAGACAAATCTCTATCACAAAGTTAACAGATTGTAACTTCAATTCCTTTGGCTCTCACTCATTTTATCTTAATTGTTGAACATTGCAATATGAATATTATTAGCACTGTGTCCTGGCAAATGGTGAATTCATCCTGAATGCGTGTCACAAGATTAAACATCAAAGATAAGATGCCCCAGTTAGAACAGATTATCATTAAACACCCATTAAATGATGTATGGTTGCACAATATGTAGTGCCGTTATCCGAAATTTGTCGACTGGAATTCGTATACTTTATTGAAATATAAGTGTAACAACGACCATTCTTGAAAATTAACGAGCCTTTGGTGTTTAGTTGGTTTTAATCAAGTTAATGCTTAATTAAACATAATATTACATAACATTAGATTCAATAACTATCAAAACGTGATTGTCAAGTGAAGTGTTAACAATTTTCGGAACATATGACAGGGCCATGGGCCGTACGGTCTGGTACATTTTTGTTTCAATTGAACTGGCGATGCAGGAATGAAGAATTCACAACTAACTGGATAAAATTATCATCTGCATTATGAATCACAGCTTGGAGCAATTGAAATTGGTGTTGATCATGTTGATAGGTGCAAACAAACAACATACATCGACATGGTCAATTTAAATATGACTGACAAGTTGCCGACTTTTATGTATATCGTATTGGGCGAGCAGAAATTATTTTGGTCGCCCGATCATTTTTTTACTCATCAGTGACCAGGGCGAGCGGGCGAGTGCTAAGACTCCAGTGAGAACGAACTTCAGAATTTCGTATCGGCAAATTTACT
Organism: Lutraria lutraria; assembly: GCA_964023205.1. NCBI lineage: Eukaryota > Metazoa > Mollusca > Bivalvia > Venerida > Mactridae > Lutraria > Lutraria lutraria. The sequence continues at coordinate 37,430,718 of OZ026833.1, forward strand.
GTTTAGCATTTAATTTTGACGGAAAAACAATGTATTTCATCGCACGATTTGCTTACCAGATCGGCGTGTAAAGCCAAAGCTTTACGTTTATTTTCGTTCGATTTTTGTTCTATTTCTCTCTTGTGGTGCAGAAATCCGTAACTGTATTAAACGCGAATGCCTGTTGGTAGTTGCCTAGTCCACTAATCAATCAAAAGCCTCGTTTCGTTATACTCTCAATACTGATGACAAAACGGTGTTATAGTACAATATTTCAATGCAATTTCTACTACGTAAACAAATTCGTCTTTACTTTTGCTGACGGAATTTCAACCAATATAAAGATGATTTCAACCGATGGTTTCATCGGGTATCGGCTGTTATTGAAAACCCTGGACTGACCAATTCAATGGTTCCATCTGAAGATGAAATGTCAAAAAGCAAAACCCTTTACAATCATGTGATAATACTTACGTTGAAACGCTGGATGCATTACGGTGACCCTGACCTTGGTGACCATTGAGACCAAGGCCTTGCCATCAATCCGTGTGCCAAGCTTCCATCTGAAGTTGGTATCCCAAGATGAGATCCACTTCAAGGAGTCGACACATCCGACTGCTGAAATAAAGAAAATACCCATTAATACACAGGGATCTGTTGGTAGATCATGTTAATTGCAAGATGGACAAAAACAAATCTGCAGACGACAGACCAATTCAACGGTTCCATCTGAAGATGAAACATCAAAAACCAAAACCCTTTACAATCATGTGATAATACGTACGTTGAATTGCTGGATGCATTACGGTGACCCTGACCTTGGTGACCATTGAGACCAAGGCCTTGCCATCAATCCGTGTGCCAAGCTTCCATCTGAAGTTGGTATCCCTCGATGAGGTCCACTTCCAGGAGTCGACACATCCGACTGCTGAAATAAATAAAATACTTATCAATACAGAGGGATCTGTGGGAAGATCATGTAAATTGCAAGATGGACAAAAACAAATAATGTAGAACTGGTTTTATTCGCGTTAGTTTTATTTTCGCTAATATTCACGAATCGAATACCTCGCGAATTCATGAATGTCGCGAATAAATGCTGAGTTTTATATATTCGATAAAGAGTATGTCCGAAAATAAGTCAGTTATAGTATTTTATCGTAAATATAATCAGTTTAGTTAATCTGTTGAAAGCAAGATATTAACAATAAACATGTACCTTTAAAGTTTACAATCTTAATTTTTCTATAATATTGCCTTTACTGAACTATCGTTTATTGAAAAATTTTGGACATCATTTGAACATACCAGTAACAGTTTTTCACACTTAATTACCTACTGTTTGTAAAACATAACTTCTACAACAATTACAAACTATTATCAATCTATTGTTATTACATATAAAACATTGAATCACAACTTAAATGTCTAACAGATCAGGAGTGACACACACATATCAAAGCAATGACAGCATGTCTTTGATCGCACTTTAATCCTGCCTGACAACGTCAAGAATTCATTAATACGCGAATAAAGAAAACAGCTGATTTTTAACAAAAAACGCGAAATTTTGACCTCGCGAAATTAAAGCATTCTACAGTATGCAGACGATAGACCAATTCAACAGTTCCATCTAAAGAAGAAATGTTAAGAAGCAAAATCCCTTACAATCAAGTGGTAATACTTACGTTGAAACGCTGGATGCATTACGGTGACCCTGACCTTGGTGACCATTGAGACCAAGGCCTTGCCATCAATCCGTGTGCCAAGCTTCCTTCTGAAGTTGGTATCCCTAGATGAGATCCACTTCCAGGAGTCGACACATCCGACTGCTGAAATCAAGAAAATACTCATCAATACAGAGGGATCTGTTGGTAGATCATGTAAATTGCAAGATTGACAAAACAAATATGCAGATGATAGACCAATTCAACGATTCCATCTGAAGATGAAACGTCAAAAAGCAAAACCCTTTACAATCATGTGATAATACTTACGTTGAAACGCTGGATGCATTACAGTGACCCTGACCTTGGTGACCATTGAGACCAAGGCCTTGCCATCAATCCGTGTGCCAAGCTTCCTTCTGAAGTTGGTTTCCCTAGATGAGATCCACTTCCAGGAGTCGACACATCCGACTGCTGAAATAAAGAAAATACTCATCAATACAGAGGGATCTGTTGGTAGATCATGTAAATAGCAAGATGGACAAAACAAATATGACACACACATATCAAAGCAATGACGGCATGTCTTTGATCGCACATTAATCCTGCCTGACGACGCCACAAATTCATAAATATGCGAATAAAGAAACAGCTGAATTTTAACAAAAAACGCGAAATTTTGACCTCGCGAAATTAAAGCGTTCTACAGTATGCAGACGATAGACCAATTCAACAGTTCCATCTAAAGAAGAAATGTTAAGAAGCAAAATCCAATACAATCAAGAGGTAATACTTACGTTGAAACGCTGGATGCATTACGGTGACCCTGACCTTGGTGACCATTGAGACCAAGGCCTTGCCATCAATCCGTGTGCCAAGCTTCCATCTGAAGTTGGTATCCCTAGATGAGATCCACTTCTAGGAGTCGACACATCCGACTGCTGAAATAAAGAAAATACCAATTAATACAGAGGGATCTGTTGGCAGATCATGTTGATTGCAAGATGGACAAAAACAAATATGCAGACGACAGACCAATTCAACGGTTCCATCTGAAGATGAAACGTCAAAAAGCAAAACCCTTTACAATCATGTGATAATACTTACGTTGAAACGCTGGATAAATTATGGTGACCCTGACCTTGGTGACCATTGAGACCAAGGCCTTGCCATCAATCCGTGTGCCAAGCTTCCATCTGAAGTTGGTATCCCTAGATGAGATCCACTTCCAGGAGTCGACACATCCGACTGCTGAAATAAAGAAAATACTCATCAATACAGAGGGATCTGTTGGTAGATCATGTAAATTGCAAGATGGACAAAAACAAATAATGTAGAACTGGTTTTATTCGCGTTAGTTTTATTTTCGCTAATATTCACGAATCGAATACCTCGCGAATTCATGAATGTCGCGAATAAATGCTGAGTTTTATATATTCGATAAAGAGTATGTCCGAAAATAAGTCAGTTATAGTATTTTATCGTAAATATAATCAGTTTAGTTAATCTGTTGAAAGCAAGATATTAACAATAAACATGTACCTTTAAAGTTTACAATCTTAATTTTTCTATAATATTGCCTTTACTGAACTATCGTTTATTGAAAAATTTTGGACATCATTTGAACATACCAGTAACAGTTTTTCACACTTAATTACCTACTGTTTGTAAAACATAACTTCTACAACAATTACAAACTATTATCAATCTATTGTTATTACATATAAAACATTGAATCACAACTTAAATGTCTAACAGATCAGGAGTGACACACACATATCAAAGCAATGACAGCATGTCTTTGATCGCACTTTAATCCTGCCTGACAACGTCAAGAATTCATTAATACGCGAATAAAGAAAACAGCTGATTTTTAACAAAAAACGCGAAATTTTGACCTCGCGAAATTAAAGCATTCTACAGTATGCAGACGATAGACCAATTCAACAGTTCCATCTAAAGAAGAAATGTTAAGAAGCAAAATCCCTTACAATCAAGTGGTAATACTTACGTTGAAACGCTGGATGCATTACGGTGACCCTGACCTTGGTGACCATTGAGACCAAGGCCTTGCCATCAATCCGTGTGCCAAGCTTCCTTCTGAAGTTGGTATCCCTAGATGAGATCCACTTCCAGGAGTCGACACATCCGACTGCTGAAATCAAGAAAATACTCATCAATACAGAGGGATCTGTTGGTAGATCATGTAAATTGCAAGATTGACAAAACAAATATGCAGACGATAGACCAATTCAACGATTCCATCTGAAGATGAAATGTCAAAAAGCAAAACCCTTTACAATCATGTGATAATACTTACGTTGAAACGCTGGATGCATTACGGTGACCCTGACCTTGGTGACCATTGAGACCAAGGCCTTGCCATCAATCCGTGTGCCAAGCTTCCATCTGAAGTTGGTATCCCTAGATGAGATCCACTTCCAGGAGTCGACACATCCGACTGCTGAAAAAAAGAAAATACTCATCAATACAGAGGGATCTGTTGGTAGATCATGTAAATTGCAAGATGGACAAAAACAAATATGCAGACGACAGATCAATTCAACGATTTCATCTGATGATGAAACGTCAAAAAGCAAAACCCTTTACAATCATGTGATCATACTTACGTTGAAACGCTGGATGCATTACGGTGACCCTGACCTTGGTGACCATTGAGACCAAGGCCTTGCCATCAATCCGTGTGCCAAGCTTCCATCTGAAGTTGGTATCCCTAGATGAGATCCACTTCCAGGAGTCGACACATCCGACTGCTGAAATAAAGAAAATACTCATCAATACAGAGGGATCTGTTGGTAGATCATGTAAATTGCAAGATGGACAAAAACAAATATGCAGACGACAGACCAATTCAACAGTTCAATCTGAAGAAGAAATGTTAAGAAGCAAAATCCCTTACAATCAAGTGATAATACTTACGTTGAAACGCTGGATGCATTACGGTGACCCTGACCTTGGTGACCACTGAGACCAAGGCCTTGCCATCAATCCGTGTGCCAAGCTTCCATCTGAAGTTGGTATCCCTAGATGAGATCCACTTCTAGGAGTCGACACATCCGACTGCTGAAATAAAGAAAATACCAATTAATACAGAGGGATCTGTTGGCAGATCATGTTGATTGCAAGATGGACAAAAACAAATATGCAGACGACAGACCAATTCAACGGTTCCATCTGAAGATGAAACGTCAAAAAGCAAAACCCTTTACAATCATGTGATAATACTTACGTTGAAACGCTGGATAAATTACGGTGACCCTGACCTTGGTGACCATTGAGACCAAGGCCTTGCCATCAATCCGTGTGCCAAGCTTCCATCTGAAGTTGGTATCCCTAGATGAGATCCACTTCCAGGAGTCGACACATCCGACTGCTAAAATAAAGAAAATACTCATCAATACAGAGGGATCTGTTGGTAGATCATGTAAATTGCAAGATGGACAAAAACAAATATGCAGACGACAGACCAATTCAACAGTTCAATCTGAAGAAGAAATGTTAAGAAGCAAAATCCTTTACAATCAAGTGATAATACTTACGTTGAAACGCTGGATGCATTACGGTGACCCTGACCTTGGTGACCACTGAGACCAAGGCCTTGCCATCAATCCGTGTGCCAAGCTTCCATCTGAAGTTGGTATCCCTAGATGAGATCCACTTCTAGGAGTCGACACATCCGACTGCTGAAATAAAGAAAATACCAATTAATACAGAGGGATCTGTTGGCAGATCATGTTGATTGCAAGATGGACAAAAACAAATATGCAGACGACAGACCAATTCAACGGTTCCATCTGAAGATGAAACGTCAAAAAGCAAAACCCTTTACAATCATGTGATAATACTTACGTTGAAACGCTGGATAAATTATGGTGACCCTGACCTTGGTGACCATTGAGACCAAGGCCTTGCCATCAATCCGTGTGCCAAGCTTCCATCTGAAGTTGGTATCCCTAGATGAGATCCACTTCCAGGAGTCGACACATCCGACTGCTGAAATAAAGAAAATACTCATCAATACAGAGGGATCTGTTGGTAGATCATGTAAATTGCAAGATGGACAAAAACAAATAATGTAGAACTGGTTTTATTCGCGTTAGTTTTATTTTCGCTAATATTCACGAATCGAATACCTCGCGAATTCATGAATGTCGCGAATAAATGCTGAGTTTTATATATTCGATAAAGAGTATGTCCGAAAATAAGTCAGTTATAGTATTTTATCGTAAATATAATCAGTTTAGTTAATCTGTTGAAAGCAAGATATTAACAATAAACATGTACCTTTAAAGTTTACAATCTTAATTTTTCTATAATATTGCCTTTACTGAACTATCGTTTATTGAAAAATTTTGGACATCATTTGAACATACCAGTAACAGTTTTTCACACTTAATTACCTACTGTTTGTAAAACATAACTTCTACAACAATTACAAACTATTATCAATCTATTGTTATTACATATAAAACATTGAATCACAACTTAAATGTCTAACAGATCAGGAGTGACACACACATATCAAAGCAATGACAGCATGTCTTTGATCGCACTTTAATCCTGCCTGACAACGTCAAGAATTCATTAATACGCGAATAAAGAAAACAGCTGATTTTTAACAAAAAACGCGAAATTTTGACCTCGCGAAATTAAAGCATTCTACAGTATGCAGACGATAGACCAATTCAACAGTTCCATCTAAAGAAGAAATGTTAAGAAGCAAAATCCCTTACAATCAAGTGGTAATACTTACGTTGAAACGCTGGATGCATTACGGTGACCCTGACCTTGGTGACCATTGAGACCAAGGCCTTGCCATCAATCCGTGTGCCAAGCTTCCTTCTGAAGTTGGTATCCCTAGATGAGATCCACTTCCAGGAGTCGACACATCCGACTGCTGAAATCAAGAAAATACTCATCAATACAGAGGGATCTGTTGGTAGATCATGTAAATTGCAAGATTGACAAAACAAATATGCAGACGATAGACCAATTCAACGATTCCATCTGAAGATGAAATGTCAAAAAGCAAAACCCTTTACAATCATGTGATAATACTTACGTTGAAACGCTGGATGCATTACGGTGACCCTGACCTTGGTGACCATTGAGACCAAGGCCTTGCCATCAATCCGTGTGCCAAGCTTCCATCTGAAGTTGGTATCCCTAGATGAGATCCACTTCCAGGAGTCGACACATCCGACTGCTGAAAAAAAGAAAATACTCATCAATACAGAGGGATCTGTTGGTAGATCATGTAAATTGCAAGATGGACAAAAACAAATATGCAGACGACAGATCAATTCAACGATTTCATCTGATGATGAAACGTCAAAAAGCAAAACCCTTTACAATCATGTGATCATACTTACGTTGAAACGCTGGATGCATTACGGTGACCCTGACCTTGGTGACCATTGAGACCAAGGCCTTGCCATCAATCCGTGTGCCAAGCTTCCATCTGAAGTTGGTATCCCTAGATGAGATCCACTTCCAGGAGTCGACACATCCGACTGCTGAAATAAAGAAAATACTCATCAATACAGAGGGATCTGTTGGTAGATCATGTAAATTGCAAGATGGACAAAAACAAATATGCAGACGACAGACCAATTCAACAGTTCAATCTGAAGAAGAAATGTTAAGAAGCAAAATCCCTTACAATCAAGTGATAATACTTACGTTGAAACGCTGGATGCATTACGGTGACCCTGACCTTGGTGACCACTGAGACCAAGGCCTTGCCATCAATCCGTGTGCCAAGCTTCCATCTGAAGTTGGTATCCCTAGATGAGATCCACTTCTAGGAGTCGACACATCCGACTGCTGAAATAAAGAAAATACCAATTAATACAGAGGGATCTGTTGGCAGATCATGTTGATTGCAAGATGGACAAAAACAAATATGCAGACGACAGACCAATTCAACGGTTCCATCTGAAGATGAAACGTCAAAAAGCAAAACCCTTTACAATCATGTGATAATACTTACGTTGAAACGCTGGATAAATTACGGTGACCCTGACCTTGGTGACCATTGAGACCAAGGCCTTGCCATCAATCCGTGTGCCAAGCTTCCATCTGAAGTTGGTATCCCTAGATGAGATCCACTTCCAGGAGTCGACACATCCGACTGCTGAAATAAAGAAAATACTCATCAATACAGAGGGATCTGTTGGTAGATCATGTAAATTGCAAGATGGACAAAAACAAATATGCAGACGACAGACCAATTCAACAGTTCAATCTGAAGAAGAAATGTTAAGAAGCAAAATCCTTTACAATCAAGTGATAATACTTACGTTGAAACGCTGGATGCATTACGGTGACCCTGACCTTGGTGACCACTGAGACCAAGGCCTTGCCATCAATCCGTGTGCCAAGCTTCCATCTGAAGTTGGTATCCCTAGATGAGATCCACTTCTAGGAGTCGACACATCCGACTGCTGAAATAAAGAAAATACCAATTAATACAGAGGGATCTGTTGGCAGATCATGTTGATTGCAAGATGGACAAAAACAAATATGCAGACGACAGACCAATTCAACGGTTCCATCTGAAGATGAAACGTCAAAAAGCAAAACCCTTTACAATCATGTGATAATACTTACGTTGAAACGCTGGATAAATTATGGTGACCCTGACCTTGGTGACCATTGAGACCAAGGCCTTGCCATCAATCCGTGTGCCAAGCTTCCATCTGAAGTTGGTATCCCTAGATGAGATCCACTTCCAGGAGTCGACACATCCGACTGCTGAAATAAAGAAAATACTCATCAATACCGAGGGATCTGTTGGTAGATCATGTAAATTGCAAGATGGACAAAAACAAATATGCAGACGACAGACCAATTCAACGGTTCCATCTGAAGAAGAAATGTTAAGAAGCAAAATCCCTTACAATCAAGTGATAATACTTACGTTGAAATGCTGGATGCATTACGGTGACCCTGACCTTGGTGACCATTGAGACCAAGGCCTTGCCATCAATCCGTGTGCCAAGCTTCCATCTGAAGTTGGTATCCCTAGATGAGATCCACTTCCAGGAGTCGACACATCCGACTGCTGAAAAAAAGAAAATACTCATCAATACAGAGGGATCTGTTGGTAGATCATGTAAATTGCAAGATGGACAAAAACAAATATGCAGACGACAGATCAATTCAACGATTTCATCTGATGATGAAACGTCAAAAAGCAAAACCCTTTACAATCATGTGATCATACTTACGTTGAAACGCTGGATGCATTACGGTGACCCTGACCTTGGTGACCATTGAGACCAAGGCCTTGCCATCAATCCGTGTGCCAAGCTTCCATCTGAAGTTGGTATCCCTAGATGAGATCCACTTCCAGGAGTCGACACATCCGACTGCTGAAATAAAGAAAATACTCATCAATACAGAGGGATCTGTTGGTAGATCATGTAAATTGCAAGATGGACAAAAACAAATATGCAGACGACAGACCAATTCAACAGTTCAATCTGAAGAAGAAATGTTAAGAAGCAAAATCCCTTACAATCAAGTGATAATACTTACGTTGAAACGCTGGATGCATTACGGTGACCCTGACCTTGGTGACCACTGAGACCAAGGCCTTGCCATCAATCCGTGTGCCAAGCTTCCATCTGAAGTTGGTATCCCTAGATGAGATCCACTTCTAGGAGTCGACACATCCGACTGCTGAAATAAAGAAAATACCAATTAATACAGAGGGATCTGTTGGCAGATCATGTTGATTGCAAGATGGACAAAAACAAATATGCAGACGACAGACCAATTCAACGGTTCCATCTGAAGATGAAACGTCAAAAAGCAAAACCCTTTACAATCATGTGATAATACTTACGTTGAAACGCTGGATAAATTACGGTGACCCTGACCTTGGTGACCATTGAGACCAAGGCCTTGCCATCAATCCGTGTGCCAAGCTTCCATCTGAAGTTGGTATCCCTAGATGAGATCCACTTCCAGGAGTCGACACATCCGACTGCTGAAATAAAGAAAATACTCATCAATACCGAGGGATCTGTTGGTAGATCATGTAAATTGCAAGATGGACAAAAACAAATATGCAGACGACAGACCAATTCAACGGTTCCATCTGAAGAAGAAATGTTAAGAAGCAAAATCCCTTACAATCAAGTGATAATACTTACGTTGAAATGCTGGATGCATTACGGTGACCCTGACCTTGGTGACCATTGAGACCAAGGCCTTGCCATCAATCCGTGTGCCAAGCTTCCATCTGAAGTTGGGATCCCTAGATGAGATCCACTTCCAGGAGTCGACACATCCGACTGCTGAAATAAAGAAAATACTCATCAATACAGAGGGATCTGTTGGTAGATCATGTAAATTGCAAGATGGACAAAAACAAATATGCAGACGACAGACCAATTCAACGGTTCCATCTGAAGAAGAAATGTTAAGAAGCAAAATCCCTTACAATCAAGTGATAATACTTACGTTGAAACGCTGGATGCATTACGGTGACCCTGACCTTGGTGACCATTGAGACCAAGGCCTTGCCATCAATCCGTGTGCCAAGCTTCCATCTGAAGTTGGGATCCCTAGATGAGATCCACTTCCAGGAGTCGACACATCCGACTGCTGAAATAAAGAAAGTACTTATCAATACAGAGGGCTCCAGGGCTCCAGATAAAGGGCGTAATTGCGCAAATGCGCATTAGTTTTCCGAAATACGCATTAGAAATATTTCTAAAGCGTACCGATAACACACTTAAAATCCCAGGTACCCGTTTTACCAAATTAATACTATCAAAGTGGTAGGTTCACTTAGAGCCTAAAATAAGATTGGATGCTTCTTCATCAAAAATGTGTTGCAAATTGTTGTGAAATGAGAATTGTTGCCATAGCAACGAAACAAATTCCTTTATCAAAATTTCAAAAAAACTCCAAATTTCTTTTTCATTGCCTTAATGTTCTTTTTATGAAGTGCATTATGATAGTGCATGTTGACTGAAGTGATGAGATATTTTTATTCCATGGTTGCTACAGAAACGTGGAAGTCACGTGAGTGGGCATAATATAGGGGTATTTTGTGTTTATATCGAAGATATACAAATTATTTTCTCAAAATCTATATAGCAGAAAAATTAACATATTTATAACAAGAATGTGTGAAAAAGCATTTACGTGACGCTAAAGATTTTCGTAATATGACGTAATTAGTGTGCTTCCTGCATAGTTACATCACTAATAATTTTATCAAATATATCGATAGAAAAAAATCGTAAAAAGGTCTGTTATTCAAAATTAACTGGCAATTAAATTTTCAACATCTGTTTTCGCAATTACACAAAACAATAATTTAATATGAGAGTACCATTCCACATGCTACGATCCGTCATCCTCTCCTAGCACTGTTAAAAAAAAATGGAAATTTAAATATGAAGTCCCACACCCGACACATTTATATTTTGTATATATGTTGTTTACATTCTGACTGATAATTGTTCAAAGTTTCGTGGTGTAGGTTGGAGGACTTCATATTACAATATAGAAAAATGTACGATGGTTTCATATCCGTACCCAGCAAAGTTAGTCGCAATAATTCTATTGTTTTTTAATAAATAATGAACGATTGAGGATCGACATACAATTCAGATAAAATAATAAAACTAGCATTTAGTACATTAGTAAAGTTCTGTCAAGTAAGAAAATCTTCCACAAATCTCATTCAAAGCCAAATAAACTGTTTATCCGATTAATGTATCAATATCCAAATTGCTGTTAGTAATAACAAAGGGAGACAAGTAGTTTGTTTACAGCGTTCTTTGTACAGCGTCTCGTGATACGGTAACAACTGCAGATAAATCGACGAAACAATTAAGTATTTGATATTTCTTATGTGATATATTCATGCGTTCATGATACGAGGCTATAGGTCTACATGTAAGGTTAAATAGCCTCGTGGCTGAAAAATCACTTTTTAGTTCATCATGATGCCGCACTGAAAACATTCCATTTTGATGACGTAACACATCACACACTTGATCGATTTTGGTGATTTGCGCAGGGCCGTAGGAAGCGTGAGGGGATGGGGCAATAAATTTGACTGTAATGGTTGTCAAAAGTGACTATAGTCTATACCCCCTCCCCTGAGTCAAACCCCCACCCCCTATTTTTTAATTGCTTCTTCTGTTGTGACCCTATGCTATTAATGTTTTTATTGCTTTAGCTAACCTAAATTTTGTTATCTGTTGCATTTCAATTTTTATCATACAACTGTACATGTATGTTTTTATACTTGTTTGTGAATTGTGTATACAGGTGCAAAGTAAATATTTTTAGTCACTCAGTGATAAAATCCATGGTCTTCACTGGGGCTTGAACCCATGATCCCTAGCAATGCTGGCACCAAACCATGTTGCTAAATGGATAACCCAATAGCAAGGCTGTTGAAATTAGCTAGTATTCCTACAAGTTCTAAAATTGTATGAAATTAATGTGGACTATTGATGCTGTAATGAGAATACAAATGAATGTCTACTGCTTGTCAGAGATGTCAGATTAGTGTTCATGTTGATGTCACAGAGGACCATAATGTTTTAAAATCATTGTAATACATGTATTATGCCAGTATTGTATGGATTACAAATATTATAGTTATACTAACTCAATTGTAATAGTATCTCAGTATAATTGAATTGCATATATTTATCTTCTTTCAGAATCATATTACATTGTATGTTAGTTCATATGTATGAAGTGTAAGCAGTTGTGGGCCTTCTGTATAGTTAACTCGTAAGTATGCATATGGTCATTATACCTCTACAAACAAAGTTTGATGGGGGTATATTGGAGTTACTCTATCGGTCAGGCAGTTGGTTGGTTTGTCCTCATACAATATCACAATAAAGTTTGTGGATTGAACTAGTCTACTTTCACATTCCTTTTAAAGCGATTGCAATGAAAGATGTCATCACCATGGAGTGTATATATATGTGCAAGACACAATTTTCATGCCCAGTGAGCCACTCATTCCAGAGTTATATGCCCATATAGTAACCTGTGTACTATAGCATTCTCACTGTCAAAGCGGTGGTGGGGGTATTAGTCACTTCTGTTACAAAGGCTTTGAGCACTAGTTCAAAAGATGTTTAGTTTGAATTTGAATTATACATTTCAATAATGTTCGAAATGATATCACAGTTGCTACAAATGAATTATTTGATATCCAAGTGAAGGGAACATGAGGTGAATAAATCAGACAAAATATTACTTTTTCAAAACTGCTCATATATAATAATTCAGTTGCCATGGAAACAAACCATCTAAGAACATTGCTATACAATGCAATTTCATTTAATCATATGTATTTATGAAAACTTGAGTGACTAAATTGCATTTTTGAAGAAACTAAAAAATGATATTTTTAAAAAATTAATTTCATCAGGTTACCATGGCATCTAAAATAATACTTAATTACATGAATATTGACCATATCCCTTTACCTTTCATATAAAACAAAACTAATAAGGTTTCATCCAAACATTATATGGAAAAAATTGATGCTTTGAAAATCATGTTTTCTTCAAATACGATGAATGGTGAACATATAATGAGATTTTGGACAGAAATTGACACTGGCCCTAAGTGAACCTACCCCTTTAAATGTAGTATTTGTGACTAGTGCTTTAATTGAACATATTGAATAAGGCACAGGTATTGCATATAAGCTACATGTACATTCTTCACTGGATTCATAATAAGTTCACAAGGATAATGTACGCATTAAATATAGATGAACTCAATACAATAAAGTACATTAATTTTAAAAGGTAAAGCTTTAATGTGTGTTTATATGTGAATACCCTTTAGAGTGGTTCCTGTGATTGCCATTACCCTTTAAAAATTTGTAATATAACCACATAAAAAGTAAAGGAGTAAAATACCCCCTGCTAATGAAAGCAGGGGGTAAAATACCCCTTGCCCAATTATCTATCTTGAACCCTGGGGATCTGTTGGTATATCATGTAAATTGCAAGATGGACGAAAACAAATATGCAGACGACAGACCAATTCAACGGTGCCATATTTTGACAATGACCTTGATGACCCTACAGACCAAGGCCATAAATGTCAAGAAATAAACACAATTAAGCCAGAATACTTACGTTGAAATGTTGAACGCATTACGGTGACCCTGACCTTGGTGACCATTGAGACCAAGGCCTTGCCATCAATCCGTGTGCCAAGCTTCCATCTGAAGTTGGTTTCCCTCGATGAGGTCCACTTCAAGGAGTTGACACATCCGACTGCTGAAATAGCAAAAATACCCATTAATACATAGGGATATGTTGGCAGATCATGTAAATTGCAAGATGTACAATCAAAGCTCTGAAGGTTCTGCTGTTGTTCGGAACTACAAAGCAGTCAAAAGTTGAATTTCTTTGTAGGGTGATGTATTGGGCTGGGTTTTGGAAACCGAACAATAGTTCATGCATGAATTTTGATGCAGACCAAGGTGCAACGCTTTTCTTTACCCGTCATGCAGTTGTTAAAGTTGTTCCCGTTCCATGTACTTTCAGTACTTTGATTTAAGTTTCCCAATCTGATCACCAAAAGTAGTTCAGCAATTTCTTTGTAGGGTGAGTTTTTGAATCCGAACGATAGTTCGCACATGAATTTGGATACAGACTTAAGTACTACTAAGGCTTTTCTACACCCGCTATGCAGTTGTTAAAGTTGTTCTCGTTCCATGTGCTTTCAGTGCTTTGATTAATGATTCCCATCTGATCACCAAAAGTAGTTCAGCAAATAGCGTAATATTATAAAGTCTACATTACCTGCCTATTTGTATACTTAACTTACGGTATGCAGAATGTTTTATCTCATACATGAAGAAAAAGTTACACGTTAAAAGCATTAAATCAATCGATTACAATTTCCTGATGAACCATTTTTTAAATATCTGGTTGACACTCAGTTATCATTGCATCGTCCATGAATTCAATGATGACTTCTATACGTTTACAATAGAAGCTAGGAACCAGACTAAATTAGCATATAAAGCACGAGGATTCCTTCCACGTCATCCTTCCTTGAAATGTGTGTTCTGATAGTAAATATTGTAGTAATTGACTGTTTTGTATTGCTCGTTTACGATATTGCATAGCCATCTGATTTTTACTTATATGCACATAATATTTGAATTTGTATTTATGCCATTGAACTGAAAAAAATGGAACTATGTTCGTAGGCAGAAGGTTAAATTAATGGAAGCTATTCGGTATGCAGGTTTTCAATGAAAACTGAGCGATTTCTGAAATACGGTAATAACTTTATTGTTCGTACGGAACAACAAAAACAAATATGCAGACGACAGACCAATTAAATGGTTCGGTCTGAAGAAGAAACGTCAAAAAGCAAAATCCCTTACAATCAAGTGATAATACTTACGTTGAAACCCTGTACGCATTACGGTGACCCTGACCTTGGTGACCATTGAGACCAAGGCCTTGCCATCAATCCGTGTGCCAAGCTTCCATCGCAAGTTGGGATCCCTCGATGAGGTCCACTTCCAGGAGTCGACACATCCGACTGCTGTAATAAAGAAAATACTCATCAATACAGATTAGGTATGTCAATTCATGAAGATTTTACAAATCGGTTAATCGTTCGTTCATACAAACCATTAATCAATTAACCGTTAGTGCTTATAAATATGAATTGTCACCGGTTTCCGTGACACTGACGTATTACACGAAATGTGAAAATGTATATATTAACCACTGAAATGTGATGTTTGTATGTTCTTATCAATTTTCGGTTTAGATATATTAATTATCAATTACACATAATATTATGGCAACTAATATTCATTTTGTTTACAAAACAGTAGATTATGGCATGTGTTTTATACTCAAATTAGTCAGGTTATAATTGGAACATTGGGCGGAGCAATGATCATTTGATTGGTTGATTGGTACGTGTAATGCTGAGTTATAAATTGTGTTTAATTGTGATCCCAATCGATGTTTGTAAGTATTCAACTCTTTGTGCAATTGAGTATCAGATGTCAACACGTTCTCATGATAATCAGCAGCTATGTTTGATGCAAAGATGCAAAATTAAATCATACCAGTGTCTTAACACAGAGATAATTAATAAAGAACATGTAAAGAAGAAATATATGTCATTTTATATCAATAAAGATGCAAAATAAGAAAAAGCGATATTGTTTGACAATTTTATTAGTAATACTGGCGAAACACGCTACATATGTGTATACATACCGTATTCCCTCGAATAAACGCCCCCGGGGGCGATGCATTTTCCAAAAGGGGGGCATTTATTGTGACCCTATTTTACAAAAAAAAAAATCTGGAATACCGTATCCAAAGATTTTCCAGAGGTCAAATGAATTAATTTGCAACACTTGCCATCGAAAAATATCGCGGTGTTAATGCAATATTAATCAACTGTCATTCCTGGCACGCTTTACTATGATAAATATTGTAGTCAGTTGCACTAGTTAAACTACATGTCAAAAATCAATAACACGTTATCGCTGCAGAGTAACCGTTTTATCTTTACTGCGCGTCTGACGTAATCTCCTCTGACGTAATCTCGCCAATGTGTAATCGAGTTTTTATGTACATGTCAACTAAGTTTAGCTTTCATGGAGTCGAGGAGTAAAAAATCTTACACGTTAAAGTCGTTAAATTTTCAGAAAACCTACTTTCGCTTTAGGTATCGTAAGGACAAAGTCGAAACATCGCCGAATAAAACTAATAAAACTAATTAATAAACATCATGAATGGTCCATAGATCTACTGTATTACTGTACGAAAGTGATAGAACTAATATTGTTAATCACGCGGTTTCGCTAGTTTTTAGTTATTGTTCACGTGTTTGGATTAATACAATTATTCAAAGTGGATTTAATTGTGTTTTATCTTCAATAAAAACGGATTTTACGTCATAAGTCCCATAAAGCTGGCAAGTCCTTTTGGCAAAAATGGTGGGGGGCATTTATTAGGGGGGGAGCGTTTAAACGGGGGAATACGGTAGTATAAAATATGTGCATTACCGCAAAGGTTACAGTTTTACGATAGTATGATCTATCAAACTTATTGTATATGATGACTTGCGAAACAATTATCAAATTGTGAGGAAGTCCCAGACCAAGCAAGTTAAATTTACTCGCATATCCAAAAATCGCTTCTCAATTAGTTAATTACACAATCAACAACTAGGCTAGCGCTAGCTGATCGCCAAATCGCTATTGGCGAGTCAAAGTCGAATCTGGCGAGTTAAAAATTCTCAAATGGGCAACACAAATCGCCAGACAATTCTCCATTTGGCAATTCCAACAGGCCTTGATAATTTATCCAATACTTTAATCTCAAATACGCACCGTCAATGGTAATGAATAAAGTCCGTACTATACCGGTACAGTCCGGGTTGTATTTTCCAAAAATTGCTTTACAATTTAATACAAGTACAATGTCATGTTGAATTTAGCAGTATGACCAACAAAATAATAAAACTCGATAACTTTCAAGCATGGTTGTTAAGCTTATACTTCCTTGAAGTATACGAATTTCGGACAACAAATTTCGGATAACAGAATTTATTGAGTAATTTGAGTAAACCTGTTCTATCTGCTAATGTTAAATGTGGTATATTAACCTTGATTTATGATAATATGGCACACATTTATGATGAAATCATCATTTGCCAGGGCAGCAGCATTACCGTTAGTCTTTTGAAAATCATAATGCAGTTTATCTTGGATTGATTATTATGAGTTCATAATGACATCACCATTTGCAATTTAATAATATCGCAGCTCAACAAAGTAAAAGGTGTAAGAGCCAAACATCTGCAATTTTGTGAAAGAGATCCATCTCCATTTCGTACCAAACAACACAACTCACAAATAATTGATAGTCATGTTGATATATGCTTTTGAGTTTGTTTCAAGACAAAATCTGTGCAATAAAATGTGATTTGAACTCATGCCTAGATAGCCAATGCATCTAGATAATATCAATTACTTTGCTGTTGTTTAAGTATGTCAAAGACTCATGTCTGAAAGAGTACATATAAAAGCAACATCTAAATAGTTCCAGCATGTCAAAACATAAATAAACCAAGTGACTACATTGCCCCTAAAGTCCAGAGAATGCCATGGAAAGTGTCACTTTGTCAGTGCAGTAACAGGCATATAAAGCCATGTTTCGTGGTGATTGAACTGGTCTAATAATTAGCCAATGTGACCTGATTTGATAAATGCAGAGAAACTATAACTAGCTGTATATACCAATAAGTCTTGGTTGACATGCCCAACATTTTGCTTTTGGTGAATTAAATGCTGATCTGGCTATTAAGAAATCCGGGTTAATAGCCAGACGATTAAATGTCTGGCAACAAAGAATTTTTGGCTAGCGCTAGCCTAGAACAATATACGTGTCTGTGTATAATGGTCCCAGGTCAGTGTCAATGAATTGTTAATTGCTCAATATAACTCGCACGTATTGACTGAAAATTTCGATTTTTCTCTTATTTATTATTACATTTTACTTGTTTCTGTCTATTTCTTCAGGATAATCAAATAATGATTTAATAACCGGTTAATTGGACAAACGAACGGTTAATCGATTAACTGTTTACATCCCTAATAGAGAGTGATCTCTTGTTGAGAGAGTGAAAATAAAGAGTAAAACATCAATTTGGGTTGCTAATATACAGACTGTAACAGTTGTTGGAGGTGACCGTTCATGGAGGTTACACTGTATATGCCTACAAATGCCAAGAATGAAGCAAGACCACTCACGATTAGTCGCTATACGCCATATTTTGTCCATGACCTTGATGACCCTACAGACCAAGGCCATAAATGTCAAAAATAAAAGCTTACAATTAAGCCAGAATACTTACGTTGAAATGTTGAACGCATTACGGTGACCCTGACCTTGGTGACCATTGAGACCAAGGCCTTGCCATCAATCCGTGTGTCAAGCTTCCATCTGAAGTTGGTATCCCTCGATGAGGTCCACTTCCAGAAGTCGACACATCCGACTGCTGAAATAAAGAAAATACCCATTAATACAGAGGGATGTGTCTGCAGATCAAGGGATGTGTCTGCAGATCGAGGGATGTGTCTGCAGATCATGTAAATTGCAAGATTGACAAAAACAAATATGCAGACGACAAGATGACCCAAGTTCTTCTTGCAATTATCCATTATAAATTGTTTTACATATACAGTAAAACCTCGATTATCCGAACACCGATTATCCGAATACCCGGTATTATCCTAATAAAATCTACGGTCCCGATTACGTCTCTATATATTTCAAGTACAACGAATTTTACGAATACCTAGTGTAATCCGAATACATTATTTGGTCCCTAAAGTTATTTTCACACCATTATTCAAAATCGTCAATTGATAACAATTGCCGATTGAGAAACGAATGTTGTGTGACAAACAATGTGTAACATCAATTCATACACGAAGCGTGTCAACAGTTTAAGTATCATTAAGTTGACCATATTGTTTGTTATGATTTTATACTAAACGACATTCGAATAATCAGGGTTTTACTGTACATCTAACACATTTTTACACTTTCACAAAATGTTTGTCAGTTGTAGGGTATGCTCCTTTAATGCTTAAATTAGACACAGGATCGCATAAAATAACTTTTTTTTATAACATTTTTTCGTAAAATAAATCTCCGTACGACTATTTCATACTGGAAAATCGGACCGTACTGCGAGCGTTTATTCATTATTATGATAATTAGTTAAATTCTGCAATGTTTCCTCTTTATCAGAAGACATAAATAAAGTGAAAGTAGACGGTATAAAGTGAAAGTAGACGGTTTACCGGCAAATATATTAAGATTCAATCCGATGAATTAAATGTGAGTTTACTACAGAATTTAAATAGGTGACCATTAAAATTATGTAAAACGCGCGACATTGACGCATGGTTTTAGACCAGTCAATTGGCCTTTTGGGGAATAAATTAGTACATAAGCCATTTTTGGTATACTGGTTTTTTATGTGATAGAGAATGACCAGAAAAAAGTCCCCAAGAATCCTATGGTGCAAAAGCGAAATTTTTAGGCTAAAAGATGAAAAAAATGAATAAAACTGCGAATTTCAAAAGCAGTTCATTCCTGACATTTTAAATCTTCTATACTGATGAACATCTATCAACAGCATCTTTTTTAATGTTTTTTATATCGGCTTAGAATTCAAAATGGCCACCATAATCCAATATGGCCACCCAAACTTCATTTGGTTTAAGATTAATTTTTGAATTGTTGTATAAAAACATTTTCTGCCAAAAAAACTGTCAAGTTAGTAGCTTTTTCTAGTATTTTAGCATTGAAAGGTTTTTAATCAATGTATTTTTAGTAATTTATATTAAAAAGATTAATCAAAGTACTGGAATTACTGACAGAAAGTCAACTTGGTCCTAATTTCGCATTTAAGCATTTTCGTGGCGAAATCGCGATAACTTGTATGACATGGCGTAATTCACCTTCACATGTTCGAGCACTACTTTAAATAGCGAATGAAACTATTTTCAATATTAGTAAATCTTATTACCTCAACAGTTTATGAATGAAACTTTTGTGCGTTTGAATACTTTATTATTATACTTATTAGTTTTACAGTTTAAGTTGCCATAACATAATATTTCTGCAGTAATATCTCCAGCTTTTATCAAAAGTCTCACTCTGCAATGTGTACGTATGCAACAAGTGGTACTATTTTCTGTCCTGTTATTGGGCCGAGGGTAACCATTTTGAATATGATGATGTAGGAAAGTATCACCGTCCAAAAACATAGATTTGGTGATTTGTGATTTGATTTTCTAGATAGCAAAAATTTAATGGACTTCTTTTGTTGCAGATGCATTTTTGTTGAGGTTAGTAGTTATAATGTACAATGAATACCTGGGTATGTTAGTTGGTGTGATTTTTATGTGATTACTTTCTATTAAAATGTTGTTTTTCTATCACAACGAATCCTTATATTAATTTCACTGTTGGAAATGCACTGTTTAATGTTGTTTTACGGCACATCGACAACATAAGTCATGTAAGGCGAAATTAAATAAGAGGACGTCAAGAAGTATGTTATCAGATTGGTAAAAGGATAATATTCATGTTAAAAAGAAATGAAGCGCAACTAAAAATGTAAAATGAAATAGTTGCAATTGGTATGTAGTGACAAAAAATAAGAGTGTGTGAGACTAATATCATTTACATTGTATTATATTATAGTGAATCAGATTATATAACATCAGATTAAATGGGTTGATGCATGTGGTATATGTTTCTTTCGTTCTTGGTACATTTGTATTTGGTTTGGAAAGTGCCAAGTGGTGGAATTACATTCAAATATATATTTTCATAAAGTGTAATTAACAACTTGGTGTGTAGAGAAATTAAATTTTAGTTTTAAAATACAAATGTATAATGAGCGGCAAGTAGTAAAACTAAATCAAAATGATGTCTTTTATCAATACACATCATCTTGGAAAATTAAAACTCATTTGGCCGAATAGTTTTTCAGTTACACATCGATTCCTGAAATTCCCAGTTTTATTTTATTTTTTTTCAACTTTTAGCCCAAAAATATCGCTTTTGCACCATGGGATTCTTGGGGACTTTTTTCTGGGTGTTATTCATCACAAACAGAACCAACATACCAAAAATGGCTTATGTACTAATTAATTCCCCAAAAAATTTATAATGGCCAGGCTATTTATTTGCCAGTGAAAACAATTGCTACTAATTAACCAACATTGATCGTTTAGTTCCTAAAGTCATCTGGTAGATCTAAAATTAGACTAAAACAACAACATCAACACTTTTTCATTTATCCACCAGTTACATGCTGAACAGATCAGATCAACAGTATACCATACATGACCACTAATTCATAGTCCCTTATGCACTTATTATCGTTAAAAACAAGGTCCTGACCGGAAACAATGTATGCCTCGCGGCAATCTCATTGTCAGAGGTGTGAAGTCAGTGATGCAAAATGCGGGTGTGCAATCGACCGTGGTCGTAATATCGGGGTCAAATGACACACCGTAAAAAAAAATGGTCGGACATAAGTGGTAGTATTACGTTATGGCGGGGTGGTAGCAATTTTGGATCAAAAGACCATTAAACATAGAAGGAAAAAATCTGTTCTTTTAAAAAATGCCTGTATTAGCAGGGTGATCGTAATTTCGGGATGGTTGTTAGGCGGGGTTTAGGTGTACTTATCAATACAGAGGGATCTGTTGGCAGATCATTTAAATTGCAAGATGGACAAAAACAATTATGCAGACGACAGACCAATTTAACGATTCCATCTGAAGAAGAAACGTTAAAAAAAAAATCCCTTACAATCAAGTAATAATACTTACGTTGAAACGCTGGATGCATTACGGTGACCCTGACCTTGGTGACCATTGAGACCAAGGCCTTGCCATCAATCCGTGTGCCAAGCTTCCATCTGAAGTTGGTATCCCTCGATGAGGTCCACTTCCAGGAGTCGACACATCCGACTGCTGAAATAAAGAAAATACCCATCAATACACAGGGATCTGTTGGTAGATCATGTAAATTGCAAGATGGACAAAAACAAATATGCAGACGACAGACCAATTCAACGATTCCATCTGAAGAAGAAACGTTAAAAAGCAAAATCCCTTACAATCAGTGTTTGACACTAACTTTTTGAGCATGGTGGTTTACAGGACCGGTAACTTCTCAAACCTACCGGTCCTTCTACACTTTCACAGGTCCTTCAATTTTAGTGATAATTTAAAATATAAAAAAAACAATTCAACAAAACGTTCTCCCATCCCATTTTTATTGATGTACTATTCTGATTGTTTCTTTTTAAATAAAAGCAATTGTAACTTATATGAAAGACTTGTTCATATTCATTCTAATAAGTCACTGCAAGCCTTTTCTGTATTGAAGATATTAAATGATTAAGAATCATCATGTGCATTTACTCAAATAAAATTGTAATGATTTACTTATAAGACTATTTTGTCATTAATCTAAAATGATTAAATCTACAACAGCTTCGTACCTTACCAAGTAATCCAGTAACAATTTTAAATTATTCAAACACAAAAATATCAATAATTGTGTGACACATTTAAATTACGAAATTCCTGTTCAATTTAAGGGAGTAAAAAATTAACCAGAGAGCAAGATATCAGTGTCCGATCTAGAATGCGCGATTGCGAGATTCACGCTAATTTTTTGAAAATCCCCCATTTTAAATGATCGGGCGCGTGACATTCCTGTCAAAATCCCCCATTCTCAGTAAGCGGATGCGAGACAAACTACCTTAGGATGTTCGTCATAATCGTGGAATCCCGATTTATTTAAGATCTACTAGCTTTAATAGGTTACATGATATCGAAAGTAGAAATGTTATCATTCCGATGGTTGCCTATTCTGCACGACACTTTAAGATAAAGCATGGAACCAAGTATTTTCCTTCCGGTTGCGTGATATCTGTCCATAATATGAATCGAAACCATGTGCGAACGAAAATTATTTCATGATATTTTTCTTTTACCATCATACGTTGTTACTGTTGATACTTTTTGCCCATATATTTTTATTTAAATGTGGAGATATCTAATTGACGTGCCGAATAACAAAATTTTAATACTAGTTTTTAAATAAAATTTCCCGAATAACCGTTTCGTTTTTTAATGATTATACAACTTACTTAAACCACGCTAAGCAATTAAACGTCGCTATAAAGCAGACGATCAAGAACTTTGATAATGAGTCAATGGCAATGTCACAGCCGTCAAAAAGGAGAATTACCAACTTTTTCGATACGTGATGTACCCCAAAATGTAAAACTCTTGAATCCGGATAAAAATACCGTCTTTAACGGATTTTGATAAGTTGTGTGGGTATCGATGCATTGAGATCCAATGAGTTTTCTGATGTTAATATGAACACGCCCCCATACTTTAAAAAAATCCCCAAACATTTTTTAAGGTAGGGGGGAAAGTCCCCCCCACTTTCAAAATCCTAGATCGGACACTGGATATACGTCATTTGATTGGCAGATAACATCATTCATGACGTCAGTTACACTAACTTTAAACCTACTTAATTTCAGCAGCGCTAACAATAGAAAATCAATATAGTTACAAAGTGCACCAGTTCAACCCGTTTGTGCAAAAATATGTGTGGACATAAATTATTGCGTTTTTGTGCTCTGAAAGTGTCCCAAGTGATATTTTTTTGGTTACTCGGCCGTAAGTCGAGTTGGATTTTACGGACAATTTCAGGACCCATATTTGATCGACTTATGGCCAAGTATATATGGTAATTTGGATTCTTTTGGTGGCATGAGTGAAAAATCGTTGAAGTACTTGATCAAAAATATTTATTACAACACGAATACAAGAGGTAAAGATCATACTTTAATTAAATCGGGCACTAGTTGACGAAGGGTACGACTACGAGTAGATTGATTCATGTATGAGTTTACCAGTCTCTTAAGCGCACAGACTTTATTATGCTGAACGTCGCAGTTATGTCTAAAAATAGATACATAATTCTGGCCCTGTAACCTGCATATATAAAACACCGTTAATGTTAAACATTGTTAACTGCGATTATGCTGATACGTCGTAGTTTATATTTATTTTAAGAATGGGATTTCCTATTTGCACAATCTATCGGACACCCGGGCCGACCAGGTCATGGATGTCATCGGTCCTTGGTGATTTCTGTCGGTCTCGGACCGACGGACTAGAGTAAGTGTCAAACACTGGCAATCAAGATATAATACTTACGTTGAAACGCTGAATGCATTACGGTGACCCTGACCTTGGTGACCATTGAGACCAAGGCCTTGCCATCAATCCGTATGCCAAGCTTCCATCTGAAGTTGGTATCCCTAGATGAGATCCACTTCCAGGAGTCGACACATCCGACTGCTGAAATTAAGAAAATACACATTAATACACAGGGATCTGTTGGCAGATCATGTAAATTGAAAGATGTACAGAAACAAATATGCAGACGACAGACCAATTCAACAGTTCCATCTGAAGTTGAAACGTCAAAAAGCAAAACCCTTTACAATCATGTGATAATACTTACGTTGAAACGCTGGATGCATTACGGTGACCCTGACCTTGGTGACCATTGAGACCAAGGCCTTGCCATCAATCCGTGTGCCAAGCTTCCATCTGAAGTTGGTATCCCTCGATGAGGTCCACTTCAGGGAGTCGACACATCCGACTGCTGAAATAAAGAAAATACCCATCAATACACAGGGATCTGTTGGTAGATCATGTAAATTGCAAGATGTACAGAAACAAATACGCAGACGACAGACCAATTCAACGATTCCATCTGAAGAAGAAACGTTAAAAAGCAAAATCCCTTACAATCAAGATATAATACTTACGTTGAAACGCTGGATGCATTATGGTGACCCTGACCTTGGTGACCATTGGGACCAAGGCCTTGCCATCAATCCGTGTGCCAAGCTTCCCTCTGAAGTTGGTATCCCTAGATGAGATCCACTTCCAGGAGTCGACACATCCGACTGCTGAAATTAAGAAAATACACATTAATACACAGGGATCTGTTGGCAGATCATGTAAATTGCAAGATGTACAGAAACAAATATGCAGACGACAGACCAATTCAACGGTTCCATCTGAAGTTGAAACGTCAAAAAGCAAAACCCTTTACAATCATGTGATAATACGTACGTTGAAACGCTGGATGCATTACGGTGACCCTGACCTTGGTGACCATTGAGACCAAGGCCTTGCCATCAATCCGTGTGCCAAGCTTCCATCTGAAGTTGGTATCCCTCGATGAGGTCCACTTCAGGGAGTCGACACATCCGACTGCTGAAATAAAGAAAATACCCATCAATACACAGGGATCTGTTGGTAGATCATGTAAATTGCAAGATGTACAGAAACAAATATGCAGACGACAGACCAATTCAACGATTCCATCTGAAGAAGAAACGTTAAAAAGCAAAATCCCTTACAATCAAAATATAATACTTACGTTGAAACGCTGGATGCATTACGGTGACCCTGACCTTGGTGACCATTGAGACCAAGGCCTTGCCATCAATCCGTGTGCCAAGCTTCCTTCTGAAGTTGGTATCCCTAGATGAGATCCACTTCCAGGAGTCGACACATCCGACTGCTGAAATCAAGAAAATACTCATCAATACAGAGGGATCTGTTGGTAGATCATGTAAATTGCAAGATTGACAAAACAAATATGCAGACGATAGACCAATTCAACGATTCCATCTGAAGAAGAAATGTTAAGAAGCAAAATCCAATACAATCAAGAGGTAATACTTACGTTGAAACGCTGGATGCATTACGGTGACCCTGACCTTGGTGACCATTGAGACCAAGGCCTTGCCATCAATCCGTGTGCCAAGCTTCCATCTGAAGTTGGTATCCCTAGATGAGATCCACTTCCAGGAGTCGACACATCCGACTGCTGAAATTAAGAAAATACACATTAATACACAGGGATCTGTTGGTAGATCATGTAAATTGCAAGATGGACAGAAACAAATATGCAGACGAAAGACCAATTCAACGATTCCATCTGAAGAAGAAATGTTAAAAAGCAAAATCCCTTACAGTCAAGTGATAATACTTACGTTGAAATGCTGAATGTATTACGGTGACCCTGACCTTGGTGACCATTGGGACCAAGGCCTTGCCATCAATCCGTGTGCCAAGCTTCCCTCTGAAGTTGGTATCCCTAGATGAGAATCCACTTTCAGGAGTCGACACATCCGACTGCTGAAATTAAGAAAATACACATTAATACACAGGGATCTGTTGGCTGATCATGTAAATTGCAAGATGTACAGAAACAAATATGCAGACGACAGACCAATTCAACAGTTCCATCTGAAGTTGAAACGTCAAAAAGCAAAACCCTTTACAATTATGTGATAATACTTACGTTGAAACGCTGGATGCATTACGGTGACCCTGACCTTGGTGACCATTGAGACCAAGGCCTTGCCATCAATCTGTGTGCCAAGCTTCCTTCTGAAGTTGGTATCCCTAGATGAGATCCACTTCCAGGAGTCGACACATCCGACTGCTGAAATAAAGAAAATACTCATCAATACAGAGGGATCTGTTGGTAGATCATGTAAATTGCAAGATGGACAGAAACAAATATGCAGACGAAAGACCAATTCAACGATTCCATCTGAAGAAGAAATGTTAAAAAGCAAAATCCCTTACAGTCAAGTGATAATACTTACGTTGAAACGCTGAATGTATTACGGTGACCCTGACCTTGGTGACCATTGGGACCAAGGCCTTGCCATCAATCCGTGTGCCAAGCTTCCCTCTGAAGTTGGTATCCCTAGATGAGATCCACTTTCAGGAGTCGACACATCTGACTGCTGAAATAAAGAAAATACCCATTAATACACAGGGATCTGTTGGCAAATCATGTAAATTGCAAGATGTACAAAACAAATATGCAGACAACAGACCAATTCAACGGTTCCATCTAAAGAAGAAACGTTAAAAAGCAAAATTCCTTACAATCAAGTAATAATACTTACGTTGAAACGCTGGATGCA
Organism: Lutraria lutraria; assembly: GCA_964023205.1. Classification (NCBI taxonomy): domain Eukaryota; kingdom Metazoa; phylum Mollusca; class Bivalvia; order Venerida; family Mactridae; genus Lutraria; species Lutraria lutraria. Next base: position 37,458,032 of record OZ026833.1, read on the forward strand.
TTACGGTGACCCTGACCTTGGTGACCATTGAGACCAAGGCCTTGCCATCAATCCGTGTGCCAGGCTTCCATCTGAAGTTGGTATCCCTCGATGAGGTCCACTTCCAGGAGTCGACACATCCGACTGCTGAAATAAAGAAAATACCCATTAATACAGAAGGATCTGTTGGCAGATCATACAAATTGCAAGATGGACAAAAACAAACTAGAGCTGTCCCAGAGGTGACTAATACTCCCGTCGCTGCTTTGACACTTAATAATGCAGTAGTACACTATATGGCTATGTCAAGGTGACATAACTCTGCGATGAGTGAATCGCAGGGTATAAAAATTTACACATCTACACTTGATGGTGATACAAATTTCAAGTTTCATTGCAATCACATAAATCAAAGGCCTGAAAGCCGGAAATGAGATGAATTTTGTGATGCTTGCATATCTCTGAGTCGATACAAAATTGAAAACTGTCCGTCTGAAACGAGGACCTAGTACTGTAGTTTATTGTTTATTCAATCAAATATTATAGTACAAGGATCATGTTGCCTGTTTAAAAAGAATTAATTCATCATATGAATTATCAAGGCCTTTTAACTAGGAATGTCAACTGGAGTCCGGATATACGAATGTTCCGATCCCGTACCTAAGTTCGTATCCGATTTTTGGATCCGGATGTTCGTATAAAAACAAAACCGTCATCTAAAATGCGTATAAATGTTGCTGAAATCGACTGTCATGAAGTATAATCAAAGTGTCCAACACATGGGTGCAATTAAGTTGACGTCATCATGGTGATGACACTTTAACATAGTATATGCTAGGCCTACAATATACACCGGTGACACTAATGACATCGCATATCAACATTTATTGCGATTTTATTTTAATGTCAAAACTAAATAATAGTAATGACAAATTATTTATCACACGTCTTATTATGATGAAAGTTTGTCATTTGATGATCGAATGTTGATAATTGGTGCACTAAAGACTTATTATCAAGTTTCAAAGTTTATTTAGTGATACCGCTTAATGCCTTATCAACGTCCCAGACCGATTTGAATCGCAGAAAACGACTTTAAAAATCAGTCCATAAAAGTTTCATAAAATTCAGTCTGTCACTAAACCTCTATGTGCATAATGTCACAAACCTTGCTGTATGTTGTTTGCGCCATTCTCAATACACTAATTATTAAAACAAGTCGAGGTGATCATGCAATCGCCCGGAGCGATCACTTGTTAATCCCATGAAATCTATTGCGTTAAATGATGTGTTTGTACAAAGTTATCAATTTCAATTGTTTCAAACAAATTATGTTGCATATAATTACTATATATGCGTTAAGTTTGAGTTAAAGACTTCAAACGTCGTTCCGAACGCAGATTCCGTACAGCCAGTTTTCTCTATTTTAGTAGTATTTCGGTTTAATCAAAGGTGGTGAATTGTTAAGTTGGTATAAAAAAAAAAATTAGTTACAGCAAAAGGACGCCGACATTCTTTGGTCCAGTTTTAGAGACAATTCGCCATTATGATTTAGTAAATAACCCGTGTAACTTAAGACACACGTCATCATCAACCTGGCAGGTATAGAGACATGATGACGTACATACGCTTTACAATAACTTTAAATCCAAGAAATCGTTCCCTCTGGACTAAAATAGAAACATGGCAGTGAATCTTTTAAATGGTTCACACCGGTCTGAGCAAAAATACGTGCGAAATTTGATTGTATTTTATTTAGTCAATATTGAATATAATATTTATTCAAAATAAATGAAACAAGCGATGAACATATGGTCGCGAAAACTGGTTACGATAAAACAGTAAATACTAAATAACAGTGTAAAGATCAATCTGAACATCCAGATGTGATCCGAATATCCGGATACTTGATTTGGTCAATTTTGACATCCCTACTTATGTCTACTACTGGGTCTAGAAATCACGAAAATATACATTAATCGTGTTCATCAAGGCAGTGATATACCAATTTAAAACCGATTTTTTAAACAATGGTCTTATGCGACGCAGAATTTTTTTTCTTCATGCAACAATGTTATATATATATGAATATATTGTTCTGAACTGGAGCAGCAAGCACTATATTTTACAAAAAGCATGTCTCAATCACTTGGACCGCTGTTAGCTACAGTATTTTTTATATCGTTCGTGCTTTTATACCCACATCAGGGTTTATCTAAAGAATATCAACCTTGCAATCACATACAACCAACAAATTATTCAATGGGTGGATACCTTAGACACTACAACTCATGATTTGAGGCAATTATCATCTCAACCTGCTAAGCAGCCATATTGACTTACGTCAATCCCGACCTGTTCCTTGCCGATCCGGGATTATAGTTAAAGTCTCAAAGGTATAGAAACCATCACGGCCAATTTCGTCAAATCTTGAATCAAGAACACACTACTCTACACGTCTTAATACTGGCGCCCGTTTTATTTTGGCGATATATTGGCGGTCAGCATCGGAACCGCCAACTCTAGACCGCACCAATATAAAACCACGCCAATAATGAACACAGCCAATTATTTTGTCAAAGAAAATTATTGCAACTTTTGTGGTCAAAAGGTGTAACTAACACTTTTTCACTAACTATTTATCTGTTTAGTATGTTTGTACATGTATTATTACTTGTTTACTTTCATCAGTTAAAGTACAAGCATTACATTTATTGCCTTAGGGTAAATCTTAATTGAAACAATTTAAAAATCTAAACGATTCAAACAATACAGCTTATTTGTCACACGATATAAAACTTATATTGTCGGTACAGACTAAATTAATATAATAACAGTATGTGTCAATTTAAGATAAATTATCCAAACAAATAATCACTTTTAGCCATTGTGTTAACTCCTGTTCGATCCCAAGTAATTACCAATACAATACAATTACCAACACTTTGGTTTACATGTAACTTATTCTTGCTGTTTATACATTTCACTTGACACGATAGTATTTTGAAGGATATTTAGTAAAATAGTCTAATTATTTCCCTTGAAAATGGTGGAAACGTATTTTCTTAAGTGTTTTAATTTTGGCGCCTAAGAAGACAGGACTCAGTTTTATTTTGGCGGTTGGATATGAAACCACCAAATATAGAACCCGCCAATTCATGAACATCTTAAAAACGCCAAATTTTGCACCCGCAGAATTAAAGATGTAATACTATACAGTATTTGACAACAAAATAATGATTTGGCACTCACTTTTGGTGATAAATGATCGAAAATAATTCAGCATCCCATTTGTTTGACAGCTGTGGTATACATTTTACAAATTTCAATCCATCAGACGAAAATTATTTCCCAGTGCAAAGGCAACTACATTGTATTAAATTTCATCGAAATATCTTTCTAGTCCTTTGCAAACGGTCAATTTAAAACGCTACAAATGAATTGGGAAAACCATGTCGGTACTCATCTGAATATTTAAGGGATTTTTCATTTAATTTAGGATGGAGATGATACTCAAAACATTGATACATTAAACTAGTTCAGGACGTATTTATAAGCAAAATGATAGCCTTTAGAAATGGGTCCTTAACGCTGAACCGATCGTATTTGCTTACTGACTGCGTGTGAATGAGTGTTTGTACTGTGTGCAGTATTGCTCTGTAGGGGTATAATAAGCAGACGACAGACCAATTCCATCAGATGAACAAATGACAAGAAGCATAAAAGTGACAATACGTACGTTGAAACGCTGTGCGTATTACTGTGACCCTGACCTTGGTGACCATTGAGACCAAGGCCATGCCGTCAATCCGTGTGCCATATCCATCTTCCTCCTCAAGGTGCTGATCGATGAAGAAGACCCTCCCCTTGGTCTCAACTGAGACCAAGGCCATCGTCGCCACACCACGAAATAAAGAAAACAGAAAGCATATAGAGTATGTTTAATCCAACTGTAGATACAAAACTCATATTGTGTTGATAAGGAAAACGTCAACTACACATATTCAGAAGACATCTTTACCAAGGATAAAAAGTAACGGCTCCTGCCTTTTCTTACTCACCACTTCAATTCAGTGTGACATCAGAAAAAAATTTGCATGGCAATGTCAATTTAGTCATGACATATATTGGCTCTTAGTGCAACCTACCCTGCAATCATCTAAATAAAACACTGTGCAAACTGACTTTAATATTTAATTCATTATGCAGAAGTCACAAATTTAGTTTCCATTCATTCTCTGCATAACCAGACATGTTTATTGATTTTATTGCTGGAAGAAAATGCTATGCCAGTATGCTAAAAGAGATCAATTAAATATAATCCAAAAATGAACTAGACAGGCCTGATGCAGAAACACCACCCCAGTAGAATTACCGGTGCCCGGGCAGCTTTCGACATGGTGTAGCCATGATGTCTTAATCAAATTTTTACTGGACATAACAAGATCATCCTACTTGCAACAGTGTTCGGACATAATGTGAAATCAAACAAATGCTCCAAGAATCCAGCAGCTAGCAAAATGAGAACTTAGTCATACACTAAATGAACTGATTGGGAGATTACTTTCCTTGTTTGCAAATCAGTCTTCATTTGAAGTTAATGTAAACGAGTAGAACATAACCAAATTTCTGACACTGATGAAGAAAATAAAACATACCATATCACATTTGCAGCTTCTAAACGATGGTGTGATAGACCTGGCTCTAAAGAATCGTAAAAGCAGTGAAAAAAACTTGCATCAGTCTTGCACATGCAGCGATGTTGTTTTTTCACCTTGAAATTACCTAAAATAAACAAAACAATCAAGTTCAAGGACAGGTAACCCAAAAACAATCAAGTTCAAGGACAGGTAACCCAAAAATGAGATCAGTGATCCCCACTTTTTTTCATTTAAAATGTTTCTGTTATCGTATGTTATGATTATGCAGTTTAAAAAAATTCTGTTGAACAATTTTCATTTGGCCTATATGTCTGAGTGAAAACAAGCAAATATCTCAATCAGGGCCTTTTTTCCATTTTTTTTTGGGAAATTCAAGCGCTATAATAATGTGGCCAAATTTTGACAAGGTTAGATTACTGAGTTTGATTAGCATTGCATTTTTGGGAATTTGCCTAAAATTGGGGAAAAAAAACTTGCAATTGGGAAGTCACCAAATTTCGGCCTCTGTTGTAGAAGGAAAAAAAGCCCAGTTAACATTGTACAAACTAGGAGTATAGTTGAATGGTTGGAATAAGTATATATGACCGCTTACTGTTTTTTGTTTTTTTTTAATTGCTCTCAGTAAGGATCATTCACCCAGATTATGATTTTGACTATTTACATGACACCAAAACTACAGATTTTGCATAGATTAAATGCAACAGACATCAGAGACAAGGCATCAAAATTTCCTACGTGAAAATTAGCAGCCATCAAGAATGAAAGGCCCAAAGGAAAGCTCACTTCCAAGATAACTTTGAATCATGATCATTAAAATGAGTACAGACCATAGCATAATATTGCAACAATTTATACATGAAGATTTTCATGAGGAAGAAATATGCACCAGCCTTCACGAATAACTTTATCATTGACCAGAACTTCGGTCTTGTGAACACACAAATTTTACCATACCAAATGAACTTTTACCGGACCGATTCTTAACCAGTTCTTGCATGATCAAATGTTGTTTTGAGAATATTTATAAGTATATTTCTTACAAATTATAGGTTTCATGATGGTTTTATTAAAATCAATGGAAATTCTTTATCATATATTAGTGAAACATTAGTTTTGGGGTCTCAATTATGCATTTTAGACATTATATCATCACAAATATTTACCAGACCATTGGGCTGGTGATCAGTCAATTTTTACCAGACCAGTAGCAACTGGTAATTGCTTCAGAATTGAGCCTGTGTGGTCAGATTTCTTGGGCGTTCAGTAAAAAAATAAATGCAGTTTATGACACAAAAAAAGTCATTTCTTATGGTCCGGTTTAAAAATAAGGAGATATGGCAACATCTTTCTGCCTACATATAGTTAAGCCAGAATAGCATTATGATCGATAATATTGAAGTCACAATTTTAAGTGTGTCAAGTGCCTGTATTGTGATAATTTCTGTGTGTTATATTTATTATTTTCATATATTTTAACTATTCTGATTAATAAATACCCATGTGACAATGAACAGAATTTTTCACACACTCTATACACATAGAAGCACAAAAAGTCAATCAACTTCAAGAGTAACATGTTTTAAATTTTATTTTATTCACTAACCAATTAAATCAAAGCACTGAGAGTACTGTTCGGACCAAAGTTTACATATTTTAGATAAAACCAGCCTCAGTCTTCGACCTAACCGAGTCTACTGATTTTCCCCTCGATCGAGTGAAAGATCCAAGTTGATAGCCCAATCGGTCAAGCGCATTTCTGTATCCGAATTCTGTAACTGTCCGAAATAGGGACATTTACGTATTAATTAAACACTGCGCATATCGCTTTCGTTTAATATTTTACAAAGTAAACGTTTTATTAATATTCCTGTTCGCAATCTTTATTAACCAAAGCCATGATTCGTAATGTAGATAGCAATTTGATCAAAAGAGTTGTGGACATGCATCTTCGTTTCTGCATCGTTGGTATACTGTACGGTCTACGGCACATTTTCCAAAAATTGTCACAATTTTTTATAGTTTTATGTAATTCTTACTACAATATCACATTGCATTAAGCATTATGACCAACAAAATAACAAACACTCATTAAATTTCAAGAATGGCTATTGCATTTATAATACAGTAAAACCTCGATTATCCGAACACCGATTATCCGAATACCCGGTATTATCAGAATAAAATCTACGGTCCCGATTATGTCTCTATATATTTCAACTACAACGAACCCCGGTTATACGAATCGGATTTTACGAATACCTGGTGTAATCCGAATACATTATTTGGTCCCTAACGTTACGAATGCGTGTATTTTCACACTTATTATTCGAATATCAATTGCTAACAATGGTCAATTGAGAATCAAATGTCGTGTGACAAACAATGTGTAACATCAATTCATACACGAAGCGTGTCAACAGTTTAATTAGCGTTAAGTTGATCATGTTGTTTGTTACGACTATATACTAATAGCAATGAATATTTCACTGTGATCTCGGGTATAATAAGTTAATTAATACGCGTACATACCTGGTGATCTGTATGAAATTATTTGTATTTCAGCGTCATTCAAAATTTAAAAACTGATTCGAACACATTAAACAAAACTCACTAGAATACAATGATTTATTGAAAAAATGTACCGAACATAAAAACATTACGTCTTCGATTCTTTAATTGGTTTAGAATGTGACGATAGCGATGCCTAGTCGATCGTTAGTAAGTGAAGTGAGAATGACATACTGCTTTGTCGGATTGAGTTCTGCATAATCCATTAATTCCCGGGTATTTATTTAACAAGAATTATTGTTTCATTTGTTAACTCATATACATTCATAAAACAGGGATAAATAATAAGTGTTTGTTACACATTTTATTTTAATCTTATTAGTCATGTTTGCATACGAGAGTTAACTCCCTTGCAATATACGGACAGTACAGAATTTATCGTTTCCAACCAGTACATCATACCGATATGGATTATTTGAAACCATGGATTATCCGAATGATTTTTCAGGGCCCAAAGACATTCGAATAATCCAGGTTTTACTGTATGTGGTGTACAAATTTCGGACGACAAATTTCGGATAACATGGTGAAACTTTATATTATTCTGATGTGTATTTAATGAAGATCTTTTCTAATTGTGGTGTCTTATCTCTGATCCAACATCATGTGACACATATTAAAGATTAATTTTTCAGGAAACAGTTTTTAAAAAATCATAGTTATAGCTACAGTTTATGTAAATTGGATTCCAAATTTTGAAGTTCATGTAACATTTTAATAATATTGCAGCGATATAATAGGGTTTTGTTTAAGACAGATTGTTCTCCTTTCCTGTCAAACAACACATCAAGCAAATAATTGAATGCAATAATGTAATATTGATGTATACTCAGCAAAAAAATAAATTTTACATTATTCATGTATTGATATTTCAATGCTTATTAAAGAAATAACCAAGGACAGACATCATGACATTTTAACTGTCCACCCTGTTGAAGAATTTCAGGGAAAACAACTATCTGTTCATTGGCTGTTGACCATTTTTAATGTTGTAAACATCGATACATGTATTGCTCTAAAGAAAAACAAGTTTGATACTGAAAATGTTTAACCCTGATTAATACAGTTTGAGTCAAACTTTGATGTTTCAAATTACCTCCCTTTGAATTAAATTAAGAGCATATTTACTGTTGCATTTTCTGTCAAATGTTTGCATTAACTGTTAATTTCTTGAACGAACTGTGTCGCCTGCAGTCCAATGCATTAAATACCATTAATTTTATCGATGCACGGGACCTTTAGCAGGCCTCGAAAAAAAATTTCAGAGCCACTCGCCCTGTAGGGCGAATGGCTCTGAGAATCCACTCGCCCAGCAACGAAACCCAATCGCCCTGCATTTTCAGAAAAGGAAAAACACGGCATTTTGTCTTAGATGTATACTAGTCATAGACTCGTACGAAATACCGCGAGTCTAACTCTTTACTTAGCTTAAAATTCACGACAGTGCTAGTATGCAATCATAAACCATTTAATATATATATTACACAATCCTTCTTCGTGTCAAAAAACATAAAAATTCTCTAAAAAAACAATAAAATCATGCGTCATCTGCTTGCATTCTTTGACACACTGACATCCACGTTTATTTTTACCATGTGTTCAAAAAAGCGATCAATCAAATCAAGATACGAAATCACGCGGGAAATTCCTGGGAAAGTACTAAACTCCAACCAGTGTGCAGACCATCTATATAAACATTTCGCGTTTCTAGTCTCAAACTGTTGATAAAATTGTGAAAACACAAATGTTTAGTCAAAAATGGAAGAAGTCTGTGTATAAGTGCATACATACATGTATTACGTTCATTACGCACACGATGACGTACCTAACGGTCGCTTTACGCTATATAAATTGTTTTGATCGATTAAGTTAGTAACAGCGTCTTTGATGAATCGAGTGCAACCGACCGAAGTCGTCAGAATTTTATACAGTACCCGGTGACGTCATCGGAAATGTTTTGATTCTGCTTTCGTTTTGACCGTGTATTTTTTCAATTTCGAATTCGTTTGGAATTTTTTAATACCTTTTGACGGTGTTACGGAACTAATGTGCGCTGGAACTAGATAAAAGCGCTCGCCCGTCAAATTTCGATTTTTCGAGGCCTGTTTAGGTTAATACATCGTCAATTAAAGTTGCGTAAATGGAAATCTTACCTAAAATATGTAAAGTTTCTTTTTTTGTTGAATATAATGATTGGCTTTTGGGTGTGGATTTGCTTCTTAGACAAAAATGAAAATTCAATGCTAAATGGATTCAAAACAGCTTTAATACTAAATCATTTTGATTGCATCCATACAAAATTCATTACATTACATGATGGACAGATTTCGGACAAGTTGATATTGTTGCAGACAACTTAGATTTTGGGGTACATGGAATACACTATAAAGTTATTCTAGATCATCACGGAAAAAATGTCTTCTTTATGCTATCTTTAGAGCACTATATTAAATGAGAGGAAAGAGTTTGCTAAAATGTTAATCATTCTAGTTTGATGTTGTAACAGTTTCCAATATAGTCTCACTGTTATAGAAATAGATCATTTTAGTTCGGTCTAGTGAATTTGGATTCGGGCTAGTGAAATTTCTAAGCTGGTAGCCTGGGCTAGTGACGAAAAAGAAATGCGAAGACTACAGCCTTAAACAAGACGCTGCATTCAATAAATGGGAATACCACAGGTGGCATATTTGTGAAGCAATAGCCCATTTGACAATGTCAAAGTGTCGGTGTTTGATAATTATGGGTGGATTGAGAATGGTCATAAGCAACAACTGTAAAAGTATTAAAGTGTTCTAGCAAGCGGTATTGGTGCTAGACGAAACCGTAAAATGTATTTAACCTGGTACAGAATCATTCTAAATCCAAATAAAGTCAAGGTGGGATTTCTTGATATGGGTGGATTGACAATTATCATACGCAACAACTGCGTAAGTATGAAAGTGTTCTAGCAAGCAGTATTGGTGCTTGACGAAACGGTAAAATCTACTTAACCTCGTACGGACGGACGAACAGACAGGACAATCCCTATATGCCCTGACATCAAAGATCCCGGGGGCATAAAAAGTCAAGCCCTCTCTCTGTCGAGAATTTGATGAACAGTTCAATAAAGTTCATCAGTTTATTCACTACTTGTTCATGAATTTATTCATGAGGCCACTTCTTTTTTATTTCTTGGTTTATAAGAATTTTTTGGAAAAATGTCCATCGGCAGGTCAAAAAAAAAATGCTCTGGTGACGCACAAAAACTCGCATTATGCAATGTGGAAACAAATATACCAAACTACATATGGTAGTACTACCTAATTTTGATAGGAATGACCAGAAAGTAGTTCCAATGCTACAACAAATATTGAAATAGAATTGACTGCTTACAACAGTGATACAAGAAACAAAGTTTGGTCAGATAAACTTGTGTATCCAAACAAAATACTATACATTCCGCGAGTTGAAATGATTTTAATTGCTTCATAAATTATACAAATCCAACCAATCATGGTAAAATTTTCGTAAATGTCATTATTAACTGCATCACAAACAATCTTGACTCGACCAACCTGTTTTCGTCTATTTTTCGTATCGCGAAAATACATGACTATGCATATTTAAGAGTGTAAATTTATACCTTTTACTTCAATTGTTACCTCAGCGACCATAAAGACGTCCATCAACCCATCCGACATGTAAATCACCTGCTACAATACTCTAAATATGCAGTCAGATTCGTACTCAAAATTTTTCGTACCATCAGCAAAAATAAAAATGCCAAATTGCAATTATTTTTTTTCACTTTTGGAAAAATTACGACCGTCGCTTTTGTAAACCAAGAAATATAAAAGAAGTGGCCTGACCAGCAAATTAGACATGAAGTTCATTTACAAATGTCTATGAACTAACTTATCAACCTTAGGCAGTCTTTATCAAAAATGTGTTGTTCATTAGGTTCATGAATTATTGATGAATTATTTTGGTGAACCTATGATGAACTTAGATGAACAATTCATGAAACTTTCTAAACAGATCATGAACTCATGATGTTCATGAATGGTTAGTTAAGTTTCATCATGAATTGTTCACAGACTTCAGTTGATGAACAGTACATGAAACTTCATAAACTGTTCATGAACATCATCAGTTCATGAACAAACTCTCAACAGGGGTGTTATCTTAATTATGAATTAAAATTTGAGGGTCAAGTACATAGTCTTGACAAACCACAATTATCAAGGAAAAGCTACACTCTAAAAGTCATGACATACAGTGAGAAATTACTAGCAGAAAAACTAAAACAAATTCACTACCTTCAGCACTTTGATTTGTATACACACATTGAACTGTATAAACCAGCTGTACTGAATTTCTGACCCTGTGTTTTTATGTCAACTGTCTACACTGAGAGACAATAAGATTATGAATGAACTTTAGTGTGGATGAATACTTAATTATTATACTTGTTAGTTTTACAGTATAAATTGCCAAAATATTCCGTGCTTTCAAAATCAATAGAATCCTGCAATTTATCTCCAACATTCAGGGGTTTTCTTAAGGATTTTACTTCCACTTGCCCAAGAGGCAAGTTACTTTGAACATCTACTTGCCCCCAGAGAAAACAGGTTGCCCAATTTTAAGTCAATATTTGTTAACATTTAATACAAAATATGTGATATATTAAGATGTATTTTACGTAATAACTTATTATGCATCAAACATGATGATATTTATGAATAAAAACCATTTAAAAGAAAAACAAATTAATTCTACAGTGAATAATCAATATATTATTTGAGTTTAAATCAGTGTCCGACAAATCCTTTGCCCGGTGCCCGCGGGCAACTAGAATTTTCGGTCGGGAAACCAAAAATATTTCAGATCAGCCCGCCGGGCTACCATAAAGTCAAAGGACCAATTGCCCGGAAATAGCGCACATCAGCAGCTCGATCAATACTTAAGTTGTATATAGTATAACCCCAATTAACATCATAAACCGACACGCTATATTGTTTTTTCGCTAAGGATCATCAAACATCGCCTACGGCTCTCTGTTTGTTAATCCCAATCAACATAATAAACTGACACGCTTCTGTTCATTAAAGACCGCCCACAGCTGTCAATCACTGTACTACACTATACAATATCGTAGATTTAACTCCGCCTTATTATGAAAAATATACGAAATCCTCGGATTTTATCGTCGTGTAACGTCATTGACTAAAATTCTATTATTAGAGCCATGTGCTTACTGCTTACCGGCTTCGATATAATTGTTACTCGCGAGAATGGGAACCGTTTAACTGAGTCATTAGCAACATGGTGGCTAATGTGCGAAAAACTTAAAAAAGAAATTCGTTGTATTTGATGAGCGTTTTGTTTTTTTGTCATCTCTGTTGGCGGCATGCGCGGATGAATGAAATACTACGCCAGGTAGGTTGATCAAACGCACTGACGATCTTTATTTGACCAATTTCCATAGCAAATACACAAGATGTTTGATGAGTGACTTTTTATAATACATATCAGTACATGTATTTATGTTTATGTCAATAAAATATTTTGACTTGTGTGACCTGATTTCGTATAATAAAAGAGATACAAAACAGACTCTACAAATTACTTACTACAATAATTTCTCTTACAGTGTCAGTGGACGATTCAGATGATGAAGAACACTGCTCACCGAGAGGCAGAACAGTTTTGTGTGTTTGAAAACAAATTATAGTACCTGTATATTTTTTTATATCATCAATATTTTTTCAAGAAAAATGTGACTTTAGTTAGTGACATGGAACGATGGAGTATACTGATTGACTTGTTTTTGTGTAATTGGAACTTTAAGATTAAATTGTGTTGTTGTACAGTATGTATAGTATGTCTTAAAATGTGATTGTATTGTTTTAATGTTATGTGTCTTAAATACTTATAAACATGAATAAAGGAACAAAAACGTTTGCTTGATTTAATGTTTCTGTTGGCCTTGACACTTGCCAAGTCATGGTTATAGACATTTGTATACATATATATATATATGCTGGTCATTAGAATACTTGAACAGTGGTAATCAAAACATGTTAATAAGTACATGTATTATATGCACATCAAGTAGATCAAAGGTCACTTGATTGGCTATTCAGTTTCAGTGTAATTGCAAAACATGCAGAAATACATCGCGTGCGATAAAAAATTGAGCTAAAAGTTCCGGGCAACCAGTTCAAAATTTAGGTTGCCCAGTGGGCAACAAGAACAGAAAAAAATTTGTCGGACACTGGTTTAAATATATACCAGGTTGTTCCCTGGACTTCGAAAGTTAGGGGTCAAAATGACCCTTAGCTGATAGATATTTAAAGAGTCAACAAAGTTTCTTACTACCTACTGTAATAGTTAATTGACCCTTTGGTTCCAATTCTCAGGTCAAAGGAGAGCCCTGTATACTTAGTTATATTCTTGATATTTTATTAATGATGTAGATGAACTAAAATTCTAATGAGTCATATATCCACAAATGCAATGAATTAACACTATGAAATTAAATACTTTAGGCCATTATAAATTAATTGCTTGATTATCATCCAAATTTTTCTCAAAAAGGGGGCGGGGGTAGAATTTTATTTTTTATTTTTCCAAAAACCTTATTGAGACCAGAGTATGTATGAGAAATACAAAACAAAATACTGATAACTGTCCTTCCGTTTACTTAAGTGAGATTCAGCATTTCTGACATTATAAATAGAAGTATTATGCATTCTGTTGATTTTTCTATCTGTACCCAGGGTAAATCCTAACAACCACAAACATGTCTACGTCTTTGAAAACCTTCCCCTTTTTGGAACCAGAGGCTTCTTCTCAATTAGACACATATATAACAAATGGGATAAATGGGATTTTTCGCCCAGAGTCAAGTTTGGTTGTCACAAAATCGTAATGCAAGTCAAACAATGACGATACGTCGCTATAATTACATGCGAAACAGTCTTTTTCCACCTTTAATAGGCCGTGTTTTTATTTTCAAGATTTCGGCTGCACAAAAATCAGCTGTTTGACGGATACTCTTCAACGCGGAGAACACGACAAGTTTACTATGCGGCATATAGCATACACTTATACGGCACATTTTACTAATATGCGGCACCCATTGACGGATAGGTTTTCCTCGCGATTTTTTTTTCGATTTTTTTTTCAAAATAAAATTTGTCGGGGCGGCACTAAAAATAGGGGGCGGGCGGGGATGATAATCAAGCAATTAATTTATAATGGCCTTACAGTAGTGTTGTAAAATCAGACATGAAAGAGAATCGATTATCAAATCGAATCGGAAAGGGTGTTTTGATTTACAGTCGGAAAATAATTGAAAGCAAATTTGTATCCTTATTTGACAAACTTATTTGGTTGTAACTTGTTTGTCATACAATATATAGTCATTAAAATATGAAACACAAAATACTTCTAGACTGATGACCTGAACTTCTCCAGACAAGGCAAAATTTCACTCAAATTTTCTCTAATAACAGCGACCACCCTTGTTTAAATACATACAATGCCCGAAAGTAGTGGAAAGAAGACAGTTGCTCAAATAATGACGGCAATTTCCCTATTTGCATAGTCATCGATTTAACACCACCAACATCTATAGTTGCCGACCTCAAGCTGTCAGCAACGATTATTCGATTATAATCGATTATCTCTACATCACTACTTTACAGCATTAAATGCATCCAATCTGATAAAAATTGATTAAGATGTACGAATACAATGTATTTAATATTGAAACAGTTTTAAGAAGCAGTGCAATTTTGTGTCCATTCATTATTCGTGAGCTGTCAATATCACCATAAAACTGGATCACTCACAAACCAAAGGAACCTCATTATCGTACATTATTTTATCTGAATGAAACACAGAAGAGACTGATTCCACAATTTACAAAGAAGTCAAATTTTACTATCAATATGTCAAAGATTGAGCCTGTAGATGTTTACACCTGATCTTATTAAATTCAAACAAATTGTCATAAATTGTGGACCTACTAAATGGTTTGCATAATTATATCTAAATTGACACAATAAAGCATCAATTTCAATCAAGAATGATGTAAACTTACATAACATGTCATTCTTATTAATCTCAATACAATCTACACACAGCCGTGTCAGTAAATGACCTGATGCTTAGAACGTGTTATGGGAAAAAACCCGCATGATCAATGAATGCTAGCTTTTTCATTGGTTATTTATCTCTATAACTGACCCTGACTGACAAATAAACCGCCCATTTATTTCTAGCTGAAGACCCCAATGATCGATATTTAATTCTATTGACTGTTCGACAGAATTTCCACCCTCCTTTAACCTTATCTATGTGTAATTAGTATAGACACTGACATAGTTTCATCTCAGTTTGTTACGATTTTTGGAGAAGTTGTTACGATTTTTGGAGAAGTAACTATAAGTTGTTTTTATGTAAAGTCACTTCACAAATGTGTAAAGTTTGCTAGAATACTGCCAACTTATATTCAATATTTAAGATTCAATTTTGGATTTAAAAAAAAGCAACATAGGCATACTCAATGAATATAAATCTGAATAGATAAACAGGTATAATATACATCGGGTAAATGAGCCACCGAACAGCCGTATCGATGAGATAAGATTTTTATCTGACCAAAACACAATCCATCGGCATCGGACAAGTCCGACGGCTTTCGCAAAGTTTGAATTATTTTACAGAATATGTTTTGGCCTGTTTGATTGGCTGATAACAGTCCCAATAGCCAATCGATATGAACCCAGAGAAAATGATTCACAAAGCAAAAGAAACGGAAAGACTTTTCACTACGAAAATTTCACTTGCCCGGCTGGCTAGCTATTTTGAAAAATCACTAGCCCGTAACGATTTTAACACGGTGCGGGCAAGCAGGCGTCCGCTTAAAAAAAACCTGAACATTTATCAAAACTACAGTCTTATACAACAAGTGGTACTATTTTTCAACGCAGATGAGAGGCGTCAAGAGGTGTATACCTATATTTTCCGTAAGATACGTCTCCGTATCAGGGCATGAAAAATATTTTTGAGGGGTACTCGTCCTGCAGGACGAGTGACATATAAAATCAACTTGTCCTGCCCTAGATGTCACTCGTCCTACCACTACTTGCTAGAAAAAGCACAGTAGAAACAGTAAATGTATATTACTGAGCCTTTTTGATCATTTAAACAGCCAAATATACAACCTAATGTTCATTTCTGAAGCATTGGATGCCTTCATGACATTACACCATTTTAAAACTTTTCAAGGTTGTCAATGAACAACTTTATTATTGACAGTAACAGTGTCATAGTAATGTATACTTAAAGCTTGTAAGCTGTCACAATAATTGTATCAGGTGAGAATGGAGTTCAAGACAGCTAAGTAACTGAATATGTAATTGAAACAGACGACAGCAAACCGAAAATGATAAACATCCTGAGAACAGTCTGGATAAATGCCAGACCGGGCCGTTTTACAGGTATCACGACACGGCTAATCCGAGTATAAATATTAAGTACCTCCATTCATTTCTCAAATGATAACTAGGTCCATTTCACATCTATTTTTCGTAAAATGTACGTTCAATATAAGTACGAAGAGTAAATTTAATTAAGTATTGTCCATTTGATAGTAGACGTTCGCCGCTCACGGAGAGAACTGGGCGATCGGCATTTACCCCAAGGCTATTTTTTTCAATCTGTCAAACAAGAAATTATGAACAGACATTTCGTATCGTTATTCCGCTGCAAGAGCTAGATTTTTTTTGATTGATTTTTCGAATTGGTTTTAAATAACGCAAAAGCAACTCGTCCCATCGGACGACCGTAGCCGATTTTCTACTGGATTTTTGGTGCCCTGCGTATGACTATCAAATACTGGAATCGGACCGTACAGTGGGCGTTTATTCATGATTATGATGATAAGTTTCATTTGGGGATGTTTTGACTTTATCACTATACATTGACAATTAAAATGAAAGCAGATTGGGAATGTCGATCCAAAACAATCAACATGCACATACACATTTATCCGTCAATTACATGTTAAACTGAACAGATCAATCACATTCAGGCATCGATCACAAAACAATCAGTGCGAAATAAGTGTAAGATCAGCTACGATCTCTGCCTTGCGACAATCTCATCATTAGGGTGCGAAGTTAGTGAAGCGAATCACAATCGGGATTAACAATCATATCTGACACGCGCGACTTACTCATGCAGTTGTATGTCTACCTTTACAACTGATTATTGAATTAATTCACCCCATCAGCAAAATGTCTGAGGTCATGTAACCGCTTACAACATAAAACAGGTACCAATTTTATTTTGATGTAAAATCGTTCCAAACAGATTTCGTTGGGGATTACATAGCCAAAGAGTATCCTTTTTCTGACACAGAATTAACCTTTGCGCAGTTGTACTCAGAAGGTAGATATCGGCAAGCGCAAAAATGTCTCAATATCATCTGTAGTGTACAATTAGTTGGACTACTGTAAGTATATCGATGCCAAGTAAATTGGAGTTACTTCCCCTTGCGAATCTCATGAATATTAATTTTTCGTATCACCTGACCCAAGAATAGTAACCATTTATTATGGTAATTTAAAGCTATAAAACAATCGAAACACTGGACCAAAATGCAATTAATAGTTAGATAGATGATGAAACATGTGGGAAACATGCTAAATACTGAGAAATACGCTTCCAATCCGCTAGAAAAATGTATTCGAAAAATTGAGAAGATAAGCTTTTGGACATTGGGGATTTCGCTCAATTATTTGGTGTGTTCTTTAGCAGCAAAGTGTCATTAAAAGTATTTAATGCAATTTTTGAAAGAAAACAACGGGAATATACTGTTATTTCAACATATTCCAACCCCAGACCCAAAATCCAAGATGTCGGCAAAGTGAAAGTAGCGAACAACTACGTACAAGCAATGTCGTAAATATTCTGTTTAAACGTGGATGACAGCTTCAGATTCTGACAGCACATGATGAGAACATGTTTCAATGTGTTTATTACATAAAAAATATACCCAAGCATTTAGTATTTGCACTGAAATTCACTGTAAATGTTAAGAAAATTTGTCCCAAATATTTTCATTCCATTCATGTTTTGAGAGTTTTACTGATTTCTAGACTTACGCTATTTCTTTCATCAACTTGTTTGTTACTTTAATGTACATGTACACTTATCATTAATATGATTGAAAGATTTTTTTGCAGGTTTTTAACCATTTTGCACAATTTTTTGGTGAAAATTGCCCAACAGCCATCCAAAAAAGAGATAAATGATCTTCAGAAAGTATTGCCAAGTACAGTTTTAGATTTTTTTAGGTAAATTGCAAACTTCACTAACAGAAAATACTATTAAAAGCTTATGACATCTGAATATATTGCAAAAAAAATTAAGTTGGGTCAGGATTTTGTGATTTTTTAACTGTGAATTTTGATGCCGAATAGTGGACTTGGGGAAAAAATCATAATTTTAGTTTAAACAAGGTTTGTTCAATAATTCTTTCACTTATGTTATCATCAATAGTAACTCTGTCTAAAAAATATGTAAAAATCATGTTGCATTGCCACTGTAAGGCAACCCAGAGAATTTTAAGTGGGTATTTAGGTAGAAATTTTTTTTTTACTATTTATTTTAATACATATAATTAACCCAATATACATGTCACACTGCTATTTTAAAATGAAAACAAAATCCTGAGAGGTCAAAAGAAAGTTCGGTAGAGGCTTTTTGGGAGGCTTTTTGGTGAGTTTGGACTCGGTGAGGTAGCGTTATGGCAATCAATTTCTCAAAGCCCAAGGACATTTGAAACTGTAAATATCATATGTAACAACGATTGTTTGGTACAAACAAAAAGTAATACATTTCTTCTGAAGTTCAACGTACATCATAATTACACTTAAACAAGATGAGAAGAGGCATGATTGATCTATCATGCGTCTAAAAATTAGCTTCCGTCCGCCATATATTTTCCAATCAGACATGTGCACGTGCTAATCTAATAGTAAGCTCTGTAACCTCAATCAGGATAGTATCTATTACTCATTTTGAGCTTGAAGTAAAATTAGCCAAGTGACATAACTTTCAGCTTCGAAATAAATGAATAATTGCATGAACTTAATGTTCACTCACATTTTCTAGGAGAGTCCGAAGACAGCGTCATTTTGTTCTGGCTCGCTCTGCACGCTTTCTGATCTATTGCAGTTTTGATTGACGTGAAGGTTGAAGCTAAAGACTATAGTTGCACGGTCCCACTCTTCGTCACATTTCTACGAAGAAAAAAAGGAAAAGGGTCACATTCATAACAATAATATTTTTGCAATGTCGAATTAATTTAATATTGTCCATCAATTATATTGTTCAATACAATAATCATAATGATTATTATTCCTGAACATTGACAACAAAGTTAGGCATACCTTAACTGGCGGGAAAAAAGAATGCTCAGTAGAACATGTATATGATATATCTATCATTTATACAAACTTCAATGCCAAATTTTAAGATATTCATGTATGTGTTTATAAGATGCCAAGTAATAAAATCCAGCTATTTCACAATCAAAATGAATATTGCAGTGACCGAAAACAAATTCGCAATATAAAGTTATAAATTAAATCTAAAAATATAAGATATACTAAAATCAAAGATATATTACACACATAATATGCTCCACGTTTGCCAGTTTAATCAAGGTTTAATGCATAAAAAATGAAATTCCACATAATAATAATAATAAAATTCTACAATAAAAAATCATGTTTACCTGAATATGTGTACCTGCGAAAATTATATCATGAAATCACGCCCCTAAGGCCCTAACATATCTAATACAATATTGTACAAACGACTGGCCAATCAAATGTTTGTTAATCCCTTGAACATGTGTGTATGGAAAGCACGTGATTAAATTGATAACACAGCCTAGGGCGTATTCTGTAGTCACAACGTACTATAAATGTACACATCGATCTACCCGTGTAAAAATAATAAACATAAGTATTTAAGTAACATATCTATACTCAAATTTTCTAAAATTATTACTTTAATCTAGCAAATTCATTTTTAGATTTCTTAAAATGCTTTGTACCGGTTTGAAAGTTTTTTTTAAATAAATGTATAAGCCAATTAAAACATGTCCCAGCACTGCACACACAACCCTCATTTTTAGTTACAAGTCTTTACACAATCTTCCCATATTTTGTATTCTGCTAATTTCGCCTTCCTTCTTTCATTTTAAGATGCTGGACAATATAATTTCATCATTCAGTCTGTCACGAGTGAATAAAATGTCAAGGGGCATTTCAATGTCGAAAATGCTGGAGAAATATTCTAGTTTATATATCAGTGACATCATTGAAAATAGATAAAAAATGCTCCCGTGTGTCTTCTTAGTATGAGCTCATTTATCAGCCAACTGCCTATTTTCTCACATAAAGAGTCATGGTTGGTAGCGGGCCTCGAACCCACGAACCTCTATCTGTAAGAGGTTACAGAATACAACTCCCTAGCATGAAGAAGAATATCAACGGACCAGTTCAATGAAAATAACTACATAAAATACTGAATTATTTTCAACATATACGTATAGTACAAAGTGGAGAGACAGAAAACTAAATTAGCTATCAAGCCCATGTTATTTTACAAAGGTCCATTATTTTGGATGAGTTTTACAACATCCCGTCGCCATTTTACCGTCACGGATATTAATGACACAACCTAATATCGATTTTGTCTAATGTATGGTCTGATTATGTAAATAAAATACAGTTTAGATTAAGCAATTAATGATACAACTGAACATTTTTAAAAAAAAACCGCACATGTCTTGAATTATTGTAGCCGTCAGTTTTAGAATACAAATGTATTACTGGTTTTCTGGTCTAGAGGCAACAACCTTCTTTCTCAGTAATATATTGACAGAAAAATATCACATTGTAATGTTAAATTACACGTTAAAATAAATTCAGAAGACATATTTATAAGTGTATAATTAAAATCGACTTTATCTTATCATTATCAACTTATATACATTAAACAGTTAAAGACAGACAATGAGATTTCAGCTTGGAGACCGATTTCGAACTTATTAACCTCAGACCCAGCACACAATGATTCCATCCATATTATTATAATTATAAGCTTCTTGAAAATTAAAAAAAGAATCCTCCGTACCCTTTGAAAGACCGGGAACTGTACTGATATAGGCTGTTTGTTTATATCAAGTTGTAAGCCCTTTTTAACAGTCATACTTATAGCAGTTCACCTAAGCATATCGTCCCTGGTAAGAACCAGTACTAGACTCCCATCCTCCGTAAGCAGCTGCCTAATGCCTAAGACACATAGTCGATAGCGGGATTGGTACCCGGCACCACCCTCTATCAGTGAGAGGTTACATGTATGCTGTGATCCTAAACCACTCGACCACGGGAACGGGTCTATTTCAGGACTATTTGCACGCATTTTTTTTCAAAAGCACGAGATTTTCGAGTTCCTATACAAGAATGTTCCAGTGGCGTAGCCAAATATTGCTCTGCAAATTTTAGCCAAGACAACTGCCTCTATGTGCCTCAGCGTGTCTACGATGTCCTGAAGTTGACAAATGAACAACACCAGGGACACTTTTATGTACATAATTATGCTAACTAAGAAGGGAATAAACCTAACTTCAATTGTCGACAAGGCTAGCAGGTGTTCATTGCCAGACTTGAATTCAACCAAATGAATTTTTATAGCACAGCAAAGTCGATCTATATCAGTCCTCCCAGTGTTTTGATTATGGTTCATCAGGTAGTTGTATTAACTAAATACAACTACCTGGGTTCATGTAAAAACAAAAATGCAAATCATGTTTCTCTGGATAAACAATTAGTACAGGGGGTTTCATAATATATGATACAATACATGTACACGCAAAGAGTTGCGCAATAAAATCACATCGGATATAATGTAAGACAATTTCGTCAGCATGATTCATCCACTACTAGAACTTATTCATACAAATAGTGGAATGAATTTATATTGTAAGACAATTTCGTCAGCATGATTCATCCACGACTAGAACTTATTCATACAAATAGTGGAATGAATTTATATTGTGCTTTAGCTCTACTTGTTTATCTACAATTAAGGTGCAGTATCACTTTACGTCGCTAAGTTGTACAACAACATCATTCACGGAACACGTCCAGATAGCAAGCCCATATGGGTACCATATGGGCTGTATCGGGGCAAGCCCATATGGGCTAGTAGATGTTGGTCCCATATGGGTCCCATTTGTGACTATTTGCCCACATCGGCCCCATATGTGGCCCATATGTATATATTATGTATATAAAGTGGAATTTTAAGCTACAACTGTAAATGTATATTGTTACACATATAAGCACTGCTAAGTTTGTCTTTTTTATCATTTTTGAGAACGTATGAAGTTAAAAGAGGAAGTTGCTACTACCCACATGGGACCCAGATGGGTCCCATATTTGTGATATTTATGGCAGGTCGTTTAACCTGCCGTTATGAATTTGTTTTTTATTTTTTTCCCATTTTCATCGATCTGCTTTGAAAAATATTGACAAGCTGAAAACTTACAGTGTTCGTCTTTTAATTTGTTCATAATAAACTCGATAACAGAATTGCTACTGCCAAATCTCGCGTGAGGTTGCGATACACGCGCCATTTAGTTGAAGCTAGGATTGGCAAGTTGAAAAAAATTGCCACATAGATTCTTTTCTGTTCTTGAAGTTGGTTATTTGAAGGTAAGTACACTCAAATGAATTATTTTAAATACTGTATCTGCATTCTCCTCTACAATACTTGTCAGGATCGTTATTTCGTATTTTAATACGTTTGTCCTTTCTCTGTCATATGTATGTATATAAGTCCTTGAAATGGCTATTTCGTGAGGACATAAATTCGTGGAATTTGATTTTTGAAAAATGCACGACCCACGAAATGCACGAAATCAATCCCCAACGAAAATTATTGATTCCACAGTAGGCCTAAAGTTGTGAAAATTAATTCATTTCTCTTGCAATAGATTGACCAGCAAATCTGACCGAAGTCTCAGTGTTTATCTGTAAATCAAAACATGCTTCCATAAAATTCTTAAGCAATTTTCCAATCAAATAAATTACAAAAAGTCGTGAAACCTTATCATGCAACAAAGACTGTTTCACTCGGACCCTTAATGATAAAGGAGAAATATTTTTATGGATTGAGTCATAGAAGGATGCCAATATAATCATGACCATATATGCCTAGTAGCAGTCAAAGGTTGGCAAGAATGCATGCACAGTCAAGCCTG
This sequence comes from Lutraria lutraria, assembly GCA_964023205.1. Classification (NCBI taxonomy): domain Eukaryota; kingdom Metazoa; phylum Mollusca; class Bivalvia; order Venerida; family Mactridae; genus Lutraria; species Lutraria lutraria. Next base: position 37,481,576 of record OZ026833.1, read on the forward strand.
TGAACAAAGGCCTCCTTGGGAAAGACAATGTGGTCTTTTTTGACAGGTGACCTTTATTTTGATGTAAATTTGTTTTGAATAATCACAGATAGTTTGTAAAAGAATGGCCTTTCACAGGATGACCTTTATTTGCAGGTGGTCACTAACACATGTTTGACTATAGTTGGATGAAGATGTCTATAAATCCAGTGTTGATGCACTACTCTTTGTGGTCTAAACTGGTATCTTTTGTCAGTGGCTTTTGGACTCCCAGCAGATTATATCTAAACTAAATCAAATTACAATAATCAAATAAAACAAACTGTTTAGTAGGGTGCCAACAAATAATTTATGTAATGGCCCTTTACTGGGAAATAAGCAAGTTGTTAACATAAAATTACCTATGAACTATGTATTAGCAGGTTGAGAACAACAACTCTTGCATAACTACAACATCAGAAGTTATGACAACATATTATGTCCCATAGTACAATTGATTGATATCTGTCATAATTGATATATTACATATAGCATCCCTGATAGGGTGTACAAAATTGTTTGTTTTTGGCTAGATTTTCATTAGTAATATAGACAAGATGGGAAATTTTTGTTAAGGATTTTGTTCGTATTCTTGAGAGCATGTAGGAACATACAAAATGGAGCTTCATGGAAAATGTTCAGGTACAGTAGTTTGTCCTACCTGAAATTACTTTTTTTTACTCCTTGATAAACATTATGTCTCGCCTGGTAAAATTTCAAAGCACATTTTGTACTTTATTATTTTAAGTTAAAGAAGTTCAGTGTTATTATTTCAGGTTGAGCTTGAAGCAAACCCCGATGTCCTGTGCTGCAGCACTTGATGATAAACATTCTGTGAAATTTTGGTGAATATTGCATGGGAAATGTAGGAGTATACATATAGTTGTGTACAGAAGCACTGAAATGTAAGATTCAACAAAGGGCAATAACTCCCTAAAAAATAATTCAATCACAAAACCCTGACGATATGCGCTGCAGCACTTGATGATAAACATTCTGTGAAAGTTTGGTGAAAATTGCATGGGAAATGTAGAGTTATGCACAGACAAAAGTGTGACAGACCCACGGAAGTGAGGATGCACGGACGGCTACCATTTTAATATCCGGGAGGGGGGTGGGGGTAATTAAAGATGAGGCCTAATTATAGAAGTATAAATACAATGCATTAAATTCATCTATGTCCAACATGAAATGAGTTGACATAGATGACTATATCTAGTTTTGAAACTTAGGACTGAACAGAGAAAAACAACAACATAAATTAATGTGAACTTTTATTACATCTACTTTTACATGAGTAGCTAATTATGTAACACCCTGATATATCTTAAATACAATACCAAGTGTGAGTTTTATACACATATCTATAAAATTCTGAGTAAGGCCTTAAGTAATTTGTTAACTTAAGTTATATTTTTCCTTAAATTTGACTTTTCCTTACTCTTTTGTACTAATATAAAGGAGAAAATCACAATAGTATTATTTAATCTTTGTTCTACAGATGCCAATAATGAAAATGATAATTCATTTTCACACTTTTGATGACTGGTTTACAACATTTTACCATGAACAAAATTTACACTTAAGTAAAAATTTCAACTTAAGTTAAAGAAGATCTTAAGATGCTTCGTGAATACGGACCCAGAATATATTTACTTTTTGTTTCTTGAACATGTTCCAGAAATACATAAAAAATAAATACCTGGTAAGTAGGGCTGAGTATCGATAAGAATTACCATTACGATATTTGTATCGATACAGAATGATCGATATCCGATATATCATTTGATATTCTATTCATATGAAAAAATAACAGAAATGGTGAGAAACTTGGAATATATCGACACAGGTACTTGACACAAAATCAAATATTGCCTGCATAGGATACGTATATACCTAATAATAATGGAAGGAACCTAATGTTCATTCAGTAGGCATGCCAAACACTCATTCTGAACTGCAAAAAAACTATTTTCTTCTTGCGGATGACTACAGAGAGGTTTTATATGTGTCACAACTTTTTATTTGACGAAAATTCACAAAACCCATACAACATGGTCCAAAACATGTTTCAAAATTTTTTCATTTTGATCAATAATTGTTCGATACTTCAACGTTCGACACGATATATCAACTGAACCCTATGTACCGGTATTCGATACAATATGTGAAATGGTACTCAGCCCTACTGGTAAGCAAAAATGAAAAACAAAGCAATTTTTTAAACTTAGATAATAACTATACATAGATTCACATGAACTTGTATGACACATCTATGGAACAATACAATGATTGTTACTGCAAATCTACTAAAAATAAAATATGAAACAAAAAGTTAAAAAAGTCAGGCCATGAGGTCGTACAACTTGAGATCAGTCTCAGAGATCAAATCCTAATTCCGTTCTCAGAGTTTACGGTTGAAAAGGTAGAGCTGATTAATGTTTAAATACATGTTAAGATAAATTATGCTGTCAGATTTATGTAACAATCATATGATATAAATTAGCTTGGGGACCGATCTCAATTTTTTATTACCACAGGGCCAGATCTTAGTAACTTTAAATGACATAAAAAAACATAAACAATATGGCCCTATATCGCTCACATGAGTATCATTGTTTACTTATTAAAACATTGCTTTGAACCAGTATCATGAGGACTGCTGATATCAACATGTTCCTATGATTTGACCTGGTGACCTAGAATCTGACCACAGATGACCAATGTTCGAACTTGTCCTACACTTAGATAAAACTAACATTCTGACAAGCTTTGGTGAAGATCCAATCAAAACGGTGACATAGAAAAATGTGGTCCCAAGTGTGTTCACAAGGTAAAGTTTGATGGTGCATGATGCCGGACGCTAGATGCCATGTGAGCTAAAAATGGATGTAAATCACTAATTAACAAAATATTAAACTAAAAAAAACCACATCAAAACCATAGCAACACCCAATGATACAAATTTTACAAGAAATTGGGTCAATTGTGAGAAAATTCCATAGAGTACTATCCTGTCTGGTTTAAATTTCTTAGTACATGTAAATAATAAGTCCTATTTATATCTAGAATTAAATTGAACTAAAACGTTTTAGAAAATTATGATTAGAGGTTAGCGAATACAATTTTGAGAACAATACTGTAATTCGTTTATTTAGGAATATCATATGTAATAACTGTCATAAAGAACCATTTTTTAAATCAATAAATTGTTCTTGTCAAGAAAAACAACAACATTTTAGTTTGTTTACAACACTTATAAAACTTATGCATCAATTCATGTGCGTGTCCATCTTGCCCAGTCAAGTTATTTATCAAAATTGTATTAGACATAAACACTGCATTACAATATTGCAGATTTACAAAATGCCAAGAGCTGTAGTTCTTTAGGCAACTAATATATTTTTTAATATAAACATTCCCTTAAAATAAAATTATCTACCTGAAATTCAAAACCATTTTGTGAATACAGACATTAACAACATGATGGTTGTCAATTTATGACAATAATAAAATGGTGAACTAAAAGATGATGCTACACTATACAGTAAAACCTCTAACAGTGAAATGTTGACCTAGCAAAATTAAAGCATTCTACACTATGAGGTTTAGGACAAATGACCCTAAATATGAGAATTAGGGCAAATGACCCTAAATATAAGAATTAGGACAAATGACCCTAAATATAAGGTTTAGGACAAATGACCCTAAATATGAGGTTTAGCTAGGACAAATGACCCTAAATATGAGGTTTAGGACAAATGACCCTAAATATGAGGTTTAGGACAAATGACCCTAAATGTAATTGAATTATAAGCTTATATCTACATCAACAAACCAAAGAATTAGGAGTATGTGTGAAATGGCAAAACAAAACTATTTTTCAATTGGTGCAAGTTACAATAATTTATTGCACTTAATTATATGAAGTATTACAAAAAGAAACACCTTAACTATTATTATGCAAAATTTTCAACAAAAAATAAATATTGTAAACATCATAAAAATAACAATGGGTTGACAATGAGTATAATAATCATGGTTAATTCTATGTTAATTAGCAAATTTACATTATATCAACTGTCCCGAGCAAATATTACAAAAGAAAACGTATGGAGAGTTATTATCCATCTCTAATGACCAACATTCATGAAATAACACTTGGAAAATGTTTTTGAAGCAATATGATAACTTAATTATCAAATGTGGTGCATTTTAGACCATTTTGGTATGTCCCTGGCATTGGTGTCAATTTTGCAGGCTACATAACATAGTAAGTGTTCATTCTATCATATATAACAAGACATAAATATAATAACCTAAAGCCTGTGTTACTTTTTGATGATAAAGATTGATCTTTTAGAATATATTTTTTCATCATTGACCAAATATTCTTTGTCCCTATTTTGAAATAAGATACATTATGTAAATTTGTCACTGATTATAATGATCATTATAAGGTATGGGTACATTTAAATAGTCTCAAATAATACAATCTTCCTTGCTACGAATAAGAAAAAATCAGTTTCTATGTAACATTAATACATTTAAGTCCAAAGTTGGAATTTCAATAAAAAACGTAAGATACGTTATACAGATTTTTCAACACAGCTGTATTAAAATTGATTTTGACCTACATTTGAACCAGGGATGCTATATTATAGGGATGCTATATTACAATTTGAACTAATGAAATTGTTAGATACAAGATACATGAGCATTTTTTACAGTAATTTTCACAAGTTTACGATTTCCTGACATAGCTGGTGAGAAAAAGAAGAAAATATAACTGAGTACATTTACCAAAAAATTAATACAATTAGTTATTTCCAGTAACAAAATGTCGTCATGCTTGACTTTGCCAATGTCCGGAAACTGTACATCTATGAGGCATTAAGTTTGTACTGTATCTGCGCCGATTATCTTTTTTTAAAGATATTTCTTGTTTATACTAACATCAACATATTGTCAATTATATGAATACTGGTATAAACAGCAGTGATAGAAAGTCAAACATCCTTCCATTTTAATCAGTGACAAACATGTCCTTAAAACTACAATAAGATATGTTATGTCAAAACATTAAGCGATTACAGTACATGAATGAACCAAGTAATTGAACATATGCACACCGGATACAAAAGTATTATCCACGGAAGCACAAGGAGCCTTGTGTCGACTTGTTTATCATTAGGTTCACGCAGCGGGAACGTTTTAACGACAAATATAAGTGAGGAAAAGTAGGTATATATCGTATTTTCATTACATGTAGTGTAGTATTTGAAATGTGTATTATTAATTCAAAGTTCTAGCTCTATTTGGAAAATATATTAATTGCTTATTTGCGCAGAATTTTCTGAAATAACAGGTGAAAATGTTTATGAAATATCTAATGTATCTTATGCAATATAAAGTATGTTACAGTCAAATAACACTTCAATAAACCATAATTTATTAGTTTACACATAAAGTAATTGCTTCTACATACTATTCAAAGTTATTACAAACTACGATGTTAGCAAATTAAACAATTTGTTTAATGCGTGCAATATAAGAGATTAGCTATATAATATATCTTATGAAATACGTAACGTATCTTACAAAATTTTAATATTTTATCATAATTTTTTATCATGTAAAAAAATCATGAAATATATAAATAATCAAAATAAATTTGAAACAGATTTGCATTCTTCCTTTTAGATTCGTTAACTTTTCATTAAATATGACAAAAACACAAAGGGAAAGGCAGAAAAAATACCAAGAGAGGCGAAAGCTATCTGATCCTAATTATCTAAGAAGAGCAAAACAAATACCGAAAAGTCATAGAAACTTTGTCTCGAAAACAAAACATAAATACATGATCATGAGAAAAATAAGATATACACACAGAGGTTCATAACACTTGTTTATATGCAGAAAACAACACTGTATGTGATTCACGAACATTACAGAAACGTATTTGTTATTATCTACCATTATAGGCACAATAATTCAAAACAAGACAAATTGTACAGAAACAGACAGACAGATGGAATTCCAGTCATTTAAATAATATTTTCATGTTTCTTCCGTAGTTTTGGAAGTAAAAATTAGTTTCAATTGATGTCACGCAAATACTATTATGAATCTGCATACTTCATTATTTGCATTTCTTTTTTTAAATGAAGTATAATATTACATATGTTTTGATAAAAATAACATGTAACCTAAGTTATAGATGAAAGTATCATTTAGTGAAGATAAACTGTATTGTTACACTAATATATACAAATTTGCATGTGTGATGTATCGATCTATAAGAAAACAAATCAATTTGATGTTTTCATATATTGTTAATAACGTAAGATACGTTATGTATTAAGGAGACCAATTTAAACATATTTCTTATGGCAAAATCGTAATTTACTTACAACAAAATGCATTGTCATTGATATATAAAGGTTGCGTATTGGTTTACATGCACACTCATGAAATAACAGCACTTATTTCTGTTACTGTGAAAGAAACGCTTCAGGAATAAAAAATAACAATCATAGAAATAGCAACTAGAGTAACAAGACACACAATTTATACCTTTTAAGTTGGAATAATTCCTTACATTGTCGATAAATACAACATATACCGGTATACATAGTTCTATAAATACAAGTTGATAACATATCTTTTTCAGCATATTTTGTCATGTAAATATACTTTGTTAACAACATAACGTATCTTATGCTTCATGTTTAGTATGTTCTTTTGCAGTGTTGTAAAATATAAGACTTGTTTGGGTCCACCAAGTTCAGTTTTATACTGTTAATACATTGATCGTCCAAATATAAAGAATAATATCTTATTTCAAGATACTTTATTTTCCACTTTTACTTTTTCTGACTCTATTGAGTTAACGTAGAATCAATGTAATAACTTAAGAATCTACATAAAACTGATAAATACATACACATTGGTTGCCTAATATTAATGCTTTATACAATAGTCAGTTACTAAGTAACCTATCCATATAAAATTGTTGCTTAGTGACAAGTATTAAGCAATTCACCAAAAATATACAATAAAAATTTGTGATAAAATTGCATAAAATCCTATGATAAAATAATGATACAGTTCAATATTTTCAGATCCCCAGCCAATGGAATCAGGAGTAGCCAATCACATGGCATCTAGCTCTTTCATTCAGCCAATCAGATACTAAATCAAACGTCTCTTGTTTTGCTGGTTCCAATTCCTTGTGCTATTAATAAAATGTTTCCTCAAATATCTGAAATAAATATGAGCCGTTGTGCAGGAAAACCTGCCTATATGACAAAATTTTCGATTTTGGGATTTTTTTATTTTTTTAAATTACAATCTTTCTGATATACAAAATCGAAAAAAAAAAAATTTTATCTTAAAAATTAAAAAAAATACAGCTGTTTTTGTACTGTGGGTGACAGCGTTTACTAATCAAAATTGGATGCGTCATCAATACATTTTAAGTGAATTATATGTTTCACTACTGCAAACAAATTAGATATTTTCAACATGATTGACTTTGAAATAACAAACTACAGTGACTGAATAATATTTTGATAGAATTATATAATTATTATTTGGTAAAAATTGAACAAAAAATGGTTGCCATAGTAGCCAAGCACAAAACTTCAAAATCATCACGGATTTTCCAGTCTATAAGATGGGCAGGTGATATCCTGGTATGCTGGGCGCACAAATGGTCTTACGGATGTATACAGATATTTCCTACGTGCTGAAGTAAGCCCTCAAGGTAGAAGCTCTTCTGGAAGTGTGTCCTCATGAAAGGACAGATTTGGTGATATCCGGATGTCGACCGGCTGCTCAACAGCATCACTGCCCTCTTTCACCATGACAATCCCTGGCTGTGTCTGGCTAAATCTGAAGTACTGGTGTTTCCTGAAAATGGAATATTTGATTTGATGTGTTTATAAAGAGCTCTTATTTTATTGTTGAGTAGCAGCTAGTGAAATAAATATCATTTTTTAATTATTTACTATGATTAGAAATGAAATATACACAAGAAATCTACTTATTCTGAATGCCATTACAAAAATCCTACATAGATTAAACACGTTCTGTGTTTTTACTGAACATTTTGCGCCATAATATCCCTTGTATAAGACATTTTAAAAACAAAGAAGAGGAAGCGGAGCTGTAAAAAGTACTATTCTCCCTTGAAAATATTCAAACCCACTTCTGATTTTTCTCCTAAAGCCCTGCTGAATTACGTGCTGTTCCATGTAAGTATGTAAGTCTTACCAAAATAATTACCAGTAAGCAAAATATTAAGGTGGCCTGATATTAAGAGATCTATAGATCTACATAACAAGCTAGTGCAGTGAAGTTTAATTTGCAACCAACATTTCAATATCCTGAATAATTATAGAGCTGAAACAGCAACTCACATACAATACCCAGATAAAACACAATATTTGATTGATTGATTTATATCTATTGATTGATTGATTCTATAGCGTATGTTAAAGTAGAAGAAAATACCTTATTCCCTTCACAGCCCTGAAGCAAGGTCGCAAGAATGACTTCCAGTCCCGCCAAGTCCATGCTGGATATCGAACACATCTGTTAGTGTTAGATGACCTATTTACCACCTGTTCTAGCGGTCAATACAATCAGTGTCCATGCATCGATGAAGCCTTTTGATGGCAGCAAAGCCTGCATCTATGTGACAACGAGCGTGGCCCGGCACCTGCATCTGATACTCAACCATTCGATGTCTTCCTGTCATTACTGGCCACATGAAGTAACCAATTACAAACTGATTTTTGTTTTGACCTGAGTAAAAATAAGTTTTATTAAAACATAGTAATGCAGGAATTCCAAGAGGGCATTTTGCGAAGTCATAATTTTGCATGCAGTCCATTTTTTAGTAGAGAAATACATTATTATAATAACCAATCAGAACAGTACATGTATTATGGCCATGTGAACAAGAGTTATCTGTCAATTTGAACGGAATGCTTGAATAAGTCATCAAATAGCAAACAAAATGGAACAAAAATAAGTCATTCTACTTTTTCAGGGTGATATTTCACCAAACTTTCATATACATGTATATATATAGTATGCTGACGGAAACATAAAAGGTAAATTCACACAACAGACTAAGATGAATTATTATGTCTTCAATGGATATCTGATTGTAAGATCTACACTGTTGAAATAGTCCTCCATGTTTACCAGTGTCATATGCATCAGTCCTTATGTGTAATTTGTTTGTTTCATCAGATTTAACACCATATTCAACACCATTTCAGTTTTATTTTGACAGGCACTTATCCTAACCAGCTTTCCTGGTTTTCATTTAGGCCTTAACCAGTTCTACATTTAACTACATTCTATCTGCAAGCTACTGCCAAGCTACCCCACATAATTCAGAGGTGGAGGAAATTTTAACATAGGATGCAATATCTTGAGAAAGCTTAGCCTTGCCCGGGGTTCAAACTCACAACTTCTTGTTCAGTAGACGTATGCTCTAACCACTGAGTTAACCAGGCATCAAAGAAAGTAATTAAATGACCAACAATCCAGTGGAGCTTGGTCAAATTATTATGAATTTGTTAAGTTTTGAAAAGAACCTATAATGCCATGTTTTTATAAATGAGATAAATAAAGTGAATACATCTTAATATAATTATGATACATAGAGAAAGTCAGTCACCAGAGTTCCTCAATAAAATGTAATGTATGTACCAGCAATGAACAAACACAACACATACTTTCGTCCATGCTTTTAGCTTTCTCATACAATTCCATATTGCCCCGGTAACTTCAAACAAAGCTTCTCTTCTCCCATGGAGTACAAAAAATGGTCATTCTATTTCAGACAAGGCCTTTTCCATCCTTTGTAAGGCATCAACCAAAGCAATACCTCATCTGCAAGTAAAATAGCTTAGTCGTGATAAGCGGGGGAAAAAGGGCCTAGGCTTAGGGAAAAAATAGACCGCTACACTGGTATTATCATACATCACTAGTTGTGAATGACATGCTATGGAAATTTAATGTAAAATACAACACGTAGCTGATAAATTTGTTTCCTTCAAAATAGTATTTTGAGCAAAATGTGCATGGTGGCTGATTTGACGCCATGTCATATTTTCGCTCTTTGCCAAAACAATGTAAAAACACATAGGGACGACAATGTCAACTTGTCGTAATTTCACTTTTTCACATCATGCTTTGTTGTGATGAAAGATAATGATGGGATGTTGTTTTGTATCTTCAAAGATATTTTACCAGTATCTAGTTCACTACAAAAAGGTTTGTGTTTATTTTTTTATATAATTCATAATTTATAATATATTTGAATTTTAGCAGCTTAAGGAAGTGGTAACAAAAGTACAAAATTTCACAAAATTCATCATAATGGAGATCAAGGCCTTATCTACTTTCATTTTTTTGTAGCCGACTTCTTTTCATGTCATCTTAACTTCAACTGAGAAAAGACAATATAAATGTTTAATGGAATTGCATGAAATTTTGTTTTTTGACGAAGAATAGAATGAAAAAGATTAATCGAAATTAAAACCACGGTATTTGAGATTTACGTATGAGTTATCTGCCCTTGAAATGACCTAAAATAAGCAAAAATTCAAATTCAAGGGCAGATAACTCAAAAACGAGATCAGTGACCCCTAATTTTCTTTCGCTTAAAATGTTTCTGTTATCATATGCTACGATTAAAAAAATTTCATTGATCAGTTTTAATTTTTCCTATATGTCTATGTGAAAAATGTAGCGAACTATAGAAAACATCTTCAAGTAAATTTTCAATGTGTCAAGAGGCATAACTCAGAAGTGCCAAGGGTGATTAAGTTTGATGAAGATCGGTTGATAATTTGTCAACTAAGAGGGAGGACACTGACTGCATCTTTAGGCAATTTTAAATGACGGGGCATAACTCAAATAATTCTGGGGCGATTGGGTTGACTTAGAAGCGGTTGACTTAGAAGGCGGACACTGCATTTTTAGTCCATTTTTGATGTATAAAGGTAGATAACTCAGAAAAGTCTAGGCCTATTGGACTGGTTATTGAACTGGACCAAGATCTCATGGCCATAAACATTTCAATCAAGTTTGATGAGGATCCGAACAAAACTATTTGAATTAGAGAGCGGATACTAAAGTGGACGCTACCTGCCCATCCGCCTTGGGTGTTCCCAAAATATAACTCATATTTCAAATGGTTGTATGAATGTTAATAGAGTTTTTTTATATCATATCCATGTACCGGGTATGCTTTTCTTATTTTGAAATATCTGCTTACTATTGTTTGATCTTAAGGTATTATGTCTTATTCGACAGTAGACCAAGCTTGTCACCATTTGCAAGTTAGGTATGTAAGCTTTTTTAAAGGCTTAAGGATAGGAAAGTAAGATTGTGTTTACAAAGCAACCCATGTTTTACATTTTTAACCATTTTTCTGAAATGAAAACAATGTTTTCGTCTAAATAATTTTAGATAGGTGTTTTTCAAACGCAAGAATATTTGGGAATTTCTGAGTTACAGAACTTTATCAGGATTCGTTTATGGTTATAGCAGCACTACAAACCATACAAAGTCACTGCATACATATTCTGGCCCAAGTTCTTCTGCATTGATACCTTAGGTAAGTTATCAATACACCTGATGATATCAACATACAACACATGCAGAATAACCAGATTTACAGTTAGAATCTTCTAGAAAGACTTTATTTCCAGGTAGCAATTGATATTCTAAATAGGATCAATGGCAACCTCACACCATCAGTGGACATCATTATATGTGTACCTATGAATATATAAAAATACTTCTTAATGTTTAGCGTAACAGCAAAACTGTTTTATATTAAGGTAACATTTTTGAGATAGAAAAATAATATTATCATGTACAAGTTATTGTTTCTATATCTATAGTGAATTACTTGAGTTAACCTATCAAAAATATAAAAAACAAGAGGGCCAAGATGGCCCTATATCGCTCACATGACAATCACTGTTCACTCATTAAAACTTTGGTTTGAACTGGTGACCTAGTTTTTGACCCCAGATGACCCATGTTAGAACTTGTCCTACATATAAATAAGACAAACATTCCGACAAAATTTGGTGAACATCCAATCAAAACCCTGAAAACTACAGAATAGGCAAGGTTTTCCTAACATTTGACCTTGTGACCCAGTTTTTGACCCCAGATGTCCTATGTTCCAATTTGTATTATATATCATTGAGACAAACAATCAGACAAGGTTTGGCCAAGATCCAATAAAACCATGCAATTTAGAGCTTTTACAAGATTTTTACCTAAGATTTGACCTGGTGACCCAGTTTTTGACCCCGGCTGATCCATATTCATCATTGGCCCACATATCATTGAGGCAAACCTTTTGACAATGTTTGGTGAAGATCCAATCAAAACTGTGACATCTACAGTGTTAACAAATTTTTCCTTAGATTTGACCCGGTGACCTAGTTATTGACCGGAAATGTCCCATTATCAAACTTGACCTACATATTATTAATCTAAACATTCAGACAAAGTTTCATGAAGATCCAATTAAAACAGTGATCTCTAAAGTGTTCACGAAGTTTTCCCTTATTTGGCCCTGGTGACCCAGTTTTCGACCCAAAATAGCCCAATATCAAACTTGTCCGAAATTTTGTCGACATTAACGTTCTGACCCAGTTTTGCTAAAATTGAGCTAAAAATGTGGCCCCTAGTGTGTTCACAACATAAAGTTTGATGACGCACGACGCCGGACAGAGACTGATCAGAAAAGCTCACCCCATCATTTTGTGGCATGTGAGCTAAAAACAAACCAAATAACTAAGCTCTAGGCCCTATGGTTTTGGACAAGAAGATTTTTTAAAGTTTTCCTATCGGTTGCCATGGCAACCAGAGTTTTTAATGAAATTAAATTATTTGAACAACCTTAGTAGAGCTTCATGTAAGGAACATTCATATAAAGTTGAAATTGGCCAACTGCTAAGAAGGAAATGTTGTTTAAAGCAATTGTTGACCCACTGATGCACAGATGCACAAACAGACGACGGACAACACACAATCACAATAAGTCACCATGAGCACTTCATGCTCTGGTGAGATAAATACAGTAACAACATTGAACAGCTATTTGAAAAAGAACTGGATTTTTTTCAATTATTGCACACATACAGACAAAAAGTGGTCTCTTCAGACAACGGTCTCTTAAGACAAATGATGATAATGGCATACCTGTCTTTATTTCCTTCACTGTATTGCATTAAGTTAAACACCTACAGACCTAGGGGGACAGAATGAAATGTACATAGTTATGGTTTAAACTACATTTAATTAACATTATTATCACCCACAGCATTATATGCAAGTACATTGTATACATACAAGATGTTGAAAATGAGCAAAAAATAAATATTTAATGCCAGCACTAGTACATGTTGTATTTATAAGAATAAATAGAAATTAAGCAGTATTTACTTAATCATGTAGTCATACAACATGTATGTAACATATATGTCCATCATTATGATGCATTAAAAGATTTTCACTATTATGTGCATGTAGCATACAATAAAACATTGACAGTGCAGGTAAATTCATTCAGTCTATTTTTAACAAAAATCATGAATCTTTGTCTGCTTACACTCAGTATCAGCAAGACAAGTACCGGTAACAAACATGTCCCTTAAATCTATTATCTTATGAAGCCATTTATCCTTTCCTTTTCTCAACGCCAGTATTTTCATCCTATCAAGCCCATCAATAGATTCTGGGACTGTAATCACAGATTCAATGTTATCACAATTTTCTTCATCACATTCATCATTTTCAGCACAATCTTGATCAATTAACTGAATTTCATTCAAAATATCACCAGCACTCTTATCTCAGTCAATATTGGAATTGTTTTCATTACTTGTTGGAATAGATTTGTCTAACTCAACTAATCACAGCCAAACAACTCATGAGACAAACTTAATACAGCCAAAGGTACATCATCATCACAACCATCATCATCACAACCATCATCGTCACTCTCGGAATCACTCAGAATAATATCCTTATCACTTTCCTCATTAAGTTCAAAACCACACCTAGCAAAACATTTCTGCATTGTGGTTGGACGAACCTCCTTCCATGAACTATTAATCCAATAAATGGTGTCTAGAATGGAAATTTCTTTCAGTACTTGCGATCCAACTTTATCATTACGTTCCATTTGAGACAGAATGAATGCCAGTTGACAACTCTTGAATATGAACTTAAAGAGTTTGAATAATGGGCTGGGATAGAGCCATGGTGTTAGGTGGTAAGAACATGAGTTTTATGTTTTCCAATTTCACATGAGTATGGGCAGGTGCATTATCTAAAAATATGTTGTTTCTTCATTTGTTTGTCAACGATCCTGAGCCATTGAGACATGAGCTCACTAGTCATCCAAGATGTTAACGTTTTGTTGCTCCTGTATTACACAGGTAAGTTTTGTTTTAATCTTGCTGAAGCACCTTGGGTGAGCTGATTTACCTATGACCAGCGGTTTCAACTTCTCTCCTGTCATGGATGCACATAGTGCAACTGTTATCCTTTCCTTTGAACATTTCCCACCAACAAGTTCTGATTCTGTAAAGTAAAATAAAATCAAAGGCCTGAAGGCCTGAAATGAGATGAATTTTGTGATGCAGGGATATCTGAGTTGATACAAATATCCGAAAATTTATACAATATAATGTCTAAGCACATGAGTAATAACGTATTACTGGATCAACAACACTCTTAATATAAGATATTTTTGAAATTTCAGTATCTATCAATAACATTAATGAGGAAATATATTTCTTCTTACCTTTAAAAGGATATGATTTTCTAGTTGTGTGCGGAAAGAATAAACCAGTTTCATCCATGTTAAAGATATTGTCTGGAGCGTATCCATCACACAATGTGGGGAGTTTGGATTTCCAACTATCAACCAAATCTTCGTTTACATATCCCCTCTCACCGCACATAGTTCCCAACACGATATTATTTCGTTCTTTAAAGTTAATGTCCCCAAGATCACTTGCAAATTTCAAATCTTGTGCACATAGTATCGGTCCAGAAACTGGCATTCTTCTCGCAGTTACGTCTTTAAACCATATACCAAGTTATTTACATAATCATAAACAGTAACTCTTTCAAGCATGCTTATGATCACCACTAACATTATTTTGTACATCCTCCAACATTTCCGTTTTACGTTTAAGGATGTTTTGGATCTGAGTTATTCCAACACCCATTTCTTCTGCAATTTTATAAGCACTCTTAGTATTGCTTAATTCCAACACATGGACTCTATCATCCAATGTTAAGACTTTCCGTTTTGACATATTGAAGATCAATTATGCATAAGACAGTGCGTGAGACTTCTGATTACGTAACAAGTATGATACGATATGCTTATTAATCATTATTAAAGGTCAGGATATAATTAGATATTTGGGCGGAACCTAAAAACAATGGCTATTTGATTGGTTGATTGGCGTAATGCTTAATTATAATGTGTTTAAAACGGGATTCTAATCGATGTTACTAAGTTTTTACATGTTATGCAATCAAGTATCAAATGTCAACCGTTCTAATAATTAACAGTGGTTGTGTTTGATGTAAAGATGGGCCAAATTAGACCTAACTGATCTCTTAACACAAACAGATCAGTCAATTTCGCCGAAATGTGGTCGCTGGTCACGTAAGACAAAGGATGCTTAGTACAAATGTTTATAGAGTAAAATCGCCCGCAGGGATTTCACAGTGGTCGTAAAATACAAATGGTTGCTAATGACACATGGTCACATGCACAAGAATTACTGTATATTGATATTATTTTGATATAGCTCTTTACTTTAGAAATTTGATTATTGTTGTAAGTCTGGTCTAGAAGTAAAATTCATGAAATGAGCCAGGTACATTGTATATCTAATTTATCTCTGCTGAATACAGTAAAACCCCGATTATTCGAATGTCATTGGGACCTGAAAAATCATTCGGATAATCCATGGTTTCGAATAATCCATTTCAGTATAATGTATTGGTTGGAAACGATAAATTCCGTACTGTCCGTATATTGCAAGGGAGTTAACTTTCGTATGTAAACACGACGTTATTTATTTGAGTGATAATAAGAATAAAATAAAATGTACAACAAACACTTATTATTTATCATTGTTTTATGAATGTATATGAGTTAACCAATGAAACAATAATTATTGTTAAATAAATATCCGCGCATTTATGGATTATGCAGAACACAATCCGACACAATAAGATGTCATTCTCACTTCACTTACTAACAATCGACTAGGCATCGCTATCGTAACATTCTAAGACAATTAAAGAATCGAAGACGTAATGTTTTTAGGTTTGGTACGTTTTTTCACTAAATCATCATATTCTAGTTAGCTTTGTTTAACTGTGTTCGAATCTGTTTTTAATTTTTTTTTATTGACGCTGAAATGCAAATAAGTTCATACAGATCACCATGCAGGTACGTACGCATATTAACCTATTATACCCGAGATCATAGTGTAATATTCGTCGCGATTAGTATAAAAGCGTAACAAACAATATGGTCAACTTAACGATAATTAAACTGTTGACACGCTTCGTGTATGAATTGATGTGACACATTGTTTGTCACACGACATTTGATTCTCAATCGGCCATTGTTAAATTGACGACTTCGAATAATAGGTGTGAAAATACGCGCATTTGTAACTTTAGGGACCAAATAATGCATTCGGATTACACCAGGTATTCGTAAAATCCGATTCGTATAACCGGGGTTCGTTGTACTTGAAATATATAGAGACGTAATCGGGACCGTAGATTTTATTCGGATAATACCGGGTATTCGGATAATCGGTGTTCGAATAATCGAGGTTTTACTGTATATGAATACAGACAAACCTGTCAATAAGGGCCACATTTTGTCTTTCCCAGTCTTTCCCAAGGGTAACCTTTGTTGACATTCATGGTGACCACTAACAGGTTTGAGTCTTTTACTGTCACCTAAATTAAGACATTTGAAGAATATCAACATTTATAAAAAAATGAACATCATCAAATGAACAAAAAACAATGAGTCATAAAATTTGAACAGCACATACTTTTTTATACCACAAAATAGTCATTAAGGTTCCATTCCCAACCTTCCATGATCTTGATTAAAAATATATACATCAAGTTAAAATGCATATCCTTACATAACCGATTTTTCTCCATAGTTTTTTTCAAGACTTTTTAATATTAAATAATTCAGAATAATTATCAAGATATGGAAAATTTAATTGCATATTATTTGTTTCCTGTGACCATGTTATTGTTTTGTCAGGCTGGCCTGGTTGCTCTTTTTTGTATAATAATAATAATGACTTTATTTAAAGAGGCAACACAGTTGGGCAAGCCCAGTCTTCCCTATGAGCCTCTATGTTGCATGATTAACACAAATACATGTTCACAAGAATATATGGAATAAAAAATTATGATCCTGAAAAAGAAATACATTTCGGAATACATGTACATGTGCCTGGAAGAAAAATGTGACATTTTTCAAAAACTGACATGAAACGTCATATAATGTGACAAAGTAACATGATAATCAATAAATGTGACATTATTTACTAAGAAACATTATTTTGTCCACCAGAGTAAAACCAAGTGAGGTATGTGTTTTTGAAAGTATTCAGTGAACTGGATTGACGTATGTTTAGCGGTATTTTGTTCCAGATTTTTGGACCTGAGTATGCAAGAGATTTTCTGCAGAATTCAAGTCTAGGTTTTGGAACGTAGAGAGTATTGTTTGAGTGAGATCTTAAGGATGCATTATTAGTTTCAATAAACAGGTTAGACATGTACTCAGGAAATATATTATTTAAGGATTTGTAGACAAAAATGGCTTTTTTATAGAAGATACGGTCTTGTATTTTCATCCATTTCAGATCATTGAATAAGGTAGGAGTTGGTGCATCATAAGGCTTGTCTAGAATTATTCTAGCTGCTCTTTTCTGAAATTTATGTAACTTATTTAATAATTCATCACTGCAATTGCCCCAGATAGTGCAGCAATAATCAAGGTGTGGCAAGATATAAGCATTGAAGAATATTTTTCGCATGTGTATACTAAGATACTGTTTTATTCTCAAAAGTAGATACAGCAGAGAATTACATTTCTCTAGGATGTTTTCAACTTGGATGGTCCAGCTTAACTTGTGGTCAACATTGACACCTAACAACTTTTCGACTTCAGTAAAATCAATGTTCTGATTTTGTAAAAGCAGGTTATGGTGATTGCTTGTATTAAGTGCCTTGTAGATAGAGTTTGAAGGTGAGGATTTGGTCTCATTGAATTCCTTTGACACCATTCATCCACCGAGTCAAGGCTAGTTTGTAGAATGTGACAAGACAGTATTAATGGATGTACCAAGTGCAGTTATAGTAGTGTCATCTGCAAACATATCAATAGAAGAATTTTTTACATGCAGAGGTAGATCATTTATGTAAAGAATGAATAGTATAGGCCCAAGGACAGATCCTTGGGGTACTCCTGCTGTTACTGTAGAACTGGTTTTATTCGCGTTAGTTTTATTTTCGCTAATATTCGCGAATCGAATACCTCGCGAATTCATAAATATCGCGAATAAATACTGAGTTTTATATATTCAAAAATGAGTATGTCCGAAAATATGCAACTTAAGTCACTACTAGTATTTTATCGTAGAATAATCAGTTAAGTTAATCAGAAGAAAGCAATATATTAACAATAAACATATACCTTTAATGTTTGCATTCAATTTTTTATAATATTGCTTTTACTAAACTTTCATTTGCTGGACAATTTTTGACACCGTTTGAACATACAAGTAACAGTTTTTCACACTTCCCTACTGTTTGTAAAACATAACTTCCACAACAACACCAAACTATTATCAATCTATTGTTATTGTACTTTATTAGATATAAATCACAACTGAAACGTCTAACAGATCAGGTGTGACACACAAATATTAAAGCAACAACAGCGTTTCTTTGAACACACTTTAATCCTGCCTGACGACGTCGCGAATTCATAAATACGCGAATAAAGAAAACAGCTGCTTTTTAACAAAAAACGCGAAATTTTGACCTCGCGAAATTAAAGCGTTCTACAGTATTTCAAGAGAAGTTGAAAGCTTCCCTTGGATAGACACTTGTTGGGATCTATCTGACAAATATGATTTAAACCACTCAAGTGATGGACTGGATATGTGGTATTCTAGCATTTTATCAAAAAGTAGTGCATGGTTTATCAAGTCAAATGCCTTTGATAGATCCAAAAACACAATACCAACAAGTTTATTATCATTTATGGCGTCTATCCATGTGTCAACAACAGAAGTTAGAGCAGTTTCACAGGAGTGATTAGAGCGAAAGCCTGATTGGGTCTTGTGAATGATAGAGTAGTTTTCAAGGTATACTTTCAAATGATCACTTACATGAGTTTCAAGGATTTTTGAAAGTATAGGGAGAATAGAGATAGGGCGGTAATTGTTTGTATCAGATTTACTCCCCTTCTTGAAGATTGGAATAACTTTTGCTTTCTTGAAGAGTTGAGGAAAACTGGATTTTGAAATGCTTTGGTTGAAAATGTAAGTTAAGAGGTTTACATATGATACCAGCGCTCATCTTAAGAAATTTAGCTCCCAATCCATCTAGTCCTGTTGCTTTACTTGTGTCAAGTGATTGCAGTTTTTTTGTGACAAACTCTTGAGTTACACATGGAATATCGAACAGTGTAGATGCATTTGTTTGACTGGTGACAAATTCTTGTAGTGCAATTCTGTCACTTTGTGTTATGTTGCAGCATTCGCTTGGCGCCATTTTGAAAATGTTGGTAAAAAAGTTGTTGAAAATTTCAGCTGTTGTTTGTGGATCCTGAATTGGGCTGCCTGCTGTGTCTGTTATAAAGTTGGTCTGGTGCTTGGTTGATTTTCCTGATAAATCTTTCAGATTTCTCCAAAGTTTCTTGGGATTCTTTTTATTTTCATTAATTGTTGTATTATAAAAAGATTTTTTTGCATTGGATATACAGATTTTTAATCTATTGCGCCAGTATTTGTATTTGACTGTATCGTTTGATACCTTAGCACTGTCTCGTTTCTTTATTCCCTCAGCAATTTCAGGATTAAACCAGTCGGGCAAATTAACACTCTTTACACGTTTTTGTTTGATTGGAGCATATGAATTTAAGGTACTTGTGAAAAGGTCAATAAAACAATCCAATGTATCATCAGGATCATCATATATTTCTAAAACTGACCAAGGTTGGGTTTCTAATGACTGCAGAAAGTCATTTTCATTAAATTTGTTCATATTTCTATAAGTAATTATGTTATGAATCGGACATTTGTTGCTATTAGGGGATATTTTACGCGTGAAACAAACAGGGTAGTGGTCACTCGAAGTTACTTTAGGTATTTGAACATCAACAATATTGCAAGGTGTATTAGTGTATATAATTATGATCTATTATAGTTGATGAATTAGTAGTTACTCTGGTGGGGTTATCAACTAGTTGTTTTAAATTAAATGCATCTGCTATATTTTTCCATGAATTATTAACAATTTCAGAGTTCACAATGTTATAATTAAAGTCTCCTGACAAGATAATTTCTTTGTTTTCTCCATATAATTGTTCCAGAATTTTTTCAAGTTCATCATTCCAAGTGTTATTTGATGACGGTGGTCTATAAATGTATCTGAAAATAAATGGTTTCTGTTTAGATACCTTAATTTCTAGCCATATTGCTTCCATTTGTATAATCCTCTGGCAAGCACTGGACTGACAGTCTGCTGTTATCTTTGCCAGTTACGGTTGATTAGGATGAGGAGTTACTACAGGCAGGTTCTCCACCTGCTCAAGGTACTTCTTGATCCTAAAACAAGATAAAAAAGAATTAAGAGAAAAAGCAATGAAATGTCATCTATTATTGTTAAAAGCACTGCAAACTAGGCACATATCTAGGCACCTTCCAAATATATTATACAAATTGAATTAAATTCAAGCCTTTCATTCAATGATTCTTATGAATCCTTGGCCAATACTGGAAGAGTTTCACTCCAATACTAGTTACTTTACGGAATCAATAGCATGGGCATTTCTTGCACTAAATAAAAGAAATGTACTGGTATTCCATATCATGGAACAGTCTAAACATTATCCTTACAGTCTTTACAAATAAATCTTTCAATGACCGGACATTGTGAAGACACAAGTTTTACCATACTGAATTAACTGTATTTATAAATTAGTTGTAATATTAACTGCTTGACCAGACAGTTGGTAGAGCATCAGGCTTGCAAGCAGGAGGTTGAAGGTTTGAGCATACATGTAACAATATATCCGCTCAAAATTTCACCGGACCATCAATCTGATGATCCATCAATTTTTACCTGACCAGTAGCGATATTGGCGGACTCGGTTTTCAGACCTGTGGATAAATTCAAAGACTGTCCTTAGTGCTTTAACAGTTTTTTTCATTTGAAATTACTTACAATAAAATAATCACATGTATCTCTTTTAATTCATGTTAACTTACAACCAACTCTGACTTGGTTTCCTTTGTCTGAACTCTTTGCTTTTCAACCATAACCACAGTTTGTTAACTTTGCATCTCTCAGGAGTTATGGCAGCACAGCTCCAGGTATATCTGTGGCTTTAAACTGAAAATACCCAAATATTTTTTTTATGATGTTAATTTGTCTGAGATATCTGATTGCTTTGGAGACATAATGTCATTTTGAACATAGATTATTCATAAGTTATTTAGGATGAAAATAGCACAAAGCTTTACCGAGTATAAAAAAAGGAAAATTATTTCAAGCACTCTTATTTCCCAAAACTGACCAGCAGTAGTAGACTTGACTAGAATAGCATTTCAAGGCTAACTGTAACATACTGTTTCTGCATGTATTGGTACACAGCGTCGGATGTATCGGTACATATCGGGGAGGGACAAAACTGATACAATATCGATACAATCTGTATTGTCCCAGCACTATTACTGACCACATTAACTATTTAAAGTGAATGACTACACTGTACCCAGTTAGCAAAAAGTATGAGACCCATATCAATCTCTATGTGGGCCCTATATGGGCCACCCATGTGGGACCTGTATGGGCTTTGCAAATGGGATTGGCATGGATCCCACATGGGATTTCATATGGGAACTATATGGGTCCCTCTTCTGACCCATATTGACAATCAATATAGGCCCAATATGGACTGCCTATATGGTTCCCAGATGGGCTGTCTATATGGTTCCCATATGGGCTGTTTATCAAGTTCCCAGATGATTATAGATGTAACTTGTAGAATAATTTCAAGAAGCTTTCATGTTTGAAAATATCCTAGTCTTTTAACTAACAGTGATAAAAAGCATTATATATGTTTAAAAATCAGATTTATTTTCAATCAAACATGAATATATACAGATATAAATCACAACTTCATAAAATTTGACTAGATGAACTAGTTTGCATGAAAGAACTTATATCAAAATTAAATGCACTAAACTTCACTTGACGAAAAGAAATACAATAAATTTAAGAAATTGTGTCAAATTTTATAATAATTATGCTATACTGACCATGTTATTTAAACAAAAAATGATATATTTGGTTATAGCATTTCTGGTAAACACATTATAGGTTTCTCCTTTTTAACAACTTCCTTAATACTCTGACAATTATATAATAATAAGATATAGTTGTTATTATTTACTCCATTCAACAATTGGGATAATAACATAAAAATCTTTATGTGGAGAATGTACCTGGAAAATGTCAATATAATAAACTGGTATCAGTAAGATGTGATCAAATAGCTGTGCTATACATACCAGTAATGATCGAAGCTACCTTACTGTTATTAATTACTGTGGAATCATTAATTTTTGTTGGGGATTTAATTTCGTGGATTTCGTGGGTCGGCTCATCCACGAATTCAAATCCCCACGAATTTTAATGCAGAGATAAGGCATTTATTTTCAAAAATCAAAATCCACGAATTTATGTCCCCACGAAATAGCCATTTTAGTAAAAACCACGAAAATTGAACCCAACGAAAATAAATGAAAATACAGTAAATAGACGTACTTGTCCACTTGTAATATCAATACTTTCACCTTTAGAGCAAGATTTCTACATAAACAGTAATGCACATATATAAGCAATACTAAAATGGCAAAAAAAAAACATTAGAAATATTATGCTATGCAGCACTAGTAGAACATTTAATTATTTCAGTTCAATTAATAAAGAAGATAAATTATAATGCTCCTAGTACATACAGTGATTAGATCAATATCATTGTAAACCATAATCAGACAGAACAATATCAATATAACAGATCATCAAACAAAACAGATAACAATGTAATCACAATGGCACTATTTTAATAAGAACTGATTGACACATCAGTCGTATAGACCTAATTTATGCTCCTGAAAACCTGATAAAATAATTATAATTTATTATCAAAATGATAACTCAGAGACATGTGACATAAACCTAGAAGTAAAACCTAGGTAACAAATTAATCCTACACAAAGTTATAAATTTATAAACAATAATAAAACAATGCAAAGAATGACTAGAATACAAAAACATATCACTTCATAGCAAAATACTGTTATCATAATAGTAAAACATTATACACTACTGAAATGGCACAAAAACAACAATATTATGCATTTCTTGATTTAAAACAGTGAAGTAAGTTTTATAAAATTGGTGGTTAAATTTACTTTTCCTGCCAACCAAAAAAAAAATATATATATATATTACAGCAATTTATTTACTCTAAGACTTATGGTATTAGGATCCTAATATATAGCATTCAAAAGGTGGTCATATCTAATTTTTTTCACCAATAACTTTTAAAAAATATGTTATGTGACAATGTTACGAAGAGTTTGACCACATATTTTTTAGAAAAAATAATGACTTCTATACTGCTAAACCCTGGGTATCAAAGATCAATAAATGATCATAATTTTACTATTTAAAATGAATTTGCACAGGAAATTGCATTTGGAATTGACATAATTGTATATAAATATACTTAATAAAAAGTATCAGATATTTGCATATTGAAAAAGAAACCAAATCCTTACTTTTTTCAATGCTTTGAAGACTTATTTTCCAGCTCTTGTTAAAAATCAAGAAATATCATGCTTTGATGTATTTTTAAAGACGTTTGCGGCAGTTTAATTTCACTGGTTATAATTTAGCTATACACCGGCTAAAATAGCGATATTCACGACATCGCAAATTAACTGCCGACTTTTTTGGTTGAAATAAACGTCGTAAACATTGTTATGCTGATTTTAAAAATACATTTGTATCAACAACAACACGTGTAGAAACGTCAAATGTATTGTAAACGTTTCGGAATTATGCCCTTTTCAGGATAATACTTGTTGAATATTTATAAGTTACAACCAATGGACGGACGTGACGTCATATATTTGACGTTACGTTAAATGGCGGAAAATCTATATAACACATGTATTTATGTACAAATTAATTAATGTGTCAGTACGAAATGATATTGCAGTACTATACAGATATAAAATACTAAAATTACCTATAGAACTATGATATATAACAAACCGCTAATATGAAAAATCGTGATAGTAAAAGTGAGAAAGAGAACAGACATACATTTGAAATTGAATAATTATTATTGTTTATCACAATTGCCCCCCCCCCCCCACGATAAGAGTCAGGTCAGGATTCCAAAACTAATATGGTGACCTATGAATATTGTTCTCATTTTGAATGGAGAATATATCTGACTATCTAATTATGAAGTTTTAACAATTTCTATTACGAAGAAATGTAGAAAAAATTAACAATGAATCACAATTACTGGCAAAAATCTAGGAAACAGCCGACCCGAAATTTATAAAAAGTAAAATAAATTAAGTAAGTCATCCATTTTTAACTGAAACTGACCTGTTTTTTTAATATATGCAGTATTTCCAACATAAATCATGCATATTTTCTAATTTCAAAACATTTTTTTTCAAGACAGTTTGATGTACAAATATGTATATAAATTCATGAAAAAGTGAATGCATATGGTTTACTTTAAAAGTTAAAATAAAATGAAACGAACATGGTGACCAATCATTTTTATTTCTGTGCATGTAATAATATGTTCTTCTGATATACAAAGTTAGAACAAAATCTATTATGTGGAAAAAAATCGTGAAACTATAGCGAACGTCGTCAATTCACTTAACTTATATTTAAAATATTCCCCTGTGTCTAACAAACATAATGAAAGCATGAAACACATACCTCACCAAACTGTTGCACAATCCATCTTAAAGTAACCCTAGGGTCAGAAAATGTTCACATTTCTGGCATTATTAACCAATAAAAAATAATAAAAATCACTTAAAATGTAACACTTTACATGATCCTAAGTATGATCTAAGAGATACAATAATTTTGTTCAAAGAAAAAAATAGAAAGAAAAAAGTTTTGTCCCAACTGAGTTTGAACCCACAACACTCGATCAGTTTTAATGCTGTTGACATTAAAATTTTATTCTAGTCTATTTAAATACTCTTCAATGTGGAGGAATGTGTTAGGATCCCAATACCTTAATACCACACATGCAGATAATACTAATCAAAGATAGCTAGTCGTCTTGCTGTTCTTCCAAGTCGTTTCTGTTTTCTTTCATACGTTTTTTTTGCCCACCTTCCCCGTCTCTGGCCCCACTTAACCACCTTTTGATAGCCTCTGTCGGGATGACATTAATAACTAAATGCATGTCTGGTTCCAAAGACTGTATTGTAACAACTCATTCAAATAACATAAACAACGTATATACAAAGTGACGTCAACGTAATGTCGCGGTAAAATGTTATTTACCGTAATAGCGCCAAAGTCTATATGACTTCTGAGCGTCAAACAATAGTACATTAACTGTAATATCCAACAGCCTCTTTTACATCTTTCCTATTTGATGATCTTGTAGAAGTGTTTCTTTGGATACATTCTATGAAAAATAATCAATATAATATTGTTTGAAATGTATTCAGCAATGTTCTAAGTTCAAAATTAATGTATAAACAAAATTTAAACAAAAATGAAAATAAATCTGAAATCTTACCAGGTATTAGTTTTTAAAAATACAAAATGTTTAACACATTACAGCTCATAGGCTTTTCGAAAATACTGAAAAACTTGCTTTTTCCTACCAACAAGGTGATAACCACCTTACTAATGTCTTTAAAATTTAGTACAGGCATATAAATGTGTGCTGTATAAATGTTTCAGGCATATAAATGTGTGCTGTATAAATATTTCATGATTTCTTCATGGTTATGCAAATGAATTGCAAAGTTTGACAACTTTAATACTGTAAAAAAGTCAAGAGGTCATTCTAAACAATGATAAAATAGCATAATACAGCATTTTATGTGCATTGTTAGGCTCAAATCAGTTATTTTACTCTCATGTGTTAACCATTAGTTTACTTTACAATACCGATCTTTAGTTAGAATTTCAAATCTTTTCACTGATAAATATGGATAACCAAAATATGGGAAGTACAATGTACTAGCTAGCATGAAAAAGCTACATTATTATTAGCATGTTAAATGGACTTACTGTGTATTACTGATGTAAGTCTCAGATTATTGAAGCACCTCTTCCCTTTCAGTCCAAGAAAGTTGAACTGTAATGCCAATTCAGTAATCATGACCTCCTTCATCATTCTAAGAATAGATTCCTTCACTGAACTTGACCTTGAAATAAAAATTAAGTTAATCATTAATTTCACTTATTGTACGGCGGCCTTTGGAATGCTTATGTTTGAGTGGCAATGCAAAATTGCAACTTCTTGCGCGAAGCAGATTAGTGACAGTGCCCGAAATATTCCGAAATATCCGCAATGGTCATCACGTGATATAAACAAAACAGAAATAGAGCGAGGTCACGTGTTACTCACACCAACTAGTGTTAGCCTGATGACGCAGTCGCTATTTATAGTCTAAGAACGGAGCGAGCTCGATATCTGCCCATCTGTCAATAAATGCAGCCGAAACTCTTTATATCAAAGGAATTAGGAAAAATTGTTCGATCTAAATGAACTTCGATGTATAAATTATTAGAGAAATTCGCTGTGTTTATTATCGGTGTGTTGTAATAATCATTTAATCGTGTTATAAGATACGGATAACGGTATTTATACGTTTCGATGTATTTATTTTAGCAACATGTCGCAAATAAACAAAACATTATAAACATATTCACACAGACTAATTTCATAATCGCGAGCGTGGACACTGACTTGTTTACGCAATTGTCGTTAATTAAATATCGATTTCTGAGCTCCATACAAAAAATGTCCGATCAGGTGAGAAATGATGACTTAATTGGTTCGACATAGACGGTCACTTTATGGTTCGATATAGATGGTCACTTTGCAGTTGAAAATCTATGTTTGGGACCGTTCTACCAGGTTTTTATGACAACGTACCCTCAGACAATGGAGTATATTATTTTTGGAGACTTTATTTAAATATTTTATATGCATTCCAGCAGATATTGCAACATCTGATACATCGAGGTGATAGTTTCCCCTGATTTTAATTTTAGGGTGGAAACAGGGACTACATATAGAGTACCTCGTGAACTGTAGAACCATATGACCAGATTCATGAGATTCATGAAACATCAATGGCTTGTATTTTTGATGGAGTAGATAATCACTTTAGTTTCGGGATCAGTTAAGTCAAAATAACAAATTCGTTTGATCTGAAACTTCGCACATCCTGATAAAAAATGCTACATAGGCCACATTCTAGTATTGAATTGCCGGATGCGATTTTTCGCCGTACAAACATTTAACTTGTATCAAATTGTTATTAACTCTGATAAAAATGCATCCACTGTATAAAAGCATAATATTTAGGTATTTCTAAAAACCAATATACTAGAAACAATAACGTGTTAATTATCCCAATTTCTCTTTTAACCTATGTCTTTATAAGTCACCTCAATGCCAAACATTTACTTTTAAGGAAAGTACTAATTCACAGCACATGCTACATTTATATATTTAATATCCAACTTACAACAGCTGAAAATTTCTGCTGACTTTCAACAACTTCTCGAGATCCTCGTAAGATCTGCGTAAGATCTGCGAGGCAAGATGCAGCCTTCTGGCAGATCGCCACTTTCAGTGCCTTCAACAGTTGTTGACATAGACAAAATTTGTCTAAGAAGGTGCTTTTGCTCTGCCAATTCTTCAAGAATTTTTTTCCATTGTTGTAAAGATTCTTAAGTCTCTGGCTGAAGTGCAAAAAAGTCAAACAAAATCTGAAAATGAGCTAACAAAAGACCATGAGTAATCATACTCTATCTTTTTACACTGAGCTGTTCATGTATAAGACATAAATCATCTCAGAACAAGCCCAATGGCTTTAAGGAATAAACACAAGGTTTTAATTTTGAAAAAAGAAGTCTTAGTGAATAATGAATAAAATTTCAATTACATTGAAAGATGAAGATTACCTTCCGACATCCGTGGTGACGCAGAATGTGATGCACTAGTAGTACAACTACTTCTAGGTGTCATTGCCGTGACTGGTCTCGGAAGGGGACTCTGAACGACAGGGAGCGGAGGCGGAGCCACCAGTAGACTTCTGACACTGGAATCCTCCTTGTGCCTTTTTATTGCTACTGATTCTGAATCTGACTCTGAATCCGACTCCGAATGAAATCTCTTAGGAGGTCTGTCACCAGATATAGACATATATATTAAGTAATTGTTCTGAAATACATTGATCAATCTAAAACTAAAAACTTCCTCATGCAATTTAATCTCTTAATATGGGTTAACCAATATCTAATTATATTCCAGATTAAGTTTATTATTATGGATTTAGTAACAAATACAAAAAATTCAACTCGTTTTGAAAAATGAACAGTATGTACAATTGTTCATGAAAAGTGATGACTTTTCAAGTGCTTTTTTTGTGTTAATTTCTTTCCAGATGAAACAAAGTATTTTCAATACATTTGTTTCCATGTCAACTGTTGTTTTCAGAACTAAAAATTGGACATACCTGCTTTTACGCCGCAAAAAGGTTTGGTTTACCTCTTTGTCATCCGACTGTAAATCTGAAGTTCAGATTTCTTCAATTTGTTCCAGGCATCTTCCCAACAGCCTGTAGCTGAAAGACTTTTTATATATTATTCATACCTTAACCAGTCACAAAACATCATTTACTGTTCTAAATGCCTATAAATATCATGCATCGAAGACACTGTTTATTAATTACATTTGTTTCCAATGTTTATACTAATCTAAAAGTTTGACTTTTAAAAGCAAATCATGAGCTGTGGTGGTAGTGTCAGTAAACATACACTATCCTGTCATTAGTATAGGTATCATATTCTTTCATGCTTAACAGCATACAACCCTACTTTTTTAAAAGTACTATTTTACTTTCTTATGCCGTATGTTCATGACCATGATCGGATTTAAACCAACAGCCTCCAGTTAATAAGAACAAATTGATTCTAGCCATTACTGAATAGATGCGCAGATTATACCAGTAGAAAGGATCCTTATAGGCTGACTAATCCATGTCGCTCCAGGCTGTTCCTTCTTCTGGACGACAGAGTTATCCCTTTGACTGTTCCTATGTGGCGGCCAGAATGCCAACAACCCAATCATTTGGTATAATGGCTGTTTCATTATCGTTTGTAAAAACTACCACAAGGAATGTCATAACTGGAAGTGAATGGCAAATTAAACAGTATCCTAAGACACTAAAAAATAGCAGTTTCCATATTATATCAAAGATTTGAAAGCAAGTACTTGTATTAATTAAACCCTTCAGAAATTTCACAGCTTTAAATATTACCTGAAAGAACACGTCATTATTTACAATAAACAGTACGCACTATTATCATAAAAATATCATAAGTGTATTTTGTAAGAGTTGTGGATCTTTTTCTCTAGATCATGCCTCGTATCATTAGAAAAAACATTTGTAATGACAGCATTACGCAAGCTATGTTATGGATTAACGGAAAAGAAACAAAATTATCCATATATGGAAATAATATACATTTGCTTGTAACTTCTTGAAAATCTATAAAGGTAATGTTGTCAACTAACAGGGCAAGTTTAAAAATTCGCAAGTCAGATGAATGTAAAGGTTCAGTAAAGAAACTATCAGGAACTCCTCTGAACCACTCTACCACTAATAACCTGTCTTCAGAATCCTCTGAGGGTGTAAAAATATTTCGAATTAGTCCAACCTTTCCCCTAGCAATAATGCAGTTATCAGGCTCATTGGATGAAAAGAAAGCATCTGGTAATGATAACTGCTCAAACTGGATATAAGTACAATATTCTTGACTTACTCGACCTTGCTGATGCCTTTTTTTACAACACCATGTAGAGGCATGTTTCTATTAGCACAGTGTTTTTTCTCTCTGCATTGGGAAGAGGCCTTAACCTGTTGATTTTGGGAAGAATTACTGCTAAAATTGTTGATTTGGGAAACAAAATAGCTAGTGTAAGTTTGGATTTTTGGGAAAACTGCATGATTTTAAAGAAATTTTCAATTGGGAAGAGGCCTTTTAAAGGCTTCTGTTATAGAAGGTGAAAAACCACTGTAGCATTACTACAAAGACTTTGATAGCTCTGACAAGAACGTATTACCAGCTGCAAAGGGGACTTTGGCTTTCTTATATATCGTTTCAATTTACCTAGAAAACTCTCAAATGGAAAGGCTGATCGAGTAACTGTCTAAATTACCAAATCTTTCAACCCCATCTGCTATATGAATAAGACCATGAACATTGTAAACAAGTTGGTCCTCTCCATACAATTCACCAAATTGAGAAATAAACTCTATAAGAAGCTGTTTAGCAAATGCACAGTAAGCTTGACAAAGAAGGGACTGTTTACACAGTATATTGCAACAGAAAAAGTCCAAAATAATTATACAAAATATCAGGTAATGCGTCTTTCAGCACCACAGGACCTGTGTAAAGCAAAAATTGCCTAAATTCATAAGCTTTCCACCAGAAACCTGTCTAATAAACCCTTCACCCTGCCTACGAACACCACCAGTTCTAATCCACAGCAATAGAAGCCGTTTCATGACACCAAGACACACAAGATGCATATAGTTTAATGGGAAATGAGTGAATCTCACTGAATGCTAGGTCAGTGAGCATTGGAATTGTAAAAGGATTTTCAATTGCAAAGACACCATCCTGAATTATATCACTGTTTGAAGCATTTTTCCCAGTAGCACTTTCCCAGTAAATGTAAGACATGTCCATGGTTAAGCGCAACAGTGTTGAACTCATATTGAAATAAGAGCAAGTTACGACAGTGTAGCGCTGAGCCCTTGATGTGCTGTTGAACATTGGATTGAATTTGTCTATACTTTTTCCAGTAAAAATTCTGGGCCATGTTTACAGTCAAAAATATTTTTGAATGTTCTATGTCCTCTAAATCGTAAAGCTTTCAAAAAATCAATAATTTGTCATAAAAGCCCTAATCTTTCATAGTGCATGCTGTTATACCAAGATTACTTGCTAATGATACTAATAATAGTCTATAATGTCAAAACCAGATTATTACGACGTTGCCAACTTGTTTGATGCTTAAGTTTTGCATTATATTAGTAACAATCCCTACAACATTATACAGTAGAGCGGAATGCATTTCATGTGAAAGTAATTTTTTAGTAGACTTGCCTTCAAATTTACAATTTTAAGTGAAAGACTTAGCAGAATTTAGATAATCTTCTGTGTTCGATCCTGTTTAATTTGCCAACTCCAGCTTAAAATGGCGCGCTTATTGTAAACTCACGTGAGATTTGGCTGTCGAAATTTTATGTAATCGAGGTCATTATTATATTGACAAAAAGAAAATACTTTTTTTTTTTTTGAAGAAGGGCGATAAAAGAAATGAAAATGAATCTTAAAGATAAAAACCAAAATCTAAGGAAAGCAAACTCGCAAACAACCCGCAGTTACTTCCCTTGATCAGTACAATATTTTAGTAACTGGTGCGAGAATTAACTATATATTTATAGGACCTATATGGGTCCAATGTAGGGCTGTCCCGATACAGATCTCAGCCGATACGATATGTATTGAGATATGGTACTATGCGATATCAACGATACAATATAAAAATATTTCAAAGTAATGATAAACGTTGTAATATTAGTGTTTTTGGGAATTCTGCAACTTGTTTGGTGCTAGAAAGTCCTAATTAACTGTTAAAAAGATGTAAAACTAAAACTGTCTTGTACTTAAACTCATCAATTTGATTCACATAATGTTAGTTGATTATGAAAAATATTAGCAAGTTTAAATCTCTGTCCCATAAATGACCTTATATCAAGAATAGAACCTAGCCATATAAAATTGTTTAAAGAATCAGGGTTATGGTTGTCAAATTTATTAACAATACTAAATTAATAATGAACTTCTGAAACCTTCAACTTATGATGACGAGACATATGTGTTCTAAGGTTGCTAGTCCCACCACTACACTTGACATCGTGTTGACACTTCTATCAGCAAACCAAAATGCTGCCATATTTTTATGTAAAATTACATGGTGGCATATTACAATTTATAAGTCAATATCTACTTGACAAAATCTGAATTATCTAATTGAATTTGTTGTCTAGCTTTACCTGACGCTAATAATGTATATAAATAGAGTAGGGAATCCCAGATATTAGTTGCGTAAGCATTGTCGACAATGATATGAGAGTAAATTGACAAATCTAGTTCAGTTGTCAGAATTCTAAGATTTTTTTTTAATATAAAATGAATACCCCAATATGGCCGATATGGGACCTTACGCTACGATAAGCATATCGTTCAGCACTGTACCGGTACAGCCATATCAGGACAGCCTTAGTCCAATGTATATGAAGTACTAGATAACTTCTAGGATTCCACTTAATATACGGAATATTCATATATATGGGCCCTATATGGGGCCTATGTGGGTCCCATGTGGGTAGTTGTAAGTTCTGCATTCACCAAAAGACGATCTCAAACATTGATAAAAAAGGAAAATGTAACAGTGCTTTATCTGTAGTAAAATATAAAACAACTTTTAGGTAACAATTCCACTTCATAAACAGAATAATTTATACATATGTGGGTCCTATATGTGGCCTATGTGGATAAATAGTCACAAATGGGACCCATATGGGACCTTCATCATCTTGCCCATATGGGCTTGCCCAGGAACAGCCCATATGTGACCCAGTGGATTTTGCCAAGTACCACCATTGAAGTTGAAGTATGGACTCAAATGAATTTGATAATACTTGTAAATGGACAAGTGATTATACACTGAAAATATAATACAACATGTATTTCTGATCATATTCATCCAGTTCATTGAATCATTAGCAATTTATTTATTTCTACTTACGTTTTCTGAGTACATTGTTGCAGAACTGCTTTAGAAGTAGTAAAACCATGCTCATCACTACCATAACTACAATAGACTCAGAACCATTCATCATGGTTGACAACCAACTTCAACATCAATGATACATGTAATTGTAAGGTTGCAACAGTCTCTGGTTGCAATAACTTCATTTTTTAAACTTGAATCTTTGAGTAAGGGAATCTGGGAAGTATAAAAAATAAATAATGGTTTAATCTTATCACAAAAAAAAACAAGCATGGCTAGTGAATAACAGATATATACAATTGGTTGAACGTCAATGTGAGTATATCTAAGCATTATTAGAACCTGACAAATGGAATGAAAAATCCAATGCATTGATTTTTAGCTCACCAGAGCACAAAGTGCTCAAGGTGACCGTGAGCTATTGTGATCGTGTGTTGTCCGTTGTCGTCCTTGCGTGCCTGCGTCCATTGGCCACTGCATCAACAATCGCTTGAAACAACATCTCCTCCTTAAGCAGTAGGCCATTTTCAATGAAACTTTACAGGGATGCTCCATGCATGAAGCTCTGCCAAATTTGTACAAACATTTCATTAAAAACTCTGGTTGCCATGGCAACCAATAGCAAAATGTTCTTATCCAAAACCACAGGGCCTAGAGCTTAGTTATTTGGTGTGTAGCATTGTCTGGTGAATCTTTACCAAGTTTGTTCAAATTATGGCCCTGGGCAAAATTGGCTCCACCCCTTGGGTAATTTGATTTTACATAGACTTATATAGGGAAATTTTAAAAATCTTGTCAGAAACTACAGTGCCTAGAGCTTAGATATTTGGTGCATAGCATTGTCTAGTGGACCTCTAACAAGAATAAGTTTGGTCAAATTATTGCCATAGTGTCAAAACTGGCCCTGCCCCATGGTGCCACATTAAAAAATCTTCTTGTCGACTAAGGCTTAGATATTTTGTACGTAGCATTGTCTAGTAGACCTCTACCAAGTTTCTTCAAGTTATGGTCATTGGGTCAAAGAAAATTAAAAGAAATTTCTTGTCCAAAACCACAAGGTCTAAAGTTTAGATACTAATTAGTGAGTAGCATTGTCTAGTGGACCTCTACCAATTAAGTTTGTTC
The DNA here is from genome assembly GCA_964023205.1 of Lutraria lutraria. Classification (NCBI taxonomy): domain Eukaryota; kingdom Metazoa; phylum Mollusca; class Bivalvia; order Venerida; family Mactridae; genus Lutraria; species Lutraria lutraria. Next base: position 37,516,251 of record OZ026833.1, read on the forward strand.
ACATTATTGCCCTGAGATATAGGGCCATCATGGCCCTCATGTAACGTTACTTTACTTAATGTTCGGATTTATATTTTGACCAATGGCATCGCAGTATTTTTCAAATTTGTCGACCGGTTAAATTTATTTATCCATATGGTTTATAGAATAAATCGGATCTTACTCCATCTGATACTAAAAAAAACAACTTACGACCATATATGTTTTGTTTTTGTTCATGAATAGAGAATTTTACGCCCATTTTTAACAGTCAGAGTCATATGAGGCGGACAGTTCACCTAACCATCGCTCCTGGGAAGAACCAGTACTAGAATCTCATCCTCTGTAAGCAAATGTCTACTTTCGCACATAAACAGACATGGTCGGTAGCAGGACTCGAATTGCACCATGTTTGTCTTTGAACCTTATGGAAAACATCTGATTTGCATAATAAATCTGATTGGCTACTTTCCGATTATTTGCAATAATTGTAGGCACAGGAGCCTGTTATTCAATCAAAAAAAAAAATATATAATGTTTTTTTCTATATACGTAGGTAATTTTTTATTGAGTATCATATATCGTGCCGTCTTATGATTTCGACGTTCTTATGTTTTCGACGGTTTTCATTTTCTCAAGATTGCGTCATGATCACGCGAGATTTTTTGAAGTCCCGCCCCCTCTGAATGTAAACAAATGATGCTAGTTGCCGCACATATCAGGCGGTTAAAAAATGGAATTTCAACTGTTAATATAGCAATATCAAAGTCACTTACTGATATTTCATGGTGAATTGCTATTCCCAAAATTTGTGTCGACAAAATACCCAAGAAAAAACTTTTTTCATCAAATAATCTTCAAACAAACTTGTGCACGTCTGCAGTAGACATAACCTTTTCCGGTAGTCACGTGGTCTGGACAAATTTTTGTACAGGGTGTTCTCAAAAGTTTTTCTCCCACTAATACTTTCTTACGGTGTCAGACCACAAAATTGTGTTTCCTCACTACGCTAATTCTCTAAGTATCCAGTAATAATTCAGGCCAAGTCCCAGGTAAATAGTAAGGACAGGTCATATTTTGCTGATGACCTGAGTAAAGCATACTTGTAAAACAGTGATAAAGCAAGATTTATCAGTAGAAAGGGTGACAATGAACAGTAAACCAATGTTTAAGAATAGTTTGTTGATTTTTTTATGGAAAGAAATACCGAAAAGTTGCCGAAAGTGCATCATATTTGCTGTTAAAAGTTGACAGTTAGGTATTTTAGTGAAAACAGCGTTTTAATTTCCAATATTCTTTGAACTCGCTGACTGAACTTCGCTTTAGAGAAAAAATGTGTTTATTGACTTTTATCCACCCCGTATCGCTATTTATATCGACCAATGAAAACCGTCGAAAACATGTAACGTCACTGAGTGGGAAAACAAAAATGGCTGCCTTCATTAAACGGCTCTGAAAGGTCAATACTCTATTGTTTTGCTTTGAAATCAGTATTCTATGTAGAAATCTAAATGTTAGTAATAACTTCCATGTCAAATTGTGCATGCAATAAACGTCCGTTTATTTACCGGGCGAAATATGCTTGCACCGTCGAAAACATAAGAAGCCAGGATATATTTTTTTTTTTGATTGAATAACAGGCTCCTGTGTTGTAGGCGGGGTCTCAAAACATAAATCCGAACATTAAGTTTGTTTAACCAGTGATAACAAACATTAACATATATACTTACACTGCATCAGGTATTAATATAGTTCTGGGTCCCATAACTAAATTGGTCTTTTTTATTTCGTCTTGTTGACCATTTTAGTTATGGAATTCTCCTCGTACAAAGTCAACAGCTTAAGACGCTTGTTCATGCGTCTATTGAATCAGATCAAATTACATGCTTTCCGGAATGCTACGGACTTAATCCAAAGCATTTACGAGGAAAATTTTGAAATTAAGGGTAGTATGAAACATCGGCAAAATATTTGATAACTTTCGTCTGTTGAAGGTATGCCTATTTTTGGTCATATTGATAGATTATATTGTAAACTTCCTCTCCAGTGTATATAGATTATGATATAACCATTCCCCGTTTACCGGTGTTATCCGAATAACGTTGCATCTCATATTATCCGAAATATATTTACACTGCATCAGGTATACACTCATGCATAACTTTCTTCTGTCAACAGATTTTAAACGTCATTTTGAGGATATGTATGCATTAAAATTAGTTGCGTATTAAGAAAATACATGAAATGTTAATAATTCGATTAAAATATGTAGCTTAAAAGCTAGATTTGTTTCACTGCCGTCTGCATTTTTCAATGCAGGTGCTCGTTTTTATGTCACTTCCGTTATAAAATAGTTCTGTGTTGGAGAATAATACATAGTTCAATTACCTCCCTTGGCGTTTATTATGTGAATGGTTAATCATTATCTAAGAAAGTGAAAGTTATATAACTTTATAACTTTACTATACATTGGCTAAGCTTAAAGACAAGCAGCCAGGCTGGTCACTGATAGTGGAAGGTATTTACAAGAGACTGTGTTATTTTTTAACTTTAGGATTGAATAAGTTCATGTATGTTATGTATGCAGCAAGCAGTCTATCACAGACACTTGTTAAGAAAAAATTACCCCACCACCACGTTCGCTCTTATGACTACCAATACATATAAATACAGAGTTTTCAAGCTAATGTCAACCTGAATGTTTTGCAGATTTTCTTGTCTTCAGTTTCTGAAGTGCTCGAACCCAAAATTCGCCACAATGCACCATTTCTCTTCTTCAAATTACAATGTTATGTATGGATAGGTTCCCTGCAAGCCCCCTCCCACTGCCTAATTTCCTAGATGTTATGCCACTCTAGCCTCTGCATGCATTCTGTACTGGTGAATTATACTAAAAAGAACTGTATCAATAAGTGTCCTTATAAGTTAAAATGCAACTACCTATAAAATATCCAGTATAACCAACAAAGTAAAAAGATTGCCAACAATATTCTGTGGATTTTTCATATATTAACATGTGCAGTGTTCTGTTACCATATATTTATGAATAGACATTTATGATTTCAGGTTGTTCACGTTCCCGACAAAGAAGAAGAATGCTGCTTGTCGTGAGCAATGGAAACATGTAGCTTGTTGGTGGTAGACCGGGTAACCGGTTGTGGTCTCCACCTAAAGACAGTAGAGTTTGCTCGAAACATTTTATTGATGGAGAGCCGACTCTACATAATTCATGGTCTACACTGCACCTTGGATATGAAGGGGCAGAGAAAAGGGTAAAGCGAATGGAACTCTTCAATGCAACCAAACATCAGCCCTCTCCAAAAGTTCGAAGACTCACTTCAATCCAACCATCTGAGCAGGAAGTTTTTTTTGCACAGCTGCTTCATGCTAGTGATCCAGAGGATGAACCACTGAAAATACCAGAGCCAACTTTTCCATGGTTGTGGACTGTACTTGCCCTTTTCCTTGGGTTATGGAACTTAGTCGCTCAGTAAAGGAATGAAATTGTTAAGCTTAAATCAGAAGTTGAGTCATTGAGAAAAACTGTCAATCACTTGAGAAATACTACGTACTCAGAGAAAATACTGAAAACCGATTGTGATGTTGTTTTCTTTACTGGTGTGCCATCAAAATCTGTATTTGACAACTTCATTTTTACATTTCACCGCTTGTCAGTAGAAGATGGACTGGTGTTGCTTCAATGGCTAAGAATGTGAGGAAATTTAAGCCATTTTCACGGGCAGGACCATCTCATAAACTAACATCAAAAAGTGAATTTCTGATGACACTCATGAAATTAAGATTGGGACTACTTAATAAGGATTTGGCAAAACGCTTTGATATATCACCCACTTTGTGTTCACGATGGTTCTTTGCCTGGTTGCGAGCAGCCAGTGCTGTGTTGAAGACCATTGTATATATACCAGATGAGGATTCTCTGATAGGATCAAAACCACAGCGCTACCGTCAGCTGCCAGATCTCCACTCTATTATAGACTGCCCAGAAATTTTCATTGAAACCCCTAAGGACATGTATTTACAGAGTGCAACATGGAGTGACTACAAGCACCATAATACCTTAAAAGTATTAGTGTCCTGTGCACCAAACAGTTCAATTGTATATGTTAGTCCAGCCTATCTAGGCCGAGTGTCGGATAAAGCCTTGACTTTGGACTGTGGTTATCTTGGTCGTGTACCTTTAAACAGAATGATTATGGCTGACAAAGGATTTAATATAGCAAATGAATGTGCAGAGAGAAATATTACATTGTATGTTCTACCTGGTAAACGAGGAGAGTCGCAGATGTCAAGTGCCAGTGTTGAAAAAACCAAACATATTGCAAATTTAAGAATTCTGATTGAGTGATTAGGCGTTTGAAGACATTCAGGTTACTGGCCACTGAACTTCCAGTTTCTCTAATTCAACATGTTGATGATATTGTAACTGTTTGTGCAGCACTGAGTAATTTGAAGGAACCTATTTACAAGGTTTAAATTATTACAGATCCGAATATCAACATATATTTCAAACCATTGAACTGTTCTTCATTCTCATTACATATGCTATAGTAAATTATTTATTGATCATTCTTCAAGATTTTTTTTCAGAATCGTGAAATTTTTAAACTTGAACTTAGGAATGGTATGGAATCATAGAAAAGGGTCAGTAATATGACATCCGTTCATGATAAGAAGTCAAATATAACTTCCAATTTTGTGTGGTTTAAAGTTAACATTTTATCAATTAAAAATGAACATCACAATTTATCAGGATCATGGTACATTTAACTTTTGTTCAAACTTCATAGTAAATATTAAAAAAGTCTTCATTTGAAATGAATTTCGTTATGAGTATAATTTCATTATGAGTATAATGTGTCCTGTTGAAGCTGTAATGAGCATATCATTGATATTTGCCGCCATTGGCAACTGATGCAAAATTGACAGCCAATCTGAAAGTCTAGCTACTGAGGAGTTCAAACTGGAACAAATGCGACTAGCCAACCAGTCATGTTCTGTTATAGCATTCTTTGTATTTTTTATGTTATTATCAGAGCTTGATTGTTATTTGTATACTGTGTAAAAACAAAACTTCATACTTTTCACATTGCACCGATTGGTGTTTAGTACTATACCACCAGTGTACACTGTCCAGAATTTAGTTTGTATGATACTTAAAACACTGCAAGTTGAATACCACACTTAAAGAGCTATGTAATTGTGAATAATCTGTGTTCTCACTCTCAAAACAGGGTCCATTTTGTTGATAATAGACAGTTTACCTATTGGAAAACTGTAGGTGTATATTATTGTATACAAATCATAGACAATCATCTTCATTTTAATGGTTTACAAGTACTGTATAAACATAACTTACATATTGATGATGAACATTAAAAGTAATGTTTTAAGAATTATTTGTTTTAGTTTTGCAATGTACCCTAGTCCTTTTGGACAATGTGTCATGAGAATGGTCGAGATGATAAGTTGTCTTCTTTTGAACACCTCTAATGGACATCAGGCCTTGAGGTTATAAAACTTGAGAACAATCTCTGATCTCAAATCCCTTCTCGAAGTATCATTGTTGAAAATATAGAGAAATTATACTGTTGGGTTAATGTATCAAAAGTATCATTATTGAGCATAAAGACTGTTCTCATGTTTCATCATCTCAGAGTCAGACCCTGGTACTGGTTCAAACATTCATCTAACACTATGTGCATAACATGTAAATCAAAGGAATGTTGGATTTATGATGACAATTACAATCTGTAACATTTCATAGAATTTAATCAACATAAAAATCATTTGCATTTGACAAATGACAACTAACATGTATGCAACAAGAACGTATATACAAGTATGACATTGCACTGAAATAATTAAGCAAAATATGACAGTTACAGTAATCTCTTGGTTTTTAGATATTTGTAATAAATAAATGAGTTGAGGCATTGTGTTATTTCATAAATTAATGTACATTGTACATATTTACATGAGAAAAAAGTATATTACACATGTGTACATATTCACACGAGGCCGACAACAGTGTGATTGGGTCCATTAGCCTCACTTGCAAAGTGAAAAGTTTCCACATGATATAACAATATAAATAATATGTACTATCTATTATCTGCATTTTACACAAAACCAGTAGTCAACATTTTTTAAATGTGCATCGTTGACACCAGCACACTCGTAATGCACCCACACACCACATATCGCAGCTGACAGACTGGTCATCATCAGTTTTTGGATCATCTACACAATGCTTTATGAAAAATAGAAAACTGTTGAATTTATATTTTATCAGAGATGTTTGTTGAAATGCCAGGAATGTTTTGCATTTACTTTGGACTCTCACAGTCAATTTTGATGACGTGTATTATAAAGTAGCATATATGTATACACCTCTTTTTACTTTTATGTTGTTTAGTATTATATTGTGTTATTCTTTGAAGATTAGAAATATGTCCGTTGAAAAGATTTTTTATTATGCTATAAGTTCGTTCTTTCGGCTGCATTGCACGAGAGGTTTGTAACAGTGCCAAATATACAATTGATTAATGCATGGACATGTACATGTAATTGATATTTCTCATTTTTACTCAAACATAATAACTACAGGGAGGGTATCTATAAGAACTGTTATGTTAAGTTGTGTTGTGTTACATTATGTTAACTTATTCTCTCGGAGGATACATGCATTGTATTTTGATACTTAATTGCCGACATTGATGGTATATACAGCCAGCCGTTGAGCTTGTTTCCCATATTGAAGGTACACCCTGGCAATTTCGGGTTAGTTCTCGCATAAAAGGTACAACCTGGCCGTTTTGAGTTAATTCCCGCATTGAAGGCACACCATGGTCGCCTTCAAGATGGTTTCCTATATTGAAGGTACATCCCTGTCGTTTTGAGTAAGTTTCCCGCATTGAAGGTACATCCAGGTCGTTTTGAGTAAGTTTCCCGCATTGAAGGTACATCCAGGTCGTTTTGAGTAAGAAAAAAGTCAATGGAGAAGTGAAATCTGTATTAAAATAAAATGAAATGCTGCACACAAGTGAATACTGAAAAAACGACTATTTTCAATACATATGTTTATTGTTTGATATTTTTTGTAGGCTGCAAAGTCTCACATTGAGTAATCAGTGACAAGAGCAGGAGCAAGAGCAGCAAGAGCAAGACACAATACCAGATCCAGGTAGAAACCTGCATTTGTTACAGTCACACCTTGTAATTAATGTTTTCTGACTCCTTGCCCTGCATTATTGTAATTTAGGGGCTGTATGCAGCAGTAGCCATTTAATATGTAGCTCTGCATGTATCATTTGCAAAAAAATCCTTGATGTGTGGTAGAAAGTGAGTAAAATGGCAAAAATGATTAAGGCACCATTTTTTAAAGATTAGTTACAGGTACTGGTTATTGATTACAGGGTCTAATGCAGTATAGAAGGACCATAATGATTGAAATATCTTTGAAATGGGCATAAAACTCAAAACATAAAATACAGTTATTATAGAAAAGTAAAGTTTTAAGTAATTCAGGTGAATGATACTTTTCAATAGAGTTATGTACATGATTGTACATATGAAAATCTTCCAACAAAGAATGCATAGAGTCAGATATCTGACATGTATTCAAACTGTTCAGTCAAAATATGACCCTGGAGTCAAAATTGACCCTGCTATGGGGATCACTTAATTGACTCTATGTATCAAAATATTTAAAAAAAACAACAGAAGACATACAGCTTAGTATATGAATTATAGATTGTGCAGGGCTGAATAGGTACTCGCAAATAGATCAATGTCATCTTGTTTAATATTTGTAGTTTAGGCAATATTTGTTATTAAAATACATGATATATCAACATTCCTTTTATTTTTTTCAGCACCAGTATATGTGTCCCTCTGGTAGATTTAGAAGAAGACCTTGAATGACTTAGTTTATTGAAATGTTTGGAAATTTTTGCAATAATAATCAACACTATATCTTTGTGTGTTTACATCATGTTTATGTTTTCCTTTACATTTCTGCCCTTGGAACCCACACAATCTGTCAGTGATACTTTAGATTGGCACATTTTATGTATATTCAAATGATTTTTTCAGATTTTCATTATAATGAAAATCTACCATTTGGGATTTTTGACATCAAAAACATCCACACCCAAGGAATAAGACAGGACTGTGTATGCACATGGGAGGGGAATTTGACAGCCAATTTCCTCAAATGTCTAATTCCCCTATAACCCCCCCCCCCACCCCCCCTCTGGGGGGAAACATTGACAAGTGCATTACTCACTTAATTTTGGTAATAATGAATGGTAGATCACAGTATTTTTCTAAGATTAATGTTCACCCTTAGACGAATAATAAGGAAAATCTTACAATGTTGCAGTAAATAATGGCAAAAGCTAATTTCAACATTCTTATATAATTTTTCACCTAAGTTGTATTGTGAATATGGACTGTGATTAATCAGTATTAGCAATATGTATATTGTGTAGTCATTCATTTTATTTTTGTCAACATTACATACTTATAAACAAAATGATGGAATAAAGAACAAACAAATTATCAATGTTAATGTTTGCCACCTAACTTAGTACTAATATTGCAAAATTGATAAAGCCTCAAAACTATTGTCATTTTGAATTACTGACTACAGTACAACCTCTGAAGGGCAACATCCTATGAGAGCTGCAAATATTGGCTGTTGTTTAGAGTTTGTTGCTCTACAGAGGTTAAATTTACAGTAAATTTACACAACTTGGGAAATTTTGAAGGTGTTGTTATAGAGAGGTTGTTGCTCTACAGAGGTTAAATTTGCAGTAAAAATCAACTTAGGGAAGTTTTGAATGTGTTGTTATAGAGAAATTGTTGCTCTACAGAGGTTAAATTTGCAGTAAACATCAAGTTAGGGAAGTTTTGAAGGTGTTGTTATAGAGAGGTTGTTGCTCTAAAGAGGTTAAATTTGCAGTAAACATCAACTTAGGGAAGTTTTGAAGGTGTTGTTATAGAGAGGTTGTTGCTCTAAAGAGGTTAAATTTGCAGTAAATATAAACTTAGGGAAATTTAAATGTTGTTATAGAGATTGTTGTTTTACAGAGGGCCACTCTGGAGAGATTTTACTGTATGCTGAAAATTTCTATCAAATAACTTCTCATTTGTCATTAAAATGATTTTTATCAATGAAACCATTTTTTTTGTGTGCAAAATTACTCTTATTTTTCAAAAACACGAATTTTAATAAAAAATATTTTTGGTGGAATATTCGAATGGTTATATTATTGTAATTATTTTCATTCATGTGTCATGATAATGTCAGTATTTCCTTTACTGACTTTTGTAGGAAGTAAAGGATTATGTCTCACATATGGTACAATGGATTGTGAAACAAATACAAGGGTCAATAAACTTATAGAATAAAATGTGCTTTTTATGTTTTTATTTTATGTTGTTTTATTATATTAAGTAACTTTCTGTCTCCTGGGCAATAAATCTAGAGCTCGGACTACAAGCTCAAATCTTGGTTCAATTCTCACAGTATTATGGTAGAAAAGATAGAGCTGATTGATGTTTAACTATAAATTCGATTAAGTATGCTGTTGGTCTAAAAATAATATTGTCTGAACATATTCAACTTAAAAATATAAAAAAACAAGAAATAAGATTTGAGTTTGGAGACTGAACCCCATTGAACATAATTGGGATACGAAATATTGCTGAATTAAAATGTTATCAATACTAGTGACATTTGTGGGGAATTAATTCTTTGAGAGTACAAAATATGTATGAACTGAAATTACCGATAGTAACAATCAATGTAAAATTTCATTTTATTATCAGTTGCTATAGTATATGTTGTAGTTAAACTCATAATTATGTGAACAAGTTTTTACAGCAATAGCCTGATCTGTCGTCTGTATAAAAATGTGAAAACCAAAGGTTTAGGTTGAGCTTTTGTGGTCTTCCATTTAGCCTTTTCTGTCTATGTTAACATTGCTGCTTATTTACATTATTGCGACAATACTCCTGCATAACAACAAGTTTAAAATATATAAGGATAGCCTAAAAAATACTGATATTATTCAATATTGAAAAGTTCACGTAATCATGGAAAGAGAAAACACCAGTAGCCCGTTATTTCCCTGTTATCTACTTGTAATGTTCCCCATTTAAAAAAAATAGAATTATCCTTAATTTTCCCTTCAATGATTTTCACTAAATTCCAGTATTTGTGACCACCTTATGAGAAATTGGTGTAAAATCATATGGTGTCTTTGTTTGTATCAGACAGTGAGTCACAGAATAAATAAATTTTCTTATATATTCATAATTGCTTTTATAGTTTAACATTGTGAAACTGAGCCCACACTGGGCTCCAGCTAGGTTATAAGGCTTCAGATCAATCTCTAAGCTCAAATTACAATTTTAATTTCTTATGCCCAAGCAATGATGATATTATGATAATTCTCAAGTTTTATAACATTCGGACCAGATCTTTTCAATCCAGCCATAGAGACTATCATCCAATATAAATGTAGATTTTGTACATGTTTGATCAAGAATATGAGTAGTGTTTCCGATACATTTTAGTGTTAATGTTCTGAACCTAAACCTGGCAAATTTGTACTATGATGTAAGGAAGATTTACTCATTGTTTTCAACTTACAGTATCATGAAGAAACAATTTGGATAAGCTCAGACAAATCATATCATTATACCCAACCAAGATAATGAAATGAATATGGCAAAGATACAATGATAATAAGTGCATTTTTATATAATTGAGTTCAAGCACTACTATCATTTTAAAATATGAATTAAAATCTGGAACTTTAAGTGATTTAATTTATCTGGAGCATATCCAATATGTTTCCCTTAGAATTCAGGTATACAAAATACAAACACATACAAACATCTATAAACTTTAATGAATAGATAAACATATAAAATAAATACATGAACATATTTCAATTAATTTAATCATATAAAAATGAGAGAGTATTTCATGCTTTTAAAACAACTCAACTATTTAACATCTTAAATAACTACATCAAGCAAAAAAGCTGAAAAAGTAGACTGTAATTCTGTAATACTAAGACAGGCTAGTCTGTTAAAAGTGGTATGCTAATTTTCCATATTGTAACGGGCCTACCCACCCCAGCGGCAAACTTCCGTACCTCAGACGTGCGGATTATTAAAGTCAAGAGATACAGATTATTACAATGTATAATATGCTACACCTTCGTTAGTACTTGTCAGCGAGGATAGCTACCGAAGAGCGGCGGACGGAGGCAGATATCACAAGCAATTCAAGATTAAAGTTCAAACTAAATATATTTATTTAACACAAAACATGAAACAATTCAAGAGTACATGTATGCACAATACAAATATAGTAAAATAATAAACAATATTTACATTATACTGTATATATGGATCCTTCGAGAAGTTTCCTAAGTAAACGTTCTTAAACGGTGACAAGTTTTCCAAAAGCCCGTATTAAAGAAGATTATGAGTTCCGTTAGCCTCGAGATCCGTTTCCAAAAAGCCGTTGATTTAAAATGTGCCCGCGCTATATACTAAACAAGGTGAAATAATCTAAAAAAGAATGGGGTGATATTGCTAATCCAATGAAATAACAATATCGAAACACCGCATGGTTCAGAACCAATGAATATTAAGGCGGAAAATTCCGTCTGATGAGCAAACAGGCATCCTACGCCGTCCAAAAATAAGTTCCAAGACGGAACATGAAAATATTAACATTCAACATAAAAAGTCAGAAAAGCATCATTTATCGATTAAAATATTACCATACAGTACTTTGATAAATATTTTAATCATCTCACACAAGGTCACAATACGTAACGAACTTAAACATTGGCGCGTGCAGAAATGACATCATAACATTGAGACGGAATTAGTGGAATGCAGTTTTCACTTAAATACACAAACTATCACGGGGTACAAGTAAGTTTCAGTTAATAATGAGTTGAATGAACTTTCGCACCTGCATATGAATCAATGTATTACTGGATAAATCTGGCATAAGGTCAATAAGTAACTGAGGTGCCTCATGTTACAATATATTTCTATAAGTAAATGATGAGCTATTGCTCAAGTCATGTAATAAAGTATCTGTTTTGTTCTGCTTCACAGTATGATCTTTTGATTTTACTACACAAAGAAATAAAAAACCTTGAAATGAACACACAATTCAGTCAATGAACCTACAATTGGAAAGAATAAATATATCTGTAACACTTTATAGATGTGTCCAAACCCAATGTTCTGTTGGTGATGGGATTAATTATCACTAAAATTAATTCATTTCAATAACATGAATGTTAGTTCACACTTTCAATACACCAAACTCAATTTTCATTTCATCAGATTTAACACCATTTTCAACACTTTTCCATTAATACTGAGACGGGCAGCTATCCTAACCAGCTTTTCTGGACTTCATTTTAGGTCTTAACCAGTACTAAAGACATTCTATCCACAAGCTATTGCCAAGCTACCCCACCAAATTCAGGGGTGGAGGACAATTAACATAGGATCATTTGTATTATATATCATCGGTCAGATTTGTCACGGACCGAGTTCAAATTTAGAACCTCTTGACCAGTAGGCCAACACTCTAACCACTGGGCTAACTGGGAACGAACATCAATATCAATAGTTTATTTACGTAATATAGGCCTCCGGTCCAAAATACAAATTATAGCATTACAATTTAAACAAATAGAGAGTCGAATTGCAAATGCAATTTTAGCAAAAATACAAGTGTATATTGGAATAGATAGTTCAATAATCATACAACATGTACAATAAAACTCTTCCTTCCTCCATTATATAGTATTCTTTCATCTGTAATTGTACACATGGGAAGCTGATGTGGATACTTCTTGGTTCAAGTTGGTGAGACTTGCCTTTCAACATCCTGAAATATATATTACATATAATCAATTGAAACATGAAAATAAAGTCACTAAATGACTTAATATGGCCCAAACCAGATAACATTCACCTTCAAGTGTGATAAAAAAAGACATAAATTACAGTATATATTTTATGAAAAAAAAAACCCTAGTATTTTAAACGAAAGCATTCATTAATTTTGATATAGCAATTATATTAGCCATTTTGACACAGTCATGTATATCTAAGAATAAAATTTGTCAATCTAACTAGAAAGATATTAAACTTAAATTTAATTAAGCATTCTGTCAAAACATAGCTTAAACTGAAACATCAATAAGTGTTTCAAACATAAAAATACATTTGTTGTATCGGTATGCTCTACTGACCAGTAAATATAACATGTACAGTGATAGAACACAAAAAATAAACATTTAATAAAATAAATTGATCTGTTCTTTGTGGACTCCCATACAATCAACATAGCTGATTTGAATACTAACAAAACATAAAACATCAGATGGACTTAAGTGCAGCCTTCTAATCAGAGACACCTGTATATTTAGACATTCAGGAATCTTTAAAATGTATGACTTATTTAATATCAAGGTCTATATCATCTAGCTTCCATGAAATTCATAAAATGTGCCACAAAATTAAATCAAAAGCAATAAACAAGCTTCCATCAATTATGTGCTTTATATTACAAACAAACAGTGTAACCTCTCCAAAGAAACACCCTATGGGACTAGCAAAATTATATTGTTGTTGAGAGATTGTTGTTCTACAGCAGTTAAATTACTAGTTAAATCATGCAGCGGAAAAAGCAATATTCTTGTTAAAGGGAGGTTGTTGATTAAGAGAGGGCCGCTCCGGAGAGGTTGTGCTGTATGTACTTCCTGAGGCTTTTCGTTTGTTTTTTGTATAAGTCATTTCCAAAATACCTTGTATACATTTGATAAATAGTTCACATAACAATGTACTCTTTGTAAACTGATTATGATACTCACCTTATGGACATGCTAGTTCCATTTTGATGATGGCTCATTGCACTGCATTACCAACCAGAGAAACTGAGGTCCTATCAAAGAAAAAGTAAGAACTTAACATCACATGTAACAAATTTTCCCGTACCTAAAATGTACCATTCTTTACATCAGTTTAATTCATCTGCAATAAATACGGACACACACAACCTAGATAGCTGACCCGAGGAACTGAATGAATTCTGATAAAAAAATTAGGAAGTGAATGGAAAACAGGAAAGAAAAACTTAAAGTGAATGAACTAAACCTGAAAATAATGGTAAAAACACTAAAAGAGAGAGAAAACTTTAAGAGAGTGAAAAAGACCTGAAAATAATGGTAAAACACTAAATAAAAGAGAGAAAAAACTTTAAGTGAGTTTGCCTCATGTCACTCTTGACTGTTGAAATGGGGCGTTACCCCATTTCAACAGTCAAGAGTGAGGCAAACAGTTCACCTAACCATCTTTCCTGGGAGAACCAGTACTAGACTCCCAATCCAATCTCCCATTTAAAGCAACTGCCTACTTTCTAACGAAGTGAGGAGACTGGTGCTTTTCAGAATGACGTTCACAAACAGTGCTTAGACATAGTCGGTCAGATCAGTGGGCACTCCAAAATCATCGTACAATTGCTAAGTACTGTTTCAATGTCAAACTTTAAGCGAAAAAAAAACAGTCAATGAAAAACGACTTACAGTAACGGAATGAAATTTCTATGTAAGCGAGAAAAAACTTAAAATGTTAATTTTACTATATACTGTATGTGAGGAAGTTGTCAAATCCTTGCAGGACGATAAGTTATTACTGGTTAGGATAGAGTCCATGAAAAATGACCTGAAAATAATGGAAAAACAAAATAAAAGAGAAAAAACTAAGTGAGTGAAACCTTAAAGTAGGTTTGGGAAACATTAGGAAATTATATGAAAGGCAGGATAGACAAAAATAAAACAGACAAAAAGCTAGTAATAAGTGAATGGAACATAAAATGAGTGAGAAAAACCTTAAACAGGAAAGAAAAACTTAAAGTGAATGAACTAAACCTGAAAATAATGGTAAAAACACTAACTAAAAGAGAGAGAAAACTTTAAGAGAGTGAGAAAGACCTGAAAATTATGGTAAAACACTAAATAAAAGAGAGAAAAAACTTAAAGTGAGTTTGCCTCATGTCACTCTTGACTGTTGAAACGGGGCGTTACCCCATTTCAACAGTCAAGAGTGAGGCAAACAGTTCACCTAACCATCTTTCCTGGGAGAACCAGTACTAGACTCCCAATCCAATCTCCCATTTAAAGCAACTGCCTACTTTCTAACGAAGTGAGGAGACTGGTGCTTTTCAGAATGACGTTCACAAACAGTGCTTAGACATAGTCGGTCAGATCAGTGGGCACTCCAAAATCATCGTACAATTGCTAAGTACTGTTTCAATGTCAAACTTTAAGCGAAAAAAAAACAGTCAATGAAAAACGACTTACAGTAACGGAATGAAATCTCTATGTAAGCGATAAAAAACTTAAAATGACAATTTTACTATATACTGTATGTGAGGAAGTTGTCAAATCCTTGCAGGACGATAAGTTATTACTGGTTAGGATAGAGTCCATGAAAAATGACCTGAAAATAATGGAAAAACAAAATAAAAGAGAAAAAAACTAAGTGAGTGAAACCTTAAAGTAGGTTTGGGAAACATTAGGAAATTATATGAAAGGCAGGATAGACAAAAATAAAACAGACAAAAAGCTAGTAGTAAGTGAATGGAACATAAAATGAGTGAGAAAAACCTTAAACAGGAAAGAAAAACTTAAAGTGAATGAACTAAACCTGAAAATAATGGTAAAAACACTAACTAAAAGAGAGAGAAAACTTTAAGAGAGTGAAAAAGACCAGAAAATTATGGTAAAACACTAAATAAAAGAGAGAAAAAACTTAAAGTGAGTTTGCCTCATGTCACTCTTGACTGTTGAAACGGGGCGTTACCCCATTTCAACAGTCAAGAGTGAGGCAAACAGTTCACCTAACCATCTTTCCTGGGAGAACCAGTACTAGACTCCCAATCCAATCTCCCATTTAAAGCAACTGCCTACTTTCTAACGAAGTGAGGAGACTGGTGCTTTTCAGAATGACGTTCACAAACAGTGCTTAGACATAGTCGGTCAGATCAGTGGGCACTCCAAAATCATCGTACAATTGCTAAGTACTGTTTCAATGTCAAACTTTAAGCGAAAAAAAAACAGTCAATAAAAAACGACTTACAGTACTGAATGAAGTCTCTATGTAAGCGATAAAAAACTTAAAATGACAATTTTACTATATACTGCATGTGAGGAAGTTGCCAAATCCTTGCAGGACGATAAGTTATTACTGGTTAGGATAGAGTCCATGAAAAATGACCTGAAAATAATGGAAAAACAAAATAAAAGAGAAAAAACTAAGTGAGTGAAACCTTAAAGTAGGTTTGGGAAACATTAGGAAATTATATGAAAGGCAGGATAGACAAAAATAAAACAGACAAAAAGCTAGTAGTAAGTGAATGGAACATAAAATGAGTGAGAAAAACCTTAAACAGGAAAGAAAAACTTAAAGTGAATGAACTAAACCTGAAAATAATGGTAAAAACACTAAATAAAAGAGAGAAAAAACTTAAAGTGAGTTTGCCTCATGTCACTCTTGACTGTTGAAACGGGGCGTTACCCCATTTCAACAGTCAAGAGTGAGGCAAACAGTTCACCTAACCATCTTTCCTGGGAGAACCAGTACTAGACTCCCAATCCAATCTCCCATTTAAAGCAACTGCCTACTTTCTAACGAAGTGAGGAGACTGGTGCTTTTCAGAATGACGTTCACAAACAGTGCTTAGACATAGTCGGTCAGATCAGTGGGCACTCCAAAATCATCGTACAATTGCTAAGTACTGTTTCAATGTCAAACTTTAAGCGAAAAAAAAACAGTCAATGAAAAACGACTTACAGTAACGGAATGAAATCTCTATGTAAGCGATAAAAAACTTAAAATGACAATTTTACTATATACTGTATGTGAGGAAGTTGTCAAATCCTTGCAGGACGATAAGTTATTACTGGTTAGGATAGAGTCCATGAAAAATGACCTGAAAATAATGGAAAAACAAAATAAAAGAGAAAAAAACTAAGTGAGTGAAACCTTAAAGTAGGTTTGGGAAACATTAGGAAATTATATGAAAGGCAGGATAGACAAAAATAAAACAGACAAAAAGCTAGTAGTAAGTGAATGGAACATAAAATGAGTGAGAAAAACCTTAAACAGGAAAGAAAAACTTAAAGTGAATGAACTAAACCTGAAAATAATGGTAAAAACACTAACTAAAAGAGAGAGAAAACTTTAAGAGAGTGAAAAAGACCTGAAAATTATGGTAAAACACTAAATAAAAGAGAGAAAAAACTTAAAGTGAGTTTGCCTCATGTCACTCTTGACTGTTGAAACGGGGCGTTACCCCATTTCAACAGTCAAGAGTGAGGCAAACAGTTCACCTAACCATCTTTCCTGGGAGAACCAGTACTAGACTCCCAATCCAATCTCCCATTTAAAGCAACTGCCTACTTTCTAACGAAGTGAGGAGACTGGTGCTTTTCAGAATGACGTTCACAAACAGTGCTTAGACATAGTCGGTCAGATCAGTGGGCACTCCAAAATCATCGTACAATTGCTAAGTACTGTTTCAATGTCAAACTTTAAGCGAAAAAAAAACAGTCAATGAAAAACGACTTACAGTAACGGAATGAAAACTCTATGTCAGCGAGAAAAAAATTAAAATGACAATTTTACTATATACTGTATGTGAGGAAGTTGTCAAATCCTTGCAGGACGATAAGTTATTACTGGTTAGGATAGAGTCCATGAAAAATGACCTGAAAATAATGGAAAAACAAAATAAAAGAGAAAAAACTAAGTGAGTGAAACCTTAAAGTAGGTTTGGGAAACATTAGGAAATTATATGAAAGGCAGGATAGACAAAAATAAAACAGACAAAAAGCTAGTAGTAAGTGAATGGAACATAAAATGAGTGAAAAAAACCTTAAACAGGAAAGAAAAACTTAAAGTGAATGAACTAAACCTGAAAATAATGGTAAAAACACTAACTAAAAGAGAGAGAAAACTTTAAGAGAGTGAAAAAGACCTGAAAATTATGGTAAAACACTAAATAAAAGAGAGAAAAAACTTAAAGTGAGTTTGCCTCATGTCACTCTTGACTGTTGAAACGGGGCGTTACCCCATTTCAACAGTCAAGAGTGAGGCAAACAGTTCACCTAACCATCTTTCCTGGGAGAACCAGTACTAGACTCCCAATCCAATCTCCCATTTAAAGCAACTGCCTACTTTCTAACGAAGTGAGGAGACTGGTGCTTTTCAGAATGACGTTCACAAACAGTGCTTAGACATAGTCGGTCAGATCAGTGGGCACTCCAAAATCATCGTACAATTGCTAAGTACTGTTTCAATGTCAAACTTTAAGCGAAAAAAAAACAGTCAATGAAAAACGACTTACAGTAACGGAATGAAATTTCTATGTAAGCGAGAAAAAAATTAAAATGTTAATTTTACTATATACTGTATGTGAGGAAGTTGTCAAATCCTTGCAGGACGATAAGTTATTACTGGTTAGGATAGAGTCCATGAAAAATGACCTGAAAATAATGGAAAAACAAAATAAAAGAGAAAAAACTAAGTGAGTGAAACCTTAAAGTAGGTTTGGGAAACATTAGGAAATTATATGAAAGGCAGGATAGACAAAAATAAAACAGACAAAAAGCTAGTAATAAGTGAATGGAACATAAAATGAGTGAGAAAAACCTTAAACAGGAAAGAAAAACTTAAAGTGAATGAACTAAACCTGAAAATAATGGTAAAAACACTAACTAAAAGAGAGAGAAAACTTTAAGAGAGTGAAAAAGACCTGAAAATTATGGTAAAACACTAAATAAAAGAGAGAAGAAACTTAAAGTGAGTTTGCCTCATGTCACTCTTGACTGTTGAAACGGGGCGTTACCCCATTTCAACAGTCAAGAGTGAGGCAAACAGTTCACCTAACCATCTTTCCTGGGAGAACCAGTACTAGACTCCCAATCCAATCTCCCATTTAAAGCAACTGCCTACTTTCTAACGAAGTGAGGAGACTGGTGCTTTTCAGAATGACGTTCACAAACAGTGCTTAGACATAGTCGGTCAGATCAGTGGGCACTCCAAAATCATCGTACAATTGCTAAGTACTGTTTCAATGTCAAACTTTAAGCGAAAAAAAAACAGTCAATGAAAAACGACTTACAGTAACGGAATGAAATTTCTATGTAAGCGAGAAAAAAATTAAAATGTTAATTTTACTATATAATGTATGTGAGGAAGTTGTCAAATCCTTGCAGGACGATAAGTTATTACTGGTTAGGATAGAGTCCATGAAAAATGACCTGAAAATAATGGAAAAACAAAATAAAAGAGAAAAAACTAAGTGAGTGAAACCTTAAAGTAGGTTTGGGAAACATTAGGAAATTACATGAAAGGCAGGATAGACAAAAATAAAACAGACAAAAAGCTAGTAGTAAGTGAATGGAACATAAAATGAGTGAGAAAAACCTTAAACAGGAAAGAAAAACTTAAAGTGAATGAACTAAACCTGAAAATAATGGTAAAAACACTAACTAAAAGAGAGAGAAAACTTTAAGAGAGTGAAAAAGACCTGAAAATTATGGTAAAACACTAAATAAAAGAGAGAAAAAACTTAAAGTGAGTTTGCCTCATGTCACTCTTGACTGTTGAAACGGGGCGTTACCCCATTTCAACAGTCAAGAGTGAGGCAAACAGTTCACCTAACCATCTTTCCTGGGAGAACCAGTACTAGACTCCCAATCCAATCTCCCATTTAAAGCAACTGCCTACTTTCTAACGAAGTGAGGAGACTGGTGCTTTTCAGAATGACGTTCACAAACAGTGCTTAGACATAGTCGGTCAGATCAGTGGGCACTCCAAAATCATCGTACAATTGCTAAGTACTGTTTCAATGTCAAACTTTAAGCGAAAAAAAAACAGTCAATGAAAAACGACTTACAGTAACGGAATGAAATTTCTATGTAAGCGAGAAAAAAATTAAAATGTTAATTTTACTATATACTGTATGTGAGGAAGTTGTCAAATCCTTGCAGGACGATAAGTTATTACTGGTTAGGATAGAGTCCATGAAAAATGACCTGAAAATAATGGAAAAACAAAATAAAAGAGAAAAAACTAAGTGAGTGAAACCTTAAAGTAGGTTTGGGAAACATTAGGAAATTATATGAAAGGCAGGATAGACAAAAATAAAACAGACAAAAAGCTAGTAGTAAGTGAATGGAACATAAAATGAGTGAGAAAAACCTTAAACAGGAAAGAAAAACTTAAAGTGAATGAACTAAACCTGAAAATAATGGTAAAAACACTAACTAAAAGAGAGAGAAAACTTTAAGAGAGTGAAAAAGACCTGAAAATAATGGTAAAACACTAAATAAAAGAGAGAAAAAACTTAAAGTGAGTTTGCCTCATGTCACTCTTGACTGTTGAAATGGGGCGTTACCCCATTTCAACAGTCAAGAGTGAGGCAAACAGTTCACCTAACCATCTTTCCTGGGAGAACCAGTACTAGACTCCCAATCCAATCTCCCATTTAAAGCAACTGCCTACTTTCTAACGAAGTGAGGAGACTGGTGCTTTTCAGAATGACGTTCACAAACAGTGCTTAGACATAGTCGGTCAGATCAGTGGGCACTCCAAAATCATCGTACAATTGCTAAGTACTGTTTCAATGTCAAACTTTAAGCGAAAAAAAAACAGTCAATGAAAAACGACTTACAGTAACGGAATGAAATCTCTATGTAAGCGAGAAAAAAATTAAAATGACAATTTTACTATATACTGTATGTGAGGAAGTTGTCAAATCCTTGCAGGACGATAAGTTATTACTGGTTAGGATAGAGTCCATGAAAAATGACCTGAAAATAATGGAAAAACAAAATAAAAGAGAAAAAACTAAGTGAGTGAAACCTTAAAGTAGGTTTGGGAAACATTAGGAAATTATATGAAAGGCAGGATAGACAAAAATAAAACAGACAAAAAGCTAGTAGTAAGTGAATGGAACATAAAATGAGTGAGAAAAACCTTAAACAGGAAAGAAAAACTTAAAGTGAATGAACTAAACCTGAAAATAATGGTAAAAACACTAACTAAAAGAGAGAGAAAACTTTAAGAGAGTGAAAAAGACCTGAAAATTATGGTAAAACACTAAATAAAAGAGAGAAAAAACTTAAAGTGAGTTTGCCTCATGTCACTCTTGACTGTTGAAATGGGGCGTTACCCCATTTCAACAGTCAAGAGTGAGGCAAACAGTTCACCTAACCATCTTTCCTGGGAGAACCAGTACTAGACTCCCAATCCAATCTCCCATTTAAAGCAACTGCCTACTTTCTAACGAAGTGAGGAGACTGGTGCTTTTCAGAATGACGTTCACAAACAGTGCTTAGACATAGTCGGTCAGATCAGTGGGCACTCCAAAATCATCGTACAATTGCTAAGTACTGTTTCAATGTCAAACTTTAAGCGAAAAAAAAACAGTCAATGAAAAACGACTTACAGTAACGGAATGAAATTTCTATGTAAGCGAGAGAAAAATTAAAATGTTAATTTTACTATATACTGTATGTGAGGAAGTTGTCAAATCCTTGCAGGACGATAAGTTATTACTGGTTAGGATAGAGTCCATGAAAAATGACCTGAAAATAATGGAAAAACAAAATAAAAGAGAAAAAACTAAGTGAGTGAAACCTTAAAGTAGGTTTGGGAAACATTAGGAAATTATATGAAAGGCAGGATAGACAAAAATAAAACAGACAAAAAGCTAGTAGTAAGTGAATGGAACATAAAATGAGTGAGAAAAACCTTAAACAGGAAAGAAAAACTTAAAGTGAATGAACTAAACCTGAAAATAATAGTAAAAACACTAACTAAAAGAGAGAGAAAACTTTAAGAGAGTGAAAAAGACCTGAAAATTATGGTAAAACACTAAATAAAAGAGAGAAAAAACTTAAAGTGAGTTTGCCTCATGTCACTCTTGACTGTTGAAATGGGGTGTTACCCCATTTCAACAGTCAAGAGTGAGGCAAACAGTTCACCTAACCATCTTTCCTGGGAGAACCAGTACTAGACTCCCAATCCAATCTCCCATTTAAAGCAACTGCCTACTTTCTAACGAAGTGAGGAGACTGGTGCTTTTCAGAATGACGTTCACAAACAGTGCTTAGACATAGTCGGTCAGATCAGTGGGCACTCCAAAATCATCGTACAATTGCTAAGTACTGTTTCAATGTCAAACTTTAAGCGAAAAAAAAACAGTCAATGAAAAACGACTTACAGTAACGGAATGAAATCTCTATGTAAGCGAGAAAAAAATTAAAATGTTAATTTTACTATATACTGTATGTGAGGAAGTTGTCAAATCCTTGCAGGACGATAAATTATTACTGGTTAGGATACAGTCCATGAAAAATGACTAAAAACTCAAGGTATGTGAATGGAAACTTTAAATGAGTGATGAAAACCTTAAAGAAAGTGAGAAAAAATCTGTAAAAAGGTTTTAAGTGAATGAAAAAGACCTGAAAATAATGGAAAAACACAAAATAAAAGAGAAAAAACTAAGTGAGTGAAACCTTAAAGTAGGTTTGGGAAACATTAGGAGAATGGATGAAAGGCAGGATAGACAAAAAAAAACTCTTACCTCCCACTTGTTCTTGATAAACATCTTCTGATTATCCCTTTATGTAGTGTGATCTTCATTGCTCCACAATGATGTAACCAGGTTCATGGGCAATCGTTGAAACTGTCTGACTTCAATGTAGCTACTTCTGTAATATTACAAGTTAAAATATAAAGGAACATGTGTACGTATTCATGAACAAAGTAAAAATAAGCAAATTCTTTGAATTGACATGTCCCGCCAAGCATATGCATGCATGCCTGGGTAAGCTACAAGTCCACTGCAAGCCACATTACAGGAAAACACCTTTCAAATTATTGTAAGTAACATTAAGGTATTAAGTGACAAAATGGCCGTCTGACATTTTAGCTATGCATCCTAAAGTAGTGGTATTGTTCAACAATTACTGAAAGTAAAGTTAAATGAAATGAGTTTTTATCAATAGCTAATAATTAAATGTACATTTCTGCATCAGAAAAGTAATATTTGATGATTTAAAACTATCCATAATTCTCACCTGAACTAATGCTAAGTCCAGTTGCCAAAATATAATGTATCATAATATCAAAATTAATTTAAACTACAATGTCCAACAATAACTTCAATATGTCATTGAGGGTTTCCATATTTTAAATTTTCATTATCATAAATATAACAATCAATATAAAAAAGGGAGACAACTAATGTACTCATTAATAAGATAATCAATAAACAAATAGCTACTAAATATTAAATTACTGACCGAAACCTATACAATGGTACGAGGGAACAAGGTCAAGCACATGGTCAACAAATATGTCGGCCATAAGACGGGCAAGGGCATGGTGACATTCGATTCAAGAGGGTAAATTATGATTTGCATTATAATTGCTCCTGTTATTACAAAATAACATGACCTATCATGACCTATCATATATAATGAATTCAATAGATCAGAAAAAAGTTCCAATAGAAAAGAATAGAATACATAGATCCCATCTACAATATCTACCACCCTTGACGGCCATCTTGCTTGGCAAATTTCTAATGCGCTTCATTAAAAAAATCTGAAAATTGGCTAATAAACAACTCATTTGATAAAATTTAACTTAATCATGAAGTTATCAATGTCATAAACACATCAGGTTTAAGAAAATGTAGTTGTCACATATGAATGTCCTATATTTAGAATTATATTATGTAAAAAAGAAGTCTAACTTCAATATATTTAGAATATCAAACAAAAATATCTTCTATCAATGTCTGTTGAATTTGCTCAAAAAGATGACCGTCAAAGGAGGTAAATATGGTAGGTGTGGGAACTATGTATACATTATAAAACTATTAAAAGATGTTCAACATGGTAATTAACATACATGTGCATACTTACAAAGATCTATGGAATCCAAACACCAACAAACAAGTACGTTCAATCTATTCAGTGATGATATAAAGTAACTGTAAAGAGATAAATGTAACGTTAAGTGGAAGGTTACAATGACACTTTCTGTAATTACGAGACAGATTAGTATGAAATGGATAAGACCGAAACAGACAAGGTACGAATCAATAAAATAGACTACAAACCAAAAGCAAGCCGATAATTTACATTGATTGAGATTCTAATATAACAAAACGATATATAAACCAATAAAGACAATGATTACAACCAACCTCAGGACGCATTAACAGTAACTACCTGATATTACCAACGCCGCGGTAAGTTTCGTGCGTTGTGCATATAATCAAAATACCCCACTTCCGGTAATTACGAGAATGAGCGAGTTCGATAAACAACTATGATAAGATGGCAGTAAATCTGCGCTAGCAGCTAAGAGCTAGTTATAGTTTTTAATCGAACAGGCTCATTCTTCACCATATTAAAACTGAACAGTCAATATATGCATCTACCCTACTGACATAGATAACACTGATTGACCCCAGCACGGTAACACACAATTACATGTAGTTTACAAGAATTGGAATTTAAGTTGTCTTTGCCAATGAAAAATAATTAGATAAACCTAATAATACGTGAACGGTAAGAATATGAATTTTACCAGAGAAATATAATTACTGTCTCTGATTTTACAAGCTTATTCACCACCTAATCAATAGTACAATACACATACAAATCAAATAAACGAACGTTTCTTTGTGTTTACTTTTCAAAATATTTTAGGAAAACGAAATACATGTCACAAATAAATATTACATACCACGTATGTTGAAATATGGAACACGTACTTCCTTACAAAACAAAACCCAAATGTAAAATGTGAACGCGTATCTTCATGTCCATTCCTTGTGTTTTACTGGGCTCTAATGCGGTTACCCGCGAAAATGATTTCATATTCATTCCAGCTTATCTTGAACAGCTGTTAAGAAATATGATTGGTCGAGGCTGAAATTTCTTTATCCCTAAACGCTCAACCAGAAGCTCGTGTTTCGGATAAACCGTTTTTTTTGTGTAGTGGTATGTTTAAAGTTACACGGATTTATCATAGCCTAGGGCACTTACAACCGAGTTGAAACTACAACAACAAGTATACAATGCTTACTTACCTACCTATACAGATTACATGTACAAAAAAACTCACAGCCATATAACTTTAAATAACCCAGCTCTGATACATAGGTAACTGTATCATGAATAGATTATATATATAAAACAATATAAAAAAACACTATTTATCAATATGTTAACATATTAATAAATATAGTGATTTTTTTTTAATCAGTATTTATTTTTTTATTCATTCATTTATAATCTATTCATGATACAGTTACCTGTGCTCTGACACTTATAAATTATTGATCTTGCAACAAAATCAAATGATTACGCATCCGCAATTTAAGTAATTTTTTACAGACTTGACAAAAGGGTCGGACCGTCCATTGTTCGGAAATGGATGGAAACGACAATGCATCTACAAATTAGTTAATTAAATCCTCGAATATTTCGTGAATCGGAAATTCTTGCTATCCATCTTAGACAACATGAATAACAATACGATATGCCTTTGACAGCACTGCAGTCAGTCAGTGAAATGTCTCAATGATTACTCACACATGCCTCACTTACATCAGTGAATAGTGATAGAAAGTGATATCCTGAAAAATTGACTGGTGCATTAGGCCTAAAAATGCTTGTTTCAGGTTATCATGGTAAACCCGACCTACCGTAATTTTCCCCGCGACCCTAGATTTTTTCATTGGGCTGGAGGAACAGCTCACCAAGTTTCTCACATTTTCCACACGCTTTTAATAGCGCAACAAAGCACCGACCTATCAACTTTAGTTTTAATGAGTACTTAACCAGAAACAAACATAATGTTTTTCGTTTCATTTAACGATAAGACCGTTGCAAAAGTGTTACAGAATTACAACCGAATTTAACGTTAATATACTGAGGCCGTATTTATAAAACTTCCTAATTTAAGATTTTTTACAATTTTTTACTGAAATACCGTAAATCTGATCATTTAGTACTTAAATTTGAAAAATATCTAAGTGTCATTCATAAATGATATTAGCTTTATTTTCAGACAACTTAAATATCGACTTATTTGAAAATACTAGTTGCTAAAACGTTATCATAAATTTATTTTGTTTACCGAATCACCAACTGGACAGATATACAGAGGGAACTAGATTCTAAATATATTGCACATTATTGATAAGTCTATTCGTAATTCATCACCAATGTTTCGAAGAATTCAATCATGCTAAAAAGTTTACTTTTGGTTTCTACAGTCTAAATAACATTAAAGGAACCGGCTTCGCGACTGTCTTTTTAAAGACATTTTTGTTAAATTAAGAATGTTCTTAACTAAGATATTTCTGAAGCCCGTTCTGAAGCACTTAATACTTGATTTCGCTATTTTTTACCAAGTTTTAAAACATAATTGAGATGTTTTATAAATACGGACCCTATAGTTCATTTAATATTTCAATGATAACCCGTCTCAAGTCAAGTTTTTGTCTCGATAATCTTTCTAGGAATAGTAAAACCTTGTGGTATATGATGTTTGTCAATATGTACAGAAATCAGTTCACGAGCTTCATCTATAAATATGAATCATAAAAAATCGGTTGAGTTTAGAGTCAAATGGAACCAGTTTGCAGAGTAACTAAACCGTAATTTCTCTTCAATCGTGTACGATTTCGTTTCCATATAGTTATAACCAATTCGAACTATGTTGGCCGTGAAGACATTAAACTTCAGAGTAGACCCCGAACGCAAATTTTCAATAAATATTTCGTCCTCAGGCAAGTTATGACGGATGAAATGAAATCTAAATATGGCACAGACAGAGACATATATGTGTGTGTGTGTGT
This sequence comes from Lutraria lutraria, assembly GCA_964023205.1. Lineage (NCBI taxonomy): Eukaryota > Metazoa > Mollusca > Bivalvia > Venerida > Mactridae > Lutraria > Lutraria lutraria. The sequence continues at coordinate 37,543,261 of OZ026833.1, forward strand.
TTATGATCTTGCTGATACAAACTTTCTCAACGTGCTATTCCTCGCTTATAGAGTGACCAATTAAGAAAAATGTTTGTACAATGTATAGTCCGACAACGACCTGTGAATGATCAAAGATCAGCTAAGTCCATTTTGTAGGGTGAGTGGCTTTTCGGAACGTTTCGTAGGTTTCCGTAATATATAAATATCATTTATTTGACCGTCATAGCTGAGACTAAGTGCGTAGCGCGATCGGTAAAGGCGCCAACTGTTTTACTTTTGAAGCCTGGTAGTCAAAATGCTATGGGTTCGAAACACATATGAACGTTTTTCCTTCCATTTTTGTTTGATATTTGGCATTTTATTATTGCAAAATTATATTTCAATATTTGGAATGAATTTCATATATATTTCATTTAATTTCATTTTAGGTAATTTCATGAAATTTCAATTACTGCGTTCATTAGCAGTATCTGTACTTGAGCCACTGTCAGAATCTAATAATTTGCTTTATTATATGAAGTTATATAACATGACATCATCTACATACTTAGGAACATTATTTGAACAGAATTTGATTTTGATTGCATATGATATATATACCTTTCAAAACATAAATGCACCGAAATCACGAGCAATGCATTATTTGAAAAAAATAGTGGCAAGATTAAGGACACGAAAAACACAATTCAGTTACTAGTGCGGCGCACTGATTTCAGGACAACGTAGCTAGGCCTTTTACAGTGGTCTACAAATGTAAGAGGCCAACAGTGGCCTACAAATGTAAGGTCGTGTTTAGTAATGTACTTGGTCATTGTATTATTTATCCCTATTTTAAAGAATGGAACAGTCCATGACCTTCCGTCACGACTCACTGCTCGATTTCTATCTATAGTAGATGAAATTACCGATTATAGTACAACATCAATGTCACGTGATACGTGTTTATATTCGGTAAATGTGCTAGTGTGTTTACAGACAAGCAGTAGCAATCAACTGTATGAATTGCAAAATAACCATTCTCAAATCCAAACAGCTTGAACCTCGAACATTCAAATCTCCAGATCTAAACACTTTGCACTCATACCCTAGCTCTCAAATCTCAGTACTCAAAATCTGACTCTAAACTCTCCACACTTAAATCTCAGTACTCAAATCCTGACTCTAAACTCTCCACACTCAAATCTCAGTACTCAAATCCTGACTCTAAACTCTCCACACTCAAATCTCAGTACTAAAATCCTGACTCTAAACTCTCCACACTCAAATCTCAGCACTCAAGCCCTAGCTGTCAAATCACTGCACTCATGCATATCTTATCACTCAGATCCCAGCACTCAAATATCAGCACTCAAATCCTAGCTCTCAAAGTTTAGCACTCATTTCCTGACTCTAAACTTTCCACACTCAGATCCTGGCTCTAAACTCTCGGCACTCAAACCTTATAGCTCTCAAATCTCAGTACTCAAATCCTGACTCTAAACTCTCCGCACTCAAATATATCAGCACTCAAATCTTAGCTCGCATATCTCAGTACTCAAATCCTTTCTCGTCTTTAGAAAACTCGATCATCAAGCCGACTATTATCAACTGATTTGTTCGAATTTATTGAAACATACCACCTGATACACATAACCGTCTACATGTATGTATATATACTGACCCAAAGTGAGAACTTTATAATAACATAGAATTCAAAAGTTTATATTTTGTTGATTAGTTTATATTAGGGGTTATTTCTTCTGTCTTCGAAGCTTCAGTGTCATAATTGTTTTCGTTGTATTTAGGTAATTTATTGAATGAAAATCAGTCAATTTCACTGAAAAGATATCTTTCTAAGTAAAATAAGACCTACTTTAATTTTAACATCCCAAATGCTAATGGGGCTTAAAAGGATCTAAATGAAAATTTCTGAAAATTTAAAATGATCACACAGCATTTGGAAACAATAAATTACTGACTGCGTACTTAAAATCATCAATAATCAGTGTGACCTCATTTTTTAGAATGCATTGCAGAATGCGTCGCATCATTGAATTTACATATATATATATTCATAGCGTTGTATGAGCGCGTTAGGAATACGTTGCTATTCTAACAGTAGTGCATTTTGGAGGTCATTTAATTATGGTATCAATTTGAAGACTGGACCAGGCCTTTCGATCCAATTATTCATCCCATTCTGTGTATTCTATGGGGTTCATGTCCGGGATAAAGCGGACCAAGCCCCGGGAAGACGTTTATGTTATTCTGAACAATGGATTTTGTGGTTATATGCGCCATGTGAGACCTTGCATTGTCGTGCTGAAAAATGCTAGGTCCGTTATGTTGCATGAATAATATCAGTGAGTTGTTTCAAAAATTGATGTAGAAAAAAACGCTGAGCATTGGCATTTCCGGGGATATTGACAACATTGACTCCTCTTGTTGTCTGGGGGAGACAAAAAATACACGGTACGTTCGATTGCTTGTGTGTCATTCGAGTGACGTTTTACTGTGTACTGACATGACAAGCTTCGATTGTAACAGATCCCACTTTAAAAATGGCCCCACGTACGCTTTTTAGGGTTGTATGCCGTTTGCGCACTCGTAACATGCAATCATGATCGACTATCATCCTATGGATGTCCACCTGTAAACATGTCATGCATCTTGACAACACATGCCCCGACTCACTGTGTGAATACATGTATTTAGATTTAGTATAATCTCTCCGAAGCAACACCCTTTGGTGGTTATGTTGTTGTAGGTAGGCTGATGCTTTAGAAAAGTTAAATTGATATATATTGGGGAAAATCATGCTGTCTTTGAAGGGAGGGGGATGCTCAAGAGAGGGCCTCTCTGGAGAGGTTGTTCTGTAAACTTCTGTCAACAGCTACATCTGTAAATGATCAACATATTTATGATATAAAAGTGTATATATATAATTAACGATTTTCTAGTATTTTCTAGTGTAATACTTTCCTAAATAGAATTTTACCATTTAAAGGGAAGCTATTCTAACACAACAAATATACACGAATTGCTTCCCTTGTGTACCGTTTATAAAGTGACGTAGATGAACAGCTGAGTTGTTAGACATTTATTGGCTAAATGCACATTGTACTTGCAATGAATGATCCTATTTCTTTATACCCCTTCGTGTCTAGATAAATCGTAATTCTTTTTTTTTAATTATAGATTTTTTGTAATAAGTATATAATTATATATATATATCAGTTTGATATAATGATTGTAAAATATTTGAAACGGTAGGCGCTGCATGAGGCCAATGTGAACATACATTTACGTACATGAAATTGCAATGACGTGGTATTGGCAGGCTATACATACAAGTACAGATTCGCACAATTACTGCTTTGATGAGGCTGGATTTTCCCCTATTCTTTTTTAAAGTTGATCAAAAAGATGAAAGTATAAGTTAGTTATAAGTACTGTGTGTTTGCTTTAGTTGATTGAACTTATTCAACGTAAGATTTAGTATAAATTAAATATATAGGATACAGAAGAAAAAGAAAGCCGGACTGACGCAAGTTGGGGAGAAGGTTTTAAGTGTTATTGGTGTGACGGTCATGGAGGGTATAACCGGAGGCATGGAAGCGACCACACCCGCTAGACTCACAGAAAATTACCATTACTCTTATAATATACCGGCAAGTCCACAAGTCCTTGAGAACGTCGAAGTCAGGAGAAGCCAGTCACTCATTGACCTTGCATGCCATGAAAATCCTGAAGACATGGAAGGAGTCGCGCTGCTAACAGCGAAATCACGGCCAGCCGAACCCGGTGTTTCTGTGACTGTTCCATTGAAGAAACGCATCAGGGCTTCTTTAAATCAAACAGCTGATGAGTACTCAAGTGAAATTGTTTGCATAGAAAAAGAGAGGCTTCGGCTTGTCGAACAAAAACGTTTGGAATTAGCAGAACGGGCACTGAGTATTGATATGCAGAGACTTGAACATGAAAACACTATCATCGATCTACTGCATACAATTGCAACCAATACTACTCAACAGTCAAACAGGGGACTCATCCAGCCACAGCCAAAGGATGCAGATGCTAGCGATACACAGTATTTCTAATTATAACCGGTTTTAAAATAGGTATGAATGCTTCAGATGTAATACTGTAAAATTAATAACGAAAAATCACGTATCAATGTTTCGGTCTAAGTGATACGTTGTTACTTTTGATTACTGGTATTGAATGAAATTTGTATTTATATACAAATGTATTCAAATTACTATCTCCTTGATAATGTGAATGTAAAAAAGCCACCCATCGCCGTAATGACAACAACAGTATTAACAAAAACCCGGGTGGTGTTGTGAATGGTTGGTTGTATAAGTGTTCTCAAATCTGAACATACTATCTGTATGAGTTGGTCAGTCAAGCAATTAGCGCCGTTTCCCGGCACACGTTGCCTTAATTTTACTATGTACAGGGAAATATGGGCTGCGGGCGATTTCTTTCATAATTACTAGTAAATTGTAATGATGCGCCTAGGGATCGAACCCTCAAGTGATTTTATAATTACCGAGACATTTTACCCTTTCTTGGAACCATCTAAAAATCGTCTGCCTTTCTGCACTCATACGCTAAATATAAATACAAAATTTCTTTATAGTCAGTATCATGTACAAAATGTCCATTTAGCCTATGAGTTAAGAAAAGTAGATGGTGGTGGAAAGAGCGCTTAAAACTGGCCGTCTAGAGGTCGTGGCTTCGAGCCCGCTTAACCGGATCGGAATTGAGTTTTATCCAGGACAAGTACCCGACCCAGTGCTGGATTCTACCCCGGAAGTGGTGCTTTACATCCGGCAGAGACTTTTCAAAAAGAGCTAAGAGGGTTGAACCTTGGATTTCATTGTATCCAACCTGTGTTTCTCGCATTCCGTCCATGTCAGACACAAATATGCAATGTGCTGGTGAAATAACTGAAATACTGTTGAAGCGGGCGTTAAACTCCAAACAAACAAATAATCAACAAGTCAAAACGTTGTATTGTATTATCATAATGTGCCTGTCTCGGAAAATTTGAGGTGCATTACACGTCTATTTCCGGCTACTAACAGCAACGCCATCTTTTGTCAGGTACACAGTAAAGCATAATAAAACATACAATTACAAAATCTACTTAAAAACTTGTGTAAAAAATAGACAAGCTACTGAATGTTTATCTTTTAACTCAAACAGGATTATCTTAAAATCACTGGGGCACTCCAGTTTTCGTAGGTTAATTAACTTAATTATTTAACCGATTGTGGTTCTTTGATATCATGAAATACTACTCCCAATGATGACTTCATAGCTTCTATTACCAGCAGTACTTGCGCCGAAATAATGGATTGAAACGATCTCGGTCAAGTTTCATTGGCGGGATTCGAACAACAACCTCGGAATTAGAAGTACAAGTAAACAATGTATGTTGTGAATGAAAATAAATGAATAAAATTAGTTCGACACTCATTCGACACACCACGGTGCCTGTTTTGAGTTGTCCTTAAGGTTCCCCGCATGCAGGATATAATTTCAGATATGGATACGATTACTGAACAATTTTACGAATCTAACGTGTCTCCATTCCATTTTAATTTATGTGATCATTATCATAAATTATACTAATTCAGTGTGTATTTATTACATTGATCTTGATTTCGACCGAATTTAAAATAAAAAAAAATCATCCGGCCGTTTTTTCAGTGTTGACGCGACTGAGAGAAAAATGTCTCAATTTTTGACATTGTAAATTGCCACCCCTACAAAGTTCGCTCAACGTCTTTTAATATTCAATGACAGCAAAATGTAACATTATTGACTTTTTCGGATTTGTAAATGATGCAGCATTGCAGTCAGTATGTGAATTGCATAACTTAATGTACAATATTATCGGAGCAGTACAGGAAATAAGGCGAAAATCTACGAAAAATATATCACTCCGCTAGATGGCGCTTTTTGACCGGTTTCCATGGAAATATCATTTGAATATATCATTGTTTCTGCTTTAGCCAGTACCTTAAAGGTTGTTCATGCAAAATTTCTTTATTGTACGTTGACGTCTAAAAAAATGAGGAAACCCGCGACCCACCTTAAGCGCATACGCATGAGGAAAACAAAGTCCAGTGCACGTTACGAGTACGCTAAGTGGTGGATTTATTTGCCGTAAGTTAAGGTACACTTTACGAACAACCTTAGTTTTTCGAGATAGTGGGAAAAACGACTAAGATCAACTTAAGTACTCGTTACGAACCTCTTAAGGCTTAAGGTACGTTCGAGATATCCGCCCCAGGGAATTATTGCATAATTTTTCAAGGCCTCATAATTTCATAAGACTATAATTTTATAACCTTTTATATTACCATTTCCAACTCGTGCGTTCTGTACAATCGCCAACCAACATAACTTTACCTTGCACTCGGACATCATCAAACAAAGAAAATACGACATTGCAACTTCTTTCATATTAATGTTAGCCTGCACTAACCTAAAAACACAGTTCATCATTCCACATATATATAGTTAATATAGTGAAAAGTTTTCATCATGCAGTTATCGATACCAATCTTTGTTTATAAAGCATGTTTATCAATATGTCCTTACTGTTTTTTCATTACTGTGTACTTTATTTGTAAAAGATTTCATTTGTCATTGTCACGTGTATATATTTTGATGTATGTAATCATTCACATGGGTCTTTTGGTCTAATGCAGTTTAAATAAATATACATATATACATGTATGTTTATATCTCATGAGAGTGATTTAATATATTTTATTGTTTAAAATGGACATCCAGTAGGGGTAGGTGACATAATTAATACATTTTATTGTTTAAAATTGGACATCCAGTGAAGGTATGTGACTTCATTTAATACATTTTACTGTTTAAAATGGACATCCAGTAAGGGTAGGTGACTTAATTTAACATATTTTCAATGGATATCCAGTGAAAGTAGGTGACTTAAAATTTAGAGTATGTTACTGTTTAAAATGCACATCTACTAAATTCAATATATTCTCCTGTTTAAAACTGACAGAGCCCGCCCGGCTAGCTCAGTGGTTAGAGCGTTTGTCTGATGGTCGAGATGTTGTGAGTTTTAATCCCGGGCAAGGCTTACACTGTCCGTGACAAATTTGACTGAAGATATTACATCCTATGTTAAATTGTCGCCCACCTCTAAATTATGTGGGGTAGCTTGGCAGAAGCTTACGAATAGAATGTGGTTAGTACTGGTTAAGGCCTAAATGAAGTCCAGAAGAGCTGGTTTAGGATAACTGCCCACACGATATGACTGAAATAATGTTGAAAAAGGCGTAAAACCAGATGAAACAAACAAACAAAACGGATATCCAGTAAGGGAATGTGTCTTAAATTGATACATTTTACTGTTAAAAGTAGACATCCAGTGATGGTAGGCGATTTAATTTAATATATTTTACTGTAAAAATTGGACATCCAGTGAGAGGTATGTGCCTTCATTTCGAGACTTTTTATATCTATCCAGTAGGTGGAGTTACGGGTTTTAACTGAACGTACCTCTACCGGCGTCCTCGCTCTGCTGGTGTCTCTTTAGCGATTAGCGATTCCACAGCGGTGTTTCTTCTAGTCTGGAGTTCCTTCCCCTTACACTATGTTATCGGGTCAGGCAAAGCGCAATAATGGCGGCGTCCTCTGTACATTCTAAAGTATGGGTATTTTCTTATATCAAGTGATCAAGTGCTTATGAGGGTTGGTAATGAATCCTATTTATATAATATATATCATAGATGTCCGTTTTTTAGATGATCACAAAAGATTTCTTTGGAAACTATAAACTATATAAAGACTCACGTCCGAAATTATAGCTACTTCATGAAAGTATATATATCAACAAATAAGAATGATCATTAAAATATATCACCGCTGTTACAATAGTAGTACATAAACATTTAAAATTAGGCATAACATCACAAATTGTCAGTCAAAATAAGAATATTCCGTTGCCTGTGCATTACTACTGAAGGCCGCCATTATTGAGCTTTGCCTGACGTAATTGTAGAGCACGTCCGGGAACCAGACTATGTTTCTTCCATCAAAAGTCACTTCCGGTAAAGGAGTAAATGTTATGGTGATAAACTGGTTTATCAAAGTATACCTTCCGTTGCATTGATTAGTGTATATTACAATACACATGGCTCAAAATAAAGTTTTAATAAATTATATGCTAACATTTTTTTTAAAATAAACATGTTAAACCAAATAAAATCATAAAAGTAAATATAATAAGTGCTCCCTCTATTCCTTTCCCGTACCGTTCCGTTCCTCTCTACGATTGGTCAAGATCGAAGGTGTGACAACCTTCACCTTAAGAAGTCAGCTGTTTCACCATGGCCGCTAGGAAACTTTTTAAACCGTCAAATCTTGAATTATTGTGTGATAGGTATCCATCCATTGAAGGATTCGTCGGTGGTGAGTGTAACCATAATTATTTTTTTTCGAAAAACGCCGGATTGGGTATGAAATCACTTAGGAATAAAGAAATTTCCTCTGTATCTTATGAAAATTAACAAACTGCGATCACCTGATCACGTCTATCTAACCTCTTGATACTGACAACCTCTCTTGCGAGTGTACTAGACAGGGGGTACACACCGGTTTGTTAAGGAAAGAAAGATTAAAAGACAAGAAAATCTGAGATATAGTAAGCATTATGAAATAGTGAGACTGGAGATAAAAGACTCAGTCATTGTTAGGTTTGGTTAGTAATTGCACAGGAGCCTGTTATTCAATTAAAAAAAAATATATATGATACTCAATAAAAAATTACCTACGTATATAGAAAAAAACAACAGGAGTGCAATGCCTCCCACTCGCCACCCACATCACCGATACAAGAATCTCTATTAAACAGCGGTCAGCGCGTGAAATTCTGGTCTACATAGTTAAAGGCTATAAAAAGGTAACAAATGCAGGTCCTACCCTTGACATTTTCTCAGTTTTGCATATCCTATTTCAATAAATCTAAGAGTTTCTCCAGTGGAGGGTGGCCATTGCGTGACGTCATAAGGCGGGTCAAAGATGCTGCTCCGGAGTAAAGTGTTATATGTATAAACTCCGGGCAACCGTACCGTTCCGTACAGAACGCTTGTATTTTATCGACAGGATGATGTAATCAATCTTAGAGTTAATTCCCCTTGGGTTTTTCCAAATCTCTAATAACAATTCTTTTATGGAAATTAATTAACAAATAAAATGAATCTTTCATTTTCCAATATCAGAAAATATTTTGAAAGCAATGCATGTTGAAATACATTTTAGCAGAGTAAAATTAATATTTAAACCTTTCGCTCCGCAGCAGTATCTTTGGCTGGCTGATGACGTCACGCAATGGCCACCCTCCGCTGGAGAAACTCTTAGATTTATTGAAATAGGATAAGCAAAACTGAGAAAATGTCAAGGGTAGGACCTGCATTTGTTACCTTTTTATAGCCTTTAACTATGTAGACCAGAATTTCACGCGTTGACCGCTGTTTAATAGAGATTCTTGTATCGGCGATGTGGGTGGGGAGTGGGAGGCATTGCACTCCTGTTGTTTTTTTTCTATACGTAGGTAATTTTTTATTGAGTATAATTTTTTTTCCGGATTGAATAACAGGCTCCTGTGGTAATTGGTGCCCAGTAAACACTCTGCGTTGGATTGACGTTGGCAGACGTCGCCGACAGAAATCCAAAGCTGCATCGAAATCGGATTCTGATGTCGGTTGACGTCATGATTTGATGTTGGATAGACGTCGGATTCTGGTCGCGACATCGACGACCGAAATCCTACGTCGGGATTGGACGTCGTGTTTGGGCGTTACATAAACGATGGGTTTTGGTAAGCATTAAGAGAAATACTTTTTGTGCTTTTACAAATATTTTGCCAGATGAAATATAAGGAGAATATTCAAATATTTTTTTCAGTTAACAGTATATTTTTTATAGAAACGCATAATCACAAACAAAGTCATGATTACAAAACATAATTATCTTATTAATTTCTGTGAATTTCACATTTCTTTTATAAATATACAAATAAAGTCGCGGGATATTTTTTTATAATAAAGAATTAGTTCTAAATAATCTAATACTAAACTTTTCAAGCATATTCTTATAATCATGTGATTTTCAACATTTACTTATTTTTTTATTTTTATTTCATTTGATTTTTTTATTTGAAGCTACAGTGTATTTATATATAGAATAGTTAGAAATAACTGTCTGTGAAATTCTTGGTGAAATAAAGAAATATTTTGTTCTGTTGCATATGTAAAAAACTGTGACTGATACACAATTTTAACACAAATGTTTTTTTTTGTTTACAAGATAACTATAAAAATGTTTATTTTATGAAGAAAATATATAACCTTATAAATATTATCAAAACTATGATGATAATTAATGTTACTTTGATTTAGTCTGCCTGATACAAAAACTTAAAATGTTATAGAATATCTTCTGTTATCGAACAGTAGATGCCTTAGGTAAGATTAGTCACACATGACTGGCTTTATAGCCTTGTATATCACGCACGCTTACAGATCAGCAGATGGCCATATCATAACGCTCTAATGATGGATAACTCTGGAGATAAGCTGATGACACCCGAAATTTGACTTAATTCCCTTGATTTTCCCAATTTCATGACGGCCATGACTGTTAATTTTTGTTATTGTAAAATCAAGCTAGTATGTTTTAACACATTTTCCTATTGAATTATGATATTAAGTCTTAAAATTTACTTCTCATTCAGCATGTGTTTTACAGTCAAATAATCTATGATTTTATTATCTAGATATGTAATTATGACAACCAAGGACTTATATGTATACATGTATGTATATAAGTCCTTGCGACAACATATAAATTTACAGAACATATTTATAAATAAAATTGATATAAAGGATATGATGCCTTATAACATAACATAATGTAAAACTTCTAACATATCAGCTCCAAAATGTGACAAAGCATATAAAAATAAAGGACAATTTTAAACAATAATATACGCATTTTTTTCTTCATTTGATAAACTTGACACGAATTCAAACACACATAAATTTATAATATAATTACACATACGAGAAATCACAATAAAAGATATAAAAAATAAGTTTGGGACATCGCAATAAAAAGAAAACAAATGATATCATTTGCATAAAAAATAATTTCATACAAATTGATCACAATATAGAGGAAACAAAATGTTAAACACGTGGATATGTATAATGTACGGAATCCTGTTAGTGCCATGTCGAATGTCGTCCGTCGCCCCACAAATGCGACGCACGACAACACGATACGACAATGCGACACTGCGATATGACAATGTGACACTGCAATACGACAATGAGACAACGCGATACGAAGGACAACAATGCGATACGACGGACGACAATGCGATACGACATTTGTCAAAATGTCCTGATGTTGAGTTGCCAAATTTGGCACGCTATATTACAATGTCGTATCGCATTGTCGCAATGTCGTATCGCATTGTCGCAATTTCGTATCACATTGTCGTCCGTCGTGTCCTACATTTAAGCGACATGTGACACACGACAATGCGACACGACGCTCGACAATGCGACACGACGCTTGACAATGCGATACGACATTAGTCCAAATGTCGTGATGTCGTATGTGTTCACTTAAATAAATACCGCCGTTCGCTTCGTTAGTTGCGACAATAAAATTTACTCGCACCTGACCTGAACAAAAGTTACCTTTTCATCGTCTAACACGCGCTGTAGGATGGCGTCTGCTAGTTTCTTATGTATGTTTTTAGCTCACATGTCACAAAGTGAGCTATTAGGATCACTCTCCGTCCGGCGTCGTGCGGTGTGCGTCGTGCGTCGTCAAACTTTATGTTGTGACCACACTAGGGGCCACATTTTTAGCCCAATTTTAGCAAAACTGGGTCAGAACGTTAATATCAACAAAATCTCGGACGAGTTCGATATTGGGCCATTTGGGGTCAAAAACTAGGTCACCAGGGCCAAATAAGGGAAAACCTTGTGAACACTTTAGAAATCACTGTTTTTACTGGATCTTCATGAAACTTTGTCAGAATGTTTATTTTAATAATATGTAGGTCAAGTTTGATAATGGGTAATTTCTGTAGTAAAATTAGGTCACTAGGGCAAATTGCTGGAAAACCTTGTGAACACTCTAGAAGTCACTGTTTTGATTGGATGATCATGAAACCTTGTCAGAATGTTTGTCTTCATAATATCTTGGACGAGTTCGAACATGGTTCATCTTGGGTCAAAAACTAGGTCGCTAGGTCAAATCTTATGAAAAACCATGTTAACACTGTAGATTTCACAGTTATTATTGGATCTTCACCAAACCTTGTCAAAATGTTTGCCTCAATGATATGTGGGTCAAGGATGAACATGGGTCAGCCGGGTTCATAAACTGGGTCACAAGGTCAAATCTTAGGTAAAATCTTGTAAAAGCTCTAAATGTCATGGTTTTGATTGGATCTGGCCAAACCTTGTCAGATTGTTTGTCTTAATAATATTAAGGACAAGTTCAAATATGGCTCACCTAGGGTCAAAAACCAGGTCACAAGGTCAAATCTTAGGAAAACCTTATTAACACTGTAGATGTCAAATTTTGATCGTATCTTCACCAAACCTAGTCCGACTGTTTGTCTTAATGATATGTAAGACAAATTCGAACATAGGTCGTCTGGGGTCAAAAACTAGGTCACTGGTTCAAAACAATGTTTTAATGAGTGAACAGTGATTGTCATGTAAGCGATATAGGGCCATCTTGGCCCTCTTGTTTCTTATATTAACAATGGTTGTTGATGAATTGTCATACTATGATAAATAAATAATTTTTGTGGTAATTTATACATGTGCTGGTTTCATTTGCACATGTGTGTGTTCTTCTTTAACGCTTATAATGAACAACTGAACGTTTTAATATGTGTATTGAAGAACAAACACAAATATACAAAAGTAACTCCATTGGATAGAAATGTTCCCACGACAAAGCTGTATATTCTAAAGATGGCTGATTCCTGTATATTGACCTCATGAAAATATATATATATAATTATGCATTTGGTAGTCATCACTAGTTTATATAACTGTTATTGTAAACAAACTACCAGTAATTAATCAGAAAACAATGAATTTGTTAATGTATTGTTCTCAAGTAATTAACAAAGTAACATGAATGCATGTGTGAATAACTTTGTGTGTTAATAAAGATTGACTTCAATAACACTCCACACTCCGACTCTTCTCAACATTCCTAGTAGTGGCTCATGTTCTCAATCATCATTATTGATTTTAGACATACCTACTTCTGATTTGCAGAAAATAATATTAGTCTTTATTTGAAACTTTCATGTTTAGATAGGTGTGGAGGGCAGACAAGCTACTTTATTGGTTTGTTAACTTGACATGTGTGATTTAAATGAATTCTATAGATAAATAATAAGTAAAACCCCTAACCTCACAACAATAATTCAGAATTGGAAATATAAACTTATGAAATAATTCCAGTCTGTGTTTTGTAGATATAAAGGTAAATCTATACAATTATTTATTTATGTAAACAAGGTTTTCTGTGCCTGACAAGATAATGCATTCTGAGCTGCACTTAACGAACTACCTGGAGTGAACACAATTCCTAAATACGTAAATTTAGAAACAATATTAATTATTTGTCCATTATAATTTAATGTTAATCCATTTGGGTTAACCCAATCCTTTTGAAAATCATGATTTTAGTTTTTTGTTACGTTAACTCGAATTTTCCACGTTTCGCAATAATTATGTAATAAATTAATACTTTCTTGTAGTTCTGAGACCGAATTAAACAATATCATCCGCATATGTAGCAACATAATTTTTTTTAAGTAATTAGTATCAATATACCATGGTTAATAATTTTTTAACGCCCAGACTAGTACTATATTTATCCCAAGATTTAACAGATTCGTGAACTGACTTTGTAATAATATTGAAAAATTTCCCTCCAAGTCCTAGTTGTAATGATTTGTACCAAAGATTATCGCGAACATAATCGAAAGCTTTGGTGAAGTCTATAAAAAGTGTAAAAAAGTTTATTCCTTTGATTAAGTACGTGTTATATTGTCTGCTGTACTCATATTTGATCCGAAACCGGCTTGTGCTTCGCTATAAACGTTATATTTCTCTGCCCATGATGTTAACCTATTGTTTATTGTTCGTGGAAAAAGTTTACCTAAACAACTTAATAATGCTATTCCTCGATAATTCTCTACATTATTTAAATTTCCTTTCTTATGTATTGGTGTTATATACCCTTCAGACCATCTGTACATAAAATAGATAGATAGCAGATTTATATAGCCTATGAATAAAAAAATAACCTATATTAAAGATTTTGTTAAAAAAAGAAAACAATACAGGCAATAAAACATTTTCGCCGGCAATAAAAAAAAAGATCTGGCCCACTGGACCTATTATGTTTCAACTGTTTAATTGCCAAACTAATTCTTTCCATTGAAATGTCAATATCAAGTCATTTTGGCAACAAAATATATGTGCAAATGGTGAAAGCATGTTACATGTAATAGAGATGATGTGAAAATTGATAATCAAATCAGAAATGTGTTAACAGAGAATAAAAGCATTTTAACAATGTCAGGATGTAGAAATGTGTTTACAAAGAAAAACATTTTTAAGATAAAGAAATGTGTTTATAAAGTAAAACTTGTTTAATAAATTCAAGATATAGTAATTGTTTACTGAGAAAAAAACGTTTTATCAATATCAAGATATAGGAATGTGTCTATAGAGAAAACGTTTCAACAATATCAAATACAGAAACGTGTTTATAGAGAAAATAATGTATATACAGAGACAAATGTTTTAACAATGTCAAGATATAGAAATTTGTTTACAGAAAAGTTTTAGCGATATTAAGATGTAGAATGGCGTTAAGAGACTCTTTTGTTGAAAGCAAAATATATGTACATTTGTATTTGGATAAATCATTCAATGTTTGTGAGTGTTTTGAAGATAACAAAAAAATTACTTTGTATATCGTTTAATTTCATTAAGTATATTTTTTACGTGAAAAGCCCAGTTTTTGCCATTGTAAGATAATATGTAGTTATCTGCATCATTTTAAGTACATAAAGCACCGGTCCCAACCCGCTGTTTTTACAAGTGCGTGTTGTCTACTTGCGAAAAACATGGGCAAAACTTGGCGATCCGTATGTGGTTAGTACCGCTCCTTACAGAATTGCAAGCACGCAGAAAATGCCATAGCACTTTTAGCATGTGCTGTCTACGCGCAAAAAGTGGGCAAAACATGGCGATCCGTACGTGGTGAGTACCGCCTCCGTACGGGTTTGGATGCACGCAGATATGCTGTAGCACTTTTAGTGCATGAAGAACTTTCGCTTCATTCGGCCTGCAGTCTGGCTATGGATTCACACTAGTCCTCGCGTTCATCGTACTTGCACGCACTTACGAGTGAGAAAGGACACGTTTCGCAAACAGCACGTGCAAGTACGGCTTTCATACGATAATGTGGCAACTGCTAACGGCCAGGTGCGGCATGCGGGCACGTATGTACACCTTATGCAACTGTGTGAGTGACATGCATATACATACTTCTTCCTTGCCTGTGCCATCCCCTTCCCACGTTGTCAGAAAAACGTGGCGACCGTGGCGCCGTACTGACTTAAAACGCGAACGGTGGGTTGTGACCGAGCCTTTATATACACGCTAAATGTAACGTATGTTATTCTGCATATTACCATGATTGGTTTGAGTTATCATACCATTAAATTTTAGCTCTGTTTGGGGACACACAGACATGTGTTTGATATGGTCATTTTTTGTTCTTTTAGATAAAGTTATTTAAGTTCTTTTTCTGAAATTGTCGATATTTTGGTTTTACTTTTTTGGTATGCACTTTTTCATGTAGAATGAATGTTAACTATATCGTTTGGGTTCTGGCATTAAATGCAATTTTCTGGTCAGCATAACATGTTCTGTCTAAGCAGTCAGTCTTATCAAGGTCGACAGGCAAATCGATGTAAGTAAGTTGACTATTTTATATATAAGTGTTTTCTCATTGATAAGAATGTTCCTGAATTAACTTATAAATGGTATGTAGCTCTTCGGTATTTATATAATTTCTAACTGGGTATCATGAATTTTATATATAGCATTGATATTTGATCTTGTATAAAAAAAATAATTACCTAGTCTTACTTTTGTTAATTAATTTCTAAGTTCTGTTCGTTGTTGAATGTTTAAAAAAGACAATTTGAATATAGGTTGAATTATGGGAAATAGTGATAGGAATAATATCATCAGCATGCAAAAATATATGTATTTTAACAAACGCAAATATTATTTTATGTATATCATTGAGTTCAATGCCTGAATGGCTATTATATAGATTCTAAAAACGGTCTATATCATTTAAAATTAAGAAAATATAAAACAACACTTGCGAAATAATCTAAAAGGTCACGGTCACTGGAAACGCAGGATTTACTTATATGTGTATACAAACTAAAAAATAACCCGAATTTTTTTTTTTCACGTTCGATCGTAGTAACTTTCTCCAAAGGTCAACTCTCCAATGGTCAACTCTCCAACTGATTCGTTTAATTGTTTTCGAGAAGTCAATAGATATACAATTGGATTTTATGTCACGTAGAAGTTCAAATAAAGAACTGAAAGTAAAATCTGTAAATCTGTAAAAGGCAGCTAAGTAAATAAAGATAGGTGGATAATTTTAGGGTTCACTAGCTATAAGTTCTCTTTTTTATTATAAATCGGGGTTATTAAGCTAGCTGACTATTAGGTAACACACCGGTGTCAAGGATACGAATAATAGAGGATACTAAATGAGTGTGGATTCCGTATTGAAATTATTCAACAAGTTCAATAAATTCAAGACGAAATCTACACGAATTTAATATTCGTTTTATCACATACCCTGAAAATACGGCAAAAAACAACATACCTGTTTGACATTGCTACTAATAACAAATGAGTGGTACATGCGTAATAAGGCTTTTTAATAAGGAGCACAAAATAGTTCCATTATGACACATCATAAATAATAATTGTGTACACATATCTAATGATATAAACAGTGTCTTTGCTTACTCATATTGGTAAAATCAATTCAACATTACTCCTGTGAAGTTATAAATTTTGTTGACAAACAGCATAGGAATAATTTCATGTGAATCGGCTCATTTACATACAAGTATTATATGCACGGCCGAGCCATATCGTTTTTACGGCACGGCCAAAACGGCACGGGTATGTGATAAAACTGAGTAACGCAACAGAGTATTTCATGTACTCGTTCCAAACTAAACTCCGATTTATTATTCTTTAGCGATTTTATAACTTTACAAACTTCTTCGATTGAAAAGGACGTGTTTAAAATATAATTGCTGTCCTAAATGTCTTAACTTTTAATAATTCGCGTGTTATTCATATTGTAAATGACATTATTATGAATATTGTATAAAGGAAATCAAGCCGTGGCATCACACAATGGTTTTGTTCTCTGCCGAGTGTTCTATTTTCATGCTCGTTATTTTGTGAAGTAAATTTATTTATGAATTTATCATTTAAACCCGGTGTATATTTATTCGGTCTTGTACATGGTGCGTCGACTTCAAACATACATATATGTATACATATAACATGTGACAAACATTGTAACATGGGTAAATATTTCATATACAATGATAATTGAGATTCTACCAATTCTAAGTGAAAGGCAACTTAATCTAAGTCTACATGCTGAAATAAAATACATAGCTTCTTGTTGGACTAAGTATTGTTCATGATATGCATTTGTTTTAACGTATATTTTAATATTCAGCACCATGCTACTACAAAGATTGGAATAAACATACTGCTTAAACACATTAATAGTACGCATTTAAATTCATTTAGAAACATATTGCTGCCATATTCCTACATTATCAAATACATGCTAAAGCCATAGCCACATTACAACTTTTTGATTTCATATATCGGTAAAAATTTTGTATTAATATGCAAATTTCGAAAATAAATTGACCCTGCTTTCACTATTCCACAAATACTTTAATAATAGTAGTTTCATGCAAATCACTGTTTTATTTGCTTTATGTTTAAAATTTACCATGTTTTCAATTTCAAAATGCAAATAATACGTAATTAGATTATTTAAACTTTCCAAACTTCCAATCAGTATTTGCTTTGATAACCACCTTTATTTAAAGCTAATTATAACAAACGGATCATTAAGAAATGCTAGCTAGCTAGTGACCTGGTGTGATACTATTAAATTAGGCAGTGTCAAACAATCTATCCCATTTAACCAACTTAGTTTACAACTTTTAGTTCTAGTTCCCCATAAACACTTCAACAAACAAACTGAATGTCTAGAAATGCCTCCGTGGTGAGTGCATTACAGCAGACCTATTATGAAATCTCCAAATGTTTATTGACCTATCAAACTTAATTACTTTTGGCACTCTTGGACTGAACTCCAAAGACCACGGCTACTTGACAGTCACAATTGAATTGACTACTCTACAAAAGAGACATTATCATAAGATAAAAATACGTTACAAATACATGTATCTGGAGTTTGTAGTTTTGCAGGTATGTGCAACATTTACTCTATTTTATTTTCAATGATAATTAATAATATTGAAATGCTACTGTAGTCATGTTACAACATTGTAACCTAGTTCTATGTAATTTTCAAAGTAATTGACGCATTTAACGTAAATGCGAAGTCGTTGTAAGCTAGGTATCAGTCCATAGAACATCTGTAAGAATCAGTCAAAATTCTAATAAACCATCATGTGCTAACTGTTTGCAATGATTTACAGCCTAAAAATTGTACTGTCCACTACCAGGCCATATGGTCTTGAAATGTGATATATCTTTACAACATGAATGTAACCATTTTCACTTACAGTGTTTGCATGTGTAAGGTTATGCTTGTGGTAAACTGATAATTTTTCAAGAAATTTTGTCAGTAAATAATTATCAAAATACTGGTGCATGTTGTTCTGCAAAAGCGTCGGTCCAAGTTTGACATATGGAGGATTCAGCGCAACACTGTCGTAACTTGTTCTTATTTCAATATGAGTTACGACACTGTTGCGCTGAACCCTCGATATATAACATTACATCTATCATTGAGCTGTTGGAGTTATACCATAATGACTCTACCATGGGAATGAAAGTAGCTGTGGGGTTATGTATGGGAGGGAATGATTTCATCCCAAAATTTCATTTAAATATCACACACCACTATCCTGCAACATGTACCTCAAAGTGATCATTATCTTTTTATTTGCAAACATGGAAAGATTCTGTTGAATATGGACACTATATTATGACTCAAGTAAAAACGTTGAAATGTAAATGGTGAGTTCTCAAGAACAACTAGTAAGTAAAATTGCAAAATCATGTATAAAACTGAACTACAACGATTCTGTATGTTAAGTTAGTGGTTTGTTTTAAAGTAAATTGAATATTAATTGAATCTAGATGTACCTGTAAATATGTGACCCCTCCCTGAATAAGGCCGACGGCGAGGGTCATTTCCTAAATAGACATCCGTTTCATTTTCTGTTTTTCTGTGATTTGGCTTAACACTCTATCAATTTCAAGAAATGTTTCTAAGATTCATACTTACCATGTGCTACACGTGCAAATTAACTGTTTTATAACTATAGAGACGTAATGGCGTAGAAATCAATAAAACATATTTTTGTTGATAGAGTCATGTAACTTGTTTTGACAGAGATGTGCTCTGAAAATTTGGGCTCAGAATATCAAAAAATAAATACAATATGCATATTTTACGAAGGGGACGATGTATAAGTTTTGTTAATTGTACATATATATATACTGGTCACTATCTTATATTTCTTTTTATTGAGTAAATCTTCAGTCATGAAAGTTAGACTAATACCGGTAGTTCTAAAAAATGTAATTTCTGAGTCATTCTAGATGATGGACTTAAAAATATGTTTGTATGAAATACAAAATTCAATGCATACTTATAGTATTAAGGTTGTTAGCAATGTTGAATATAGACTTAAATTGGTACTCCTATGAATTGATTTTTTTAAAAGCTTTCCAACGTGAAACAACGGTTGGTCTTTTCCATTTTATTATAAAGCTTTGTAAAACCTTTAAATGGATTGACAAAACAGCCATTGGTTTAGGTACCATGCACTAATCTAAGGATGCTAATTTTTTATTAAAACAAAATTCAAGAAACAGTATGTGCACATGTGTGTATAATGCATGTATAATGTATAGCATGTGTCAGGTAATCTAAGGATAACAGTGTATGCTAAACATTTTATAATGTTTTCTTTAATTTGTTTTGTTTAGTATGTTGTTAAAATATACCCAGTTTAGACTTTCATGTTCTTTGCAGTCAATTTTACAACAAATTATATGAATATGGCTATGCCATATGAGATGTATGTATATATATGTTTTACCTAAAAACCTCATCATAGATCAGATTTCTAAGATAGTTGATTGATCATGATCCACACTGGTTGCAAAAGTAAAAGTATCTGTTCTCAGCTTGACAAGCAGATAAAAGTGTACATTATTCTGTCAAAAAAATTTTTTCAACAATTACTTGTAATTGTTATTAATCATAATTACAATGTACATGTATTATGATGTGTTGGAAAAAAAGTTTTCATGATATAAATAAAATCATATTTTCTTCCAGGAAATCTTTTGATATTTTATAAGAACCTAAAGAGAAATTTATCTCCTGAAGCTAATGCAAAATGCTGATAACATTTAAGCTTTTATGTTGAAGTTAGCAC
Source organism: Lutraria lutraria (assembly GCA_964023205.1). Lineage (NCBI taxonomy): Eukaryota > Metazoa > Mollusca > Bivalvia > Venerida > Mactridae > Lutraria > Lutraria lutraria. The sequence continues at coordinate 37,564,112 of OZ026833.1, forward strand.
ATTGTACATGCTATCAATCCAGCTGAGGAGGCTTATCAGCTGACCACTGGCCAGGGCAATTTATCTCTCAGTGCTTGACCATCAAAGTGATAACCTTGTAATTGTTATAGCTGGCATGCTGAGGTGTGTATTGCTCAGTAGCAGAGCAGGCTTGTTACAGATGTTCTATGGACTGGTATGTGAATAAGTATTCATTATTTATAAGTATCAGTCTGGCAATGCAATTATTAAATCCGGTATGTAATATAATCCATCATTTGGTCATTAGTGCATAACATCATGGTATTGCAAAGTCTAGATAGTCATTCATTATATAACACTTCGTAGTTACAAATAGACATCTATCGACCAGTATGTCTACTAGTATGATATCATCAGTATCGGTTTAATGAACATTTTATATGCATTTTGTTTACTTATCTTTATTGTCAAAACACAGTCACTGTCAAATTGCTTGCTGAAGAAACATCTTCTTAAAACAAGATTTTGTTGTTTTGTAGGGAAGAAGTGAACAAAACGTCACATAAACAACCAACAGAATGCCATAACAGAACGACCACACATAGAACATTGGTAAATAAATAGGTATGTACTCGAGATTTTTATTTGATTTATTTGTTTTTAATCATTTGGTAATGAACCTCAACGTTCCCTGTGGTGATAATACATAAAAATGTTCGCAAATTAAATGCGAAATCAACTGCATGATCAACTCAAACCTTAGTCAATTCGTACTTAGTGTTTGGTAACAATTTAAAATACTTAATTAGTTCATTATCAAAATGAGTTCATTGGTGATTTCTATTTGCTACGCCATTATTATTAGATTCATAAAACCTGACACACATCATAGCGGTTGCATGTGGTACCGTGTTGCCACATAGTTACGTACTATACACAAGTCATTCATTATGAATAACTACACAAGTTATATTTATTATTAACTGATTATCAGCGATCAGATTCGGAAATAATGAATTGTTATGTTTGCTTACCCTCTCCACCGGGATAATCCAAAATGGGTGAGCATTCGTTATATCTTCAACAATAATTTGTATCTGAGATTTATTTTGTATCTCAGATTTAGCCTTATTTATCATGTAACAATTCAGTAGTGTGAATCTTAATGAGTTTTTTATTCTTTTGTTATATATTGGCGATTATATTAATGAGCTGGTTATAGCTACTTTGGTGCGAGCTTCTATTTTATTTGATTTATACATGATAATTAATGTTCAAACTGTTCTCAATTTAATCAATGTCTAATCAGTTTACAGCTTGATATTCATTCGGATGTAGTATAATCTTTTATTTAAGAATTTTGCACCATTTGATACATTAGTAAAAATGTACTTCCAATATGTGGTTTGTATTCTCTTTTACAATAGATATAAGAGGATGCAAACATTTGTGTGAATCTATGTGATAGATATAAGCCGAAAACTGTCCATTATGTAAAATATTGGATTGTTTGAGGCGCGTAGCACCGAATACACTCCAATATTTTACATAATGGGCAGTTTTAGGTTTATATGTAACTTAAATCATTTCGATAGGATTACACAATTCATTGACCATGACAATTTATCATTTTTAAAGGCATCCGTCAATACACTTTACTCATTAAAAGTCACTAAAGAAGGCTATTGGCTTTAGGATTCATTTTTCTTGCATTATTGTGACCAGATAAATAGACAAGATAGCGTGAGAATTTAACTGCTTAAAAGCCGTTACGTTAGGTACCTTTAAATCAACTCTTTCAATCACACTGCACGGGTAGCACGGATAATGTACATTTTATTCAAACCTGTTCGCATTGACTCAAGCCGTGTCATTCCTATGTATTCGTTTGTTGGGGTGGGTTGGAGTGGGTTTGTAAAACAGCGTGGAACAATGTATAAGATGTGAATAGGAAAAAACTGTTTATGTAGGATATCCGTGTAACACTTTCGTTTGATTTGATTTGTAATATTTTAAGGTATGAATTGTATTGAAAATTTGTTCATAATGAGTATTATGAAATTTGATCAATTGATTCTTCATATACATGTATATTTTTGTTGTACACAATAAGCGGAATATAATGCAACCGGCGCGGGGCTTAACCCGCAATCTCCTGCTTGCAAGTCAGAAAGCTCTACCAACTGAGCTTATCGGGTTAACAATATTACAGCCAATTCATAAAAACAAGTACAATGTACAGTACTGCTACATTCATCCTACTGTTTAATTCAAATTAATTTATCACGACAATCAGAGGTTTTTTGACTAACCCAATCTTTGCTTCACCCTCAGTGTAGTATTCCAAGGTTGGTCTCACATTCATGGCACCAAAGGTAATAGGAAGAGGAAATTAATGTACCCGATGCGGGGCTCGAATCCGTGACCTACTTCTTGCAATTAGATGCTCTGCAAACTGAGCTAATCGGGCAGTTTATAGTACAGCCTGCTTATAAATACGAGTACTATGATACAGTACTGCTGCATTTTCATTAAAAAAATAAAAAAGACCCTGGACTTCTATACATATATACAAGTCCTTGACAAGACTCATAAGATATGTTTATTTTCAGATCATTACAGCATTCGATAATCTTACGCATGCGTCGTTTTTAGTGTCCAAATTTGAGTTGCAGTCCAATATGTCGACTACACTCCAATATTTAAAAAAATAATGGACAGCTGTCCATTGAGAGCGATCCATTCGTAAAATTATTTGACAGTGAGAACAAAAGGATGATGTCACAGGAATGATTTAATGAAAGGTATACTTCAGGAGATATTCCGATTCACTTGATTTTATGACCAGCTGCTTGTGTAGGTTGAGAATTGATGATGAAGCTGTTTCTTTTTAGCTCACATGTCACAAAGTGAGCTATTAGGATCACTCTCCGTCCGGCGTCGTGCGTCGTGTGGTGTGCGTCGTGCGTCGTCAAACTTTATGTTGTGACCACACTAGGGGCCACATTTTTGGCTCAATTTTAGCAAAACTGGGTCAGAACGTTAATATCAACAAAATCTCGGACGAGTTCGATATTGGGCCATTTGGGGTCAAAAACTAGGTCACCAGGGTCAAATAAGGGAAAACCTTGTGAACACTTTAGAAATCACTGTTTTGACTGCATCTTCATGAAACTTTGTCAGAATGTTTATTTTAATAATATGTAGGTCAAGTTTGATAATGGGTCATTTCTGTAGTAGAATTAGGTCACTAGGGCAAATTGCTGGAAAACCTTGTGAACACTCTAGAAGTCACTGTTTTGATTGGATGATCATGAAACCTTGTCAGAATGTTTGTCTTCATAATATCTTGGACGAGTTCGAACATGGGTCATCTTGGGTCAAAAACTAGGTCGCTAGGTCAAATATTATGAAAAACCATGTTAACACTGTAGATTTCACAGTTATTATTGGATCTTCACCAAACTTTGTCAAATAGTTTGTTTTAATGATATAGTGGTCAAGTATAAATATGGGTCATCTGGGGTCAATAACTAGGTCACCAGGTCAAATCTTAGGAAAACTTTGTTAACACTGTAGATGTCACAGTTTTAATTGGATCTTCACCAAACCTTGTCAAAATGTTTGCCTCAATGATATGTGGGTCAAGGATGAACATGGGTCAGCTGGGTTCAAAAACTGGGTCACAAGGTCAAATCTTAGGTAAAAATCTTGTAAAAGCTCTAAATGTCATGGTTTTGATTGGATCTTGGCCAAACCTTGTCAGATTGTTTGTCTTAATGATATTAAGGACAAGTACAAATATGGGTCACCTAGGGTAAACAACCAGGTCACAAGGTCAAATCTTAGGAAAACCTTATTAACACTGTAGATGTCAAAATTTGATCGTATCTTCACCAAACCTAGTCAGACTGTTTGTCTTAATGATATGTAAGACAAATTCGAACATAGGTGGTCTGGGGTCAAAAACTAGGTCACCGGTTCAAAACAATGTTTTAATGAGTGAACAGTGATTGTCATGTGAGCGATATAGGGCCATCTTGGCCCTCTTGTTTCTTATAGTAGCACGTGTGTGCTTATATCAATAATAAAATGAAGTTTTATATGTAAATAATTAATTAATGCAAATGTATTTCTTTAAAGGTGTTTAACTTCGAAACTTCAAGTGACTGTATGTGCCCCTGTTATACATATTTAATATTCTCAATTGAAATATATTAACAAATTTTAAATCGTTGTGAAGTTTTAATGCAGCGTTTTTAGCTCACATGTCACAAAGTGACAAAGTGAGCTATTAGGATCACTCTCTGTCCGGCGTCATGCGGTGTGCGTCGTGCTTCTTCAAACTTTATGTTGTGACCACACTAGGGGCCACATTTTTAGCTCAATTTTAACAAAACTGGGTCAGAACGTTAATATTAACAAACTCTCGGACGAGTTCGATATTGGGCCATTTGGGGTCAAAAACTAGGTCACCAGGGCCAAATAAGGGAAAACCTTGTGAACATTTAGAAATCACTGTTTTGACTGCATCTTCATGAAACTTTGTCAGAATGTTTATTTTAATAATATGTAGGTCAAGTTTGATAATGGGTAATTTCTGTAGTAAAATTAGGTCACTAGGGCAAATTGCTGGAAAACCTTGTGAACACTCTAGAAGTCACTGTTTTGATTGGATGATCATGAAACCTTGTCAGAATGTTTGTCTTCATAATATCTTGGACGAGTTCGAACATGGGTCATCTTGGGTCAAAAACTAGGTCGCTAGGTCAAATCTTATGAAAACCATGTTAACACTGTAGATTTCACAGTTATTATTGGATCTTCACCAAACTTTGTCAAATCGTTTGTTTTAATGATATTAAGGACAAGTTCAAATATGGGTCACCTAGGGTCAAAAACCAGGTCACAAGGTCAAATCTTAGGAAAACCTTATTAACACTGTAGATGTCACAGTTTTAATTGGATCTTCACCAAACATAGTCAGACTGTTTGTCCTAATGATATGTAAGACAAATTCGAACATAGGTCGTCTGGGGTCAAAAACTAGGTCACCGGTTCAAAACAATGTTTTAATGAGTGAACAGTGATTGTCATGTGAGCGATATAGGGCCATCTTGGCCCTCTTGTTCAATCTTCGTTAAGTTGTATACACTGAAATTGTATGTACAGTTACATTTTTTATGGTTAATTCGGTGAATAAATACAAATCAAACATGTAAAGCAGAAAAAGATCAGAATTTATAAGTAGACGATAAAAACCACAAGCTAGCTGAAAAGTTGGTTGATGATTATGAATTTTACGAACAATTGACGTATTCATGAGGGTCATGGGTCAATTTTCATTTGTGTCTTTTTTAATTCAAGGTACTTTTTATGTTTGGGGTAGAAGACCAAATGGTCATAAAATTAACTGTAAAAATGGTATATTTTTTGTAACTTGTCAGACTTTGTCATCTATTGAAGGATTTTGAAACACTTGGCAGAAATGTTTACTAGCATGTGGCATTGTACACAGCCAACTGCATTACCACAGAAATAGTATAAAAACTAGAAAACGATCAAAGTTAAGGTTGAACTTAGTTTTGTAATGTTTAGGAATGCTGCGGCTCAACCATCACGATATTGTTAAATGAAGCATAATTCTTACAATATTCCGATGTTTCGATAAGTCACTTTACAGATCATCAAAAATCACTAACCATAAAATGTACGATTGCATGTTTTGTATTAAAAAGTATGACTTTTGTGCATGTTGTACAAGTATGCACTAACTAATTTTCAGCTGCTAACTACATCGTCAGTATGTCAAAAAGTTCTTACTGGAAACTTTGGCGTCAGAACCATGAGGAAGCAAGGGCACCTGCCTTAGCGAGCAGCAGTGAGGAGGAGGTAGCACTGGAAGATCATGATGGGGACCTCATTCCCTTATTCAAATCAACCGGCACTCAGTTTTGGCCAATCCTTTGTGGTGTTGGCCTGTATACACCATTTATTGTAGCTCTATTTTATGGCTCTGGAAAGCCAAACTCGTGTGAAGATTTTTTAGCAGATTTTTTGTTGGGAGTTGCGAGAAATTACAGAAAATGGCTTAGGATTTGAAGAAAAAATATTTAGAGTTTCTGCAAATGCTTTTATATGCGACGCACCTGCCAGAGCGTTCCTAAAAAATGTTAAAGGTCACACTGGTTATATTGCTTGTGAACGCTGCACTGTTCGTGGATACTGGAAGGAAAACCGAGTTGTTTTACACTGCAACAATAATTGTCCATTGAGGACAGATGAGGAATTTGCGCAAGGTCTTTACCGACCAGATCATCAAAATGGGGAGACCCCACTTACACGTTTTAATGTGCCATGTGTAACATCCTTTTGTTTGGACTACATGCACATGGTATGTCTGGGAGTTGTTAAGAGGATTTTTTTGTTTATGAGGCAGGGTCCAAGTACGTGCAAATTATCGGCTGTACAGTTGGCAGAAATTTCAAATAGATTAGTGCATTTTGCAGGAAAACTGCCTTCTGAATTTGCTCGCCAACCCAGAAGCTTGTTTGAAGTAGACAGGTGGAAAGCAACTGAGTTTCGACAATTTCTACTTTACACAGGACCAATTATTTTAAGAAAATATCTTAAAAAAGAACATTATGAACATTTTTTGTCATTGACTGCAGCAATTTCAATTCTATTTGAATCTGATGATGAGGTTAGGAATGCCTATTTGAACTATGCCCAAGAATTACTTGAATATTTCATGAAAAAAAGCATCATCTTTTATACTGAGAAGTTTGTTGTATACAATGTTCATTCCCTTATTCATCTCCCTGATGACTGTAGAAAATGTTCCTGCATGTTCCTTGAAGTTGAATGATATATCTGCATTCCCATATGAAAACCATCTTCGGTCAATGAAAAAACAGGCCAAAGTGCAAAAAACCCAATCGTACATGTGGCTGAACGCATTCAAGAGAAACAGACTGCAGAAGTAAATGATATAAAATTGCAGCCAACCTTCAATATCATTACTACTCAAAAACAGAACCGCTGTTTTTTACTTAAGAACGATAGCTACGCATTTGTACAAGAAAAATGGGACAATGGAACGATGGTATGTGATGTACTTAAACAAAGCCAGACAGAAAACTTCTTTAAAAAACCTTGTGATTCAAAACTTCTTAACATCGCATTGACAAAACCCAATCAGGGTTTGCAAAGAAGACTTGTACAGCTTTCCGAGTTGCACAAGAAAATTGTCTGCCTACCGGTGGGACGTGATCATCTGGTTCTGATACCAATGTTACACAGTTTAGAGAAATAGCATACATAATTTTAAACACCATCGTAGAGGTACTTATACATGTAACTGGCATGCAATTATTGTTCCTTTATTTTCCCCGGGGACATGAGCTTAATCACCACCGGGGATAGAGTACGCATATGTTCCACAGGAAAATCATAGTTGCCAATTTACAAATCTTGTCACATTATAATTATAAGGCCATATTTGAAAAATGTTTGTTTGAAGTAACTTTACCCATTTTCAGTTGGTATGTATGTATAGTAATTGTTTATTTTTGCAAATTATTTTGAAAATAGATACACCCAGAGTGGCCAAAAAGTTAGGTAGGGCCTTTTCCGTGAGTAGGTAGCGTTACTACAAACAATATATTTCTATCGATAGCCTCATTGACAAAAGGACAAAAAAACAACAACACAATTATTCCATTATTTTGTGACTTCTTTTTTGAAAATCAGAAATAAGCTTTGTTTTGTTTGGTTGGGTTTCATGGCAAATCAGTGCACGGCTTTATATCACCAAAAACTCATCATTTTGCGTCACAAAATGCATTGAGGTAATTTGAGATTTTTGTAATTATACAAACGCTGCAATTAATGACATGTTATGCAATACATTATGGTTTGAAATAAAGATTGGGAGGGATAAATTTTGGCAAAATGTTTTAATAAATGACTCATAATCCCTGTATCTTTAAGTTTAATGCAAACATTTATGACTTAATTGTCGATTTCAAATACTAACAGAAGTTAACATCATGAGCCAAAGGTATTTATTGTCGAACTGAATATAAGACAGTAACTCTTAAAAATAGGCCAAATTCTCAAAGCTTTTATTTTGAATGCAATCTAGTGCAACATAAACAATTAATGGTGATGAACGTACTTGGGTCTATTTTTCATCAAGATTATCCAAGGCTGCAACAGTGTACATGTACTTTGTAAACCTGATATAAAATTTGTCTCGTTGTAAATTTATATTTGCATGCATGTGTACAGGTAATGAACAAGCAAGTTCACATGATTGTTGTAGACATAGTCTACATAATATGTGTATGAACAATTTTATTTTGAAACAAAAGTTGTTGGAAGTAACTTCTTTCAAAATAAATTTATTACATTAAATACATGAACAGTTTTATGTATGTTATATTATTGTATGTATATACCATTCTTTTAAATATCATTTCAGTATGTGGGTCAAAGCTGCTTGGGTTGAAGGGGATAAAGAGGTTGAATGTACAATTCCTGAAAAATGGGTGCTGGACGAATTTGTTTGTTGGCCTCCTGGAGCAAAATGCCAGCAAAGCAATGGCGGCACAGGCTGAGCCCACGAACACCTGGGAAAAGTTCCCACTTATAAAGATTAAATTTAAGTCTGGTGAGAATTGACTATCATGTAACTATTTTTTATGTATACTGTGAATAAAAAACAAATCTGTGGTCATAACTCAAACTGTTATTTTTGATCACACTCAAATTAGTGGATTTTATTTTTGTATTGATAAAGATAATGAAAATACTCTTTGTTGGGATTTTTAATATTTGGTTTAGTTTGTCATAGAAATCCACAAATTTACAGCGCCATTAATATTCATGAGATTATTTTACTTGAGTAGAATTTAGAGTTTTCGCGTTATAAGGGAGACAATACGTGTGGTAAATTTGGGATCTAATGATGGCGTCTGAAACGGCTTTAAGAGTTATTAGACTTTTTTTGTTTTCATGTGTCAAAATATAAGTTCTCGAGTTTTAATACGTCAGACGTCAGAATGAGTTATTTCATAGAAAAACATTAATGCTGTTTTAAATTGTAATAAGTATACGTCTATTCGAATCCGCTTTGGAATTAAATGTTTCTATGGATGAATTATAGTCGAGTTTTTTTACACAAGACATACATGTATGTCAATGTTCTACATGTAAGTTTTGGTGCTGACACACGTAAGACATATTCTGGATTGTTACTTAATTTAGACAGTAAGTTGTACAACTATATGTGCTTTCACGGACAGCGACGAGCAGTTTAGATACTCTGCCCTTGGAAGACCGAAAAATAAATTTAACCCTCATTTTTTTCCAGCAGAAAATTAGAGTGAATTTGACCATCAACGGCTCATTACTTCTGCCTGTGATCTTCTGTTTTTACTTAGTCATCAAGATCATTTCTTCCCTGTAATTACAATTGGAAGAACTGTTGGGGATATTCCTAATTTGCAGAAGTTATGAAACATACGCATGCTTGGACTTGAACATATTAGGCAGTTTTAAGATTTTGGACAATTAATTAATAATGTTGCCTCAGTATTCAATGAAACATTGCACTAATTGTAACATAGTTATCCAAAGTCTTCAGACACATTATATAATCATCAAGCTTACAATATAAAATATACCTGTAGGATCCCTTAAAAGAAAATTCATAGGAACATGGAAGAACTAACTCTATATTATGTTTGTAATGAAAATTAAAGAAATGATTTTTTTCAGTACATAAAATAGAATATGAGGAGTACAATTATACAACTAGCTTTGATGGCACTGATGAAGATGAGGATACGGGAAAAAGAAAAGTCAAGAAAAGACATTTTGAAAACTACGTAACTGGTTGGTTTATAGGTAATCCACACTTTGGCTACAAATCAGTCTTTCTCTACATGTATTTTTGGAAGCGGTCCAGAAACAGTCAGATTTACATTTTTTGCCCAAACAGATAGGAAAATTTGATTTAATGATTACAGATTATTAACTGTTTTAAACAGTATGTGTATTTAAAAAAAGGGGAAATAATATGTTTGGTTATCCCCATGGGTCTCCATCTTGTGTCGTATAGGTCCTTTTTATTAATGTTTTGCGAGGTAATCATTATTCCTACGTTATAGCTCTAATTAAATAAAACATGCATGATTGATACCTGTCTATCAGACATGCATACTAATTGTTGTTGTAACCATTGAGAGTTTTGGATGATCTTACGTACACAATGGTGTGTTAGGACAAAGAATTAATCAGCTTGATTTCTATTCTTTAATTTGTTCTGCAGTCCTTGAAATTTCCACAGCAGGATTGAAAATCTGTCATAAATAACAAGTCATAAAAGGTGAATTGTTTAATTCTAAATATGAGCTTGATACACAAATCAACAGACAACTTGTGGAAATTGTAAAAGTACTTTGGGACCTTTTTCAGGAACACGTGCCAATGAGGTTCCTGTAGAGAACAGAATTCCTTCTGTGCATGTTTCAAAGTCAACTCAGAAAATATCTCACAGAATTTCAGGTAAAATTAAAAAGTCAGAGCCTAGTTCTCAATTTAACTCTTCTCTTAGTAAGAATAACATCATTTGCGCAAGGCTGGTCTGCAATTTTCCGCATATAATATGTGAGTAAAGCATCTTTAATATGTGCCTTTATAAACTCTGTACTGCTGCCGAGAACTCAGAAATGGTTACGTTTTCAATACATTTTGTATTTAATCTACTTACTAAGCATTTCAAGTTTTAATATCATTTCCATAGTCCTGGTTGAACGGGTATTGCGCTCTACTGAGCAAAAAGTGCTCATTTTGGAGCTTTTGGGATACCGTGATGTCTGCATTCAACATGTCCATCGACTTTTCTCTGAAACCTTTGGCAATGTTGCTTAAACTTAGCAGGGATATTCCTTGCATAATGCAGCATGAAAATAATGCAAAAAAATCATTCCATAAAAATACTTTCATAATTGTATGTTGCATTATCTAGTTCTAATATTGAACATGGTTTAGTATTCAGAACAACTAAGTTACTCATATTAGCCTTCCAGAGCATAAGCACCCTTATTTTTAATGAGATTGACTGACATTGAATCATTTTATTTTTTACAACATAGATGAAGTGCATCTACCTTCACAGCCGAAGAAAGTAAAGAAGAGTGCACAGTCATCTTGCACGAGGTCTCGCTCACCATTACAACACACGTCACACAAGGAAGCACACCAGTCCAGACTGAGATCAGTCAGGACCACGCACTCAATTATCCCCCAGCAGTCACACACAGTCACACACATAGGTCAAGATCGAGGTCTCAGTCAGGACCACGCACTCAATTATCCCCCAGCAGTCACACACAGCGGTCAAGATCGAGGTCTCAGTCAGGATCACACACTCAATTATCCCCCAGCAGTCACACACATCGGTCAAGATCGAGGTCTCAGTCAGGACCACGCTCTCAATTATCCAAAAACAGTCACACACATCGGTCAAGATCGAGGTCTCAGTCAGGACCATACACTCAATTATCCACAAGCAGTCAAGCACAACGGTCCAGATCGAGGACTCGTTCTGGACCAAACATGCATTTATCATCAGGTAGTCATGCACACATGCCTAGATCGAAGCCTAGATCTGGACAAAACACAGATTTTTTGTCAAAGTCACTTACATCTGACCAGATTTAGTTCTGAATTTAGACCGAAGTCAACATGCCACACAGCATTTGGCATGACAAAAGTCAAGGTCTAAATCTGGATCAAACATCTACAAAACACACAGCAAGGCGCTACAGTCCACATCAAAATCTGGGCCAAATACACACTCACAGTTAACATCCAAGTCAAGGTCAAGCGGCACACAGTCATGGATAGAAATGTCGCACAACTCTCAGACATCAAAATCTATGTCACGTTCATCCTCATTGGAATCACTATTTGGCCACTCACCTACACCCTCACCTTCACGGTCACCTGACGCTCTCCGAAGTCAACTCCAGTCTACACCTGTAAATACAAATACTAATACAAGAAGCAGCTGCAACAGCAACGATGTATCCCCTATGCTGAATGCAAGTGAGTGATGGTATTGTTTATAGGTCATGTACGAAACAAGCTTTGAAGTTTAAGACAGCGTGAAGTTATATATTCTTAAAAAGTGCCCACGTCTGTAGTATAAACCAACAACAACTTATTAACTTATCGTTTGCAGCAGAACCACTCTAAACTCTAACTTTGGAAAACTGCAAACGATATTGTGATCCCCTTTTAGGGATATATTTATACTAGATATTATTATCTTATGTTTTTATTCATATCCTTAAACAACAATATTTCATTGACAAACTGAACTATACACTTGGTAACTATGAACTTTCCTTAGAACCAATACTGTCATACACGGTGGGGATCAAACCAGTATCCCAAAGATTAATTGATAGACTGACCAGTACTGAATCCCACTATGCTAGCTGGGGATTGCATTACGCCCCTGGACGAAATATAGTGTTACCAGCCGTATTCAGGTCACGGAGTGAAAATTTATCAATGGCTTGAAGTTAATCCGTAATGGATTTCTGACAATGATCAGTAGTAACCTTTTTCTTGCAGATGTGTATATAAGCTATGTATTGCAATACATGATTTCTGCAATTAATGATTGCATTCTTGTCTATTTTCAGGATTTCAGAAACGTGTGTTGTATCTGTTATCTGATATAAAAATCAGACACGAACGGAGAGTGGACGGGACTATGGTGGGTTTAGATGAAGGCCTAAGACAGGCTGTCACAATCAAGGAATTCCATGATTTGGATTCTAAACGCAAAATACCACAGGAAAGGCAAAAATTGGTAAAACTTTGAAAATTTCCGTGTATTACATGTAGTTTAAATGTTCAAAATTGTGTTTTGCATGTGACTAATGACCATTTCTACAAAAAGAAAATTCAATGCCTATAAGATCTGTTGTCCCCATTTTTATGAAACTGTGTATACCTTATTCAGACAATGCCTGTAATAAATACTGATTCAACAATTATGTTTGCAGGTGCAAGGACTGTCAGTTATTGGTGGATTAAATGCTAAGGACATAGCAAAGAGAATTTTGGAAAAGTAAGTTTTTATCACAATTACTGAAAGAATAATGCAATGCGTCGCTTTAGCTATGTATTAAACTACATTTACAGTAAAGATGCTGATTAACAACCACAATTGTGCAGTCTGACCACAGTTTGAATGTTTAGTTTCTAATGATCATTTCGAGGGTTCAACGCAACAGTGTCGTAACTCATACAGGAATAAGAACAAGTTACGACAGTGTTGCACTGAACCCTCGATTTGTAGTCCTTCAGTGACAATATATATTGCATTATCTGATTCTGCTAGAATTCATCTGGGTACATAATTAATGTGCCAGTATGTATCGTCTCCTTGAAGCTATAAAATGAACTATGCTCATTTGCTGACTTATCTATATCTAGGCTGATGAGTAATGACTTGATGGCTAAGTTTAATATGAAGGGAGGGAAGTAGAAACTTTCATTTAGAAGCACTGCTGTCTTCGGAGTAGTCACAGGTAAATTTACATTATTAACATTAAATTTCTGACTAGAATTCTATATATCTTTACCTTGAAAATTATTTGCATAGGTAAATTTAAATTGAATTGTGCAGAATTTAATGCAGGCTGACATGTTATACTCATTTAATCCTGAATCCCATTCTTGACATTTTCAAAATAAAACTGTTGTCAGTATCAGCTTGAAAAAGAATGCAAAAACAGAAACAATTCACCAATTTAACGTTTAACTCTGTATGAAAGGTGGTATGTTTGTCTTATGTTTGTTTTTCATTTCAGCTAGTGCTATGAGGGCTGGTAAAGAGGGCGTTAGCGAAATGGAAATAGAAAGCGCTATTGGACAAGCCCTGAAATATGCCCCTGATAGACGTGGAGGGGGTGGAAGGCGATAAGCAACTAATGTTAATGTTATTAATCAAGTTTCATATTCAACATTGGTTTTGTTATTACCGGTAAGCCAAGGATTGTCGTACATCTGATGCCCAATAACAATGTTATGTTTCAAGAATTAAATATGAATATTACAGATATGGAAATTATAAAGGCTGGTAAAGATTTAAAGAATGGAAAATCAGATTTTATAATTCCAGTTTGTAAAAAGGTTATATTGATGAACCTAACAATTACAGGGGAATATCTCTGTTAAGTACATTGGTAAATTTAAACAGTAGCTTAACAAATTGTTCAAGTCGTTAGAGATATTGTTACTGTCATATGAAAATTGTATTGTGCTATTTGTATGTTCACATGGGCCTATGGCTTACTGAAATTTGAAATAAACTATCTATCTGTCGATATTATTTGATATAAGTCATTTAAGTTAGGTATTAGAGGCAAATTTTAAACATTTTAAAATCGATATATGATGGCTGTAAAATAACATGAAGAGTAAAATATGGTAACTGTTTACCGTATATGCTCGACTATAAGACTTTAAGTGATTAATTTTCTTCCATATTAGGTGTGACACAATGTGAAAGCCTTTCTCCTTTTTTATTTTGCATGTGTCTAAATGATATAGAGGAATATCTTATACTAATTAAATGGTTTTAAATGTTTTTGATAATGAATCAAATTTATAACATGGTCTAATTTGTTTACAACAATATTGTAATGAATGGAAGTAAACAGTTATATATAAATATGCAAAAAATAGGATATTTAGAAAATCTAGGAAAATTTATATACTGTGGAAATGATATTGATATTGTGAATAATTTTAAATATCTAGGTGTAGTCTTCTCGACTGGGGTGTCTAGAATGTTATTCGTACTTGGAAAATAGAAAAAAACATGTACAAATATATAAAAATATTATTGGCAGTATCCAAGTATGGTTAAATGAATTGATCTTTTGAAATCAGAGAATATCAATGAAATTAGAAAATTATCAGCTTATATTTACAAAAGTTTTTTTGAGAAAAGAAAAAAATATTAATTATTGTAATTAATCTGTTCCCTTTCTCACAAGAGAATGATTGTTCATTTCCATGACATCTTTTTTTCAATATTTATCTAATTAATATACACAACAATAAAAATAAATCATATGTATAAATATATCTATCATATGATACTTGTTTATTATGTATCTACAATTGAATGTGTTATTACCTTTACCGGTATATTGAATTATGCTATTGACAATTTTCACACTATTGTTATTACTAGGTACATGTATGCTTACTTTACTTATCAAGTATGCTGTTGTTACCAATTCATCGAATTAGATATATTCAGTTAACATTTCATGACCAAGTTGTAGAAATCGTAAATTATTTTTCCTATTTACGTATTGTCTTCACAGGTGGTGCCTTTAATGCAAAACCGAGTGCTTTAGCTGGTAAAACACAATTAATTAAAAAGTCTGATATCTCTTTAATGTTCTGTATGTAATGGTTAGTCATAGGTTAGAACTCTTTGACAAGTTGATTTTACCAATTATTAATTATTCGTGTGAGGTATGGGCCTTCAACAAGAAAATAATATCAAACGTGTATGTACTCTATACTGCAAACGTATTTTAATGTTAAAAAAGGGTTTTGTGAATGGAATATTAGGCATGTTTGATTTGAAATTTTACTGCTTTCTCAAAATAATTAAAATATTGGCTAAAAATACAAACATGCAATGTAATAAACAAATTTAAAATTATATACATTCAGCTAAAAGAAGATTCAGATCTTTCATCGTGTACGAAATATGTTTTTAGTTTTATCGTGCACAGCAGTCTGTATCCTCTTGTCAGAGCTATGGTTTTACGTTTGGTTAACACAAAATGTAGGTGATGCAAAAATATTTCTTAACATTTTCAAACAACTTCTTATAGACAATAAAATTCCAAACTGGCATACCGGTAGTCATTAAGAAAACTCAAGTAGGACAATATTTTTAGCTCACATGTCACAAAGTGACAAAGTGAGCTATTAGGATCACTCTCCGTCCGGCGTCGTGTGGTGTGCGTCATGCGTCGTCAAACTTTATGTTGTGACCACACTAGGGGCCACATTTTTAGCTCAATTTTAGCAAAACTGGGTCAGAACGTTAATATCAACAAAATCTCGGACGAGTTTGATATTGGGCCACTTGGGGTCAAAAACTAGGTCACCAGGGCCAAATAAGGGAAAACCTTGTGAACACTTTAGAAATCACTGTTTTGACTGGATCTTCATGAAACTTTGTCAGAATGTTTATTTTAATAATATGTAGGTCAAGTTTGATAATGGGTCATTTCTGTAGTAAAATTAGGTCACTAGGGCAAATTGCTGGAAAACCTTGTGAACACTCTAGAAGTCACTGTTTTGATTGGATGATCATGAAACCTTGTCAGAGTGTTTGTCTTCATAATATCTTGGACGAGTTCGAACATGGGTCATCTTGGGTCAAAAACTAGATCGCTAGGTCAAATCTTATGAAAAACCATGTTAACACTGTAGATTTCACAGTTATTATTGGATCTTCACCAAACTTTGTCAACTCGTTTGTTTTAATGATATAACGGTCAAGTATAAATATGGGTCATCTGGGGTCAATAACTAGGTCACCAGGTAAAATCTTAGGAAAACTTTGTTAACACTGTAGATGTCACAGTTTTAATTGGATCTTCACCAAACCTTGTCAAAATGTTTGCCTCAATGATATGTGGGTCAAGGATGAACATGGGTCAGCCGGGTTCAAAAACTGGGTCACAAGGTCAAATCTTAGGTAAAAATCTTGTAAAAGCTCTAAATGTCATGGTTTTGATTGGATCTTGGCCAAACCTTGTCAGATTGTTTGTCTTAATGATATTAAGGACAAGTCAAATATGGGTCACCTAGGGTAAAAAACCAGGTCACAAGGTCAAATCTTAGGAAAACCTTATTAACACTGTAGATGTCAAATTTTGATCGTATCTTCACCAAACCTAGTCAGACTGTTTGTCTTAATGATATGTAAGACAAATTCGAACATAGGTCGTCTGGGGTCAAAAACTAGGTCACCGGTTCAAAACAATGTTTTAATGAGTGAACAGTGATTGTCATGTGAGCGATATAGGGCCATCTTGGCCCTCTTGTTTAGATCTGTCATTCATTTTGAACATCTATTTTATCTAAAATGTATTGATATTTATAAGTAAGTAACAGATAGCTATGACAAGACTAATAATTTTGTCCAATAATTTAAAAATAGAATCAGGTAGATAGCATAAACCGAGAAGTATACCAATAGAAAATGTCTAATCTGTGAAGATAAATGTCACTTTATTTTGAAATGTTCTTATGCCTACTTAAGCAAAAATATATAAAAATATATTACTGGACAAGACTGAGCAGGTTTAGAGTTAAACAATTTTAGCAGTAATATGAATTAGAAATTTAAAATATATTTTTAAGCATTTCAAAGTCGAGACTCTCTAAAAAGTTTACTTCTTGAATAAATCTTTGTTGCTAACTATCATTATTAAACACAAATCTAGCAAAATTAATGTGACATTATCTTGATTTATGTAGTTTTTTTTTTATTGTTGTATACTTTCACATTTAAATATGGTGTCTTTCTTATTTTATGTTGATACTTCTTTGCATTATAGTTTCATGTTATGTTACGTTTTATGTCATATGTAAATCAATGTAAAGTCAAAGCGCAGAAAGTGTACACCTTCTCCGTTGAACAACTCGCTTTCTCGTCTTTTCCTCTTTCTTTTTACTTTAATTTTTTCTCAGATGCGTATCATGATATATTTAGTATATATTGTTGTTTACCTCCATCTTCATGCTATATTCACATCATATGTGAAGATTGTTTTCTTGTTAAAAAACTAGAAAATGTGCATCACTTTCGATCATTGCACCATTATATATTATTATACCTCACATGACTTATTTACACTATAATCTTAAGTGACGTCATAGGGTGACTATCCATAATGTTACCCTCTGATATTACATTTCGGCCCGCTTGCCATAACGAAACTACCCTCACGCGCTGACGCGATATTACCTGGTGCCGTGTTTTAGTCAATCTGTTCTATATCCTAGACGCTTTAATGGGCGATTATCAAAATCCACTCATAATTTGACATCCCGTTTAGCAGAAGATAATTTGACAGGGAAAATAACTATGCTTCGTTTTAATCTCTGATAAAGACTTATTGTTTTGACTCAACCAGTACGAAAAGACTGTATAATTGTTAGTGTAACAAAATAGCCGCTTGTAGATCGCATGTCTAAGATATACGATCAGGATTAGTTATTGTACATGTACCATCTTACCTGTATACCTGGTAACCAAGTAATATTAGTAGCCAAATATTGCTGACCATCCATTGGTCAGTTCTTTAGCTTGGACATATCCATGGTAACAATATGCATGTACTTTATGTGTATAATATAGAATGTTAGTTAGTTTAAAAAGAGAGTTGCGGGTTAGTCTCCGCACCGCTCACATCCTACGAACCTGGGATGAATGTAACAAATAAATCGCTTTCCAAATGACTAATTGCGTTGTAATGTTACATTAGCATGTTTGTTGCATTCTTGTATTTCTTAATTATTGTTTTATTCGGTATAATAAAATAAATATCACATCCCACATAGGGTGATAGAACGTAATGTTCACCCTTGACAAAGTAATGTCAATCTCAGCTAAAGCCTCGGTCAACATTACTTGTCTCGGGTGAACATTATGTTCTATCACCCTATGTGGGATGTGATATTTATATAGTGTATATTGTCTAAGGGCACAACTATGATCTGTTGTTAATATTGACCAGTTGCCTGCTATTACGTCTATTGTAATGTATGTCAATATATGTTGTAAATATCTATCTATAATCATGTTTCATAAATATGAACAATGAAAATAACGTCTATGTATCTCCAGGAAACACTGACTACTTTCTGTTCAGAATTAAAATGAATAAACACTTTTTGTTTATCAAGTGGAATCTGGGAGGTGAAATATACATTTGTATTTATATTTGGTATCAATTTATTCCTAATTTTATGCAGATTAAGATGCATAATGGTCATGTTTTATTTGATGAAGTGATTTCTTCATAAAAATTGATCTTTTACTTCTTTTGCTTGAGTTACACTCTTCACCTGTTTCACCTGCTTCACCAGTTCCTGACTGGTTGAGCTAACCAAGTAGTTAAGAGTGTTGGACTACTGATCAAGAGGTTGCAAGTTCAAACCCAATGCGAGGCGCACGCTGTCCATGACAAATTTGATTGAGGATATTACATCTTATATTAAATTGTCCTCCACCTCTGAATTATGTGGGTTACACAAACTTGGCTGTTGCAGATAGAATGTGGTTAATACTGATTAAGGCGTAAATGAAGTCCAGATAAGCTCAGGTTGGGTATACCGGTAACTGCCTTCCATGATATAATAGAAATAATGTTGAAATAGCATTTAATCGGATCCGATGAAATAAATATATAGAACCTGCTTCTGTTCAAATTTATTTGTAGCTACACGATTAAGTTTGGTAATTCTCCTGATTTGAATTAAGCTTAAATATAAACATTAATTACTTTGTGTGTTCTTGTGCAATATGTGTATGTTTGTTGTTACTGCATTTTTACTTTATCTTGAGTTTAATGTAGAATACCTTAGTATTTATTTTTGTACATCTGAAGGGATGTTTTATCTACCTGTCTGTCTGTCCATTAGCAATTTCATGTCCGCTCTGTTACTCGTTAATTCCTCAAAGGTTTTGAAGAAACTTTTACTCAAATGATTATCATATCAAGACGACGTGCAGAGCCTATGTTTCAGAAGGCTAGCTTCAAGGTCATGGTCACTTATTTTGTTTATGTTCTGTAACTCTTTAAGCCTGCAAAGGATTCTGAAGAAACTTTACTCAAATGTTCACCATATTGAGATGAAGTGCAGCTTTCATTTTTCGGAAGGCTTACTTCAAAGTCAAAGGTCAAATGCACGAAAAGTGCCCCTAAAATAATGTTTTTACAGTATCAATTATATCTTTGGGCGTATATTGCTCTGCCTTACGGTGCTTCTGTCTAGTTTATTTTTATTATACCAGAAAACATGTATACATATATTCATGTAAGCAATTTATGTTTTTCAGTAAACAAAGATGAAGACTAAGCATCCTATGGCAGTCACTGGACGAGAGGTAAGTGCTCAAGTTCTAAATCAGCCCTATAGCATTACCAATTTCAGATGACAAAATTCCATCCAAATTTGTTGTGTCAAGTGTGCCACTGGGGATATATGTGTTTATTGAACGCAGGGTCTTGTTTACTCTATTCGATCATCCTGGCTGTCCCATTTGGATGCCGACATTTACAACAAACTTCACTTCATCAACTAACCCTCGGCGAATGCACAACGTTTACTGGTTTATTTGTTGAGAATAGGTAATATCATCTAGATTGGTATCGGTCACTCACTCTTAGCCCATTCATGGCTTCTCACCAGTGATGATACACCAGAATATGTTCTGTGTAATGCACCACCTTCTGTCAAACATTTTCTTATTGACTGGAATTAAGTTCAGCCAATCCCTTTTAGACACTAAGATGTTGAAAACGAGACCACAATTTTGAAACCGTCAGGCTTGAAAGAATTATTAATTACATAAAGGAAAATTAAACTATAATATACACTTTTTGTACACTTCATTTTACATTCTCATTATGTGAAATTCACTCATAGGAAAATTTTGTTTATGGCAAACTGTTCCTTGCGTTGCCAACATTTTTGTTTTAATTTTTATATATGCGTACTTTCAATTTTGATTGTGTCACACTTTAATATCAATTTTGTCTATATGACTCTAATAAGCATGTAGTTTAAGATATTTATCTCAAAGATAGAGCTAATTGCTTTCACGCTTATTGTAACATTTCGCTAATTAAACTGAAGACTCGATGAGATTAACAATCATGTGAATAATCAAAGTGCTGAAAGCACTGAGGTACATGTTGTATTCACTACTGATTGAAGTTTTTATGTGTTTGTGATTTTTAGAAAGTGTGCAGAATAAAGCCAGTGAGGCTTCAGTAGTTCATTATTATAGGATGATCAATATTATTGTACGGCGACAGGAGTAGAACCTGTAGACTTGCGTAAATTGACACTCCTACATGTAGAAGACAAACTATTTTTTGTATTGGTTGAACAGGAAGTGAAAGTTCTCAGGTTTTTCACTTCCGATGTGAACTGTTTCTGAAATATGTTAACACATACTGTATTTGTCTGCTATTTAGCTCTCGCTCTGCTTTCGCTTAAAAAAAAACCCATGGACTAGATATTTAACTCTCAGTAAAAGTAATGGTTGGTAGGAAAAACAAATACGCATCACATATGACTTGGGTTGCAGTGAGTATGGTAATGTTAGGATACTTTAGAGTTTAACTTGAAAATTGAGTATGATTACACGTCACCACTGATATTGATGAATTGTAATCTTAATAAAAATGATTTTCTACTTTTCAACGCCTTCGAAACCAAACAGTGGATAAATAAGAAAGGCCAAACTAAATCACAATAATATGTTTGCACAAAAACTCCTTTCCTCTCCATTGTCATCGAAATCATGGTGGCCTTGTCTCAAATCATTCATCTCTTCCAAATCAAGTTCATCCTTGCTTCACTGCAAGATGGTGATAACACTGTGGGAGATGAAATCACCAAAGCAAAGCTTCTGAATAACATTTGTGGGGATCAAACCCTTCTTGATGAATTAGGTGCTCAAACTCTGTAAAATGATGTTAATGACATCAGTCTTGTCTTTGACTACATAACAATTACAACCTCTAAGACAGGATATCATAAAATTTGATATGTCCACTCCTCTGTCTGACCAGTCCCTGTCCTCTTCTGTTTTTTCTAGCTCATGGATAGACACTTTTGTCACTCCTGGAAGCCATTCTCATGTTGGCAATTATCAACCTATACCTCTACTCTGTACCATAGGGAATATCCTTGAAGGTTAGTCCACAAACATACCTTAAACCACAATAACAACAATGTTCTTCTCACCCTGCTTGAAATCAGTCTTAGTACTGGGTGACATAATGGTTAACCAACTGACTTATCTATACAACTTCTTCACTGAGGCTGTTGATTCAAGAGACTGTGTCTGGCATTGTGGCCTCCTCTTCAGACTCAAACATTTTGGGATTTCTGGCAGTCTTTATAATTGGTTCTCATCTTATCTAAGTGGCAGACAGCAAATTGTTGTTCTGCCTGATGCTCAATCAAAATGGAATGATATTAAAGCTGGGATTTCACAGGAGTCAGTTTTGGGCCCCCTCCTTTTCTTGAAATTTATCGATGACTTTGTTTCTGACATCAGGGCAAACATTCCTATATTTGCAGATGACACAAGCCTTTACATAGTTGTCAGGGTTCCATTAACTGCTTCACAAACACTGAATTAATTTTTTTTATTTTAATAGCTTCATTTTTTAGGAGGTGAATTTGGATTTTTATACATTTTTGTTTCTTAATTACAAACACCTCATGAAGATAACATTTTAGTACCCTTATTTTAACGTAAATTGTAGATTTTGTAAAGCTAAGGAAAAATCAACTGCCTAAATATTTCTACAAAACTTTGATTATTCCAGTAGTTCTATTAGGTAAAATGTCTTGAATTGACATGAATTGTAATTATATTTTTGTCATATATTGTAATTGTAGGCTACTTTAATAAAGTTATAGTTATGCCCCTATTTCAAAGAAATAGGGGTATATATTGCTGGTTTGCTCATGTCCGTCTTTTTGCTCGTTGGTAATCAAACCTTGTCTGGCCAATTCGACTGTTTTGGCCTCTTAGGTCTTCATTTGGTTTGAAGGTTGGTCAAATACAGATAGATGACCCCTGTTGATAAGGTCTATCAATAGGTCAAAGGTCGACTATCCATTGCTCTTTAGGGGGCATTGGTGTTTCACAAACACCTCATTAAGTGAGCGTTTTCGTGCCCTTATTTTAACTTTAGATGTATCAAATAACTTAAAATAACATGGGTAGTTGATTTTTCTGAGCTTTATCCTCTACTAGTATTTTTACAAAACTTTATTCTTATCCTAGCAGTTATTTCTATTAGGTAAAATGTCTTGAATTGACATGAATTATATTTATATTTTTGTGATATTTTTGTTATTGTAGGGTTATCTTTTAAAGTTCTAGTTATGCCCCCACTTTGAAGAAATGGGGGTATATATTGCTGGTTTGCTCATGTCCGTCTTTTTTGCTCGTTGGTAATCAAACCTTGTCCGGCCAATTCGACTGTTTTGGCCACTTAGGTCTTCACTTGGTTTGAAGGTTGGTTAAATATAGATAGATGACCCAGGTTGATAAGGTCTATCAATAGGTCAAAGGTCAACTATCCATTTGCCCTTTCGGGGGCATTGATGTTTCACAAACACCTTATTAAGTGAGCGTTTTAATACCATTATTTTATCTAAGATATATCAAATAACTTAAAAAACTTAGGTAGTTTATTTTTCTTAAGTTTATAGAAAAATAAATCTAAGGAAAGATTGACTGCCTAACTTATTTTTACGCCTTCGAAACCAAACTGTTGATGAAATAAGAAAAGCCAAACTAAATCACAATAATATGTTAGTACAAAAACTCCTTTCCTCTCCATCGTCTTGGTAATCATTGTGAACTTGTCTCAAATCTTTCATCTCGTCCAAATCGAGTTCATCCTAATGCTTCACTGCAAGATAGTGATAACCCTGTGGCAGATTAAATCGCCAAAGCAAACCTTCTAAATAACATTTGTCGGGATCAAACCTTTCTTGATGAATAATTAGGTGCTCGAACTCTGCAAAATGATGTGAATGACATCAGTCCTGTCTTGGACCACATTACAATTACAACCTCTAAGATAGAGGATATTATAAAATTTGAACTGTCCTCTCCTCTGTGTAACTTTCTTTACCAGTCTCTGTCCTCTTCTGATTTTCCTTGCTCATGCAAAGATGCTTTTGTCACTCCTGGACGCCATTCTCATGTTGGCAATTGTCAACCTATATCTCTACTCTGTACCATATGGAAAGTCCTCAAAAGGGTAGTCCACAGGCATACTTAAACACAATATTGACAATGATCTTCTCACTCTGCTTTAAATCAGGCTTTGTACCTGGTGACTCAACAGTTAACCAACTGGCCTATCCATACAACTTCTTCACTGAGGCTGTCGATTCCAGAGCTGTATTCTGCGACATAAGAAAGGCTTTGAGCGTGTCACGCTTCATGCTTTCCTCTTCAGGCTCAAACATTTTGGGACTTTTGGCAGTCTTTTTAATTGATTCTCATCTTATCTAAGTGACAGACAGCTAACTGTTGTTCTGCCTGATGTTCAAACAAAATGTAATGATGTTAAAGCTGGGACTCCACAGGAGTCAGTTTTGGGCCCCCTCATTTCCTTGATATGTCTCCATGACATTGTTTCTGACATCAGGGTAAATGTCCATCTATTTGCAGATGACACAAATTATACATCTTGAATAAATTTTGTTCCATTTATTGGTTCATTTTTAGGAGGTGAATTTTGATTTTTCTAAATTTTTGTTTCTTAATTACAAACACCTCATTAAGATAACATTTTTGTACCCCTGTTTTAACTTAATTTGTAGATTTGATAAAGCTAAGGAAAAATCAACTGCCTAAATGTTTCTTCAAAACTTTCTTCTACAGAAGTAGTTATTTCTATTAGGTAAAATGTCTTGAATTCACATGAATTGTATTTAGTTTTTGTCATATTTTTGTAATTGTAGGGTTCATTTTTGAAACTTCTAGTTATGCCCCCACTTCAAAGAAATGTGGGTATATATTGCTGATTTGCTCATGTCCGTCTTTTTTGCTCGTTGGGAATCAAACCTTGTCCGGCCAATTCGACTGTGTTGGCCCCTTAGGTCTTTACTTGGTTTGAAGGTTGGTCAAATACAGATAGATGACCCCTGTTGATAAGGTCTATCAATAGGTCAAAGGTTGACTATCCATTTGCCTTTTAGTGGGCATTGGTGTTTCACAAACACCTCATTAAGTGAGCGTTTAGTACCCTTATTTTAACTTAAGATATATAAAAAAAATTAAAAGAAAACATAGGTAGTTGATTTTTCTGAGCTTTATTCTCTACAAGTATTTTTACAAAACTTTATTCTTATCCCAGCAGTTACAATGTATTTCTATTAGGTAAAATGTCTTGAATTGATTTGCATGTATGTTTTTGTCATATTTTTGTAATTGTAGGGTTCATTTTTTTCAAGTTCTAGTTATGCCCCCACTTCAAAGAAATGTGGGTATATATTGCTGGTTTGCTCATGTCCGTCTTTTTTGCTCGTTGGTAATCAAACCTTGTCCGGCCAATTCGACTGTGTTGGCCACGTAGGTCTTTACTTGGTTTGAAGGTTGGTCAAATACAGATAGATGACCCCTGTTGATAAGGTCTATCAATAGGTCAAAGGTCAACTATCCATTTGCCCTTTCGGGGGCATTGGTGTTTCACAAACACCTTATTAAGTGAGCGTTTTAGTACCATTATTTTATCTAATATATATCAAATAACTTAAAAACTTAGGTAGTTTATTTTTCTTAAGTTTATAGAAAAATAAATCTAAGGAAAGATTGACTGCCTAACTTATTTTTACGCCTTCGAAACCAAACTGTTGATGAAATAAGAAAAGCCAAACTAAATCACAATAATATGTTAGTACAAAAACTCCTTTCCTCTCCATCGTCTTGGTAATCATTGTGAACTTGTCTCAAATCTTTCATCTCCTCCAAATCGAGTTCATCCTAATGCTTCACTGCAAGATAGTGATAACCCTGTGGCAGATTAAATCGCCAAAGCAAACCTTCTAAATAACATTTGTCGGGATCAAACCTTTCTTGATGAATAATTAGGTGCTCGAACTCTGCAAAATGATGTGAATGACATCAGTCCTGTCTTGGACCACATTACAATTACAACCTCTAAGATAGAGGATATTATAAAATTTGAACTGTCCTCTCCTCTGTGTAACTTTCTTTACCAGTCTCTGTCCTCTTCTGATTTTCCTTGCTCATGGAAAGATGCTTTTGTCACTCCTGGACGCCATTCTCATGTTGGCAATTGTCAACCTATATCTCTACTCTGTACCATATGGAAAGTCCTTGAAAGGGTAGTCCACAGGCATACTTAAACACAATATTGACAATGATCTTCTCACTTTGATTTAAATCAGGCTTTGTACCTGGTGACTCAACAGTTAACCAACTGACCTATCCATACAACTTCTTCACTGAGGCTGTCGATTCCAGAGCTTTATTCTGCGACATAAGAAAGGCTTTGAGCGTGTCACGCTTCATGCTTTCCTCTTCAGGCTCGAACATTTTGGGACTTTTGGCAGTCTTTTTAATTGGTTCTCATCTTATCTAAGTGACAGACAGCTAACTGTTGTTCTGCCTGATGTTCAAACAAAATGTAATGATGTTAAAACTGGGACTCCACAGGGGTCAGTTTTGGGCCCCCTCATTTCCTTGATATTTATCCATGACATTGTTTCTGACATCAGGGTAAATGTCCATCTATTTGCAGATGACACAAATTATACATCTTGAATAAATTTTGTTCCATTTATTGGTTCATTTTTAGGAGGTGAATTTTGATTTTTCTAAATTTTTGTTTCTTGATTACAAACAGCTCATTAAGATAGCATTTTTGTACCCCTGTTTTAAGTTAATTTGTAGATTTGATAAAGCTAAGGAAAAATCAACTGCCTAAATATTTCTACAAAACTTTCTTCTAACGCAAGTAGTTATTTCTATTAGGTAAAATGTCTTGAATTCACATGAATTGTATTTAGTTTTTGTCATATTTTTGTAATTGTAGGGTTCATTTTTAATGTTCTAGTTATGCCCCCACTTCAAAGAAATGTGGGTATATATTGCTGGTTTGCTCATGTCCGTCTTCTTTGCTCGTTGGTCATCAAACCTTGTCCGGCCAATTCGACTGTGTTGGCCACTTAGGTCTTTACTTGGTTTGAAGGTTGGTCAAATACAGATAGATGACCCCTGTTGATAAGGTCTATCAATAGGTCAAAGGTTGACTATCCATTTGCCCTTTCGGGGGCATTGGTGTTTCACAAACACCTCATTAAGTGAGCGTTTAGTACCCTTATTTTAACTTACGATATATAAAATAACTTAAAAAAAAACATAGGTAGTTGATTTTTCTGAGCTTTATTCTCTACAAGTATTTTTACAAAACTTTATTCTTATCCCAGCAGTTATTTCTATTAGGTAAAATGTCTTGAATTAAATTGATTTGTATGTATGTTTTTGTCATATTTTTGTAATTGTAGGGTCATTTTTTTAAAGTTCTAGTTATGCCCCCACTTCAAAGAAATGTGGGTATATATTGCTGGTTTGCTCATGTCCGTCTTTTTTGCTCGTTGGTAATCAAACCTTGTCCGGCCAATTCGACTGTGTTGGCCACTTAGGTCTTTACTTGGTTTGAAGGTTGGTCAAATACAGATAGATGACCCCTGTTGATAAGGTCTATCAATAGGTCAAAGGTCAACTATCCATTTGCCCTTTCGGGGGCATTGGTGTTTCACAAACACCTTATTAAGTGAGCGTTTTAGTACCATTATTTTATCTAATATATATCAAATAACTTAAAAACTTAGGTAGTTTATTTTTCTTAAGTTTATAGAAAAATAAATCTAAGGAAAGATTGACTGCCTAACTTATTTTTACGCCTTCGAAACCAAACTGTTGATGAAATAAGAAAAGCCAAACTAAATCACAATAATATGTTAGTACAAAAACTCCTTTCCTCTCCATCGTCTTGGTAATCATTGTGAACTTGTCTCAAATCTTTCATCTCCTCCAAATCGAGTTCATCCTAATGCTTCACTGCAAGATAGTGATAACCCTGTGGCAGATTAAATCGCCAAAGCAAACCTTCTAAATAACATTTGTCGGGATCAAACCTTTCTTGATGAATAATTAGGTGCTCGAACTCTGCAAAATGATGTGAATGACATCAGTCCTGTCTTGGACCACATTACAATTACAACCTCTAAGATAGAGGATATAAAATTTGAACTGTCCTCTCCTCTGTGTAACTTTCTTTACCAGTCTCTGTCCTCTTCTGATTTTCCTTGCTCATGGAAAGATGCTTTTGTCACTCCTGGACGCCATTCTCATGTTGGCAATTGTCAACCTATATCTCTACTCTGTACCATATGGAAAGTCCTTGAAAGGGTAGTCCACAGGCATACTTAAACACAATATTGACAATGATCTTCTCACTTTGATTTAAATCAGGCTTTGTACCTGGTGACTCAACAGTTAACCAACTGACCTATCCATACAACTTCTTCACTGAGGCTGTCGATTCCAGAGCTTTATTCTGCGACATAAGAAAGGCTTTGAGCGTGTCACGCTTCATGCTTTCTTCTTCAGGCTCGAACATTTTGGGACTTTTGGCAGTCTTTTTAATTGGTTCTCATCTTATCTAAGTGACAGACAGCTAACTGTTGTTCTGCCTGATGTTCAAACAAAATGTAATGATGTTAAAACTGGGACTCCACAGGGGTCAGTTTTGGGCCCCCTCATTTCCTTGATATTTATCCATGACATTGTTTCTGACATCAGGGTAAATGTCCATCTATTTGCAGATGACACAAATTATACATCTTGAATAAATTTTGTTCCATTTATTGGTTCATTTTTAGGAGGTGAATTTTGATTTTTCTAAATTTTTGTTTCTTGATTACAAACAGCTCATTAAGATAGCATTTTTGTACCCCTGTTTTAAGTTAATTTGTAGATTTGATAAAGCTAAGGAAAAATCAACTGCCTAAATATTTCTACAAAACTTTCTTCTAACGCAAGTAGTTATTTCTATTAGGTAAAATGTCTTGAATTCACATGAATTGTATTTAGTTTTTGTCATATTTTTGTAATTGTAGGGTTCATTTTTAATGTTCTAGTTATGCCCCCACTTCAAAGAAATGTGGGTATATATTGCTGGTTTGCTCATGTCCGTCTTCTTTGCTCGTTGGTCATCAAACCTTGTCCGGCCAATTCGACTGTGTTGGCCACTTAGGTCTTTACTTGGTTTGAAGGTTGGTCAAATACAGATAGATGACCCCTGTTGATAAGGTCTATCAATAGGTCAAAGGTTGACTATCCATTTGCCCTTTCGGGGGCATTGGTGTTTCACAAACACCTCATTAAGTGAGCGTTTAGTACCCTTATTTTAACTTACGATATATAAAATAACTTAAAAAAAACCATAGGTAGTTGATTTTTCTGAGCTTTATTCTCTACAAGTATTTTTACAAAACTTTATTCTTATCCCAGCAGTTATTTCTATTAGGTAAAATGTCTTGAATTAAATTGATTTGTATGTATGTTTTTGTCATATTTTTGTAATTGTAGGGTCATTTTTTTAAAGTTCTAGTTATGCCCCCACTTCAAAGAAATGTGGGTATATATTGCTGGTTTGCTCATGTCCGTCTTTTTTGCTCGTTGGTAATCAAACCTTGTCCGGCCAATTCGACTGTGTTGGCCACTTAGGTCTTTACTTGGTTTGAAGGTTGGTCAAATACAGATAGATGACCCCTGTTGATAAGGTCTATCAATAGGTCAAAGGTCAACTATCCATTTGCCCTTTCGGGGGCATTGGTGTTTCACAAACACCTTATTAAGTGAGCGTTTTAGTACCATTATTTTATCTAATATATATCAAATAACTTAAAAACTTAGGTAGTTTATTTTTCTTAAGTTTATAGAAAAATAAATCTAAGGAAAGATTGACTGCCTAACTTATTTTTACGCCTTCGAAACCAAACTGTTGATGAAATAAGAAAAGCCAAACTAAATCACAATAATATGTTAGTACAAAAACTCCTTTCCTCTCCATCGTCTTGGTAATCATTGTGAACTTGTCTCAAATCTTTCATCTCCTCCAAATCGAGTTCATCCTAATGCTTCACTGCAAGATAGTGATAACCCTGTGGCAGATTAAATCGCCAAAGCAAACCTTCTAAATAACATTTGTCGGGATCAAACCTTTCTTGATGAATAATTAGGTGCTCGAACTCTGCAAAATGATGTGAATGACATCAGTCCTGTCTTGGACCACATTACAATTACAACCTCTAAGATAGAGGATATAAAATTTGAACTGTCCTCTCCTCTGTGTAACTTTCTTTACCAGTCTCTGTCCTCTTCTGATTTTCCTTGCTCATGGAAAGATGCTTTTGTCACTCCTGGACGCCATTCTCATGTTGGCAATTGTCAACCTATATCTCTACTCTGTACCATATGGAAAGTCCTTGAAAGGGTAGTCCACAGGCATACTTAAACACAATATTGACAATGATCTTCTCACTTTGATTTAAATCAGGCTTTGTACCTGGTGACTCAACAGTTAACCAACTGACCTATCCATACAACTTCTTCACTGAGGCTGTCGATTCCAGAGCTTTATTCTGCGACATAAGAAAGGCTTTGAGCGTGTCACGCTTCATGCTTTCCTCTTCAGGCTCGAACATTTTGGGACTTTTGGCAGTCTTTTTAATTGGTTCTCATCTTATCTAAGTGACAGACAGCTAACTGTTGTTCTGCCTGATGTTCAAACAAAATGTAATGATGTTAAAACTGGGACTCCACAGGGGTCAGTTTTGGGCCCCCTCATTTCCTTGATATTTATCCATGACATTGTTTCTGACATCAGGGTAAATGTCCATCTATTTGCAGATGACACAAATTATACATCTTGAATAAATTTTGTTCAATTTATTGGTTCATTTTTAGGAGGTGAATTTTGATTTTTCTAAATTTTTGTTTCTTGATTACAAACAGCTCATTAAGATAGCATTTTTGTACCCCTGTTTTAAGTTAATTTGTAGATTTGATAAAGCTAAGGAAAAATCAACTGCCTAAATATTTCTACAAAACTTTCTTCTAACGCAAGTAGTTATTTCTATTAGGTAAAATGTCTTGAATTCACATGAATTGTATTTAGTTTTTGTCATATTTTTGTAATTGTAGGGTTCATTTTTAATGTTCTAGTTATGCCCCCACTTCAAAGAAATGTGGGTATATATTGCTGGTTTGCTCATGTCCGTCTTTTTTGCTCGTTGGTCATCAAACCTTGTCCGGCCAATTCGACTGTGTTGGCCACTTAGGTCTTTACTTGGTTTGAAGGTTGGTCAAATACAGATAGATGACCCCTGTTGATAAGGTCTATCAATAGGTCAAAGGTTGACTATCCATTTGCCCTTTCGAGGGCATTGGTGTTTCACAAACACCTCATTAAGTGAGCGTTTAGTACCCTTATTTTAACTTACGATATATAAAATAACTTAAAAAAAACCATAGGTAGTTGATTTTTCTGAGCTTTATTCTCTACAAGTATTTTTACAAAACTTTATTCTTATCCCAGCAGTTATTTCTATTAGGTAAAATGTCTTGAATTAAATTGATTTGTATGTATGTTTTTGTCATATTTTTGTAATTGTAGGGTCATTTTTTTAAAGTTCTAGTTATGCCCCCACTTCAAAGAAATGTGGGTATATATTGCTGGTTTGCTCATATCCGTCTTTTTTGCTCGTTGGTAATCAAACCTTGTCCGGCCAATTCGACTGTGTTGGCCACTTAGGTCTTTACTTGGTTTGAAGGTTGGTCAAATACAGATAGATGACCCCTGTTGATAAGGTCTATCAATAGGTCAAAGGTCAACTATCCATTTGCCCTTTCGGGGGCATTGGTGTTTCACAAACACCTCATTAAGTGAGCGTTTAAGTACCCTTATTTTAACTTAAGATGTATAAAGTAACTTAAAAAATTTAGGTAGTTGATATTTCTGAGCTTTATTCCCTACGAGTATTTTTACAAAACATTATTCTTATCCAAGCAGTTATTTCTATTAGGTAAAATGTTTTGAATTCACATGAATTATATTTATATTTTTGTCATATTTTTGTATTTGTAGGGTTCTTTTCTAACGTTCCCACTTCAAAGAAACTTAGGTAGTTTATTTTTCTCAGCTTTATTCTCTTAGGGTATTTTCAGAAAACTTATTCTCATCCCAGCAGTTATTTCTATTAGTTACAATGTCATGATTTGTTTAATTATGATATTAGGCATCATTAATTAAGTCAAGGGTTTGATATTCACAATGTCAAAATGCTTTAATGGTACAACAGTGTATGGCCTTTCTCCTTCTGGTGGTCTCAGTTTGGTATCTCACTGACTGGATGATATACTGTGTTACCTCCTTGAATGGTCACCTCCAAACTACAGCCACCTTCCTGTTACAGCCTGTATACTGGCAACCCAGATTGATGTTTTACTCTATTTCCACTCTCTCAACAAAAAGTCACCTCCTGACAACAGCCATTCTTGTACTTCTCATTGGTGGCTGTTGTAGAGGGATTGCACTGTGCACAGATGAACATTTTTGTTGTATCAATTGTAGCATGGATGGAATCACTGGTATGACCCGAGACAAGGCATTATGCTCAATAGTGTCTATGTTATTCACAGTGTTAATATCATGCAACAATAATAATATATTAAACATATTCCTACTATTACCAGTACAGCTGTGTACAAATAACAAACACTTGTTTGTTGCTCACAAGACCATACCAGAACTTTGAAAATGAGCACATCAAGATTATTCAAATTCAATACCACCTTATATAATTACATACTGTATGTAATTATGAATGCATTAATGAATATTTTAGCACTATCAGTTTTGAGATAAACAATTTCTTCTCCAAGCAATCATCAATGTAAGAGTCTTATGCTGTGTCAGATTTCCACAGACCATGACGTTTTATACAATGTTCTCATACCCCGTCAGCATTAGCAGCTGTTGTAGCACTGCTAGCTGTAACTAAGTTTAAATTTGGGGCAACAGAATTTAGCTTACTAAGGATGCACTCTCTAGTCCTGGTGTAACTTAATTTCTGATATGTTGTTGAGAGGTTGTTGTTCTAGAGAGGTTAAAAGTCATGTTGTTATTGAACGGAGGTTGTTGCTCAAGAGAGGCTGCTCTGGAGAGGTTGTACTGTATTTTTAAACTGATTTCATGCTATCTGTCGTTATTGTTACCTTACCTGATGATATAAGTAATGTTTCTGTTATCTGTGAAGAATTTTCGATGACATTTTGACTAGACAACAATATTCTGTACACAGCCTCTAAATCTTGAGTTGAGCTAAGTTGAGCTTTCTCTTGCCTCGTCATCTTTCCCAGTACCTATTAATTCTGACATGTTTATCAATGTACTTTTTCATTACACATACCTACTACCTGAACAACCCTCATAGTTTCAGTAAATGCATCTGAACAAAATTTGTTTCTTACGTCTTGTATCAGACTCAGTGTTCCAACCCTTTCAGGCTTGGATGAATACTGATCTTACCTCACCCGTTTCCAGAGGTGAAACTTCTGGAGATGTGAACAATGAACTAATCTCACCCACTTCAAGGGCCCAACCTCACCAGTACCTGAGAGTAATAACGCTGATCCCTTCCCACACATTTCCAGGAGTGTGAACACTTGCCCACCCACTTTCAGAGGTGTGGACAATATACTAACCTCACCCACTCTAGGGATGTGAATACAAACCCAACCTCACATGTTTTGGGGGGTATGAACGCTGACCCCTTCCCACCCATTTCCAGGGGGGGTGAACACTTGCCCACCCCACCCCTGGGGTTGTGAATGTTGATTTAACCTCACATGCCTTCAGTTATTTGAGTGCTCTATCCCTTCCAATTCCGACAAAACCACGCCCACTTCCGGGGGGGATGTAAACTGTCTTAACCCTTAATTTCATCTTTGGAATGTTTATCTCCATTTGCATAACCTACATAATCCAGATTTACTGTTGGACCTGAAACTGTGTGGAACAATTTGGTTTAACGTAGCCGCCATAACCAATGGCACTTGCGTCTGAGTATATCATAAAATCTACATTTCTGTTATCTTTCAAACTCCTACCTTTTTAGCTTGACTATTCAAAGAATTCTGTGAATTTTTGCAATCGCCATTGCATTGGCATTGGCATTGGCATCGGTGTCAGTGTTAGTGTGCATAATATTTTTTATGGTGAAATTTATGCATGCAAGTTATTATCATGCATATATCTCAGTAACCACTTATGGGATTGTCTTGAAACATCATTTAAGTGTCCTGGGATATCAGACAGACAAGTTAGATAACTATATCCATAAACTTATAAATACTGCTTCCTTCTACAAAAATATGAAATAATATGATAATATTTCTTTGTCTGTTACACTGTTTCACAGACAGCTCTTTTTTAATAGGGATATTGGTATTGTCTCTTCTAAACAAAAGTTTGTTTACTATCAATGACTGAGAATAGTCCAGCATGCTATCTTTTGATCAGCTCTTGTTGGTTAAGTATGCATATATTTTTATGCCAAAATTGCAGTTCTTTATTAACATCATCACTGACACACACAAATTACATGTATCAAATTATTGATGCAAAAACCTCATTTTCAAACAGACCGCACTCTTCATAACACACTGAGAAATAGTTTGACCAACAATGGTCGCTAAAAACCTTCCTGGTAAATAATTGATAAATGACAGAATCAATTGTTACCTCTATTCTGTCTATGCTCTCACTAATGATAAACAATTTATTTGATTTCAATCTAATGTATGACATATCCAATTTGCTTTGGGTACGGGCAACCAGTCAGAAAACCCGAGTTTGATAGACTTTTTCTTACATAAGTGCTTGTATGAAAGCTCCTTTGATCTCTGAGCAACCCTCCAATACCATTATCAAGCAATGTAATACAACTTTATAAAATAACTAAACTAACAAACACTGGTACCAATGCTTTATCACACATTTTGGTACAATTATGACCTGCTGTTGCTAGTCCAATAGGTAAAACATTAAATACGACATATTTGTTTCCATTCTCTGTTGGCCATGGGAACCATAGATATGTTCTTTAAATTTTACTTATGTCAATCTGATGATATTAAAGCATGCCTTAAATCAAATACATTAATGAAGCTGAATTTGTCAAACATACACCGCCATGTCACTTTAAACAATATTAACCAATCAGAAATCACTATGGTGGTGTACGATAAAGAAATTTCTATTCAAAAGTTCAAATCCCGATTTCCCGAAGATTTGCTTCTTCTGTAAGAATTTGTGTATCTGTATTAATGTATTTAATTGTTCTCTTTAGGACATACTGGTCAATTTCGCATATGATCAACTGACAATCTTGCATTAGTATGTGAAATTAGTCCATTTTGGTGTGGTCGCATTATTTCCGACCAAACAAAATTGGGTCAAATTCTAGTGTTTCTTGTTTGATTTCCCATTAAGGGATTGGTCTAGGAATTTAGTTTTGGTCTTATTTTGTGCAAATATATATACCTGAAACCGCTGCAAACTTTTATTTGAAGAATTTGTCTGTATTGCTTTACAATTTTGTGTTTTGTAAAGGCGGTGCTCATTCACCGAAACGAAGAGATATACGCCTTCTTATAGTACACCTAAACCCCGCCATATGACCAACCCGAAATTACGACCACCCCGCTAATACGGGCATTTTTTAAAAGAACAGAATTTTTCCTTCTATGTTTAATGGTCTTTTGATCCAAAATTGTGACCACCCCGCTATTACGTAATACGACCACTTATCTCCGACCATTTTGTTTATCTGTGTTCTCTGACCCCGATATTACGACCATGGCCGATTGCACACTCGCATTTTGCATCACCGACTTCGCATTTCTTACAATGAGATTGCCACGCGTTTTACAAAATTGGTCATCTATTTAGATTCTCTAGTAAACTCACGTTGAATTCATCGGATTGAATCTTAATTTATTTGCCGGTAAACCGTCTACTTTCACGTTATTGATGTCTTACAATAATGACGAAACATTGCCGAATTTAACTAATTACAAGAACTTATATACATACATGGATTCGGAACTGCTAAAAATAGATCAAACGATATCGTTCGGCGATCCCACAATGCATTGCTATATACTCGGCAATGTCCGACAGCTGTATTTGGGTTTTTACGAATTTTATTATACTAATAAAACTCTGGCAATTGGGCACGGGAAATTGGTAAAGGATGCAACAAGTTCCTTAAAGATATTGAGATACATTTATAATCCACAAAGTCTAAGTATAAGCATCGAAAAAGGCATCAGTCGAACATTTTAAATTCCAAGATGGCGGACATCTATTATAATCCTTTCGTCTCCGAGATTAAACATTCGGAATACCACGGATATTTTCGCTGTAATTATCATTCGGATATCACGGATCTTTTCGTATTTTCGCTTTTGTAAACAATAGCTTGTATTCCCGTTGATTCACGTCTTATGATCGCGGGATTTGATTACTTTAAACTGTTAATACGGAAGTTGCGAATCCATGTATGTATATAAGTCCTTGCTAATTATCATCATAATGAATAAACGCCCGCAGTACGGTCTGATTTTCCGGTATGAAATAGTTGTATGGACACTTATCTTATGAAAAATTGTTAAATAAAAATGTTATTTTATGCGGTCCTGTGTCGAATTTAAGCATTAATTAGTTGCTAAAATTAAAAGTAATACATTTTTAGACATGTTTAATTATGAACGAGTAGTACATGGTCAACTATCACATTGTATAGGGCCTATTGCATATTTTGACAGAAGTTTTTGAAGTCAGGTTTCCCCTATATTAAGACCACCCAGCTATTAAGACCACTTTGTCTAAGAACCACAGATGGTCTTAATAGTTCTACTGTATATATATACCAGTTGAATGCCATGAATGGGGTCAAATTTTAGGACAATTTTATTTTTCATTTAAAGTTATTATGGATGAAGTTATTTTGTTTTATGTAGAATTTATTACAATTTTACTGTCACAGGTCCGTGACTTCTGTCTGTGGTCTTCTATTGCTTCCATCACTCCCCCTCCCCCCACTACACTTTCTGCTTGGTACATTTTCATCACTGAAATCAGTTCTAACTACTTACTGAATACCTTCTTCTAACAAAGACAATTCATTACAATGCCAAAAGACTTAACAGTTCACTGTCATACCCACAACTGGTTTTTAAAGTGGCACAAGTTTTTTACAAGTGTGCTCGATACACAATTGACCTTAATTTCTACAAATTTAAACAAATTACTAAGGCAAGACGTAACTTAAATAAAGGTAAAAAAGCACTAAATGTGGGGACCGTTACAGATATGTGTGATTGTGACAATACTTGATAAACTAACATAACAGTTATAATACTTAATGATAATGGAATTATATATTTTTTTCAATAAACCTTCTTGACCCTTCATTGATTAAATGAGATAAGGGAGTGACAAAAAATAAGCTCATACATGCATGTTTAAAGTATGAAATTGTCAAATAATACAAAATGATGAAAATATATTTTTGTTACTACTGTGCAACCTCTCCAAAGCAATACCATTTGGGAGTAGTAAAATTATGTTGTTGTTGAGAAGTTGTTGCTATAGAGAGGTTAAATAAACAGTTAAATTGTGTAGATTGAAAAATCATGCTGTTGTTGAAGGGAGGTTTTTGCTCAAGAGTTGGCCACTCTGGAGAGGTTGTACTATATATACTTCAAAAACGTATAATTTAACAAATTAATGGCTATTCTGAGCATAATTAGTGTTTAAATTAACATTTACACTTCATGTTGCCCTAAAGTGAGACCCTTAATCTCTTAAAATGGTTCCTGTTGACTCTTGTCTGTATATTAAATCCAACTTCCTTTGGTGCACTGCAACAGTGGAATAGAAACCAGTTTATTAATCTCCAAAACTTCACTCAAGTTTTCAATCTTGAAGAAAAGTGTTAAATTACTTCATAATCTACCCCAGTCGAATCCACCTATTGACTGGTAATGATTTAATGTATGTGAGTAAGCATATTCCAGTTTCACAGGATCCTCCCTGGCTCTCACTTTTGTTCTTAAGATAGCAGGTAGCAAGGTGATTTTTGGGCGTTATACTGGAGTCATCTTGTCCGTCCGTCTGGATGTACAACTCTGTTGTCCATAGGCGGATTTTAAAAATATTTGGCAGAAATGTTCATTTATATGTTACAATGTCACACTTGCAAGATTCAATTTTATACCTCCAAGATCAAGGTCAGTACTTCCTTTTGTTTCTCACCAATATGTGGGGCTATGTCATGTGTAAGACCCCTGAGAGGGTAAAAGTGCTTCTGAAAAGATATCAAGTTTATATTCCTAAGTAATAGCCAGTAACATTTTTGAAAAATCTTCTAAACATTCTATGTCAAAGCGGCGTTAGGTGGTATTCGTCACTTCTGTGACATAGCTATCAAAATTGGTGAGATTGGAACACTGTTGTCTCCCTTTGTTGTTACATAATTTTCCCATTTTTTTAAATGAGGATGATTCTTTTTTACTCTACTGTCACTTGTAGAATTAACAAGATAAGCTGTCATCTTCTGTCAGTTATCTGTAAAAGAACTGTCTGAATAGCCTGTTTTCTGTACCTCGTCTTCTAGAATATACCCAAAACTTCTCACTTACATAGGGTTGCAGGTTTGAATCC
Source organism: Lutraria lutraria (assembly GCA_964023205.1). Lineage (NCBI taxonomy): Eukaryota > Metazoa > Mollusca > Bivalvia > Venerida > Mactridae > Lutraria > Lutraria lutraria. The sequence continues at coordinate 37,602,799 of OZ026833.1, forward strand.
AGCTACTGACCATGTGTCATTATGTGAGAAAGTAGGCTGTTGCTATGGGAGGATGGGAATCTAGTATTGGTTCTTGCCAGTGGTTAGATGAACAACTGATCTACTCATATGACTTTTGTTTGTTGAAAAAGGGCATAAAACTCAAATAAACAAACAAACAAAACATCTGCTCTACACTGTGTCAAATTTAAACCTGATTGAAAAAAATACAGCACAACGCTTCTCAAAATCTTATAGCTATCAATCTTTTTTTTTTTTTTTTTTTTTTTGAGGTTTATGTATATTTTATTTGGTTCAGCTCATATTGCATGTTTACAAACAAGCTCAAAGGCTTTTGAAAGACTACACTAACATAGTTTGAACTACCTACTGTTAAACTAACACATATTATATTTATATACATGTAAGACAATATACAGAAACCTCATTTAATATATATAAATAAACAAAAGAAACAACAACATAGTTTCACCACCATTTTTGTAATTTTGATATTTGAGTGTACCTTTAATAACAAAGCAAGGATTAAAAACAAAGATGTCTTACAATTGTCCATCTGTTGTATTCTATATCTGTTATGCCCGATGTTTTATATATCTCCCAAGCGAGTTTTAAACTGTTTTTCAAACTTTCAGTACTAGGTAAGATTTCTCTCCTTTTACATAAGTAAATATATTTTTTAAATTCTAGAAGAAGAATATCGACAGGTATAGACTCTTTTTTTCCAGATCCTAATATAACAATTATCATATTCATGTTAAAATTGGGATCTAGGTGTATTATTACATTATTTAAAAATTGTATGATTGGTCTTACTCTGCAGCAGTCCCAAAACAGATGAGATATTGTTTCTTCATGCTTTTTGCAAAATGTACACAGGTTATTTGGTTTAATTTTCATTTTATAAAGTAACATATTGGTAGCTAGAATTCTGTGTATAATTCTTGTTTGTAACCATTGTATATATGTGTCTCCAGTATATTTAAAGACGTAACTATATATGAAGTCCCAGTCTATAATGTTATTACTTAAAGATTCCCACTTGGGTTTGCTTGTGGGTATTTCATCATTTTTAATCAGTGTTTTATATATAAATTTATTTGCATCCTTCTTAGTTAGAATTAGATGTATATAACAATTCATACTTGGATTTAAGAGTTGATTATTTTTCTCTAAAGGTATTTTTTTCATTTTAATATATTTATTGACAGCGTTTCTGAGTCCATAGTATAGTAGAAAATTCAATTTTTCCCCTGTTATTTCTTCAAGATATTTTATGTCAACAAACTTTCCTTGATCATCAATTACATCTTTAATAAATCTTATTCCTTTTTTGTAGAAGGAAGGTAGATATATATGTTGTTGATCTATAAGTAGATTTTTGTTATAGAAAAGTGGCATATTAAGTATTTGTGATGTTTCCCTAATAGACAATTTATTAAGAAAGCAAATATAGGATTTTAACACATCTATCCAAAACGGGTTCTTTATTTTTGTAATGATGATGTCACAGTATGATTTGCCACAGTTAAAAAGTTTATCCATGTCAAATATAGAGTTAACAAGATTGTAGCATTTACTTTTGCTATTATGGACATAATTTTTTAACCATTTGATTTTTAGACTGCATATATAACTTGGGATATCGATCATTTTTAAGCCACCTTCCTTATAATCTTTTATAAATATTGTATGTTTTATTTTATTTTTACCCTTCCACACAAATTCATTAAATATATCTGTAAGATTTTTTATGAATTTTCTGTCAGGAGTCGGCATACTTATAAATAAATGAGTTAATATGGGAAGTAACATTGCTTTAACCACTGTTATTCTACCTATAGGTGTTAGGTTACGTCTTTTCCAATACAGTATGCTATTTTTTATATTTTGTAGTTTTGCATTAAAGTTTAAGTCATACATCTTATTTAAGTCCACATCAAAAATTAAGCCTAGTAATTTGAATTGTGTATCCCCCCATGAAAGTTTCCATCTTGTTTTGATTGACCTAGTACTGTATTTTAGGGAGCCTAACCAGATTAACTTTGTCTTATCAAAGTTTATTTTGAGGCCTGATATCAATGAGTATCTATGTAAGGTATTTAGGGCAGAGTTTAATGATATATCAGTTCCATCTAATAATAAAGAAGTGTCATCTGCAAATTGGGAAATCTTATATTCCTTGCCATCAATATGTATTCCTTTAATATCTTTATTATGTCGTAATTTAATAGCTAGAATTTCTGAACATAGGATAAAAAGATATGGTGATATTGGGTCCCCTTGTCTGCAACCCCTTTCAACTTTGAAGAAGTTTGAAAGATATCCATTTAGTTGTACACATACTTCTGTATTATTCAAGAACAGTTTGATCCATTTCTTAAACATATTACCAAATTTAAAAAAGCTGAGAGTTTTTTCTATAAAATTAAAAGATATTGAGTCAAAAGCCTTTTCAAAGTCTATCAGTACAAGCAGACCAGGAATTTTATTTAATTCTGTATATTGCATTATGTCATATAATAATCTAGTGTTTTCCCCAATATATCGACCTTTAACAAAACCAGTCTGGTCAATTGAAACTAAAACACTTAGTACTTGTTTTAATCTATTTGCTGTGCTGCCTGAGGCAAGTTTATATAATACATTTAATAGGGTTATTGGTCTCCAATTTTTTAAAAATTGTTTTGGTTTATTCTCTTTAGGGATACAGGTTATCGTTCCCAACTTAATATTTTTTGAAAATGAATTGTATAAAAAGGCATAATTTATAGCATTTACAACAAAGTGTCCTATTTTACCCCAAAATACCTTAAAAAATTCTGAAGTAAAACCATCACATCCAGGGCTTTTATCACTTTTCATGTTTTTTAGTGTTTCAGCTACTTCATTATAAGTTAATAAACCTTCAAGTTCATTTGCTTGGTCTGAATTCAGTTTTTGTACATGACATCCATCAAGTTCATTTTCTAGTTCAAAGTCATCTATCAAAGATTCTTTACTATATAGAGCTTTGTAAAAATTACCAGTTTCCTGTAAAATTTCATTTTGGTCAAAGATTATCGTACCATCTTCTTTTTCTATAAATGATATTGTTTTATTAGAAATAAAATTCTTTTCTAAGTTGCAAAAATATTTTGTGGTCTTTTCTCCTTTTTCCACCCAATTTGCCCTTGACCTTACAAAAGAGCCTTTAAGTTTAGTATGTCGTAATTCCTCTAATTGACTTTTTAGGAAGACTAGTCTGTCATTATTATCAGATAGACATGATTCAATGTCACTTATTTCTTTTAAAAGTATTTCTTCATTATTTTTTCTTTGTTTTACTAATTAGCTAGAGTATGAAATTGTTTTCCCCCTAATTTCCATCAATAGAGTCTCTAGGAACAATTCATCATTTATAACAAATAGTATATTTTTTCTGTCCATGTTTAAGACATTATCTATATCATATACAGGTAAACAATATTGTAAAATGATTTCATCAATCTTTGTATTAATACTTTTTATAAATTCAATGTCATGTAGTAATGAATTATTGAATTTCCAAAAGCCTTTACCATGTGATGTTGTTGAAAGGCACATTTCAAGGAATATACTCGAGTGATCTGATTTATAACTGATGTCAATATTACATTTCCTAGCACAGTTGAGTAAGCTATTTGAAATTAAAAAGAAGTCAAGTCTGCCCTGTTGTACAGGATTCATTCTTCTCCATGTATATCTTTTTAGATTTCCATGGAATTCACGAAAAGGATCAACTAAATTTCTGTCCTCAATTACTTCTAGAAGGTTTTTTCTACCATATACATTATGATTTTTAGATTTGTAATTATTATAATCTATATCGGGGTCAAGTACAAGGTTAAAATCTCCGCACATAATAATATCTGAAGTAACCAAAGAATCAACTTCCTTAAAAATTGTACTAAAAAAATCTGGAGCAGCTATATTAGGGGTATAAACATTGATAAGAACAAATTTTGTGTCATTATATACTATTTCTAGAATCAAATAATTCCCATTTGAATCTAATTTACTATTTACTATCTTTATGTTCATATTTTGTCTGAAGAGTATTGCTACCCCTCTAGCGTCAGATTTACCATGACTAAAAAAACATTCTCCATTCCATTCAGAATACACTGTGTTTTCAGTGTCTTTAGTAAAATGGGTTTCTTGCAGACAAAGAATGTCAACTTTTTTTTCTTTAAACAAATTTAAGATATCCATCCTTTTCTTGGCACTTCTAAGGCCCCGACAATTGTATGAGTAAATTCTTAGATCAGACATTGTTTAAGAGAACTTTTTATAATTTTCATCTATTACATATATGTGGGTTGAATAAAATTGTTTAGGTACAAAGTATACATTTACGTATAGAAAAGACAGGAACTGACAATACATATGAGGTGGTGAAAAAATGTAAAAAGGTGAGTGAAGAACAAACATGAAAAATCCAGTATGGGTTTTCCACAATTACAGTGGGTTATATGAACATAATAAATACATACAAATACATAGGCTAAAATATGGCCATGAAGGAATAATTTTCATGTACTTGATAATACATTGTGTAAAAGGTATAAAAAAACTTTATACAATTTTTAGTATTGTTATCAATAATTATTTTCATTTTCACAAAAAGCTAATAATTGACTTCTTTTTAAAATAGAAAAATAGTAATTATGGGTCTGTGTGTGCATTGTTTCAAAGCTAAACAAAAGACAGCAAATCAAATGTTCTTTACATTATAATAACCAGCAATGAGATTAGCACTAACAACGAAATTCTGCAAAACTCTTACAATGACTATCTGCTTTAAGAAAAACTTCACAATCAACGCTTCAATTGTATTCATTATTTCAAGGTTCTAATCTCATATGTCTTGATGAGATATACAAAACATTTTACAATACAAATGCTATGTACATAGAAAAGAACAATTATATACATGTATTTACATCTGACATTAATGTCCTTCCCAGAGAGATATTTGAATGTTTTTTTATACAGGATTATGCTACATGTATTATAAAGATATACTTGTTGGAACAAAAAGAAGCACCAATGGAAAAAATTAGTATCCATTTACACATGTGAATGCATGCTTGTGTAATTGTTTCTGTCTATGAGAGCCATGTTTGTGTGAGACAGTGAGTGCAGATGTGGATTTTAGAGTAAGTCTGGATGGCTGTTTGTAAGATTGTTTGTGTGAATTAACATAAAACTGAACATATACTTTCAGTCTATAATTGGCATGCTATAAACCTTCACATATAGTCTGTGTGTCCATTTAATTGTACACTCTTTAGAGTAAGTCGAAAGCGAAAGTCTCCAAAGATTGATACGGAATGGAGTAAGACTTAATTTCATAAAATTATTTGTATTTGTGTGATATGATGCAAATTAGAAATGTAGTAACAACCGTATGGTTTTTGAGTCCATTATAGTGTATATCCTTAACATTTCAGAATTCGAAAGCAAAAGCATGTTAAGGTTGATACAGAATGGAGTGAGCATGAATATTATACATGCACATATGCAGAAAATGGCTCAATCAATCATTACAACGGCAATACATGTAATATTTTTATGGTATTTATGAGGGGAACAACAACAAGAGAAAGAATAGGAACATCTTTCACATGTTATGAAACAATAATTTATACCTCTATATTATTTTATGGTAATCTTTGGAAGAAAAAACAGCAATAGAAAGAACAGGAATATTTTTTCAAGAGAAAGAAACAGAATATTTTTCACATATTATGTAACAATATTTTATAAATCTATACATCTCTATAGAGAAAAAAACAGCCAGAGAAAAAACAGGAACGTTTCTCACATGTTATGAAACAATATAATTTATACATCTATATCATTTTATGGTAATCATGGGGAAGAAAAACAGCAATAGGAAGAACAGGAACATTTTTTTCAAGAGAAAGAACGGGATCTTTTTTCACATATTATGTAACAATATTTTATAGGCCTACATCAATATAATTTCTATGGTGATCTTTTTATATTTAATGGGGTGAAAAAAACAGCAAGTGAAAAGAGAACAAAATTGTTAGCATTATTCACATATTAGATAATAATAATTTATATATCTTATCAAAAAGGGTAATATTAATAATGTGTCTTTTTCATTTTTAATGTTGATCTTTAAAGTTGTAATGGAGAGAAAAACAGAAAGTGAAAATAATTATTATGTAATAATAATATATCTTTTTATTATATGGTGGTCTTTTTAGTTGTAATGGGGAGAAGAATAATGTAATAAAATACCCCATATGTTATCTTATAGTAAACTATTTTACTAATTTGTTTTTTTCAATTTGAAAATATTGTAAGTTTTAAATTAGATTAATTTTAAAGAGAAATGTATGAATATTAAAATGATTTTACTATATATAATAATAAAGTATTTCAGACATTGCATATACATTATGAAGGATAAGACTGTAAGTCAGATGTCATGTTAGATGTTTATTTTTTTCTCTGAAGTGTGTAATCTCTGTAGGCGGTGATCGTCTCACTTACATTGTCAAAAATGTTAAATTTCACCCGTTCGCTTCTAGTCGTTTCTCCATACACTGAGCCATTGAAAAACCAAGCGGATTTGATTTCATCATGTTTGAGGAGTCTATTAATTAGTCCAGAGTTCATGCTTGTGACATCATCGCTAATTTTATGGTCATCCTTTTTCATTTCCTTTCTTTTCCTCATAATACAATATTTAGCTTCATTGTTCATTGTTTTTATTATAACAGGTCTGATGCGGTTGTTGTTTGATGGGAGCCGATGAATCGCCATTATGTCTGCATTTTCCACGGATATGTTATGTTTTTTTAATATGATATTCACTTTTTCTTTAAGTTGTGCCACAGTTTCATTTGGATCTTCTTGGATGTTTGCAATTTTGACGTTATTTTTTCTGGAATATTGTTCATTATAATTGGCTCGCTGTAGAGCTTCCCTGCTTCGACTCTCGTTATCCTGACATGCACCACAAACTTCATGCATCTTCTTTTTCATATCTCTGTCCATGTTTTCTACTTTGTCAATTAGTTTTTTATTGTCGTATTCGAGTGACTCTATTTTATCTTGTAATGTTCTTGTTTTTTCTTTTATTTTTGCCTCTAGTTGTTGTGTTAATTTGTTTTCTAATTCATGCATTATCTTTGTTACAGTAGATGTGATCAGATTTTCAAGTTCTTCTCTTTTAATCATGGCTTTTATATCCGTGTTCAGTTCAGCTATATCACTGCATATAGCTATCAATCTTAAAGTCAATAGCCATCTGTCAAAAATGGCACTTCTGCCAAAACCCCGCTTTGTAATAATATTGTTCTTGCTGGCCCAAAGTTACTCAAAAGCATCAATGCCTGCAGCTGTACCTGGACACCAGTATCTCGAATTAAAATCTTTACATTGATATTATTGTGACAAACAAAATAGTCAAAAGTATGCTTTCCACATAATCCACTCAACAACTGACCAGTTATCACAGTCAGTACACCTGCTGAGAAAATCAGCTACAGGGTTACTTTTTCTTCAGTGCACAATTTATGGACATTTAAAGAAATTTCAAGTTGATGTGGAGTACACAGTCAATTTAGCTTGTTACTACTGTTTTTAATACACTACAATCATTTTATTCCATTTCTTTCCCCTGAAGGTTGAGTACCGATGAGCGTACTACTTTTACAGTCAAACCTGTGTTAGCGGTCACTTCTGAATAAAGGCCACCCTGTGAATAAAGGCCATCCTAAAGCCACCATAATTCATGACAAAATGCACCAAATAAAGGCCACCTGTCAATAAAGGACTCTTAACATCCTTTCCCAAGGGTGGCCTTTGTTCACAGGTTTGACTTTATACAGATTCTAACTCACGTCATGTTGAACTCAAGTTGTTAACAGATTCTACCTGTGCTGTGCTATTCTTATCTGCTGGCACCTCCACGTGGCTTCTTATATTTGAGACCTGGTATCCTGTTCAACGTCCGTCTATTCTGGGGATGACTGTCTGCATCTTAAGAGTTTGGTTGATGTGTATGGTGCAAAATGTCTTGACTTATCCCAACAAACTTGTCAAACTTTCCAATCTGCCTGAACTTCATTGACGTTGTTGGAATTCCCCCCCCCCACATGATTCTTCAGAAAAAAAATCTAAAGATAAACCAAAAGTCATAGAGCTTAGATATTTGGCCTGTAGCATTGATACCTAATTGATTCATATCATGATCCCCAGGATGAAATTGACCCTGCCCCAGGGGTCACTTGATTGTACATATGAAAATCTTGAGAAAAAATTTAATTAAAATAATCCATTTAGCCTAGAGCTTAGATATTTGATATGTAACATTGCTTTGTCATTGCTTTGTGGACCTTTAACAAACTGGTGCATATCATAACTTTTGGGGTACCCTGCTCAAGGGGTCACTTGATGTTGCACTAATTTCTGTATGAAAATCTTCAAAAATCTTCTGTAAAAGCAGAAGATTGTTAGAGCTTATGTATTTTGCATGTAGCATTGTGTACCAAGATTAGTCAAATCATAATCCCCTGGTCAAATTGACCCTATCCGGGGCTTATTGATTTACATAGGAAAGTCTTAAAGAGTTTACTAAAAACCAACCAATTGAGTCTGGAGTTTAGATATTTCATGTGTACCAAATTTGATCATAGCCGTGACCCGAAGGATCAAAATGAACTTAAGCTCAAAAAGTTCCATTCCTTGCAGAATTATGATTGCCAAGGCAACGGAAATAAAAACTTATAAAAATAAAAATTGTCTTCCCCAAAATGTAACATATTTGACATAAGATATTGTCTAGTAGACATCTACCAAGATTGTTCAAAATATGGCCCTGGGGTCAAAATTGGCCCTGCCCTTTGGGATCATGCCTTTTTCTTACATGTATATGGTAAAAACTTAAAAACCTTCTCTGAAAAAATTATGGCTAGAGTTGAGATATTTGTCGAAACATTGTGTAGTGTCCCTTTTGTTTATTTTATTTCTATACCAATTCAGTCTTAGCTAAATTATAGCAATAGTGTCAGGCATCCTTTCACACTTAAAGTTGCAGATTGAAAATGACTATCATGGCCGACTGTCACTTAAAGCCACTAACTTAAAAAGGTGGGAAATAAAAATTCTGTTCACAATTGTAACTTTGAACTATAAAAAATATCTGCAAAAGATGACCTGTTACCTAACAAAATAACAATTATAATTAGTGCCACCACAACAAAATGGCCACCTAAGTCCTCATCTAATTAACAATCTGTTTATGAAAAAGGGCCGTACTGAAATACAGTGGAACCTCTGCAATTAAAGCAACACCCTTTGGAAGTAGCAATTATGTTTTTGTTGAGAGGTTGTTGCTCTAGAAAGGTTAAATTGAAGTAAAACATGCAGTGGGAAAAAAACCATGCTGTTGTTGAAGGGAGGTTGTTTTGCTAAAGAGAGGGCTGCTCTGGAGAGGTTGTACTGTTGTATTGAAATAATGGAAATAATGTACCTTAGAGAGGTGTGAACATAAAAGGTCACCTAAAACTTTACGCAGTCTTTGTGTCTCTTTAAATTTGCAAATGTTAAGTGATAGATTTGACATGTATATATTCAAGTATAATTCATGTGCATATAATTATTGAGTCTAATGAAAATAAATGATACTTCAATATGTGCAGCAAATCTTTTGCTCATTCATTTGCATGTAAGTTATTTGCTTTAATTAGGGATCATTTTAAATTCTCACTGGACAAATAAGAAAAGCACTTCATAATTCTGATCAACCATTATATGATTACACCAAATATAAGTTGTGTAATTCAAAATACATTCTTTCTTGAGTGAGTTTATGCTGAAAATATTTTTTTGTTAAGAAAAGACGTTTTGTAACCAGGGAACACTCGCATATTTGTGTTTTTTTTAAATTAAGCTTAAAGATACATGTATAGGAGGAAAAAGGAATTGAATGTAAGAGTAAAAATATTGTTGTTTAAAAATGAAATAACTGGTTTCTTGTTTGCATATCTTTTCTCTTGTTTTTCTTTTAGATAATTGACCCTGACAGAGTGACTTGCAACTTTATTAAAATGTTTGACCATTACATGAACAATTTGCATGTTTATATACAGAAAGTTGTGAAGTGTTATAGGCTTATATCTAGTACATAAAAAAGATCTGAAACAAAACATAGGTACTTAGAATTTCAAATGGAGGGGCAGTGTCTTACTTTAAATGAATGGACAGTGCAGGATACCTGACACATGGGTAGTACATGCGAAAAAGAAGTGTTCCTTATCTTCTCTTTTTACAGTAGAACTTTTCTAATCTGAACTTGTTCAGACAGACAAAAACTAAATGAAGTGCACACAAATAAACAAAATGAATAAAAACACATGAGGTAGTGCCTGATTATATTTAAGAAAACAGAAATACAATTTTTGTCTTATTTCAAGTTGCATTTTTAACACCAAATGGAAAGTGCCCGTCTGTGAATTCTCCCTACTCTTTACAGGGAAAACCCTGTAAAAGACTAGGGAGTATTGAAACAAGGGAATTTTATGTTAAATAATGTAAAACTTTGAAAAAACAGGGAAAAGCAGGGAGACAGTGGAAAAGATTTTTTTTCCATAGTTTGCCCTCATTCTCCCTCAAATACCACAGTTCATGTAAAACAAGGGAGTATTGAAACAAGTTTTCCATGCTTTTCCCTACTTTTCCCTACTTATCCAGGGTTGATAAAAAGTGTGGAAAACTATGGAAAACTGTTTCAATTCTACCTTGATTTCCCTTGTTTTACGCAACTGTGGTATTTTTGGAAAATTGCTGTAAAACTGTGGAAAAAATCCATGGTTTTCCCTCTTTTCACACTGACCTGAAATTGAGGAATTTGTAGCTAATAATATATTACACATAGTATTGATATTGTACTGTAAGCACTAAAATAAAAATACTCCAGTATTTGTATGTAGATCCTTCAACAATGCTTCTTTAAAAAAACACATCAACAATGAAAGAAAAAGAAACTAAGCAAGTTTTGAACGTTAGAGATTTTATTAAAAGTAAATATTTCAGTAACATAACACAAGTAAAACACACACAAAAAATCTATCTTTCGTTTGCTGATGGCTTAATGGGGTGTCTTATCACCTCATTAATCTGGCACCTCTCTGTCCCAGGAGATGCATCTTGAACACATTCTGTAAAATTAAAATAACTCACATTGTACCAAATCCTCAATCTTAAATGACAATAGTATTATGCGAAAATCTTAAAAATAAAATGCTGCAAAAAAAACAAACACTGGCACAAGCTGTAGAACAGTGTTAAAATAACGCGACAATGCTTAAACAAGTTGAAAATTGTTCATGCCTTTTAAAAATTTATACAAAATAAAGTTTTTTTTTTTTCATTTTCTGTCAATCAGCTGGAATAAGACTTGGGTGTTATTAATACAGATACTTCAACTTTGCTCCACCATGCTTGTAAGTCATCATGATGACTCATATATGTTTTAATGTGGGGTCAATGACATTAATTTTAAGTGTAGTTTTACCATATATACAATACTTTCTATTGTGCTTAATTACTCAGGAAACCAGATAATCAGACAAGCCAACAGAATCAATGTTAACAAAACAATGTGTCAATCCAAAGCTTTTTTACTAAATGTTACAGTAACAAAATAAGTCTTACCACATATCTGGCTGATGAGAGCTTCATGTTTTCCCATCCCTGGACATTTCACAACAACTTTTTGACCAACAGAATATTCATCAAAGCTCAACCTTGGCTTTACAATGTTTGTTAAACGTAAGATATTGCCCTGTATAGGACGATCCTTTATCTAAATGAATAAACCAAAACAATCCGACATGGTAAAATCACTCTAAATTCACTGTAATCAACACGAAATAACTCACAAAATGGCGTCCTTAATATGTTAGTAATTTGAAATGGTCAGGATGTGGGGCTTATCAGTTGATGGCGCCATCTGTTATCAGATGGTCACTCATGCATGGGGTCCAGTAGGGGATACAGGCATGTCTTATCGCCTTTTTATCTAAGAAGAGTTAACTCGTTTCCCTCTATGAAACCAATACAAATCAATAAACAATACTGGCCAACTAAGCACAATCGTAGCCACAGATTGCATCCACATTTTACCTACATGAACAAATGTTTGCGGCATTCAAATTCACCCGTGATTTTTCATGTACATACGGATTTCATTGTAAACAATTATCAGATGTATCAGAGACATAGATAACAGGGATTGGCAACTTTTAAACTCTAAACTTCATTTAGTAAATTCTGTAGCAAGTAAAACTCGAAAACCAAATAAAATACATAATATTAATTATACATTTTCTGAAAGGTTAAACATTTGCCTTCGGATGGAAATAATATTTTGTTATATTCCTAAGTTAATTTTTAGCTATATTCATTAGAATGTAGTTGGCCTGAAAAAAAAATGGTACCATATTTATTTTTTAGAAATATGGCATTAGTAGGTAGTATAAACATGTGGGTGTAATAAAACAATCAGTCAAAATTGATACTTTAAAAACTCAGCAGCTGTAAATGTAAACTTGATGCATGTGCTATCAGTTAGATAAGAAGTTTTACTTGTTACAAAATTGAAAAAGTAATAGTCATAATGACTCGTACGAGCTATTACATAGGTAATAACTGAAGTTGCTTATCCCTGCATTTGATATTGCATTATCACTTATACTGATTTTATATACTTCCTGATCTGCTTCAAATTGTAAATCCTTCTCGTTTTGATTTGTGTATATGTATATATGTTTCATTCATTCTGCTATATCACTGTATTATATACCATTTATCCTTATGGGCCATGTGGCTTACAGGATTGTATATAAATAAACTTATCAAACTTGTAAGATTTTTTTCCTGTTTCTGCATTCTTGAACTTAGGTCAATTTCTGATGTAAAGACAAATTTTTCTAAGTCTTTTACATTGTTTTCCCTTGTTTTCCCTTTGCTAAATTTTCTATGTTCCACAATTTACAAGCATCAAAATTATTCTAAGTGTTTTACAGAGTTTTCCCTACCTAAAAATTGTCTAAGTACAAATTTCCAGAGATTTCCCTACTTTTCCCTGTCTGATCATGTTATTCAATGATGGCAAAATAGGGAAAAGTGTGGTAAATATTTTTTTCCAGATATTTACATACTTTTCCCTAGTCTTTTACACGGATTTCCCTGTAAAAACAGGGAAAACAGTGGAGAATGAGGGAGGATTTACAGACGGGTACCCTACTTGTTCTACTTACCTGTTATGTACCTGTCATTTTTAGTCCACTGTCAAAGCCCATCTGCTTGCTAGTGTTTGAGGTTGTTTTTTTTATAAAAAATATAATGATCTCTATTCTCTAAGATTAATTTGTATTACATTTTCTTTATCTTTTTCATATACGGTAAATCAAATTTGTTGTTGTTTCCATGGTCATTTAATTCCTTTTTTGCGTTGATCCTTGTATTTTAACATTTGTGACATGGATTCAATTTTTTACATACATTTATTTACTATTTAATAATTTTACAATCTCAATTTTTATATTTCAGTAGTATATTTTTGTTTGTAACTTTATATGATAATTTTTCGAACTGTCAATACTATTTTACATATTATCATTAATTATGGTCAGCTAATGTATATCTATAGTAATACACACCAAAAAAGCACTAGGCTTAAATGATGTATTCAAATATTTGGATACTGGCCATGTCCATAGCCCAAATCTTTGAGTGCATAGTTTTTAAGCTACCATGTGCAGTAAATGATCTTTATGATCATTTGTGTATTGGGAGAAGACAATTGTTCAAAATAAAAATTGAATTGGCATGCATATATAATATATAGCCATATGTTTGTTGTCTTACTTTTCTCATGAAGTTGGAATAGTCTTGTTTTTGACAGTTACTACTCAGACAATTTTTTTCAGTGTAACTTGGTTTTCAATTTTTCGAAACTTTTTGACATTGAAAGGTAAGCTTATGCTAGTTATGTTGAGTAAAATGAAACTTAATTTTTTTACATTGATAATTTTTTTGAACCACATTGGCATTTTTTTATTTGTTTCTGAGAATGTTAATTTTTAGGTATGTGAGCTTTGAAGCATAGACCTTTGGACATTTGTGTTTAAAAAAACAGTCACTATATTAATCAAATTTTTTATATGCTACATGATTAACTGGATTTAGTTGAATTAATTGACTTTCCCAATTTTTAAGTATTACTTGCAATATTGATAGTTTTTTAGTTACTAAAAGTCTTTTGTAGAATTCTGGCTTTTAATTCAAAATTCAAAAAGATCAATTTTCAATGCCTGAAATAGGGATCACACTTCTTCATAGTATAGTACTCATCCATGATGTTTGTTAATTTATTGTAATTCTAAATGATTGAGTTCTGACACTAATCCTATTGTGTCAATTTGTGTGTGTTGTAAAACAATTTATAAATGATTACCCTCCATTTTGAATCTGAGTAAAGTGTGTTAGTATCATAAGGTTTTGTGTAACAAAGGGAAATATTGACGGGAATAATAGTTACATGCACTTATGATAAATTCATTGTATCCTAATTCAGTAATATGATACATGACTATACATGTCAAATTTAACTTAATATTTGCAAATTGACAGATGTGCAAAAAGTGAGCAAAATGTTAAAGGTACACACCTTTCTTAGGTTCATCTTGTCCGTTATGTCTGTACTATTATAGCACAATCCTTAAACTTCTGTCTCTGTAATATTTAGCTAGTGGTCAATGTAAGTTTATTATGAGAAACTTTTATTTACATCACAACACTTTAGTGAACTTCACAGTGCACAAATTCCACAATTAAATCCACAATCAAAGTTAGTAAAATAATGTAATTTTGTTCAGTAGTTTCTTACCCAATCTTAGTTTTTATCTTGACTTTGAAGAATAGTGGGACTATATCCTACTTGCCCGGGCATCAGTGTTAATTGGCATCAGTGTAATATTTTGGTTAAAGTTTAGCATACAACTTCTTGTACAACTTTATATCTCATCAACCATTTAAGATATTTATACCCCCAGATATGAAATATATGGGGGCTATATTGGATTCACGCTTGACGGTCGGTCGGTCGGTGCGTCTGTAGACACAATTTGTCCGGAGAATTTCTCAGCAACTACTTACAGGATTTCAATAAAACTTCACAGAAGTGATCAGTAGTAAGCCTCGTTGTGCTAGCTTAAAGCATTTTTCGTTCGGATTAATTTTCACTGAGTTATACCCCTTTGTTGTTTTTATTCAGTATATACAGTAGGCAAATTTTGTCCAGAGAATTTCTCAGCAATTACTCACAGGATCTCAATGAAACTTCACAGAAGTGATCAGTAGTAAGCCTAGTTGTGCATGCTTAAAGCATTATTCGTTCAGATTAATTTTCACTGAGTTATAGGCCTTTGTTGTTTTTATACAGTGTATACAATAGGCAAATTTTGTCCGGACAATTTCTCAGCAACTACTCACAGGATTTCAACGAAACTTCACAGAAGTAATAAGTAGTTAGCCTAGTTGTGCATGCTTAAATCATTTTTCATTTGGATTGATTTTCACTGAGTAATAGCCCTTTGTTTTTTTCTACAATATATACAATAGGCAAATTTTGTCCTGTCTATTTCTCATTGACTACTGCCAGGAATTCAATAAAACTTCTCAGAAGTGATGAGTAGTTAGCCTAGTTGTGCATGCATTAAGCTTGTCTTGGTTGGTTAAATTTTCACTGAGTTATGGCCCTTTGTTGTTTTTTATACAGTGTATATACAATATCTCAGTAACTACTCATAGGAATTCAATGAAACTTCACAGAAGTTATAAAAAGTAAGCCTAGTTGTGCATGCAATAACCAGGTTTTGTTTGGATTAATTTTCACTGAGTTATGGCCCTTTGTTTTATACAATTAGGTAAATTTTGTCCGTACCATTTCTCAGCAACTACATGCAGGAATTCAGTGAAACTTCTTAGAAGTGATAAGTAGTTTGCCAAGTTGTGCATGTCCACAATAGGTTTTGTCCAAGTAAATTTTAATGAGTTATGGCCCTTTGTTATTTTTTATATAATGTATATTTAGAAACTGGTCAGGATATATCTAAGCAACAATTTGCAGGTATTAAAAAAATGAAAATGCATTATATTTCCCTCTGTAAAATGTAACAATAACTGTGTCAAGGCCGCATCTGGGGGTATTCATCACCTTTAGTGATAGTTCTAGTTGCTTTTTACTTCACACAAGCAGTGATTTTTTTCCGCTATATTTACTGCCGAATATGGGCAGTTTCCCCTAGTAAAATTTCCTTCATTTTCCCCCTAAAATGGCCAGAATTTTACCTAACAAGAAGTGTTTTCCGCATGATCATGTAAAAAGAAGAAAAATACAACAGTTTTCACACCATTGTCACCAATTACAGTGTAGTTTTATTTATATTTATGATTTAAACAACTAAATAATCACATATTCCATAGAAATCAAATAAATATTAATATATATTCCTGATGTGAAATTTGGCATGCTAAATTTCCCCTCTTTAATGGGCATGGGTAGTGAAAAAAATCACTGCACAAGTCATATCTTTGAGATCATAATAGGAGGTCACTCCATAACTCTCATGTAGATTTTTACTGAATTAGACCATTTTTGAACTTAAAGGTTAAAGTTTTGTGTGCAACATCTGTCTTCACTAATGAAGGTATTCACTTGACATTTAATACATGTCTTTAGGATTATGTTGAATGCCACAATCCAAGGCCCATAACTCTGAAATGGATTTTGACTGAATTATGGCACTTTGTGAACATAGAAAATTCCTGGTTAAAGTTTTGCGTGCAACATCAGTCTTTAAATCTACTGAAGGTATTCACCTGAAACTTAACACATGTCTTTGTAATCATAATTGGAGGTTACCCTTCTTGAGAAAGTTTTTAAAACATGCCTTTAATGTGTCCAAAATGTCCTGGGAAATCTGTGAATCTGGCTCGATCTGACACAGCAACTTGATGCCAGTTTCACAGTAACAAGCAGTCTTCGAAATAACATTGCACAGCAGTTGATCTGCTCTTTTAATGCTTGGTGCCAGAGTCATTAAACTTTACATCTGCGACAATTTTAACCCTGCTTACACTATCTCTCAATGATAGAAAGTCACTTTGAAAATCTGGTCTATTACTAGCAGTGCCCAGAAACAGTCCAATGGTGGATTGCTGGAAGCCTTAAGTGGCTGTTGATTCGAGGATAAAAACCTAAAAACCCTCAGCAATGTGTCCAGATGTCTTTTTCTGATCAGAAATACAGTGGAACCTCTCTACAATGGTCGACAGCTGGTCATGATAAAATTGGTTGTTATAGGGAGGTGGCTACATGTTGTTAAGAGGGAGATATTGGCTGTTATGCTTATAATAGTGGAAATCATCTAACAGTCCAATACGAGCATTCAATAAATTACTACATTGTACATACTAAAACTTTTCTATTATGAATGTTTACAGTTTATTCAGTTTCACTCAGCACACAAGTATACATGTGATATGAGGATTATATAATAGATATAGATATTAGTACAAAAAATATTATACAGGACACAGTTATAACACAGGCAAAATTTCTCATTTGGTCCAAAAATTCATTTATGTCATTCATGGAGCAGAGTTTAGACACATGTTGACTTTCTGTGATGTCTGTGTCAGAATCACTGCTGTTGCCACTCTCACTTTGATTAATGAGTTAAGATGCAGACAAATCCCAATTTATTGAGAAAGCATCACATGTTCTGGTATTGTATTTTTGTTATCAATAATGCCTTAAAGCTACACTGATGTGAGCTAAAACAGCCAGTGGAATGTCATCATCTTCATCTTCTACACATTCACTTTCCATTTTATTTATGTCGAATGTTTGTCCAAGTTATATAAATCCAAATACAAATCCACATTTGTCGAAACATTTCTCAATGGTAGAAATATCCATTTCTCTCCATGCCCTATTGACTCAGTATATTGTATCTTAAGCACTGATATATCATGCAGAAACTCATGCTCACACTTTGTTGAATTGTCCATCTTTACAATAATATGCTCAGTATGGTAGCCAGAATTTTTTTAACTTTAATGTCTGGATAATGCCCTGATCCATGGGTTGAATAACCAAGATTGTACTTGGTGAATGGAATACAAGCTTGACATTACTAGGGCTGCAATGATTAGGGTACCCTACAGTTCGGTTCGAATTTGGATATAACCTTCTCGATTATCGAATATTCGATTCGGATATCTACATCAATAGACTACATAAATCAACATAGGATTTTTTTTAACCTGGCCCCAGTTTCACAAAAACATAAGTTTTTACTCAAACTCTTTTTACTCAACTTATTTATTCATACATTTCTATTGTTCTGTTGTATACAATTCAGAACTTCGTATTAGAAAAAGTTAAAACGTTGGTCTAACAACCCTTTTCCACAATTGAAACAATTTACCAATTGTACACTTTCTGGACGAAGGCATATTTTAGGCTTCTAGTTAAAGAAAAACACCCAAGTTAATTCTTGATTTTCTATTCCATTTTGTACCGTGAAACTGGCGGCAAACTTTTGAAATTTTGATATGCCAAAAATACGTACAAGTCATTCTGCTGTTACAAAAAATACTTGTATGCACAGTTTTGCAGTGCATTTATAATGTACAACTAGTCTTCAACCCAAGATCTTTTCTCAAATGCATAATCTCTATTTTAGTGATGCTGGTGGATCAACAAGCAGTTTTTTGTGGGGCCATACTTGTTTTTGTTTACATGCGACGCAGAAAATGAAATGACACTCACTGATTGGATAATATTATTACTGGCATACGCTAAATGACAATGCCAAACCTTACCGAACCGAAAATCAAATTTCCAAATTGGATGATCGATCCAAAGCCATGCATTCGGATATATTCGAACTTCGGTGATTTATTGCAGTCCTAGACATTACTCAATGTCAGGTGAGGATGAGATGGTACATTATCAACAAACATTAAGATATTCTGTCTTTGACTTCTCATCTTCCTATTCACCGACAAAATCTATTCCTCAAATAACCTACTGGTCATCCAGCTTTTTTTATTGGCACTATATGTCACAGCCAGACTATTAACTTTCACCTTACTGAAACATCTCAGTTTCACTGATTTCCCTTTTACTTATGGTTTGAGTTTTTCTCCTGCACGCCTCCCCCCATACTCTTGACTTCTTTAACTTGATTGTTAAAAGATCCCCCTTTAATCAATATTGAATATGTCACACAGTTCATATCCATCACATACATGCCCAAGCTTATTTTTCCAGTCTGATACAGTTTTTGAATCAACATCACCTCTTTCTCCTTTCATCTTTTTACACACAAAGTTGTGTCTTTTCAAAAATTTATCTAACCAACCATTGGAAGCTTTAAATTCATGCAGACCTAATTCACTAGTAAACTTCAGATCTTTCTGTTGAATTAATGGACCAAACAAACTTATTCTACGTGAGTTAGCATCAGCAATCCAGCGGGTAAGCAGGTCATTCAAGTCACAATTAGGATTTGCAGAAATCTTCTGTTGTTTCCTATCTGGAGTCATGTTGTTCTCATAGTCATTTAAGACATTAGCCTTACACTTCAGCGTTCCTGAAAATAGAAATGGAAAGCAGTCTGAAAATTTGAAGCTGTTATTATTACAATAATAATTTACAATTACATGTGAAAAATATCTATCATTAAACGTTTTCTTCATGGTCACTGCATATGAAACAATTTTTAAGACCTTTACTGTATGTCTGAGCAATTACATAAAAATAACTACCCGGTATTACACAGATCTACAAACTTCGAAGTGCTCAGCAACTTTTCTGGAACTTTGACCAGATTCTAGCATCTTGATGATAGCAAAACACTGCTCAAGAAACTGCTCAGAAACTTGCCTGTTTTAGTACTCATAGCTTTGATAATTAATCAGTATTGCAGTTATAGATCTTACCAGTATTAGTTATAAATTGAAAATGATACACTTTGAGGTTGTTTACTCCAAGTGAAAAACTAAATAATGACATGTTTAATATTTCCTAAGTATGCGTATAATAAACGGGAGGTGCAGCTTGCAAACAAACAATTATCAAGTCATTATAAGAACAGTTTGCTTTAACAAGTTTTATTGATGCAAGTCGGCAATACAATTGCCTTTGGCCACATAAACAAACCTATCTTCACTGACTAGTAAAACATTGTTTTTCACAGATTCATTGTTTGCTAACACAATGAGGAGATACAAGTGTTGTTTGTTTATAAAACAATTCAATTTAGTTGGTAGCAACACCAATTGTTATTTTAAATACATGTACTTCTTTATACAAGCAGAAAACTTGCTCTCTATTTCACGTTTGTTTTTGTTTTATCAGAGAGAGAGGAGATAATTCTATTTGAGTATTATAGTGTAAAGACCATTGTACAGAACATTGTTCTTCATAGTGACATGGACAAAGTCTGTATTTATTTGTTTAATTAATACAAAAACATGTCTTTAAGAAGAGTGTAGACAATCACAACTTAAAAAATTAAAAAATATGCAATCATGTGAAACTGCCGTCCATTAATTTGCGTTAATCCCTTGACACCTTCCCAAAAAACACACTAGACAGTTGTTTGACATTTGACACATGCATGTATTTGTTTATTATTACTGGCCATAAGAGGCTGATAGCGATCAATGACTGGCCTTTCAGAGGTAGTAAATGGTCATTGGGAGCAAATCTGCTGGCCGGAGTTTAGAGGTGACCGGTGGTTAGAGGTTCATTTATGTTGAAATTGCACCAAGGGATTCAAAGTGGCCGTTTTTAAGATGTGACCATTGTTGAGAGATGAACATTCATGGCGGTTCCACTGTAATGTTGTCTATGTCCGCAAACATAAATCCACTGAACTAATGAATTCATTTACCTTTAAAAAATTAAGACATAATCACAATTGAAAATTGCTGTGAAATTTTACACTACCCGACTGGAATGAACAAGTTGAGAACATTTGTCGTTATATCTATATATTGATCACATAACCACTCAAATGTGCATTAAATACAGTTTTTACTCTCTTAGAGACTCTGACATAAGTTCTTTCTTTATCAAGCACTGAGGATTGTCAATCATGCTGTCCTACTGACATCTCTTGTTCTAGTACTTGTCTCCTTTACCTTCATTTTTAGCTTGACTTTTTGAAAAAAATGAGAGCTACACTACTCACCCCGGCATTGGTGTCTGCGTTGGTTCAAGTTTTTGATAAAGTACAGTAACTAGAACATTATCGTATACATTTAACTTATACTTGGAATTCTTTCTTATGGGGGCAATGCGCATCTGTGGGACAAGTAGCATAACTCTGTCACAGTATTTTTAGAGTTATGCCCCTTTTTCATTTAGATTTTTCTCCTCTATCAAGGATTTTATTATAATGAAGACTTATAAAAGTCGAGCATGCTGTCTTCTGACAGCTCGTGTTGCCTTTTTGCTTGGTATTGGATTTTTCTTGTGGGTCTAGATTCATCAATAGTAGTTTTTCTGTAATTTGTGTTACCATACTTTCCTTCTTATAAAGTTTATTATTACTTTAAAACAACATTTGTTATAAAAATAATTGTAAATAATACCACTCATCAAACAGCCACAAAGGACCAATGAAGCAATTTTGTTAAACTAACCAGAAGCATTAATACACTCTTCCATTGAACATGATAATAACTTTAATATACCTGATAAAAGATAGATAGTTTTATTTAGTGACCTGAACTTCATTTTCATTCCCAACAAACAGCCTGCATGCATGCACTCCTCATCTTGTCTATAATAGGTAAGCCTAAGACCATTCTGTCAGTTTCTATGATTTTCCATCCATAGGGTTATTAAAATTATTTACAATCACAACAATGGCAGACCTGGCCCCGAGGTTATAAAACTTGAGATCGGACTCCGAGCTCAAATCTCACATTTTGTCTTTCATTGGTTCTCAGTTAATTGTGATCAGACAATAATGATATTATTGATTCATCAGTCTGACACAATAATTGATCTGAATATATATTCAAACATTAATCAGCTCTATCTGTTCAACCGTAATACTTTGAGAACGAAACTGAGCTTTGAGCTTGGAGACCGTTCTTAAGTTTTATAAACTTGGGGCCAGATGTAGTTTTTGAACTGAATCTTATTAATCTATTTCTGTCCAATTCATTTAAATCATTTCTACAAACATTTACTCTCTGTGGTTTTCAAATCTTGGCAATAACTATTTCAATAATTTCGCATTAGTTTCTGGCAATAGTATCACAATAGCACTTTCAGCAATAGTATTGCAGTAGCATCTTCAGCAATAGCAATAGTATTGCAATAGTCAGAACTGGACCCAATAGTCATGCTCACCTACCTAAAATTTTGATGCATTGATTAGATGCGATAAATGATATACCACAACGTAAATCATACGGATTGTACATAATAATTGCACAAACTCAATTACTTGATGCTTGAATTGTACATGTAACTCAATTTATATTTCATGTTTTTTATGGTGCATCGACTTTGGTCATGTCGCTATTTGCTCTACATGACCAAAGTCGATGCACCATAAAAGCGATTTTCCTTCAGCGCACATCTTTTATGCTGAAACAACGAGATGCGATGTTCCACATTGTTTGGCATATAGACATATAGTAGGCTTTTCACCTTGATAATATATATAAGATCAGTTACAGGAATATTTTTATCATCATTTGTGGACCAAACACTGATACTGCCACCTGTGACTTGTAGAATCCATTGTCTCAATTACTATTTCTAAATTGTCTATTATTGCCATGACAAATTTTTACAACCATCACATTGTTATACCCAAAAAGATTGTCCACAAACTTTATGGATGACCCTTGTATTGTCCGAATTCCTTTTTATGCCCCCGCATCGATAGATAGGGGGCAAATTGTTTTTGGTCTCTCTGTTTGTATGACTGTTTGTCTGTTAAAATTGTACCAAACTTTAACCTTGCCTATAAAATCAAAACGCCTGCACCTACATTCATCAAACTTCATATGTAGCTTCCTCATGACAACCTCTTCAGGACCTGTGCATTTTCAGGTCAGTAGGTCAAAGGTCAAGGTCACAGGGTCATTGTGTATAAAAAAATTCCTACATTATTTTTAGGATACTAAAAACTGTCACATACGAAACTGTCACAGACATGTTGTTACCAAGAACCCCCACACATGTATTCTGGGTTTTGTGATTTGATCATTTTTGACGGAATTATGGCCCTTTGTTTATTTTGTGTGATTGTAACAATGAAATACTCTTGTTTCCTTGTTTTGTCGAGAGATTTTGATAAAACTTTCATGGAACTATTGTTGTCAAGATACCCAATGTCTCTTTGTTTATTTTGTGCATATGTAATATATACAGAAACTACTTCTGTATTTCTCAAGGGATATTTACCAAACTTTGATAGAACTATTGTCACCAAGTTCCCCAGCACATATTGTCAGTTCTTTTTTTATTTGATCATTTTTAGCAGATTTACAGCCCTTTGTTTTCCTGTACCAAACTTTAACCTTGCCTATTAAATCAAAAGGCTACCACCTACAATCATCAAAATTCATATCTTGGTTCATCATGACAATTTCTATAGGACCTGTGCATTTTCACCGGAGAGGGCATGGTGTTTATAAAACACATCTTGTTGTAATTATTTATAATTGTTTCTAGTCTGACAGTTTCTAAAAGTTTCTTAATGTTTTTGACATCAATGTGTCTGATATGGATTGGCTGAACGTCGATCCAGTCAATAAGAAAAGGTTTGATAGAATGTGGTACATTGCACAGACGCATTCTGGCGAATCATAACTAGTGAGAGGCCAGGATTGGGTTGAGTGAATGTCCAAATTCTGTATCTAGATGGTATAACTACTCCTTAACGAATGGACTCTTGAGCAAGGAGCCATTTGCTGGGGGTTGGTTGGGTTGTAGATGTTGGAATCCCATTGGGACTACAAGTATGCCTGGATAGAGCTAACAAGATTCAACATTCAATAAACACATAGATGGTTTATCAGAAACCACATGCCTAGAGCTTAGATATTTGGTGTATAGCATTGTCTAATGGACCCCTACCAACTTTGTTTAAACCATGACCCTACCCCTTTGATTTATATAGGCTTATATAAGAAAATATTTAAAGGTCCTTTAGCTTTTAGAATTTAGTAATACAGAACAAAAGATAAAATGATAGTAAAATATAAGTAATATATTTTATTTGCTCTATAACAATATTTATATAACACCTTTCTTTAGCAACATCTTGTAAAATGTTGTTAGATGCATTTTCCTATTTTTTGCAATATCATTGAAAAATTACTGTGCTACATTTCTATATGTACTTATTGTTATCTGCTTTAAATTTGTGAAACTTGATATGACCAAACAGCCAGTTCCGCTACTTTAAAATAGCCTGGGATGTTCTTAAGCTGAACTATATCAAGAGATCTACTGTGACCACAACATCTCATCAATGGATCTACTGTGACCACAACATCTCATCAATGAATCTCCTGTGACCACAACATGTCATCAATGGATGTAGTAAAGTCTAGCCAATGCTGTTGTGAGATGAAGTACACAATGAGTTCATGAGGCTGAACACCTTCTCTACACTTGTACAGGTAAACAGTTTTTGTCTTCTTCTGTTATGCAAAACCTTTCTTAATTACACTATGACAAATACAACAACACCTTATTGGGTGACCTGCCAGGTCATATATACAGTACAACCTCTCTAAAGCAACACCCTTTGGGAGAAACAAAGTTATGTTGTTGTTGAGAGGTTGTTGCTTTAGAGAGTTTAAATTAATAGTTGATATGGCTCTAGCTCAAAAGTCAAGGTCAAATTTAGAGGTTAAAGTTCAAAAATCAGAATTTTATTATGTGTCCGCTCAGTTACTTAATCATGTATTAGTGGATTCTGGAAATGCTTGGCAGAAAAGTTTACCAAGATGTGGTCATGTGTGTTGCAAAAATTCCAGCCCTTACCTCCAAGGTCAATGTCATATTTAGATGTTTAAGGCAAAATATTGGGTATTTTTTCGTGTCCACTCTGTATCTTTGTCTAATATGGATGGATTTCAGACATACTTGACAACATGTAACTGTGTGTCATGCCTAAAACCAAGGTAAACTCGTGCATCTCGTTCGCATCTTTAAGTAATAGCCAGTGTCATTTCAGAAAAACCTTTATACCTCAGAATTTTAATATTCTGTGTCAAAAGCAGCTTGTGGGGTTATTCATCACTCCTGTGACAAAGCTTTAGTTTAAAAATGAATGAACAATAATGTTCTTAGGAGGAAACAGAGTTTTCAAAAGTTATAAATCTATCTTGATTATTTCATCATTATTACGATTTTTATAAACCATTGGCTTAAGTTCTCTGAATTTTTAACAGAACTGACTGAGAATTAACAGGTAAATAATAATTGTCTGTCAGAATATTGATGGACAATAGACTGAAGATTAACAGTTTGGGTTATTAGTGATGAAAACAATTCTTCATTTCTTAATACAAAACTTTCTTCTTGAATGCTAACATACAGATCCATGAAGTGAAAATACACCACTTGAAGTTCATATTCTTAGAAAAATAAAAAGTATCTTAAATATAATTGTTTATGAGGATAAACAAGCATGTATGCCACGATGAGGGTCTAAAAATATAATCCAACAAATATTTTTGATTTACAATAAGCTCTCAGTATATCGCAATATATTACAACAATTAGACTTAAAATACCAGTAATATTTGTATCATGCAGTGAATCGTGCCTTAGACAATAGATAAATTTCTTTGTTTATTTCATATTTGATAGACAGTGAACCATGCCTTAGACAATAGATAAATTTCTTTCTTTATTTCATATTTGATAGACAGTGAACCATGCCTTAGACAATAGATAAATTTCTTTCTTTATTTCATATTTGAAATTCCAAATATAAACATTTTGAGGCACATTCCCTGGATAAATATTTCTGTGTATGGACGTGATTCATGCAAAAACCATGCTTAAGGTCAAGGTCATAGTGGACACATTAATTTTTGCGTACATTTCTTATAAGGATATAATGAAAATGCATGCTTGTGTCTAGCCATAACTATGTCCTGTATGACTGGATTTCGAAATAAAGTGGCAAAAATGATTATCATATCAAGACAATGTGTCTCCTGCCAAATCTTGCCACTTGCTCTAAGGTCAAGGTCACAGTGGACATTTGAAATTTGTGCCTGTTGTTTATATGGACGTGTCAAGTGCAAAAGCCATGTCATAATTATGCAAAAACCATCTCGCTCAAGGTCATAGTGGACACATGAATTTTTTTTATGCATTACTTATATGGTTATAGTGAATGTAGATGCCTGGTCATAACTTTGTCCTGCATGATTGGATTTCGAAATAATTTTAAACAAACAATTGTCATATTGTATTCACATAGTATCTGCCACACAACACTAATTTCTGTGTCCAGTGTAATTTGCCTAGCAAATTTCTAGTGAGTAATGTGTGAACATTGCTTCAACTTTTTTATTAGATGTTCATTATTTGCAATAAGGCGTATTTTATTGTGACAATTTGAATAAATACAAGTATGAAATATCTCAGTTTCTAAATGATGCTTGGTCAGTTAAGAATGGCTTCACTGTTCCTCTGAATCCCTCATGGTTCTATGTGTCAAATTTACTGCTATTTTTGCAACAGGCTCAAAATGGTACGGTTGTATGATGAAAAACGTTCTTCAGTAAATGACAAATGATCATATAAACCCCTTCTTGTGAAAAAATAATAATTACACTCATTAGTGTTAACAGTTGTATTACCACATTACTTTATTAGTGTTAACAGTGATCAATGTCAACAATAACGTCACATAGCAAGGGAGGTAACCACTTCAACATTTTCAGCTGGGGCTATATTCATCAGTTTTTAGGATCGAGCTATCTCAGTTGTCAATAATTTCTTTATACAACACCTCCTGGGTCAATTTCAGCGAAAAGATTCCTTGCTTGAAGCTTTACTAAAGTTGCTAAAAGAATTCCATTCCAGTCAGAACATAAACTCTAAAGATCATATTGTTCGATTTGGGAGAGCCTGAAATTATTAAACATACATTATTTTGTATACGTACACAAAATCTTAATATTCCAAAATTGAAATTGACCAAATAAATCGAAATAAAAAAATGAAAAGTATAGACATAGCCAAAAATATCAACGCGGTTACTTCCCTTGCCGTGTGACGAAGATTTTGACATTGATCAATGTAAACACTAGCGATATCATTATGTGTAGTGTTGATACGACTGTCAACAAGACTGAGAGCGATTATTTTTTTACAGAGATGAAGTTTTTTTTTATCATTTGTCATTTACAGAAGAACGTTTCGTCATAAAACTGTACCAGTATGAGTCTGTTGACGAAAATAGCAGTGAATTAATATTAAATATAGAACCATGAGGGATTCGAAGGATCAGCGTAGCTATTATTAAATTGACCTTGTATCATTTTAAAAACCAAGATGCGTCACAAATGTGACAAAACAGTTTATTTCAAATATCATCTACCGATATCAGCATGACATAAATATATTTGATTGTTTAAATGTGTGAAGTGTAAAGCGAGTGTGCATTATTATGGTACCATTTCTTATAGACCAATTAGCCTTACATCTCACTCTGAGAAAATTCTAGAGGCGATGGTAAATGCCCGTTTAGACCATCATATCGAATTTAATAATTACTTAGATCCCTCTCAGTCTGGCTTTAGAAAGGGAAGGAGCACTTTAGCTCGATTACAACATGATATAATTACGGCCAAAAACAGGGGCTGTACAGTGCTAGCCATTTTTCTTGATCTACAGGCAGCATTTGATTTAACTTGGCACTTTGGTGTCCTTTACAAGTTGAAAGAATATGGTATAACGGGAGCCTGTTTCCAATACCTCAGGTCTTTCCTAGAAGGGCGTAAAATCCAAGTAAGGGTAAGCGGTACCCTCTCAGACCAAGAAAGTGTCTCAAGAGTGTCTCAAGAGGTACCCCACAGGGTTTCAAAATATCAAAAGAATTCTATTTGGGCACCAGCTGCAGCATGAATTAGATATTCACCTTGGTGGTTCACAAATTATATTCGAAAAAATGACAAAAATTCTTAGGCATAATTTTAGATAAAAAACTTCATATTGAATACTTAATTAAACAGTGTACCACTAATCTCAACATGATGAAAATGCTTAAACATTCTGACTTTGGAGCAAATAAAAAAAGCTTATTGCTCCTTTATATCTCTCTTATTAGATAAAAAATTGACTATGGTGCTGAAATTTATGCTGCAGCTGCTCCAACTTTATTAAATAAACTGAACGAGATTCAATATAAAGCCCTAAGGATTGCCCTGGGGGCCCTGAGCTCCACCCCTTAACTCACAAACTGGAAGCGGAAGCTGGTGTACTTCCCTTGGCTATCAGGGGCAAGGCCCATACTGTCAAATACTGGGCCAGAGCACAATCAAGGGGAAATAACCCCGTGAACTCCATCCTTGGGACTGGACACTACAAGAATATTTATAAAAATAATGCCCCCCCCCCCTCCCCCATTTGGGGCCTCAACCCAAAACTTGATGGAGGAGTTCGGTCTCAGAGACATACAGGTAGCAGACTTCAGGTCAGAAATTGAACATCCATGGCTTATGCCCTCACCTTATGTTGACCTCACCCTATCTAACCTTAATCTGAAAAATCAACTTCCTATATTCAAGTTAAACTATACTCTGAAGAGAATTATAATAACCATTTTAGTATTTACACGGATGGATCAAAATGTCCCCAATCAGGAAAAGTATCAGCAGTATTCTACATACCCTCAATAAACTTAATTCTCATCTGTGGAGGCTTTCAGACAATGTGTCAATCTACTCAGCAGAAATGATAGCATTAATTAATTCAATGAGCTGGGTAATTCTAAATAAACCAAAAAACACGGTTATTTATTCTGATTCTCTTTCGGTGCTGCAGTCAATTAAAAATTCTCATAGTAAATCCAGACCGGACCTTTTAGAACAAATCATTATCCTAAATTATTCCATCCAACAAGCCGGTCTGGATATTACACTAGTCTGGTGCCCAGCTCATATAGGTGTTGGGGGAAATGAGGCGGCTGATAGGGCTGCAAAATCTGGCCTGGATCATGTGACTGTTGATACAAAAGTCAAACTATCACCCACTGAAATAAGTTCATTGATCAGGTCACGGTCTGTCAAGTGCTGGAAAGACTATTATTGCAGTGTGATGGCAGATAGCTGTGATTCTGTCCAATATTCAGTGGGGCTCAGATGGCCTGAGGTTTATTCTTCAAACCAAAGGTTAGACAAATGTATAAGCCGTCTGAGACTGGGTACAAATTTGTTGTCTGCAGCCCAAGGAAAATATGTCCTGGGACTGGACCCCATTTGTGCCCGGTGCAGAGTATTGAACTAAACCAGTCACTTTCTGCTACACTGTGGGGTTCACCTCACTCCCATACTTGAGTTAAAGGCTTTTCTGGTAAATTCAGGTTTGATTTTCAACCTGAAAAACATTCTATTTCCTAAAAGGGCAGTCCAACACTCAGTCTTTAATGCCTTAGAAACCTTTATAAAATCCTGTCACATGACAGATAAAATCTAAGGCCCCAGGTCCAGACATGAGTGCTTATGTAGCCAGGCTGCTGAGATGTCTGAAAATTATTAATAATGATTATTAAAAATTTACAACATAATTACTTAGAATAATATATTGTATTGTTATCTAAGTTAAATTATAAGAAGTTTTAAATTTACTAGTAAATCCTTATTTTAATGTACTCTTTAAATAGTTTTATTTTATCTTAAGTACATTGTTATTTTTTATCACGTTATTTTAAATGAAATTCTTCCAACATGGAATAACATCATCAGTGGAAGTAATTTATGATTTGATACTCCTTTGTATCAATTCTTCACATAATTTTATAGTATTAGGAACAATTGGCTAGACCATATAAACTGATACTATTATTCAGTTTCATATTTGATACGACTTTTTCCCACATATCAATATTCAATGATCTATCAGCATGCCTGGCTGCATATAACTGTTATAAATTCTTTTATTGAATAGAAGTCAATCCTGAATTCTATAATTACATTCAATTTATCAGTAGAATTTGAGATTTTGTAGTAAATTTAACATTCTATTTGGAATGACTATTACATTTAGCATTATTTTATCATTATTAATACATTTTTAGAATAAATTACTTATTTAATGAAGGATATTTTACATTTTGCACTCTACATGGAAAAGACATTAATATTAAATAATACCATGTGAATAAATTATTTGTTTGATAGATAATATCTATATGCATATGTTAATATATGAAGAAATGATAAAGATCTTCATGATATAATCAAACAAAGTAGTAAAATTAAGTAAATAATTTTAAGACAAAGCAAAATGTTTACTCTTATACAAAATAAAATAGCACACTATAGTCTGGACTGGGAAAGGGAATGAGCTCTGGCCTACCCATACAGGAGAACTGAACTAAATGTAAAATGCCCCAGCTAGAACAACCCATGCAGTTAAATCAAACTTGTTATTAGGGTCTGGGTATGACCGGATGGCTCGTTTAGCAGACAACATATAGATCTGAGTTCAAATTGAGCCCCGGGCCACTCTCTGGACCCTCTTATTCAACTACAGCCCCTATTATATATATATAGTAAAACTGATGTGATGTGAGTCAAAGTGGTAAATCACTCTTACTCCATCAGTACATTTTAAACTCCCTTCAATAACTTCAACCCTGTAAATCCAAATAATAATTCATATAAAAACAATGCAGGCCATAAGTGAGATCCATGTTCTATACATGTAGATCCCTTGTGACAAGGCCTGCATTGTAAATACTGTCTAATATACATTATTGTATACCTGCAATATTAAATAGCTGGGGCGGATTAATTCAATGTTGCCTTTCCCTTGTCCTAAAACAACATCACCGGTCAGGGACAAGAGGATTATTGTATATTATGTATTATAAATGAAATCATCCCTCTGTGTAGAATGACATTTTACCTGTACAAAGTGTAATATATTATTATACACATCTTTTTATTTAATATATTAATATCCTTTCTTTTAAAAATAATTATTTTTTATGGCCTTATTAAGTAAGCCGTTAATTGTTTTTCACCTTAGGTAACAGTATAATTTTTCCTTTAATGATGTATTATTTTTCACATTGTTTTAAAGACTACACAGAGGGTGATTATATTCTTTTATGACCACCAGTCCTGTATATCTCATATCTTAGAATTAACCTGAATATAAATAATAAACATTTTAGGTCCTGGGGGTTATTTTTCAATAACAAACCATCATACTCTCCGGTATGTTCTCCTGTTCAGTTATGATAATTGTAGAGTGAAGCAATGGTCGAATCCACTTTTCCTTTTACGGTGTAAAACCGTTGTCAAATTATCAGTAGTCATGTAAGCTGACTATATGACTTACAAATTTCTTTGAGCTCATCAACTGCCGGCGTAATGCAGTTGGTAACGATGTTGTCTATTGATACACCTATTGTTGTGATATTATCGGTGTGAGACCGCGATTTAGTAATTTTTCACAAATTATTTTCTATTTCTATATTTTTTAATTTCGTCATTTTCTTTTTTCGTTTTTGTAAGGATTATACTAGATCTAGTGCTTATATCATTATCATTTTTGTCGTTTTGTATATCTTTTACATGTAATAAACATGTAATAAAGAATACTCTCAGAAATTTCGTCGTAATTCTGGTAATTATAATTGGTTCGCTATTAAAAGTCCACCTATTTTCAGCCATATTTAGCTACATTTGTGTAGATGGCCTTGAGATAAGTACTTGTACACGGTACTAATACTGCAAGTACTTTTGCTGTACACACTTCGCTTTTAACAGGACAATAATGCATTCTTTTTCTTCACAGTTTTAATTACTACTAAAATATTATAACAAACCTACCTATGTACTACAATTCATTTGCGGCTGAGATGAAGTTGAAAAAGAAAATGAAAAAAAGAATTTTAGCTCCTATGCATTTCTAAAGGCTTTACCAACTGCGCCAACTGGACATCTACAATTGCATTGCTAAACTGTAATACTATATTTGTTTCTTGTAAACCCACTTTACCTGTTCAGACAATGGATGTAAACTTTTGTGTACACATAAAATGAAACGTCACTATCACGTTATCCTAACTGAGCAGTAATAAGTCTTCATCAAATACATACAAATGAGGCTGGCCACAAAAAAGCGAGTCTAATCTAATAATTAAGCATATAATGCTATATCAGACTCGCTCCAGAGTTTGCATCCTCATATATATGTTGTAAAAGAGAATGCAAACCACATATCGGAGAGTACTAAATTTACTATGGTATCCAAGTGGTTAAAAAATCTTCATTTCCTTAATATCCATCCAAATAATATATATATCAGGCTGGTAGTTAATGTCTTCCCATCCCAGATTATTCCTTATCAAATATCTAGAACTCATTTAACAATATGCATGTAACAAGACAAGATGCAATTGTCATTTAACAGCATGCATGTACTGGCGGATATTCCCTTCCATACAATTATTCCTTATCAAATAGCTAGATCTTAAATCATTACAAGAAAGGAATAATCATATATTTATTATCATAAGTTAGCTATAAAGTCAAAATAGCTATTCCAATTAATCATTTATATATAAAATAGCTATATGTTATAAAATAGCTACATAATATTAATATATCTTTCAAGTAAAAATTCAAAACAGAAGAACTATATTGAATAAAGTATACAACTAGTTGAAAATTAAGTTAAATTTGTATACAAGATAGTACCCCCTTTTAAATAAAATAGTTCTTCAAAATAAAGTTATTAAATAAGACACACATACAAACTTTCATTTAAAATAGTCTAAATATGTATTGTTATATTTTTATATAGTAAATTTTTAATCATAGTATTTATATACATTAAGAATACATTAAGAATAGCAAAATTGTTAAAATAGTGAAAGCTCGCACTTATGGGATAATCCCGGTTGCCAGGATAAACAAACTCAATAACCCATGGTACCATTATTTTGTCTGTCTAATCAAGAAAAAAAAACAAGACAAAGATACGTGAGATTGTTATAATTCATATTTTGTTGAGCCGTATATGTCACAGATCGAATATGTATCACGTGTAAGATGACCACTACTACCATAATCATCATCATTATTTGATATCATGATGACCATTATTGTCATCATCATTACAACCATTATGACTATATTCATCAAGATAATCATCAGCAGCAACTACAAAGTCACCATCATAATCACGTTCAGAATCATTTCGATAAAAGTCACCGTTGTTGTCATCATCATCATCATGACGACTAGTCTCATGATCATCTTCATGATGACCAAAATCGCGATTATTATCATAGTGGCAATTATTATCACTATCATCATTATGGCCACTACCAGTATTATCATTGGATCCTCATCTGACAGTATTATCATCACAACTAGCATCATGATCATCATCAGCAAGAACAACATCATCGTGTGATTGTCATCATCGTCACATTCAACTTATAACCATTCTACTCATATTTAGCTTTCATATGTTTTTCTTCGTAATTGAAAGTGACTTTCAGACCATTTGACTCTCTTTATATAGAGGGGTATAACACCATAGGTATCAGTATATGACACATTTTACACAAACTGAGTCAGGCATTTGCCTATTTTGGGGTTTTTATTATTTGTTTAATTGCTATATATACCTGCCTACGGAGGCTGATCTCAGATTTTGATTATTCAGTTGAATATCTGGTGTTATATAGATCCTTTTGAATAGCCATTAGCATGTTATGATGATGACAATCGTGATGCTCGTCATAATGATGATGATAGTGGTGGTTGAGGTGATCGTGTGCAGGTTGTGACAAATTTGTGGGCCATAAAAAACTTTGTTGCATAGATAAGTGTTCAATAAAATATGATAGTTTAAAAAACACATTTTTCTTTCAATTTCGTATATTCGCTTTGGTGTGCATATAACAACACACAATACATCACATTTTATATACCATATTCAATATGGTTAATTAATATCAATCAGGAACAATTCAGGAAAAAAATAAACAAAGTATATGTTTTACATCACAATTCTTAAAGTTTCTTTACAGATATAACATCTGATAATGATTTTATAATTCTTTTTAAATTATGAACAACTGACACTCTTTGTTTATTTAGTCTACGTCATGCACCGAAAAACAATTACCCAAGGTTTCAATTTGCTACTACTACTTTTTCATTACTAAATGTTTTTCCATGTTTATTTTCAATTCTAAACACAGTCCTCAATATTCACATTTTACAAAAATCCACCACACACGTGTTAACAATATGTACTACACAGTAGCCTAAACCGACATGGAAGAAAATTCACTGTGTTAAAGTTGAGGACTGTGTTAAGAAATGAAAATAAGCATGGAAAAACATTTATAAGTGAAAATTTAAAATATGAAAACCCTCAATGACATATTGAAGTTATTGTTGGACATTGTAGTTTAAATTAATTTTGATATTATGATACATTATTTTGGCAAATGGAATTAGCATAAGTTCAGGTGAGAATTACAGATACTTGTTAGTCATCAAATATTATTTTACTGGTGCAGAAATGTACATTTAATCATAAGCTATTAATAAATACTCATTTCAGTTATGTACTTTCGGTAATTATTTTACAATGCCACTTCTTTAGGATGCATAGCTAAAATGTCAGATGGCCATTTTGTCTCAATTTCGAATTACCTTAATCAATGCAGTTTTTATATAATTCGTGTTAAATTGTATTTGAAACTGGCATAGATCGTTTTCTTTCTCATTTTTTCATAATATTACATATAGGTATATAAATATTACCCAAGCAAGGTTATACATCGAACGGTTCTAATTTGTAATTTACAGCACTGTCCCCTAGCTGGATTGTTCGCACTAATAAACAAACTTGTCTTATAAATAAGCTGGTACAGTTTTTAGCGCTATAAAACACTATTTTCGCGCATTATTTTGCAAAGAAGACACTTTGAATAGCTCTCTGGGGGTATAGTCGTATAAATGTATATACACACTGTGTCAACACTGTATCTACACTGACATCACAAATCAAGGGAAGCAAATCTTACTGACTTATTTAGGAAATTAGCTACTATGTTACAAAACTGGATTTTCAGACTGTAAAGGATATTTTTAGACCCTTATCGTGACACACATGCTTACTTATGCTAACAAACAATTGTATTTGTGAAAGTTAACCAACTTGATATTTTTCTATGAATATGACCTTTAAGATAAAACCATAAAACTTAGAGCTTAGATGTTTGATATGAAGCATCGTCGGATAGACCTTTATGAAATTTGTTCAAATCATGTCCCAGGTGTCAAACTTGACCCTGCCACAAGGGTCACTTGATTTACATAGATTTCTATAGAAAAATCTTAAAAAATCTTTTTCAAAAAAATTAGAAGGCTAAATACCCTGCCGAAAGGAGAAAAGTTACCAAGGGTGGAATATTCTGTTCCTTTTAAAAAGCACTGTGTAACAAAGTAACCTTCATTGTCATTTACAAACATAAAACATGTACTTAATTTTAATAATCTCCATTCATGGTAGATTAATGCCTCAACACAATTTAAATTCAAATATTAATCAAAGGGCAACAAATAAAACATTGCAAAAGCCAGGATTATGGTTCTTGCACTCTGCAGTTTCTTTCTTCACCATCTGTCTACCTATAAATCACTGCTTTGATTAGTTATGGAGGTAAACTCTGGACAAGAGAGTGTGACAAATTTGCATTTAAATACCAATCAAAGGGCAGTAACCCACAAAGTACAAAAGCAAGGATTGCAAATCTTATATTCATGTACTTCTCTTTATCACCATATATCTATTAGTGATGTTCCAATTAATCATTTATTCAACGAATCAATGACGACTGGTCATTGACGTGACGATGACGATGCTTCCATTTAATCAACGAAATTTTGATTTTATACGGAGTAGTCGTTCTTGAATATAGTATGTACTGCAGACCTTACACTTTGCTGAAAGGGTTTGCACTTTAAATACCTAAATGATTGATTTGATAAGCTATAGTGTAATGCTGTTCAAACTGTATTTGTAAACGCAGCATAATTCTGGTTCAGCGTGTTTTTAATAGTAGAATTATATTAGTTTGTGCTTTTCATTTGGTGTAAGGGCTCTAAAGGTTATACATGTGCAGTCTTTACATTCTAGGTCATTTCTTATTTAATCAGTTTTGATTTATTATCACTGACTTTTGCCTCTGATTAATCAACGAAATTTCCATGGACTGATTACAATCACTAATATCTATCAACAAAGCTTTTTTTTTGTTACATAGAAATGCTTTTGACAAAAATGCATACATATTTACATAAGAAAATTATCAAAGGGGAATAACTTCAGGAATTAATCTGACAGAATAATGGTTTTAACACTCTGCACATATATTTATTGCCACCTACAAACAAACTTAGTTTTAATAAGTTATCTTCATTCAGTGTAGAGTAATTCTCCATAGAATATTAATCAAAGGACAATATCCTAAAGAGTACAAAAGCTAGAATTCTGGTTCTTGTGTTCTGCCCTGGACAAAATTTACATTTACAAATTAATCATAAGGTAATAACCCCAACATTACGAAAGCCAGGATTATGAGTCTTATGGTCTACCAATCAATCACCTCATTACCACCTACCTATGAAATTTTAGATCACTTCCTTGATTCATCTGGATCAATTCGGGTAATTTGATAGAGACATTTTTTTGCACTCCATATGACTACTAGTAGTACATGTATAACCAGCCTCCATGGTTGAATCACTTTAACCTCTCACTGATAGAGGGTCATGGGTTCAAGGCCAACTACCGACCATGTCTCTTTATTTGAGAAAGTAAGTTGCTTACGGAGGATGGGAATCTTGAACTGGTAGTTCCCAGGAACGATGGTTAGGTGAACTGTCTGCCTCATAT
Organism: Lutraria lutraria; assembly: GCA_964023205.1. Lineage (NCBI taxonomy): Eukaryota > Metazoa > Mollusca > Bivalvia > Venerida > Mactridae > Lutraria > Lutraria lutraria. Next base: position 37,640,099 of record OZ026833.1, read on the forward strand.
GAATCTGACTGTTGAAAAGGGACATAAAACTCAAACGAACAAACAAATAGTACATGTACAGGCTGTCCCAAAAGAAAGGTAACACTTTCATACATGTTTAATGTCCCTTTAAATTGCAGATTAATACATAATATACATGTATATATAGACATGTAGATCAAAGATGGAAGTTTTTTGTGTAAGAGAACCTTATAAATATCTTCAGAATTTGAAATATAATACAAATTTGAAAAAAATGTGCATTTTTCATCCTTGACTTCGTTTCAGTAATTAATAATGTTTTTGATTTGACGACTTTTCATCCTCTTCACTTACCATACAAACACGATGAAATTTTCTATCACTTAAAATACACATGTCTTTGTTGGACTTTCTTTACATTGCATTTGATTTGTTTCAATTACTGAAAGACACTGTATCTTTATAGATGAATTGTCCAATTATAACATGGCACGACATTGCACCCGCGAGTTTCTCACAATTTTGAAAAGCAAGTTTGTTAATGTTCCCAAAAAGAAGTCTCCTACCTTTGTACTATACTTTCTACACAATATGTTCGATGATTGAGTAATATTCAGACGATATCTGGAGGTGAAAGATAGCGGAATATCTTGACCCGCGCATAGTCTTGACCTCAATCCATGCAAGATCTTTCTTTGGGAATATTTTTTCAAAGGACCATAGTCCTAAGCCACCGAACAAAGAAATGCTGTTAAAGTGTTTACGTGGTGAAGATTTCATTGTGTGTGTATGGTTAGTAAGGAGTATGAAAAGTCATCAAACAAAGACGTCATAAATTACTAAAACGACGTCAAGGATGAAAAATACACTTTTGTTTTCAAATTTGTATTGAATTGCAAATTCTGAAGTTATTTGGCCTGGTGCACAAATTATGGTGCATTTGAGTTAGCATCAAGACCAAAAAATAAAGTATTGAATTTTCTGTATTTTTTCACTTTTTAAGTAAGTCTAGACCATCTAGAAACACAACTCAGTAATGAAAAGATAACTTTCACTCTGGTTTTTATTTCTCGGACATTCATAGTCACATAGGCAGATTGGGGTCGGACATTACGGACAGACACATTATGCCCTTTTAAATATATAACCAGAAAACAAAGAAAGTTTAAAATGTCCTTATTTCATACCATTTGCTATTTCAGTACATACTAGTTCAATATACATCGTCTTTTTCATGAGGAAAGTCATATATTGAGAAATATGAAGCAGTTGAAAATAACACATAAATAGGAAAAAACTAGCATTTTTTTCCGGTGTTAAATCAAATGATATAATTATTGCCATTTTAGCTTTAAAAAGCAGTAATTCACTGGAGTAACAGATATACAGACATTAAACTTACAACAACAGTTCTTTTCATTCTTAATTTATATTGAAAGCATATTTTTTTATTTTAATGAAAGGGGACCGACATGACAAATAAGGGGACACACATTACACAGTTGATAGGCAGGTCCTGTATTGAGTTTAAGTTATTGACTGCCCCTTTTTGTACTTATATCATGCTTTGTTTACAATTCTTTCATTATTTTAGAAGTTAACAAGAACAAATATTGATCTTTATTAACATTTAGAAGAATAAAGTTAAAATAAATATTTTTTGTTATTTTTATTACACTGATTTGACACCTGTTCGACTCATCACTTAATTATAGTACTCATTAATGAACTAATAAATTTTGTTTTAAGTAAGATATTTTGCAGTTTAGAGTATCTTTCTTTTGATATAAAAAGTATTGTATTAAGCTTATAATTGCGGACACAAATTAATAATTTCTTGTTTTATTTTGTTTTTCATGTATTACAACATCCATGTTATATTTGGCAATTCTTTTTTACAATACATTGTTTAATCATAATGGACACCTGATTTATCATTATTTCATATTATCTGATGGTATATATTAGTCTTGAAAAGTGTCGTACAGTAGAAACTCCCTAATCCGGAACCTCTCCAATCCGGAATCCTCCACAACCCGGAAAATTTCCAGGTCCCATTTCGTTCCTTCAATAAGGCATATGAAAAAATCCTCCCCAATCCAGAACCTCCGTATTCTGTAGTCCAGACAACTTTTGCAGTCTGAAATGCTATTTTGTACTGTTTTTAAATTTCTCAATCTGGAATTTATGCTTAATCCACTGCTTAATCCGGAATTTATGCAAAAAGATATACAACATGTCGGACGGACATTACAGGGACGGACATTACAGATAACTTTTATGTTGTTCCAAATATTTTTGTTCTATTATTTACATCCAGGCAAATACTGATTTATCATTATGATGCATAAGGGGATATTGTAACCTATTTCAAATGTTCTCTGTGTGCTTAATTGTTCCATTGACAGGGGGGGGGGGGGAGTTGGACATTACAGTTTTTTTTTACACAAACATAAAATGACATTCAAATTTCAAAATAAATTGTGCTAAACATAATTCGACTCCAAGGAACCAATATAAACATTAAGTTATACCTTTTGTGTTATTCATAAAGTAGAAGAAGTACATTTTACTTCATTTGAAAAAAAATCCTTACTATTGGGAACATTGGTTGTTGTAATTTTAAGCCCATTACAGCTACCCACATTTTAGATTTTTAGCTCACATGTCACAAAGTGACAAAGTGAGCTATTAGGATCACTCTCCGTCCGGCGTCGTGCGGTGTGCGTTGTGCATTGTCAAACTTTATGTTGTGACCACACTAGGGGCCACATTTTTAGCTCAATTTTAGCAAATCTGGGTCAGAACGTTAATATTAACAAAATCTCGGACGAGTTAGATATTGGGCCATTTTGGGTAAAAAACTAGGTCACCAGGGCCAAATAAGGGAAAACCTTGTGAACACTTTAGAAATCACTGTTTTGACTGGATCTTCATGAAACTTTGTCAGAATGTTTATTTTAATAATATGTAGGTCAAGTTTGATAATGGGTCATTTCCGGTAAAAAACTAGGTCACTAGGGCAAATTGCTGGAAAACCTTTTGAACACTCTAGAAGTCACTGTTTTGATTGGATGATCATGAAACCTTGTCAGAATGTTTGTCTTCATAATATCTTGGACGAGTTTGGGTCAAAAACTAGGTCGCTAGGTCAAATCTTATGAAAACTTTGTTAACACTGTAGATGGCACAGTTTTAATTGGATCTTCACCAAACCTTGTCAGAATGTTTGCCTCAATGATATGTGGGTCAAGGTTGAACATGGGTCAGCAAGGTTCAAAAACTGGGTCACCAGTTCAAATCTTAGGTAAAAATCTTGTAAAAGCTCTAAATGTCATTTTAATTGGATCTTGGCCAAACCTTGTCAGATTGTTTGTCTTAATGATATTAAGGACAAGTTCAAATATGGGTCACCTAGGGTCAAAAACCAGGTCACAAGGTCAAATCTTAGGAAAACCTTATTAACACTGTAGATGTCAAATTTTGATTGTATCTTCACCAAACCTAGTCAGAATGTTTGTCTTAATGATATGTAAGACAAGTTCGAACATAGGTCGTCTGGGGTCAAAAACTAGGTCACGAGGTCAAATCTTAGGAAAACCTTGTCTATGCAGTAGTTTTCATAGCTTTGATTGGATCTTCACCAAATTTTGTCAGAATGTTTGTCTTATTTATATCTAGGACAAGTTCTAACATGGGTCATCTGGGGTCAAAAACTAGGTCACTGGTTCAAAACAATGTTTTAATGAGTGAACAGTGATTGTCATGTGAGCGATATAGGGCCAACTTGGCCCTCTTGTTTAAGATATCTCCACTATTTGTGGGTGTATCTTAATATATAGGGTATCAGATCAACCAGCTATAATTTTTCTTATGTGATAGATATAAGCCGAAAACTGTCCATTATGTAAAATATTGGAGTGTTTGAGGTGCATAGCGCCGAAGACACTCCAATATTTTACATCATGGGCAGTTTGAGGTTTATATGTAACTTAAATCATTTCGAAAGGATTACACAATTCACTGACCATGACAATTTGTCATTCTTAAAGGTATCCGTCGAATTAATCATTCTATTTCCCAATGAAAATCAAGTAATTGATATTGATTTTCCTTCCTATTTTTTGATAATACACTTTGCTCACTAAAAGTCACTAAAGAAGGCTATTGACTTTGAAAAGTAGTAGGGATTCATTTTTCTTGCATTATTATGACCAGATAAATAGATAAGATAGCGTGTGAATTTAACTGCTTAAAAGCCATTACGGTGGATACCTTTAAATCTACTCTTTCAATCACACTGCTCGAGTAGCACGAGGAATGTGCATTTTATTCAAACATGTTCGCATTGACTCAAGCAGTGTCACTCCTACGAATTCGTTTTTTGGGAATGGGTTTGTAAAACAGCGTGGAACAATGTGGAAGATGTGAATAGGAACAAACTGTTAATGTAGGATTTCTGTGTAATACTTTTGTTTGATTTGATTATATTTCAAGGTATGAATTGTATTGAAAATGAGTTCATATTGAGTATTATGAAATTTGATCAATTGATTATTCAAATACATTTTTGTTGTAATAGGATGAATATAATGCAACCGGTGCGTGGCTAGAACCCGCAACCTCCTGCTTGCAAGTCAGATGCTCTACCAACTGAGCTAATCGGGTTATTAATATTACAGCCATTTCTTAAATACATGTACAGTGTACAATACTGCTGTAGTCCTCCTACTGTTTTATTCAAATTAATTTATTGCGACAATCACAGGTTCTGTTGACTAACCCAATCTTTGCTTCACCCTAAATGTAGTAGTATTCCAAGTATTCAAAGGCTAGTCTCACATTCATGACACCACAGGTAATAGGAAGGTAAGAGGAAATTAATGTACCCGATGCGTGGCTTGAATCCGCGACCTCCTTCTTGCCAGTCAGATGCTCTGCAAACTGAGCTAATCAGACTGTTAATAGTACAGCCTGTTTATAAATACGAGTACTATGATACAGCACTGCTACTTTTTCATTAAAATCTTAAAAAAGACTATGGACTTATAAACAAGTCCTTGACAAGACTCGTAAGATATATTTATTTTCAGATCATTAAAGCATTTCATTAATCTTACGCATGCGTCGTTGTCAGTGTCCAAATTTGAGTTGCAGTCCAATATGTCGACTACACTCCAATATTACAAAAAATAACGGACAGCTGTCCATTGAGAGCGATCCATTCGTAAAATTATTGGACAGTGAGATCAAAAGGATGACGTCACAGGAATGATTTAATGAATTAGAAGTCTTATAATAATTTACTTTCCAACTCCAACAACTGCATTGATTTTAAAAAAGTGAAAAAACTAGATGCTAATTCATTACAGGCAAAAATGGCTCATTTTACAAACATAGAAGTGTCATATTTTTTTCATTTGATATCTTCCTTAAATGTTTTTGCAAATCTGCAGGGGTATATATACTGAAAGAAAATGTCAACCTTTAAAAGCTTATTAAACAACTTAGAAAATTTGCAGATGACACAAATTATACCTCTTGAATAACATTTGTTCCATTTATTGGTTCATTTTTAGGAGGCGAAGTTGGATTTTTCTAAATTTTTGTTTCTTAATTACAAACACCTCATTAAGATAGCATTTTAGTACCCCTATTTTAACTTAATTTGTAGATTTGAGAATGCTAAGGAAAAATTAACTGCCTAAATATTTCTACAAAACTTTCTTCTTATGCAAGTAGTTATTTCTATTAGGTAAAATGTCTTCAATTCACATGAATTGTATTTATATTTTTGTCATATTTTTGTTATTGTAGGGTTCTTTTTGAAACTTCTAGTTATGCCCCCACTTCAAAGAAATGTGGGTATATATTGCTGGTTTGCTCATGTCCATCTTTTTTGCTCGTTGGTAATCAAACCTTGTCCGGCCAATTCGACTGTGTTGGCCTCTTAGGTCTTTACTTGGTTTGAAGGTTGGTCAAATACAGATAGATACCCATTTCTGTGAAAAGTCTCCGAGAGTTGTTGAAAGTCTTTGATTTTCAATATCTCTACCATTATTTGGTCTGTGGCATTGAAAGTGCATATGCTAGTAATAGACATCAATGGAAATCACAGCCCCAAAAGGCTTAGCCATGCTACGTTTACTTTTGATTTTATTAGCATTTTAGAAATGGCAGTTTGAGAGAAAATATTCTTACGCGGAGGCTTTATGACAAATTTTTATCTTTCATTTACTCTTTAATTGTAGATAGTAGAAACATGGGACCATTACATACAAGTAGTGTGGATCAATGGAAATCTGTGATGAGAACAGATTTGGTATGGTTTGGTTACTTTTGGTTTTATTACATTTCTAGAAATGACAGTTTGTGAGAAAATTTCTTAGCGTCAAGATTTTTTGACAAATCTAATTTTTTATTTTCTCCTTAAGCGTTGTTGGTACATGGATGCAACTTTACTTACAAGTAGTTGGCATGCACAAAAGTTGGTGGCAAGGTTGAATTTGCTATGCTCTGCTTACTTTTGACTTTATTGAAATTCTGGAAATACCCATTTCTGTGAAAAGTCTCCGAGAGTTGTTGAAAGTCTTTGATTTTCAATATCTCTACCATTATTTGGTCTGTGGCATTGAAAGTGCATATGCTAGTAATAGACATCAATGGAAATCACAGCCCCAAAAGGCTTAGCCATGCTACGTTTACTTTTGATTTTATTAGCATTTTAGAAATGGCAGTTTGAGAGAAAATATTCTTACGCGGAGGCTTTATGACAAATTTTTATCTTTCATTTACTCTTTAATTGTAGATAGTAGAAACATGGGACCATTACATACAAGTAGTGTGGATCAATGGAAATCTGTGATGAGAACAGATTTGGTATGGTTTGGTTACTTTTGGTTTTATTACATTTCTAGAAATGACAGTTTGTGAGAAAATTTCAGATTTTTTGACAAATCTAATTTTTTATTTTCTCCTTAAGCGTTGTTGGTACATGGATGCAACTTTACTTACAAGTAGTTGGCATGCACAAAAGTTGGTGGCAAGGTTGAATTTGCTATGCTCTGCTTACTTTTGACTTTATTGAAATTCTAGAAATACCCATTTCTGTGAAAAGTCTCCGAGAGTTGTTGAAAGTCTTTGATTTTCAATATCTCTAGCATTATTTGGTCTGTGGCATTGAAAGTGCATATGCTAGTAATAGACATCAATGGAAATCACAGCCCCAAAAGGCTTAGCCATGCTACGTTTACTTTTGATTTTATTAGCATTTTAGAAATGGCAGTTTGAGAGAAAATATTCTTACGCGGAGGCTTTATGACAAATTTTTATCTTTCATTTACTCTTTAATTGTAGATAGTAGAAACATGGGACCATTACATACAAGTAGTGTGGATCAATGGAAATCTGTGATGAGAACAGATTTGGTATGGTTTGGTTACTTTTGGTTTTATTACATTTCTAGAAATGACAGTTTGTGAGAAAATTTCAGATTTTTTGACAAATCTAATTTTTTATTTTCTCCTTAAGCGTTGTTGGTACATGGATGCAACTTTACTTACAAGTAGTTGGCATGCACAAAAGTTGGTGGCAAGGTTGAATTTGCTATGCTCTGCTTACTTTTGACTTTATTGAAATTCTAGAAATACCCATTTCTGTGAAAAGTCTCCGAGAGTTGTTGAAAGTCTTTGATTTTCAATATCTCTAGCATTATTTGGTCTGTGGCATTGAAAGTGCATATGCTAGTAATAGACATCAATGGAAATCACAGCCCCAAAAGGCTTAGCCATGCTGCGTTTACTTTTGATTTTATTAGCATTTTAGAAATGGCAGTTTGAGAGAAAATATTCTTACGCGGAGGCTTTATGACAAATTTTTATCTTTCATTTACTCTTTAATTGTAGATAGTAGAAACATGGGACCATTACTTACAAGTAGTGTGGATCAATGGAAATCTGTGATGAGAACAGATTTGGTATGGTTTGGTTACTTTTGGTTTTATTACATTTCTAGAAATGACAGTTTGTGAGAAAATTTCAGATTTTGTGACAAATCTAATTTTTTATTTTCTCCTTAAGCGTTGTTGGTACATGGATGCAACTTTACTTACAAGTAGTTGGCATGCACAAAAGTTGGTGGCAAGGTTGAATTTGCTATGCTCTGCTTACTTTTGACTTTATTGAAATTCTAGAAATACCCATTTCTGTGAAAAGTCTCCGAGAGTTGTTGAAAGTCTTTGATTTTCAATATCTCTAGCATTATTTGGTCTGTGGCATTGAAAGTGCATATGCTAGTAATAGACATCAATGGAAATCACAGCCCCAAAAGGCTTAGCCATGCTACGTTTACTTTTGATTTTATTAGCATTTTAGAAATGGCAGTTTGAGAGAAAATATTCTTACGCGGAGGCTTTATGACAAATTTTTATCTTTCATTTACTCTTTAATTGTAGATAGTAGAAACATGGGACCATTACATACAAGTAGTGTGGATCAATGGAAATCTGTGATGAGAACAGATTTGGTATGGTTTGGTTACTTTTGGTTTTATTACATTTCTAGAAATGACAGTTTGTGAGAAAATTTCTTAGCGTCAAGATTTTTTGACAAATCTAATTTTTTATTTTCTCCTTAAGCGTTGTTGGTACATGGATGCAACTTTACTTACAAGTAGTTGGCATGCACAAAAGTTGGTGGCAAGGTTGAATTTGCTATGCTCTGCTTACTTTTGACTTTATTGAAATTCTGGAAATACCCATTTCTGTGAAAAGTCTCCGAGAGTTGTTGAAAGTCTTTGATTTTCAATATCTCTACCATTATTTGGTCTGTGGCATTGAAAGTGCATATGCTAGTAATAGACATCAATGGAAATCACAGCCCCAAAAGGCTTAGCCATGCTACGTTTACTTTTGATTTTATTAGCATTTTAGAAATGGCAGTTTGAGAGAAAATATTCTTACGCGGAGGCTTTATGACAAATTTTTATCTTTCATTTACTCTTTAATTGTAGATAGTAGAAACATGGGACCATTACATACAAGTAGTGTGGATCAATGGAAATCTGTGATGAGAACAGATTTGGTATGGTTTGGTTACTTTTGGTTTTATTACATTTCTAGAAATGACAGTTTGTGAGAAAATTTCAGATTTTTTGACAAATCTAATTTTTTATTTTCTCCTTAAGCGTTGTTGGTACATGGATGCAACTTTACTTACAAGTAGTTGGCATGCACAAAAGTTGGTGGCAAGGTTGAATTTGCTATGCTCTGCTTACTTTTGACTTTATTGAAATTCTAGAAATACCCATTTCTGTGAAAAGTCTCCGAGAGTTGTTGAAAGTCTTTGATTTTCAATATCTCTAGCATTATTTGGTCTGTGGCATTGAAAGTGCATATGCTAGTAATAGACATCAATGGAAATCACAGCCCCAAAAGGCTTAGCCATGCTACGTTTACTTTTGATTTTATTAGCATTTTAGAAATGGCAGTTTGAGAGAAAATATTCTTACGCGGAGGCTTTATGACAAATTTTTATCTTTCATTTACTCTTTAATTGTAGATAGTAGAAACATGGGACCATTACATACAAGTAGTGTGGATCAATGGAAATCTGTGATGAGAACAGATTTGGTATGGTTTGGTTACTTTTGGTTTTATTACATTTCTAGAAATGACAGTTTGTGAGAAAATTTCAGATTTTTTGACAAATCTAATTTTTTATTTTCTCCTTAAGCGTTGTTGGTACATGGATGCAACTTTACTTACAAGTAGTTGGCATGCACAAAAGTTGGTGGCAAGGTTGAATTTGCTATGCTCTGCTTACTTTTGACTTTATTGAAATTCTAGAAATACCCATTTCTGTGAAAAGTCTCCGAGAGTTGTTGAAAGTCTTTGATTTTCAATATCTCTAGCATTATTTGGTCTGTGGCATTGAAAGTGCATATGCTAGTAATAGACATCAATGGAAATCACAGCCCCAAAAGGCTTAGCCATGCTGCGTTTACTTTTGATTTTATTAGCATTTTAGAAATGGCAGTTTGAGAGAAAATATTCTTACGCGGAGGCTTTATGACAAATTTTTATCTTTCATTTACTCTTTAATTGTAGATAGTAGAAACATGGGACCATTACTTACAAGTAGTGTGGATCAATGGAAATCTGTGATGAGAACAGATTTGGTATGGTTTGGTTACTTTTGGTTTTATTACATTTCTAGAAATGACAGTTTGTGAGAAAATTTCAGATTTTGTGACAAATCTAATTTTTTATTTTCTCCTTAAGCGTTGTTGGTACATGGATGCAACTTTACTTACAAGTAGTTGGCATGCACAAAAGTTGGTGGCAAGGTTGAATTTGCTATGCTCTGCTTACTTTTGACTTTATTGAAATTCTAGAAATACCCATTTCTGTGAAAAGTCTCCGAGAGTTGTTGAAAGTCTTTGATTTTCAATATCTCTAGCATTATTTGGTCTGTGGCATTGAAAGTGCATATGCTAGTAATAGACATCAATGGAAATCACAGCCCCAAAAGGCTTAGCCATGCTACGTTTACTTTTGATTTTATTAGCATTTTAGAAATGGCAGTTTGAGAGAAAATATTCTTACGCGGAGGCTTTATGACAAATTTTTATCTTTCATTTACTCTTTAATTGTAGATAGTAGAAACATGGGACCATTACATACAAGTAGTGTGGATCAATGGAAATCTGTGATGAGAACAGATTTGGTATGGTTTGGTTACTTTTGGTTTTATTACATTTCTAGAAATGACAGTTTGTGAGAAAATTTCTTAGCGTCAAGATTTTTTGACAAATCTAATTTTTTATTTTCTCCTTAAGCGTTGTTGGTACATGGATGCAACTTTACTTACAAGTAGTTGGCATGCACAAAAGTTGGTGGCAAGGTTGAATTTGCTATGCTCTGCTTACTTTTGACTTTATTGAAATTCTGGAAATACCCATTTCTGTGAAAAGTCTCCGAGAGTTGTTGAAAGTCTTTGATTTTCAATATCTCTACCATTATTTGGTCTGTGGCATTGAAAGTGCATATGCTAGTAATAGACATCAATGGAAATCACAGCCCCAAAAGGCTTAGCCATGCTACGTTTACTTTTGATTTTATTAGCATTTTAGAAATGGCAGTTTGAGAGAAAATATTCTTACGCGGAGGCTTTATGACAAATTTTTATCTTTCATTTACTCTTTAATTGTAGATAGTAGAAACATGGGACCATTACATACAAGTAGTGTGGATCAATGGAAATCTGTGATGGGAACAGATTTGGTATGGTTTGGTTACTTTTGGTTTTATTACATTTCTAGAAATGACAGTTTGTGAGAAAATTTCAGATTTTTTGACAAATCTAATTTTTTATTTTCTCCTTAAGCGTTGTTGGTACATGGATGCAACTTTACTTACAAGTAGTTGGCATGCACAAAAGTTGGTGGCAAGGTTGAATTTGCTATGCTCTGCTTACTTTTGACTTTATTGAAATTCTAGAAATACCCATTTCTGTGAAAAGTCTCCGAGAGTTGTTGAAAGTCTTTGATTTTCAATATCTCTAGCATTATTTGGTCTGTGGCATTGAAAGTGCATATGCTAGTAATAGACATCAATGGAAATCACAGCCCCAAAAGGCTTAGCCATGCTACGTTTACTTTTGATTTTATTAGCATTTTAGAAATGGCAGTTTGAGAGAAAATATTCTTACGCGGAGGCTTTATGACAAATTTTTCTCTTTCATTTACTCTTTAATTGTAGATAGTAGAAACATGGGACCATTACATACAAGTAGTGTGGATCAATGGAAATCTGTGATGAGAACAGATTTGGTATGGTTTGGTTACTTTTGGTTTTATTACATTTCTAGAAATGACAGTTTGTGAGAAAATTTCTTAGCGTCAAGATTTTTTGACAAATCTAATTTTTTATTTTCTCCTTAAGCGTTGTTGGTACATGGATGCAACTTTACTTACAAGTAGTTGGCATGCACAAAAGTTGGTGGCAAGGTTGAATTTGCTATGCTCTGCTTACTTTTGACTTTATTGAAATTCTGGAAATACCCATTTCTGTGAAAAGTCTCCGAGAGTTGTTGAAAGTCTTTGATTTTCAATATCTCTACCATTATTTGGTCTGTGGCATTGAAAGTGCATATGCTAGTAATAGACATCAATGGAAATCACAGCCCCAAAAGGCTTAGCCATGCTACGTTTACTTTTGATTTTATTAGCATTTTAGAAATGGCAGTTTGAGAGAAAATATTCTTACGCGGAGGCTTTATGACAAATTTTTATCTTTCATTTACTCTTTAATTGTAGATAGTAGAAACATGGGACCATTACATACAAGTAGTGTGGATCAATGGAAATCTGTGATGAGAACAGATTTGGTATGGTTTGGTTACTTTTGGTTTTATTACATTTCTAGAAATGACAGTTTGTGAGAAAATTTCAGATTTTTTGACAAATCTAATTTTTTATTTTCTCCTTAAGCGTTGTTGGTACATGGATGCAACTTTTCTTACAAGTAGTTGGCATGCACAAAAGTTGGTGGCAAGGTTGAATTTGCTATGCTCTGCTTACTTTTGACTTTATTGAAATTCTAGAAATACCCATTTCTGTGAAAAGTCTCCGAGAGTTGTTGAAAGTCTTTGATTTTCAATATCTCTAGCATTATTTGGTCTGTGGCATTGAAAGTGCATATGCTAGTAATAGACATCAATGGAAATCACAGCCCCAAAAGGCTTAGCCATGCTACGTTTACTTTTGATTTTATTAGCATTTTAGAAATGGCAGTTTGAGAGAAAATATTCTTACGCGGAGGCTTTATGACAAATTTTTATCTTTCATTTACTCTTTAATTGTAGATAGTAGAAACATGGGACCATTACATACAAGTAGTGTGGATCAATGGAAATCTGTGATGAGAACAGATTTGGTATGGTTTGGTTACTTTTGGTTTTATTACATTTCTAGAAATGACAGTTTGTGAGAAAATTTCAGATTTTTTGACAAATCTAATTTTTTATTTTCTCCTTAAGCGTTGTTGGTACATGGATGCAACTTTACTTACAAGTAGTTGGCATGCACAAAAGTTGGTGGCAAGGTTGAATTTGCTATGCTCTGCTTACTTTTGACTTTATTGAAATTCTAGAAATACCCATTTCTGTGAAAAGTCTCCGAGAGTTGTTGAAAGTCTTTGATTTTCAATATCTCTAGCATTATTTGGTCTGTGGCATTGAAAGTGCATATGCTAGTAATAGACATCAATGGAAATCACAGCCCCAAAAGGCTTAGCCATGCTGCGTTTACTTTTGATTTTATTAGCATTTTAGAAATGGCAGTTTGAGAGAAAATATTCTTACGCGGAGGCTTTATGACAAATTTTTATCTTTCATTTACTCTTTAATTGTAGATAGTAGAAACATGGGACCATTACTTACAAGTAGTGTGGATCAATGGAAATCTGTGATGAGAACAGATTTGGTATGGTTTGGTTACTTTTGGTTTTATTACATTTCTAGAAATGACAGTTTGTGAGAAAATTTCAGATTTTGTGACAAATCTAATTTTTTATTTTCTCCTTAAGCGTTGTTGGTACATGGATGCAACTTTACTTACAAGTAGTTGGCATGCACAAAAGTTGGTGGCAAGGTTGAATTTGCTATGCTCTGCTTACTTTTGACTTTATTGAAATTCTAGAAATACCCATTTCTGTGAAAAGTCTCCGAGAGTTGTTGAAAGTCTTTGATTTTCAATATCTCTAGCATTATTTGGTCTGTGGCATTGAAAGTGCATATGCTAGTAATAGACATCAATGGAAATCACAGCCCCAAAAGGCTTAGCCATGCTACGTTTACTTTTGATTTTATTAGCATTTTAGAAATGGCAGTTTGAGAGAAAATATTCTTACGCGGAGGCTTTATGACAAATTTTTATCTTTCATTTACTCTTTAATTGTAGATAGTAGAAACATGGGACCATTACATACAAGTAGTGTGGATCAATGGAAATCTGTGATGAGAACAGATTTGGTATGGTTTGGTTACTTTTGGTTTTATTACATTTCTAGAAATGACAGTTTGTGAGAAAATTTCTTAGCGTCAAGATTTTTTGACAAATCTAATTTTTTATTTTCTCCTTAAGCGTTGTTGGTACATGGATGCAACTTTACTTACAAGTAGTTGGCATGCACAAAAGTTGGTGGCAAGGTTGAATTTGCTATGCTCTGCTTACTTTTGACTTTATTGAAATTCTGGAAATACCCATTTCTGTGAAAAGTCTCCGAGAGTTGTTGAAAGTCTTTGATTTTCAATATCTCTACCATTATTTGGTCTGTGGCATTGAAAGTGCATATGCTAGTAATAGACATCAATGGAAATCACAGCCCCAAAAGGCTTAGCCATGCTACGTTTACTTTTGATTTTATTAGCATTTTAGAAATGGCAGTTTGAGAGAAAATATTCTTACGCGGAGGCTTTATGACAAATTTTTATCTTTCATTTACTCTTTAATTGTAGATAGTAGAAACATGGGACCATTACATACAAGTAGTGTGGATCAATGGAAATCTGTGATGAGAACAGATTTGGTATGGTTTGGTTACTTTTGGTTTTATTACATTTCTAGAAATGACAGTTTGTGAGAAAATTTCAGATTTTTTGACAAATCTAATTTTTTATTTTCTCCTTAAGCGTTGTTGGTACATGGATGCAACTTTACTTACAAGTAGTTGGCATGCACAAAAGTTGGTGGCAAGGTTGAATTTGCTATGCTCTGCTTACTTTTGACTTTATTGAAATTCTAGAAATACCCATTTCTGTGAAAAGTCTCCGAGAGTTGTTGAAAGTCTTTGATTTTCAATATCTCTAGCATTATTTGGTCTGTGGCATTGAAAGTGCATATGCTAGTAATAGACATCAATGGAAATCACAGCCCCAAAAGGCTTAGCCATGCTACGTTTACTTTTGATTTTATTAGCATTTTAGAAATGGCAGTTTGAGAGAAAATATTCTTACGCGGAGGCTTTATGACAAATTTTTATCTTTCATTTACTCTTTAATTGTAGATAGTAGAAACATGGGACCATTACATACAAGTAGTGTGGATCAATGGAAATCTGTGATGAGAACAGATTTGGTATGGTTTGGTTACTTTTGGTTTTATTACATTTCTAGAAATGACAGTTTGTGAGAAAATTTCAGATTTTTTGACAAATCTAATTTTTTATTTTCTCCTTAAGCGTTGTTGGTACATGGATGCAACTTTACTTACAAGTAGTTGGCATGCACAAAAGTTGGTGGCAAGGTTGAATTTGCTATGCTCTGCTTACTTTTGACTTTATTGAAATTCTAGAAATACCCATTTCTGTGAAAAGTCTCCGAGAGTTGTTGAAAGTCTTTGATTTTCAATATCTCTAGCATTATTTGGTCTGTGGCATTGAAAGTGCATATGCTAGTAATAGACATCAATGGAAATCACAGCCCCAAAAGGCTTAGCCATGCTGCGTTTACTTTTGATTTTATTAGCATTTTAGAAATGGCAGTTTGAGAGAAAATATTCTTACGCGGAGGCTTTATGACAAATTTTTATCTTTCATTTACTCTTTAATTGTAGATAGTAGAAACATGGGACCATTACTTACAAGTAGTGTGGATCAATGGAAATCTGTGATGAGAACAGATTTGGTATGGTTTGGTTACTTTTGGTTTTATTACATTTCTAGAAATGACAGTTTGTGAGAAAATTTCAGATTTTGTGACAAATCTAATTTTTTATTTTCTCCTTAAGCGTTGTTGGTACATGGATGCAACTTTACTTACAAGTAGTTGGCATGCACAAAAGTTGGTGGCAAGGTTGAATTTGCTATGCTCTGCTTACTTTTGACTTTATTGAAATTCTAGAAATACCCATTTCTGTGAAAAGTCTCCGAGAGTTGTTGAAAGTCTTTGATTTTCAATATCTCTAGCATTATTTGGTCTGTGGCATTGAAAGTGCATATGCTAGTAATAGACATCAATGGAAATCACAGCCCCAAAAGGCTTAGCCATGCTACGTTTACTTTTGATTTTATTAGCATTTTAGAAATGGCAGTTTGAGAGAAAATATTCTTACGCGGAGGCTTTATGACAAATTTTTATCTTTCATTTACTCTTTAATTGTAGATAGTAGAAACATGGGACCATTACATACAAGTAGTGTGGATCAATGGAAATCTGTGATGAGAACAGATTTGGTATGGTTTGGTTACTTTTGGTTTTATTACATTTCTAGAAATGACAGTTTGTGAGAAAATTTCTTAGCGTCAAGATTTTTTGACAAATCTAATTTTTTATTTTCTCCTTAAGCGTTGTTGGTACATGGATGCAACTTTACTTACAAGTAGTTGGCATGCACAAAAGTTGGTGGCAAGGTTGAATTTGCTATGCTCTGCTTACTTTTGACTTTATTGAAATTCTGGAAATACCCATTTCTGTGAAAAGTCTCCGAGAGTTGTTGAAAGTCTTTGATTTTCAATATCTCTACCATTATTTGGTCTGTGGCATTGAAAGTGCATATGCTAGTAATAGACATCAATGGAAATCACAGCCCCAAAAGGCTTAGCCATGCTACGTTTACTTTTGATTTTATTAGCATTTTAGAAATGGCAGTTTGAGAGAAAATATTCTTACGCGGAGGCTTTATGACAAATTTTTATCTTTCATTTACTCTTTAATTGTAGATAGTAGAAACATGGGACCATTACATACAAGTAGTGTGGATCAATGGAAATCTGTGATGGGAACAGATTTGGTATGGTTTGGTTACTTTTGGTTTTATTACATTTCTAGAAATGACAGTTTGTGAGAAAATTTCAGATTTTTTGACAAATCTAATTTTTTATTTTCTCCTTAAGCGTTGTTGGTACATGGATGCAAATTTACTTACAAGTAGTTGGCATGCACAAAAGTTGGTGGCAAGGTTGAATTTGCTATGCTCTGCTTACTTTTGACTTTATTGAAATTCTAGAAATACCCATTTCTGTGAAAAGTCTCCGAGAGTTGTTGAAAGTCTTTGATTTTCAATATCTCTAGCATTATTTGGTCTGTGGCATTGAAAGTGCATATGCTAGTAATAGACATCAATGGAAATCACAGCCCCAAAAGGCTTAGCCATGCTACGTTTACTTTTGATTTTATTAGCATTTTAGAAATGGCAGTTTGAGAGAAAATATTCTTACGCGGAGGCTTTATGACAAATTTTTCTCTTTCATTTACTCTTTAATTGTAGATAGTAGAAACATGGGACCATTACATACAAGTAGTGTGGATCAATGGAAATCTGTGATGAGAACAGATTTGGTATGGTTTGGTTACTTTTGGTTTTATTACATTTCTAGAAATGACAGTTTGTGAGAAAATTTCTTAGCGTCAAGATTTTTTGACAAATCTAATTTTTTATTTTCTCCTTAAGCGTTGTTGGTACATGGATGCAACTTTACTTACAAGTAGTTGGCATGCACAAAAGTTGGTGGCAAGGTTGAATTTGCTATGCTCTGCTTACTTTTGACTTTATTGAAATTCTGGAAATACCCATTTCTGTGAAAAGTCTCCGAGAGTTGTTGAAAGTCTTTGATTTTCAATATCTCTACCATTATTTGGTCTGTGGCATTGAAAGTGCATATGCTAGTAATAGACATCAATGGAAATCACAGCCCCAAAAGGCTTAGCCATGCTACGTTTACTTTTGATTTTATTAGCATTTTAGAAATGGCAGTTTGAGAGAAAATATTCTTACGCGGAGGCTTTATGACAAATTTTTATCTTTCATTTACTCTTTAATTGTAGATAGTAGAAACATGGGACCATTACATACAAGTAGTGTGGATCAATGGAAATCTGTGATGAGAACAGATTTGGTATGGTTTGGTTACTTTTGGTTTTATTACATTTCTAGAAATGACAGTTTGTGAGAAAATTTCAGATTTTTTGACAAATCTAATTTTTTATTTTCTCCTTAAGCGTTGTTGGTACATGGATGCAACTTTTCTTACAAGTAGTTGGCATGCACAAAAGTTGGTGGCAAGGTTGAATTTGCTATGCTCTGCTTACTTTTGACTTTATTGAAATTCTAGAAATACCCATTTCTGTGAAAAGTCTCCGAGAGTTGTTGAAAGTCTTTGATTTTCAATATCTCTAGCATTATTTGGTCTGTGGCATTGAAAGTGCATATGCTAGTAATAGACATCAATGGAAATCACAGCCCCAAAAGGCTTAGCCATGCTACGTTTACTTTTGATTTTATTAGCATTTTAGAAATGGCAGTTTGAGAGAAAATATTCTTACGCGGAGGCTTTATGACAAATTTTTATCTTTCATTTACTCTTTAATTGTAGATAGTAGAAACATGGGACCATTACATACAAGTAGTGTGGATCAATGGAAATCTGTGATGAGAACAGATTTGGTATGGTTTGGTTACTTTTGGTTTTATTACATTTCTAGAAATGACAGTTTGTGAGAAAATTTCAGATTTTTTGACAAATCTAATTTTTTATTTTCTCCTTAAGCGTTGTTGGTACATGGATGCAACTTTACTTACAAGTAGTTGGCATGCACAAAAGTTGGTGGCAAGGTTGAATTTGCTATGCTCTGCTTACTTTTGACTTTATTGAAATTCTAGAAATACCCATTTCTGTGAAAAGTCTCCGAGAGTTGTTGAAAGTCTTTGATTTTCAATATCTCTAGCATTATTTGGTCTGTGGCATTGAAAGTGCATATGCTAGTAATAGACATCAATGGAAATCACAGCCCCAAAAGGCTTAGCCATGCTGCGTTTACTTTTGATTTTATTAGCATTTTAGAAATGGCAGTTTGAGAGAAAATATTCTTACGCGGAGGCTTTATGACAAATTTTTATCTTTCATTTACTCTTTAATTGTAGATAGTAGAAACATGGGACCATTACTTACAAGTAGTGTGGATCAATGGAAATCTGTGATGAGAACAGATTTGGTATGGTTTGGTTACTTTTGGTTTTATTACATTTCTAGAAATGACAGTTTGTGAGAAAATTTCAGATTTTGTGACAAATCTAATTTTTTATTTTCTCCTTAAGCGTTGTTGGTACATGGATGCAACTTTACTTACAAGTAGTTGGCATGCACAAAAGTTGGTGGCAAGGTTGAATTTGCTATGCTCTGCTTACTTTTGACTTTATTGAAATTCTAGAAATACCCATTTCTGTGAAAAGTCTCCGAGAGTTGTTGAAAGTCTTTGATTTTCAATATCTCTAGCATTATTTGGTCTGTGGCATTGAAAGTGCATATGCTAGTAATAGACATCAATGGAAATCACAGCCCCAAAAGGCTTAGCCATGCTACGTTTACTTTTGATTTTATTAGCATTTTAGAAATGGCAGTTTGAGAGAAAATATTCTTACGCGGAGGCTTTATGACAAATTTTTATCTTTCATTTACTCTTTAATTGTAGATAGTAGAAACATGGGACCATTACATACAAGTAGTGTGGATCAATGGAAATCTGTGATGAGAACAGATTTGGTATGGTTTGGTTACTTTTGGTTTTATTACATTTCTAGAAATGACAGTTTGTGAGAAAATTTCTTAGCGTCAAGATTTTTTGACAAATCTAATTTTTTATTTTCTCCTTAAGCGTTGTTGGTACATGGATGCAACTTTACTTACAAGTAGTTGGCATGCACAAAAGTTGGTGGCAAGGTTGAATTTGCTATGCTCTGCTTACTTTTGACTTTATTGAAATTCTGGAAATACCCATTTCTGTGAAAAGTCTCCGAGAGTTGTTGAAAGTCTTTGATTTTCAATATCTCTACCATTATTTGGTCTGTGGCATTGAAAGTGCATATGCTAGTAATAGACATCAATGGAAATCACAGCCCCAAAAGGCTTAGCCATGCTACGTTTACTTTTGATTTTATTAGCATTTTAGAAATGGCAGTTTGAGAGAAAATATTCTTACGCGGAGGCTTTATGACAAATTTTTATCTTTCATTTACTCTTTAATTGTAGATAGTAGAAACATGGGACCATTACATACAAGTAGTGTGGATCAATGGAAATCTGTGATGGGAACAGATTTGGTATGGTTTGGTTACTTTTGGTTTTATTACATTTCTAGAAATGACAGTTTGTGAGAAAATTTCAGATTTTTTGACAAATCTAATTTTTTATTTTCTCCTTAAGCGTTGTTGGTACATGGATGCAACTTTACTTACAAGTAGTTGGCATGCACAAAAGTTGGTGGCAAGGTTGAATTTGCTATGCTCTGCTTACTTTTGACTTTATTGAAATTCTAGAAATACCCATTTCTGTGAAAAGTCTCCGAGAGTTGTTGAAAGTCTTTGATTTTCAATATCTCTACCATTATTTGGTCTGTGGCATTGAAAGTGCATATGCTAGTAATAGACATCAATGGAAATCACAGCCCCAAAAGGCTTAGCCATGCTACGTTTACTTTTGATTTTATTAGCATTTTAGAAATGGCAGTTTGAGAGAAAATATTCTTACGCGGAGGCTTTATGACAAATTTTTCTCTTTCATTTACTCTTTAATTGTAGATAGTAGAAACATGGGACCATTACATACAAGTAGTGTGGATCAATGGAAATCTGTGATGAGAACAGATTTGGTATGGTTTGGTTACTTTTGGTTTTATTACATTTCTAGAAATGACAGTTTGTGAGAAAATTTCAGATTTTTTGACAAATCTAATTTTTTATTTTCTCCTTAAGCGTTGTTGGTACATGGATGCAACTTTACTTACAAGTAGTTGGCATGCACAAAAGTTGGTGGCAAGGTTGAATTTGCTATGCTCTGCTTACTTTTGACTTTATTGAAATTCTAGAAATACCCATTTCTGTGAAAAGTCTCCGAGAGTTGTTGAAAGTCTTTGATTTTCAATATCTCTAGCATTATTTGGTCTGTGGCATTGAAAGTGCATATGCTAGTAATAGACATCAATGGAAATCACAGCCCCAAAAGGCTTAGCCATGCTGCGTTTACTTTTGATTTTATTAGCATTTTAGAAATGGCAGTTTGAGAGAAAATATTCTTACGCGGAGGCTTTATGACAAATTTTTATCTTTCATTTACTCTTTAATTGTAGATAGTAGAAACATGGGACCATTACTTACAAGTAGTGTGGATCAATGGAAATCTGTGATGAGAACAGATTTGGTATGGTTTGGTTACTTTTGGTTTTATTACATTTCTAGAAATGACAGTTTGTGAGAAAATTTCAGATTTTGTGACAAATCTAATTTTTTATTTTCTCCTTAAGCGTTGTTGGTACATGGATGCAACTTTACTTACAAGTAGTTGGCATGCACAAAAGTTGGTGGCAAGGTTGAATTTGCTATGCTCTGCTTACTTTTGACTTTATTGAAATTCTAGAAATACCCATTTCTGTGAAAAGTCTCCGAGAGTTGTTGAAAGTCTTTGATTTTCAATATCTCTAGCATTATTTGGTCTGTGGCATTGAAAGTGCATATGCTAGTAATAGACATCAATGGAAATCACAGCCCCAAAAGGCTTAGCCATGCTACGTTTACTTTTGATTTTATTAGCATTTTAGAAATGGCAGTTTGAGAGAAAATATTCTTACGCGGAGGCTTTATGACAAATTTTTATCTTTCATTTACTCTTTAATTGTAGATAGTAGAAACATGGGACCATTACATACAAGTAGTGTGGATCAATGGAAATCTGTGATGAGAACAGATTTGGTATGGTTTGGTTACTTTTGGTTTTATTACATTTCTAGAAATGACAGTTTGTGAGAAAATTTCTTAGCGTCAAGATTTTTTGACAAATCTAATTTTTTATTTTCTCCTTAAGCGTTGTTGGTACATGGATGCAACTTTACTTACAAGTAGTTGGCATGCACAAAAGTTGGTGGCAAGGTTGAATTTGCTATGCTCTGCTTACTTTTGACTTTATTGAAATTCTGGAAATACCCATTTCTGTGAAAAGTCTCCGAGAGTTGTTGAAAGTCTTTGATTTTCAATATCTCTACCATTATTTGGTCTGTGGCATTGAAAGTGCATATGCTAGTAATAGACATCAATGGAAATCACAGCCCCAAAAGGCTTAGCCATGCTACGTTTACTTTTGATTTTATTAGCATTTTAGAAATGGCAGTTTGAGAGAAAATATTCTTACGCGGAGGCTTTATGACAAATTTTTATCTTTCATTTACTCTTTAATTGTAGATAGTAGAAACATGGGACCATTACATACAAGTAGTGTGGATCAATGGAAATCTGTGATGGGAACAGATTTGGTATGGTTTGGTTACTTTTGGTTTTATTACATTTCTAGAAATGACAGTTTGTGAGAAAATTTCAGATTTTTTGACAAATCTAATTTTTTATTTTCTCCTTAAGCGTTGTTGGTACATGGATGCAACTTTACTTACAAGTAGTTGGCATGCACAAAAGTTGGTGGCAA
Source organism: Lutraria lutraria (assembly GCA_964023205.1). Taxonomy (NCBI): domain Eukaryota; kingdom Metazoa; phylum Mollusca; class Bivalvia; order Venerida; family Mactridae; genus Lutraria; species Lutraria lutraria. Next base: position 37,662,522 of record OZ026833.1, read on the forward strand.
GGTTGAATTTGCTATGCTCTGCTTACTTTTGACTTTATTGAAATTCTAGAAATACCCATTTCTGTGAAAAGTCTCCGAGAGTTGTTGAAAGTCTTTGATTTTCAATATCTCTACCATTATTTGGTCTGTGGCATTGAAAGTGCATATGCTAGTAATAGACATCAATGGAAATCACAGCCCCAAAAGGCTTAGCCATGCTACGTTTACTTTTGATTTTATTAGCATTTTAGAAATGGCAGTTTGAGAGAAAATATTCTTACGCGGAGGCTTTATGACAAATTTTTCTCTTTCATTTACTCTTTAATTGTAGATAGTAGAAACATGGGACCATTACATACAAGTAGTGTGGATCAATGGAAATCTGTGATGAGAACAGATTTGGTATGGTTTGGTTACTTTTGGTTTTATTACATTTCTAGAAATGACAGTTTGTGAGAAAATTTCAGATTTTTTGACAAATCTAATTTTTTATTTTCTCCTTAAGCGTTGTTGGTACATGGATGCAACTTTACTTACAAGTAGTTGGCATGCACAAAAGTTGGTGGCAAGGTTGAATTTGCTATGCTCTGCTTACTTTTGACTTTATTGAAATTCTAGAAATACCCATTTCTGTGAAAAGTCTCCGAGAGTTGTTGAAAGTCTTTGATTTTCAATATCTCTAGCATTATTTGGTCTGTGGCATTGAAAGTGCATATGCTAGTAATAGACATCAATGGAAATCACAGCCCCAAAAGGCTTAGCCATGCTGCGTTTACTTTTGATTTTATTAGCATTTTAGAAATGGCAGTTTGAGAGAAAATATTCTTACGCGGAGGCTTTATGACAAATTTTTATCTTTCATTTACTCTTTAATTGTAGATAGTAGAAACATGGGACCATTACTTACAAGTAGTGTGGATCAATGGAAATCTGTGATGAGAACAGATTTGGTATGGTTTGGTTACTTTTGGTTTTATTACATTTCTAGAAATGACAGTTTGTGAGAAAATTTCAGATTTTGTGACAAATCTAATTTTTTATTTTCTCCTTAAGCGTTGTTGGTACATGGATGCAACTTTACTTACAAGTAGTTGGCATGCACAAAAGTTGGTGGCAAGGTTGAATTTGCTATGCTCTGCTTACTTTTGACTTTATTGAAATTCTAGAAATACCCATTTCTGTGAAAAGTCTCCGAGAGTTGTTGAAAGTCTTTGATTTTCAATATCTCTAGCATTATTTGGTCTGTGGCATTGAAAGTGCATATGCTAGTAATAGACATCAATGGAAATCACAGCCCCAAAAGGCTTAGCCATGCTACGTTTACTTTTGATTTTATTAGCATTTTAGAAATGGCAGTTTGAGAGAAAATATTCTTACGCGGAGGCTTTATGACAAATTTTTATCTTTCATTTACTCTTTAATTGTAGATAGTAGAAACATGGGACCATTACATACAAGTAGTGTGGATCAATGGAAATCTGTGATGAGAACAGATTTGGTATGGTTTGGTTACTTTTGGTTTTATTACATTTCTAGAAATGACAGTTTGTGAGAAAATTTCTTAGCGTCAAGATTTTTTGACAAATCTAATTTTTTATTTTCTCCTTAAGCGTTGTTGGTACATGGATGCAACTTTACTTACAAGTAGTTGGCATGCACAAAAGTTGGTGGCAAGGTTGAATTTGCTATGCTCTGCTTACTTTTGACTTTATTGAAATTCTAGAAATACCCATTTCTGTGAAAAGTCTCCGAGAGTTGTTGAAAGTCTTTGATTTTCAATATCTCTAGCATTATTTGGTCTGTGGCATTGAAAGTGCATATGCTAGTAATAGACATCAATGGAAATCACAGCCCCAAAAGGCTTAGCCATGCTGCGTTTACTTTTGATTTTATTAGCATTTTAGAAATGGCAGTTTGAGAGAAAATATTCTTACGCGGAGGCTTTATGACAAATTTTTATCTTTCATTTACTCTTTAATTGTAGATAGTAGAAACATGGGACCATTACATACAAGTAGTGTGGATCAATGGAAATCTGTGATGAGAACAGATTTGGTATGGTTTTGTTACTTTTGGTTTTATTACATTTCTAGAAATGACAGTTTGTGAGAAAATTTCAGATTTTTTGACAAATCTAATTTTTTATTTTCTCCTTAAGCGTTGTTGGTACATGGATGCAACTTTACTTACAAGTAGTTGGCATGCACAAAAGTTGGTGGCAAGGTTGAATTTGCTATGCTCTGCTTACTTTTGACTTTATTGAAATTCTAGAAATACCCATTTCTGTGAAAAGTCTCCGAGAGTTGTTGAAAGTCTTTGATTTTCAATATCTCTAGCATTATTTGGTCTGTGGCATTGAAAGTGCATATGCTAGTAATAGACATCAATGGAAATCACAGCCCCAAAAGGCTTAGCCATGCTGCGTTTACTTTTGATTTTATTAGCATTTTAGAAATGGCAGTTTGAGAGAAAATATTCTTACGCGGAGGCTTTATGACAAATTTTTATCTTTCATTTACTCTTTAATTGTAGATAGTAGAAACATGGGACCATTACATACAAGTAGTGTGGATCAATGGAAATCTGTGATGAGAACAGATTTGGTATGGTTTGGTTACTTTTGGTTTTATTACATTTCTAGAAATGACAGTTTGTGAGAAAATTTCAGATTTTGTGACAAATCTAATTTTTTATTTTCTCCTTAAGCGTTGTTGGTACATGAATGCAACTTTACTTACAAGTAGTTGGCATGCACAAAAGTTGGTGGCAAGGTTGAATTTGCTATGCTCTGCTTACTTTTGACTTTATTGAAATTCTAGAAATACCCATTTCTGTGAAAAGTCTCCGAGAGTTGTTGAAAGTCTTTGATTTTCAATATCTCTACCATTATTTGGTCTGTGGCATTGAAAGTGCATATGCTAGTAATAGACATCAATGGAAATCACAGCCCCAAAAGGCTTAGCCATGCTACGTTTACTTTTGATTTTATTAGCATTTTAGAAATGGCAGTTTGAGAGAAAATATTCTTACGCGGAGGCTTTATGACAAATTTTTATCTTTCATTTACTCTTTAATTGTAGATAGTAGAAACATGGGACCATTACATACAAGTAGTGTGGATCAATGGAAATCTGTGATGAGAACAGATTTGGTATGGTTTGGTTACTTTTGGTTTTATTACATTTCTAGAAATGACAGTTTGTGAGAAAATTTCAGATTTTTTGACAAATCTAATTTTTTATTTTCTCCTTAAGCGTTGTTGGTACATGGATGCAACTTTACTTACAAGTAGTTGGCATGCACAAAAGTTGGTGGCAAGGTTGAATTTGCTATGCTCTGCTTACTTTTGACTTTATTGAAATTCTAGAAATACCCATTTCTGTGAAAAGTCTCCGAGAGTTGTTGAAAGTCTTTGATTTTCAATATCTCTACCATTATTTGGTCTGTGGCATTGAAAGTGCATATGCTAGTAATAGACATCAATGGAAATCACAGCCCCAAAAGGCTTAGCCATGCTACGTTTACTTTTGATTTTATTAGCATTTTAGAAATGGCAGTTTGAGAGAAAATATTCTTACGCGGAGGCTTTATGACAAATTTTTATCTTTCATTTACTCTTTAATTGTAGATAGTAGAAACATGGGACCATTACATACAAGTAGTGTGGATCAATGGAAATCTGTGATGAGAACAGATTTGGTATGGTTTGGTTACTTTTGGTTTTATTACATTTCTAGAAATGACAGTTTGTGAGAAAATTTCAGATTTTTTGACAAATCTAATTTTTTATTTTCTCCTTAAGCGTTGTTGGTACATGGATGCAACTTTACTTACAAGTAGTTGGCATGCACAAAAGTTGGTGGCAAGGTTGAATTTGCTATGCTCTGCTTACTTTTGACTTTATTGAAATTCTGGAAATACCCATTTCTGTGAAAAGTCTCCGAGAGTTGTTGAAAGTCTTTGATTTTCAATATCTCTACCATTATTTGGTCTGTGGCATTGAAAGTGCATATGCTAGTAATAGACATCAATGGAAATCACAGCCCCAAAAGGCTTAGCCATGCTACGTTTACTTTTGATTTTATTAGCATTTTAGAAATGGCAGTTTGAGAGAAAATATTCTTACGCGGAGGCTTTATGACAAATTTTTATCTTTCATTTACTCTTTAATTGTAGATAGTAGAAACATGGGACCATTACATACAAGTAGTGTGGATCAATGGAAATCTGTGATGGGAACAGATTTGGTATGGTTTGGTTACTTTTGGTTTTATTACATTTCTAGAAATGACAGTTTGTGAGAAAATTTCAGATTTTTTGACAAATCTAATTTTTTATTTTCTCCTTAAGCGTTGTTGGTACATGGATGCAACTTTACTTACAAGTAGTTGGCATGCACAAAAGTTGGTGGCAAGGTTGAATTTGCTATGCTCTGCTTACTTTTGACTTTATTGAAATTCTAGAAATACCCATTTCTGTGAAAAGTCTCCGAGAGTTGTTGAAAGTCTTTGATTTTCAATATCTCTACCATTATTTGGTCTGTGGCATTGAAAGTGCATATGCTAGTAATAGACATCAATGGAAATCACAGCCCCAAAAGGCTTAGCCATGCTACGTTTACTTTTGATTTTATTAGCATTTTAGAAATGGCAGTTTGAGAGAAAATATTCTTACGCGGAGGCTTTATGACAAATTTTTCTCTTTCATTTACTCTTTAATTGTAGATAGTAGAAACATGGGACCATTACATACAAGTAGTGTGGATCAATGGAAATCTGTGATGAGAACAGATTTGGTATGGTTTGGTTACTTTTGGTTTTATTACATTTCTAGAAATGACAGTTTGTGAGAAAATTTCAGATTTTTTGACAAATCTAATTTTTTATTTTCTCCTTAAGCGTTGTTGGTACATGGATGCAACTTTACTTACAAGTAGTTGGCATGCACAAAAGTTGGTGGCAAGGTTGAATTTGCTATGCTCTGCTTACTTTTGACTTTATTGAAATTCTAGAAATACCCATTTCTGTGAAAAGTCTCCGAGAGTTGTTGAAAGTCTTTGATTTTCAATATCTCTAGCATTATTTGGTCTGTGGCATTGAAAGTGCATATGCTAGTAATAGACATCAATGGAAATCACAGCCCCAAAAGGCTTAGCCATGCTGCGTTTACTTTTGATTTTATTAGCATTTTAGAAATGGCAGTTTGAGAGAAAATATTCTTACGCGGAGGCTTTATGACAAATTTTTATCTTTCATTTACTCTTTAATTGTAGATAGTAGAAACATGGGACCATTACTTACAAGTAGTGTGGATCAATGGAAATCTGTGATGAGAACAGATTTGGTATGGTTTGGTTACTTTTGGTTTTATTACATTTCTAGAAATGACAGTTTGTGAGAAAATTTCAGATTTTGTGACAAATCTAATTTTTTATTTTCTCCTTAAGCGTTGTTGGTACATGGATGCAACTTTACTTACAAGTAGTTGGCATGCACAAAAGTTGGTGGCAAGGTTGAATTTGCTATGCTCTGCTTACTTTTGACTTTATTGAAATTCTAGAAATACCCATTTCTGTGAAAAGTCTCCGAGAGTTGTTGAAAGTCTTTGATTTTCAATATCTCTAGCATTATTTGGTCTGTGGCATTGAAAGTGCATATGCTAGTAATAGACATCAATGGAAATCACAGCCCCAAAAGGCTTAGCCATGCTACGTTTACTTTTGATTTTATTAGCATTTTAGAAATGGCAGTTTGAGAGAAAATATTCTTACGCGGAGGCTTTATGACAAATTTTTATCTTTCATTTACTCTTTAATTGTAGATAGTAGAAACATGGGACCATTACATACAAGTAGTGTGGATCAATGGAAATCTGTGATGAGAACAGATTTGGTATGGTTTGGTTACTTTTGGTTTTATTACATTTCTAGAAATGACAGTTTGTGAGAAAATTTCTTAGCGTCAAGATTTTTTGACAAATCTAATTTTTTATTTTCTCCTTAAGCGTTGTTGGTACATGGATGCAACTTTACTTACAAGTAGTTGGCATGCACAAAAGTTGGTGGCAAGGTTGAATTTGCTATGCTCTGCTTACTTTTGACTTTATTGAAATTCTGGAAATACCCATTTCTGTGAAAAGTCTCCGAGAGTTGTTGAAAGTCTTTGATTTTCAATATCTCTACCATTATTTGGTCTGTGGCATTGAAAGTGCATATGCTAGTAATAGACATCAATGGAAATCACAGCCCCAAAAGGCTTAGCCATGCTACGTTTACTTTTGATTTTATTAGCATTTTAGAAATGGCAGTTTGAGAGAAAATATTCTTACGCGGAGGCTTTATGACAAATTTTTATCTTTCATTTACTCTTTAATTGTAGATAGTAGAAACATGGGACCATTACATACAAGTAGTGTGGATCAATGGAAATCTGTGATGGGAACAGATTTGGTATGGTTTGGTTACTTTTGGTTTTATTACATTTCTAGAAATGACAGTTTGTGAGAAAATTTCAGATTTTTTGACAAATCTAATTTTTTATTTTCTCCTTAAGCGTTGTTGGTACATGGATGCAACTTTACTTACAAGTAGTTGGCATGCACAAAAGTTGGTGGCAAGGTTGAATTTGCTATGCTCTGCTTACTTTTGACTTTATTGAAATTCTAGAAATACCCATTTCTGTGAAAAGTCTCCGAGAGTTGTTGAAAGTCTTTGATTTTCAATATCTCTACCATTATTTGGTCTGTGGCATTGAAAGTGCATATGCTAGTAATAGACATCAATGGAAATCACAGCCCCAAAAGGCTTAGCCATGCTACGTTTACTTTTGATTTTATTAGCATTTTAGAAATGGCAGTTTGAGAGAAAATATTCTTACGCGGAGGCTTTATGACAAATTTTTCTCTTTCATTTACTCTTTAATTGTAGATAGTAGAAACATGGGACCATTACATACAAGTAGTGTGGATCAATGGAAATCTGTGATGAGAACAGATTTGGTATGGTTTGGTTACTTTTGGTTTTATTACATTTCTAGAAATGACAGTTTGTGAGAAAATTTCAGATTTTTTGACAAATCTAATTTTTTATTTTCTCCTTAAGCGTTGTTGGTACATGGATGCAACTTTACTTACAAGTAGTTGGCATGCACAAAAGTTGGTGGCAAGGTTGAATTTGCTATGCTCTGCTTACTTTTGACTTTATTGAAATTCTAGAAATACCCATTTCTGTGAAAAGTCTCCGAGAGTTGTTGAAAGTCTTTGATTTTCAATATCTCTAGCATTATTTGGTCTGTGGCATTGAAAGTGCATATGCTAGTAATAGACATCAATGGAAATCACAGCCCCAAAAGGCTTAGCCATGCTGCGTTTACTTTTGATTTTATTAGCATTTTAGAAATGGCAGTTTGAGAGAAAATATTCTTACGCGGAGGCTTTATGACAAATTTTTATCTTTCATTTACTCTTTAATTGTAGATAGTAGAAACATGGGACCATTACTTACAAGTAGTGTGGATCAATGGAAATCTGTGATGAGAACAGATTTGGTATGGTTTGGTTACTTTTGGTTTTATTACATTTCTAGAAATGACAGTTTGTGAGAAAATTTCAGATTTTGTGACAAATCTAATTTTTTATTTTCTCCTTAAGCGTTGTTGGTACATGGATGCAACTTTACTTACAAGTAGTTGGCATGCACAAAAGTTGGTGGCAAGGTTGAATTTGCTATGCTCTGCTTACTTTTGACTTTATTGAAATTCTAGAAATACCCATTTCTGTGAAAAGTCTCCGAGAGTTGTTGAAAGTCTTTGATTTTCAATATCTCTAGCATTATTTGGTCTGTGGCATTGAAAGTGCATATGCTAGTAATAGACATCAATGGAAATCACAGCCCCAAAAGGCTTAGCCATGCTACGTTTACTTTTGATTTTATTAGCATTTTAGAAATGGCAGTTTGAGAGAAAATATTCTTACGCGGAGGCTTTATGACAAATTTTTATCTTTCATTTACTCTTTAATTGTAGATAGTAGAAACATGGGACCATTACATACAAGTAGTGTGGATCAATGGAAATCTGTGATGAGAACAGATTTGGTATGGTTTGGTTACTTTTGGTTTTATTACATTTCTAGAAATGACAGTTTGTGAGAAAATTTCTTAGCGTCAAGATTTTTTGACAAATCTAATTTTTTATTTTCTCCTTAAGCGTTGTTGGTACATGGATGCAACTTTACTTACAAGTAGTTGGCATGCACAAAAGTTGGTGGCAAGGTTGAATTTGCTATGCTCTGCTTACTTTTGACTTTATTGAAATTCTAGAAATACCCATTTCTGTGAAAAGTCTCCGAGAGTTGTTGAAAGTCTTTGATTTTCAATATCTCTAGCATTATTTGGTCTGTGGCATTGAAAGTGCATATGCTAGTAATAGACATCAATGGAAATCACAGCCCCAAAAGGCTTAGCCATGCTGCGTTTACTTTTGATTTTATTAGCATTTTAGAAATGGCAGTTTGAGAGAAAATATTCTTACGCGGAGGCTTTATGACAAATTTTTATCTTTCATTTACTCTTTAATTGTAGATAGTAGAAACATGGGACCATTACATACAAGTAGTGTGGATCAATGGAAATCTGTGATGAGAACAGATTTGGTATGGTTTTGTTACTTTTGGTTTTATTACATTTCTAGAAATGACAGTTTGTGAGAAAATTTCAGATTTTTTGACAAATCTAATTTTTTATTTTCTCCTTAAGCGTTGTTGGTACATGGATGCAACTTTACTTACAAGTAGTTGGCATGCACAAAAGTTGGTGGCAAGGTTGAATTTGCTATGCTCTGCTTACTTTTGACTTTATTGAAATTCTAGAAATACCCATTTCTGTGAAAAGTCTCCGAGAGTTGTTGAAAGTCTTTGATTTTCAATATCTCTAGCATTATTTGGTCTGTGGCATTGAAAGTGCATATGCTAGTAATAGACATCAATGGAAATCACAGCCCCAAAAGGCTTAGCCATGCTGCGTTTACTTTTGATTTTATTAGCATTTTAGAAATGGCAGTTTGAGAGAAAATATTCTTACGCGGAGGCTTTATGACAAATTTTTATCTTTCATTTACTCTTTAATTGTAGATAGTAGAAACATGGGACCATTACATACAAGTAGTGTGGATCAATGGAAATCTGTGATGAGAACAGATTTGGTATGGTTTGGTTACTTTTGGTTTTATTACATTTCTAGAAATGACAGTTTGTGAGAAAATTTCAGATTTTGTGACAAATCTAATTTTTTATTTTCTCCTTAAGCGTTGTTGGTACATGAATGCAACTTTACTTACAAGTAGTTGGCATGCACAAAAGTTGGTGGCAAGGTTGAATTTGCTATGCTCTGCTTACTTTTGACTTTATTGAAATTCTAGAAATACCCATTTCTGTGAAAAGTCTCCGAGAGTTGTTGAAAGTCTTTGATTTTCAATATCTCTACCATTATTTGGTCTGTGGCATTGAAAGTGCATATGCTAGTAATAGACATCAATGGAAATCACAGCCCCAAAAGGCTTAGCCATGCTACGTTTACTTTTGATTTTATTAGCATTTTAGAAATGGCAGTTTGAGAGAAAATATTCTTACGCGGAGGCTTTATGACAAATTTTTATCTTTCATTTACTCTTTAATTGTAGATAGTAGAAACATGGGACCATTACATACAAGTAGTGTGGATCAATGGAAATCTGTGATGAGAACAGATTTGGTATGGTTTGGTTACTTTTGGTTTTATTACATTTCTAGAAATGACAGTTTGTGAGAAAATTTCAGATTTTTTGACAAATCTAATTTTTTATTTTCTCCTTAAGCGTTGTTGGTACATGGATGCAACTTTACTTACAAGTAGTTGGCATGCACAAAAGTTGGTGGCAAGGTTGAATTTGCTATGCTCTGCTTACTTTTGACTTTATTGAAATTCTAGAAATACCCATTTCTGTGAAAAGTCTCCGAGAGTTGTTGAAAGTCTTTGATTTTCAATATCTCTACCATTATTTGGTCTGTGGCATTGAAAGTGCATATGCTAGTAATAGACATCAATGGAAATCACAGCCCCAAAAGGCTTAGCCATGCTACGTTTACTTTTGATTTTATTAGCATTTTAGAAATGGCAGTTTGAGAGAAAATATTCTTACGCGGAGGCTTTATGACAAATTTTTATCTTTCATTTACTCTTTAATTGTAGATAGTAGAAACATGGGACCATTACATACAAGTAGTGTGGATCAATGGAAATCTGTGATGAGAACAGATTTGGTATGGTTTGGTTACTTTTGGTTTTATTACATTTCTAGAAATGACAGTTTGTGAGAAAATTTCAGATTTTTTGACAAATCTAATTTTTTATTTTCTCCTTAAGCGTTGTTGGTACATGGATGCAACTTTACTTACAAGTAGTTGGCATGCACAAAAGTTGGTGGCAAGGTTGAATTTGCTATGCTCTGCTTACTTTTGACTTTATTGAAATTCTAGAAATACCCATTTCTGTGAAAAGTCTCCGAGAGTTGTTGAAAGTCTTTGATTTTCAATATCTCTACCATTATTTGGTCTGTGGCATTGAAAGTGCATATGCTAGTAATAGACATCAATGGAAATCACAGCCCCAAAAGGCTTAGCCATGCTACGTTTACTTTTGATTTTATTAGCATTTTAGAAATGGCAGTTTGAGAGAAAATATTCTTACGCGGAGGCTTTATGACAATTTTTTATCTTTCATTTACTCTTTAATTGTAGATAGTAGAAACATGGGACCATTACATACAAGTAGTGTGGATCAATGGAAATCTGTGATGAGAACAGATTTGGTATGGTTTGGTTACTTTTGGTTTTATTACATTTCTAGAAATGACAGTTTGTGAGAAAATTTCAGATTTTGTGACAAATCTAATTTTTTATTTTCTCCTTAAGCGTTGTTGGTACATGGATGCAACTTTACTTACAAGTAGTTGGCATGCACAAAAGTTGGTGGCAAGGTTGAATTTGCTATGCTCTGCTTACTTTTGACTTTATTGAAATTCTAGAAATACCCATTTCTGTGAAAAGTCTCCGAGAGTTGTTGAAAGTCTTTGATTTTCAATATCTCTACCATTATTTGGTCTGTGGCATTGAAAGTGCATATGCTAGTAATAGACATCAATGGAAATCACAGCCCCAAAAGGCTTAGCCATGCTACGTTTACTTTTGATTTTATTAGCATTTTAGAAATGGCAGTTTGAGAGAAAATATTCTTACGCGGAGGCTTTATGACAATTTTTTATCTTTCATTTACTCTTTAATTGTAGATAGTAGAAACATGGGACCATTACATACAAGTAGTGTGGATCAATGGAAATCTGTGATGAGAACAGATTTGGTATGGTTTGGTTACTTTTGGTTTTATTACATTTCTAGAAATGACAGTTTGTGAGAAAATTTCAGATTTTGTGACAAATCTAATTTTTTATTTTCTCCTTAAGCGTTGTTGGTACATGGATGCAACTTTACTTACAAGTAGTTGGCATGCACAAAAGTTGGTGGCAAGGTTGAATTTGCTATGCTCTGCTTACTTTTGACTTTATTGAAATTCTAGAAATACCCATTTCTGTGAAAAGTCTCCGAGAGTTGTTGAAAGTCTTTGATTTTCAATATCTCTAGCATTATTTGGTCTGTGGCATTGAAAGTGCATATGCTAGTAATAGACATCAATGGAAATCACAGCCCCAAAAGGCTTAGCCATGCTACGTTTACTTTTGATTTTATTAGCATTTTAGAAATGGCAGTTTGAGAGAAAATATTCTTACGCGGAGGCTTTATGACAAATTTTTATCTTTCATTTACTCTTTAATTGTAGATAGTAGAAACATGGGACCATTACATACAAGTTGTGTGGATCAATGGAAATCTGTGATGAGAACAGATTTGGTATGGTTTGGTTACTTTTGGTTTTATTACATTTCTAGAAATGACAGTTTGTGAGAAAATTTCTTAGCGTCAAGATTTTTTGACAAATCTAATTTTTTATTTTCTCCTTAAGCGTTGTTGGTACATGGATGCAACTTTACTTACAAGTAGTTGGCATGCACAAAAGTTGGTGGCAAGGTTGAATTTGCTATGCTCTGCTTACTTTTGACTTTATTGAAATTCTGGAAATACCCATTTCTGTGAAAAGTCTCCGAGAGTTGTTGAAAGTCTTTGATTTTCAATATCTCTACCATTATTTGGTCTGTGGCATTGAAAGTGCATATGCTAGTAATAGACATCAATGGAAATCACAGCCCCAAAAGGCTTAGCCATGCTACGTTTACTTTTGATTTTATTAGCATTTTAGAAATGGCAGTTTGAGAGAAAATATTCTTACGCGGAGGCTTTATGACAAATTTTTATCTTTCATTTACTCTTTAATTGTAGATAGTAGAAACATGGGACCATTACATACAAGTAGTGTGGATCAATGGAAATCTGTGATGGGAACAGATTTGGTATGGTTTGGTTACTTTTGGTTTTATTACATTTCTAGAAATGACAGTTTGTGAGAAAATTTCAGATTTTTTGACAAATCTAATTTTTTATTTTCTCCTTAAGCGTTGTTGGTACATGGATGCAACTTTACTTACAAGTAGTTGGCATGCACAAAAGTTGGTGGCAAGGTTGAATTTGCTATGCTCTGCTTACTTTTGACTTTATTGAAATTCTAGAAATACCCATTTCTGTGAAAAGTCTCCGAGAGTTGTTGAAAGTCTTTGATTTTCAATATCTCTACCATTATTTGGTCTGTGGCATTGAAAGTGCATATGCTAGTAATAGACATCAATGGAAATCACAGCCCCAAAAGGCTTAGCCATGCTACGTTTACTTTTGATTTTATTAGCATTTTAGAAATGGCAGTTTGAGAGAAAATATTCTTACGCGGAGGCTTTATGACAAATTTTTATCTTTCATTTACTCTTTAATTGTAGATAGTAGAAACATGGGACCATTACATACAAGTAGTGTGGATCAATGGAAATCTGTGATGAGAACAGATTTGGTATGGTTTGGTTACTTTTGGTTTTATTACATTTCTAGAAATGACAGTTTGTGAGAAAATTTCAGATTTTTTGACAAATCTAATTTTTTATTTTCTCCTTAAGCGTTGTTGGTACATGGATGCAACTTTACTTACAAGTAGTTGGCATGCACAAAAGTTGGTGGCAAGGTTGAATTTGCTATGCTCTGCTTACTTTTGACTTTATTAGCATTTTAGAAATGGCAGTTTGAGAGAAAATATTCTTACGCGGAGGCTTTATGACAAATTTTTATCTTTCATTTACTCTTTAATTGTAGATAGTAGAAACATGGGACCATTACATACAAGTTGTGTGGATCAATGGAAATCTGTGATGAGAACAGATTTGGTATGGTTTGGTTACTTTTGGTTTTATTACATTTCTAGAAATGACAGTTTGTGAGAAAATTTCTTAGCGTCAAGATTTTTTGACAAATCTAATTTTTTATTTTCTCCTTAAGCGTTGTTGGTACATGGATGCAACTTTACTTACAAGTAGTTGGCATGCACAAAAGTTGGTGGCAAGGTTGAATTTGCTATGCTCTGCTTACTTTTGACTTTATTGAAATTCTGGAAATACCCATTTCTGTGAAAAGTCTCCGAGAGTTGTTGAAAGTCTTTGATTTTCAATATCTCTACCATTATTTGGTCTGTGGCATTGAAAGTGCATATGCTAGTAATAGACATCAATGGAAATCACAGCCCCAAAAGGCTTAGCCATGCTACGTTTACTTTTGATTTTATTAGCATTTTAGAAATGGCAGTTTGAGAGAAAATATTCTTACGCGGAGGCTTTATGACAAATTTTTATCTTTCATTTACTCTTTAATTGTAGATAGTAGAAACATGGGACCATTACATACAAGTAGTGTGGATCAATGGAAATCTGTGATGGGAACAGATTTGGTATGGTTTGGTTACTTTTGGTTTTATTACATTTCTAGAAATGACAGTTTGTGAGAAAATTTCAGATTTTTTGACAAATCTAATTTTTTATTTTCTCCTTAAGCGTTGTTGGTACATGGATGCAACTTTACTTACAAGTAGTTGGCATGCACAAAAGTTGGTGGCAAGGTTGAATTTGCTATGCTCTGCTTACTTTTGACTTTATTGAAATTCTAGAAATACCCATTTCTGTGAAAAGTCTCCGAGAGTTGTTGAAAGTCTTTGATTTTCAATATCTCTACCATTATTTGGTCTGTGGCATTGAAAGTGCATATGCTAGTAATAGACATCAATGGAAATCACAGCCCCAAAAGGCTTAGCCATGCTACGTTTACTTTTGATTTTATTAGCATTTTAGAAATGGCAGTTTGAGAGAAAATATTCTTACGCGGAGGCTTTATGACAAATTTTTATCTTTCATTTACTCTTTAATTGTAGATAGTAGAAACATGGGACCATTACTTACAAGTAGTGTGGATCAATGGAAATCTGTGATGAGAACAGATTTGGTATGGTTTGGTTACTTTTGGTTTTATTACATTTCTAGAAATGACAGTTTGTGAGAAAATTTCAGATTTTGTGACAAATCTAATTTTTTATTTTCTCCTTAAGCGTTGTTGGTACATGGATGCAACTTTACTTACAAGTAGTTGGCATGCACAAAAGTTGGTGGCAAGGTTGAATTTGCTATGCTCTGCTTACTTTTGACTTTATTGAAATTCTAGAAATACCCATTTCTGTGAAAAGTCTCCGAGAGTTGTTGAAAGTCTTTGATTTTCAATATCTCTAGCATTATTTGGTCTGTGGCATTGAAAGTGCATATGCTAGTAATAGACATCAATGGAAATCACAGCCCCAAAAGGCTTAGCCATGCTACGTTTACTTTTGATTTTATTAGCATTTTAGAAATGGCAGTTTGAGAGAAAATATTCTTACGCGGAGGCTTTATGACAAATTTTTATCTTTCATTTACTCTTTAATTGTAGATAGTAGAAACATGGGACCATTACATACAAGTAGTGTGGATCAATGGAAATCTGTGATGAGAACAGATTTGGTATGGTTTGGTTACTTTTGGTTTTATTACATTTCTAGAAATGACAGTTTGTGAGAAAATTTCTTAGCGTCAAGATTTTTTGACAAATCTAATTTTTTATTTTCTCCTTAAGCGTTGTTGGTACATGGATGCAACTTTACTTACAAGTAGTTGGCATGCACAAAAGTTGGTGGCAAGGTTGAATTTGCTATGCTCTGCTTACTTTTGACTTTATTGAAATTCTAGAAATACCCATTTCTGTGAAAAGTCTCCGAGAGTTGTTGAAAGTCTTTGATTTTCAATATCTCTAGCATTATTTGGTCTGTGGCATTGAAAGTGCATATGCTAGTAATAGACATCAATGGAAATCACAGCCCCAAAAGGCTTAGCCATGCTGCGTTTACTTTTGATTTTATTAGCATTTTAGAAATGGCAGTTTGAGAGAAAATATTCTTACGCGGAGGCTTTATGACAAATTTTTATCTTTCATTTACTCTTTAATTGTAGATAGTAGAAACATGGGACCATTACATACAAGTAGTGTGGATCAATGGAAATCTGTGATGAGAACAGATTTGGTATGGTTTTGTTACTTTTGGTTTTATTACATTTCTAGAAATGACAGTTTGTGAGAAAATTTCAGATTTTTTGACAAATCTAATTTTTTATTTTCTCCTTAAGCGTTGTTGGTACATGGATGCAACTTTACTTACAAGTAGTTGGCATGCACAAAAGTTGGTGGCAAGGTTGAATTTGCTATGCTCTGCTTACTTTTGACTTTATTGAAATTCTAGAAATACCCATTTCTGTGAAAAGTCTCCGAGAGTTGTTGAAAGTCTTTGATTTTCAATATCTCTAGCATTATTTGGTCTGTGGCATTGAAAGTGCATATGCTAGTAATAGACATCAATGGAAATCACAGCCCCAAAAGGCTTAGCCATGCTGCGTTTACTTTTGATTTTATTAGCATTTTAGAAATGGCAGTTTGAGAGAAAATATTCTTACGCGGAGGCTTTATGACAAATTTTTATCTTTCATTTACTCTTTAATTGTAGATAGTAGAAACATGGGACCATTACATACAAGTAGTGTGGATCAATGGAAATCTGTGATGAGAACAGATTTGGTATGGTTTGGTTACTTTTGGTTTTATTACATTTCTAGAAATGACAGTTTGTGAGAAAATTTCAGATTTTGTGACAAATCTAATTTTTTATTTTCTCCTTAAGCGTTGTTGGTACATGAATGCAACTTTACTTACAAGTAGTTGGCATGCACAAAAGTTGGTGGCAAGGTTGAATTTGCTATGCTCTGCTTACTTTTGACTTTATTGAAATTCTAGAAATACCCATTTCTGTGAAAAGTCTCCGAGAGTTGTTGAAAGTCTTTGATTTTCAATATCTCTACCATTATTTGGTCTGTGGCATTGAAAGTGCATATGCTAGTAATAGACATCAATGGAAATCACAGCCCCAAAAGGCTTAGCCATGCTACGTTTACTTTTGATTTTATTAGCATTTTAGAAATGGCAGTTTGAGAGAAAATATTCTTACGCGGAGGCTTTATGACAAATTTTTATCTTTCATTTACTCTTTAATTGTAGATAGTAGAAACATGGGACCATTACATACAAGTAGTGTGGATCAATGGAAATCTGTGATGAGAACAGATTTGGTATGGTTTGGTTACTTTTGGTTTTATTACATTTCTAGAAATGACAGTTTGTGAGAAAATTTCAGATTTTTTGACAAATCTAATTTTTTATTTTCTCCTTAAGCGTTGTTGGTACATGGATGCAACTTTACTTACAAGTAGTTGGCATGCACAAAAGTTGGTGGCAAGGTTGAATTTGCTATGCTCTGCTTACTTTTGACTTTATTGAAATTCTAGAAATACCCATTTCTGTGAAAAGTCTCCGAGAGTTGTTGAAAGTCTTTGATTTTCAATATCTCTACCATTATTTGGTCTGTGGCATTGAAAGTGCATATGCTAGTAATAGACATCAATGGAAATCACAGCCCCAAAAGGCTTAGCCATGCTACGTTTACTTTTGATTTTATTAGCATTTTAGAAATGGCAGTTTGAGAGAAAATATTCTTACGCGGAGGCTTTATGACAAATTTTTATCTTTCATTTACTCTTTAATTGTAGATAGTAGAAACATGGGACCATTACATACAAGTAGTGTGGATCAATGGAAATCTGTGATGAGAACAGATTTGGTATGGTTTGGTTACTTTTGGTTTTATTACATTTCTAGAAATGACAGTTTGTGAGAAAATTTCAGATTTTTTGACAAATCTAATTTTTTATTTTCTCCTTAAGCGTTGTTGGTACATGGATGCAACTTTACTTACAAGTAGTTGGCATGCACAAAAGTTGGTGGCAAGGTTGAATTTGCTATGCTCTGCTTACTTTTGACTTTATTGAAATTCTAGAAATACCCATTTCTGTGAAAAGTCTCCGAGAG
This sequence comes from Lutraria lutraria, assembly GCA_964023205.1. Taxonomy (NCBI): domain Eukaryota; kingdom Metazoa; phylum Mollusca; class Bivalvia; order Venerida; family Mactridae; genus Lutraria; species Lutraria lutraria. The sequence continues at coordinate 37,680,012 of OZ026833.1, forward strand.
TTGTTGAAAGTCTTTGATTTTCAATATCTCTACCATTATTTGGTCTGTGGCATTGAAAGTGCATATGCTAGTAATAGACATCAATGGAAATCACAGCCCCAAAAGGCTTAGCCATGCTACGTTTACTTTTGATTTTATTAGCATTTTAGAAATGGCAGTTTGAGAGAAAATATTCTTACGCGGAGGCTTTATGACAATTTTTTATCTTTCATTTACTCTTTAATTGTAGATAGTAGAAACATGGGACCATTACATACAAGTAGTGTGGATCAATGGAAATCTGTGATGAGAACAGATTTGGTATGGTTTGGTTACTTTTGGTTTTATTACATTTCTAGAAATGACAGTTTGTGAGAAAATTTCAGATTTTGTGACAAATCTAATTTTTTATTTTCTCCTTAAGCGTTGTTGGTACATGGATGCAACTTTACTTACAAGTAGTTGGCATGCACAAAAGTTGGTGGCAAGGTTGAATTTGCTATGCTCTGCTTACTTTTGACTTTATTGAAATTCTAGAAATACCCATTTCTGTGAAAAGTCTCCGAGAGTTGTTGAAAGTCTTTGATTTTCAATATCTCTACCATTATTTGGTCTGTGGCATTGAAAGTGCATATGCTAGTAATAGACATCAATGGAAATCACAGCCCCAAAAGGCTTAGCCATGCTACGTTTACTTTTGATTTTATTAGCATTTTAGAAATGGCAGTTTGAGAGAAAATATTCTTACGCGGAGGCTTTATGACAATTTTTTATCTTTCATTTACTCTTTAATTGTAGATAGTAGAAACATGGGACCATTACATACAAGTAGTGTGGATCAATGGAAATCTGTGATGAGAACAGATTTGGTATGGTTTGGTTACTTTTGGTTTTATTACATTTCTAGAAATGACAGTTTGTGAGAAAATTTCAGATTTTGTGACAAATCTAATTTTTTATTTTCTCCTTAAGCGTTGTTGGTACATGGATGCAACTTTACTTACAAGTAGTTGGCATGCACAAAAGTTGGTGGCAAGGTTGAATTTGCTATGCTCTGCTTACTTTTGACTTTATTGAAATTCTAGAAATACCCATTTCTGTGAAAAGTCTCCGAGAGTTGTTGAAAGTCTTTGATTTTCAATATCTCTAGCATTATTTGGTCTGTGGCATTGAAAGTGCATATGCTAGTAATAGACATCAATGGAAATCACAGCCCCAAAAGGCTTAGCCATGCTACGTTTACTTTTGATTTTATTAGCATTTTAGAAATGGCAGTTTGAGAGAAAATATTCTTACGCGGAGGCTTTATGACAAATTTTTATCTTTCATTTACTCTTTAATTGTAGATAGTAGAAACATGGGACCATTACATACAAGTTGTGTGGATCAATGGAAATCTGTGATGAGAACAGATTTGGTATGGTTTGGTTACTTTTGGTTTTATTACATTTCTAGAAATGACAGTTTGTGAGAAAATTTCTTAGCGTCAAGATTTTTTGACAAATCTAATTTTTTATTTTCTCCTTAAGCGTTGTTGGTACATGGATGCAACTTTACTTACAAGTAGTTGGCATGCACAAAAGTTGGTGGCAAGGTTGAATTTGCTATGCTCTGCTTACTTTTGACTTTATTGAAATTCTGGAAATACCCATTTCTGTGAAAAGTCTCCGAGAGTTGTTGAAAGTCTTTGATTTTCAATATCTCTACCATTATTTGGTCTGTGGCATTGAAAGTGCATATGCTAGTAATAGACATCAATGGAAATCACAGCCCCAAAAGGCTTAGCCATGCTACGTTTACTTTTGATTTTATTAGCATTTTAGAAATGGCAGTTTGAGAGAAAATATTCTTACGCGGAGGCTTTATGACAAATTTTTATCTTTCATTTACTCTTTAATTGTAGATAGTAGAAACATGGGACCATTACATACAAGTAGTGTGGATCAATGGAAATCTGTGATGGGAACAGATTTGGTATGGTTTGGTTACTTTTGGTTTTATTACATTTCTAGAAATGACAGTTTGTGAGAAAATTTCAGATTTTTTGACAAATCTAATTTTTTATTTTCTCCTTAAGCGTTGTTGGTACATGGATGCAACTTTACTTACAAGTAGTTGGCATGCACAAAAGTTGGTGGCAAGGTTGAATTTGCTATGCTCTGCTTACTTTTGACTTTATTGAAATTCTAGAAATACCCATTTCTGTGAAAAGTCTCCGAGAGTTGTTGAAAGTCTTTGATTTTCAATATCTCTACCATTATTTGGTCTGTGGCATTGAAAGTGCATATGCTAGTAATAGACATCAATGGAAATCACAGCCCCAAAAGGCTTAGCCATGCTACGTTTACTTTTGATTTTATTAGCATTTTAGAAATGGCAGTTTGAGAGAAAATATTCTTACGCGGAGGCTTTATGACAAATTTTTATCTTTCATTTACTCTTTAATTGTAGATAGTAGAAACATGGGACCATTACATACAAGTAGTGTGGATCAATGGAAATCTGTGATGAGAACAGATTTGGTATGGTTTGGTTACTTTTGGTTTTATTACATTTCTAGAAATGACAGTTTGTGAGAAAATTTCAGATTTTTTGACAAATCTAATTTTTTATTTTCTCCTTAAGCGTTGTTGGTACATGGATGCAACTTTACTTACAAGTAGTTGGCATGCACAAAAGTTGGTGGCAAGGTTGAATTTGCTATGCTCTGCTTACTTTTGACTTTATTAGCATTTTAGAAATGGCAGTTTGAGAGAAAATATTCTTACGCGGAGGCTTTATGACAAATTTTTATCTTTCATTTACTCTTTAATTGTAGATAGTAGAAACATGGGACCATTACATACAAGTAGTGTGGATCAATGGAAATCTGTGATGAGAACAGATTTGGTATGGTTTGGTTACTTTTGGTTTTATTACATTTCTAGAAATGACAGTTTGTGAGAAAATTTCTTAGCGTCAAGATTTTTTGACAAATCTAATTTTTTATTTTCTCCTTAAGCGTTGTTGGTACATGGATGCAACTTTACTTACAAGTAGTTGGCATGCACAAAAGTTGGTGGCAAGGTTGAATTTGCTATGCTCTGCTTACTTTTGACTTTATTGAAATTCTGGAAATACCCATTTCTGTGAAAAGTCTCCGAGAGTTGTTGAAAGTCTTTGATTTTCAATATCTCTACCATTATTTGGTCTGTGGCATTGAAAGTGCATATGCTAGTAATAGACATCAATGGAAATCACAGCCCCAAAAGGCTTAGCCATGCTACGTTTACTTTTGATTTTATTAGCATTTTAGAAATGGCAGTTTGAGAGAAAATATTCTTACGCGGAGGCTTTATGACAAATTTTTATCTTTCATTTACTCTTTAATTGTAGATAGTAGAAACATGGGACCATTACATACAAGTAGTGTGGATCAATGGAAATCTGTGATGGGAACAGATTTGGTATGGTTTGGTTACTTTTGGTTTTATTACATTTCTAGAAATGACAGTTTGTGAGAAAATTTCAGATTTTTTGACAAATCTAATTTTTTATTTTCTCCTTAAGCGTTGTTGGTACATGGATGCAACTTTACTTACAAGTAGTTGGCATGCACAAAAGTTGGTGGCAAGGTTGAATTTGCTATGCTCTGCTTACTTTTGACTTTATTGAAATTCTAGAAATACCCATTTCTGTGAAAAGTCTCCGAGAGTTGTTGAAAGTCTTTGATTTTCAATATCTCTAGCATTATTTGGTCTGTGGCATTGAAAGTGCATATGCTAGTAATAGACATCAATGGAAATCACAGCCCCAAAAGGCTTAGCCATGCTACGTTTACTTTTGATTTTATTAGCATTTTAGAAATGGCAGTTTGAGAGAAAATATTCTTACGCGGAGGCTTTATGACAAATTTTTATCTTTCATTTACTCTTTAATTGTAGATAGTAGAAACATGGGACCATTACATACAAGTAGTGTGGATCAATGGAAATCTGTGATGAGAACAGATTTGGTATGGTTTGGTTACTTTTGGTTTTATTACATTTCTAGAAATGACAGTTTGTGAGAAAATTTCAGATTTTTTGACAAATCTAATTTTTTATTTTCTCCTTAAGCGTTGTTGGTACATGGATGCAACTTTACTTACAAGTAGTTGGCATGCACAAAAGTTGGTGGCAAGGTTGAATTTGCTATGCTCTGCTTACTTTTGACTTTATTGAAATTCTAGAAATACCCATTTCTGTGAAAAGTCTCCGAGAGTTGTTGAAAGTCTTTGATTTTCAATATCTCTAGCATTATTTGGTCTGTGGCATTGAAAGTGCATATGCTAGTAATAGACATCAATGGAAATCACAGCCCCAAAAGGCTTAGCCATGCTGCGTTTACTTTTGATTTTATTAGCATTTTAGAAATGGCAGTTTGAGAGAAAATATTCTTACGCGGAGGCTTTATGACAAATTTTTATCTTTCATTTACTCTTTAATTGTAGATAGTAGAAACATGGGACCATTACTTACAAGTAGTGTGGATCAATGGAAATCTGTGATGAGAACAGATTTGGTATGGTTTGGTTACTTTTGGTTTTATTACATTTCTAGAAATGACAGTTTGTGAGAAAATTTCAGATTTTGTGACAAATCTAATTTTTTATTTTCTCCTTAAGCGTTGTTGGTACATGGATGCAACTTTACTTACAAGTAGTTGGCATGCACAAAAGTTGGTGGCAAGGTTGAATTTGCTATGCTCTGCTTACTTTTGACTTTATTGAAATTCTAGAAATACCCATTTCTGTGAAAAGTCTCCGAGAGTTGTTGAAAGTCTTTGATTTTCAATATCTCTACCATTATTTGGTCTGTGGCATTGAAAGTGCATATGCTAGTAATAGACATCAATGGAAATCACAGCCCCAAAAGGCTTAGCCATGCTACGTTTACTTTTGATTTTATTAGCATTTTAGAAATGGCAGTTTGAGAGAAAATATTCTTACGCGGAGGCTTTATGACAAATTTTTATCTTTCATTTACTCTTTAATTGTAGATAGTAGAAACATGGGACCATTACATACAAGTAGTGTGGATCAATGGAAATCTGTGATGAGAACAGATTTGGTATGGTTTGGTTACTTTTGGTTTTATTACATTTCTAGAAATGACAGTTTGTGAGAAAATTTCTTAGCGTCAAGATTTTTTGACAAATCTAATTTTTTATTTTCTCCTTAAGCGTTGTTGGTACATGGATGCAACTTTACTTACAAGTAGTTGGCATGCACAAAAGTTGGTGGCAAGGTTGAATTTGCTATGCTCTGCTTACTTTTGACTTTATTGAAATTCTAGAAATACCCATTTCTGTGAAAAGTCTCCGAGAGTTGTTGAAAGTCTTTGATTTTCAATATCTCTAGCATTATTTGGTCTGTGGCATTGAAAGTGCATATGCTAGTAATAGACATCAATGGAAATCACAGCCCCAAAAGGCTTAGCCATGCTGCGTTTACTTTTGATTTTATTAGCATTTTAGAAATGGCAGTTTGAGAGAAAATATTCTTACGCGGAGGCTTTATGACAAATTTTTATCTTTCATTTACTCTTTAATTGTAGATAGTAGAAACATGGGACCATTACATACAAGTAGTGTGGATCAATGGAAATCTGTGATGAGAACAGATTTGGTATGGTTTTGTTACTTTTGGTTTTATTACATTTCTAGAAATGACAGTTTGTGAGAAAATTTCAGATTTTTTGACAAATCTAATTTTTTATTTTCTCCTTAAGCGTTGTTGGTACATGGATGCAACTTTACTTACAAGTAGTTGGCATGCACAAAAGTTGGTGGCAAGGTTGAATTTGCTATGCTCTGCTTACTTTTGACTTTATTGAAATTCTAGAAATACCCATTTCTGTGAAAAGTCTCCGAGAGTTGTTGAAAGTCTTTGATTTTCAATATCTCTAGCATTATTTGGTCTGTGGCATTGAAAGTGCATATGCTAGTAATAGACATCAATGGAAATCACAGCCCCAAAAGGCTTAGCCATGCTGCGTTTACTTTTGATTTTATTAGCATTTTAGAAATGGCAGTTTGAGAGAAAATATTCTTACGCGGAGGCTTTATGACAAATTTTTATCTTTCATTTACTCTTTAATTGTAGATAGTAGAAACATGGGACCATTACATACAAGTAGTGTGGATCAATGGAAATCTGTGATGAGAACAGATTTGGTATGGTTTGGTTACTTTTGGTTTTATTACATTTCTAGAAATGACAGTTTGTGAGAAAATTTCAGATTTTGTGACAAATCTAATTTTTTATTTTCTCCTTAAGCGTTGTTGGTACATGAATGCAACTTTACTTACAAGTAGTTGGCATGCACAAAAGTTGGTGGCAAGGTTGAATTTGCTATGCTCTGCTTACTTTTGACTTTATTGAAATTCTAGAAATACCCATTTCTGTGAAAAGTCTCCGAGAGTTGTTGAAAGTCTTTGATTTTCAATATCTCTACCATTATTTGGTCTGTGGCATTGAAAGTGCATATGCTAGTAATAGACATCAATGGAAATCACAGCCCCAAAAGGCTTAGCCATGCTACGTTTACTTTTGATTTTATTAGCATTTTAGAAATGGCAGTTTGAGAGAAAATATTCTTACGCGGAGGCTTTATGACACATTTTTATCTTTCATTTACTCTTTAATTGTAGATAGTAGAAACATGGGACCATTACATACAAGTAGTGTGGATCAATGGAAATCTGTGATGAGAACAGATTTGGTATGGTTTGGTTACTTTTGGTTTTATTACATTTCTAGAAATGACAGTTTGTGAGAAAATTTCAGATTTTTTGACAAATCTAATTTTTTATTTTCTCCTTAAGCGTTGTTGGTACATGGATGCAACTTTACTTACAAGTAGTTGGCATGCACAAAAGTTGGTGGCAAGGTTGAATTTGCTATGCTCTGCTTACTTTTGACTTTATTGAAATTCTAGAAATACCCATTTCTGTGAAAAGTCTCCGAGAGTTGTTGAAAGTCTTTGATTTTCAATATCTCTAGCATTATTTGGTCTGTGGCATTGAAAGTGCATATGCTAGTAATAGACATCAATGGAAATCACAGCCCCAAAAGGCTTAGCCATGCTACGTTTACTTTTGATTTTATTAGCATTTTAGAAATGGCAGTTTGAGAGAAAATATTCTTACGCGGAGGCTTTATGACAAATTTTTATCTTTCATTTACTCTTTAATTGTAGATAGTAGAAACATGGGACCATTACATACAAGTAGTGTGGATCAATGGAAATCTGTGATGAGAACAGATTTGGTATGGTTTGGTTACTTTTGGTTTTATTACATTTCTAGAAATGACAGTTTGTGAGAAAATTTCAGATTTTTTGACAAATCTAATTTTTTATTTTCTCCTTAAGCGTTGTTGGTACATGGATGCAACTTTACTTACAAGTAGTTGGCATGCACAAAAGTTGGTGGCAAGGTTGAATTTGCTATGCTCTGCTTACTTTTGACTTTATTGAAATTCTAGAAATACCCATTTCTGTGAAAAGTCTCCGAGAGTTGTTGAAAGTCTTTGATTTTCAATATCTCTACCATTATTTGGTCTGTGGCATTGAAAGTGCATATGCTAGTAATAGACATCAATGGAAATCACAGCCCCAAAAGGCTTAGCCATGCTACGTTTACTTTTGATTTTATTAGCATTTTAGAAATGGCAGTTTGAGAGAAAATATTCTTACGCGGAGGCTTTATGACAAATTTTTATCTTTCATTTACTCTTTAATTGTAGATAGTAGAAACATGGGACCATTACATACAAGTAGTGTGGATCAATGGAAATCTGTGATGGGAACAGATTTGGTATGGTTTGGTTACTTTTGGTTTTATTACATTTCTAGAAATGACAGTTTGTGAGAAAATTTCAGATTTTTTGACAAATCTAATTTTTTATTTTCTCCTTAAGCGTTGTTGGTACATGGATGCAACTTTACTTACAAGTAGTTGGCATGCACAAAAGTTGGTGGCAAGGTTGAATTTGCTATGCTCTGCTTACTTTTGACTTTATTGAAATTCTAGAAATACCCATTTCTGTGAAAAGTCTCCGAGAGTTGTTGAAAGTCTTTGATTTTCAATATCTCTACCATTATTTGGTCTGTGGCATTGAAAGTGCATATGCTAGTAATAGACATCAATGGAAATCACAGCCCCAAAAGGCTTAGCCATGCTACGTTTACTTTTGATTTTATTAGCATTTTAGAAATGGCAGTTTGAGAGAAAATATTCTTACGCGGAGGCTTTATGACAAATTTTTCTCTTTCATTTACTCTTTAATTGTAGATAGTAGAAACATGGGACCATTACATACAAGTAGTGTGGATCAATGGAAATCTGTGATGAGAACAGATTTGGTATGGTTTGGTTACTTTTGGTTTTATTACATTTCTAGAAATGACAGTTTGTGAGAAAATTTCAGATTTTTTGACAAATCTAATTTTTTATTTTCTCCTTAAGCGTTGTTGGTACATGGATGCAACTTTACTTACAAGTAGTTGGCATGCACAAAAGTTGGTGGCAAGGTTGAATTTGCTATGCTCTGCTTACTTTTGACTTTATTGAAATTCTAGAAATACCCATTTCTGTGAAAAGTCTCCGAGAGTTGTTGAAAGTCTTTGATTTTCAATATCTCTAGCATTATTTGGTCTGTGGCATTGAAAGTGCATATGCTAGTAATAGACATCAATGGAAATCACAGCCCCAAAAGGCTTAGCCATGCTGCGTTTACTTTTGATTTTATTAGCATTTTAGAAATGGCAGTTTGAGAGAAAATATTCTTACGCGGAGGCTTTATGACAAATTTTTATCTTTCATTTACTCTTTAATTGTAGATAGTAGAAACATGGGACCATTACTTACAAGTAGTGTGGATCAATGGAAATCTGTGATGAGAACAGATTTGGTATGGTTTGGTTACTTTTGGTTTTATTACATTTCTAGAAATGACAGTTTGTGAGAAAATTTCAGATTTTGTGACAAATCTAATTTTTTATTTTCTCCTTAAGCGTTGTTGGTACATGGATGCAACTTTACTTACAAGTAGTTGGCATGCACAAAAGTTGGTGGCAAGGTTGAATTTGCTATGCTCTGCTTACTTTTGACTTTATTGAAATTCTAGAAATACCCATTTCTGTGAAAAGTCTCCGAGAGTTGTTGAAAGTCTTTGATTTTCAATATCTCTAGCATTATTTGGTCTGTGGCATTGAAAGTGCATATGCTAGTAATAGACATCAATGGAAATCACAGCCCCAAAAGGCTTAGCCATGCTACGTTTACTTTTGATTTTATTAGCATTTTAGAAATGGCAGTTTGAGAGAAAATATTCTTACGCGGAGGCTTTATGACAAATTTTTATCTTTCATTTACTCTTTAATTGTAGATAGTAGAAACATGGGACCATTACATACAAGTAGTGTGGATCAATGGAAATCTGTGATGAGAACAGATTTGGTATGGTTTGGTTACTTTTGGTTTTATTACATTTCTAGAAATGACAGTTTGTGAGAAAATTTCTTAGCGTCAAGATTTTTTGACAAATCTAATTTTTTATTTTCTCCTTAAGCGTTGTTGGTACATGGATGCAACTTTACTTACAAGTAGTTGGCATGCACAAAAGTTGGTGGCAAGGTTGAATTTGCTATGCTCTGCTTACTTTTGACTTTATTGAAATTCTAGAAATACCCATTTCTGTGAAAAGTCTCCGAGAGTTGTTGAAAGTCTTTGATTTTCAATATCTCTAGCATTATTTGGTCTGTGGCATTGAAAGTGCATATGCTAGTAATAGACATCAATGGAAATCACAGCCCCAAAAGGCTTAGCCATGCTGCGTTTACTTTTGATTTTATTAGCATTTTAGAAATGGCAGTTTGAGAGAAAATATTCTTACGCGGAGGCTTTATGACAAATTTTTATCTTTCATTTACTCTTTAATTGTAGATAGTAGAAACATGGGACCATTACATACAAGTAGTGTGGATCAATGGAAATCTGTGATGAGAACAGATTTGGTATGGTTTTGTTACTTTTGGTTTTATTACATTTCTAGAAATGACAGTTTGTGAGAAAATTTCAGATTTTTTGACAAATCTAATTTTTTATTTTCTCCTTAAGCGTTGTTGGTACATGGATGCAACTTTACTTACAAGTAGTTGGCATGCACAAAAGTTGGTGGCAAGGTTGAATTTGCTATGCTCTGCTTACTTTTGACTTTATTGAAATTCTAGAAATACCCATTTCTGTGAAAAGTCTCCGAGAGTTGTTGAAAGTCTTTGATTTTCAATATCTCTAGCATTATTTGGTCTGTGGCATTGAAAGTGCATATGCTAGTAATAGACATCAATGGAAATCACAGCCCCAAAAGGCTTAGCCATGCTGCGTTTACTTTTGATTTTATTAGCATTTTAGAAATGGCAGTTTGAGAGAAAATATTCTTACGCGGAGGCTTTATGACAAATTTTTATCTTTCATTTACTCTTTAATTGTAGATAGTAGAAACATGGGACCATTACATACAAGTAGTGTGGATCAATGGAAATCTGTGATGAGAACAGATTTGGTATGGTTTGGTTACTTTTGGTTTTATTACATTTCTAGAAATGACAGTTTGTGAGAAAATTTCAGATTTTGTGACAAATCTAATTTTTTATTTTCTCCTTAAGCGTTGTTGGTACATGAATGCAACTTTACTTACAAGTAGTTGGCATGCACAAAAGTTGGTGGCAAGGTTGAATTTGCTATGCTCTGCTTACTTTTGACTTTATTGAAATTCTAGAAATACCCATTTCTGTGAAAAGTCTCCGAGAGTTGTTGAAAGTCTTTGATTTTCAATATCTCTACCATTATTTGGTCTGTGGCATTGAAAGTGCATATGCTAGTAATAGACATCAATGGAAATCACAGCCCCAAAAGGCTTAGCCATGCTACGTTTACTTTTGATTTTATTAGCATTTTAGAAATGGCAGTTTGAGAGAAAATATTCTTACGCGGAGGCTTTATGACAAATTTTTATCTTTCATTTACTCTTTAATTGTAGATAGTAGAAACATGGGACCATTACATACAAGTAGTGTGGATCAATGGAAATCTGTGATGAGAACAGATTTGGTATGGTTTGGTTACTTTTGGTTTTATTACATTTCTAGAAATGACAGTTTGTGAGAAAATTTCAGATTTTTTGACAAATCTAATTTTTTATTTTCTCCTTAAGCGTTGTTGGTACATGGATGCAACTTTACTTACAAGTAGTTGGCATGCACAAAAGTTGGTGGCAAGGTTGAATTTGCTATGCTCTGCTTACTTTTGACTTTATTGAAATTCTAGAAATACCCATTTCTGTGAAAAGTCTCCGAGAGTTGTTGAAAGTCTTTGATTTTCAATATCTCTACCATTATTTGGTCTGTGGCATTGAAAGTGCATATGCTAGTAATAGACATCAATGGAAATCACAGCCCCAAAAGGCTTAGCCATGCTACGTTTACTTTTGATTTTATTAGCATTTTAGAAATGGCAGTTTGAGAGAAAATATTCTTACGCGGAGGCTTTATGACAAATTTTTATCTTTCATTTACTCTTTAATTGTAGATAGTAGAAACATGGGACCATTACATACAAGTAGTGTGGATCAATGGAAATCTGTGATGAGAACAGATTTGGTATGGTTTGGTTACTTTTGGTTTTATTACATTTCTAGAAATGACAGTTTGTGAGAAAATTTCAGATTTTTTGACAAATCTAATTTTTTATTTTCTCCTTAAGCGTTGTTGGTACATGGATGCAACTTTACTTACAAGTAGTTGGCATGCACAAAAGTTGGTGGCAAGGTTGAATTTGCTATGCTCTGCTTACTTTTGACTTTATTGAAATTCTAGAAATACCCATTTCTGTGAAAAGTCTCCGAGAGTTGTTGAAAGTCTTTGATTTTCAATATCTCTACCATTATTTGGTCTGTGGCATTGAAAGTGCATATGCTAGTAATAGACATCAATGGAAATCACAGCCCCAAAAGGCTTAGCCATGCTACGTTTACTTTTGATTTTATTAGCATTTTAGAAATGGCAGTTTGAGAGAAAATATTCTTACGCGGAGGCTTTATGACAATTTTTTATCTTTCATTTACTCTTTAATTGTAGATAGTAGAAACATGGGACCATTACATACAAGTAGTGTGGATCAATGGAAATCTGTGATGAGAACAGATTTGGTATGGTTTGGTTACTTTTGGTTTTATTACATTTCTAGAAATGACAGTTTGTGAGAAAATTTCAGATTTTGTGACAAATCTAATTTTTTATTTTCTCCTTAAGCGTTGTTGGTACATGGATGCAACTTTACTTACAAGTAGTTGGCATGCACAAAAGTTGGTGGCAAGGTTGAATTTGCTATGCTCTGCTTAATTTTGACTTTATTGAAATTCTAGAAATACCCATTTCTGTGAAAAGTCTCCGAGAGTTGTTGAAAGTCTTTGATTTTCAATATCTCTACCATTATTTGGTCTGTGGCATTGAAAGTGCATATGCTAGTAATAGACATCAATGGAAATCACAGCCCCAAAAGGCTTAGCCATGCTACGTTTACTTTTGATTTTATTAGCATTTTAGAAATGGCAGTTTGAGAGAAAATATTCTTACGCGGAGGCTTTATGACAATTTTTTATCTTTCATTTACTCTTTAATTGTAGATAGTAGAAACATGGGACCATTACATACAAGTAGTGTGGATCAATGGAAATCTGTGATGAGAACAGATTTGGTATGGTTTGGTTACTTTTGGTTTTATTACATTTCTAGAAATGACAGTTTGTGAGAAAATTTCAGATTTTGTGACAAATCTAATTTTTTATTTTCTCCTTAAGCGTTGTTGGTACATGGATGCAACTTTACTTACAAGTAGTTGGCATGCACAAAAGTTGGTGGCAAGGTTGAATTTGCTATGCTCTGCTTACTTTTGACTTTATTGAAATTCTAGAAATACCCATTTCTGTGAAAAGTCTCCGAGAGTTGTTGAAAGTCTTTGATTTTCAATATCTCTAGCATTATTTGGTCTGTGGCATTGAAAGTGCATATGCTAGTAATAGACATCAATGGAAATCACAGCCCCAAAAGGCTTAGCCATGCTACGTTTACTTTTGATTTTATTAGCATTTTAGAAATGGCAGTTTGAGAGAAAATATTCTTACGCGGAGGCTTTATGACAAATTTTTATCTTTCATTTACTCTTTAATTGTAGATAGTAGAAACATGGGACCATTACATACAAGTTGTGTGGATCAATGGAAATCTGTGATGAGAACAGATTTGGTATGGTTTGGTTACTTTTGGTTTTATTACATTTCTAGAAATGACAGTTTGTGAGAAAATTTCTTAGCGTCAAGATTTTTTGACAAATCTAATTTTTTATTTTCTCCTTAAGCGTTGTTGGTACATGGATGCAACTTTACTTACAAGTAGTTGGCATGCACAAAAGTTGGTGGCAAGGTTGAATTTGCTATGCTCTGCTTACTTTTGACTTTATTGAAATTCTGGAAATACCCATTTCTGTGAAAAGTCTCCGAGAGTTGTTGAAAGTCTTTGATTTTCAATATCTCTACCATTATTTGGTCTGTGGCATTGAAAGTGCATATGCTAGTAATAGACATCAATGGAAATCACAGCCCCAAAAGGCTTAGCCATGCTACGTTTACTTTTGATTTTATTAGCATTTTAGAAATGGCAGTTTGAGAGAAAATATTCTTACGCGGAGGCTTTATGACAAATTTTTATCTTTCATTTACTCTTTAATTGTAGATAGTAGAAACATGGGACCATTACATACAAGTAGTGTGGATCAATGGAAATCTGTGATGGGAACAGATTTGGTATGGTTTGGTTACTTTTGGTTTTATTACATTTCTAGAAATGACAGTTTGTGAGAAAATTTCAGATTTTTTGACAAATCTAATTTTTTATTTTCTCCTTAAGCGTTGTTGGTACATGGATGCAACTTTACTTACAAGTAGTTGGCATGCACAAAAGTTGGTGGCAAGGTTGAATTTGCTATGCTCTGCTTACTTTTGACTTTATTGAAATTCTAGAAATACCCATTTCTGTGAAAAGTCTCCGAGAGTTGTTGAAAGTCTTTGATTTTCAATATCTCTACCATTATTTGGTCTGTGGCATTGAAAGTGCATATGCTAGTAATAGACATCAATGGAAATCACAGCCCCAAAAGGCTTAGCCATGCTACGTTTACTTTTGATTTTATTAGCATTTTAGAAATGGCAGTTTGAGAGAAAATATTCTTACGCGGAGGCTTTATGACAAATTTTTATCTTTCATTTACTCTTTAATTGTAGATAGTAGAAACATGGGACCATTACATACAAGTAGTGTGGATCAATGGAAATCTGTGATGAGAACAGATTTGGTATGGTTTGGTTACTTTTGGTTTTATTACATTTCTAGAAATGACAGTTTGTGAGAAAATTTCAGATTTTTTGACAAATCTAATTTTTTATTTTCTCCTTAAGCGTTGTTGGTACATGGATGCAACTTTACTTACAAGTAGTTGGCATGCACAAAAGTTGGTGGCAAGGTTGAATTTGCTATGCTCTGCTTACTTTTGACTTTATTAGCATTTTAGAAATGGCAGTTTGAGAGAAAATATTCTTACGCGGAGGCTTTATGACAAATTTTTATCTTTCATTTACTCTTTAATTGTAGATAGTAGAAACATGGGACCATTACATACAAGTTGTGTGGATCAATGGAAATCTGTGATGAGAACAGATTTGGTATGGTTTGGTTACTTTTGGTTTTATTACATTTCTAGAAATGACAGTTTGTGAGAAAATTTCTTAGCGTCAAGATTTTTTGACAAATCTAATTTTTTATTTTCTCCTTAAGCGTTGTTGGTACATGGATGCAACTTTACTTACAAGTAGTTGGCATGCACAAAAGTTGGTGGCAAGGTTGAATTTGCTATGCTCTGCTTACTTTTGACTTTATTGAAATTCTGGAAATACCCATTTCTGTGAAAAGTCTCCGAGAGTTGTTGAAAGTCTTTGATTTTCAATATCTCTACCATTATTTGGTCTGTGGCATTGAAAGTGCATATGCTAGTAATAGACATCAATGGAAATCACAGCCCCAAAAGGCTTAGCCATGCTACGTTTACTTTTGATTTTATTAGCATTTTAGAAATGGCAGTTTGAGAGAAAATATTCTTACGCGGAGGCTTTATGACAAATTTTTATCTTTCATTTACTCTTTAATTGTAGATAGTAGAAACATGGGACCATTACATACAAGTAGTGTGGATCAATGGAAATCTGTGATGGGAACAGATTTGGTATGGTTTGGTTACTTTTGGTTTTATTACATTTCTAGAAATGACAGTTTGTGAGAAAATTTCAGATTTTTTGACAAATCTAATTTTTTATTTTCTCCTTAAGCGTTGTTGGTACATGGATGCAACTTTACTTACAAGTAGTTGGCATGCACAAAAGTTGGTGGCAAGGTTGAATTTGCTATGCTCTGCTTACTTTTGACTTTATTGAAATTCTAGAAATACCCATTTCTGTGAAAAGTCTCCGAGAGTTGTTGAAAGTCTTTGATTTTCAATATCTCTACCATTATTTGGTCTGTGGCATTGAAAGTGCATATGCTAGTAATAGACATCAATGGAAATCACAGCCCCAAAAGGCTTAGCCATGCTACGTTTACTTTTGATTTTATTAGCATTTTAGAAATGGCAGTTTGAGAGAAAATATTCTTACGCGGAGGCTTTATGACAAATTTTTATCTTTCATTTACTCTTTAATTGTAGATAGTAGAAACATGGGACCATTACATACAAGTAGTGTGGATCAATGGAAATCTGTGATGAGAACAGATTTGGTATGGTTTGGTTACTTTTGGTTTTATTACATTTCTAGAAATGACAGTTTGTGAGAAAATTTCAGATTTTTTGACAAATCTAATTTTTTATTTTCTCCTTAAGCGTTGTTGGTACATGGATGCAACTTTACTTACAAGTAGTTGGCATGCACAAAAGTTGGTGGCAAGGTTGAATTTGCTATGCTCTGCTTACTTTTGACTTTATTGAAATTCTAGAAATACCCATTTCTGTGAAAAGTCTCCGAGAGTTGTTGAAAGTCTTTGATTTTCAATATCTCTAGCATTATTTGGTCTGTGGCATTGAAAGTGCATATGCTAGTAATAGACATCAATGGAAATCACAGCCCCAAAAGGCTTAGCCATGCTGCGTTTACTTTTGATTTTATTAGCATTTTAGAAATGGCAGTTTGAGAGAAAATATTCTTACGCGGAGGCTTTATGACAAATTTTTATCTTTCATTTACTCTTTAATTGTAGATAGTAGAAACATGGGACCATTACTTACAAGTAGTGTGGATCAATGGAAATCTGTGATGAGAACAGATTTGGTATGGTTTGGTTACTTTTGGTTTTATTACATTTCTAGAAATGACAGTTTGTGAGAAAATTTCAGATTTTGTGACAAATCTAATTTTTTATTTTCTCCTTAAGCGTTGTTGGTACATGGATGCAACTTTACTTACAAGTAGTTGGCATGCACAAAAGTTGGTGGCAAGGTTGAATTTGCTATGCTCTGCTTACTTTTGACTTTATTGAAATTCTAGAAATACCCATTTCTGTGAAAAGTCTCCGAGAGTTGTTGAAAGTCTTTGATTTTCAATATCTCTACCATTATTTGGTCTGTGGCATTGAAAGTGCATATGCTAGTAATAGACATCAATGGAAATCACAGCCCCAAAAGGCTTAGCCATGCTACGTTTACTTTTGATTTTATTAGCATTTTAGAAATGGCAGTTTGAGAGAAAATATTCTTACGCGGAGGCTTTATGACAAATTTTTATCTTTCATTTACTCTTTAATTGTAGATAGTAGAAACATGGGACCATTACATACAAGTAGTGTGGATCAATGGAAATCTGTGATGAGAACAGATTTGGTATGGTTTGGTTACTTTTGGTTTTATTACATTTCTAGAAATGACAGTTTGTGAGAAAATTTCTTAGCGTCAAGATTTTTTGACAAATCTAATTTTTTATTTTCTCCTTAAGCGTTGTTGGTACATGGATGCAACTTTACTTACAAGTAGTTGGCATGCACAAAAGTTGGTGGCAAGGTTGAATTTGCTATGCTCTGCTTACTTTTGACTTTATTGAAATTCTAGAAATACCCATTTCTGTGAAAAGTCTCCGAGAGTTGTTGAAAGTCTTTGATTTTCAATATCTCTAGCATTATTTGGTCTGTGGCATTGAAAGTGCATATGCTAGTAATAGACATCAATGGAAATCACAGCCCCAAAAGGCTTAGCCATGCTGCGTTTACTTTTGATTTTATTAGCATTTTAGAAATGGCAGTTTGAGAGAAAATATTCTTACGCGGAGGCTTTATGACAAATTTTTATCTTTCATTTACTCTTTAATTGTAGATAGTAGAAACATGGGACCATTACATACAAGTAGTGTGGATCAATGGAAATCTGTGATGAGAACAGATTTGGTATGGTTTTGTTACTTTTGGTTTTATTACATTTCTAGAAATGACAGTTTGTGAGAAAATTTCAGATTTTTTGACAAATCTAATTTTTTATTTTCTCCTTAAGCGTTGTTGGTACATGGATGCAACTTTACTTACAAGTAGTTGGCATGCACAAAAGTTGGTGGCAAGGTTGAATTTGCTATGCTCTGCTTACTTTTGACTTTATTGAAATTCTAGAAATACCCATTTCTGTGAAAAGTCTCCGAGAGTTGTTGAAAGTCTTTGATTTTCAATATCTCTAGCATTATTTGGTCTGTGGCATTGAAAGTGCATATGCTAGTAATAGACATCAATGGAAATCACAGCCCCAAAAGGCTTAGCCATGCTGCGTTTACTTTTGATTTTATTAGCATTTTAGAAATGGCAGTTTGAGAGAAAATATTCTTACGCGGAGGCTTTATGACAAATTTTTATCTTTCATTTACTCTTTAATTGTAGATAGTAGAAACATGGGACCATTACATACAAGTAGTGTGGATCAATGGAAATCTGTGATGAGAACAGATTTGGTATGGTTTGGTTACTTTTGGTTTTATTACATTTCTAGAAATGACAGTTTGTGAGAAAATTTCAGATTTTGTGACAAATCTAATTTTTTATTTTCTCCTTAAGCGTTGTTGGTACATGAATGCAACTTTACTTACAAGTAGTTGGCATGCACAAAAGTTGGTGGCAAGGTTGAATTTGCTATGCTCTGCTTACTTTTGACTTTATTGAAATTCTAGAAATACCCATTTCTGTGAAAAGTCTCCGAGAGTTGTTGAAAGTCTTTGATTTTCAATATCTCTACCATTATTTGGTCTGTGGCATTGAAAGTGCATATGCTAGTAATAGACATCAATGGAAATCACAGCCCCAAAAGGCTTAGCCATGCTACGTTTACTTTTGATTTTATTAGCATTTTAGAAATGGCAGTTTGAGAGAAAATATTCTTACGCGGAGGCTTTATGACACATTTTTATCTTTCATTTACTCTTTAATTGTAGATAGTAGAAACATGGGACCATTACATACAAGTAGTGTGGATCAATGGAAATCTGTGATGAGAACAGATTTGGTATGGTTTGGTTACTTTTGGTTTTATTACATTTCTAGAAATGACAGTTTGTGAGAAAATTTCAGATTTTTTGACAAATCTAATTTTTTATTTTCTCCTTAAGCGTTGTTGGTACATGGATGCAACTTTACTTACAAGTAGTTGGCATGCACAAAAGTTGGTGGCAAGGTTGAATTTGCTATGCTCTGCTTACTTTTGACTTTATTGAAATTCTAGAAATACCCATTTCTGTGAAAAGTCTCCGAGAGTTGTTGAAAGTCTTTGATTTTCAATATCTCTAGCATTATTTGGTCTGTGGCATTGAAAGTGCATATGCTAGTAATAGACATCAATGGAAATCACAGCCCCAAAAGGCTTAGCCATGCTACGTTTACTTTTGATTTTATTAGCATTTTAGAAATGGCAGTTTGAGAGAAAATATTCTTACGCGGAGGCTTTATGACAAATTTTTATCTTTCATTTACTCTTTAATTGTAGATAGTAGAAACATGGGACCATTACATACAAGTAGTGTGGATCAATGGAAATCTGTGATGAGAACAGATTTGGTATGGTTTGGTTACTTTTGGTTTTATTACATTTCTAGAAATGACAGTTTGTGAGAAAATTTCAGATTTTTTGACAAATCTAATTTTTTATTTTCTCCTTAAGCGTTGTTGGTACATGGATGCAACTTTACTTACAAGTAGTTGGCATGCACAAAAGTTGGTGGCAAGGTTGAATTTGCTATGCTCTGCTTACTTTTGACTTTATTGAAATTCTAGAAATACCCATTTCTGTGAAAAGTCTCCGAGAGTTGTTGAAAGTCTTTGATTTTCAATATCTCTACCATTATTTGGTCTGTGGCATTGAAAGTGCATATGCTAGTAATAGACATCAATGGAAATCACAGCCCCAAAAGGCTTAGCCATGCTACGTTTACTTTTGATTTTATTAGCATTTTAGAAATGGCAGTTTGAGAGAAAATATTCTTACGCGGAGGCTTTATGACAATTTTTTATCTTTCATTTACTCTTTAATTGTAGATAGTAGAAACATGGGACCATTACATACAAGTAGTGTGGATCAATGGAAATCTGTGATGAGAACAGATTTGGTATGGTTTGGTTACTTTTGGTTTTATTACATTTCTAGAAATGACAGTTTGTGAGAAAATTTCAGATTTTTTGACAAATCTAATTTTTTATTTTCTCCTTAAGCGTTGTTGGTACATGGATGCAACTTTACTTACAAGTAGTTGGCATGCACAAAAGTTGGTGGCAAGGTTGAATTTGCTATGCTCTGCTTACTTTTGACTTTATTGAAATTCTGGAAATACCCATTTCTGTGAAAAGTCTCCGAGAGTTGTTGAAAGTCTTTGATTTTCAATATCTCTACCATTATTTGGTCTGTGGCATTGAAAGTGCATATGCTAGTAATAGACATCAATGGAAATCACAGCCCCAAAAGGCTTAGCCATGCTACGTTTACTTTTGATTTTATTAGCATTTTAGAAATGGCAGTTTGAGAGAAAATATTCTTACGCGGAGGCTTTATGACAAATTTTTATCTTTCATTTACTCTTTAATTGTAGATAGTAGAAACATGGCCCTATTACATACAAGTAGTGTGGATCAATGGAAATCTGTGATGAGAACAGATTTGGTATGGTTTGGTTACTTTTGGTTTTATTACATTTCTAGAAATGACAGTTTGTGAGAAAATTTCCTAGCGTCAAGATTTTTTGACAAATCTAATTTTTTATTTTCTCCTTAAGCGTTGTTGGTACATGGATGCAACTTTACTTACAAGTAGTTGGCATGCACAAAAGTTGGTGGCAAGGTTGAATTTGCTATGCTCTGCTTACTTTTGACTTTATTGAAATTCTAGAAATACCCATTTCTGTGAAAAGTCTCCGAGAGTTGCTGAAAGTCTTTGATTTTCAATATCTCTACCATTATTTGGTCTGTGGCATTGAAAGTGCATATGCTAGTAATAGACATCAATGGAAATCACAGCCCCAAAAGGCTTAGCCATGCTACGTTTACTTTTGATTTTATTAGCATTTTAGAAATGGCAGTTTGAGAGAAAATATTCTTACGCGGAGGCTTTATGACAAATTTTTATCTTTCATTTACTCTTTAATTGTAGATAGTAGAAACATGGGACCATTACATACAAGTAGTGTGGATCAATGGAAATCTGTGATGAGAACAGATTTGGTATGGTTTGGTTACTTTTGGTTTTATTACATTTCTAGAAATGACAGTTTGTGAGAAAATTTCCTAGCGTCAAGATTTTTTGACAAATCTCATTTTTTATTTTCTCCTTAAGCGTTGTTGGTACATGGATGCAACTTTACTTACAAGTAGTTGGCATGCACAAAAGTTGGTGGCAAGGTTGAATTTGCTATGCTCTGCTTACTTTTGACTTTATTGAAATTCTGGAAATACCCATTTCTGTGAAAAGTCTCCGAGAGTTGTTGAAAGTCTTTGATTTTCAATATCTCTACCATTATTTGGTCTGTGGCATTGAAAGTGCATATGCTAGTAAAAGACATCAATGGAAATCACAGCCCCAAAAGGCTTAGCCATGCTTCGTTTACTTTTGATTTTATTAGCATTTTAGAAATGGCAGTTTGAGAGAAAATATTCTTACGCGGAGGCTTTATGACAAATTTTTATCTTTCATTTACTCTTTAATTGTAGATAGTAGAAACATGGGACCATTACATACAAGTAGTGTGGATCAATGGAAATCTGTGATGAGAACAGATTTGGTATGGTTTGGTTACTTTTGGTTTTATTACATTTCTAGAAATGACAGTTTGTGAGAAAATTTCAGATTTTTTGACAAATCTAATTTTTTATTTTCTCCTTAAGCGTTGTTGGTACATGGATGCAACTTTACTTACAAGTAGTTGGCATGCACAAAGGTTGGTGGCAAGGTTGAATTTGCTATGCTCTGCTTACTTTTGACTTTATTGAAATTCTAGAAATACCCATTTCTGTGAAAAGTCTCCGAGAGTTGTTGAAAGTCTTTGATTTTCAATATCTCTACCATTATTTGGTCTGTGGCATTGAAAGTGCATATGCTAGTAATAGACATCAATGGAAATCACAGCCCCAAAAGGCTTAGCCATGCTACGTTTACTTTTGATTTTATTAGCATTTTAGAAATGGCAGTTTGAGAGAAAATATTCTTACGCGGAGGCTTTATGACAAATTTTTATCTTTCATTTACTCTTTAATTGTAGATAGTAGAAACATGGGACCATTACGTACAAGTAGTGTGGATCAATGGAAATCTGTGATGAGAACAGATTTGGTATGGTTTGGTTACTTTTGGTTT
Source organism: Lutraria lutraria (assembly GCA_964023205.1). Taxonomy (NCBI): domain Eukaryota; kingdom Metazoa; phylum Mollusca; class Bivalvia; order Venerida; family Mactridae; genus Lutraria; species Lutraria lutraria. Next base: position 37,701,975 of record OZ026833.1, read on the forward strand.
TATTACATTTCTAGAAATGACAGTTTGTGAGAAAATTTCAGATTTTTTGACAAATCTAATTTTTTATTTTCTCCTTAAGCGTTGTTGGTACATGGATGCAACTTTACTTACTAGTAGTTGGCATGCACAAAAGTTGGTGGCAAGGTTGAATTTGCTATGCTCTGCTTACTTTTGACTTTATTGAAATTCTGGAAATACCCATTTCTGTGAAAAGTCTCCGAGAGTTGTTGAAAGTCTTTGATTTTCAATATCTCTACCATTATTTGGTCTGTGGCATTGAAAGTGCATATGCTAGTAATAGACATCAATGGAAATCACAGCCCCAAAAGGCTTAGCCATGCTACGTTTACTTTTGATTTTATTAGCATTTTAGAAATGGCAGTTTGAGAGAAAATATTCTTACGCGGAGGCTTTATGACAAATTTTTATCTTTCATTTACTCTTTAATTGTAGATAGTAGAAACATGGGACCATTACATACAAGTAGTGTGGATCAATGGAAATCTGTGATGAGAACAGATTTGGTATGGTTTGGTTACTTTTGGTTTTATTACATTTCTAGAAATGACAGTTTGTGAGAAAATTTCAGATTTTTTGACAAATCTAATTTTTTATTTTCTCCTTAAGCGTTGTTGGTACATGGATGCAACTTTACTTACAAGTAGTTGGCATGCACAAAAGTTGGTGGCAAGGTTGAATTTGCTATGCTCTGCTTACTTTTGACTTTATTGAAATTCTAGAAATACCCATTTCTGTGAAAAGTCTCCGAGAGTTGTTGAAAGTCTTTGATTTTCAATATCTCTACCATTATTTGGTCTGTGGCATTGAAAGTGCATATGCTAGTAATAGACATCAATGGAAATCACAGCCCCAAAAGGCTTAGCCATGCTACGTTTACTTTTGATTTTATTAGCATTTTAGAAATGGCAGTTTGAGAGAAAATATTCTTACGCGGAGGCTTTATGACAAATTTTTATCTTTCATTTACTCTTTAATTGTAGATAGTAGAAACATGGGACCATTACATACAAGTAGTGTGGATCAATGGAAATCTGTGATGAGAACAGATTTGGTATGGTTTGGTTACTTTTGGTTTTATTACATTTCTAGAAATGACAGTTTGTGAGAAAATTTCAGATTTTTTGACAAATCTAATTTTTTATTTTCTCCTTAAGCGTTGTTGGTACATGGATGCAACTTTACTTACAAGTAGTTGGCATGCACAAAAGTTGGTGGCAAGGTTGAATTTGCTATGCTCTGCTTACTTTTGACTTTATTGAAATTCTAGAAATACCCATTTCTGTGAAAAGTCTCCGAGAGTTGTTGAAAGTCTTTGATTTTCAATATCTCTAGCATTATTTGGTCTGTGGCATTGAAAGTGCATATGCTAGTAATAGACATCAATGGAAATCACAACCCCAAAAGGCTTAGCCATGCTGCGTTTACTTTTGATTTTATTAGCATTTTAGAAATGGCAGTTTGAGAGAAAATATTCTTACGCGGAGGCTTTATGACAAATTTTTATCTTTCATTTACTCTTTAATTGTAGATAGTAGAAACATGGGACCATTACTTACAAGTAGTGTGGATCAATGGAAATCTGTGATGAGAACAGATTTGGTATGGTTTGGTTACTTTTGGTTTTATTACATTTCTAGAAATGACAGTTTGTGAGAAAATTTCAGATTTTGTGACAAATCTAATTTTTTATTTTCTCCTTAAGCGTTGTTGGTACATGGATGCAACTTTACTTACAAGTAGTTGGCATGCACAAAAGTTGGTGGCAAGGTTGAATTTGCTATGCTCTGCTTACTTTTGACTTTATTGAAATTCTAGAAATACCCATTTCTGTGAAAAGTCTCCGAGAGTTGTTGAAAGTCTTTGATTTTCAATATCTCTAGCATTATTTGGTCTGTGGCATTGAAAGTGCATATGCTAGTAATAGACATCAATGGAAATCACAGCCCCAAAAGGCTTAGCCATGCTGCGTTTACTTTTGATTTTATTAGCATTTTAGAAATGGCAGTTTGAGAGAAAATATTCTTACGCGGAGGCTTTATGACAAATTTTTATCTTTCATTTACTCTTTAATTGTAGATAGTAGAAACATGGGACCATTACATACAAGTAGTGTGGATCAATGGAAATCTGTGATGAGAACAGATTTGGTATGGTTTTGTTACTTTTGGTTTTATTACATTTCTAGAAATGACAGTTTGTGAGAAAATTTCAGATTTTTTGACAAATCTAATTTTTTATTTTCTCCTTAAGCGTTGTTGGTACATGGATGCAACTTTACTTACAAGTAGTTGGCATGCACAAAAGTTGGTGGCAAGGTTGAATTTGCTATGCTCTGCTTACTTTTGACTTTATTGAAATTCTAGAAATACCCATTTCTGTGAAAAGTCTCCGAGAGTTGTTGAAAGTCTTTGATTTTCAATATCTCTAGCATTATTTGGTCTGTGGCATTGAAAGTGCATATGCTAGTAATAGACATCAATGGAAATCACAGCCCCAAAAGGCTTAGCCATGCTGCGTTTACTTTTGATTTTATTAGCATTTTAGAAATGGCAGTTTGAGAGAAAATATTCTTACGCGGAGGCTTTATGACAAATTTTTATCTTTCATTTACTCTTTAATTGTAGATAGTAGAAACATGGGACCATTACATACAAGTAGTGTGGATCAATGGAAATCTGTGATGAGAACAGATTTGGTATGGTTTGGTTACTTTTGGTTTTATTACATTTCTAGAAATGACAGTTTGTGAGAAAATTTCAGATTTTGTGACAAATCTAATTTTTTATTTTCTCCTTAAGCGTTGTTGGTACATGAATGCAACTTTACTTACAAGTAGTTGGCATGCACAAAAGTTGGTGGCAAGGTTGAATTTGCTATGCTCTGCTTACTTTTGACTTTATTGAAATTCTAGAAATACCCATTTCTGTGAAAAGTCTCCGAGAGTTGTTGAAAGTCTTTGATTTTCAATATCTCTACCATTATTTGGTCTGTGGCATTGAAAGTGCATATGCTAGTAATAGACATCAATGGAAATCACAGCCCCAAAAGGCTTAGCCATGCTACGTTTACTTTTGATTTTATTAGCATTTTAGAAATGGCAGTTTGAGAGAAAATATTCTTACGAGGAGGCTTTATGACAAATTTTTATCTTTCATTTACTCTTTAATTGTAGATAGTAGAAACATGGGACCATTACATACAAGTAGTGTGGATCAATGGAAATCTGTGATGAGAACAGATTTGGTATGGTTTGGTTACTTTTGGTTTTATTACATTTCTAGAAATGACAGTTTGTGAGAAAATTTCAGATTTTTTGACAAATCTAATTTTTTATTTTCTCCTTAAGCGTTGTTGGTACATGGATGCAACTTTACTTACAAGTAGTTGGCATGCACAAAAGTTGGTGGCAAGGTTGAATTTGCTATGCTCTGCTTACTTTTGACTTTATTGAAATTCTAGAAATACCCATTTCTGTGAAAAGTCTCCGAGAGTTGTTGAAAGTCTTTGATTTTCAATATCTCTAGCATTATTTGGTCTGTGGCATTGAAAGTGCATATGCTAGTAATAGACATCAATGGAAATCACAGCCCCAAAAGGCTTAGCCATGCTACGTTTACTTTTGATTTTATTAGCATTTTAGAAATGGCAGTTTGAGAGAAAATATTCTTACGCGGAGGCTTTATGACAAATTTTTATCTTTCATTTACTCTTTAATTGTAGATAGTAGAAACATGGGACCATTACATACAAGTAGTGTGGATCAATGGAAATCTGTGATGAGAACAGATTTGGTATGGTTTGGTTACTTTTGGTTTTATTACATTTCTAGAAATGACAGTTTGTGAGAAAATTTCAGATTTTTTGACAAATCTAATTTTTTATTTTCTCCTTAAGCGTTGTTGGTACATGGATGCAACTTTACTTACAAGTAGTTGGCATGCACAAAAGTTGGTGGCAAGGTTGAATTTGCTATGCTCTGCTTACTTTTGACTTTATTGAAATTCTAGAAATACCCATTTCTGTGAAAAGTCTCCGAGAGTTGTTGAAAGTCTTTGATTTTCAATATCTCTACCATTATTTGGTCTGTGGCATTGAAAGTGCATATGCTAGTAATAGACATCAATGGAAATCACAGCCCCAAAAGGCTTAGCCATGCTACGTTTACTTTTGATTTTATTAGCATTTTAGAAATGGCAGTTTGAGAGAAAATATTCTTACGCGGAGGCTTTATGACAATTTTTTATCTTTCATTTACTCTTTAATTGTAGATAGTAGAAACATGGGACCATTACATACAAGTAGTGTGGATCAATGGAAATCTGTGATGAGAACAGATTTGGTATGGTTTGGTTACTTTTGGTTTTATTACATTTCTAGAAATGACAGTTTGTGAGAAAATTTCAGATTTTTTGACAAATCTAATTTTTTATTTTCTCCTTAAGCGTTGTTGGTACATGGATGCAACTTTACTTACAAGTAGTTGGCATGCACAAAAGTTGGTGGCAAGGTTGAATTTGCTATGCTCTGCTTACTTTTGACTTTATTGAAATTCTGGAAATACCCATTTCTGTGAAAAGTCTCCGAGAGTTGTTGAAAGTCTTTGATTTTCAATATCTCTACCATTATTTGGTCTGTGGCATTGAAAGTGCATATGCTAGTAATAGACATCAATGGAAATCACAGCCCCAAAAGGCTTAGCCATGCTACGTTTACTTTTGATTTTATTAGCATTTTAGAAATGGCAGTTTGAGAGAAAATATTCTTACGCGGAGGCTTTATGACAAATTTTTATCTTTCATTTACTCTTTAATTGTAGATAGTAGAAACATGGCCCTATTACATACAAGTAGTGTGGATCAATGGAAATCTGTGATGAGAACAGATTTGGTATGGTTTGGTTACTTTTGGTTTTATTACATTTCTAGAAATGACAGTTTGTGAGAAAATTTCCTAGCGTCAAGATTTTTTGACAAATCTAATTTTTTATTTTCTCCTTAAGCGTTGTTGGTACATGGATGCAACTTTACTTACAAGTAGTTGGCATGCACAAAAGTTGGTGGCAAGGTTGAATTTGCTATGCTCTGCTTACTTTTGACTTTATTGAAATTCTAGAAATACCCATTTCTGTGAAAAGTCTCCGAGAGTTGCTGAAAGTCTTTGATTTTCAATATCTCTAGCATTATTTGGTCTGTGGCATTGAAAGTGCATATGCTAGTAATAGACATCAATGGAAATCACAGCCCCAAAACGCTTAGCCATGCTACGTTTACTTTTGATTTTATTAGCATTTTAGAAATGGCAGTTTGAGAGAAAATATTCTTACGCGGAGGCTTTATGACAAATTTTTATCTTTCATTTACTCTTTAATTGTAGATAGTAGAAACATGGGACCATTACATACAAGTAGTGTGGATCAATGGAAATCTGTGATGAGAACAGATTTGGTATGGTTTGGTTACTTTTGGTTTTATTACATTTCTAGAAATGACAGTTTGTGAGAAAATTTCCTAGCGTCAAGATTTTTTGACAAATCTAATTTTTTATTTTCTCCTTAAGCGTTGTTGGTACATGGATGCAACTTTACTTACAAGTAGTTGGCATGCACAAAAGTTGGTGGCAAGGTTGAATTTGCTATGCTCTGCTTACTTTTGACTTTATTGAAATTCTGGAAATACCCATTTCTGTGAAAAGTCTCCGAGAGTTGTTGAAAGTCTTTGATTTTCAATATCTCTACCATTATTTGGTCTGTGGCATTGAAAGTGCATATGCTAGTAAAAGACATCAATGGAAATCACAGCCCCAAAAGGCTTAGCCATGCTTCGTTTACTTTTGATTTTATTAGCATTTTAGAAATGGCAGTTTGAGAGAAAATATTCTTACGCGGAGGCTTTATGACAAATTTTTATCTTTCATTTACTCTTTAATTGTAGATAGTAGAAACATGGGACCATTACATACAAGTAGTGTGGATCAATGGAAATCTGTGATGAGAACAGATTTGGTATGGTTTGGTTACTTTTGGTTTTATTACATTTCTAGAAATGACAGTTTGTGAGAAAATTTCAGATTTTTTGACAAATCTAATTTTTTATTTTCTCCTTAAGCGTTGTTGGTACATGGATGCAACTTTACTTACAAGTAGTTGGCATGCACAAAGGTTGGTGGCAAGGTTAAATTTGCTATGCTCTGCTTACTTTTGACTTTATTGAAATTCTAGAAATACCCATTTCTGTGAAAAGTCTCCGAGAGTTGTTGAAAGTCTTTGATTTTCAATATCTCTACCATTATTTGGTCTGTGGCATTGAAAGTGCATATGCTAGTAATAGACATCAATGGAAATCACAGCCCCAAAACGCTTAGCCATGCTACGTTTACTTTTGATTTTATTAGCATTTTAGAAATGGCAGTTTGAGAGAAAATATTCTTACGCGGAGGCTTTATGACAAATTTTTATCTTTCATTTACTCTTTAATTGTAGATAGTAGAAACATGGGACCATTACGTACAAGTAGTGTGGATCAATGGAAATCTGTGATGAGAACAGATTTGGTATGGTTTGGTTACTTTTGGTTTTATTACATTTCTAGAAATGACAGTTTGTGAGAAAATTTCAGATTTTTTGACAAATCTAATTTTTTATTTTCTCCTTAAGCGTTGTTGGTACATGGATGCAACTTTACTTACTAGTAGTTGGCATGCACAAAAGTTGGTGGCAAGGTTGAATTTGCTATGCTCTGCTTACTTTTGACTTTATTGAAATTCTAGAAATACCCATTTCTGTGAAAAGTCTCCGAGAGTTGTTGAAAGTCTTTGATTTTCAATATCTCTAGCATTATTTGGTCTGTGGCATTGAAAGTGCATATGCTAGTAATAGACATCAATGGAAATCACAGCCCCAAAACGCTTAGCCATGCTACGTTTACTTTTGATTTTATTAGCATTTTAGAAATGGCAGTTTGAGAGAAAATATTCTTACGCGGAGGCTTTATGACAAATTTTTATCTTTCATTTACTCTTTAATTGTAGATAGTAGAAACATGGGACCATTACATACAAGTAGTGTGGATCAATGGAAATCTGTGATGAGAACAGATTTGGTATGGTTTGGTTACTTTTGGTTTTATTACATTTCTAGAAATGACAGTTTGTGAGAAAATTTCAGATTTTTTGACAAATCTAATTTTTTATTTTCTCCTTAAGCGTTGTTGGTACATGGATGCAACTTTACTTACTAGTAGTTGGCATGCACAAAAGTTGGTGGCAAGGTTGAATTTGCTATGCTCTGCTTACTTTTGACTTTATTGAAATTCTGGAAATACCCATTTCTGTGAAAAGTCTCCGAGAGTTGTTGAAAGTCTTTGATTTTCAATATCTCTACCATTATTTGGTCTGTGGCATTGAAAGTGCATATGCTAGTAATAGACATCAATGGAAATCACAGCCCCAAAAGGCTTAGCCATGCTACGTTTACTTTTGATTTTATTAGCATTTTAGAAATGGCAGTTTGAGAGAAAATATTCTTACGCGGAGGCTTTATGACAAATTTTTATCTTTCATTTACTCTTTAATTGTAGATAGTAGAAACATGGGACCATTACATACAAGTAGTGTGGATCAATGGAAATCTGTGATGAGAACAGATTTGGTATGGTTTGGTTACTTTTGGTTTTATTACATTTCTAGAAATGACAGTTTGTGAGAAAATTTCCTAGCGTCAAGATTTTTTGACAAATCTAATTTTTTATTTTCTCCTTAAGCGTTGTTGGTACATGGATGCAACTTTACTTACAAGTAGTTGGCATGCGCAAAAGTTGGTGGCAAGGTTGAATTTGCTATGCTCTGCTTACTTTTGACTTTATTGAAATTCTAGAAATACCCATTTCTGTGAAAAGTCTCCGAGAGTTGTTGAAAGTCTTTGATTTTCAATATCTCTACCATTATTTGTTCTGTGGCATTGAAAGTGCATATGCTAGTAATAGACATCAATGGAAATCACAGCCCCAAAAGGCTTAGCCATGCTACGTTTACTTTTGATTTTATTAGCATTTTAGAAATGGCAGTTTGAGAGAAAATATTCTTACGCGGAGGCTTTATGACAAATTTTTATCTTTCATTTACTCTTTAATTGTAGATAGTAGAAACATGGGACCATTACATACAAGTAGTGTGGATCAATGGAAATCTGTGATGAGAACAGATTTGGTATGGTTTGGTTACTTTTGGTTTTATTACATTTCTAGAAATGACAGTTTGTGAGAAAATTTCCTAGCGTCAAGATTTTTTGACAAATCTAATTTTTTATTTTCTCCTTAAGCGTTGTTGGTACATGGATGCAACTTTACTTACAAGTAGTTGGCATGCACAAAAGTTGGTGGCAAGGTTGAATTTGCTATGCTCTGCTTACTTTTGACTTTATTGAAATTCTGGAAATACCCATTTCTGTGAAAAGTCTCCGAGAGTTGTTGAAAGTCTTTGATTTTCAATATCTCTACCATTATTTGGTCTGTGGCATTGAAAGTGCATATGCTAGTAAAAGACATCAATGGAAATCACAGCCCCAAAAGGCTTAGCCATGCTTCGTTTACTTTTGATTTTATTAGCATTTTAGAAATGGCAGTTTGAGAGAAAATATTCTTACGCGGAGGCTTTATGACAAATTTTTATCTTTCATTTACTCTTTAATTGTAGATAGTAGAAACATGGGACCATTACATACAAGTAGTGTGGATCAATGGAAATCTGTGATGAGAACAGATTTGGTATGGTTTGGTTACTTTTGGTTTTATTACATTTCTAGAAATGACAGTTTGTGAGAAAATTTCAGATTTTGTGACAAATCTAATTTTTTATTTTCTCCTTAAGCGTTGTTGGTACATGAATGCAACTTTACTTACAAGTAGTTGGCATGCACAAAAGTTGGTGGCAAGGTTGAATTTGCTATGCTCTGCTTACTTTTGACTTTATTGAAATTCTAGAAATACCCATTTCTGTGAAAAGTCTCCGAGAGTTGTTGAAAGTCTTTGATTTTCAATATCTCTACCATTATTTGGTCTGTGGCATTGAAAGTGCATATGCTAGTAATAGACATCAATGGAAATCACAGCCCCAAAAGGCTTAGCCATGCTACGTTTACTTTTGATTTTATTAGCATTTTAGAAATGGCAGTTTGAGAGAAAATATTCTTACGCGGAGGCTTTATGACAAATTTTTATCTTTCATTTACTCTTTAATTGTAGATAGTAGAAACATGGGACCATTACATACAAGTAGTGTGGATCAATGGAAATCTGTGATGAGAACAGATTTGGTATGGTTTGGTTACTTTTGGTTTTATTACATTTCTAGAAATGACAGTTTGTGAGAAAATTTCAGATTTTTTGACAAATCTAATTTTTTATTTTCTCCTTAAGCGTTGTTGGTACATGGATGCAACTTTACTTACAAGTAGTTGGCATGCACAAAAGTTGGTGGCAAGGTTGAATTTGCTATGCTCTGCTTACTTTTGACTTTATTGAAATTCTGGAAATACCCATTTCTGTGAAAAGTCTCCGAGAGTTGTTGAAAGTCTTTGATTTTCAATATCTCTACCATTATTTGGTCTGTGGCATTGAAAGTGCATATGCTAGTAAAAGACATCAATGGAAATCACAGCCCCAAAACGCTTAGCCATGCTACGTTTACTTTTGATTTTATTAGCATTTTAGAAATGGCAGTTTGAGAGAAAATATTCTTACGCGGAGGCTTTATGACAAATTTTTATCTTTCATTTACTCTTTAATTGTAGATAGTAGAAACATGGGACCATTACATACAAGTAGTGTGGATCAATGGAAATCTGTGATGAGAACAGATTTGGTATGGTTTGGTTACTTTTGGTTTTATTACATTTCTAGAAATGACAGTTTGTGAGAAAATTTCAGATTTTTTGACAAATCTAATTTTTTATTTTCTCCTTAAGCGTTGTTGGTACATGGATGCAACTTTACTTACAAGTAGTTGGCATGCACAAAAGTTGGTGGCAAGGTTGAATTTGCTATGCTCTGCTTACTTTTGACTTTATTGAAATTCTAGAAATACCCATTTCTGTGAAAAGTCTCCGAGAGTTGTTGAAAGTCTTTGATTTTCAATATCTCTAGCATTATTTGGTCTGTGGCATTGAAAGTGCATATGCTAGTAATAGACATCAATGGAAATCACAGCCCCAAAAGGCTTAGCCATGCTACGTTTACTTTTGATTTTATTAGCATTTTAGAAATGGCAGTTTGAGAGAAAATATTCTTACGCGGAGGCTTTATGACAAATTTTTATCTTTCATTTACTCTTTAATTGTAGATAGTAGAAACATGGGACCATTACATACAAGTAGTGTGGATCAATGGAAATCTGTGATGAGAACAGATTTGGTATGGTTTGGTTACTTTTGGTTTTATTACATTTCTAGAAATGACAGTTTGTGAGAAAATTTCAGATTTTTTGACAAATCTAATTTTTTATTTTCTCCTTAAGCGTTGTTGGTACATGGATGCAACTTTACTTACAAGTAGTTGGCATGCACAAAAGTTGGTGGCAAGGTTGAATTTGCTATGCTCTGCTTACTTTTGACTTTATTGAAATTCTAGAAATACCCATTTCTGTGAAAAGTCTCCGAGAGTTGTTGAAAGTCTTTGATTTTCAATATCTCTACCATTATTTGGTCTGTGGCATTGAAAGTGCATATGCTAGTAATAGACATCAATGGAAATCACAGCCCCAAAAGGCTTAGCCATGCTACGTTTACTTTTGATTTTATTAGCATTTTAGAAATGGCAGTTTGAGAGAAAATATTCTTACGCGGAGGCTTTATGACAATTTTTTATCTTTCATTTACTCTTTAATTGTAGATAGTAGAAACATGGGACCATTACATACAAGTAGTGTGGATCAATGGAAATCTGTGATGAGAACAGATTTGGTATGGTTTGGTTACTTTTGGTTTTATTACATTTCTAGAAATGACAGTTTGTGAGAAAATTTCAGATTTTTTGACAAATCTAATTTTTTATTTTCTCCTTAAGCGTTGTTGGTACATGGATGCAACTTTACTTACAAGTAGTTGGCATGCACAAAAGTTGGTGGCAAGGTTGAATTTGCTATGCTCTGCTTACTTTTGACTTTATTGAAATTCTGGAAATACCCATTTCTGTGAAAAGTCTCCGAGAGTTGTTGAAAGTCTTTGATTTTCAATATCTCTACCATTATTTGGTCTGTGGCATTGAAAGTGCATATGCTAGTAATAGACATCAATGGAAATCACAGCCCCAAAACGCTTAGCCATGCTACGTTTACTTTTGATTTTATTAGCATTTTAGAAATGGCAGTTTGAGAGAAAATATTCTTACGCGGAGGCTTTATGACAAATTTTTATCTTTCATTTACTCTTTAATTGTAGATAGTAGAAACATGGGACCATTACGTACAAGTAGTGTGGATCAATGGAAATCTGTGATGAGAACAGATTTGGTATGGTTTGGTTACTTTTGGTTTTATTACATTTCTAGAAATGACAGTTTGTGAGAAAATTTCAGATTTTTTGACAAATCTAATTTTTTATTTTCTCCTTAAGCGTTGTTGGTACATGGATGCAACTTTACTTACTAGTAGTTGGCATGCACAAAAGTTGGTGGCAAGGTTGAATTTGCTATGCTCTGCTTACTTTTGACTTTATTGAAATTCTGGAAATACCCATTTCTGTGAAAAGTCTCCGAGAGTTGTTGAAAGTCTTTGATTTTCAATATCTCTACCATTATTTGGTCTGTGGCATTGAAAGTGCATATGCTAGTAATAGACATCAATGGAAATCACAGCCCCAAAAGGCTTAGCCATGCTACGTTTACTTTTGATTTTATTAGCATTTTAGAAATGGCAGTTTGAGAGAAAATATTCTTACGCGGAGGCTTTATGACAAATTTTTATCTTTCATTTACTCTTTAATTGTAGATAGTAGAAACATGGGACCATTACATACAAGTAGTGTGGATCAATGGAAATCTGTGATGAGAACAGATTTGGTATGGTTTGGTTACTTTTGGTTTTATTACATTTCTAGAAATGACAGTTTGTGAGAAAATTTCCTAGCGTCAAGATTTTTTGACAAATCTAATTTTTTATTTTCTCCTTAAGCGTTGTTGGTACATGGATGCAACTTTACTTACAAGTAGTTGGCATGCGCAAAAGTTGGTGGCAAGGTTGAATTTGCTATGCTCTGCTTACTTTTGACTTTATTGAAATTCTAGAAATACCCATTTCTGTGAAAAGTCTCCGAGAGTTGTTGAAAGTCTTTGATTTTCAATATCTCTACCATTATTTGGTCTGTGGCATTGAAAGTGCATATGCTAGTAAAAGACATCAATGGAAATCACAGCCCCAAAAGGCTTAGCCATGCTACGTTTACTTTTGATTTTATTAGCATTTTAGAAATGGCAGTTTGAGAGAAAATATTCTTACGCGGAGGCTTTATGACAAATTTTTATCTTTCATTTACTCTTTAATTGTAGATAGTAGAAACATGGGACCATTACATACAAGTAGTGTGGATCAATGGAAATCTGTGATGAGAACAGATTTGGTATGGTTTGGTTACTTTTGGTTTTATTACATTTCTAGAAATGACAGTTTGTGAGAAAATTTCAGATTTTTTGACAAATCTAATTTTTTATTTTCTCCTTAAGCGTTGTTGGTACATGAATGCAACTTTACTTACAAGTAGTTGGCATGCACAAAAGTTGGTGGCAAGGTTGAATTTGCTATGCTCTGCTTACTTTTGAATTTATTGAAATTCTAGAAATACCCATTTCTGTGAAAAGTCTCCGAGAGTTGTTGAAAGTCTTTGATTTTCAATATCTCTACCATTATTTGGTCTGTGGCATTGAAAGTGCATATGCTAGTAATAGACATCAATGGAAATCACAGCCCCAAAAGGCTTAGCCATGCTACGTTTACTTTTGATTTTATTAGCATTTTAGAAATGGCAGTTTGAGAGAAAATATTCTTACGCGGAGGCTTTATGACAAATTTTTATCTTTCATTTACTCTTTAATTGTAGATAGTAGAAACATGGGACCATTACATACAAGTAGTGTGGATCAATGGAAATCTGTGATGAGAACAGATTTGGTATGGTTTGGTTACTTTTGGTTTTATTACATTTCTAGAAATGACAGTTTGTGAGAAAATTTCCTAGCGTCAAGATTTTTTGACAAATCTAATTTTTTATTTTCTCCTTAAGCGTTGTTGGTACATGGATGCAACTTTACTTACAAGTAGTTGGCATGCACAAAAGTTGGTGGCAAGGTTGAATTTGCTATGCTCTGCTTACTTTTGACTTTATTGAAATTCTGGAAATACCCATTTCTGTGAAAAGTCTCCGAGAGTTGTTGAAAGTCTTTGATTTTCAATATCTCTACCATTATTTGGTCTGTGGCATTGAAAGTGCATATGCTAGTAAAAGACATCAATGGAAATCACAGCCCCAAAAGGCTTAGCCATGCTTCGTTTACTTTTGATTTTATTAGCATTTTAGAAATGGCAGTTTGAGAGAAAATATTCTTACGCGGAGGCTTTATGACAAATTTTTATCTTTCATTTACTCTTTAATTGTAGATAGTAGAAACATGGGACCATTACATACAAGTAGTGTGGATCAATGGAAATCTGTGATGAGAACAGATTTGGTATGGTTTGGTTACTTTTGGTTTTATTACATTTCTAGAAATGACAGTTTGTGAGAAAATTTCAGATTTTTTGACAAATCTAATTTTTTATTTTCTCCTTAAGCGTTGTTGGTACATGAATGCAACTTTACTTACAAGTAGTTGGCATGCACAAAAGTTGGTGGCAAGGTTGAATTTGCTATGCTCTGCTTACTTTTGAATTTATTGAAATTCTAGAAATACCCATTTCTGTGAAAAGTCTCCGAGAGTTGTTGAAAGTCTTTGATTTTCAATATCTCTACCATTATTTGGTCTGTGGCATTGAAAGTGCATATGCTAGTAATAGACATCAATGGAAATCACAGCCCCAAAAGGCTTAGCCATGCTACGTTTACTTTTGATTTTATTAGCATTTTAGAAATGGCAGTTTGAGATAAAATATTCTTACGCGGAGGCTTTATGACAAATTTTTATCTTTCATTTACTCTTTAATTGTAGATAGTAGAAATATGGGACCATTACATACAAGTAGTGTGGATCAATGGAAATCTGTGATGAGAACAGATTTGGTATGGTTTGGTTACTTTTGGTTTTATTACATTTCTAGAAATGACAGTTTGTGGGAAAATTTCAGATTTTTTGACAAATCTAATTTTTTATTTTCTCCTTAAGCGTTGTTGGTACATGGATGCAACTTTACTTACAAGTAGTTGGCATGCACAAAAGTTGGTGGCAAGGTTGAATTTGCTATGCTCTGCTTACTTTTGACTTTATTGAAATTCTAGAAATACCCATTTCTGTGAAAAGTCTCCGAGAGTTGTTGAAAGTCTTTGATTTTCAATATCTCTACCATTATTTGGTCTGTGGCATTGAAAGTGCATATGCTAGTAATAGACATCAATGGAAATCACAGCCCCAAAAGGCTTAGCCATGCTACGTTTACTTTTGATTTTATTAGCATTTTAGAAATGGCAGTTTGAGAGAAAATATTCTTACGCGGAGGCTTTATGACAAATTTTTATCTTTCATTTACTCTTTAATTGTAGATAGTAGAAACATGGGACCATTACATACAAGTAGTGTGGATCAATGGAAATCTGTGATGAGAACAGATTTGGTATGGTTTGGTTACTTTTGGTTTTATTACATTTCTAGAAATGACAGTTTGTGAGAAAATTTCCTAGCGTCAAGATTTTTTGACAAATCTAATTTTTTATTTTCTCCTTAAGCGTTGTTGGTACATGAATGCAACTTTACTTACAAGTAGTTGGCATGCACAAAAGTTGGTGGCAAGGTTGAATTTGCTATGCTCTGCTTACTTTTGACTTTATTGAAATTCTAGAAATACCCATTTCTGTGAAAAGTCTCCGAGAGTTGTTGAAAGTCTTTGATTTTCAATATCTCTACCATTATTTGGTCTGTGGCATTGAAAGTGCATATGCTAGTAATAGACATCAATGGAAATCACAGCCCCAAAAGGCTTAGCCATGCTACGTTTACTTTTGATTTTATTAGCATTTTAGAAATGGCAGTTTGAGATAAAATATTCTTACGCGGAGGCTTTATGACAAATTTTTATCTTTCATTTACTCTTTAATTGTAGATAGTAGAAACATGGGACCATTACATACAAGTAGTGTGGATCAATGGAAATCTGTGATGAGAACAGATTTGGTATGGTTTGGTTACTTTTGGTTTTATTACATTTCTAGAAATGACAGTTTGTGAGAAAATTTCAGATTTTTTGACAAATCTAATTTTTTATTTTCTCCTTAAGCGTTGTTGGTACATGGATGCAACTTTACTTACAAGTAGTTGGCATGCACAAAAGTTGGTGGCAAGGTTGAATTTGCTATGCTCTGCTTACTTTTGACTTTATTGAAATTCTAGAAATACCCATTTCTGTGAAAAGTCTCCGAGAGTTGTTGAAAGTCTTTGATTTTCAATATCTCTACCATTATTTGGTCTGTGGCATTGAAAGTGCATATGCTAGTAATAGACATCAATGGAAATCACAGCCCCAAAAGGCTTAGCCATGCTACGTTTACTTTTGATTTTATTAGCATTTTAGAAATGGCAGTTTGAGAGAAAATATTCTTACGCGGAGGCTTTATGACAAATTTT
Source organism: Lutraria lutraria (assembly GCA_964023205.1). NCBI lineage: Eukaryota > Metazoa > Mollusca > Bivalvia > Venerida > Mactridae > Lutraria > Lutraria lutraria. Next base: position 37,717,808 of record OZ026833.1, read on the forward strand.
TATCTTTCATTTACTCTTTAATTGTAGACAGTAGAAACATGGGACCATTACATACAAGTAGTGTGGATCAATGGAAATCTGTGATGAGAACAGATTTGGTATGGTTTGGTTACTTTTGGTTTTATTACATTTCTAGAAATGACAGTTTGTGAGAAAATTTCCTAGCGTCAAGATTTTTTGACAAATCTAATTTTTTATTTTCTCCTTAAGCGTTGTTGGTACATGGATGCAACTTTACTTACAAGTAGTTGGCATGCACAAAAGTTGGTGGCAAGGTTGAATTTGCTATGCTCTGCTTACTTTTGACTTTATTGAAATTCTAGAAATACCCATTTCTGTGAAAAGTCTCCGAGAGTTGTTGAAAGTCTTTGATTTTCAATATCTCTACCATTATTTGGTCTGTGGCATTGAAAGTGCATATGCTAGTAATAGACATCAATGGAAATCACAGCCCCAAAAGGCTTAGCCATGCTACGTTTACTTTTGATTTTATTAGCATTTTAGAAATGGCAGTTTGAGAGAAAATATTCTTACGCGGAGGCTTTATGACAATTTTTTATCTTTCATTTACTCTTTAATTGTAGATAGTAGAAACATGGGACCATTACATACAAGTAGTGTGGATCAATGGAAATCTGTGATGAGAACAGATTTGGTATGGTTTGGTTACTTTTGGTTTTATTACATTTCTAGAAATGACAGTTTGTGAGAAAATTTCAGATTTTTTGACAAATCTAATTTTTTATTTTCTCCTTAAGCGTTGTTGGTACATGGATGCAACTTTACTTACAAGTAGTTGGCATGCACAAAAGTTGGTGGCAAGGTTGAATTTGCTATGCTCTGCTTACTTTTGACTTTATTGAAATTCTGGAAATACCCATTTCTGTGAAAAGTCTCCGAGAGTTGTTGAAAGTCTTTGATTTTCAATATCTCTACCATTATTTGGTCTGTGGCATTGAAAGTGCATATGCTAGTAAAAGACATCAATGGAAATCACAGCCCCAAAAGGCTTAGCCATGCTTCGTTTACTTTTGATTTTATTAGCATTTTAGAAATGGCAGTTTGAGAGAAAATATTCTTACGCGGAGGCTTTATGACAAATTTTTATCTTTCATTTACTCTTTAATTGTAGATAGTAGAAACATGGGACCATTACATACAAGTAGTGTGGATCAATGGAAATCTGTGATGAGAACAGATTTGGTATGGTTTGGTTACTTTTGGTTTTATTACATTTCTAGAAATGACAGTTTGTGAGAAAATTTCAGATTTTTTGACAAATCTAATTTTTTATTTTCTCCTTAAGCGTTGTTGGTACATGGATGCAACTTTACTTACAAATAGTTGGCATGCACAAAGGTTGGTGGCAAGGTTGAATTTGCTATGCTCTGCTTACTTTTGACTTTATTGAAATTCTAGAAATACCCATTTCTGTGAAAAGTCTCCGAGAGTTGTTGAAAGTCTTTGATTTTCAATATCTCTACCATTATTTGGTCTGTGGCATTGAAAGTGCATATGCTAGTAATAGACATCAATGGAAATCACAGCCCCAAAAGGCTTAGCCATGCTACGTTTACTTTTGATTTTATTAGCATTTTAGAAATGGCAGTTTGAGAGAAAATATTCTTACGCGGAGGCTTTATGACAAATTTTTATCTTTCATTTACTCTTTAATTGTAGATAGTAGAAACATGGGACCATTACATACAAGTAGTGTGGATCAATGGAAATCTGTGATAAGAACAGATTTGGTATGGTTTGGTTACTTTTGGTTTTATTGCATTTCTAGAAATGACAGTTTGTGAGAAAATTTCCTAGCGTCAAGATTTTTTGACAAATCTAGTTTTTTATTTTCTCCTTAAGCGTTGTTGGTACATGGATGCAACTTTACTTACAAGTAGTTGGCATGCACAAAAGTTGGTGGCAAGGTTGAATTTGCTATGCTCTGCTTACTTTTGACTTTATTGAAATTCTAGAAATACCCATTTCTGTGAAAAGTCTCCGAGAGTTGTTGAAAGTCTTTGATTTTCAATATCTCTACCATTATTTGGTCTGCGGCATTGAAAGTGCATATGCTAGTAATAGACATCAATGGAAATCACAGCCCCAAAAGGCTTAGCCATGCTACGTTTACTTTTGATTTTATTAGCATTTTAGAAATGGCAGTTTGAGAGAAAATATTCTTACGCGGAGGCTTTATGACAAATTTTTATCTTTCATTTACTCTTTAATTGTAGATAGTAGAAACATGGGACCATTACATACAAGTAGTGTGGATCAATGGAAATCTGTGATGAGAACAGATTTGGTATGTTTTGGTTACTTTTGGTTTTATTACATTTCTAGAAATGACAGTTTGTGAGAAAATTTCAGATTTTTTGACAAATCTAATTTTTTATTTTCTCCTTAAGCGTTGTTGGTACATGGATGCAACTTTACTTACAAGTAGTTGGCATGCACAAAAGTTGGTGGCAAGGTTGAATTTGCTATGCTCTGCTTACTTTTGACTTTATTGAAATTCTAGAAATACCCATTTCTGTGAAAAGTCTCCGAGAGTTGTTGAAAGTCTTTGATTTTCAATATCTCTACCATTATTTGGTCTGTGGCATTGAAAGTGCATATGCTAGTAAAAGACATCAATGGAAATCACAGCCCCAAAAGGCTTAGCCATGCTACGTTTACTTTTGATTTTATTAGCATTTTAGAAATGGCAGTTTGAGAGAAAATATTCTTACGCGGAGGCTTTATGACAAATTTTTATCTTTCATTTACTCTTTAATTGTAGATAGTAGAAACATGGGACCATTACATACAAGTAGTGTGGATCAATGGAAATCTGTGATGAGAACAGATTTGGTATGGTTTGGTTACTTTTGGTTTTATTACATTTCTAGAAATGACAGTTTGTGAGAAAATTTCCTAGCGTCAAGATTTTTTGACAAATCTAATTTTTTATTTTCTCCTTAAGCGTTGTTGGTACATGGATGCAACTTTACTTACAAGTAGTTGGCATGCACAAAAGTTGGTGGCAAGGTTGAATTTGCTATGCTCTGCTTACTTTTGACTTTATTGAAATTCTGGAAATACCCATTTCTGTGAAAAGTCTCCGAGAGTTGTTGAAAGTCTTTGATTTTCAATATCTCTACCATTATTTGGTCTGTGGCATTGAAAGTGCATATGCTAGTAAAAGACATCAATGGAAATCACAGCCCCAAAAGGCTTAGCCATGCTTCGTTTACTTTTGATTTTATTAGCATTTTAGAAATGGCAGTTTGAGAGAAAATATTCTTACGCGGAGGCTTTATGACAAATTTTTATCTTTCATTTACTCTTTAATTGTAGATAGTAGAAACATGGGACCATTACATACAAGTAGTGTGGATCAATGGAAATCTGTGATGAGAACAGATTTGGTATGGTTTGGTTACTTTTGGTTTTATTACATTTCTAGAAATGACAGTTTGTGAGAAAATTTCAGATTTTTTGACAAATCTAATTTTTTATTTTCTCCTTAAGCGTTGTTGGTACATGAATGCAACTTTACTTACAAGTAGTTGGCATGCACAAAAGTTGGTGGCAAGGTTGAATTTGCTATGCTCTGCTTACTTTTGAATTTATTGAAATTCTAGAAATACCCATTTCTGTGAAAAGTCTCCGAGAGTTGTTGAAAGTCTTTGATTTTCAATATCTCTACCATTATTTGGTCTGTGGCATTGAAAGTGCATATGCTAGTAATAGACATCAATGGAAATCACAGCCCCAAAAGGCTTAGCCATGCTACGTTTACTTTTGATTTTATTAGCATTTTAGAAATGGCAGTTTGAGATAAAATATTCTTACGCGGAGGCTTTATGACAAATTTTTATCTTTCATTTACTCTTTAATTGTAGATAGTAGAAATATGGGACCATTACATACAAGTAGTGTGGATCAATGGAAATCTGTGATGAGAACAGATTTGGTATGGTTTGGTTACTTTTGGTTTTATTACATTTCTAGAAATGACAGTTTGTGGGAAAATTTCAGATTTTTTGACAAATCTAATTTTTTATTTTCTCCTTAAGCGTTGTTGGTACATGGATGCAACTTTACTTACAAGTAGTTGGCATGCACAAAAGTTGGTGGCAAGGTTGAATTTGCTATGCTCTGCTTACTTTTGACTTTATTGAAATTCTAGAAATACCCATTTCTGTGAAAAGTCTCCGAGAGTTGTTGAAAGTCTTTGATTTTCAATATCTCTACCATTATTTGTTCTGTGGCATTGAAAGTGCATATGCTAGTAATAGACATCAATGGAAATCACAGCCCCAAAAGGCTTAGCCATGCTACGTTTACTTTTGATTTTATTAGCATTTTAGAAATGGCAGTTTGAGAGAAAATATTCTTACGCGGAGGCTTTATGACAAATTTTTATCTTTCATTTACTCTTTAATTGTAGATAGTAGAAACATGGGACCATTACATACAAGTAGTGTGGATCAATGGAAATCTGTGATGAGAACAGATTTGGTATGGTTTGGTTACTTTTGGTTTTATTACATTTCTAGAAATGACAGTTTGTGAGAAAATTTCCTAGCGTCAAGATTTTTTGACAAATCTAATTTTTTATTTTCTCCTTAAGCGTTGTTGGTACATGAATGCAACTTTACTTACAAGTAGTTGGCATGCACAAAAGTTGGTGGCAAGGTTGAATTTGCTATGCTCTGCTTACTTTTGACTTTATTGAAATTCTAGAAATACCCATTTCTGTGAAAAGTCTCCGAGAGTTGTTGAAAGTCTTTGATTTTCAATATCTCTACCATTATTTGGTCTGTGGCATTGAAAGTGCATATGCTAGTAATAGACATCAATGGAAATCACAGCCCCAAAAGGCTTAGCCATGCTACGTTTACTTTTGATTTTATTAGCATTTTAGAAATGGCAGTTTGAGATAAAATATTCTTACGCGGAGGCTTTATGACAAATTTTTATCTTTCATTTACTCTTTAATTGTAGATAGTAGAAACATGGGACCATTACATACAAGTAGTGTGGATCAATGGAAATCTGTGATGAGAACAGATTTGGTATGGTTTGGTTACTTTTGGTTTTATTACATTTCTAGAAATGACAGTTTGTGAGAAAATTTCAGATTTTTTGACAAATCTAATTTTTTATTTTCTCCTTAAGCGTTGTTGGTACATGGATGCAACTTTACTTACAAGTAGTTGGCATGCACAAAAGTTGGTGGCAAGGTTGAATTTGCTATGCTCTGCTTACTTTTGACTTTATTGAAATTCTAGAAATACCCATTTCTGTGAAAAGTCTCCGAGAGTTGTTGAAAGTCTTTGATTTTCAATATCTCTACCATTATTTGGTCTGTGGCATTGAAAGTGCATATGCTAGTAATAGACATCAATGGAAATCACAGCCCCAAAAGGCTTAGCCATGCTACGTTTACTTTTGATTTTATTAGCATTTTAGAAATGGCAGTTTGAGAGAAAATATTCTTACGCGGAGGCTTTATGACAAATTTTTATCTTTCATTTACTCTTTAATTGTAGACAGTAGAAACATGGGACCATTACATACAAGTAGTGTGGATCAATGGAAATCTGTGATGAGAACAGATTTGGTATGGTTTGGTTACTTTTGGTTTTATTACATTTCTAGAAATGACAGTTTGTGAGAAAATTTCCTAGCGTCAAGATTTTTTGACAAATCTAATTTTTTATTTTCTCCTTAAGCGTTGTTGGTACATGGATGCAACTTTACTTACAAGTAGTTGGCATGCACAAAAGTTGGTGGCAAGGTTGAATTTGCTATGCTCTGCTTACTTTTGACTTTATTGAAATTCTAGAAATACCCATTTCTGTGAAAAGTCTCCGAGAGTTGTTGAAAGTCTTTGATTTTCAATATCTCTACCATTATTTGGTCTGTGGCATTGAAAGTGCATATGCTAGTAATAGACATCAATGGAAATCACAGCCCCAAAAGGCTTAGCCATGCTACGTTTACTTTTGATTTTATTAGCATTTTAGAAATGGCAGTTTGAGAGAAAATATTCTTACGCGGAGGCTTTATGACAATTTTTTATCTTTCATTTACTCTTTAATTGTAGATAGTAGAAACATGGGACCATTACATACAAGTAGTGTGGATCAATGGAAATCTGTGATGAGAACAGATTTGGTATGGTTTGGTTACTTTTGGTTTTATTACATTTCTAGAAATGACAGTTTGTGAGAAAATTTCAGATTTTTTGACAAATCTAATTTTTTATTTTCTCCTTAAGCGTTGTTGGTACATGGATGCAACTTTACTTACAAGTAGTTGGCATGCACAAAAGTTGGTGGCAAGGTTGAATTTGCTATGCTCTGCTTACTTTTGACTTTATTGAAATTCTGGAAATACCCATTTCTGTGAAAAGTCTCCGAGAGTTGTTGAAAGTCTTTGATTTTCAATATCTCTACCATTATTTGGTCTGTGGCATTGAAAGTGCATATGCTAGTAAAAGACATCAATGGAAATCACAGCCCCAAAAGGCTTAGCCATGCTTCGTTTACTTTTGATTTTATTAGCATTTTAGAAATGGCAGTTTGAGAGAAAATATTCTTACGCGGAGGCTTTATGACAAATTTTTATCTTTCATTTACTCTTTAATTGTAGATAGTAGAAACATGGGACCATTACATACAAGTAGTGTGGATCAATGGAAATCTGTGATGAGAACAGATTTGGTATGGTTTGGTTACTTTTGGTTTTATTACATTTCTAGAAATGACAGTTTGTGAGAAAATTTCAGATTTTTTGACAAATCTAATTTTTTATTTTCTCCTTAAGCGTTGTTGGTACATGGATGCAACTTTACTTACAAATAGTTGGCATGCACAAAGGTTGGTGGCAAGGTTGAATTTGCTATGCTCTGCTTACTTTTGACTTTATTGAAATTCTAGAAATACCCATTTCTGTGAAAAGTCTCCGAGAGTTGTTGAAAGTCTTTGATTTTCAATATCTCTACCATTATTTGGTCTGTGGCATTGAAAGTGCATATGCTAGTAATAGACATCAATGGAAATCACAGCCCCAAAAGGCTTAGCCATGCTACGTTTACTTTTGATTTTATTAGCATTTTAGAAATGGCAGTTTGAGAGAAAATATTCTTACGCGGAGGCTTTATGACAAATTTTTATCTTTCATTTACTCTTTAATTGTAGATAGTAGAAACATGGGACCATTACATACAAGTAGTGTGGATCAATGGAAATCTGTGATAAGAACAGATTTGGTATGGTTTGGTTACTTTTGGTTTTATTGCATTTCTAGAAATGACAGTTTGTGAGAAAATTTCCTAGCGTCAAGATTTTTTGACAAATCTAGTTTTTTATTTTCTCCTTAAGCGTTGTTGGTACATGGATGCAACTTTACTTACAAGTAGTTGGCATGCACAAAAGTTGGTGGCAAGGTTGAATTTGCTATGCTCTGCTTACTTTTGACTTTATTGAAATTCTAGAAATACCCATTTCTGTGAAAAGTCTCCGAGAGTTGTTGAAAGTCTTTGATTTTCAATATCTCTACCATTATTTGGTCTGCGGCATTGAAAGTGCATATGCTAGTAATAGACATCAATGGAAATCACAGCCCCAAAAGGCTTAGCCATGCTACGTTTACTTTTGATTTTATTAGCATTTTAGAAATGGCAGTTTGAGAGAAAATATTCTTACGCGGAGGCTTTATGACAAATTTTTATCTTTCATTTACTCTTTAATTGTAGATAGTAGAAACATGGGACCATTACATACAAGTAGTGTGGATCAATGGAAATCTGTGATGAGAACAGATTTGGTATGTTTTGGTTACTTTTGGTTTTATTACATTTCTAGAAATGACAGTTTGTAAGAAAATTTCAGATTTTTTGACAAATCTAATTTTTTATTTTCTCCTTAAGCGTTGTTGGTACATGGATGCAACTTTACTTACAAGTAGTTGGCATGCACAAAAGTTGGTGGCAAGGTTGAATTTGCTATGCTCTGCTTACTTTTGACTTTATTGAAATTCTAGAAATACCCATTTCTGTGAAAAGTCTCCGAGAGTTGCTGAAAGTCTTTGATTTTCAATATCTCTACCATTATTTGGTCTGCGGCATTGAAAGTGCATATGCTAGTAATAGACATCAATGGAAATCACAGCCCCAAAAGGCTTAGCCATGCTACGTTTACTTTTGATTTTATTAGCATTTTAGAAATGGCAGTTTGAGAGAAAATATTCTTACGCGTAGGCTTTATGACAAATTTTTATCTTTCATTTACTCTTTAATTGTAGACAATGTTCAATAGTTAATAGTCTGCTTGCGCGAGACCATCTGCCTAATGCCCGCCATGATCTCGAATTATCTAAAGGTCCTAAGGCATAATTGTAAGACAAATTTGGAAAGGGGAACGCCAAGCGTATCAGCAGGCAAAAGTCCGAGCCATTGTTGGCAGAGATATTTACAGATTCCTCGGAATACAACAAGATGTGCGTCTGCACATTCGGGGTCCTGCAGCAGGCCAAGGACAATGCGAAGCCGCTGATATAGCAGGCCAAGTTCACTCTGCTGTCCGTGCCCAAGGTGTCCGCCGTGAACACCTTCTTTGCGCTACATAGCATGATCATTGGTAACAGCACCATGGTGTACCAATGCATGAATATGAGTGCAACCCTTCCTATGATGAACATGGACAGGCCTCCTACTTCCTGCCGTCGCCTGACCACAAGACGGGTGCGCAATACCTTGCGTACATTCATTACAGCGCCGAGATCTTAGACATGCTGCAAGATTACCTGAAGTTCATGAGGCCAAAGGCGATGGAAGAGAGGGCCAAGCCCTACTTATTCCTCTCCAATGTCGGCAGGCAGATTTATAATCCATCTGCCCACATTGAACGTCTCCTGAGGCAGCATTAGTTCACATTGATGCACGCCGACTGGCGCAAGATAATGACCACCTGCTGGAAGCACCACTTTGGGAAGGAGAAGCAGTGTCTCATCCACAGTATGCTTATGCATTCTGAGGCCACTGCCACTACCTGCGGGGCAATGCTCAGGCGGTGCCTCACCAGGCGCTATCCACCACCAGCTCTTCAGCCTCTAGGCACTCCCTGACAGGCACTCGGTGACAGACCCTTCGAGACCGACACAGTGACGCCCGCCAAGCAGTCTTCCTGAAGTTCATGGCACACAACCCTGACCTCGGCATCGACATCAGCAACCCCAGCCACACCGAAAGGGTGTCCAGACAGTTTCAAACACAAGTCGAGTATGCGCGACAGACCACAAGGGTCAACGCTGCATATCCTGACGTGCAAAGAATCTGCGAGCCGGCGTGGTTTGAAAAAGCCACAAATGACTATCTGATCTCCAAGAAGTGGCAGAACGTCAAGTTGGCCAAGTGCATTCTAGACCGTTTGGGTAAGGTCGACAGCTCAGACAAGGCCACACAACAATGGAGAGCACCGCACCTCCCTTCCTCGGAGGGCACCCCCGCCCCAACTATCCTCAGTCCGGCAAAGGCCATCAACACCCAGTCGTGGCTATCTGTGCATATTCATCAAACGGAGCAGATGGGTTGGGGAGCCTTTGCTGCGAAAGATCTCCCCGCTGATTGTTTGCTATGCGACTATCACAGGGAGATCTTGGACAAGGCTGTGGGACACGACCGCTAGGACATAGAGTACACGGACCACCCCAACAAAAGATACATGCTGTTGGTCAAGTTAGGCGGAGTGCGCTACTACAAAGACGCCATGATAGAGTGTCCAGGCCACCCTCCGACTGTGGTTAAACAAACGAACGTCCATCTAAAGCCCTACGTCCACTTGGGCAAACAAACTATGTCTAGCATTAGCACTACCACCCAGTCGTACGGTGTTGCTTTTGCACTTCTTACATGGCCAGCTACCGGGGTAGCCTGCTCGTGGCGCTGACTGCACACCTTTCCTGGCAACCGATCACCCCGGGTTACTTACGAACCAATGCATGTCGGCCAGTCGTTCTGGCTTCATTCCCAGTCAAAGATCAGTCTTGATCTCTAGCCCTGCACCTTGCCTAATTGTCCATACAATTTCGTAGAGACCCGGACGCCCATTAGCAAGAAGCTTTCTGCAGCCTTTTGCCCATCAAAAATAGCTCCGGAAACCGCCCCTGGGTACCATTCTATGCCAAAAACAGATGGCAACCTTCCCGACAGCGACTCGGGTCTCAGTGAGAATTGAGTTCTGTCAAATCGGCCCACAAATAAAAAAGTTGATCTGTACCCGCCAGCTTCTCAAGAGTGCTTCCGGAACTAAAAACGCGGGCTCGGTCGCTTTTTCTAAGATGCACCTACCAGCAGAGTTTTGGAGGCTCATGTAAAACTAAGTTCAGGAAAGCCTCCAGACAATGGCCATTTTTTGCTATTTTCGCTATTTTTTACCTTTGACCGGTCGTAGAAGCCAAACTAGAAGTACTAGAACGGATTCCCAGGTGCTGTTGGAAAGCTCTCGCGGCAAGACCTATCAAACGAGACAGAGTTTGCATAGTTGGGCCCCGTAATAAAAAAGTCGGTATCCGGCTGGGTGGCGAGCCTTAGACGGGCAATTTTCTGGCCGGGTCACAGCCAGAAATGAGCTTGGGCGCATTCCACTGTAACATTTCACCGGCTGTAAAAATCGAACCGCTAGTCAGAGACCCAATATCGCCACAGTTTAGAAAGACTATAGGCAGAGCCTATTGAACGAGACGGGGCTTGTTTAGTTCAATCCAAAAATGACAAGAAAAAGTCGGTTTCTGAACTGGCCGGCCTGCCGGGGACCCAACAGGAAGCGATGCCGTTGGAAAGGGCTTGTCGAGACCTATCCAACGATACCCGGTTTGCCCGATTCGGACCAGAAAACAAAAAATGTAATGGAGGGGTAATGTTTGTGGCTGCCGGTCTGCCGGAATAATACCAGAGACAGCGATCTTCCCTGCCAGCATCCCTAAGTGTAATGTCAAAAGTACTAAAGTAGACTGTGGGTACCGATTGTCCGATTATGGCTTGTTTCTGGTAACCCAACCTACAGAAAACTTTCCTCTCAACCCTAAATTTGTTACTAGGCCTGTTACTAGTGTCTAACTTCTGACACAATGTGTTTATGGTGAAATTTGTGACCACTTTGTGTATGTCGTGCGTCGAGAAGTGCGGGCCATATTTACTTTAAACAATATCTCCTCCTACATTACTATGCCAGTTGCCAAACTTTGCTGGAATGATCCTTGGGTAGTCCCCATTCTAAGTTCATATAGGGAAAAATTGAAAAAATGTTCTTCTCCAAAGGTCTTTTTTCTGATGAGCGATTATAGGGCCATCATGGCCCTCTTGTTTAGCTTTCCGTACTATTTCAAGAACAAAAAATGCCTTACCTACCTTCCATAATTTAATAAGTAGAAATGTACAATTTTTTCAAGCCGAAGTATGATTTATATTATATGAAATTGCCCCGCACATGTAATTAATGGATATTACCTTGTTTATTAGACCCAGCATTGTATAGGCATAGATCATGCTTCTCTTAATTTGTCATAATGAAATTTATAATGACATTACATATACATGTACATTGTACATCTTTTTACATAATTCTGTAATTAAGAATGAGTGCATTTGAAATAAATCTGAATTGAACTTTCAATGTTTGTTTTTATTGTTCTGTACAAACACAAGGTAAAGAACTTAAGACCAATTCTCAACAATCGATTTGGAAATTTTTCCTACATACTGCAGACTTTGCAGTCTTGATAAAAGTTGGATGTATATTGCATGATTAAATCCTACGAAAAAAGTTCCAGTTTTACAATTCAATGGCATAAATGCAAATTCAAATAGTATGTGCATTCAAGTCAAAATCAGATGACCATGCAAAATTGTAATCAAGTAAAGCTATGGAAAGCTGAAATATCGTTCAGTTTCCAAAACTCAGCCCAAATCCTCACCCTACAAAAAAATTCAACCTTTGACTGTTTTGTAGTTCCAAACAACAGCAGGGCCTTCAGAGCTTTGATGTTTCATGTTATGGTTATTTAACCCATTCGTTACCATGAGTCTTTACAACATAAATGTAGGATTTGTCACCATATATAAGAAACTAGGTCCCCCTTTAAAAAAGTAGGGCTGCATATCTTTGTTTTAAATCTTTGAAGTTCTGAGATATAGTGTACAGTCAAACCTGTGAACGAAGGCCATCTTTGGGAAAGACAAAAAATAATGTAGACAGGTGACCTTTATTCTGAGGTCATTTTGTTTTAAGTAATCAATGACGGGTTTTAAAAGAATGGCTTTATTCATTGGATGGCATTATTTGGAGGTGGCCGTTTACTAGTTTGACTACATGTATATGAAGATGTAAATATCAGCTTGAAACAAGATGTGTTCTTAAAACATAATGCCCCCCTTAGGCTGATCTTTGACCTACTGACCTGAAAATACACAGGTTCTGTACAGAATATCATGAGGAACCAACATGTGAAGTTTGAGGAAACCTTCATGATATCATACACAAAATGTAGCCGCACACGTAGCAGGACCTTAGTCTACCGTGAGCATGTTTGTTTACAAGTCGATTTCTCCACTAATGGACAATAACAAAATCATTTGGTCAGAGTATATAGTTAAACATTGCAGTTTATAATTGTATTTCCAATAATACGCTTAATTTGTTATGCTTTAAGACAGTAAATAGTCGGCAAACAGCATATAGAAAGATATAGTAGTACTTTGGTGTGTATTGTGGCTTTCCATAGTAAAACAGTTGCTGAATCATCGTCTAGAACGACTGCTGTTACTTCCTGAAATGATATGAAAAGCTATTTTGAACCCCAGCAATAATTTACTAGCAGTTTTACGCCTCTTCCAAACACAATTTTGTACCGTCCGTAGCACATTCAATCCATTCGCACGACTTTCTCGTGTGTCCATTTGTATCACCCGTGGACATTTGTTGGTTTAGATACACTTGAAATTTGTGTAAAACAGGCCTGTGTAAGATTTTAATAAAAATGTGGCCATGTGACTTATAAAATTTGGTCATTTATACGTTGGCGGGACAAGACAGCTGTCATTGTTTGATAAAACAGAATGTTTCTGATGTGAATTTGTTCCAAGATGTGGACAGTTTTGGAATGTTGCGTCAACTGTACGGACAGGTAAATTTGTTATTTTGTAATATTCTGTGATAAGCTTTAATTCACGTGACGACTTAGGTTCCTTATATTGTAACATATCATTAGGGCTGTGGATTGTTGGGTTAGTGGCGATCCGATCCAATCCACGATTCAACACTCACGATCCACAAATCGAATCACGAATCTTTTGTTATCAATTATTCCATCTAAAACTTAAACATTGCAGTCGTGAAGACAGTTAATTATTTGTTTATTTTTTGGAACAATGAAGTAAATCAATATACGAGTAAATTGTTCTATTGCTTAAATTAATACATACCCCCTTCCAGCTAATTGATTTACCAGCATCATTATTTAAAGAACCGACTGGACATCTTGGCAAACAAAGAAGTCCACGATGAGACAATATTTATTCATAGAAAAGGGATTTTTAAGAACAAAGAATACACTTTTAATTTGTTAAAAAAAGATCGCGAACCACGAATCTTAGTAATGACGATTATTCATACTCGATCTTTCAATTTGATTCGTGAATACCCGAGTACTCGGATACTCGCCACAGCCCTACATATCATACAAGTATGGCGGTGCACGTGGTTTTTGTAATGAGTAATAAAATACTGTACAATATAATGTCTCATGTTGTAAAGCAATGCCGGGTCAGCTGTTCATTTCGGCCAATAGCTATTAACAGGTAATGTTACATTGTTAATATGCCAACCGACTATAAATACAATTTTGTATTGCATTTTTGTAACAATGGGACACATTGGTATTTAACTGAAATGCTGTTGAAAACATCAGGGGTTAGTACGTTGTTGTGTGGTGTATAAACATTGTTCTTTCTGCTTATTTTGACGGTACTGCAAGAATTATTTTTTCTGAGCTCAACCCCACCTGATGACCAATACAATACAATATAGTTTATTCGGTACAATTGAAGGCCTCCAGCCCAAAATACATACAGCGTATTTATGATAGCAATAAAATTACATTTAATAATCTAACAATGTCAATTTTAGAATGTACATATATATACATGCAGATACAAAAATAAATGTGATCATAGACATGGCATCTAAACAGTAATAAAGTTAATTGATTTCATGGAACAAAGGTATTTAATGGTAAATACAATTTACATATATGATCAATCGGACGTTGTAGTGTTGTGCTATTTTATAGCAGTAGTGGTAAATACACCCAACCAGTCTACTCACTAACTTGTCTCGGATGAAACTCAGACCTTAATTTTGTACATTCAAGTACAAATTTTGCAATCAGCAATATATGACTATCCTTACTATCGGCCATAATAGTTTTGAATAGATGCACAGTTTCTATCTGATGTAGATATTTCGGAATGAACAGCTCACGCCGTAAGGCACTATATAGTGGACATAACATAAATGCATGGTACTCAAAAATGGCAATATCTATAATCACGGTAAATGTTCATATGTCGACCTTTTTTCGATCATAAGTTGATGACCGGAAAATCGAAAATTAGATAAACACATCTTTAACTTGCAATGTAAATTAATACACAGATATCAGTAGTATATGGCGATACCCTGGGTACTAATCAACGTAATTGGTACCCAGAAGTTTTCAAAATTGTGACAAATTAGGACAAATTGGAAATCAATGTTGTACCCCAAAATAGTATGAAATGGATTTTAGGAATGTTCTGGGTACTGTGTGTGTTTTGTTATTTGTACTGTATAGACTAAATATTTATTTGAGACAATGAGAGAATTTTCTTTCGAAAAGACATGGTGGCCCTGAAAAGGGCCGTTGGTGGTCCTGAAAAGGACCGTTGTGTCTTCTCAAGGTGATTTCTTCATAGCTGTTAGTCGGATCTTCATTTCTTTATTTCTTTACCATACTTGCCCCGAGGTTGTTTCTCAAGATCATGTTTTCGTTTCTTCGTTTCTGTCATCTCCGGTTTCTTTTTGTCATGCTCCGGTTTCTTTTTCTCATGCTCATGTTTTCGTTTCTTTGAATCATACATAAACTGTACAGGTACAATCATTTCTTGTGGCTTAAACCGTACTTCTTGATTTTTCATGAGTCTGACCATCTCTTGCATGACTTGATTCATCTGTACCATTTCTTCCTTGATACCTTGTAGAACAGACAATCCCGTTGTAGGCTTTGTAATTGTATTAGACTGTTTATCCGTCATAAGCTGTGTATTCGCCATAGAGGGCTGTGTATTCGTCATAGTGGGTTGTACATCTACCATAGGCTGTGTATTCGTCATAGAGGGCTGTGTATTCGTCATAGTGGGTTGTACATCTACCATGGGTTGTGTATTCGTCATAGTGGGTTGTACATCTACCATGGGTTGTATCGGCTGTACATCTACCATAGGCTGTACATCTACCATGGACTGTTGACTGTATTGGTTGTACAGTGGTTGACTGTATTGGCTGTACTGTGGCTGCCTATACTGTAGTTGACCGTACTTTGGCTGGTTGTACTTCGGCTGGTTGTAATGCATACCCGCATTCGGGTCTATCAACTCAGATGATTCTAGTGCTTCTCTCAATATATCGTATGGCATGTTGAAGGACTCCATGCTAGATAATGAAAAAATAGTGTCTGCGCCGGGGGTATTTATACTTTTTGCCTGCACGCGCCAGTGTTCTATTAGGTCAAGGTCAATTGTGAGAAGTTTTTTTGAATACGTGTGACACTTCAAGTTTTTACAAGTGTGACACTTCAAGTTTTTTTAACAAGTGTTTGACACGTCAAGGTCAAGGTTATATTGTAGATATGCTTTGTACACATTATACAATCACAGCAATTTGAATACTGTACACATTATACTATCACAGCACTTTGCAGACTGTACACTTAATACTATCACAGCACTTTGCAGACTGTACACTTAATACTATCACAGCACTTTGAATACTGTACACATTATACTATCACAGCAATTTGAATACTGTACACATTATACTATCACAGCACTTTGCAGACTGTACACTTAATACTATCACAGCAATTTGCAGACATTTGTTGAAAATGATTGTACATCACATACTAACACTTATATTTGTGGGGGAAATACTTTGTACATCACAGCACTTATATTTGTTGAAAATGATTGTACACATCATACTATCACTTATATTTGTAGGAAATGTTTAACTTACCTCACACCGTCTATTTGTATTTGGTGTTATCAGATAGGACTGTAAATATTGACAATATGAGAGTGATTCTTTCTGAATTGTATGGGGGCCCTGAAAAGGGCCGTTGGTGGTCCTGAAAAGGACCGTTGGTGCTTGTATGGGGATTAATGGCGTTGACCGCATCTCCCCATACAAGCGGGACACCACTTGTCCCATTTCTGGACATCCTTGGGGTCCGGTGTAGGTTGGTAGAGGTTCGAAGGAACCTCTACCAGTTCATCTTCCCAGTTCTCTGGGGTTGATTCTTGAGGGGTATCCCCCCAGTCCTCTTCCCCAGAGCTGACCACAACCTCCTCTGCGAACTTCTTCCCCTCTCTCAGGGTCTTCACCTCCAACCGCAGCTCTTCTAGTTGCATTTCCAGCTGCTCTATATACTGCCCTAAGGCGGCATATTTTCTTTTGATAATGTTGACTGTTCTCTGTGACATCTTGATACAGAATGAAATTAGATCAAGGCAAGGTCACTCTCATATGATACAAGGACTCTGATTGGTCCATTTTAACGGTATTTCATTGGTCTATTTTAATGGCATTTCATTGGTCTATTTTACTGGCATTTCATTGGTCTGTTCTAGGTCAGTGTTTTTCTCATGTTCCATAGCTCATTTATGTTTCATGATTCAACATGGGCAACTGCTTGAAAAGTTCTTCTGATGAACCTGAACAAGAAGATGTTTGGGTGGTCAAGATGGGTAATTTGTACCCAGACTTGTCTTAATTCCAAGATGCATGTGTAGAAGTGAAGATGGATATCAAGATGGGTAATTTATACCCTGACCTTGCCATCTTTTATGATGAGGATTTGAGAGCCAACTATTGGCGATACCTATTTCTTGCAGAAATGCAATGAATTACCCAACGGCCCTTATTAGGGCCACCATATGTGTTAGATTCGTTTTATATCTCAAGCAAAGACAAAAGCATATTACATTGTCTATCATTTTATTTTTGAAAACATTTATAAAGTACAACAAAGTACAACACAATACAACTCACTTAGTCTCCAATTTATACACAATTGTCCAACACATTGTCCAACACATTGTCTGGATTACACAAAGTCACTCACAGTTTTTGTTGGATTCTTTTTGTATTTACGTTTTTTCTTACTCTGTTCTGCGTCCTGTAGATCGACCTGTTCACCTTGTTTCTTAGGACAGTCTGCGATGAAATGTCCTTGTTCATGACAATAAAAACATTCATTGTTGAAGGGTTCCGTACAGCTTGTAGAATAATGTCCTTTCTTTCCACAACGATAACACTTGATATGATCCCATGTTACATTTTTCTGTCCACAGAGCTGATCCGCTAAGTTGTTAAGCTCTTTAATTTTCTTCTTTAATGAATACATCAAAGTTTGATCTCGGTTCTCTTCAACTTGGTTCATTTTAGGATCGCTCATGTTGAAATGATAAAAAACGGACGGAGCGTACGTCTTTTATAGAGTGTCACGCGTTGTGACCTTGAACCCGAACTATAAAAAACGGCGGAGAAGTTCTAAGATCATAATCATGTCAGATACCGACAGTACTAGTGGTGAGGATGAACCTCCAACTAAACGAAGTAAGTTTGAGCCTGTGCGCGACTATTATGACATACAGTCACGCATGGAAAGAAAGTCAAGAAAATTCAAGACTCAATCTAGAGTATATGATGTGACATTTCAGCCGTATAATCAATCGTTTGAATTTACAAACAGGTTGTTTAATGATATGATGGATCAGCTCTACAAGAGATGTGAAGTGAAGTCGAATGATCGAGTTCGAGTATCTATTCTACATCCTGATTTGGACTTTGGAATACATGTTCCGTTTAATAGGGCATCTCGTATTAGTGGAGATACATTGTTGGATGAAATTGAACGTGTGGCACAAAGTAACCGTCAATTTAAAATTCATGATGGGGCGGCACAGATGGAAATTACGCATATTGCTATGCCACAGGGAACCGGAAAGAAAACGTTTAAAGCACCAAACTTATTCAGTACGCGGAAGTCAAAGACAAGTGTTGTGTGTATTGACAATAGTAAAGACTCTATGTGTTTAGCTAGATCGATTGTGGTAGGACGGTGTAAAGTACATGAAAATCAAACCCCGGAATGGAAAAAACGATGGGGTTATATACGTCGCTCTAAGAAAAATCTTCAAAAATACGAAGCTGAAGCATTGTTGAAGCAAGTGGGTATTTCATCGGATCAGTCGTGTGGTATAGAAGAATACCAAAAACTACAGGACTATCTCTATCCCAGCTACGTGATTAAAATCCATCCACAACATTATGGAAGTGAATTGTTATTCAAACCACCTGCTATGACTGAAAAAAGTCGTGTGATTCATATCTTTCACCATGATAATCATTATGACTGTATTGTATCCATCACCGGATTTCTCGGACGGGGTTATTATTGTGAATGGTGCGATATCAGTTATGATCACCGTGAAGGACACCAGTGTAGCCATATTTGTCAGTGTTATGCTCACACCCTGTGCCCAGCAGGACAATCTATAAGATGTCCAGATTGTCGTCGCCTATTCCAGAGTCAGGCATGTTTTGACAATCATAAAACAAAAACGGGAAAACAACGTAAAACCATTTGTGAATCCGTATGGAATTGTAAGAAATGTGGGCAAAAGGTGATTGAAACGAAACGGAGTCACGTTTGCCCAGGGACAAAGAAATGCAGGTGTTGTAAAGCCATAGTAGGACCAGATCATGACTGTTACATTCCAACGTATGAACCACCCGATAGAAAACAACCAGAAGTACCATTCATCTTTTTTGATTTTGAATGTCGTTTTGATTCTGGAGAACATATCCCTAATTTTTGTGTGGCTCAACGTGCTTGTGGTGACTGTATGTGTAAGTCAGTGAAAGCTCCATGTGAGTATTGTGAAGAGGTGAATGAAGCCAGACAAATGACATTCCGTGGTGAAAATACGTTACAACAATTCTGTACTTGGCTATTTCTCCCTACCCATCGAGGATCGACAGTGATAGCCCACAATGCTCAAGGCTATGACGCTCAGTTTATTCTTAGATATGTGCTCACTCAGGGGACGGCGAAACCCCAGTTGATTATGAATGGTAGTAAAATCATTCAATTGAGAGTGCATGGAATACGCATGATTGACTCCCTCAGTTTCCTGAGTATGCCTCTCTCCGGTTTTCCCAATACATTTGGACTGACCGAGTTAGCCAAAGGATGGTTTCCATTCTATGCAAACACCCTGGCGTATCAAGATTATGTGGGACCTTATTTGCCGCTACACTTTTACAAACCGGATAGTATGAAACCAGAGCGACGTGAAGAGTTTTTAACCTGGTACAATGAAAGAAAAGGTGACGTATTTGATTTTCAAAAGGAAATGGAGAAATACTGTCAATCGGATGTGGACATTTTAAGACGCGGGTGTGGAGAATTTCGTCAACAATTATTGGAAAGTGATCAAATAGATCCATTTACTGAAGCTACCACATTAGCTCAAGTGTGTAACAAAGCCTGGCGCAAAAATTCCATGCCGCCTCATAGTTTAGCCGTGATTTCGGATGCCGGGTATCCCAATAAAACCCGGTATTCCATGAAAGGCATACGTTGGCTACAAATGATGGCTGTCACCGAAGAGATACATATTCGGCATGCCTTGAATAACAAAGGCGAAGTCAAAATTGGACCTTATTACGTGGATGGCTATTGTCAAGAGACCAACACCGTGTATGAATTCATGGGATGTTGGTACCATGGGTGCCCCACCTGTTTTCCTAACCGAAGTACCATTAATCCGTATACTTTGAGAAGCATGCAACAGGCCTATCACGATACGTATAAACGACTGGAGTCTTTGAAAGAACAGGGGTACCCTGTTGTGGTCATGTGGGAATGTGAATTTGATCAGCGTTGTCAAAAGGATCCTGCCTATAAGACAAGAGTGGAACGATTCTATCATGGTCAAGAACCGATACAACCCAGGGAAGCTTTGTTCGGAGGTCGTACGAATGCCGTTCGACTGCATCATGAAGTAGACAACGACCAAGAAATCAAATATGTGGATATTTGTTCTCTCTATCCGTATGTGAACAAGTACAGGACTTATCCGATAGGCCATCCAGTGATCATGAGTCAAGAACAAATTGATCAACAGCATATTGAGAAATACAAAGGACTGATTAAATGCCGTGTTCTACCCCCGCAAGATTTATGGATGCCTGTCTTACCCATACACTGTAATAGCAAAATGGTGTTTACGCTATGCCGTACCTGTGCTGAGAAGGAGATGGATTATTGTACACATTCCCCGTATGAACGGTTCTTGTATGGCACATGGACTCATGTTGAATTGGCTAAAGCTATTGCTTTAGGCTATCAAGTATCAAAAGTGTATCATGTATGGCACTGGGATGAATGGAGTACGGACGTCTATCGGCAATACATTGACAAATACTTGAAAATGAAACAAGAGGCTAGTGGATATCCTCCAGGGGTGGATACGGAAGAGGCTCAAGATAAATTTAAACAGGATTATTTTGAAGCTGAAGGAATTCGTTTGCAACAGGTGGAGAAAAATCCAGGAAAACGAGCTTTTGCCAAAACCATGCTGAATTGTCTCTGGGGCAAAAATGCTCAAACCAACCTCTTGCCTAAAACAGAGTATGTTCATCGATTGGACCAGTTCTACGGAATACTGAACGATCCTAAAAAGTCTGTGAAATATGTAGAGTGTTTTGATCATGATGAATTCATGTTAATGAATTATACTGATGAATCGGACAAAGCAGACCCTAATTCATCAGCCAATCCTGTGGTGGCTTCATTTGTGACGGCTTATGCTCGATTAGAACTGTACAAAGTGCTTGAACCTCTAGGAAAGAGAGTATTGTATTTTGACACAGACAGTTGTATGTACATTCATGACCCTGATGGCTATAATGTTCCTATTATCTCCAGTCGATTGGGAAAATGGACAGATGAGGTACCAAAGGGTCGTATTGTGAGATATGTCGCTTTAGGTCCAAAGAACTATGGCTATGAATACATTGAAAACGGTGAACTCCATCAAAATTGCAAAGTGAAAGGCATTACGTTAGACTACAATGCCACTCAACAAGTGAATTTCAATACGATGGTGGATTGTGTGAAAGACAGACATCATTATTCGACCGTAGTTGAATATGCTTCTCGGATTAAACGTCATAAGGACAGAACCGTGACCAGTGAGAAACAAGTCAAAACATTTCGTTCGGTGTATACCAAACGTATTGTGGTCGAGAATCATATGACTGTGCCTTATGGTTATCTACATGAATGACCTTGACCTTTTAGGTAATGACTAGAACAAGTCATCTAAAAGTCATTATTCATAAAGACATGGATTGGATACCCTTACTACCGATAGAGCTGAGACTTAAAATTTATCGTTATGTCATATGGGCTAACGCTAAAACATGGAAGATGGAGTTAGTGCACACATGGGCTACTCATAATGCTATACATAGCTTACAACATACAAATCATCGACGGATAGAGAGACTGTTGAAGGATGTAGGTGATCGCCAGGACTTGTCATTCAACCAAAAATTACCGATTCTACGAAAACTGAATGTGGTACAACAAAGCTTAGATCGTATGTTATCTACGACATGGGATTTTTTAATCCACGATGCTAATTTGAGCGACGTATCTGCCTTAGCTAACAATTTTCGTTCTACCCCCAATGTGATATGGTTCAGTATGGCTGAAGAGGACAATGGGAGATCTCACCCCGGATGGCGTCCGTATTCACAGTTTAAAATACGTGGTATCATGGTATTTAAGAGACAGGTACCGTTCACTCATGTTATTCATATTCTACAGTATCGTGCCGTGTTCTATAAATTAAGGCATCGCTTAAGAGAAGTCAAAGACGAGATTGAAGCCGTTCATGCGAATCGACCTAGAATAGTGATTTGTTCAGGAAATATTCAATTATGGTTAAACCATCTAGACGATTTATAAGTTTATATTACATTTTGGACTTTGAGCTGTATACGGATACGTTATACAGTATTGTACAAGATGACCTTGTCAAGGTCAAGGACATTCGCGCGTGGATTCTGAATCCTCACACGTTTGAACTATTTAGACAGATGATTCGTGATGCTATGTTCAGTGCACACTTAGACTTGAAAGCTATCCATCGAGACGATTGGAATACTTATGTATGTAACGATAGAGTGATTCACACGATTCGAGAATGGAACAGTTTGATATTATGAACCATACCCTGTTGAGAAAAGCATTGGTATTTGCTTATCGTATGAAGATACCTGAAGGTCATCATTCTCTGGAATGGATTCGACAACAGTTGAGTACACCAGACATGTTTGAAGAAATGAAACATGGACTTCATGTGATGAATTCATTTTATAAACAATCAGTACCCATGGACTTGAGTGAAACGGATTGGTTCAAACAGGTGGTGAACAATGACTCTGTGTTAACATTTCTGAGTCAATTTGGACATTCAGAATGTGTGTTTGAATTTTCTGACAAACTGTTGTTACCCTTACATGACATGTGTTGTTCTTGTTGTGATTATTCTTGTACTCATACATAAACTTGTTACACAAATAAATAAAATGTTTTTCTTCCAATAGTGTTAGTTGTGATTTTCACGTCATGGAGTCCAGTTTACTTTTTAAGCATCCTTGCAATATGTTTATCGCAGGCCCTAGTGGCTCTGGTAAAACACAATTCGTAAAAAAGGTGTTGGAATACAAATCAGATTTGTTTCAAGTAGTACCTGAGCGTATTGTATGGTGTTACAAAGAATGGCAAGTAGCCTATGCACAATTACAAGAACAAGAACCTAGTATTCGGTTCATACAGGGGATACCTGACGAGGATGAAGAGATAGTAGAGGATACATCCATTCCTCATTTAATTATATTTGATGACATGCTTGGTGATAAAGATGAAGAGAAAATCAAATTATGGTTTACACGAAAAGGTCACCATCGTAATGCTAGTGTGATCTACATTACACAAAACATGTTTCAACAATCGAAAGCCAGTCGTACCCTGAGTTTAAATGCACATTACATGATCTTATTTCAAAACACAAGAGATAAAGGACAAATCAAAGTGTTGGCGAATCAAATTCAATTGCCACACTTGTTACCCGCTTATCAAGATGCTATCTCTACACCTCATGGGTATTTAGTGATTGACTTTCACCCTCAAACACCAGACAGTTATCGGTTAAGAACAGATATTTTTCATCACTGGAGAAAAACGTGGGCCAGTTGTGTATATATAAACATCGTTTACTCATATAAGATCATTCAGTCATCATGTCAGCCACAGCCATAGCTCAATCGTTAGAACATTTGGGTCAGGAACGAGACCCTACTGTACGGGAGCAAATGCTACGGTCTGGATTAAAAGAAATGCTCAAGTGGTTCACCTTAGCAGCAAAGGTGATTTTAAAAAAGAAAATTGTGCTACCTAAACAAACACAAAACTTTATGCAAAAACATCAGCATGAATTAGAGCAGCTGGGAGATGATCAAGTGGACATGGATACTAAACGTCAACTCATATTGAAACCAGGAGGAGGTGGATTTCTTGGTGGAGTCATGATACGAAGTTTACTCCGATGGAATGGTCAAAAGACGATTCGTAAATTTGTAAAATCTCCAGCTAAAAGAAAAGCGCCTGCTAGAAAACCTAGAAAATCTCCAGCTAAAAGAAAATCGCCTGCTAGAAAACCTAGAAAAGCACCAGCTAAAAAAGCTAGAAAATCGCCTGCCAAGATCAATGAACGTTTTATTACTCTCCGTCGTCGAAAGCAAACCACTTCAACACCCTCTATGGCTGTAACTCCAATCAGTAAGTTACAATGGTCTCCTATCAGTCCTGTGAGTAGTTTGAACTTTAGTCTAAATTCATCTAAAAGCTTAAGAAATTCTTCTAGAAGTGGATCAAACAGTTCATCTAAAAGTTCATCTAGAAGTTTATCAAGAAGTGGATCAAACAGTTCATCTAGAAGTTCAAGAAGTTTATCTAGAAGTGGACCAAGCTCTTTTAGCACACCTAGAAGTTCAAGAAGTTTATCAAGAAGTGGATCAAACAGTTTATCTAGAAATTTATCTAGAAGTTATTCAAGCAGTGGGTCAAGCAGTTCATCTAGAAGTGGACCAAGCAGCTTCAGTGGGCCAAGCAGTTATTCAAGCAGTGGGCCAAGCAGTTCATCTAGAAGTGGACCAAGCAGCTTCAGTTCGCCAAGTAGTTATTCAACCAGTGGGTCAAGTAGTTTATCAAGAAATTCATCCAGCAGATCATCTAGTAGATCATCTCCCAGTTCAAGAAGTTCACCAGACACTCCATTGTGCCGTTTTTCACCCCTATCCTTATCTACCTTATCAAGACAGGCTGTCTTGAAACCCCTTTTGAGACATCGTATTCACCTGATGAGACAGGGTCCTATGAATCCAGCTTCAAGACAAGCCTTTGATGCTTTAGTATAAAAGCTGTAAAGAAGTAAAAACAGGTATTATTTGACATAATGGCACCAAAGAGACCACTCCTGCATAAATACGGACATCTGGTTTTGGGTTTAACTCAAGCCCCAGATGGGTTAAGAAGAAAGATGATACATGGAGCATCTAAAGAAATGATTCAATGTGTGTCAGAATGCTGTCAGAATGTTTTAAAAGGCAATGTTGCCTTATCCCCCTCTCAAAAGCAAAGGTTGAAGTCCAAGCGTCAACATCTCCGCACTTTAGCAGATAAAAGAGTATCCATTCAAAAAAAGAAACGTGTGTTGAATCAAAAAGGAGGATTATTTCCATTACTGGCTCTTGCTCCAATCATTGCTAAAGCTGTTGCTGCAGGAGCACTCAGTGGAGGTGTTGCCACACTGGTGAAAAAGCTATGAAGAAAATGGCTATCGTCCCGTTCAAAATGCTAGAAGAGATGAATCGATGGAAAACAGAACAACGACCACGTTTACCTCCTCCCCCGCAAGTCAGTCAAACATCCGATTTACAGAAACAAATGGGAGACGTATTACAAAATGAATCGTTGTCTGAATCAGAAAAAGCACAACACTATGGGCAAGTCTTGCAAAAGTTTCAACTGTCTCATCAAAAAGCACGTGAACCGGCTACTCTGGCTGCACCAGTTGCACCGGCTGCACCGGTTGTTCCAGCTGCTGAAGGTGCACAAGCGGCTCCTGCTACATTGACGGATCGGATTCTTGAAAGTGTTCCTACTACTATGCGTCGAAAAACTCAGCTTTTATTACACTTTCTACAAAATCATCCCCACATGTCATGGAATGATCAAGGGATGTTGGAATACCATGGAAAACCAATACAAGGATCCAACATTATTGATTTGGTCAATGATGTCATACGTCATAGAAAAGGGTCGGAGCCTAGAGGATGGGAACAGTTTTCTAGTGGACTAAGAGATGTCAATGTACCACAAGAAGCGATAGGAAATAAACGGAGATGGTCATGGATGCAAAAAGCAGACGATTCAGAGGAAGATGATGAATTCTTTGATAGTTTTGTTGAGCCTCCTTCACCTATAAGTAAACCTGTCAAACAGATGAAAGCAGAACCTAAGTGGGAAGCCTACTAGACAACATGAACAAAAAGGTAGACAGTCTGTTACATCAGATTTATTATGATCCCCATCATCCGGCTGGTTTTGGTGGGGTAGAACGTCTTACTACAGCAGCTCGAACTCAACTGAAATCCATTACACCAAGTCAAGTGCGATCCTGGTTGAAGGGACAAAAGACCTATACCCTGCACAAACCTATCCGTAGGGTATTCTCGAGACGGAAAACGATTGTGGGTGGTATTGATCATCAATGGCAAGCTGATTTGGCAGACATGCAATCCCTGGCTCAGTACAACACCCCTTATCGATATTTGTTGTGTGTCATTGACGTGTTTTCAAAATATGCTTGGGTCGTTCCCCTCAAGGATAAAACGGGGCTCACATTGGTGGAAGCGTTTCGCTCTATTCTTAAAACGAGACAACCTAAAGCGTTGCAAACCGATAAAGGAACAGAATTCAAGAATCAAAGGTTTCAACAGTTTTTAGACAAAGTAGGGATTCATTATTTTACGACTGAAAACCCAGAAACGAAGGCTAGTATAGTGGAACGTTTTCAACGGACCTTAAAATCACGCATGTGGAAATACTTTACGCATCATAAAACACGAAGGTATATTCAGGTATTGTCTGATCTCGTGCATGCCTATAATCATCGTGTTCATCGTAGTATACAAATGGCACCCGTATCCGTAAATGAGAATAACGAATCTCAAGTGGCCTTGACCTTGTATGGAAAATCAAGAAAGAAAGCGTCGACGACCCTTCGTGTGGGAGATATTGTTCGTATCAATAAAACAAAACGTACATTTGATAAAGGTTATCTACCCAACTGGACCACTGAACTGTTTAAAGTGATCCAAGTCAAAAAGACCTCTCCTGCTACTGTGAAATTGACTGATTTAGACGGAGAACCCATTTTGGGTTCGTTTTATTTCTCTGAAGTACAGGTTATAAAAGATGATGCTATCTATGAAATTGAATCAGTGCTCGCCTATCGCCAGAGTAAGGTAGACGGAAGACGAGAAATTAAAGTACATTGGAAAGGTTATCCTTCGAAATTTGACAGTTGGATTCCCGAATCCCATCTCGTTTGAACTAATAAATACATCATGTCTCAAACCGATACGGCCAGTGTGGTAGTGACTGCCTCAGAGCAAGCCAAATTGTGTGAACCCAAAAATAAGGTCACTTTTTTTGCACAAATTGTAGTGGTATTTATTATTATTACCGTATCGCTATTTAATTTGTGTTTTCAACGACCCGATCGGGAATTGTGGCTTCTGCTTTTAAGTAGTTCTCTAGGTTATATTCTACCGAACCCCTCCTTGAAATTCAATAAACCTAAATCAACATGAGTTCGTTTTACATCACACTCATGAGTGATAGCTCTATGGATTTATTCCCAGACAATACGCAATGTTGTTTTCGTACCAAACTGACAAAACCCATCCATCTCAATAAACAAGACTGGGAAATTGCCTTAGTGGAAATGATTGTTCCTAGTCAGGTCATTAATGTCACTGAAGAAGAGAGACATTTCTGCATTGTCACACACGATCCTGTCCTGGGTAAGGCCTTTGAATCCTTAATTTCCTATTGTACTCTCCCCAATAAAGAAGAAAAAGGTGTACGACTTTGTATTCCTGTAGGAACTTATGTCACACCCCAACATTTGATCGAGACGATTGACTTTACCGTAAAAGATAATCTGGGTAAAATATTTAGACAGAAAGGCCTTCGATTTACCATGGGTTTTTCAGGACAAAGTAAACGCGCAAAACTGGACAGTTCGGATCAACTAGGCATTCAGTTTCATCCTCACATGTTTATTAAACTGGGTGGAGCTCCTGATAGTTCTCCTACCATCTTTTTAAAAGACACTCCAGATCCGTTTCCTCATGGCGTAGATATTAACATGGGTCATAATCATTTGTTTGTTTATTCTGACCTCGCGGCTTATACCTATTTGGGAAACATAGAAGCCCCCATCTTACGTGTAGCTCCATTTGATCCGAGAACGAAAGCAGGAACTAACCCCCATATTCATTTCGAGTTCTTGAATTTACACTATGTACCACTGGCTAAAGCCGACTTTGACACCATCACTATCCATATAAGGGGTGACACTGGCCAGACTATTCAGTTTATTCATGGGAAGTCTATGGTGAAACTACACCTACGTCAAAGACAATGATACCTACTTACCAAGGTCAACCTCGACAATATGGACACGGACTTGGATCCATGTTTAAGAAAGCCATGAAAAGAATTATACCTTTACTGAATCCATTTGTGAAATCTGGAGTTCGCACCTTGAAAAAAGAAGGACTCCAACAAGGAAAAGCCGCTATCAAAGATATCTTGACAGGATCAAACGCTAAACAAGTAATACGAAAACGTGGAGCCTCTGTATTAAAAGATGTGGGTGAATCCTTGCTACATGCCGTGGCCAGCCCTAAAAGACGTATAAAGAGCAAACCAGTCAAGAAAAGACCTCATTCGAAACTTCATCATCGCCGAGTTAAGCAGGCCAGACCTCTTGATATTTTCGATTAATCATGATGCAACACGGTTCCTGTGAATGTAGTAAGACAGAGTTGGATGTGTCTGTTGTGCCACCTACCATGACAGCCATGCAAGAAGGTCAATGGACTGAGCATTATCCCATTTCTGCTCTGGACAATAATGCTCCGATTGAATTTGTGATTCCTGCACAGACAGAAAAATGGACAGATCTGAATCAATCTTACCTGTACCTAAAACTAAAAATTATACAGGCAGATGGTACAGACCTAGCGGCCGACAGTGAAATTGCTACCGTCAACAATTTCTTTCACAGCATGTTCTCAAGCATTGATGTGTACCTGAATAATAAACTGATCACCAGCAATGCGGACACGTATGCCTATCGGGCATACATAGAAAATTTACTCTCCTTCACCTCAAGCTGTAAAGACACTCAACTTCAGGCGCTAGAGTTATGGGGTGAAGACACCCCTGGTCATATGAACACCCACGCACATGACGGGGGTAACCTGGGCTATATTGAGAGACGTGCTCGTGTCCTTCAAAGTCGTGTGGTGGAACTATGTGGACGACTTCATTTGGATCTGATGATGCAAGATAAATATTTACCCAATGGTATGGAAATACGCTTAAGACTAAACAAAGCGTCACCTCAATTCTGTCTCATGGGTGCCGCACCGGCTAAAATCAAGTTTCTAGAAGCAGGATTCAATGTAAGAACAGTAGATTTACTGCCAGTGGTAGCCAATCAACTCAATCAACAGATTGCTCAACATAACATGAAAATCCCCATCCGACGAACTGAAGTAAAAACATTTACGATTCCTAACGGTCAACGATCCAAGATTGAAGATCATTTATTTCAAGGTCAATTGCCAAAACGTCTTATCATCGGTATGGTAAGAAATGGAGACATGAATGGAGACATGGCTACCAACCCCTTTGATTTCCGTCATTTTACACTGAATCATCTAGAAGTCAGCATTGACGGAAAAAGTATTCATAACAAAGCGTTTCAACCCAATTTTGAAACGGGAGAAGTTCTAAGATCCTACATGTCACTCTATCAAGCGACAGGAGCTCTTGGTCTCAATCGTTCATTTGGATTGAGCATGAATGATTATCGGAACGGATACACACTCTGGGGGTTGGACTTGACAGCAGATCAAGGTTGCGAGGAAGGTCAACTCCATCCTATAAAAACGGGCAATCTGAGATTGGAATTTCACTTTGGAACAGCACTTGCACAAGCCATCAACGTGATTGTATTTGCGGAATACGACAATCAAATTGAAATCAATCAATTCAGAGAAGTGCTTCTAGATTATTAAGATGGAAGACATGGATATTGAACACCTGGAAAAAGGACAAGATTACGAAATGAAGTTATTGGCGTATCCTTGTTGTACAAGTTCAAGGACGGACTTTTTACAAGAGTGCTTGAATCATCACGTCACAGAAGCACTTCAATCTTTAATTTATAATCAAGTGCATAAAGACTGTTATGGTTGTCGAGTGAATCATCCTAGTCAAGTACAACATGTACTCTGCTTATACACGAATACGGAAGAGTGGACAGAACTTTACATTCAAAAAGCGATTCAACGTTTGGACGTGTTCAAGGTCATGGAAAAGTGGTATCCTGAATTAGTGACCTTGACCGATAGTGAAAAAGGAGACGCGTGTCGATTATGGATTCAATTTAAAGAAGAACTCACTCAGAATCAGTTCATAGATCAATGGATCAGTGTTTGGGCTGAACGTGTCAACAGAAATTGGCATTATGGAGACGAATGAACTACAATACCTATTAGATCATTCACCGTTATTAAAACCACTACGTGCACGTGTTTGTGCTAAAGATCAATTACCTTCAGAGAAACCGCATGACGTGAAAGCCTATATTGTGAATACCCATAACGGGAATCAACGTGGAGAACACTGGGTGGCTCTTTATTTAAAAGACAATAA
The DNA here is from genome assembly GCA_964023205.1 of Lutraria lutraria. Taxonomy (NCBI): domain Eukaryota; kingdom Metazoa; phylum Mollusca; class Bivalvia; order Venerida; family Mactridae; genus Lutraria; species Lutraria lutraria. The sequence continues at coordinate 37,748,276 of OZ026833.1, forward strand.
AGCAGTGTACTTTGATTCCTACGGATTACCTCCTTTCGAAGAGATTCTAACCTTTGTGAAAAAACATGCCAACAAAACTTATCTGTGGAATGCCATGAGAATACAAGGCGATATGTTACCGGTGTGTGGTGTGTATTGTCTATTCGCTTTGGATTTTATCTCACGTGAATGTGACTTGAACCAGATACTGTTAACCCGATTCAAACCGGACATGTATGGAAAAAATGACACTTATGTGACGCATTGGTTTCAACAATATTATGGTACTTATTACATGCATGCTCAATATGTGAACAAGTGTGGACAAAAGTGTTGTGCTCAACGTAACTCTAGACCAGAAGGTCACAACCGTTTGTATCATAGTATCACACATAGAAATACAACTCTTTATGGTGATCATTAAACAATGTTACTGTTTCATAAAATGTTTCATGTAGTTTCTTGTTTCTTGTTACAAAAATAAAAGTTTAGAAAACTAGGTGTCTGTTATCTTTTTTCTAAGTTCATAACAATCAAGCACATGTCTGTGCGGTACATTGGCGCGTGACGCCATCCAACCCTAGGGTGACGTCATCCAAGCGATATGACGTCATCCAACCACGAGAGTGGGCGGCGCTTCAACAGAAAAATACTCCGTCTTACAATACAATGCCTCATTTCATTCTGAGAACTCAAACACTCAAGATGGAGGCTTTATTCAATGAACTCAAAACAGCAAAACAACTGACTGAAAAACAGAGCAGGGTATGGCGTTCAATCAGTCGCTTAGCGGCTAGCATTGTTAGAAAAAGGGAACGTGATCTTCAATTCATTGGTGAGACTTTGAATACCATTGAAACCAATCGATTTCATCATAGAGAAGAATTATCTCAATTTCGAGATCAAGTCAGAGAAAGGCAGCGAGATGCTCGGGAACGAACGGTGAATAGACAACGGGAACAACAACAAGAAGAAGAGCATTGGCGTATCATCACTACCGCTCAAGTTGAGTACACGGAACAACCACCAGTACCAGAACAGGAATGGTCCTGTGGGGATTCAACATGCAGGCTCTGCTATCCCCCACCAGACTGCCAATGCGAACTATGTACCCAACCAGATCAGTCAGCAAACACGGTTTAAAAAACCACCAACGGTCCTTTTCAGGACCACCAACGGCCCTTTTCAGGGCCACCATGTCTTTTCGAAAGAAAATTCTCTCATTGTCTCAAATAAATATTTAGTCTATACAGTACAAATAACAAAACACACACAGTACCCAGAACATTCCTAAAATCCATTTCATACTATTTTGGGGTACAACATTGATTTCCAATTTGTCCTAATTTGTCACAATTTTGAAAACTTCTGGGTACCAATTACGTTGATTAGTACCCAGGGTATCGCCATATACTACTGATATCGTTCAACGTTTAATTTAGATATATTTAAACTCCGTATAATAAGTTGATTTTGGTGAATCATCTATTTGAACTTTAAGGTTTTGTAATGCACAGTCTTTGAATCGAGTTTTAAATGTATTCAAGAACATTTTCACATCTCCAACGTAATTATATAGCAAAACATAGCCGAATCCATTTTCGTACAAAGGTCATTTCACACAAGTAGCCCAGTTGGTTCTACCATTTATGTCTTGGTCTCTGAGAAGTAAATACATATGTCGTGGGTATCTATTTGGAGGCATCCGTAAAAGTCTTACCCAATATGACATGTATTTAAACATGTAAGTCACACTTATAGGTAGCCTACCACATTCACTTAGAGCGAAGAAATTCGACACATTTCTGTTTAGTCCACACATTCGTTTACAGAAATTAATATGTATTCGCTCAATACTTTCGGCATACTGAAATCCCCATAATTCAGCAGAATAACAAAGAATTGGTAAGACCATAGCGTTAAAAAGTTTAAATTATTGTTTCGGTGAAAAGTATCTGAATTGTGTCTGACACCTGTATAGACATGCTATGGCTTTTGATGCTTGTTTCGCCAATGTGTCCTTGGTCATAGTCCAAGATAGTTTAGGTGTAAAGTATGTACCGATGTATTTGTAGAATGAGACGATGTCTAGTCTTATATTTTTGTATGTCCAATGTTCATACTGTCGAAGAGGGCCACCATTTCTGAAGACCATAATTTTATATTTTTCAATGTTCACCATCATTCCAGTCTTATCACAGAACTCATCAATATTGTTAATTAATCCTTGTAATCGTGCTACGGTGTCGGCTAACCCGGAAACGTCATCCGCGTACATAAGTACATGAAGCCTGTCAATTTCTTGCAAAATATGAATTCCGTCGTCTGATCTCATTTTTAGGACCCACAAGATCATACATGAACAGAACGAAGATAATCGGTGAAGACTGGCATCCCTGTTTTGTGCCGATTTTACAGTCAAAAAATATGTTAGCCCATTTTTCATCTGTACACAAGCTTTCATTTGACTATACATACATATTCAAAATGCGTCCATTTATGCCTTAGCAAGAACGGTGTAATACGTTGCGTGGTAGCTTTGAACATTACAACACAAATACCGTCATAACCCGAAGCACAGTTTCTTAAAAGGTCATGTATGCTTTTGCGAATCTCCTTATCGGTTATATTTTGATTTTAAGTAATCAGCGTTTATCTCCCTTGCTAAATCCTGCAATGTATCATTTCGATCAATATCATTGGTTTCGACATTATAATTAAATAGTTATACCAATCTTCACCAGAAATCGAATCACTAGAATCTCTCTTATTCGCCTTCGATTTCTTAATTTGATCCCAAATTTTCTTTGGGTTGTTTCTGTTATTCAAAAGCTGCTCACGTTTAGAACGATGTAGTTCCGACTTTGTCAGGTCACATGTTCTCTTAAATGTATGTTTCTCATTTTTATATTGCTCAAAGTCATTATTGTCATTTGTCACACGGAATTTTCGCAACGAACGGTATTTGTCATATTTGCGATCTGAACACGCCGCATCCCACCACTCAGGTTGGATTATATTATATGTTTTATTTTGTGGCCCGCACCGCTTTTTACTCATTCCAATGAACGTAAGAATGGAAACAATTAGAATATTCTATAATAATACAAAGACTTACTAGTACTCCTAAGAATTTTGTGTGACAATGATTCACGGTGAATGATAATGGGTGACTTAGTTATTAATTACAACACTGTGTTACAACAAACATGACATACGCATATACAGTGCAACTTGTCCAAGGCAATACCCTTTTGGAGTAGCAAAATTAGGTTGTTGCTCTAGAGATGTTAAATTGATAGTTAAATCGTGCTGTAGGAAAAACACACATTGTCGATGAAGAGCGGTTGTTGCTCAATAAAGAGTCGCTCTGGAGAGGTTGTACTGTATACATGTACAGTAAGAAATGCTACTACATGTACTATTTAGTGATTAAATTTATTCACAGATCTGTGTTGTCACCATATATTCATGACCACAAGCTGTTATGCTACATGGCCCGACTCGTTCACGATGACAGAATTTTCAGGTCGCCATTATGTGAGAGATTTGAGAGGTAATTCTTATTTTAATGCTAATAAGTCGGCCAGTGCATACTGCATAATATTATATTTTTGAGTTATTAACGAAAATGGTCACTTTGTTATACCATATGTGTAAGTGATTAGCAAGTATAGCATTATTATCTTTATTATCATTATTATGATTATGTTCTTTACGAATAGAGTTACTTATTGTAATTGTACGATATTCAGGATTAGATTCACCATGTTATTATTATATGTATGAGTTATTTTCGAATATGGTCATTCCAGAGAATTAACCTGTTTGTACGACAGTTTACGAAACGGAGACTTCTTGTAAATAGTCAATATTTTCTTGAATTCAAACTACATCACTCCGCTTTTAGATAAACAAGAGGGTCAAGATGACAATCATTGTTTGTTCATTAAAACATCGTTAAAAACCTGTGTCATGAGGTCTGTTGATATCAAGGTTTGCCTGTGATTTGACCAGGTTACATAGTGTCTGACCCATAGATGACGCATGTCTGAACTTGTCCCACATATCATTAATTAAGACAAATATTCTAACAAGGTTTGGTGAAGATCCAATCAAAAGTTGACATCTGAAGTGTTTAAATAAGTTTTTTCCTAAGATTTGACCTGGTGACCTAGTTTTTGACATCAGATGACCCATACTCGAACTTGTCCTCATTAAGACAAAAAATCTTGCAAGGTTTGGTGAAGATCCAATCAAAATAGTGACATCTAGAACATTTACATGGTTTTTACCTAAGCTATGACCTGGTGACCTAGTTCTTGACCCCAGGTGACCCATGTTCGAACTTGTCCTACATAGCATAATGACAAACATTCTGACAAAGTTTGGTGAATATCCACTCAAAACTGTAACACCTACAATGTTAATAAGGTTTTCCTAAGATTTTACCTGGTGGCCTAGTTTTTACCCCAGGTGATTCATAATCAAGCTAGTTCTACATAGTATTAAGACAAATAATTTGATGTTTGGTGAAGATCCAATTATAACTGTGAAATCTAGAGTGTTGACAAGGTTTACCTAAGATTTGATTGTTTTTTTACCCAAGATGACTCATGTTCCAACTTGTCCAAGATATTATAAAGACAAGCATTCTGACAAGGTTTCATGAAGATTCAATCAAAACAGTTACTTCTAGAGTGTTCACAAAGTTTTCCAGTAATTTGCCCTGGTGACCTGGTTTTTGATCCCAGATGACCCATTACCGCACTATCCGATCAAAACCCTGCGTTCTAGGGTGTTAACATGGTTTTCCTTCAATTTGACCTAGTTTGACCCCAAATGACCCATTATCGAAGTCGTCAGAAAATTTGTCAATATTGTGAAAATTGAGAAAAAAATGTGGTCCCTATGTGTTCACAAGTTAAAGTTGACGCTGCACAACATCGGACCCAAACCATGACTGATCACAAAAGCTCACCCTGGGCACTTATTAAGAGCTGAAAATCTATCTTTATAAATTCAGCATTTTATCAATATAATTATACAAGTGTTAGTTCATTTTAGTTTGTATTTACTATGGATGGTTTCAGATTTCGTAAGCAAAGTGACCCTTTGATCTATTTTATCGAAATACATTTTATGAAACATTCATATTATATGATATACAGAATCAGAGGCTGAATAAACTCTAAATAAACTTAGATGGACTTTTTTGTGTAAAGGGAAACAACCTAAAAATAATAGTAGTGGCTTATTCTTTACGGAAATTACGTTTATTGATTATTACATAATGTTGCCAGGCTACTGTGCTCGACTCCGAGTGCACCAGGCCTATGTCCCTCAGGATCATGAGTTCAAGCCCTAGACCTAATTTTCTATGAGTACAAAATGTTTAGGTATGGTAATATTGAAGGTTTCATTCACTTACATAATAACAGTTCATCATTTTGTGGTAACAGGTCACATGAAAACAAGAAACAGTCTTCAACTAAAGTTGTAAGCACAGTACACTTCAAGCATAAGGTTATGATTGGGAGATTTGGGCGAATCGTTCTTGACAATAAACTACCAACTCAGTTTGATGCCAATTAGAGCAAGAGCGAGAGTCAGCAATATAAGACTATTCAAGCCTTCAAGGTAAAATTTTATTTAATGATAGTGTAGTACATGACATTCTTGTTCTTAGACAGATACTTATATACATACTAAGTTTCACTGTTCAGGCACTGTTATGCTTAGACAGATACTTATTTAGTCAGGTCCTTATACTCATATATGCTAAGTTAGTCTGTTACATCCTATGTCAGGCACTCATATACTGATTCAGATATTTACATTATTAATCAGGCACATATATGTATTCAGTTACTTAAATATTAAGCCAGGCACTTACATACTTATTCAGATACTTAAATATTATGACAGGCACTTACATACTTATTCAGATACTTAAATATTATGACAGCCGCTTACATACTTAATCAGATACTTAAATATTAAATCAGGCACTTACATAATTATTCAAATACTTAGATACTAAGCCAGGCACTTACATACTTATTCAGATACTTAGATACTAAGCCATGCACTTACATACTTATTCAGATACTTAAATACTAAATCAGATACTTAAATACTAAGTCAGACACTTACATACTGGTTCAGATACTTATATACAAAGTCAGTTACATACTAAGTCAGATATACTTATTCAGAATCAGATACTTAATATAATACTTACATGTTTTGTCATAAGTCATACATACTTAGTTAATTAGATATATACTTAGGAACTTACATACTAAGGCAAACACTTACATACTTAATGGGGCACTTACATACTTAGTCAATTTCATACTATGTCAGACACTGCATACTTATTCAGGCACTTACATACTTAGCCAGACATTTACATACTTAGTTACATACATGTACTTAGTCAGTTTCATACTTTGTCAGACACTGTATACTTATTCAGATACTTACATACTTAGTAATAAACTTACATATTTAGTCAAACTTACATACTTAGTTAATCAGTAATAAAGTAAGTCAGGAATTTAATACTAAGGCAAATACTTACATATTTAATCAGGCACTTATATACTTTGCCAGTCACATACATACAAAGTTTATCAGTTACATCCTTAGGTAGGCACTTACATTCAGAGAAAATGTGGCCTTTATTGACAGGTGACCTTTATTTGGAGGTCATTTGTTCTAGATATTCAATGGCAGTTCTTTAAAGAATAGCCTATATTCAGAAGATGGCCTTTATTCAGGGGTGACCCCTTACACAGGTTTGACTGTATTTAGTCAAGTCCTTTACCAACTTTGTCTGTTTATATTTTGTTAAGCACTTTTGTAAATAGATATTCCAAGTTATATATTTTCATATTATGTCTAGTTAATGATCATTTAATAATAACCGAAATTGTTCTTTTTATAGCATGGTGCAGAGAACTAAGAAATCACTCATTAACTGGATGTATGATCTGTAGAAAGCTGTGGTAATATTAATTGTTTTCCCATGATGCTCCTGTATTGATCTGATGCCAACCTGAAGGTATGTACACAAGTCTAAAGTATAGTTTCATAGACATGTCTTAGGTTAGATTCTATAATTGTTACTTCGCATATTTCTCAATTATAATTAATAAGGTCTTACTTATTTGTCAAGTACATACACGTGTTCTTGAACTAGATTTTGTGTCAGCTAATGGATCCTCATAAAAGCAGGACCATGGTTGCATTTCTTCTGAGTGTGGTCAGTTGTTTCCGAACATTATTAGTCAATAATTAAAAGTTGATAATGTGCGATTTTATTAAACTGTCAAAGCTGCACAATTTCACTGTCAATGCTTGCATTTATTTTTACCTTCAGCAAGGTACATATGTAGTACTGTACAATTACTTTGGTAATCTGTACTATAATTTTTGTTATACCAGTGAACAAGCGTACAATTATGTATTTAACGATCAGTACAAAACATTATATAATGGTAAAAAAAAATAACTGTGCTATTGAAGCTAAAAATAGTCACATTCATCGACCGTGTAATCATTTAGCTTTGACAGTTTAATAAAAATGCACCACTCATTACATTAAGCAACAAACAATAAGCCAGTCAGTCACATACCAAGTTATACACACTAAGTAACATACAACTAGCTAATCACTAAGTTATATTCACCAATAAACATAAAATTTACCAGTCACTTACTAAGTTATATACACTAATTAACATACGATTAACCAGTCACTTACCAAGCTATATACACTAAATAACATACAATTAGCCTGTCACCAAGTTATATACACTAATTAACATACAATTAGCCAGTCACTATACTGAATCTATTAATAGTTGACAGGTAAGTAAATCATGAAGGCATTGCCTAGATAAGTTGTTGTATGGCTATTTGAAGTTCAATATTGTTGTATGATAGTGCTCAGATTTAGGGTGAATTCGTTAACATTTAGGGTTGATTCTATTTGATTGATGTAGAGTATGATATTACCATGTGCATGTGAACTATATACATGAATTTATTCATTTGTCAAATACTCATGATTGTCATTATAATGTGTATTACTCATATATCATATAAATATTTTATACTCTCCTTAATGGAGGATTGAATACAATATACAGTCAATATCCTTAATGAAAAAAGCAACTTCATACAAAAAACCATAAACCAATATGCTTCTTGTAATTTGTCTACCTATAACGTTATAGTTGTTCTTCTTATATTTTTAGTGAGTGCACAAATTTTCAGTGCACATCAGCTATACATGACTCAAAGTGCATGTTATTGATTTTTACTCTGTTATGTCTCTGCAGTCATAAAACATTTAATTTGCAAGTGCAGCACATGGAAAGTACAGTATGAATCTTTGAAATATTTTTTTAAATCGATAGAATTTAAGCCACATTATAGAAAAACAAAATGAGATAACTTAATTCACTATAAATTTAATGGAAATTCTAAGATAAAAATACTGTGTTGTTTTTTCTTTTGTTTAATAAAGGTAGATATATCACTAAATACTGCAGCAATACAGACTGGGCACATTATAAGACATATCATAATTATTTTCTAGTAAATAACATTGCAAAATCATGTATAAAACTTAACCACAGCTATTTCATATGTTAACTTAGTGGTTTGTTTTAATTTGATGTGTTAAGTAAATTAAATATTAATTGAAATCTAAATGTACGGGATCCTTGCTGAATAAGGCCAACAGCGCTGGCCCTTAAAAAATATCCTCAATGGACATCCACCCCATTTTGTGTTTTTCTGTAATGTGGCTATCGATTTAAAAAAATACTTCAAAAATTGATACTTACCACGTGCAAATTAACAGTTTTATAACTATAGATAAGAAACAGGGTAAAAATCAATTGAACACATTTTGTTGATATGCATATTTTACAAAGGGACGTTAAAGGTTTTTTTAAGTGTATTTTGTCAAGTGTATTTGTCAAGTGTGTTTGTAGGAAATATATACAATTATTGAGTAAGTGTTCTTTATTAAATTTGGAGTAGTATATTTCTTGATATATTGTGTGTAAATAATTATGATTGTTAAATAGAACATCAATGTGATAATGTAATATTTTATGTAAAACGTTTTTAGGAACAAGATTTTAAATTACATACACAAGGCCGACCCTTACACATTTGGTGGTTTCTGTAAAGTGTAACCACTTATGGAATTTTTGCCGTCTTTGTGGGCAAATTTTTTTTTTTTTTTTTTTTTTTACTTCTGCTTTCTTTACTTGCTTATTATGTGTTGATTTTTTAAAATGTACTTGTCACAAATTTACTGATTTATCTTGAATAAAAAAAGCTAACAAAAAAGACAGACTTTAACAGTTTATTTTATATACACTTGTAATGATGTTATGACAAAAGTAAATCATTAATTTCTGTTGCAAAACAAATGATCTTCAATAATACAATATATGGTCAGAAGTCATTTTTATGATTCTAATACAACAGACAAATATATTTCATAATAAATTATACCCATAGGCACTCGATTCCGTGATTTTTATACGTTTACAGACGTTATTTCACACATCTTTTCGATTGACTGTAGTGACGAAAATAAGCGCGGATCCCGGCTTTCCTTCTAATCTGCACGTGCTTTCTGGGAACCTTGCTTTGTTGTAGTGTTCCACAGCTTTTACAAGGAAAGCCGGGACCCACGCTTATTTTCGTCACTACCTTGGAGTATTTTATACACTCAATAAGGGAAAAAATGAAGATTTTTCTTTCGGCAGGTTTGTATTGTTTGATGGGTGAAATTGAAAAAACGTTTGTAAACGTGTAAAAATCACGAAATCGAGTGCTAAAAGTTACAGATGTCAAGTAATCCGAAACATTATCCTTTTCTAACCAAAGTGAGTTTCTAAAATTTTAACAAGTATACATAGTTCCCACATCTACAATATTTACTTCCCTTGGCAGCTAATTGGACAAGAATTGACAACTACATTTTCTTAAACCTGATATGCTTATGTGTTTTTTCCAACTTCATGATAAAGTTATATTTTGTAAATTTTGTTGTTGTTTTTCTATTAAACACATAAGACTTTCAAGATGGTCGCCAAAACAAGAGAGGTAAATATTGTAAATGTGGGAAGTATGTATTATGTCATTTTATTAAACTGTCAAAGCTGCATTTATTTTTAGCTTCGGTGAGCTTCGATTACTTTCGTAATTTATACAATAAGATGTCGTATTTAACAATGAGCTACATACAAAATTGGGAAATATGAAGTTAAAAGAAGTGAATGCATAAATTTAGTAACTGTAATTATTAATTTTGACAGTTTGATAAAATTTCACTATAAAGTATAAACAGAGTTGTAGTATAAAGCAACACCCTTTTGGAGTAGCAAATTATGTTGTTGTTGAAGATGGTTGCTCTAGAGAGGTTGAACAAGTATAAACAATGCACAGGGAGAAATTAAGAATTTTCATTTTTTGCAAATTGATTATGCCTATGACAATTTCACATGTTTTTGTGTCAATGTTATTCTTGCATATAATAATGCTCTTCCTTAGGAAAGTAATAATATCTATATATTAAATTCAATTATGATACCCAGTAGACTTTTAGTTTAACATCGAGATCAGCATCAAGGATCAAGAACAATCATACATATCTAGTATTACAAATGTATACAAAACTATACCCCCCCCCCTAAAAAAGTGGTGGGGCACAAAAATGTACATTTAATAGTTGATGTTCACGGAACATGTACAATGATGATCAGTTTGTGACTTAATTAACAATCAACAAACATGTAAAAAGTTGTATCTGCTATAAACACATGTCCCAATTTAAAACTGAATCAAACTTATATGTTTACTAACATGTAAGGGAAATGTTTCACTCAATTATAAATTCATATATTAATGATACAGAATGAATGAACTGAAAGAAGGAGATTACAAAATATGTCTTATTGAAGATATTTCTCTAACCAAGTTGTTTGTTTTCCATTGTTGTGTTGAAAGATTTCATAGTAAACCATACCTGCATCCAAGATTGTATCCTGTATCATCTACAAAAACATCAGATAAAAAATAAAATAAATAACTTCATACAGGTATCTACAGTACAATAGACAGTTTAAAAAATGACCTGAAAAAAAGTTGCACTTTCTACATTTATTTTTTGGTTACAGCTGACGAGTATCGCAATGGATTGTATATCACTTGATTGGATATCGATATTGTTTTGGCTATTTATAATTTTTAGCAGTTGCAAATCCATGTATGTGTACTCAACAAAAAAAGAAACTTTACATATTTTAGGTAAGATTCCCATTGGCGCAACTTTAGTTGACTGTGTATTCACATTAATGTCCTGTGCATTGATAAAATTAGTGGAATGATATGCAGTGGACTACAGCCGACACAGTTCGTTCAAGAAATGAACAGTTTATGCAAACAGTTGACCAAAAATGCACTTATTCTAATTCAAAAGGAGGTAATTTGAAACAAATCAATGTTTGACTCAAACTGCATTAATCGGGGTTAGACATTTTCAGTATCAAACTTGTTTTTTTCTTTACAACAATACGTGTATTGATGTTTACAACATTAAAACTGGTCAACAGCTCATGAACGGATAGTTTGAATACCCAGAATGCTGTTTTTAAAAAATCAAATTCCCCTTTCCATATTTCAGTAATTCTGAGTTGTTTTCCCTGGAATTCTTCAACGGGATGGACAGTTAAAATGTCACTATGTCTGTCCTTGGTTATTTCTTTAATGAGCATTGAAATATCAATATATATGAATAATGTAAAGTTCTTTTTTTTGCTAAGTATATATATATGTCCTTGATGAAGGTAAAACATTTTCTCATGAAAATCAACTCTCTAAGTGTATGCAGAAATATGTCTCCATACAATAGCAATAAGAATTTACAGCACAACCTCACTACAACAGCCACCAATGAGAGTGAAAATAGGGTAAAACATCAATCTAGGTTGCTAGTATACCGGCTGTAATAAGGAGGTGGCTGTTATTCGGAGGTGACCATTCATGGAGGTTACACTATATAATTAAAGAAAACTACTACATACAATAAAACTACCTCTTGATTTCCTGCCTGTAGTATCTGATCTTTAGTACACATTATCATCTTATTGTTTTATCTTCATTAGAATGGTAATCTTCTTCAATGAAGAACTGAGTTTTTTTTTATTTCCATGGATACTGGTGAACATGACCTTCATTGCCATCTTCAGAGTTTGTTCCACAATCATAGAATAAAAGCTGCAAATTCAGCAGAAGTCAAATTGTGATCTTTGAGTTACACATTGGCAGAACAGATAATTTAGATGTGTACAAAGTACATAATCCATATCAGATAAAAAACAAGTACAAATGTATAAGTCACATGAATATTTACACAGATAATGGTCAAATTATTCATATATGAGTGAAACACAAAAAGTCATGATATAAAATGTGTCTCCTCGTGAAAGAAAACACACGAGTTGATAATTTCTAAAAGTTCTAGCAACGTCATTTTAGAGTATTTCTTGTAAAAAATGCATGCAAAATGTCGAGAACAATGTTCTGGGTGGCATAGCATTCTTCGATTTTTTTAAAAACAAGCATGTGCTTTAAAAACGGATATTTTTATCAAATGTGTTTACCAGCTTAAACTTGAAATTGATCGATGGCTCTGTAACGGATGTGTCGATGGGTCATATTTAACAGATCACGAAAAATGTGAAAGAGCCATCGTTTAGTAGGGGTGATTAATTTTTGTTATTAAATGTATAAAGCTATATCTGACAGACCTTTAATTGGCAAAACTAGAACTATCACTAAAGGTGATGAATACCCCCAGATGCGGCCTTGACACAGTTGTTACATTTTACAGAGGGAAATATAATGCATTTTCATTTTTTAATACCTGCAAATGGTTGCTTAGATATATCCTGACCAGTTTCTAAATATACATTATATAAAAAATAACAAAGGGTCATAACTCATTAAAATTTACTTGGACAAAACCTATTGTGGACATGCACACTTGGCAAACTACTTATCACTTCTAAGAAGTTTCACTGAATTCCTGCATGTAGTTGCTGAGAAATGGTACGGGCAAAATTTACCTAATTGTATAAAACAAAGGGCCATAACTCAGTGAAAATTAATCCAAACAAAACCTGGTTATGGCATGCACAACTTGGCTAACTGTTTATAACTTCTGTGAAGTTTCATTGAATTCCTATGAGTAGTTACTGAGATATTGTATATACACTGTATAAAAAACAACAAAGGGCCATAACTCAGTGAAAATTTAACCAACCAAGACAAGCTTACTGCATGCACAACTAGGCTAACTACTTATCACTTCTGAGAAGTTTTATAGAATTCCTGGCAGTAGTCAATGAGAAATAGTCAGGACAAAATTTGCAAAAAAAACAAAGGGCTATAACTCAGTCAAAATCAATCCAAATGAAAAATGATTTAAGCATGCACAGCTAGGCTTACTACTGATCACTTCTGTGAAGTTTCATTGAGATCCTGTGGGTAGTTGCTGAGAAATTGTCCGGACAAAATTTGCCTATTGTATATACTGTATAAAAACAACAAAGGGGTATAACTCAGTGATAATTAATCCGAACGAAAATTGCTTTAAGCATGCACAACTAGGCTTACTACTGATCACTTCTGTGAAGTTTCATTGAGATCTTGTGAGTAATTGCTGAGAATTTGTCCGGACAAAATTTGCCTATTGTATATACTGAATAAAAACAACAAAGGGGCATAACTCAGTGAAAATTAATCCGAACGAAAAATGCTTTAAGCTAGCACAACTAGGCTTACTACTGATCACTTCTGTGAAGTTTCATTGAAATCCTGTAAGTAGTTGCTGAGAAATTCTCCGGACAAATTGTGTCTACAGACGCACGGACCGACCGACCGTCAAGCGTGAATCCAATATAGCCCCAATATATTTCATATCTGGGGGTATAATAATTGTATGTATGTGATAAGAATCACACCCAAGTACCTATATTTTTATTTATTTCATTCTAATTTTTCTCTCAAGTTCTGACAACCAATCTACAAAAAAAACAGTAACATAATTTCAATCTTATTTTCATATTTTCTATGAAATTGAACGCTTATTACATGTACAGAAGTAGACTTCTGCATGCAGAGAGCAAGGTAAGTATTGGTACAGAATCCAATTGGTTTACTGGCCACTGCAGATTACAGTGAGTGTAAAGAGGGATGGCAAAAATGAGAAATATTAAATTCATTAAGCTGGGAGCTTAGGGCTGCTAGGGCCCAAGTTGGTACCAGGGATAATCAAAACCACAAAATTCTGCAGATGAAAAATAACATCCCTGCCACTGGTATATTACATGAACTGAACTATTGTGGACAACTAGTCCAACTAATTGTACACTACAGAATTATGATGTCAAGACATTTTTTGCGCTTGCCGACATCTATAGATGAAATAGCAAAATCATGAACTGATTGCCCATACGTCTCATAAATGTAGACTATGGACAACTGGAGTACAACCAAAAAATATTTATGATAAAGTCATCAACATGCTGAGAGTGATAATTTTAGAGTATGCAATTGTTAACACCTACCTTACACTGATGGCCATGCCTTCATTGTAGAACACAGGCATCAAATAATACAAGTCTATTCATTCACATGCACCATACTTAGAATTGTTCACTGTTCTTCTTGTTGCCAACGACTTTAATATAAAATGATAAATTTAAAAATAAACACTGACATCATGGGACCATTAAAGGGGGGCAGTTGCTTTCCTTTCTCAAATTATGCATGTGCAGAAAAGAACTGACGGAAAAGTTGATTTGGACAATATCTAGCACATGCTGAAGTTTTTCGGCAAAGATTGCTATTAATTATGAAAGGAAACCTTTATTACTCGTTGTATTGAAACCGAAAGGGTATCCTCGGTCTATTTTTAGAAATGTGTACTCTCTATTTTGACTTGTATTTTCTAATTATGTAAACAACGAAACATGTCAGACAGGCCGTGCACAGTAAGAAAAACGTGTTTTAATTAATCTTTATCAATACGAGGTTTTAGTTAAGGTGGGTCACGGGTTTCCTCCTGAAAAATTGCCACCACTACAGAGTTCGATCAAAACCTTTTAAGATTTAATGACAGCAAAATGAAGCTACATTGACTTTTTCGGATATGTAAATGATTCAGCATTGTGCACAGTAAATAGCTTAATATACAAAATTATTGGAGCAGTACAAGAAATAACGCGAAAAAAAACATACACAACATATCGCTCCACTAGGAGGTCATTTTTTGAGCGGTTTCAATGGAAATGTCATCATGAAATGAATACATCATTTTTGCTTTAGCCAATACTTTTAAGGATGTTCCTGCAAAAAGATTTTCTTGCATGTTGACTTCTAGAAACTGAACACTTTTCGGAAGGAAACCCGCGACCCACCTTAAGTATTAAAATATATTTGTCTTATTTATGTTTATTCAACACCACCATAACATGTAGTTTTCGTGCATTTACCTAGTTTTGAACGCGAAGTTTAATTTTTGGCAGGGGTCTTAAAATAGTTCTATCTAGGGTGCGCACCCTAGTTAGGAAATACTTATTCAATAATGAAAAAAGTGTTTTAAAATGGGTATTTTTCGGTTCTCCAAGTGAAATCCATATACTTCGAATTCGAAATATCGTATACAATCACTTTTTTAAAAGTTCTTTCAACTCAAATATTCCAACGTAAAACCTTTAAAAGCTTTTTTAACAAGAAGGCCAAGATTGCCCTATATTGCTCACCTGAGAACAACTATGCTATAATTAATGGCCAGGTGATATAGTTTTTTCATCTTGCATGCGCAGTTTCTACATAGAATTTGATCAAACTGAATTTCTTTTTTCATGAATAATGGATGCTGTGTAAAAAGGATTATGATTAGTGAAGAAATCAACATGCTACGTACAATGTAATAAAGTTGAAATACATGTATAGCAATTTTTCTAAGTCAAGGGCCCGTAACTCTGCAAGCACTGTTTCAATTTCGCCCATATCAAACTCTTTAGGTCATACACATTCACTGTAAATATGTTTAATATTGGTGTAGAAATGAAGAATGTAAATAAGTTTAAATAAAGCAAATTTTTCTAAGTCAAGGGCCCATAACTCTGGAAATACTTATCACATTTTGCCCAAAATCGAACATAATCGATATATAGCTGTGGATGCTAGAGTGTAAACACCCTAAGTGTGGACAGGCACGGGCATTCATCGATCCTAAAAGCTCTTCCTGAGCCATTGGCTCATGTGAGCTAAAATTTCAACAAATTGCTGTCGAGCTTAAGAATGTTAGATTTGAAATAAGTCTTTGAGCACTTATGATGATGCTTTATTGTCATACACAATACTGCCAGTAAAACAGTAAATCAATTCTAAATAACTGAGCTTAAACATTAACTACAAAATATTTATAATAACATTCAAACAACCACCTAATTCTCCTTAGACATAAAAGAAATATGTATTTTTCTGGTTACTTGTTCATTACAATAGGATAGGTAGGTTTGGGCTTTTTTGGTCACTTGAAAGCACATCGAAAAGTTAAAAGCAACTGTCTACTTTCTCACATAAAGAGACATGGTCAGTAAGTTTTTTACAACATTCAGCAATAACATTACAATATCCTAACAAAGAAATTGAAGAAAATTAAACAAACTATAATACAAAATCATCTGAAGAAAGAATTCATAATTTAATTGTATAAAGCTCACATACCTGTGACCTAAAATTAATTTCATTAGTAAAATATCAACCTACCATGTGCCTGTCTGCTAACAATCTGATTAAAAACTGGTTCTCCTTACAAACGTGTGTACACTTTTCAAGAAGCATGAGAATTTTGCATAAAAAACTGGTTGACAAATGGGATGATAGGAAAGCACTGAACCATTTTATACTGAGATTTAAATTTGCTGTGTAAACAAAATGATTAACAAACAAGAGAGCAAAGTGGCCCTGCAATGCTCACCTGAAAAATGAGTTGTGGCAATATCTTTTGTGAATTTGATTTAAATGTGTGCTGCAATAAGTAAGAAGTATTGGAAAATAAGACCTCAGGAATATCAATTTTTAGCAATTTAGTAAGAGGCCGTCTACATGCTGCTACATGCAAAATATCTAAGCTCTAAACCTTGTGCTTTTAGACAAGAACTTTTTTTTATATTTTCCCCGATATAAATCTATATGAAACAAGTGACCCCTGAGGTGGGGCCAATTTTATTCCAACGGACATTATCTTAGCAACTTTGTTAGAGGGTCTCAAGATGGTGCTCCATGGCTAATATCTTAAGCTTTACCATGTGGTTTTTCAAGATTTTCCTTTTGGTTGCCATGGAAACCAGAGTACAGCACAGAATGACATTAAGTAATACTATACTATACTAATTTAATACTTCACTCTCAGATGAGCTAAAAAAATTACTTGAAACCCTTGTACAATAAATTGACCAGTGTAGAATATGTTGTGTATTTTACAAAGGATGATAAAGCCATACCAGTTCAATTATTTGTTCATCAGATTTGCTGTTTTTATCAAAATTAGAAAAATAATATTTTAATTTTTGCTTTTGACTACTTGCTGGCATGCCAACATCATAAAACAAGAAGGCCAAGATGACCCTACATTGTCATGTGGTTTATCTCAAATTTGACCTGGTGACTTAGTTTTTTATCCCAGTTGACCCATAACTGAACTTGTTCTTGAAGACCCAATCATAACAATGACCTCTTTTGTGTTCAAAACTTTTCATTAAATTTGACATTTTTTCCCCAAAGGACAATCTCTATCCAGATTGGTCATTCTTTTCCAATCCTCTGTCAATGTCTAAAAAGTAGTCAGGGTTCACAATGGTTACAACACCTTTGCCATTACTCTGCTGAATTAGGTTTAGAGTTACAAGTTTAACTACCGTAATCCCTAATGGCACAGCTTATAACAGAGCAACCTGAAGCATTTTAGGAACAAAGTTCCTACAGGTATACACTACATTGTATGTAGTTACAAAACAGTGACACCTCTCATACATGTTTAAAAACAAGTATAATAGTTAAGTATTCATCCGCACAACATTTTCAATCAATACATGCATGAAATAGTTTCATTCACAGTTGTAGTGCTGGAATATTGCATTGTCTCTCAGTGTAGAAAGATTACATAATGACACATAGTCAGAAGCTCAGTATATAGTACAACATATAGTTTACTGTGTACAGATCAAAGTACTGAAGGCACTGAATTTGTATGGGTTTTCAAAATGTGCAGTAGCTAGTAATTTCTCACAGCATGTCATGACTATAGAGAATTCGTTCATGAATTGATGATGTTAATGAACAGTTCATGAATTGTTCATGAAAGTTCATCAAAATAATTCATCAACATTTCATGAGCCAAGTTTGATGGATGGTTCATCAACAATTCCTGAAGTTGTTCATGAACATCATCAGTTCATGAAGTTTCATGAATTGTTCATAAAAGTTCATCAAAGGTTCATGAATGAACATAGTAAGTTCATGAACAATTCATAAATTGTTCATCAAAATAATTCATCAATATTCATGAACCTAATTTTGATGAGCTTCCTTAAATTGGAAAAGTAAAACTGGCCCTGGCATGCTCACCTGAGAAACAAATTATAGCAAAATCACTTACTAATTTGATTTGCACAATAAGTGAAAAAATGACTGTGACCCCCCGGTGTAGCAGTCTATTTTCCCCTGTCCAGTTTTTCTCCCGTATAATAACAGTATTGCATTCTGATTCTCAGTAAGTTTTTACCCTCTTGGCCACTGTTTTCCCTTGTCTTCAGATATAATTAAACCATACATTATTGGCCACATTTTCCTCTTGTCTTAAGATATAATAAATTAAACCATACATTATTGGCCACTTTTCCCTTGTCTTCAGAAATAACTAAACCAAACATTCTTGGCTAGTTTTTACCCTCTTGGCCACCTTTTCTCCTCCACCCCTAAATCCGAAATAAAGATAACCATTATATTGATTGGATACATTCTTGGTCTGTTTTCCCCTCTCGGTGACTCAGAAATATGAAGATATCAAGAGGGCCATCATAGATGGCCCTGTATTGCTCACCTGAGTATCATAACACTAAGGGATAATTTAATCATGGGAAGTTAATGATCTTGGTAAAAAATTATCTACCCCAACTGTCAAGTAGTTGTTGAAATCAACTGATCCCCTGGGCAGGGCCAATATTGACCCTGGGGCCATGATTTGCATGAACTTGGTAGAAGTCTACTAGATGATGCTACATACAAAATATCTAAGCTCTAGGCCTAGTGGTTTTGGACAAGAAGATTTTTCAATTTTCCTAATATAAAATAGAGTAAACCCCGGGGCTGTAATTTGAACAAACTCAGTAGATCCACAAGACAATGCTACATACCAAATATCTTAGCTCTAGGCCTCGTGGATTTGATCAAGAAGATTTTTATATTTTCCTATATAAGCCTATGTAAATCTAGTGACCACCGGGGCAGGGCCTATTTGGTCCCTAGGGCAATAATTTTAATAAACTTGGTAGAGGTCTACTAGACAATGCTACACACTAAATATCTAAGCTTTAGATCCTCTGGTTTTCGAGAAGAAGATTTTTGAAGATTTTCAAAAAAAATCCTTCTGGTTGCAATAGCAACCATAGTTCTGCATGGAATGGAATTCTTTGAACAACTTTGGTAGAGCTTGTGATGTTTGGTTGAAATTGACCAAGTGGTTTAGGAGAAGATGTTTAAAGAAATTGTTGACGAAGAAATTATCTCCACAATTTCAGTTTGTATGTAACTTAACCTCACAAGACCTAAATGTACCAACCCTAACCCTAACCAACCCTAACCTCACAACCACCCTCTGGTGTGTACGGACTGATGGACTGACAGACGGAGCACAATGGACAACGGACATAGCTTGATCCTAAAAACTCACCTTGGCACTCGATCTGTGCCAGGTGAGCTAAAAATAAAAGTATTGACTCGGAAATATGAACATAAGGACCTAAAGCGAAATATGTAGACATATGAAATAATGGTCAGGGGGGAAGAATGGCCTGTTACAATTTTAAGCCCTGTGACTTTATTTTAGCAATTTTGTTAGAGGGTCTCTAGATGTTGCTCTCCATGCCATATATATCTCAGCTCTAAACCTTGTGCTTTTAGACATAAAACATGTGACACTTGGGAGAGTTATTGCCCTCTTCAGCTAAGAAATCCATTGAACAAGTTATTAATTTATGTGCCCTAAAGATTTATTATTAAATGTAAGGCCATCATTAAAAAAATATCTGTCAACTTAGACCCAAATATTGATCACTTTCAGCAGTGATCTTGTTTGAAATCATCTAGGAGAAAAAAGTGTGTAATTCACTTGTATTTAAGATATCAAATTGAATATTCAATATGGTAAATATCATCTTGAATTCTTCCAGCATCATCTCATATTAACAATAGCATGTGAACATTTAACAAGCTTTTCATTTGGTTTCAATCAGCAGTATCATTTTGTTCGATACTTAAGTGAGAGTGAAAAATTGGGTTTCCTGCCCAGTACTCGAGCCCAGGGCTTCGGACTTATAGTGCAAGCTCGATCCTATCAACTGAGTTACAGGGTCAAATATTTAATTCACAAAAGCTTTACTCTATTGCTATATCCAACTTCAACATAATAAAAAATAATTGAAATAATTCTGGCCATATCGTTTCAAGCACTGTTTGGGTACATGGATTTTCTTGAGAGCCTACATATTAATTATGGCCAGCAAGGAGTTAACATACATAAACTGAGGACCTTGAACTCAAGCTGTTGTCACTGCTTGGACATTAGTAAATTAGTTCTACTTTCTACTCTGGACCACATGGACTAACACCATGACATTGTTAAGATTCTCAAAAAAATATCTGTATTCAGTAGTCTAAAGAGCCAACTATCTAAACTTAACATTTTTATGTGGGTCATAATGATGTGCATCTCTTGGTCAAGGACAGTTGGTGTAACATAGTGGCCTCATACATGTTTGTTTTTATATTACAAATGTACATGAATATAATTAATTGATTGATTATATTAATTCAAAGAAAATAATTACATATTTGAACAAATTAGATTATGCACATGCATTTGTATACAGCTATAATAATTATATGTCTACAGCTGCATAGTTTGCACTTGAAAGTATTTAATTGTTGTAATGGACTCATACAGAGACACTGATGTATGATAATTAATAAGTAATTTTAGTATATAATATCAACATAACCAATCACTTTTGGCAATACGAAAGCAATATGACATTAAAATAAGTTCAATTGCGCAATTGAGTTAAGATCATATTTAAATAAGATTTAATTAAGATATTTCTCAAATTTAAGAGCAAAATGAACAGATTTCTTGTATTTAAGTCAAGATTTAAGAAAATCTTAAGTAAAGAAGCTTTATAAATATGACCCCTTGCCTGCAAATTTGTTCCCAATGACCATTTACTACCAGTCATTGACCGTCATAAGCCTCTAACGGCCAGTCAAGAATATAATAAAAATTATCATGTATGTGTCAAATGTCAAACAATTGTTTAGTGTGTTTGATGGAATGGTGTCAAGGGATTAGTGCAAATTAATGTTTATTAATTTCAAGTTGTGATTGTCAACATGCTAAAGATATTTTTATGCATAACCAAATAAACTCTGACTTTGTTCATGTCACTATGAGTACTAAAAACATGCAAGTTTCTGATGTATTACAGTAGCTCTTTGCACCAGTATGACAGGAGAAAACTCAAACCATTAGTGATAGGGAAATCAGTGAAACTGAGATGTTTAAGTAAGATGAAAGCTGGATAACCAGTAGGTTATTTGAGGAATGGATTTTGTGTGTGGATAGGAAGATGAGAAGTCAAAGATGGAAAATCTTAATGATAATGCGCCATCTCATCCTAACCAGACATTGTGTAATGTCAAGCATGTATTCCTCAAACCAAATACAATTTCAGCAAATTTTTGGACCTAATGAGAAATTTTGCCTGCCTTAATGGGACAAACAAAATTTTTTTAAATGGAGTTATGGATTTGTCACAGTAGCTGCAGAGATGCTAACCAGCATGAATAGCAGATAACATAGTAGTGAACTCATGATTTATGATAAATTCATATAATAGTTAAGCATGTTTATAGGTCTTATAATAGAACAATTATTCAAACTTTTAGGACTTTAAGTATATAATAATCATCAGCATTTTTAAATATTGGTATGGTGTAGTTTAACATGAAACGTACTGTATTTAAACTAAGAAAATGTTGTCTTTTTTGTAATAAAGTGAAACTAAAATATTGAACACATTCTGCATTGTAATGTTTGAAAGGTGATCTAATATACCAAAATGAGGTTAAACTATGGAGCTAATTTAAAGATACTGGTTGGGTTTTACACCTCAAACATATTCCAATATTTTGATAATCCCAAAAAAGGTCACACCTCCAATTATGATCTGTGTGGAGTAACAAGTAAATATCTTTAGTGGTTGATGGAGATATAAAGTCATACAAGAAGTTGCACACAAAACTCATCCTGCAAGTAAGATAGCCCCACTGTTCTTTGAATAGTCAAGCTAACAAGAGTTGTCCAAAGGCAGCGTGATCAACTTTTATAAGTCTTCAGTGAAATAAAGTGCTTGATAAAAGAGAAAAATCTAAGTTAAATAGAACTGCCACAGAGTGACTTAAAATACCCTAACATATCGCCTTGTCACAGTCTTCTAGTTGTACAAAATCTGTGCGATAATCCGTGTGATTGCTTGTTATTTTAATGATGGTGATCAGCTAATTTAAAATCCCACAATAGATAACTGAAAGACAAGCTAATTTATGGCCATTTTTGAGAATTGATATTCAAGCGTGACGATGACCTTGGAGATATTGACGTAATTCTATTGCATGACACACCATCCCATGATGGTGAACAAATGTACCAAGTGATTTTAAAATTTCACAATGAATGACACAGTTATGGCCCGTACAAGCTAATTTATGGCCATTTATTACCTTTGAACTCCAAGTGTGACCTTGACCTTGGAGATAATGGCATAATTCTGTCACATGACACACCCTCCCATGAAAAAAAGGGGAATAACACTGACAATACTGTTGACTGAGTTATTCTGCTTGTACTACAGATGCGCCTTGTCTCCATAAGGAAGTATTCCAAGTTTGAGTTGAATATCTTTGGAAGTCTTCAAGATATTATACACAGTATTTTATCTATTTTAAATCTAAGTTAAAAAGGGGCATTACTCTAAAAATACTGCTTACACAGTTATGCCCTTTGTCTTATAAGCAAGTATTCCCAATTTCTCATGAATATCTTTGAAAATGTGCAAGATAATGGACATAGTAAAAAACTTCAACCAAAGTTTCTAAGTTAAAAGGGGCATAACTCTAAAAATACTGTCGACAGAGTTATGCCACATGTCCTATAGATCCCCGTAAGGAAGAAATCCAAATATGAGTTGAATATCTTTTATAATGTTCAAGTTATTGTACTTTATCAAAAACTTTAACCAACTAAGATGCCGACGCTGGGGTGAGTAGTATACACTGCGTGAAAGTTACGTTTAAGTACATTTAATTATTATGTAAAACATTAATTTATCTACACATTAAGTGAAAAAAATTAATACCTCTTCAGGTGTTACTTTTTTCAGTATCGTATCATATCGTAATGCATACGAATGTGCAATTTACGAACAGTTACTGCATTACTACGACATGAATGTAACACACATAATGACCGAAAAATGTTACAAACTGAGTGTATGTAGACAAAATGCAGGTGCGGGTAAATGGAAAATTACAGTCAGAAAAAATATCTAGCGACTCTCGAACTTGCCTATATAACCCAGTGATTGGGGGGGGGGGGGGGGGGGGGGTAACTTGTGAAAGTCGGTTGATAATGAATTCAAATTTCAGACTATAAACCTATCCTTTTACTTCTTGCCTTTTTACCTATAATCTCTCACAAGAAGAAAAGACTATTATCAACAAAAAAATTGACCCAGGGGCAATCATTTAAACAAACTTGGTAGAGGTCTGCTAGACAATGTCTCACGCAAAATATCATAGCTCAAGGACTTGCTTCGGACAAAAAGATTTTAAAAGATTTCATATATAATTTTATCAGAGTATGTAAAATCAAGTTACCCCCGGGTTGGGTCCAATTTTACCCCATTACCATAATTTTCATGAACCAGGTAGAGGACTACTAGATAATGCTACATGTACAAACCAAGTACGAGGGTCATTCAATATATAATGCAAACTATCAATTATCTCAGAAAGTAGTAATGAATACTCAACAAAACTTTGTCAGTATATCCACCAAATCAATGTAGTTCCTTCCACGAAATGTTCGGACGTTAACGTCAATGACGTCATCAGCGCACGCTTATCCTCAACGTCACTCTAAACAACATGGACGCAGTAACGTCTCATGACCAACGTAGTTACATTAAAATCGAGTGCCGTCGTAACAAAAATGCATTGGAAATGTTTGTTGTCTTACAAAAAGCTTGTGGCGAATATTGCCTTTTATATTCTTAAAAAGGGAGATGGGTAAATGAATTTATGAATGGCTGAATATTGGTAGAAGATGACCAGTGTGCTGGGCGGAAAACTAGTGCTATGGACACATACAGGTACAAAAAGCGAGAGATAGACAGATAGACAATTTACATGTGAGGAGATAGCCCAGGAAGTCGACATTAATGTTGGATCAGTTCATACAATTCTAAGGAACAAGTTAAAAATGCGCTAGATTTTCGCACGGTTGATGCCTCAGGGTCTGACGTCTGACAACGCCACCCCTCACAGGGCGGGACATCATTGATTGCGGATTACAAGTGAGAAACACTTGATCCTCCATCATACTCACCTGACATAAGCCCCAGTGATTACGACCTATTCCCTAGACTAAAGTAAAATATACGGGGTATTCGATTTGCCGACCTAAATGACATTGAAACTGTCGTGGCCGAACAGGTTTGAGTGTGTGAACGTAGTTGCTAAGCAACAGAAATAGAAGATCTTCCACAAGGGATGTTACTTTGAAAGATTCTGACAATGTTAGAACAATTCTTGCTTTTATTTAGAAATTATATGGTAGTTCGCATTATATATTGAATGACCCTCGTATCTATGCTGTGGATATATTCTGACAAGCTAAGAATTGTTTTAAAGATTTTCCTTTTGGTTGCTATGAGTTCTGCATGGATTTTTACAACTTTGGTACATGTAGATCATTTATTTACAGCGATAATTAATTTCAAATGTCAGGGTTATCTTAACAGTCTTGCCTCGATATGACTTAATTCGTTTTTTTACTTTTTCTGTTTCAAACAATTTTTGAAAGCAATGATTGAAAATTACCAAAATGAAAAATCAAGTCAGCATGCGTAACTTAAATCTCATGTGCTAATTCTAAATTACCGACTTCTATGTAGGTAAAGTATTACATGTATAAAGAATAGAAATGACAAATGAATGAAGACAAGAGGGCCATGATGGCCCTATAAATGCTCACCAGGAAAAAAGGTCATTTGGAGACGAACATTGTTAAAATATTTCTAAACGAGTCCAAGTAAAATCAAGTGACCCTAAGGTCAGGGCCAATTTTACCCCAGGGCCATAATATGAACAAATTTGGAAGAGGTCTGCTAGACAATACTACATACAAAATATCTTAACTCTAAGCCTTGTGGTTTCGGAGAAGATTTTTTAAATTTTCCTATATAAGCCTATATCAATCAAGTGACCCCCGGGGCGGGGCCAATTTTAACCCTAAAGCAATAATTTGAACAAACTTTGTAAAGGTCCACTAGAAAATGCCACATACCAAATATCTTAGCTCTAGGCCTTGTGGTTTAGGAGAAGATTTTTCAAATTTTCCTATATAAAATAGAATAAACCTCAGGGCAGGGCCAATTTTGACCCCGGGGCTATAATTTGAACAAACTTGGTAGAGGTCCACTAGACAATGCCACATACAAAATATCTAAGCTCTAGGCCTTGTGGTTTCGGAGAAGAAGATTTTTCAAATTTTCCTATATAAAATAGAATAAACCCCAGGGCGGGCCAATTTTGACCCCTGGGCCATGATTTGAACAAACTTGGTAGAGGTCTGCTAGACTATGCTATATGCCAAATATCTTAGCTCTAGGCCTTGCGGTTTTGGAGAAGATTTTTTTAATTTTCCTATATAAGTCTATATAAATCAAGTGACCCCCGGGGCAGGGCCAATTTTGACCCTAGGGCAAAAATTTGAACAAACTTGGTAGAGGTCCACTAGACAATGCTATATGCCAATTATCTTAGCTCTAGGCCGTGTGGTTTCGGAGAAGATTTTTCAAATTTACCTATATAAAATAGAATAAACCCCAGGGCAGGGCCAATTTTGACCCCGGGGCCATAATTTGAATAAACTTGGTAGAGGTCCACTAGACAATACCACATAAAAAATATCTAACCTCTAGGCCTTGCGGTTTCGGAGAAGAAGATTTTTTAAATTTTCCTATGTAAGTCTATATAAATCAAGTGACCCCCAGCGCAGGGCCAATTTTGACCCTGGGGCAATAATTTGAACAACTTGGTAGAGGTCCACTAGACTATGCTACACACCAAAAATCAAAGCTCTAGGCATTGTAGTTTTTGACAAGAAGATTTTTTAAATTTCCTATATAAGTCTATGTAAAATCAAGTTACCCCCGGGGCGGAGCCAATTTTGTCCCAAGGGGAATAATTTGAACAAACTTTGTAGAGTTCCATTAGACAATGCTACATACCAAATATCTCAGCTCTAGGCCCTGTGGTTTCGGACAAGAAGATTTTTTAAGTTTTTTCTATTTGTTGCCATAGCAACCAGAGCTTTTAATGAAATTTAATTTTTTGAACAACTTTGAAAGGGGACCACCCAAGGATCATTTCAGCAAAGTTTGGTTGCAATCGGAATAGCGTTGTAGGAGAAGATGTTGTTTTAAGTAAATATGGACGCCACTTCACGACGAACGATGGACACAGGGCGATCACAAAAGCTCACCCTGAGCACATTCGTGCTCTGGTGAGCTAAAAAAACATTGAATATTCGCTCCTGCCCAAATTTAAATTTAATATTTGCATTGCTATTATTCAAAATCTTTTCTATTTTTTTATTCATCATCTTCCTTACCTCATGACTCACGAGAATATAGCAAGCAGGACTGTCTAAAATTATCAATCATTATACTAGATAGACAGTTGGTAATGTAGTTTATGTTATGTTGAGAACCTAATGAAGAAATGTTGTTTTTGTTGTCTTGTATATACATCTGAAAGGAAGACAAAATATCATTTCCAAGTCTAACACAAGTATCAATAGATTATCATACCTGAATTCCAAATCATTAATCAGCAGTCAATTTCTCCATCAATTGATAACAATATCTACATCAGTAAGTCATGATTGTAATACTGGTACTCATACATCAATGTAAGAAATCATTATTCCAAATATTTTACTTTTTATTTGGTTGATTTTTTAATTTCTAAGTTATCTCCCTTTCAATAGTAAAGGTTGATTTATGTGCTTGGGTATGACTGTTATCACATACAAACATTTATTCAGCAAATAATAGGATTGCCACACTTTTATATACTTTAATGATGTAGATGGTTATTCAAGTCACAGGAAAACATACATCTATTTGTTATATAAATGATACAATGTATATATATTTACTTTACTGTACAAGTGACTACATGTAACTGCATGATTATTTCAAGGACTTATATACATACATGGATTCGCAACTTCCTTATTAACAGTTAAAAGTAATCAAATCCCGCAGTAATAACACCTGAATCAACGGGATTTCATGCTCTTGTTTACAAAAGTGAAAATACGAAAATATCTGTGATGATCCGAATGTTAATAACAGCGAAAATATCTGTGGTACTCCGAATGTTTGATCTTATATAATTATTAAAAGATTATAAAAGATGGCCACCATCTAGGAATTTAAAATGTTTGACTGATGCCTTTTTCAATGCTTATACTTAGACTTTGTGTTTTATAAATGTATCTCAATATCTTTAAAGAATTTTTTGTATCCTTGACCAATTTCCTGTGCCCAATTGCCAGAGTTTTTTAGTATAAACAAGTTCATTTACACCCAATTACAGCTGTCGGACATTGCCGAGTATATAGCAATGCTTTGTGGGATCGTCTAACGATATCGTTTGTGCTATTTTTAGCAGTTGCGAATCCATTTAACTATGTATACTAAACAAATCTTCCAACGCATTTCTATATTTCTTCATATTTCTTCATTTATCATTTCATTCAAATAAAATTTGCAGAACATATTACACAGCAAGCAATCTAATCAAAACAATGTGTACTGACAAAATTTGTCACATAATTACTCGGCTAATCACCAATAAGCTGTTAAACGCTCGAGTGTGTGCACAAATTGTACATGCAAATAGATAAATTAAAATCGATATAAACTCATTCGTTAACGTTTACTTTAGCAATTGATTTTGTGACCACTAGGTCGTAATTATGCCAAGAATCAGCCCCTAAAATCTCGCACATGTGATTGGTCTACTCCAGGCTGGAGCACCACAGCTGGCAGTAGCAAGGCCTTTAATCTGTAATGTTACTACTGTGTGCAATTTATGGAATAAATGGCAGCTTGTTGGTAAGTAAACAAATAAATATGTTAGAGCACATTTAGCGAAATGTTTGCCACCAAATACAAATGCAATGTTGTTGTTTTTTTACTTTTTGAGGGAGGGGTGTGAACAACAAATAGTACATGTAATTGAACAAATATTTTCATAAATATAGCCCAGAAACCTACAGGAATTTATACCATAGCGATTCAGCAGGAATGGAACAATGTTCCTATGCATTCTATCTGACGCCTTATTTGGTCAACGAGGAGCCATTGTCGCACTCTTGTAATTGCGGTTGGTGGTCATAGCAGATATTTACAGAATTTGTGAAAAAAATGTGACTTTATAAATCACAGGTGACTGACCTAAATTGGATACGATTCTTTGTTGGTTAAGTTTTTTTAAGTTTTACTTATGCAACTTGTTAACAGATTGTTATTGGATATGTATTCATAACATCAGTTAATTAATAGTAATATTGAATAAATATTGATCATTATACAGAACAGCTAGTGTGTTGGAAGTTTTATTTAGTATATAAGTCCTAGATATTGACAAAATTGAAAGAAATGCCACCAAAAGTAATATGTTGAAAAACAGTTACCGGTACAACTGACATTTATTTTAATAGATTAGTTCAAGAAAAGTTGTTCAAGAAAATCAGACCCAGAAATGATAATAAAAACCTGTTGTTCCATTCCTTTTCCGAATTCTCTTTCATTTTAGCATTGGTTGTATTAACAATGGACTCCCAAGTACTGAAAGAATATAATGAATGATACATAAATATAGATAGATTTTATTTGAATACAAGACAACATGTCCAACATTTCACACATTACAGAAACAAAAATTAACATTTGTTCACTGCAGTACAATGTATTTCTAAAGTCTATAAATGTGATTTCTTGCAAGTTTGAACAGCAGACTTATGGCTGCTGATAATTGTATTAAAAACTTAGCTTTGCCAAGTTTTGTGTTGACAACTCTGTTGAAGAAGTTCAAATCAACATTCTGACTCACAACATATACATATCCAGACTGCACTAACTTACAGACAACATGTTTGAGCCCTACTTAGGCTCTAGAAAATCTACTGCATCAGTTCATCTACATGCAAAGTTGATACTGTATACGTTGATATTTCAGCGTGTTAAAAAGTTAGTTACTTTGCATAAAAACATACCATGTCCTATATTTACATTACGTTTCGAATTTATCCTTACGTAAAAATACCCACTCCCGTGTACGATAAACAAATATAAGCATGTTTAACAAACAATGCGTATGTTTGAAGTAAACATATGCAAAGGTGAAATTGTAAAGGGTGTGAAATATTTTCATAGCTTAGCATGTTCGTTTCAACAAAATTAAGTAAGTATAATTATGCAGAATTTAACATTTAAATGCATTAAAACTGTTTTACCTTCTTGTAGGTTCAACCAAACCGCGTTGGCCATATTTGACGTTTTTATTGATGTTCGAACTAGTAGTAGCCTATGTCGTAGTAGTTACAGCAAATTGTAACTTATTATTTTAATACAAGAACAATGTTAAATTAAAATCATTTATTTTTTATTATCAATGCTTGAATATCAGCTTCTGTTTTCATTTAACTCTAGTTG
The DNA here is from genome assembly GCA_964023205.1 of Lutraria lutraria. Classification (NCBI taxonomy): domain Eukaryota; kingdom Metazoa; phylum Mollusca; class Bivalvia; order Venerida; family Mactridae; genus Lutraria; species Lutraria lutraria. The sequence goes on from OZ026833.1 coordinate 37,778,710, forward strand.
TGCAAATAAATAAATGTTGTAATGATCATAATCGACCCGGTGTAGCAGTCTATTTTTTCCCCCGGCCAGTTTTTCCCCGGGGAAAAATTGGCCTAGGCCATTTCTTCCCTTCCTGGGCAACTTTTTCCCCCCTATTAATAACATTATTGCATTATGATTCTAGGCCATTTCTTCCCCCCCCTGGCCACCTTTTCCCCCCTAATGATAACAGTATTGCATTATGACTCTAGGCCATTTCTTCCCCATCTAGGCACTTCCCCCCCCCCCACCTAATGATAACAGTATTGCATTATGATTCTAGGCACTTCCCCCCCCCCCCTAATGATAACAGTATTGCATTATGATTCTAGGCACTCCCCCCCCCCCTAATGAAAACAGTATTGCATTATGATTCTAGGCACTTCCCCCCCCCCCCCCCTAATGATAACAGTATTGCATTATGATTCTAGACCATTTCTTCCCCATCTTGGCCACTGTTTCCCCCCTAATGATAACAGTATTGCATTATGATTCTAGGCCATTTCTTCCCCATCTAGGCCACTTTTTCCCCCATATATAATAATAGTATTGCGTTATGATTCTTGGCTATTTTTACCCTCTAGGTCCCTTTTCCCCGTCTTCAGAAATACTATACATTATTGGCTAGTTTTTTCTCTCTTGGCCACTTTTCCCCTTGTCTTCAGAAATACTGTACATTATTGGCTAATTTTTACCCTCTTGGCCAATTTTTCCCCCTAACTTAAATTCTGAAATAAAGCTAACCATTATATTAATTGGTTACATTTTTGGTCACTTTTTCCACTCTTGGCAACTCAGAAATACAAACATGAAGACATAAGTATGAAATCAGAAATATGAACATAAAGACATAAGTATAAACTCAAAAATATGAACATAAAGACATAAGTATAAACCCAAAAATATGAACATAAAGACATAAGTATAAACTCATAAATATGAACCTTCAGAAGTAAATATAAACTCAGAAGTATGGACTATAGAAGTAAATATAAACTCAGAAATATGAACTTACAGACATAAGTATAAACTCAGAAATATGAACATAAAGAAGTACGTATAAACTCAGAAATATGAACATAAAGAAGTAAATATAAACACAGAAATATGAACATAAAGATGTAAGTACCAACTTAAGAAAGTATAAACTCAGAAAAACGAGCATACAGAAGTAAAAACATGTATACACAGAAAAATGAACATACGGAAGTAAATATAAACTCAGAAATTTGACCATACTTAAGTACATACATACTCAGAAATTTGAACATACAGAATTGAATATAATTTCAAGACTGTATAAACTCAGAAATATGAGCAAACAGACATTAAGCGCAAGATGTAGATATACAAATAGAAAAAATCAGGGGGGAAAAAGTGGCCTAGAGGGGGAAGAAATGGCCTAGGCCACTTTTTCCCAGGGGATAAAAAGGCCTAGGCCATTTCTTCCCCGGGGAAAAAGTGGCCAGGGGGGAAAGAATGGCCTGTTACACCGGGAATTATTGTCTACCGATGTCTACCGGTGTAATGGTAAAATTCTCCCCGCAATCGGCGTATATTTACGCGAACTTTACCATTTATACAGTATAAAAATTATAACACACAAGGGAGACAATTTCATGTTCATTCATTGTATGAGATTAGCCTCCCTTCAAACATACAGGTAGTAAATTGGATCTATAAAAATTGAAAAGTTACCATGGTGAATTTCATTAAGGATATTCCAGTCTCTGGGAGAGCAATTTTAAGCCAACTTGTTGTTTTAGTTGATGTTGGACACCTGAAATATAATTTCAATAGGGTTATTTTTATCACACCATATAATACTTATACTGAATGCATGTTTTTTTAAAGTTTGTAACTTTTCATTGAAGAGAACTGTACTTGCATAAAATTAATGACAATGTCAGCTAAACTGCATTACATATAATAAGCATGGCACGGATACAGAACTGTGCTTTATAAAAATGCATCAAGAACTGTTTGAAACTTTGATAGTCTTTTTATTCATATATAATCAAGAAAATCAGACCCAGAAATAATATTAAAGCAACTTAAGAAGCATATTATTTTAGAGACAGCTATGATGGAAAATATGGTGAAACAAAAACCTGTTGTTCCTTTCCTTTTCCAAATTCTCTTTCATTTTTGCATTAGCTGTATTAACAACGAACTCAAAATACTGAAATAATATAATAAATAATACATAATTATAGATAGACAGAATTTATTTTAAAGATAAGACATTCACATGTCCAACATTTAATTCACATAGAACAGAAAAATATATTTGGTTACATAAAATATTAATGTTCAGTTCTTTAAATAAAGACAAAAGTTCAGTAAATTTCAAATTATTAGTTCATTTCCAAAAGCATTGTTAAATGATTGTGTAATTATACAGGTATATAAAATTTTAGTTTTAATACATAAACAAGAGGGCAAAGATTGCCCTATATTGCTCACATGACAATCACTGTTCGCTCGTTAAAACTTTGATTTGAACCGGTGACCTAGTTTTTGACCCCAGATGACCCATGTTAGAACTTGTCTTAAATATCATGCATTGAGACAAACATCCTGACAAGGTTTGGTCAAGATACAATCAAAATTTGACATCTACAGTATTAATAAGGTTTTCCTAAGATTTGACCTTGTGACCTATTTTTTACCCTAGATGACCCATATTTTAACTTATCCTTAATATCATTGAGACAAACAATCAGACAAGGTTTGGCCAAGATCCAATCAAAACCATGCAATTTAAAGCTTTTACAAGAATTTTACCTTAGATTTGACCTGGTGACCCAGTTGTTGACCCTGGCTGACATATATCTAACCTTGGCCCACAAATCATTGAGGCAAACATTTTGACAAGGTTTGGTGAAGATCCAATCAAAACTGTGACATCTACAATGTTAACAAAGTTTTCCTAAGATTTGACCTGGTGACTTTGTTATTGACCCCAGATGACCCATATGTTTTCTTAACAGTTATATCATTAAAACAAACAATTTGACAAAGTTTGGTGAAGATCCAATTATAACTGTGAAATCTACCGTGTTAACATGGTTTTTCATAAGATTTGACCTAGCGACCTACTTTATGACCCAAGATGACCCATGTTCGAACTCGTTCAAGATATTATAAAGACAAACATTCTGACAGGATTTCATGATCATCCAATCAAAACAGTGACTTCTAGAGTGTTCACAAGGTTTTCCAACAATTTGCCCTAGTGACCTAGTTTTTAACCGGAAATGATCCATTATCAAACCTGACCTACGTATTATTTTAATAAACATTTTGACAAAGTTTAATAAGGATCCAATCAAAACAGTGATTTCTGAAGTGTTCACAAGATTTTCCCTTATTTGGCCCTGGTGACCTAGTTCTTCACCCAAAATGGCCCAATATCGAGTTTGTACGAGATTTTGTCAATATTAATGTTCTGATGCAGTTTTCCTAAAATTGAGCTAAAAATGTGGCCCCTAGTATGTTCACAACATAAAGTTTGACCACTCACGACGCCGGACGGAGACTGACTTTGTGACATTTGAGCTAAAGAATTATATAATAATTAAAAAATGAGGCTAAAAGCTAGTACAGCATCAAGTCTAACCAGGTCCAGCAGGCATTCACTTACAGTTTTTCTTTATCAAATAAGATTGATCTATATCTGTAGCAGAAAGACAGAAATCACGTACCTCATCTGAAAATAAAAATTATCCAAGTTAGGGGAACTAATCTAATGAATGAGCACTTATTGCATGTAATAATATAAATATAATATGTGAATAGCATAATGTTCCATATATTGAAACTAATTAAGTAACTCCTTACTGTCAGCTAGAGCTTTACATTGTAACAGTTAAGTGACAAATACCCCACACACCACTTTTGACACAGAATGTTTAAAATCTCAGGTAAATGTGTGGTTGTTATAGTAACAGAAATAGTCAAATTATGGCCATGACATTTTGATCCTGTGATAGCTTACATACTTATTATGTTAGGTTGATGAAAACTGTTACGTAAATAAAATTATGTGCATATATAGATGACTATGTTGAGAGGGTAATGTTAATACCTATTTAAGCATTGTTATCCTTTGACTGGAAAGTTTCAAATTTTAGAATTTCTCTGATCAGTCGTTGTTAAAGCCCAACCTGTAGAGGACTTATATATGTTTCAACCAACACCACGGGCAGTGACTTGTTAATAATAATCAAAGTCCAAACTGGCCTTGCTTCTATATTTTTATAAATATCAAAATGTTACTTAATGAAATTGTCAACGTTATCGCACAGACACTCAAATATGAACATAAAAAGTAAGTATAAACTCAGCAATATGAACATACAGACTTAAGTATAACAGCGTTGTAGATTAAGCTGCGTATCAGCAGAAAGTTTCATTTCTAAGCATACATTAGACACAAATATATTAGGACTTACGCAAACTTCGACAGCGTAGTGTCAACATCAACCTTTAATACGGACTATAGCGTGGTGATGTCACTGTCTATTAAATCTTACAGCTGATTTTAACTTCCGCTGAGATAACAGATCGAGTATCGCCTCATACAAAAATTGTGGAATTTATTGATTAACTGTGAAAAATCGACAAAAAAATGCCAGTGTTTATAAACTTCAAAGGGATGGCTGGATTGACGTATTCCAATTTTGGGGTTATTTGGCCAAACTTTTAGTTGATTTGGAAATCAAATATTAAACGGTGTTTTAATTAATCTAAGCTGCCTGTTGGATGCTTTCTGCTGGCAATCTTAGAATTGTGATTTTGTTGATCATCACCCTAGCTGTTAAATCATCGTTGGATACGTTTTCTATTGTAATAGTTCTTAATAGATATAAGGCAGATATATGATCATTTTTTTTTGTAAACTGTAAGCATAGACTGTAGTACATGTATAGTGAAATGAGTGTTAAACACCTGACTTATAATTAAACAAGTAAAATTTTACTTGGAAGAATCTTTTTTGTCTTAATACAACCTTAGTCAAATTACCCAACAAGCAAGTTGAAATTTGACCATTTACCCCCATGCCTTGAAAAGCGGGGGTAATTATCCACATGGGCAAAAAATTATCTACAACGCTGGTCACCATAATAATAATAAACTTTAAGAAATATGAACACACAGATATAAGTATAAACTCAGAAATATAAACATACAGAATGATGTAAGTATAAACTCAGCAATATGAACATACAGACGTAAGTATAAACATACAGATATAAGTATAAACTCAGAAATATTATCATACAGATATAAGTATAAACTCAGCAATATGAACATACAGACATAAGTATAAACTCAGCAATATAAACATACAGATATAAGTATAAACTCAGAAATATAAACATACAGACATAAGTATAAACTCAGAAATATAAACATACAGATATAAGTATAAACCCAGCAATATAAACATACAGACATAAGTATAAACTCAGCAATATAAACATACAGATATAAGTATAAACTCAGAAATATTATCATACAGATATAAGTATAAACTCAGAAATATAAACATACAGACATAAGTATAAACTCAGAAATATAAACATACAGACATAAGTATAAACTCAGCAATATGAACATACAGACATAAGTATAAACTCAGAAATATAAACATACAGACATAAGTATAAACTCAGAAATATTATCATACAGATATAAGTATAAACTCAGAAATATAAACATACAGACATAAGTATAAACTCAGCAATATAAACATACAGATATAAGTATAAACTCAGAAATATAAACATACAGATATAAGTATAAACTCAGAAATATTATCATACAGATATAAGTATAAACTCAGAAATATAAACATACAGACATAAGTATAAACTCAGAAATATAAACATACAGAATGATGTAAGTATAAACTCAGCAATATGAACATACAGACATAAGTATAAACTCAGAAATATGAACATACAGATATAAGTATAAACTCAGCAATATGAATCATGATGATACAGATATAAGTATAAACTCAGCAATATGAACAAACAAACGTAAGTATAAACTCAGAAATATAATCATACAGATGTAAGTATAAACTCAGAAATATTAACATACAGACGTAAGTATAAACTCAGCAATATGAACAAACAAACGTAAGTATAAACTCAGAAATATAATCATACAGATGTAAGTATAAACTCAGAAATATTAACATACAGACGTAAGTATAAACTCAGCAATATGAACAAACAAACGTAAGTATAAACTCAGAAATATAATCATACAGATGTAAGTATAAACTCAGAAATATTAACATACAGACGTAAGTATAAACTCAGCAATATGAACATACAGATGTAAGTACAAACTCAGCAATATGAACATACAGACGTAAGTATAAACTCAATCTGATTAAAATCATATCCTCAAACCCGCTACGCTATGAGGATCTGAAGACGACCTATAGAAGGTCACCTCAGGTGACATTTTTCCACTAGCCAATCAGTGCCTTACTTTCATAATTCTGAAAGTGATCTGATTCTATTTTTAACGGCAGTAAAAAACAATATTTGACTTGTAGTTATCACGAACACCTATTCTAACGCAACTAAATGTAATGATATAGCGCCCATGTGACATGTGTGTTTATTAAATTTTCTATACTAATGTAACTATGGCCAAATTGATCAGGATTACTAAAAGAATCAAAAAGTGGTTGCAGACAAATATGTTATACGCAAGTTAACGTTTACTAACGTTTAAATAACATTGTCAGGTAGAAAGTTCATTCGGCCAAAGTACCAATGAAACGAGTTATACGATTGGCTGAATTATAAATAGATATAAATAGTGATCATGGAAATTCCGACTTTTGAAAATAGAAACTGGTATAGGCTGTCATCAGATCTTGCTGTAAAGAAGATCGAATACATTAGTCAGATTGGTATAAACTCAGAAATACAAACATAATGACCTATTAAAATATAGACTCAGAAATATGAACATAAAATTTTGGGGGTGAGATTTTAAAAATATATACAAATATCAAATGTTACAAGAACTATTTTTACAAGGGGAAAAAAGTGGCCAGGGGAGAAATATTGGTCTAAGGATGTAGGTATATAATGAAACAAGAGGGCCAAGATGGCCCTATATATATCGCTCACATGACAATCACTGTTCATTTATTAAAACATTGTTTTGAACCGGTGACCTAGTTTTTGACCCAGATGACCCATGTTAGAACTTGTCCTAGATATAAATAAGACAAACATTCTGAAAAAAAATTGTGAAGATCCAATCAAAACCATGAAAACTAGCATAGACAAAGTTTTCCTAAGATCATGCGTGACCATGTAACATTTCTTAAACGATTGGTATGAAACATACCGTATCAGAAAGTAATTGAAAAAAAAAAGCGCAAAATGTCTTTATCGCAATTCATATGAAGCCTTATAAAATTAAATCATTTTATAGTATACTTTTTATCTAAAATGAAATTACGCATACAAAATATCATAACAAGTGTATGTGAACATAATAAATTATACTCCAAAAGAAATTATCTTAAATTGAGTCTGGATGGTACCATTTTCTTTTCATACTACAAAATCTGAGAAATACTGACTTCTGAAACTAAATATTCTAAAACCAACTAGAAACAGTTACCATACAGACTCAGTTTATTCCCTGGTGAATTAAGAAATTGAGATAAAGAAGTTTTGCAATGTTTTATGGTATTTTAAAAGAAAAGTATGGGACGTATCACGCACAAGTTAAAACTTATCCCATTTTAAGGCCTAAACTAAAGAGACTTACTTCAAACTATTTTCACGAAAACATAATATGCAACAGTAAATCCTTGGTGTGTGATATCATTTCATATCAATTTGACAATTTCATGCAGAAATAATTAAATCTAACTTTCAGTCGAGGAGATGTTGTCAAAAAAGTGTACGATGTGTATTCATTAGCAGGTGCTCGATGACGTAGTGTACCACCATTGATTGTGGTCCTTTATAAAATTAATGTAAATAACCAAGGAAACAACAACAAATTATATTAAAGCCCCATGAGCTTTTTGCTGTAAAAAATATATGCAAAAAACAAACATTTGCTGATATTATATCCCAAGATAATTATTACTGACAAAACAACCCATATTTTTTCTAAAAACACTCATTTCGCAATGTATTTTGCTTTTGTAAACTTTAAGTATATAGAGCGTGTGACGTCACTTAATGCCGTGTGCATAATATGACTGCTGGAAAACACAGCTGTTCTATAAATAGTATTTTTTTCAATATCATTGAAAAAAATACGATAGTCGTTTTGTAAACATTTTTTCTCGCTATAAAGTATGCACGGGAGGAAAACACACCGGATTCCCCTGTTATAGAACAAACAGAAACTATTAGGACCAATACATTTATATGCTTATGGGACTTTAATATGAAAAAAAAAGAAAATGGAACACAAATTTATCTTAGAGATAAATATTTTCACAGAATGAACTATACTATCACACAATTTACATTGTTATCTAAGAATTATTGATTATTTATTATGGAATCGAGTGCCTATGAGTTGACCTAGCCATTGATTCAAAGGATAGACTTTGATCTAGAGTGGCTCCAAGATACTTAACAGAATCCTTAGCTACGATATGTTGACCATTACATGTAACATTGAGATTGGGTTGACACTTTAACCTTGGTTTGGAGCCAAACAACACAGACTCTATCTTCCCCAAATGCAAAGATAACCTATTACAAATTAACCATTCACTGAGAATATTCATTTCTGAGCTCAATACTGATTCAACTTCAGACCTATATCTTTACCAGAGACCAAAATACCTGAATCATCTGCATACAGTAACAACTAATTCTTCACTGCACAAGGCATGTCATTGACATATATAAGAAACAACACTGGGCCTAGAATTAAGAGCACTCCAGGGGAACACCACATGATATGGTTGCTCGAGAAGAGTGATTACCACCAACATCCACCAATTGATGTCCATCGGACAAATATGAAGTAAACCACTGAACAGTAACCTTTGAGACCAGCTAGTGCCTACAACTTCATCAACAGAATGCTATGATCCACAGTATAATCAAAGGCTTAAAGTAAGTCGAACAAAACCATACCAACAATATTACCTTTATCCATTTGGAACCTGATATAATCTGAAAGATGAATGAGACATGTGTCAGTAGAGAAACCTTGCCTGAAGCCAGACTGGAAATCATACAGGAGATTATTTGAAGACAGATATTCTTCAACTTGATCAAAGATAACCTTTTCCAATCCTTTGGCCAAAACACTTAAAACTGGGACTGGACGATAGATAAAGGAACAACTCGAGCTGACTTCAGGTCATTGGGCACAGAATCGTGGATAATGGATAAATTAATTATGTTGGTGAGCGGGGCTGAAATCATTGGGGCCGCATCTTTAACAAAACGAGAGGGGATACCGTCTAACCCAGTAGCTTTGTTTGAATTAAGAGAATTCATATATTTAAAAATCTTGCTTTCAGAGATTAATGAAAAACAAAAACTATCTGCTTTGACTCCTTTAGAAGAATAAAAATTGAACTCTTCAGCCACTTTAGACTTGTCAAAGTGGGAAATGTCATCATCGATCTTCAAACCAATGTTACATTCTGCCTGACCCTTTTTGGATGGAAGACCTAAATTTTTCAAATATTTCCACAAAGATTTAGGATCTGACTTATTATTTTCTAAATATTCTGTAAAATAGTTCTTCTTAGCTTCAAATATAACATATTGTGCTTTATTCCTACATGCTCTAAAGTGTTTCAAATTATCTTCAGTTTTGTCTGTTTTGTACATTTTTACAACTGTTAAAAACACTTAACGCCTTTCACTAACTATTTCGTGCGATGACACATTCCTTATCAAACCATTCTGTTTTGTCTAACGCAGAAAAATCTACAAACTTTGATGTATGAGAATTATTAAATAGTCTTCAAAAAAGAAATTATCAGCCATTATAAGTGACGTCTTTCAAAACATTTGAAAAACCAAGCTCAACATAATCAATACAAGACTCGATAGGTTCAATATTTGTAACTAATTGATTAAGTAGCGGTAACTGGACAATAAGACTTTGTCTTTGTGTTTCTGAGACCATTTATATTTTGTATAAACCTCTTCTTGTTCGCTTTGAAAGTTATTATTACAACATTATGAAAAGTTTAGAGTAGCATGATCACTCCATTCATTAATACTGTTAACACTAAAGCATGTGAGACTTAAGTAAAATTACATTCTTTGCATAACAAATAGTCTACCAGGCCTAATTTAGAAATATGTTTTGCCCTTTTAACCAACCCTGAATTTTAGAAGAAAGTCGGTAGGTAGGAAAGATATTTTATTTCTGAATTTGACCTTTACCCAGCACGAAATTACACTTCTATATAGAAGCATTCTATTTTCATTTTATGTATTCTGCTACCTAGCTTACAACCATTTATTGTGTGCTTTAATCAACCATAAACTTGTACATGCTCAGTGCCTTAACACCATTATTGTTTTCCTTCATTAATTACTTCAAATGATACCTACTTTAAATGTTCATCAAAAGCACTCACTGCCAGAGTACATGTTGATTTTCCCAAGTATAAAAATACAGTTGTCCCATATTTTGCAATAAACATTTTTGAGTCGGCATGATTTTTTTGGGGTCGGTCGGTAAAGAGCAAACAAACTAAATTTTAATTTAAGCCCCACTGATGCACCATTTCGTGACAAAAAGTGAACAAGCCTCGGTTGTCACCTAGCTATTCTTCCGTTAACAATTCTCATACACATGAATTTACACAAATCTAGAAGTTTTGGACCTGAAATTATTACACTTTGTATCTTATGAGGTCCTGCTGCTATATTCATCAGGAACAATCATTGTCAAACATATTATTTACGTTAACATATCAAACAAAATAGTGTTTCTAACCTACCCTGCTGTTAAAATCACCACATACAAAAGGATATACATCACCAAGATTATTGTAATAACTAATTATATCAGTTTCTAACAATTCAAAGAAATCAATGTTTACAACATCATAGGCTGGAGAATTCTCATTCCATAAGTAGATGTCACATAAATAAATATCATAACTTGTTTTAAGAAATGTGTGATCAAGTTATAACCATATCATTGAATTCTGGTGTGTTTTAACAATCTTTGATTGATTCTTTGTATTACAGTACTATTCCCCCACTACACCTTCTTGCCTGCTTTATCATGCTGAAAGTTTCTATAAAAGTTGTGACATACATAACCAGATATATCCATTTTACTTTCACTTGATGCCCATGATTTATACAAAAATATAATACAGTCTTCAAAATAACACCGGTCAAAATAACACTTGCCTGACCGGGCAAGTTAAAACTAGATGCCCAATGGCAACATGTCGAGCCCGCCATTTAGACAGTTTGTGCCCTTGACCCTTGAACTACAAGTATAGGTGATGTTCATGAAAAATCATTTCATTAAAGTAAACTTTAATTCCAATATATTTCAAAATCCTTGAATGCAAACCTGCAGACAAGGAAAATATATTTGACCAAATGTGTAATCTTGACTTATGGATCTGGGTGTTGACAAGGACATATGGTCTCATTGTATTATGCCAAGTCTTTTTTAAATAAGTCAATGCATAAGGGAGATATAGCCCAGACAAGGTCTATAATGCTCATTTTTTATGTTTGACCTAAAAGTGTGACCTTGAACTTTAGTCTACGAGCCTTTGTCATTCGCATGACACATCGTCTCATGATGGTAAATATTTCTACCAAGTAATTCCAAATTCCATCAAGAAATGACAAAGTTATGAAGCAGACACAAAAAAAGACTCCATCTTTGACCTTTAACATCTAAGTGTGACCTTGGCCTTGGAGCTATTGACCTTGATCTTATATGTGACACACTGTCCCAAGTTATTTTCAAATATGTCAATGCATAATTAAGGGAGATATAGTCAAGACAAGGTCTATAATGCTCATTTTTGACATTTGACCTCTAAGTGTGAACTTCACCTACAGACCTGGTTATTAGGCACTGCACACCGTCTCATGGTGTTTAACAATCATGGCAAGTTATCTTAATCAAAGCGCTGGTAGCTAGAGCTGGGACGAGTACTCGAGTACCCGGGTATCGGGTCGAGTAATGCTACTCCACACTCCATAATAAACTCGTTTTGATTTTTTAGCGAAAAAAAACATATTTGATTAGACCTAATTATATTTTTTGTCTACCTTACTCAGCAATACTTATGACGTCTGTGGCCAATTTCAATATAATATTTAACTTACCAACGAATATTCATCCCGTATTCATTTTTTATGCTTAAGTGCTGCTCCGACGAGTATGAATTATTGTTCTAATGGTCAAAATATAACACAGATTTTGCTATCCATTTGTTTGTAATACAGTCAACTTTTAATTAACTCCATCAGTATTTATATATGTAACTAGCAGTTTACCGCAAGTAAAATCTTCGCACGTACATGTATATTTACCGTTAATTAACCTAATTTCTCATTAGTAACGGTTGGCAAATTTGGGAGCCTGGGATGGGGAGGCTAGTAAAGTTCAGGACTAGAATCCTGAACGTTTCCAGTAACGCAAGGCTCTGACATTGCGAACACAGGTGGTGGCACACGTACATTGGAAGACTTGGAGTCGGACACATTAACTTTGTTCTGCTATATATGTTATATTTATTCAACTCAAGGTCGCAGATATTGCATTTTGTCATCTGTTTATCGCTAAGAAGCGTGAGTTATTGCCGAACTTTGCCGACTTTTTGTGCAGTTTGGTTGTTTGCCAATCTATTTAAGTAATATATAGTGACAGGATGCAGGAATGATAACTCTTTTGAGATGAATAGCGGGTACTCGGGTACTCGCGGGTAATATGGTCACGGGTACCCGGGTACAAATGTTCTACCCGTCCCAGCTCTACTGGTAGCGCTGGAAGAACAGGATTTGATCCTGAGGTTTAACAGTTGTATTATCAGCAACAGAGAGTCACACACACTGCCACGACCGTGGTCTATTGGTTTATTATTTATCACTGAAAATAATAGTAATTTATTTACATGTTTTAGGCAGTTTGTTGATTATTGATATTGTTTTTATCAATTTTCATGAAAACTGCATATAATTATGATTGGGACTTTTTAAGTAGATTTATTTTTTATTTCATTGAAATACATTTTTTTTAACACAACTATACTTTCTCTTTGATATCGTAGCTAATTATTTGAAAAAGAAAAGTTCATATAAATAAAAAAAATCATGCTACTAGCGAGTATCGAACTCTCACTCCGTAAGCGAACATCCTTTCCATTGGACCACAAACCTCCATGCTGTAGAGGAGTTCGTTTTTAATATACACACAAACCAGCTGTCAATAGTTCAGCTGCGCAGTAATCTCATCATGTTCGACTTTTGTTTTAACGTATTTCATTTGATTCCACTCATTAAGCAACATATATTACATTATAATCTTTACACCAAAGTCGTTTTATATGGATAGTGTGAACCAGATATGACCGATTACCGTCTTCTCATTGGAACTATTTTTTTGGCGTTTGGCGATGAACTTGTGATAGGGGAAGCCATGAAATCTATTTTTAGATTCTGCTACAGATTTTGATTCTGTGAGCGTCGAAAACTGGTAGTTACCAAGAACAAGGTTGTAAGCAACTCTGTTCAAAAAGTGTCTCATGCATAAGGGAGATACAGCCCTGACAAGGTCTACAATTGATCATTTTTTACGTTTGACCTCTAAGTGTGACCTTGACCTTTGAGCTAGAGACCTGGGTCTTACGCACTGCACACTGTCTCATGATGTTTGTCAATTATGCCAAGTTATCTTAAAAAGTGTCTGTGCATAAGGGAGATACAGCCCATACAAGGTCTACAATGATCATTTTTGATGTTTGACCTCTGTGTGACCTTGACCTTTGAGATAGACCTGGATTTTGCTCACTGCAAACCGTCTCATGGTGTTTAACAATTATGCCAAGTTCTTTTTAAAAGTGTCAATGCATAAGGGAGATACAGCCCAGACAAGGATCCAGACGGACACACTAACTAACTAACTCACTCACTAACTAATGTACAGACACGCAACCGCCATTGTGGCGACTATGTCAAGCTCACCACAACTGGGCTTGACAAAAATCAAGTGATAATTAATTTGACAAGATACACAATTTTATTTACAGTAGGTTCAACCTACAAGGTTGAAATATTATCACATTTGTTTGTCTTAAAATTCATCGTATCTTGAATAATGGCATACAAACAGCATCTAGGTAGTTTTTTTTTCGTACATAATAATTATGATGGTGATACTAAATATAGCTTTATAGTTTACGTCACGGATAATGTGTAGCAGCATTCCAGACGCTTTTTACATACGACAACGGGAATGAATTACACTAGATCCCATTAGGCTGAATGTTTTAAACGCACTTAGTGACCCTATGAACCAGTTTTTTACCCTAAATAATCTGTATTGAAAGTTGACCTAGATGTCATGTAGATGCAAATTCTAACCAAGTTGGGTGAAGATTGAATGAATACTATTTGAATTAGAGTCCAGACAACATGTTGAATGTTTAAAATGCACTAAGTGACCCTATGACCTAGTTTTTGACCTGACATAACCTGTACTCAAACTTGACCTCAGGTATCAACTAGATGCAACTTCTGACCAAGTTTGGTGAAGATCTGATGTTCACTATTTGAATTAGAGTTTGGACAATGTGCTGGACGCTGCCGCCACCCGCATGGAGTTTCACATAATACGTCCCGTCTTTGACGGGTGTATAAAAAGTATGGTCCAATGGGGTTTGAACCTATGACCCTCAGGAATATGTCAATATATCAGTAAAATTAATGAAATTGAGTACTCTTCAAAATGGAGGTTATGCATTAGTTCATTCCCAATTTCCTGAAACATTGTTTTAAATAATAGCTAGAACAAAAGAATACAATCATAAAGTTATTATTGTAAAATAGTCACCATTCTCAAATTATGAAAACTACATTGTAATTACAAAGACATGTAAGCAAGAATCATCCTTAAATTACAAATTAAAACAAACCATGACTTCTTGCAATTGAGTCACAAAAACATCTAGTTTCAACAAAATACTGAAGGCAACTGAATTTTTCCAGAGCAGGCTTTTTTCACGACTGACTGGTCACCCAAAACACGGACAGGGCTTCTATAATCGGAGACATAGATAACAGAGATTGGCAACTCAAGATATCACGCATGACATCATTTTGTAAATTCTGCAAAATCAAATAACATACATATATAAATTATACATAAACATTCATATTTTAAAAACTTGGCAGCTGTAGTTTGAATAATAAACTTTCAGAAAATGTCAACTTTATGCATGTGCTATCAGTAGATAAGAAGTTTTACTTGCTAAAAAATTAGCAATTTTGGGGAAAATTTGCTATTACATAGATAATAACTGAAGTTGCTTATCCCTGTTATCTATGTCTCTGCTATAACAGAG
Source organism: Lutraria lutraria (assembly GCA_964023205.1). Lineage (NCBI taxonomy): Eukaryota > Metazoa > Mollusca > Bivalvia > Venerida > Mactridae > Lutraria > Lutraria lutraria. The sequence continues at coordinate 37,794,317 of OZ026833.1, forward strand.
GCCGAAATTCAGTGACTTCCCAGATACAAAAAGGCAGTTTTTTCCCAATTTGAGGCACGAAATTTCCCAAAATACAATGATATTTAAACTTGGTTGTCTAATCTTCTCAAAATTTGGCCAAATATTGCGCTTGAATTTCCCAAAATGAAGACCTCTCCAAATTTTTGGAAAAAAGGCCCTAACAGACTGACTGGTACCAATAACAAAATGACCACAGGAATGAAAAGTACAGAAAAGACTAGAGAAATGAAAATTATCATAATAAATCATACCTAAAAAGACCTTCAAAGAATTATCCAACCGAACATTTACAATATGAAGGCTATGATAATACAGTAAAACCCTGATTATCCAAACTTTGTTCATCCGAAAACCTGATCTTATCCGAAGTGAAATTTTGGTCCCAAATTTCCCTCTATATATTTCAATGTAAATAAACCCCGATTATCTGAATCGTTTAATCCGAATACCATGGCTTATCCGAAGTAATAAACAGGTCCTCACAATCATCCGAACGCGTATTTTCACACCTGTTAACCAAAGTCGACAATTAACTCTGATCAACCAAAGTTCATTGTAGGATTTCTTTAACGTGTCAAAAGGTGTGAACAACAAATTATCAAACCACTGTGAACAAAGGATTGTTTGCATCATTTTGAGGAAAAGGGGGAATTTTAGGGTTTTTTTGTTATCACCATCTTAATTATAACCATGCAGCTTAAATAGCTATATCTTAATATAATGCAAATATTAAATATGCAATTAATCAAAGGTTTATTACTTAGAACCAACTATTAATTTAATATAAAAATGGCAAATAAGAGATTCCTCTGGAGGGGAATTTTTATCTAAAAAAGGGGGACAAGTATATCATTTGAGGAGGGGAATACTCAATAGGGCCAAATGAGGGCCCTGAAATAAGACAGATATGCCTCTGTAGAAACTGTAGGAGATTAAAAACATTGTAGAACCAGTATTATAAATATAGTGAATTTCCCCTTCCATTCTAGCACCCAGCGTCTTCCTTAGTTCCTAAAAAGCTCTGAAAATAATTTTAATTCTTTTTGTCGATGTTTTTCGGGCAAATTAAAATGGATTGTGTTGAAAGTGCATGTTGTCTGCCCGAAGGGGAAGGTTGTTTATTAACTTAATGTGAAGACTGATAATATCATTATTAACAATAACATTCACAAAATCATTACATTCCATCTTTTCACTTGTGAGCCCATTAACGTTCCATGACAGAATTTTAACTTGGCCCCCTCCTTTATCCCCTAGAACACAAAATGCCATAAAGTATAAATCTGGGAAAAATACACAAAGCCTGATGACAGCATGCACAACAAACAGTATACATGGGAAGCTTCACCGAATTCAAATTTTCTATTCATTGAATTGAAGAAAAGATGACATAATATTATGAATGAAACCTGACATGAAGTTGCCAGGTAGCACACACAAAATGTTGTCTACAGGCACATGGACAGATGGACAAGCTGAAAGAAGTATGTCCATTCCTACAACCTTGTGCTGTGAAGAGTATAAAACAACAATTTGTCAATTTTTGGTGTATTTCAATAAAGTCAGTATCAACATATTTTTCTACAGCTGAGCTGCAGACTAGATCCAAATAAAAGATCCACATTAAAGAAATCATTTAAAGAACTTTTAGGTACTGTTGACTAGGTTAACATGAAATTACCAAAAAAATGTGTTAAAAAATGTCTCATTTGTCACATTCATATTTTGTACTGTCTACAAACAACAAATATTTTAGGTGCCTTATGTTTCTCACAGTCTTGTTTACAATGTGTAAACCATTTAATTGTCACTCACTTTTTAGGCTTACTAGCTGTACGACATTCATCTTTGTTTTTCAAGTATTTGCTTACTTTTGTTTTTTGCACATCACAACCGCACGACACTTTGAATTTGCATTCTAAAACAGACTGATGTCTAACATTTTCAACGCAATAAATATTTACAGCATTCCCACTCTGACACGCTCATTTGCGCAAAGAAAAATAGCATTATGTGCATACCTGCACAAAAAATGTATAAAAGAACAAAATATTTATAAAAGAAAAAATAAGAGTGTCATATTTTTTGTGCATATAATGTGCATTCCCACATCCCACTCGATCCTCAGTCTATTTTAAGTGTGTACAATATGCCTGCATAAATTTTTGTGACTATCCAAAAATACTATTAACTTGTAATTGTGAATGCAGTTGTCTTTTTCCGATGGTTTTAAATTCTACTCGTATTCAAAGCCTTAACCAAAGTAGAATTTGTAATAAAAATCAGGTGGAAAAGTATGTTTGTTGTTTGTAAAGGCTTAAAATATCATCATGGCTGCAAATAAAAAAATAAATTCATTCAACTATTTTAATTCTTCAAGCTGCATGTAGGCCTACCTAGATCAATCAATTATATTATACCTCACGTGACTTATTTACTCTATAGTCTTATGTGACGTCAGAGGGTGACAATCCGTAATGTTACCCTCTGACATTACATTTCGGCCTGCTTGTCTGTAAGGAAACTGCCCTCACATGCTATTACCGGATGCCATGTTTTAGTCAATCTGTTCTATATCCTAGACGCTTTAATGGACGATTATCAAAATCCACTCATAATTTGAGTTTAGCAGAAGATCATTTGACAGCGAAAATAACTATGCTTCGTTTTAATCTAACGCCTCAGTCAACATTACTTGTCTCGGGTGAACATTACGTTCTATCACCCTATGTGGGATGTGATATTTACATAATGGTATCAATGAAGTGTTTTGCTCTAATATCAACATTGTTCAATGTAAATAAACGAAAAAATATTGCAGTTGTTGCACTGTTTATCTACAAGTGAATCCTTCAAGTCAACAAGTAATCCTATTCGAAACCTGCAAGTGACACAATAAAGAATCAATACACATTTAGACCTATAATTACGCTGCATTATCAGGTAATCATTTTGTAAGAATTCTGGAGTTAATTTGGTGCACATTATCAAAGACCTTTGATGATATTATTTACCCAAAAACTTCCCTGAATAATGAATTTAACGTTTCCGTAATACGTTTTCAAATAATTACAGGTTGTTTTTTTTGGGTGGGGAGGGTGTACATGATTTTTTTAAAGTCAGCAATTTTTAAAATTAATGATTTTTTTATTTTTTTTTTTTATTTTGTGGTAAATTAGGGTCGACACTCCCATAGAACAGAAAATAAAAAAATGGTTGGCCTTACACCAGTAAACAGGTAATTTCATGACTATTGCTAGGATATCTCCTGAAGAGGGCCAATGAGGTCTTTTGTACAAATATCAGCAATTCCACAAAACCTACTTGGCCAGAAATACATAAAAATCCCCCGCCACTAGATTTAGAATATAGTCTTCTTCTTGTCAAATACTCTCAAAAACAATAAATAATACATCAATTGATCGCATTTCTTGACACACTGACATACATATTGATTTTCGCTTGATGACCTTAATACCGCCTATCGGCCAATCAAATGGGAGATATGTATAGTAATATGCGTGGGAAATTCCTGCATCAGTACTAAACTCCAACCAATGTGCCGACACTGTGTTCTAAGAGATGTAATGCATTAAAATGCGACACATTTATGTAGCAGTGTTAATCAGGGTTCTCAATAAGTTTGTGGCCAAAAGGCCCAAAAGCTAGACTAACAGGCCTGCTACGGGGGGTCCGGGCATTTTCTTATTTTATAAGTTTTTGAGATTCCTAACCGGCCCAGACACATTTTCCAAGCGGCTAAATTGGCCTGCAGCCTGCTGTTGTTTAGAACCCTGGTTAATTTGAATTGAATGCAAATGACTGTAGAAATGATATCAATCATCAATGAAAAATGTTTTAAAGCCGCGGCATGCAATATGTAAACAGTAGTCTGGTTCCCTGTCAACAAATGCCTGTCGGAAATGGAAGTGGAGGCGACATGCATGTGTGAGTCAATGTTATCATCCGGGCATCGGCAGTAATAGCATCACCGCGGAAATGGGTATACAAGGGATACTGCTCACCACAACTGGTGAAGACTGAAGCTACGACTCCCGGGTACCCAGAACACACAGAATTTTCATTGATTTGTTTGATCCTAAAATGTTTGTATATTCCTTTCATAACTGGTAACATGAACTTATAATTTAAACAACCTTGAATGAAGCTATATCAAAGACACAAATATCGCAAACTCGCGAAAACATATGACATTCACATAACCAGCAGTTACTGTTTCAACACGAACAAGAATTAGATTTCATCGTTAAGTGCATCACATTTTATCAACAAAAATCAACACTTACGAGATAGTAGTCCATAAACAGGAGAAAACTGCTGTAAATTAACATGGGAAGAACTTCCGCATGTGATCTCTACAAGGGAGACAAATCTGAATGACTAAAATAAAAGGGCTGAAAGCTCCCGCAACATGAATCATTCACAAAGTCTGTCCGTCTAGACACTCGATTGTCTTAAAGTCTTAGCTAAAAAGAGCTAAGAAAGTTAAAAATAAACCATTCAAAATTTATCATAGAAAATGCATATGTTTGTATAATAAGTTGACATATTTGTATATGATTATTATTATTTAAAGTCATTTGATAAGTATTCTGTTTGTTATGTTCTGGTTAGTTTAAATACAAAATTAGTCACTGCAAGCCAATAGATGTGTTTGTTTGTTTGTGTTTTATGCCTCTTTTCAACAGTCAGAGTCACATGAGGCGAGCGATTCTTTAACTCTAGTACTGTTTTTTCCCATTAACGACATGAAGGTGTTCAAGTACTAGAGTCCTATCTTCGGTAAGCAAGTGCCTACTTTTTAACATAAAGAGACATGGTCGGTTGCTGGGCTCAATTCCATGACCCTCTATATATCAATGAGAGGTTACAGTAATTTGAAGTCAGCGACCTTGACCACTCGACTCGGGTCAACTGCCTAGATTTGTCAAAATAAGAAAATGGTATTATAAATGAAGGCGTCCATACAAAACCATACCTTACTACATTTTTGCAATCATAAGAACTCGGGCATTTCCGTAACTGAGAAATACACCTTGTACATTATGATAAGTGTAGGGTTACAATTTTTTGTTATTTGGTTTCCGGTCACTATTTTCTCAGATTTTCAGACTTTCAAATGGTTATCGTTCACGATTGATAAAATGGGCATCAAATTCTTATTGAAAGAGAAACAGACTGTTTCCATTGTTGGATTCCCAGGGTCAGCCATGGTAGGATGTAACCTGTGAACTACTATTATTATGTCTGAGGCACTTTCTTTAGACAAACGCGGATGAGTTCCGATTGACACTTCAAATGGTCAAAATTGAGTTAGGACCTTTTTTTGTGTAAAACATATCATTTCTCACCTGATGAACTCCCTCTAGCCATGTTTTCTCCTGTTTTGAAGTTAAAGTGCAAGATTGAACCTAACTCATCATTTGACTTTGGTAATTTCTTGTACAAACTTACCACATCTGATGCTTTGAATTTTTTTAGCAATACATTTGTAAGATTTTCTACTATTATATATTTTTTATGATGGACTATTTACTTTGCATACATTGCTTATACTATGCACAAACAACAGCAAAATGGCAAAATGTGTGTTGTTTTATGATTGAGATTGGTCTTTTCTTGCATAAACATATTATGTAACCAATACTGATGATATGTAGTTCCTGTTTGATTATTGTTTGAACTTGTATTGGCGTAGTTACTTAAATATGAGATCTTTGACTTAATCACCTGGTTGATACTACAAACCCAACTGCCTATGCTGCCCAATCACATAATTATAAAGCCTAATGTTTAGATATTAAGAATGGTGCTGCCCCTTCCCAATTCATTAATCATTATCCAGGTGTTTTAAATGGTATGCTTTAATAGTATATTCAGTATTCATGAGTAACTTATAACAGAACTCAGAACTCAAGAAGCTACTTTAATGCGGTTGCATAAAGTATTCAAGTGAAAACATAGCTTGTATTGTGTGTTAAGATGACAAAAAGCTCTGATATTCGGTATTTAGGAAGGTTTTAAATCCTTATTGAATATGTTGTATTTATGGTACATCAACCTTTGAAACTCTTAAACATGCCATAAATGCATGGTTTTGCATGTAGCCCTAAGTAGTCTCAAGTAGATAAGTAGATGTACCTTTAGTTAGAATTTTTAATCATTACAATTCAAGTTGAATTTGAAGTAATTACACTGGTTCCTTGTGAGCGCAGGCGCTAGCTGTTAACGGTTACCAATAAAAGTCAGATCAGGATTTGAACCCGAATCTCCCCATAGCCAATTACTGGCCTGGGTTGCTTTATCCAATTAAGCTATCTGACCTTAAGATTACAGGTAAACTGGAATTAATTTGTTTTGAAATAAATGACTATTATTACAGAATCCATCTACATATGTTGTTTTAAAAGTATGAATAGTTAAAATGGAAAGTTATTAACGGTGACCCACGTTTTATCAGAATACCCCCCCCATTACCAGAATATACAGAAGTACGCTTAAGGCTCGGTCACAACCCACCGTGCATGTTTTAAGTCTGTACGTTTTTTGGAGAAGCCACGACTGCCATGTTTTTCTGAAAACGAAGGAAGGGAGTGGCAAGAGCAGGAAAGAAGTACGTACAATTGCACGGTTGCATAAGGTGTACGTACGTGACTCTCACGGCACGCCTAGCGATTAGCGACTGCGCGCTTCGCACATTGCACACGTGGTGATTGACATGTGCTTACAAAGTACTATCGTCGTGCAATTGCCACATTATCATACGAAGGCCGTACTTGCACGTGCTGTTTGTGAACCGTACCTTTCTCACTCGAACGATGTAAGTGCGTGCAAGTACGATGAACTTGAGTACTGGAGTAAATCCGTAGCCCGATCACAGGCCGAATGCAGCAAAAGTTCCTCATGCACTTAAAGAGCTATGGCATGCCTGCATGCATCCAAATCCGTACAGAGGCAGTACTCACCATGTATGGATCGCCAATATTTGCCCATGTTTTTGCAAGTAGACAGCACGCACTTACATGTACAACATATTGGGACCACCGCTTCATGCAATCAAAGTGCTATGGTGTTTTTTGTGTGCTTCCAAATCCGTACGGAGGCAGTACTGACCATCTACAGACCGCCAAGTTTTTCCCACGTTTTTGCAAGTAGGCAACACACACTTGCTAGTATGACGGGTTGGGACCTGCGCTTTACGAATCATGGGAATACCCCTTTATAATATATTGTAAAATATGGCTCAAATAACACCTGGTAGAAGAGCAACATATAACAGTCCTTTCAACTTTATAAGAAGTATATAAACCATAAAATGACATGATATTATACCTGAAAAAAGATACTAGTAGCAAGGACTTATGTATGTATATAAGTCCTTGCTAGTAGACACTGATGATCATCAACATAAACATCAATGAACTTAAACAAGAAACCAAAAGAAATAGGCATAAAAAACATTGATTCTTTTTGGAGTTTAAATATACCAGAGACATAGATAACCCTATATGTCTCTGAATATACCAAGCCAGATAGTGAACATAGATGTACACATTTTTTAAATTTTATACTCTCCATGCACGCTAATAAATTTCTTTACTCTCCAATAATAGGAAAGAAATTGTGTGACATGCTGCTTATAAAGTGAATACATGTAATACCAAGATGTATATACATACGGAAGGCTTTCCAGTATGAAAGTCTAGCTAGTATTTTTTAAATAAATTTGAATCTGTATTGGAAATAAAGTGAGAAAAGAAATTATATACATGATGTGTATCAAGCAAAATATACAAACCGTATTCTATGAAATAATACAAAACTGAATTTAAAACGAGAATACATTCACTCTCAATTATTTTGCATGACTTGGCTTTTCTTCTGGACACTGGTCTTCACTCAATATGGTTATCAATAGAATGGCTGTTGAGGAATTGATACCACAATGGATCAAATATCAACGTTTAACCACTGCCAAGGACTTATATACATACATATGTATGTATGTAAGTCCTTGCTACTGCTAATATAGCAAACTTTCACAAGTGAAATGTTTGTACTGCATTTAGAAATATATGTATGAACACATCATATTGCGTTAACTCATAAATTTATCACCCGATATGACACAATACCAGAGTTAAATTTATATGTTTCTATTTCTTCACAATGCTTAAAAAATAACAACAAAACCCAAACTGAAGTGTAAGAATGTATAACAGATTATATAAGAAACACATATAAGAAATCTCTTCCTATTCAAAGTCCTATATACATGCAATCATCAGAAGCGGATCCAGGATTTCAGGTTGGGGGAGTGGGGGGGGGGGGGTTACATTCAAGAAAGTGAGTATAGGGGGCGGACGCGTGGCATCATATTATTTCATTTATATCTATAGTTGGAGACTTTCAGGGGGAGGGCTTGGTTTGTTCATATTTCTTTAATGAAAAATAGATTGAACGTCCAAATTAATGATTTTATAACATGGTAATGAATCTTATCATGTCTATATGTTAATTACATATGATTTTCGCAACATGATAAGGTATTCACATTGATTAATAACATAATGCGCAGCACTCTAAGTACATGTATCATGCTCAATGATAATTATGATGACTGATTTCCACGTGAAAGACTTAATGATAAGACAAAATGTAACCAAGAAATCGTTCTTCCTGTTTTAGAATTTTCAATAGGTATGCACCGACGACAATAACTCATTTAAGAAGATTCAGCTGCAGAAATTATGTTTATAATTGTGCTGAAAACTTGTATGTGAAAAATATAATGAGTTTATATGGTATTAAATTTAGAAAACTTAGTAAAAAACAAGCATGCTACGCATATTTTATATATGCAAAGTGTAACGCATTGAAAGTCATACAAATTTTGAAATAAACGTTGTTCATCAATAAACTGTGTATCGAATGAATTTGAGTATAAAAATTATATATGTTTCATAATTACTCTGGTTGAGAATTGCACGCCAAATTGTACCAGGTACGAAACAAATTAATGCTGAAATATTGTTAACGTATTGTTTCAGCATATGATGATATTTTTCTATTTTCAATAGCAACAGATTTCAATGAAGAAATTAACGTTTTACACAACATGTTAATATCGCGTACTTAATAATGTGTGTACATGTATTAAATATTGTGTATTGAACTATTGATATGATTCAGAATTGAATTCTTACGAAGCACGCGTTTCACAGTTAGTATTTTCAAAATGATTTCATGCAAAATATGCCCTATTTATCAATTTGATCATAGAGAATTTAATGTTATTGTGGCAGAATTGACTTTTTAGTTACTATCCAACATCTATGCTTGATTATTATTACAATTAGTCCATTTTGATTCTTCTTGAATACATTTAATCTGAAGGTATTTTCCTTCTACACATGTTTATTCAAGCAATCATTAAATATTATTATTCAACAATCTAGTCATTGGGGTGTCCAAGGGCTATTTATTCACTTGATATACTTAAAATTACATTGTTTAACCATCAGTTTATATGTTACACTATGTTTAAGTATACCCCTGTGTCATTCAAAAAGAGTGTAACTGAAATTCTCATGATTTCTCTCCCTGAAAGGGTAATATTATAAGGCTGAGTTACCGGCACTCAGTGCTCAGTTCACTGACATTTGCAAGGTAAATTCTACCCTTGTCCGAACTTGGCCACCTCTTTTGTAAATTTAAGGGATACTTTTATGATATATTTTGACCAGGGCTCTAAATTCATAGACAAACTTATTATCTATCTTTCCTTCTAAATTGAGGGTCTTTATATATGTAAAATAAAAATAAGTTAGGTTAGGTCAGGATTGTTGAGTATTTGATACATCTTATTTATTGTTCACCTTGATTATTATAATCCATAAAACTTGTTTCAGTTATAAATATTGTGACAACTTATAAATAAATAGAAAGTAAAAGTATCTGTAAACCCGAATCTTTGTCCTTATATATTTAATAGTAATAAGTTAATTCAATTAGTAACAGTAGAACCTGGGATTTTGATCCAGTGTTTCAACAATTATCACCAAACATATATACAATTGAACACAAGTCTTAAAATCAAGTGGTACATTAATATACATACAATACATATTGAACGGATCATAAAAACGAACCAAGACTGTTACATTATAAATGAACGTGGACTCAATACCATGTATATAATGCATGCGTTCGAGCTGCGGTTTTCGTATACTTATTATTGAGGTGTCCTAGATTATCAAATTAACGTACATATGATCTACATCCAGCGCAATAATTTATTTTAACTGATTCGCTTGCATAAGCCTTATAAATATCTAATAAAAAACTAGTTACGCTTAAACTGAGTATTATAGTGAGTATTGGATCATCGTGAAAAACTATAAAAATGGTCAATAATTATGACAAAAATGCTAGGTATCCGATGATGAGAACGCGTGGTATTTATTTTACAGTTCTTATGTACCGGCCTGGTCCATGGATATTATATTGACAAAATGCGCAAATTAATAAGTTTATACCTAATCAAAGGGTGATATTTATATTTAACGCAAAATATTAATATGATAGATTCAAATGAGTATTATGCATGTAGCGAATAATGATATTGACTTAGCACACGGCCAAAGTATTAATGTGTTGGATTTCGTGTATTCATTTGCATACAAAATGAGAATAATGTGTAAACAACATTATGCGCTACGTTTGTTTTACGCAAAGATTTTTATCTTCAATTAAAAAAATAATATAGATAGATAGCATTTGGACAAAGTATGTATTGAACGTCAAGTCTAGCTGCGTATTTACATGCTTTGTTCGAAAATAAGACGCCAAATTGTAAATATCGAAGAAAAAAAATGAAATTTTGTCACAATTTCTTTTTAAATGCAAACTTTCATGTCTCAACAAATAAATATAGCGGACACTGTGTATTGGAATTTGATTTCTTGAAAAACTATCAAAATTGTCAATATTTGTGACAAAAATGCTTGGCATTTACTAAATGATGAGAAAAAGTGTAAACAAGAAGCCGTTACTCATCATTTAGACTTTTCAATTGATATGTTATACCGTAAATATTGCACGAGTATTTACTTTCAAGTTTTACGGCCAATAATTTTGTTGAAAACACATTTTTTATGAATGAGTTTATACAACGTGCATGAATTGTAAACATACGAGTAAACGTACTTAGACCGGATTTATTACTGCAATATTTATTTACATATTTCAAAACTATATTTTGATTGAAAACCTCAATAATGACCTTATACGTTGTACTGTAGAAACTAACGTAATACTATGTTAGTGAATATCAGCGTGAATCATTGTGTATTCCTTAATGTGTATTGGCTACCTAACGAACAACAAAATAGTAAATATAAATAATAAAAATGTGCGGAACTTACTTTGCGGTTATTTCGTACCTGTTCTATACATAGTATATATATTGAGCAAATGTGCTAGTTAATGAGTTTTTAAGTCATCAACGTATTTATTTATATCAAGCGGAAACTATCAATGTATAGATTCAAATGAGCATTGTGCATGTAGCGAATAATGAAACTGAACAAGCATACGTCCAAAGTATAATTGGGTTGGGTTTCGTGTATTTATATCCCATGCGAGATGAGAATAATGTGAAAACAACATACATGTATATATAACGCGCTACGTTTATTTCATAGATAGATAGATATTTTATTTAATTCCAAAAGGCTTTAAAGCCCACAAGGATATACACAGCACAATACAAACAGTGTGATGCAATACAATGAATTATACAAATATATTATTACATTTAACAATATTATGGAGAAGATCAGAATATAAAGTAGACTTATAATAATTCTTCTTCTTTAAGTATAGAAAGTATAAAAAAAGTGAGATTTACAAATATCTATTATGAGATAGCAGTTGAAAATTAATACATATTACATATATATATTCGCATAAATATAGAAAATGTAAACAGTTTTATACGATATCAGTTATTGTACATGATATTATTTCTAATTTCAAAATAATTATAAATGTAAGAGGCTAGATTTTTAATTAATTTTTTATCTTCAGTATTGATCAATTCTATGAATTTTACCATGTTAGGTCTAACCCAGTACTTCATTGGAATGAACTTTTTACGTTGATCTTTATACATATTGCACTCGATTATAAAATTAAATTCATCTTCAATCTGGAGACAGTTAAAACATTTACGTTCACTAATTGGTGTCTTTGCTGGTTTTGACCACCTTCCTGTTTCAATATATAATCTTTGAGAGGACACTCTCAAACGAGTTAAAACTTGACAATATTTATTAATGGTTACACATGTTAAATACGGTTAAAATCTAAAATTTGCGATAGTTTTGTAAAAAAGAGCTCTAACTTGAGTTATTTATACGAGAATGCCAGTTCTGTAAGAATTGATCGTTAAGTCGTTGTTTTACTAATGAAAGAAATATATCATTATTGCCGACACATTGATTAAGCCATGCGTCTGAGAGATCTAGTGAATTCAATAAATCGTAAATATTTTTACACCAATTATTTTTCAATGTAAATTTTTCATATAAATGTTGAATTTGTTAGATTCAAATGATATTATACATGTAGGAATAAAAAAAATGCAAGTCGCGCGTCTCGTGTATTTATTGTACATTCAAGATATTGTTGAAATTCATTCTAAATTTTGGACTAAGTTATCTTTCCAATAGTCTACCGAGCGACATGTGTATTGGTTTGTTAACATGCTTTGGTTGAAAGAATCTGCAGAATGGTAAATATCGAAGATGAAAATGAATTTTATATCTATTATGGGTTTGCTGAATTACTTCACGTCAATTGTTTGATTTTTGGCCGAAAGTTTTGCAGGAATATTTATTTGCAAGTTTTACGGCCAATGGTTTGGTTGAAAAATACATTTTTATGATCGTATCAGAATAAAATTATTAATACCCATGTTGCAAATCCGGTTTGATTATGTCATATACAATATTTGATGAATTGTCCCAATTAGTCAGGGTCAAAATACACGAAATGTATGCTGGGGTATATTTACATTGTTCTCGGCGAAGGTAAATACCCAAATATATGAGCTAATACAACATGCATGAATTGAAAACATACTTTAAACGGAATTATTTCTGCAATATTTATTTACATATTTCACAACCATATATCGATTGAAATCTTAAATTGATGACCATATACGTTGCACGTGATATTGAAACGGCTAAACGTTAATTAAATAGCCTATTTTGTGAGCTAATTTAATGTGCATGCTTTGTATACATGCTTTACACGGTATTATTACCGCAATATTTATTTACATACTAGTATTTCAGAGCCAAATTTTGAGTGTGATACTAAAAGTATTTCAAGGCAAATATTGTTTGGTTTTTATGTTCATTATAAAAAATTATTAGTCATACACAACAAGAGGATATAGCGGACACTGCGTATTGAATATTGCGCATTTTGTGTCTCGAATGACAAAATATCTATGACGAAAATGCTTGGTATCTATGGTGCGAAGAATAATTCGTCAACAAAAAGGCGGCTTGGCATATTTTTTAGACTCTTAAATTACTCATTATCTAGACATCTTAAATGATGAGATTAACGTATACGTATAATTTATTTAAAATCATTCAGTTGCATGAATAATGTTAAAGATATCCAAGAAGAAAATGATTTCATGTCCCGGGCTTGCTGGCGTATTTCACTGACGAATTATGACTTCATTTTGAATGCAAAATTTTTATCTAAAAGCTCAGAATCAAGACATTCATAAGGCCTTACTCAAAATGTTAATGTCTCGGAATATTTTAGTATTGACTATGTATCGAACGATCTTTGTGTTTGTTTACAATACTGAGTATTGGTTTGATTAAGAATCGAATGTTTACAAACCGCGTTAATAGCATTTAGTATTTTCAAAATAATTTCAATTAAAAATATGAGCATTATTTGTACACGGTATAAGCACATTGATTAACTGGCATAATTAATGAGCTTACATGATGTGCATGAATTGTAACATATTGTAAAAGTAATTATTATCGCAAAATTTGTTCATTTATTTCATTGTCAAATTTTAATTGAATGCTCTAATTAATGACCTTGTATGTTGTGCATGCAATTCGAACGCCAAAACGTTGATTAAATTGTCTAATAAATGAGTTTATATTATGCGCATGAATTGTAGATATGCTTTAAGCGGAAATATTGTAGGAATATTTTGTTCACAAGTTTTACGGCCAATAATTTGTTGAAAACACGTTTTTAATGAATGTATCAAAATCAAATGAGTAATGTACAATTTGGAAATCCGGTTTGATCATGTCATATATAATATTTGATGAATTGCCCTAATTAGTCAGGGCCAAATTTGCGGAATTCATGCTGGGGTATATGTTAATTTTCACGGCAAAATTTTGATTAAATACCCTTTATTAACAAGCTTATACAACGCACATGAATTGTAAACATACTTTAAACGTAATTATTATTGCAATATTTATTTACATATTTCAAAACCATATTTTGGTTAAAACCCTCAATTAATGACCTTATACGTTGAACATGAAATTCAAACGGCAAAACGTTGGTTAAAAAACCCTAATTTATGAGCTTATAATAGATAGATAGTTCATTTCAAATTTCAGTAAGCCATAGGCCCATGTGAATATACAAATAACACAATCCAATTTTCATATGACAGTAACAATTAAGTGGCAAAAATAGGCTTTAGTAATTATAGTACATTGTTATAAGAAAGGTAAATAAGCAAGTCAGTTTAGATAAGGATTTATATTATAAATGTAAGAAGAAATCAAGAGTGAGAACAGAGAAAAGGATAATATATAATGTGCATACTTAGTATTAAACGGAATTGTTACCGCAATATTAATTTACACTTTTCAGAGCCAAATTTTGAGCGGAGCGGCTTTTTAAAAGTATTTCAAGAAAATCATTTGATTTTATGCTCATTATCAAAACTTATCAATTATACACAATAAGTAAATATAACGGACACTGTGTATTGAATAGTGTGTCCTTTTCTTGAACCCCCCCCCCCCCCCCCCCCTATCAAAATGTTCAATATCTATGACGAAAATGCATGATATCAAATATGCGGAGAATAATTTGTAAACAAAAGCCGGCTTAGCATACTTATTTAGTCTCTTATACTCATTATTTAGAAATCACAAATTATGAAATTAACGCATAATTGGTATATTACATGTCATATAATTAATTTGAATTCATTCGATTGCATGAATGTTAAACATATCTAAGAAGAAAATGAATTTATGTCCCGGTCTTGTTGGCGTATTTCTCAGGGGAATTATGATTTCATTTTAAATGATGAAATTACCGTAACGTATATTTGATATCTATCGTGCACAATAATTAATTAAAAATATTTGGCTGCAAACAGTTAAAACATGAAATTGAACAATATCATGAGCTGATACGATGAGAATATCTTGTAAACAACTAGCGCTACGCATATTATATGCAAAGTATATAACATTTAAATTATTATAATTTTGAGGTAAACCTTGATCATCAATACGCTATGTATCGAACAAGATATGTATCTCTTTGTTTACATGAAGAAATTAAGGTAATACTTTGTCACCGAATATCACCGTGAATCTGTGTGTATTCTATTATGTGTATTGGCTGCAAGAACAAACTATCAAAATGATCAATGTATATGATAAAAATGTGTGTTATTTATTTTGCGGTTCTTATGTACCGGCCTGTTCCATAGACATTATATTGACCAAGTGCGCAAAATAATGAGTTTATGCGTAATCAAAGTTTGATATTTATATTTAACGCACAATATCAGTCTATGGAATGAAATGAGTATTATGCATGTAGCGAAAAATGAAATTGACCTAGCACGAGGTCAAAGTATTAATGCGTTGGGTTTCGTGTATTCATTTTCATACGAAAGGAGAATAATAGGTAAACAACGTATGTGCTACGTTTGTTTCACGGAAATTATGAACTTATTATATTCAAATAATGTTATACATGTAGGAAATAATAAATGCAAGACGCCCGTCTCGTGTATTTGTTGTACATGCAAGATATCGTTGAAATGCATTCTAATTTTTGGAATAGACTATCTTTCCCAATAGTCTATGTATCGACCGAAATGTGTACTGTTTTGTTTTCATGCTCTGGTTGAAAAGATTCTGCACAATTGTAAATATCTAAGATTAAAATGAATTGTATATATGTTGTGGGTTTGTTGACGTTTTTTCACGGGCACTTGCTTGATTTTTATCTTGTCATATAAAAAATTATATTCATGTGATATATTGAAATGATCAAACACGCGGCAAAAGTTTTAAAGTGATAAGCTTCGAGTATTTTTCATACGAAATGAGAATAATGCGTAAACAACATACGCATTACGTTCATTTTACTTGCTTACAAATTTTACGGCCAATAATTTTGTTGAAACAGATTTTTTATGAATGTATCATAATAAAATGAGTAATATACCTGTTGCAAAATTGGTTTCATTATGTCACATACAATATTTCAATTGAATGAATTGCCTTAATTAGTGATGGCAAAATATTGTATTTTATGCTGGGGTATGCATGTATTTACAGTTCCACGGCAAAATCTTGAATAAATACCCTAATTCATGACTTTATACAATGTGCATGAATTGTAAACATATTTAAAGCGGAATTATTACTGCAATATTTATTTACATATTTCACAACTATATTTTGATTGAAAACCTCAATCAATGACCTTATATGTTAGACATGAAATTCAAACGACAAAACGTTTATTAAATGGCCTACTTTATGAGCTTATATAATGTGCCTACTTTGTATGCATACTTTAAACGGTATTATTACCGCGATAACTATTTACATATTTCAAAGCCAAATTTTGAGTGGGTTTCTTGAAGTATTTCTAGGCAATTATTTGATTTTTATGTTCATTATAAAAAAATATCAATCATACACACAGGTGAATATAGCGGATCCTGCGTATTGAATGGTGTGCATTTTGTGCCTTGAAAAACTAAAATGGTCAACATCTATGACAAAAATGCGTGTTATCTAAGGTGCGGAGAATTATTTGTAAACAATTAGCCAGCTCTGCATAGATTTTTTAGTCCCTTTTACTTATTATCTAGACATCTTTAATGATGAAATTAACGTATATTTGATATATATCGTGCGCAGTAATTTATTTGAATAGCAAGGCAAGGCAAGGCAAGGCAAATTTATTAACAGATTTGTACATATGTACATCATCTAGCATGTTATAATATACAATACAGCAAATAGCATGTCACCATATTACGCCAAATGTAAACTGTGAAATTGACAAAATTGACAATACATGTACATACAAACACAATTATGCTAATGAAAAAAAATAGCATGAACGATAACAATATAAAAGAACAGAATGAGTTCATGTCGCGGGATTGTTGGCGTATTTCACGGATAACTTATGATTTCTTTTTGAATGCAAAATTTGATTTCTGACCGATCAAAATAAAGAAATAAACATCAGACACAACAACAAGTTAAAAGTTAATATCGCAAACCCTAGTTGTATTTGAATTTCTTGAAAAACTATCAACATGGTCAATATCTATGACAAAAATGCTTGGTGTCCAATTCGCAGATATTGCGTCCGCTTTTCGTACTCAGAAAGTTTGATGATGAGAATATTTATGAACAACAAGCAGTTATACATATATTAGAATTTGAGTTGATATATACCGTACGCAATAATTTATTTGAAATAAAATGGTTTCAATAGTGTTTGTAACTGTGTTGAAAACATGAATGTAAAAGAAATATTATGAGCTGACATTATGAGCATATCTTGAAAACAACTTAGCGGGCTACGCATATATTTATGCTTAGTGTATAGCATTTAAATTATTTTGAGCTTTCAATTGAACGTTGTACATTAATAGACTATGTATCGAACGACATGTATATATCTTTGTTTACATGATTTGGCTGGGTATTCATATATAATTATGTCGGACTGTAGAAACTAACGTAATACTATGTCCGTGAATATCAGCGTGAATCATTGTGTATTGTATTGGTTGCTTGAACGAATATCAAAATAGTCAATATACATAATAAAAATGTGTCGAACTTATTTTGCGGTTATTTCGTACCTGTTCTATAGACACAGTATATTGAGAAAATGTGCTAGTTAATGAGTTTATAAGTCATCAAAGTGTTATATGTATATCAAGCGGAAACTGTCAATGTATAGATTCAAATGAGCATTATGCATGTAGCGAATAATGAAACTGAACAAATATAAGTCCAAAGTATAATTGGGTTGGGTTTCGTGTATTTATTTTCCTTGCGAGATGAGAATAATGTGTAAACAACATATATATAACGCGCTACGTTTATTTCATACAAATGTTGAATTTGTTAGATTCAAATGATATTATACATGTAGGAAATAAAAAATGCAAGTCGCACGTCTCGTGTACTTATTATACATACAAGATATATGTTTTTTATATGAATCGTGGTGTAATTCTAACAGTAATGTAGAACTTAACGGATATATTTCACATAATTTTTATAGAAAGTTTGTGCATAGAAGGGCCCGTCGTAGTAGTGGTGGCTTAATAGTTTATTACAAAGAATGTTTAAAAGATGGTATAGAAATTGTTCAAAACCACCATGATACACTTATTTGGATAAAACTCGATCATGTATTTTTTAAAACTGAAAAAGATATTTATTTGTGTGGTGCCTATATATGGGGTGAAGATTCGCCTGTTTATAATACTGTAAATGTTGATCTGTTTAATGTGTTAGAATCAGATATATATGTTTATGGTCAGTTAGGGTCTGTGTATTTATTTGGTGATCTTAATAGTAGAGTTGGACATAAATGTGATTATATTATTCATGATAGTTTTAACTGCAATACTGATGATATTGATTATTACCCTGATCATATTACAGGACGGGCCTCACTGGATAATTCACATAATAGTCATGGTGTTAAACTTTTAGATTTATGTAAAGCAACTGGTGTACATATCATGAAAGGTCGACTGGCCAATACACAGCAATATACATTTTTGTCTCATAACGGTTGTTCTGTTATAGATTATTTACTTACTTATGATAGTGATGTTTCACAATTGAATAACTTCTGTATTCATAGTTTTAATGAATGGAGTGACCATGCTCCATTGAGTTTTAGTTTGAGTTGTAATAATGTAATTACTGTTAAACCTGACCATGAAGAGATTAAATTTAAATGGAATGTCAATTTACGTGAGCAATTTCGCTCGAGCATTATTGAGAAATTAGATAATTTTGATATGATTGTAAACAATGTCAATATATTAGATAAAGAGAATATAAATGATATGATAAATGATTTTACGAATGTGGTTAGAAGTGTTGCTGATCCATTGTTTGCCAAAAAATGTTATTTTAAAGAACAAGTTTGTTATAATGACAATGTTTTTCACAACAAAAACTGGTTTGACTCGGATTGTATAACGGCTCGCAATTGTTATAGGCGTGCTCTTAATCAGTTTAATTTAGACAGACAGACAGACAGATATTTTTATTTAGACTTGTACATGGTACATCATCTATATACATAAATACAAACATAAACTGTCAACGTAATTTACAATTAAACGATAAAATGAACAAAATTGGACATAACTTTTTAAACAAAGAATCATACACAAGTTGCACAAATATATATAGGTAATGGAGATGAACAGAATTTATCTTTCAACATAAGTAATATTAGAACGGATTTTTAATGCAAATTTAACATACAATGATATATTAATTAACTCTGATTTATCAACATTGCTTATCAATTGTAAATATTTCTGTACAGAAGGTTTAACATAGTATATTTTTTGGATATATTTATGCCTGATTTCAGAGTAACAAGGACATATACACATAAAATGATACTCGTCTTCAATATCATTAGAATTACAATAAATACAGTGTCTTTCATTTCGAGGTTTGTTATCATTTGCAAATCTACCTGTTTGTATCCGTAACGGATGAACAGACATGCGTAGTCTACAAAAGTATATTCTAAAAGATTTTGGTAAAATATCAAGATACATTTCATAACCAAAAGATGGTTTAAAAAATTTATAAAGATCCATCATAGTACTTTTAGATAAGTCGTATGAAAATAGACTTTATTTGTGTGATTGTAAAAAACATTATAAAGATATTGTTCGGAAAAAGAAAAATGAAAATTACAGAAAGAAAATGAGAGAAATAGAAGATTTAAAGAGTAAGAAACCAAAAGATTTTTGGAAACATTTTAAGTTAAGAGCTAAGAAAAAATCTGGAAATATACCTTTAAATGCTTTTCATGATTTTTTTAAGGATTTAGGCGGAAATGTTTTTGATTGTAAAAATGATGAGTCTGAGTTTTTTAATGAAAATAATGATTTTGATTTACCCAATAATGTTTATCCTGAACTTGATAGGCCTATTACTGTGGATGAGATTGTTAAAGCTGTAAAGTCACTGAAGCGGAACAAAGCGTATGGCAGTGACAATTTGTTAAATGAATATTTTATAGAAACTGTTGATATTTTATCCATACATTTGTGTCAAGACGTATAATTTGTATTATACGTCTCTGTTAGAAGTTAAAAAAATACTCGGCTCTCTGACGGCCGAATTTGCTAGTGGTTGCATAAACTGGTTCCCGTTCCATGTTGCAGTGCACCAAAGGCTTTGTACACACAAGTCAACGGGAACCAGTTTAGTGGTGGCAGTGGTTTCTGTACTGATCAAGGGAAGTAACCGCTGCGGGGAGTTCGGATAAACTTTGTCCATAAAACAAGATGGCGGCCCCCATGTATGACAATACTGACTCTGTTAAATCTTCAATGACTGGAGTGTTTGACGCCAAGAAGTTCAAATCCCGCACTTTAAATTTGTGTATGTGAAAAATTGTAATATATTTCTTCTTCAGACCAGCTTAATTTGTAAAATCTCACAAATGTAATACGTTTTCGCGATGTTGGATTTTAGTTCGGTTTTGCTTACTTCTTTCTTCAGTCTTCCGTTACTGTACAATATTACTCGCGGGGGAATCATCGTACAAGAGTATATCAGTACAAAAAGTACTTGAATACTCGCTACCGCCAAAATTGCATTGAAAAGGGTCATTCAGTGAAAGTATGTTTGTGAATGTGATGCATTTGTATCTGTTTATTTAGTAAGACGTATTGTACCTAGGGGAACAGTAACACAAGCAAAACTGTTGTTCAAGCAAAGCAGACACAGTTCAGTTTGTAGCAATTCAGTTGTCATTTTGTCACCTGCCATTTGACCAATATACACACAATAATATATACAGTTGTATGAACAGTAGCGAATCATGAACAATAGAGGGTCACGCGAATGGTTACAGTAAGATTTCTCCGTTGTCTTTCCATATTATTTGATCAAACTTTACATTCCTATTCCTTGATATTTTTTGTCCTTTTCAACAAAAGATTCTGAAAACAATGTTTTGATCAACTGTGTCACTTAGAGTTTTGTTAAGCGTGTATACATGAGCAAGATTGCCTAGCTTCGTTCTCATAACAACCTTTGCGCATAAAGATGCACTGCCAAATAATTTCGATGTAAAGGTAAATGATTTCTTTATGATCAAAATGGTCATAGCTTAACCTTCAAATCATGAAAAGGAACTACATAATTTCTAATTATCATGTGTGCAAATGGAATGATTATGTTGCAGGTCAATATGAATAATAAAGGATCACAATTTGCATGAGGATTTCTCAAACTAGATAAAATGTGTTCTTAAATGGACTTTTAATGTAAATAAATTTGTATTGTTGCGTTATTTTGAGATGTTAAATAAATAATTCTCAGTGCCTTATAACTACCTTTTTCATTAGTAAGTGTAAGCTTGCATCAATTGCTATGTTGACTTTATTTGTAGAGATAATAACTCAATAACTTTCTATGCATGTATTTTCTATGTAACACCACAAATAATGAATTATCATACAAACATTGCTTTTACAAAGAAAGAAATGTATGATGATGACATTAATTTGTCAGTTTTGACAGCTCTGGTGACCCCCTGTAAGAGAATGGCATGTGACCCTTTATTGTTCATATTGACTCTCTATTATACCAATTACTTCCATATCTGAAAGGTATGTAATGGTCAAAGTTTTGTTGTTGAAAAGGCAATTTTGGTGTTTTTGAGAAGAAAAATAAATTTGCAGTGTGCCTGTTATCATTTTAGGCCAAGATACTAAATGCGGTAATCGTTGACATTAATTAACACACTAGTGATCCCCTACTGTTCATACGACTGTAGCATATGTATGGTACTGTACATCAAAACTTGAAATGGTGCTTAGTGCCCTACATGTACCCTCTGAATCAAAGACTTACATATATGCACATATGTATATAAGTCCTTGTCTGGACGGAAATAAGTATGGTACATGTACCGGTACTCTAAAAATACTCTCGAAAATTCTTTTAGAAATACTTTCATCATGTCTTTAAACGGTTAGCCTGAAAGTAAATTATGAGATTCATTTTGTACCTGAAAGATTGCATCTTTTCAATTTTAAATACATACTCTGCAGGTCGATTTGCGAATGGAAAATTAAAAGATGGAGATAGTGGACAGCTTACTAGCACATTACTTTGCAGATCTGATGAAGATATTCTAACACAGGAACACAGAATTCTGGTTTGTGTTTATTTTGAGAAATTTGTTCTGTGATATATACAAATTACGATGTAGATGTGTAATCAGCAATTAAGTGATCATCACTAATTTGTTGATTTTCACTGGTATTAATTCTTACCCAAATGTACAACATCATTTGAAAGCCAATAAATTACCACATTATTATATGGTTTTCACTGATTTGAATTTTCAATGTGTTTGTATAATAATTATACTCAGTGCTCCAGCTAGACTTTGGGAAGGGCAGGGTGTTGTAAGGACATTAGGGCACTTGTAATGCGCGAAAATCTGCTTAGCACACAATACATTTGCAGCATTTAAATAAACTATAAAACCATATGTTCGTTATTGTTGATTATTTTATTTCTTTTTTGTGTTTTGTTATGACACACTGGAAGGGTAAAATTGTTTTGCTTTTACCACCTTTTAAGACTCAATTTTAAGAGTACCCAGTGCCCATTATTTTCATATATTGTAACTATCATATATGTACGTAGCATATTATAAAATTTTAATAACAGAAAAAAATATCATGTGTAATTCTATTCTCATAATTGTTCAAAGATTCACACACTCAATTCACATAGTTTAACATTAACAAGCACAAAAAGTAACACATCTTCCGTTTTCATTTTAGTAACTAATCAATCCAAGAATTAGAATCACAACAACATAATAATTTTGTTTGTACGTTTTTCCGTAAGATACGTCATTCAATACTGGAATCGGACCGTACAACGGGCGTTTATTCATTATTATTATAATCAGTATACTACAGTGACAACCTCTACAGGACACATGCATTTTAAGGTCAGTAGGTCAAGGTCACCTGGAGGGGCCATTGTGTTTTATAAACACATCTTGTTGTTCTTTAAATGATTTGCATTTATAATGAAAGATATAATTTATTGATGCAGGAAAGACACAATTGCTTTCATCCTGGGAATATTTTTATTATTTTCTGCTTGTGACTTTCTGTAGAGTGACTCTTTCTTGTTGAATTTCAGGTTTCTGAATCTCCTCACATGACATATACTGGACAGAACTTCGGTCGGAAATGTTTTAACTTTGGAAGTAAATCAATGAAGTAAGTTTATAAAAAGTTGGAATATTTTTTCACCCCTTTAAGGGAAGTAGTTGCACCTCAAAATAGGGAAAACTGGTGTGGTGTGAGATAATATAGTTCTGTACAACAACAGCATGATTTTCCCCCAACTGTACCATTTATCACTTAATTTGACCTCTCTAGAGCAACAACCTCTCAACAACAACATAATTTATTACTCCCAAAGGGTGTTGCTTTGGTGGAGTTGCACTGTAGAGTTAAAATAACATGACTAAGCATATGGTGTCTGTCTTTCAATATTTGAAGTTAATATGCTTATTGTTATAGAGAAAATCCACTGTAAACAATGTTGTTACCTTTTTGTGTACTGGTGATATTGTTGTATGGGATTTGAAGGTAGGTATATTAATGTAAACAGTATTGGTATGTGTGTATGTGTTATACACTAATTTGTTTGATACAAAATTTACTTACTACTTGAACATGATGTCACCTTGATATAGTAAACACTTACTTACATGGTGTAAGTCAAGACTGGTATTCAATACTTCCTTGTTTCGTTTTGATAATGAGACCACCTCAGTATTAAGGTTATCCTTGGTACTCTGATGGTCTTGATAGTCAGGTAAAACTGTATTTCATGTGTTTTTAAGGCCATCCTTAAAAAACGTTTGTTAGCTGTAACCCGACCCTGGACTATTTTAGTGGGTAGGTAGGTAGGAATTTTTTGTTACATCTTATTTTTTATATTCAACCCAAAATACATGTCAGGATGCTATTTTTAAGGGGAAAAATAAAATAAAAATCCTGAGAGGCAAAAAAAGGTGGGTTGGGGGCATTTTTGTGTGTAAGTTTTTTTACGGATGGCCTAATTTAAAGTGCAGTTTGAAAGTGTTCCTGTATGCTTGTCAGACTTATACTGTATGTTGATGTTATACACATTGATAGGTATTATGTTGGTGTATTTAATGAGAATACAGGAAAAATGAGAATATGTGATGCACAGTTGTTTCAAATGACTCCATACATAAAAGGTAAGTTATTAAAGGTCAGAGATTATAAAATTTTAATTATTCATATTTTAATTTCAGTTTTCCCCGAATATACATGAATTCAAGTTTATTTCCTATTATTTTGTAATCTTGAAAGTTAACCCAGGAACCACAATTATCCAAATTAAGAATCACAAGTACCAAAAAATTCCATGGAACTACATGTATGTTGATAATTGATATATGATTTCAAGTATGTGGACTGAAAACTTTTATACTTGTTTTAAATATAACTGCTATCATATTTTTCACTGGGGTAACACAGGTTTAGCATCGCATCAACCACCAGTGTCATTTGGTGACTTCCAGTTTTAGCAGTGAAGAACATCTCACATGTACACATGAGTAGAACCACTGACTACGTAAGCTCCCTCAAATGTGAAATTTGGTTCTGAACTCGGAGCAGTAAGGGACCAGTGATTACTATAACTAATCAATCATGTAGGTCCCTATAAGTGCATATTAGTCATAGCATAGTCATGTTTCTAAAGATGAATGTGATTAGATGAACAGATTGATAGTAGCATGTATCAATGTAGTGAATGTTGAGAGCGTATTTGTCATATTCAGGGCCTTTTTTCATTCTATAACAGAGGCCGAAATTTGGTGACTTCCCAATTGCAAAAAGGCTGTTTTTTCCCAATTTGAGGCAAGAAATTCCCAAAAATGCAATGCTTTTCTAACTTGATCGCCTAAACTTCTCAAAATTTGGTCAAATATCGCGCTTGAAATTCCTAAAATGCTCTTAAAAAAAACTTAACAATGAGAATGTAATTGTTGTTGTTTTTTAAGGAGATGAAGAAGAAGACACAAATAAACCAGAAGTTAAGAAACCTACTGCATATGCTGACAAGGTAAAAAAAAATTGTGTGTCTCAACATGTAATCAATATAGACAGGTGCACTTAAATAGTCTAGTATCAGAATAGTAGAATATTCCTAGTTGCGTTCTCCAGAAGATTCAGACTAGCAGGCTAAATTTAAATGATTTAGGATTTTATTCACTGATTACTGTGGAATCATTAATTTTCATTGGGAATTTAATTTCATGGATTTCGTGGGTCGGCTCATCCACGAAATCAAATCCCCAATTTGAACGAATTTAAATGCAGAGATAAGGCATTTCTTTTCAAAAATCAAAATCCACGAATTTATGTCCCCACGAAATAGCCATTTTAGTAAAAACCACGAAAATTGAGCTAAACGAGTAGCCGGTTTTCAAGTAGAAGGCGATATTGCCAGCTCGCCGGGACTCCTGGAAAACACTGTCCTAGTATGTTATGACCAGGATATGTTAAATTTTGTCTATTTATTTAGGACATTCTGTGATGAACTGATTGGATCAGGATTAAATGTTATTGTGAACTTCTGCTGTTTCGATTCAGCTGCATTGTAACCATTTTATGTTGGAACATCTAGTCTTTTTAATTTATCATACATACTTTATGTATTTAGCAAATCAACATTAATAGCCTTTGGTCATTTATAAAACATATAACAAAGATACATTGGAAAACTTGCATCTTTCTTATTTTGAATATAATTATACAGAGGAGTATGTTGACTGAAGCATTTGGAAGCAAGAGACAAAAGTCTGCCTTGGAAAAAGTGAGGAAGAATAGACTTGATGAAGACACCATACAGAATCAGTTAGCTGCAGACATAGATCATGGAAAACAAATAGTTAAATCAAGGCTAGAAAATCAAGTTCAGGGTATGCTTTGTGTTCTATCATTCCGTTTTCTTTACTTTGGGCTTCCCACCTACATGGTCAAATGGTTATGTGCTGATTTTAAATCACTGTAACTTCTCACTGATAGAGGGTCGTGGGTTCAAGCCCAGCTACCGATCATGTCTCGGAGTCAGTCTCCATATCTGAGACCACTGCCAACCATGTCTCTTTATGTGAGAAAGTAGGCATTTGCATTACAGAGGATGGGAGTCTAGTACTGGTTCTTCCCAGGAACGATGGTTAGGTGAACTGTCCTCCTCATATGACTCTGACTGTTGAAAATGGGAGTAAAACTTAAATAAACAAAACATTAACTTGACTTTTATAGGCCAGGCTCTGAAATCATATCAGTCTCCAAGTGTGTTTTCACCTTATTTCTAACTATTATGTACACACAACAGACTTTTTGTTAGCTTATGTGCATATTATTCCTACGACTGACTGATATTAAGTAATATCACTTTAAATGTTGTCAAATCAATACAAAATTATTGTCATTTTAAAGTGGCATTTATAGTTAACTGGTATTCAGTTTTATGCCCCTGTATCTGTTTATTCATACCAAACTTTAACCTTGTCTGTAAAACCAAAGCTAACAAATTTGGGGAGTTAAGTATTTGTTAACTGTGTTGTGTTGTGTTGTTGTTTTTCAGAAAAAACTCCAAGTTTGCTCGATATCACCCCACCATGTAACAAGGAAGCTGAAAATGTTGAAGATGTTTATAATATAACTGACAGTAAGTTTAATTTAAAGCAAAATGAATGTCAAGAAAATATACATTGCATTTGTTAATGAACTCCATAGATGTTTGTGGCTATTAACTGATGGTCATTGCTATTAACTGATGTTCGTGGGCATTAACTGATGTTCGGTAATTCATTTTGTAATGATTGTTTAACAAAACAGTTGATAATGTACTTATGTAACAATTTTACCTATGATTTTTATCTTCACAATTATTGATTAATGCAAGATTTCTGGGAAATAACTGCACTTTGAATGCCTTATTGATCATAACTTTTTTCTTAATAAGTTTATGAAACAAAGCTGAGCAATTTGATTTACTTTAATTTTCAGTTCTTTCAGAAAGTGAACTAGAGGCCTTACATGGATCATCGGCTGTGATGTATGATAGTACTGTGGAACAGATAAATGCTTGGAAACTGGAAGAGAAGTACTATAACTTTGTTTGCATCTCTCTGTTTGTTCTTATGAGACCCGCCTCCGTGGTTGAGTGGTTAAGGTAGCTGACTTCAAATCACTGTAACCTCAGGCTCTCGCTGATCGAGGGTTGTGGGTTAGAGCCCAGCTACCGACTATGTCTCTTTATGTGAGAAAGTTGCAGTTACCCTCAGATGATGGGAGTCTAGTACTGGTTCTTTCCAGGAAGATGGTTAGATGAACACTCTGCCTCATATGAATCCATTGTTGAAAATGCGCGTAAAACTCAAATAAACAAACAAATCATTTTTAAGTTTACTGATTATTACTTCAGTTTATGGTAGTCATAAAATGTCCTTCTCTCTGATCACTGACCAGGGTCCAAGGTTATAAAACTTGAGATCGGTCTTCAAGCTCAAATCTTGTCTTTATGTTTCTAAGTTGAATATGACCTGACAATAATGATGTCATTGGTATTATATACTGACAGGATCAGGGCATCTAAAAAGTTGAAATCAAAATCGGTCCAGAGTCGCCCCCCCCCCCCATTTTAGGCGAAAATGTACCCCCCCCCCCCCCCCCCCCCCCGTACGTTACCTATACGTAAGTTGTCACCATTGAAAACATGCAGCATCGCGGTTTATCGTAACATATGAGTGACAGTCTAACTTTAAAATATTAGAAACAAATTAATATGCTCCATTATGTATTATTAGACCCAAAACACGAACTACGAAGAACAATTTCTAAATTCAGTAAGGGTCGCGAAAATGTGTTACGGAACCGTGTACGTTCGATGAACATGCAGGACTGTTCTAGAGTAAATCGAGCGAAATTCATTCACATCTAATGTTTACTTTACTACATGATCGGGCAAGGCTTTCTGACTATCGTAATGTCAATGTTTTAAATGTCAACAATCAGTACAGATTTGAAGATCGTCGCGGGAGACAACTCCATGCAGCCAGTGTTCACGTAAATAAATCTCTTGCGCGTTCGATTAACTTTCAGAACTGTTCTAGAGTTAAACGAGTAAAATTCGGTCTGGACCGGCAAATTGTCGGTTTTTGTGTGCCCTGGACAGGATAATTGATCTAAACATGTATTTGAACATAAATCAGCTCTATCATTTCAACCAGAATACTTTGTGAATGGAATTGAGATTTGAGCTTAGAGATTGTTCTCAAGTTTTATAACCTCGAGGCCAGACCCCTGAGTTTAACTTATCTACGTAATTGGATCACCTGCCAATACAAACCTGTTCCCCTCTTATCATGTAAGTAACTACCTGCATGACTTCATGATGCATGAATCAAGCATTAGAACCAAATGATATTGGATGCGATATCTTCGCTGAACTTATCAGATAGAAACACAGGGATGAAAGTTATCCTGAATATGTCGGCATTTTTGTTTTTCGCAGGTTCAGACCATAGTTGCACTGTGGCTAAGATTCCCTGTTTTTTTTTCCCTTCAAATTATCAGCTTTCACCCATGGAAACATAGGCTTTAATAAATTCAAACTGTTTATTTCAGGTTTCCAAAATATGTACTTAATCATATCCAGTCAATGCCATTAGAGCCAGAATTGCGATGGAAGCGGTCAAAATATCTACTTTACTTGTCCTACATGATAAATTTATATGTGAAGAAACGGCAAGATTTTAAAGCAAAGGGTATAAATTATATTAATAGATATTGATAGTCTTAAAAGATATATTACTTTAAAATATTTATTACTGTGTCAATTTGTGTGTATGTACCATAGAACTAAGTTATAAGATATATTACTGTGTCAATTTGTGTGTATATACCATAGAACTAAATTATAAGGAAATTCTTGTAGACCAGAATAATTCATTATGTCCATATTTCACTATAGCCATATCAATTAAATAAGTAAGGTTATATTGTGGCAAAAACAAGAACATCTAACTCTTCACTCCATCTGAGTTCTCTAAAATTATGTTTTACTGTACAAAAAAATGTATATATAATCTTTGTGAAAATGTTGCAACTTTTAAGTCCTTTATGGATGATATTGCCTGTAGAGTTTCTTTCGTGGAAGTATGAACGTTATAATTATCTTATTGAATTCTTTCAGATTTTTATCCAAAAGATTGTCCAGTGCTTATACAGAAAAAGTTAAATGACAATTTTGTGAAAACTACCAACAAAGTAAGGTAATTCAAAGTTTACTTGTTCGGCATGCTGGACTATCGGTACTAAACAAAAGGTTGTTGGTTTTGAGTATCAGCTCCTGTCTGTCAGTATTTCAGGGACTTGTTATCAGTGTACTCATCTACCTCCAACTACCAGGCCAAGTAGTGTGTTTAGAAAAACATGGATCAGGTGCGGGGTGTGTTGGTTCTTTACACCAGGCATGATCAAGAACCAAGAAAAACTATTCGAAAAGAGTAGGAATATGAAATATATGGTTCTCCTTTATTTCCTCCTCTCCCCTATGTTTGGGACGGCCCTGAAATAAACATAGCTGTTGAATGGGACATTAATCATAAGATGAATAAATAAATTAGTTACTTGCAGCTGTCAATTGGTTTCACTTCTGCCAACCTGTTTATCAAGCATTCTCCACCCACCTCCATAGATAGTTTTTTTTTTAGGAAATCTTTCATTTTTGGAGGAAAGAAGTTGGCATGAGTGGGGGGGTTGTCCAGATCAGAACATGCTTTTCATGCACAATGTTTCAAATGATGCGGGGGCATAATAGTGATTGCTTTGTCTGTCTAAGGTTAAGTCAAGCTCCAACCAGGAGCATTAATTTTGCATTTATTGAACACAAGTTCTTGTAACTTATTGTTATTTCTTCAGTTGTACAACACTGTATATAATTTGTATTATAGATGTATGCCAAGTCGACAGAAAGATAGATTAGCTAGTTATATACTTACCTTATGTCTACTGATGGATGAATTTAATGTCAACCTAATAGACTTGATGTTAGATATGGGTCTAGCAAGAGAGAAGTAAGTTATATTTAATATATACAATACTAGTATGTCGAGTTGAGTAAAATCATTAGTCAATTACCCAATATGTTCTGTTTGTTGTTATTTGAATTGATCAGAATTTTTTTTATGCCAGTCCCATCTTATGTCCTTCTCTAAATGTGTAGGCGTTTTCAAGACGTCAATTAAAGGGGCATGCCCTGGAACTGCTGTGTCTTTTTTTTTCGTACACCAAAAATGCGTTTATCACTTGTAAAAACAATTATTACTGAAAAGTCAAAGAAGAATGTGCCTTCAAAAATGGCCCTATAACGCACGCGTGGGTATTTGTATGTCGGTTAAAATAAAAGGCTTACAAGCCTTTTATTGACGACAACGATATTTCCGATTCGTCTGAGAATTTAACTTAGCGTGCGCGCTGCCTTTCAAGCAGCAAAACAATGATATTTACCTATAATTGATCGATAGATAAGCTTTATGTCGCAAACAATGAACATGACATGAGCAATACTTACCATTTCACAGTTTGTTGACATTTTTTCCCGCTTTTGACAGATCCCAAAAGGGTCGAGTTATGAAAATGACGAATATTTTCTAAGGCATAATCGGCAGGTTTGGTAAATCTTGAAATGTGTATTTTGAGTCAAATAGCGGGACATTTCGTAAATATTTTACAGGACTTTCATTAATTGATTTAGGCATTCAAATGATACCAATTTGATTTATATTCGAGAAGCTTCAGTTCCAGGGCATGCCCCTTTAACTCATTAATCTTAAATGCAATACTGTTTAATATTTATTCTTTGTTAAACTGTCATTTGTTGGTATGAGTGTTGCTTAAGTCTCAAAATCATGATCAAGAGTTGTTATTCTAGTACCATGTGCTTAACATGTTTCTGTCTTATTGTGTATTACAGGTTGTTTCAAATTCTGAAACTCCTTGGCTGTAAAATAAACAAGAAATCTAAAGATGATACAATAACCTACATCGCTAGATTGAAACTTCCTCTTGACTTTCCAAGTAAACCACTGTTTAAACAGAGAGGTGGACAAGGGCGATGAATACAGATATAAATAAAAGAATAAGAAAAGAAACCAATTATAATGCAACATTATTCCTGTACCAGTTTTGAATCATAGTACTAAAGAAACCTCAATTTTAGATGAGTAACTTTAATTATCATTGCCTTGTTTATAATGTATTTTAATAAGGCATAAAGAAGTGCCATGTTTCCACTAACCTGACTGAACTGATGCTATTTTCCTACTGCTGACCTTGGTCTTGGGGGGGGGGGGGCTTTGGTCAATTTTTTATATTTTCATTTGCTTATAAAAACATTTCTGAAACTTGAATACTTTTTTGAAAAAGGTTTTATGACCAACTGATCATTTATTTTAAGGATGTTTGTTGAAAAAAATTCTAGCAGTGATAAGAATCTATGATAAGACTGGATGGATCTTTGGATGAGCTTGATATAAGTGTATCGAGGACTTTTTCAACTATTAGTAAGATCTTAAAACAACTTTTTCCGAAGGGAATGAAAAATGACAGGTTAGCTCTTGATGCCTATATTGTTGATAAAAAATCTTGCCATTCTTGTTTTCAAATTAAAATTGCTTTATCCTGTTGATTGTTATATGCATCTATTTTCAGTCTTTAAATGTAAATTTTGAAATGTATACCATTAACAAGTTTGAAAATTTCAGTCTAAGTTCAAATATGTCTGCTATCGTAACAGGCTTCTGTAGTGTTTAATATCAAGAAATCTGCTGTTTTACTGATCAATTCAAATTAATAGATGCAACTTTGTATGAATGGAGTTAGTGAAAAATAGGAATGTTGCATATTTCCTGAAATGTACTCGTATTTGAGTACAGAAAATTAGTAATAATTGTTAAATTGTGTTCATGTGTATTTTGTGGGGGTGTTGGGGTTTGGGGGGGGGTGGGGGTTGTTCTGTTTATGCTCTATTCATTTGAAATAAACATGTTTTATATTATTTATTTTTTCCGTTTTGAATGTTTGATAGTTAATCTTATAATTCATTCAGAGTAGTTTGCAAATACAGTTGTACCAGTATAAAGTATATAATTATAGTACAGTTCTGACTTGCAAACATTATTTTCCTCCTCCTTTTACACAGTATGTGTAGCTTCTCAAATCTCAATGTGGTTTGATAATGTTCAGATAAGCAAGGTGTTTTTGAACTAGAAAGTTATGAAAAGAGCTTGTAATTATCTTATTCTGCAATGCTGTCATGTTTATTGATCACTTGCTGTCTTTTCATAAAAATTCAATTTTGACAAAAAATGTAGACTTTCATTCATATGTGGGGAAGTTGCCAGATCCTTGAGAAGGGTAAGTTAGTACTAGTTATAATACAGTCCAGGAAAATAGGTGAACCAGCCATGTATAACTGGTTAAATTAGAAATATTGCTTGTGTTAGCTTGTAAAAGGAGGTATCCTGTGGTAAAAAAAGAAAAGAACATTTTTAAACCTACCTACCCAAAAGCTTTGGCCAATCAAACATCTATAGATACAACTTTTCAAGTAACATCATTTTTATGTTAATTTGTGTTGCCATTTTGTTTTGATAATACGAAAACATGTGGAGCAAAACATTTCTTGTAACAGTGTCTTTATAAATAGTTTGTTTATGCCCCCGTATCGATAGATCCTGCACCTACATCCATCAAACTTCATATGTAGGTTCCTCATGACAACCTCTACTGGACCTGTGCATTTTTAGGTCAAGGTCAGAGGGTCATTGTGTTTAAAAAATTCCGACATTTTTAGCTCACATCTCACAAAGTGACAAAGTGAGCTATTAGGATCACTCTCCGTCCGGCGTCGTGCGTCGTCAAACTTTATGTTGTGACCACACTAGGGGCTACATTTTTAGCTCAATTTTAGCAAAACTGGGTCAGAACGTTAATATCAAAAAAATCTCGGACGAGTTCGATATTGGGCCATTTGGGTAGAAAACTAGGTCACAGGGCCAAATAAGGGAAAACCTTGTGAACACTTTAGAAATCACTGTTTTGACTGGATCTTCATGAAACTTTGTCAGAATGTTTATTTTAATAATATGTAGGTCAGTTTGATAATGGGTTCATTTCCGGTGAAAAACTAGGTCACTAGGGCAAATTGCTGGAAAACCTTGTTAACACTGTAGATTTCACAGTTATTATTGGATCTTCACCAACTTTGTCAAATCGTTTGTTTTAATGATATTACGGTCAAGTATAAATATGGGTCATCTGGGGTCAATAATTAGGTCACCAGGTCAAATCTTAGGAAAACTTTGTTAACACTGTAGATGTCACAGTTTTAATTGGATTTTCACCAAACCTTGTCAGAATGTTTGCCTCAATGATATGTGGGTCAAGGTTGAACATGGGTCAAAAACTGGGTCACCAGGTCAAATCTTACGTAAAAATCTTGTAAAAGCTCTAAATGTCATGGCTTTAATTGGATCTTGGCCAAACCTTGTTGATATTAATGATATTAAGGACAAGTTCAAATATGGGTCACCTAGGGTCAAAAACCAGGTCTCAAGATCAAATCTTAGGAAAACCTTATTAACACTAGATGTCAAATTTTGATCGTATCTTCACCAAACCTAGTCAGAATGTTTGTCTTAATGATATGTAAGACAAATTCGAACATATGTCGTCTGGGGTCAAAAACTAGGTCACGAGGTCAAATCTTAGGAAAACCTTGTCTATGCTGTAGTTTTCATGGTTTTGATTGGATCTTCACCAAATTTTGTCAGAATGTTTGTCTTATTTATATGTAGGACAAGTTCTAACATGGGTCATCTAGGGTCAAAAACTAGGTCACCGGTTCAAAACAATGTTTTAATGAGTGAACAGTGATTGTCATGTGAGCGATATAGGGCCATCTTGGCCCTCTTGTTTTAGGATACTTCTCCTACATTTTTCATGGGATTTTTACGAAACTTTCACAGAATTGTTGTTACCAAGAACCACCACACATATATTCCGGGTTTTGTGATTCGATCATTTTTTACGGATTTATTGCCCTTTGTTTATTTTGTGTGATTGTAACAGCGAAATACTCTTGTTTCCTTGTTTTCTCAAGGGATTTTGATAAAACTTTCATGGAACTATTGTTATCGAGATATCCAATGCATGTTGTAAAGGTTTTATGATTCGATAAATTTTGACGGAATTATGGCCCGTTGTTTATTTTATGCATATGTAATATATAGAGAAATACTCTTTTGTTTGCAACTACTGTATTTCTCAAGGGAATTTTACCAAACTTTGATAGAGGCCCATAATCACACAACTTGGACAATTGATGTCCTCAGTATAGAAAATGATGACGATTTTCAATGAAAAGGAAAAAAAGTTAACACTTTGTTTCGTGTGAACAATTAATATGAATACTTAAAAATGAGCTTACATTTTGGTGAATAAATAGCTGTTTTGGTCTATATTAAGAAGGAATAGTTATGCAGGTGCGTCTAAAATGCTGTGTCTCCAGGTACATAATACAAAATAAAATCCATCCTGTAAAACAGCTACGACATAATTCCAGCACAGTACCGAATATATTTCGTAGTTTGTAATGAGTGCCAGCCAGCTGAACTATTTGTTTTTTAAAAATCTATCAATTAACGAAAATGCACACATTTTGGGTCGTGTCTCCAAATTATCGAAATCAACGGGACAACATTTAACACTCAAGTCTGAATGTACAAAAGAATAACTTTTGACATAGTTAATGCGCTTTTTGAATTCGTAAAATGTAATAAAATGAATGTTGGTTTCAATTTATATCTACGTATTATACGAGAACAAAGGATAGGTCATGAAATCCGAATTTACTACCGTAATTTTGATGCAATAATCAACGAGTCCGTAGCAAAAACTGAATTGAAATGCATATCATTGCATATAAAGATGGTATAAAAGCTTTACATGACGAGCTATATTCCCCACCAAGGTATTGCAGAAACTTTTCTTCATACGTGTAAAAAATATTCGATTTTGCTGTGTTAGAATCTAGAAATGTGAAATTAACATAAGCAACGGGAGGTAAGCAACGGGACACACACTGTCAGGATATGACTAAATATTGCACATTCTTGCCGCTATAATATACATTTGGGCTCATATATGCTTCAAAACGTCAACCATATGTTTATAATTGTCGTCTGCCATCGATTTCAGAAAAAAACGGGTAAAAACACATCCGCCTAAACTTCGTTTTTGAGGCGAGTAAGGGTTGATATCGTCTAAAATTTTATTTTAATTCACAACTTAAAGTTTTTCAAAAATGAAGTAAAAATTATTAATATATTTTCAAAAAGCATGACATAATCCAAGTATTCCTCACTCAAGGGGGGGGGGGGGGTGGGGGGAATCGCGAGCTTATATCATATTTTATCCTATTTTGCACAGATATTTATTGTTTACTTGTACAAAAGTTATACCAATTCATAGTTATATAACATCGAACTATCATGGGTACTGTTTAAAAATGCAGTAAAAATATACAGCAACAAGACCAATTAAACATCCGAATCTCGAAAACTGTTAATATGTTTTTTTTTACCCAATTGTCCAAGTTGTGTGAGAATGGACCTAGAACTATTGTCACCATGTTCACCAGCATATAGGGTTTTGTGATTCGATCATTTTTAGCAGATTTACGGCCCTTTGTTTGCCTGTACCGAAATTTAACCTTGCCTATTAAATCAAAACGCTACCACCTGCAATCATCGAACTTCATATCTTGGTTCATCATGACAATCTCTACAGGACCTGTGCATTTTCAAAAAGGGCAACCGGAGGGGGGCATGGTGTTTATAAAACACATCTTGTTGCTCTTGTGGATAGGTAAAAAATTTGAGAAATTAGGTATACTGTTCCTCAGACCTTATAAAGAGTCTATGGTTGCTTAGGGTTACTTGGTTAGGTAACCAGAAGCCAATATTGTTTAGGCCTAATATACATACCCTAGTACACATTATGAAAATTCTGATTACGTTCACCTCTCATCACCAACACCCAAATAGCAGAAATACTGAGAAAAACGTGTAAAATCATAAATGTATTTATTTACTCATTCATAATATAAACACTATTCCCTCTCTACACAACTTGATCTGATTCATCAGTAAAAACTCTGAATATGTTCATAGCAGCCATCCATTTACCTATACGTCCTGAGATGGCACCGCCATTATTCAAGCGTCCAGAGACTGCGTCCCCACCATTTAAACGCCCGGAGACGGCTCCGTCGTTAGCTAAAAGTCCAAAGACAGCACCGCCGTTATTCATTCGTCCTGAGACGTTACCATCGTTTTTAATACGTCCTGAGACGGCACCGACGTTATTTATACGTCCTGAGACGGCACCACCACGATTCAAACGTCCATAGACTGCACCGCCTTGATTTGAACGTCCTGGAACCGAGCCATCATCATGTATGGACTCCATAGCGAAACAATCAGATGCTCCATCAGATAGTTGCCCAGCATTGTCTTCAGTAGAGTCAGTTCCATCATTAAATCCCCCTTTTTTGGCATTTGACTCATTTGGGGATCTTTTGGTTGTTTTTCTTGCGTAAATGAATGCAACAACACCTATGATTATACAAATAAAGCACCAGAGCCCAAACATGTATAATCCTTGTTTAACCATCATTGGCATAAAATTGACCTCTTTACAAACATATTTCCGATGAATATTGCACGCCTCTCTTTGCACAAACAGGTTGTCCCCAACACGTTTTAAAGATATACAATCCGAACCGTTATAAGTTGATTTGCGGATAAACAAATCTTTATAATGTCGAAGCATGAATAGATCCTTACTATAACGTTTAAAATAAATGTCGAGATCACTTATTTCTAATTCATTTACGTTTTTCTCACCATCACACAGAACTCTTACATTTGAACTATTTCTTGGTGTAATTGGCTTAAAATTTTGATCGACGTTTTGCGTATCCGAATATGCACAAACAACAGCATCAACAAGTAGGTTACACTGACTATAGAGTTCTTTTATCCCCCACAGTGCACTTCTTACCGCATATTTACATAATTGAAAATGCGCTTCATGCTTGTAGACGGCGTTGAATTCTTTGTTTTTGTCGCTACTGTATGAAAATATGTATTTACTATCCGACTTAATACTGCTTTCCGGTTTAGATTCATCGCATAACTTGTTATCAACAAATGCTCCTGCATCTAAATCGTCAGTAAAAATACAATAACAAGTCGAATATGATAACCCAACAAAAACATACTGTGTTGTCATCAACTTCTGTGTACACCCACGAAAACATCCATGCATTGAACTGTTGACTTGATTTGGGAACTTGTCCACATATGTTTCATTATGCCGGTATTGTTCTGATAAGTTAAAACATCCATTAAACGTATACTCAGGTGAAAATAATCCATGTCCGGTAATACGTACCGTGTCTTCGGTAGATAAAAGTTCCACCACAGAATTCATTATTTGTTCGCTTTTGAAAATATCAGTTAAAGAAATAGGGGAGTATCGATAAACTACTGTCTCATATAAACTGCCATCGTTATTACAACCAAAATTCTTTGAAGTTATACTTTCTAAACTTACTACAATATATCCACAATCCACTAACAGTAACACTATACACACACGTATGTAATACATATTTGTCGCTTATTTCTTACTCATGTGATGAATATGATTATAACGTATTGGCTTTGTCCATATTTTCATTTTTATCGACTTTAAGTCCGGTATTTATTTGCAATACTCATGTACAGTACAATTACATAGTAGGTACGTCACAATATTTAGATTTGTTAAAGCTTGCAATCTGTGTAGTTCACTTACGTTACCCAAGTACACGTACTTTAGAGAGTATTTCGAGTTGTAAAAGCGTATAAGGTCTAAGTGCTTCCGAATTATTTTCCACTTACTGATTTCTCCGTTTCCCTAAGTACTTATATGTTTATGCTTTCAAACGACGTACAATGTAGTTCTGAGCCAGTTGCAATGCGGATAACCCCTGCATAGAAGTGGAGAGTAACTACTTATAAATCCAAAACATGGTAGAAAGTAGACCTATCTAAAATCAGTCTCCACTTGTGGTATATGCAAACATGTAGTAAGGCGATTGTGTACGCTTGTGTCTGTGCAATCTCTAACCAGAGTTGTCATTCGTTATCTGGGGCATACTTACATCACTGTCAACCTCCAAATAGTTGCTTAAAACACGTGTCCGAGTCCGTGTCGAACTAATGCACAAAACCACGTGTTTTTTTTTATTCTCTAAAGTTTGTTCTAATTTCATGTCCACTGTTCAAAATGTCCGTATTTCATTTGAAAATTGACCGAAGAACCAATAATCAAGGGACGCTAATGCGACTATGTTTCAATTCCCTTGTCAATTTTTGAAGCCAGGCGTCATAAAATACAGTGTTAGTTTCGTATGACGGACATATCGAGGGCTGAATGCGAAACTAGTGCAAGTGACATTCTTTACAAAAATCACTTTTTCAATAATCATTTGTAAAAATACCTTATCCATCTACTGTATCGATATTATCTTTGAGATCCAATATTGAACAAAATTATTGCAAATTATAACAAATGATGTAAGTGAAAATGTTCATTTTTTAATTGCGATACTAGCCTAAGTGACATTATAAGGCACATACGCTTGTTTCACGTTTAACTATAAATTCACTACATGTGGAAAATGTTTTATCATGATAAAAGTACTATACAGTTCTCAAAGTATTTACTAAAACAAAGTATTTCACTCAGTATAAGTCCAGGTAGCAATAGATTATGTTGTTTTTTTAAGATGGAGGATATGATAATTAATTTTAACATTGTTCCTTATTGATAAAATTGTATGATAGAAGATACAATAATTTAACATTGCTCCTTATTGATAAAATTGTATGATAGAAGATACAATAATTTAACATTGTTCCTTATTGATAAAATTGTATGATAGAAGATACAATAATTTAACATTGTTCCTTATTGATAAAATTGTATGATAGAAGATACAATAATTTAACATTGCTCCTTATTGATAAAATTGTATGATAGAAGATACAATAATTTAACATTGTTCCTTATTGATAAAATTGTATGATAGAAGATACAATAATTTAACATTGTTCCTTATTGATAAAATTGTATGATAGAAGATACAATAATTTAACATTGCTCCTTATTGATAAAATTGTATGATAGAAGATACAATAATTTAACATTGTTCCTTACTGATAAAATTGTATGATAGAAGATACAATAATTTAACATTGTTCCTTATTGATAAAATTGTATGATAGAAGATACAATAATTTAACATTGTTCCTTATTGATAAAATTGTATGATAGAAGATACAATAATTTAACATTGTTCCTTATTGATGAAATGGTATGAAAGAAGATGTAATCATTTAATATTGTTTCTTATTGGTAGAGTTGTGTGATGGAAGGTATATATTCTTTTAGCCTAGTTCCTTATTGGTAGAGTTGTATGATGGCGTAGCGTTGAAGACATTCAAGTATTTTACACAATGGGCAGTTTGCAAGTTTATGTGTAACTTCAATCATTTCGAAAGGGTTACACAATTCATTGACCATAACAATTTAGCATTCTTAAAGGTATCTGTTAACTTATTCATTCTAGTTAGATAGATAGATTTATTTCGACATAAAATGAACATTTACATGGCAATAATAACATTAAAACATACAAAAACAGTAAATTGATACATGTGTACGCATGAATTAATAAAAACAGCCATGTAAAATCAACATTAAATGTCAAGGATTATAACACAAGAAAGGGTTCAGAGGAACCCTTATTTCCATTGTGGTCCTTGATATATAGTGTTGTATGACATAGGAAAATATCACATTTGGGAATAAATTATATGAACAGGTATATATTAAATAAATACAATTACCTAACACAGTTAAATAGCTATTATAGTAAGATAAATAGAACATTGTAGACAAACATGTAAAAATTTGATAAAAATGAAAAATAATACTTCGAATGAGTAAAAATTATCCTATTTGCCATAAATAAATACGATAATGCTGATTATAAATTAAGAATGATAATAAAAAATTAAACATGCTTATCACAGTATATTTATATATATAAATTAACAATGAAATAATTATAATGTTTTGATGTGATGAAATCAATACTGCATCAACAAAGAGAAGTAATCTGAATTGCCATAAGAAATAAAAATATTTTACTATCTATCTGAAAATATGGAAATATACAGACATGTTTAAAACAATTGAATTGTAGAAGCTAAATGGACTGTAAAAATGAAAATCAAATAATTCACATTGATATTGCTTCCTATTGTTTAGTGATACATTTAAATGAGATTACTCACTAAAAGTCACTAAAGAAGGCTATTGGCTTTAACAAAAGTAGTTAAGGATTCATTTTTCTTATAGATAAAATAACGTGGGAATTTAAAACCCATCAGAGTAGGTACCTTTAAATTGACTCTTTCAATCACACTGCTTAGGTAGCACGAGGAATCACGGTACATTTTATTAAAACCTGTTCACATCGATTCATTTAAAAATCAGAATAGTTTGTAAAATAGAGTGGAACAATATATAGAAGGTGTGAATGGAAAAAACTCGAGGGCGGCCACGGATCTTTTTTCTTTCGTTCGTTAGCATTGTGCATGCTTCAAAACGTTCCGCAATCGCTTGGCGTTTGTTTCTTGCAATTAAAATGAAATAGAAACAGCGTATTTTGTACGTTTTGCATTAATATTCATTTCTGCAATAATAGCGATTGTTAACCGCATTTCACGTGGGGTTACTGTAACGAAACCAGCCGTATTACTTTAGTTTGATATGTTGCGTTATGTACCAATCAAGGCTGCTGTATCGTGTTATCATTGCTAGTTGGGTTATTGTCGTTGGCGGCAATGTGCATTTGGTACGTAGGTATCTTACTGTGAATTTCATAAGCAGCGCGGGTGTTAAAGTAACAATTTGTTTTAATATCAATTATATAGAGACTGAACATGTACGGTTACATATGTATGTAAGTCGGACACATGGTGAATCAATATACATATAATTAGTTGAGTAAGTATGATGGTATGTTAGTGCATGTACATTGATGTGTTTGCATTACCAAATTGCATTTATTTAAAAACTATCAGTCTGATAATAGTGGAACCGACTAATCGCAGAACAATTCCAAATTGAATGAGGGAGACCAGGCACCGCATTAAAATTGTGTTTGATATATTTGCGAACTTAACAAATTAAAAATGTAAGTAAGCATATGCGGAGAGAACTGTCCAACTGATTTTGGGGCCGTCTTGTGTCAAACACCCCCTACGCCCTATGCTAGGTAGGAACTAAATAAGCCCGGGTATGTGTAAGAAGACGACTTCACTGAAATGTCATTCCTTCGTTTTCACATTCACAGATTGCAGTCAGTCGAGTAGATTTATACTTGGTAGTATGCAATCATTTTTATCACACCATGACGGTAACGAACACACATAAACGTACATCATCAACAAAGGGAAGTAACCCATTTACGTATAGGAAACGCACCCACCGAGCATCTAGGACAGTAAGGGAAATGGTTGTTTTGGTCGTATATCTATGTTTGTCTCGTACAGTAATTTCAGATATCGTAAAACTTGCCAAGTTTACAGTAATATAAAACAACTCAACCGAACACGTGCACAAACACCTTGATATATAAGTTCCGATTCTCGTCAGACAGTGTGCCGCGCTGGCGCAGTCGGTAAAGCGTCGGACATTGAAAGCTTTCAAGACATACTTTTTGTGGCGGGTTCGAGGACGGCCACGGATATTTTGTGTTTTTTTTTCTTTTTCGTTCGTTAGCGCTGTGCAGGCTTCAAAACGTACCGCAATCGC
This sequence comes from Lutraria lutraria, assembly GCA_964023205.1. Classification (NCBI taxonomy): domain Eukaryota; kingdom Metazoa; phylum Mollusca; class Bivalvia; order Venerida; family Mactridae; genus Lutraria; species Lutraria lutraria. The sequence continues at coordinate 37,837,074 of OZ026833.1, forward strand.
TTGGCGTTTGTTTCTTGCAATTAAAATGAAATAGAAACAGTGTATTTTGTACGTTTTGCATGAATATTCATTTCTGCAATAATAGTGATTGTTAATCGCATTTCACGTGGGGTTACTGTAACGAAACCAGCCGTATGGCTTTGGTTTGATACAGTTGAATCGCGATAGTTCGAAATGCCACGGGAACGTCCGAAAATTTCGTACTATCGCACTTTTCGAACTATCGCATCTTGTCCCAGCGTGTTGTTCTGGATGGTGAGTCTTCAGACTCAGGCAAAGTCCTTTTGGGTGTACCACAGGGCTCTGTTCTGGGTCCTGTACTCTTCCTGCTGTATATAAATGACCTACCAGATAATATAACATCCTCTGTTAGACTCTTCGCTGATGACTGTGTACTTTATAGGAATATATACAGCCAGGCCGATAGCAATATTCTCCAAGATGATATAAACAGGCTTGCACTTTTGGAAGAGACCTGGCGCTTATGAAATTCAATGCCTCCAAATGCCACACTTTAAGGGTTACAAACCATCAACCCAGAGCTCAAATTACTTACAATTATACCCTACATAATCAAGTACATTGTACTTGAAAGTGTCATCAGCAAAATATCTTAATTGGTCTTACTTTTACAAACACCATGTCTTGGGGGAATCATATCCAAAACATAAATAACAAAGCCAGTAAAACACTTGGCTTTTTTGCAATGAACTTGGCTTTTGCCCCTAACGGCGACCAAGAGTCTTGCCTATAAAACATTTGTCAGACCGCAGTTAGAGTTTGCAACCCATACCCTCACTGGATCAATCTGACTAAAGTATTCGATCTTCCTTACGGCAAGATCTGATGACGGCCTATACCAGTTTCTATTTTCAAAAGTCGGAATTTCCATGATCACTATTTATATCTATTTATAATTCAGCCAATCGTACAACTCGTTTCATCGGTACTTTGGCCGAATGAACTTTCTACCTGACGATGTTATTTAAACGTTAGTAAACATTAAATTACGTATAACATATTTGTCTGCAACCACTTTTTGATTTTTTTAGTAATCCTGATCGATTCGGCCATAGTAGTATAGAAAATTTGATAAACACGCATGTCACATGGGCGCTATCATTACATTTAGTTGCGTAAGAATAGGTGTTCGTGATAACTACAAGTCAAATATCGTTTTTTTACTGCGGTTAAAAATAGAATCAGATCACTTTCAGAATTATGAAAGTAAGGCGCTGATTGGCTAGTGGAAAAGGTCACCTGAGGTGACCTTCTATAGGTCGTCTTCAGATCCTCATAGCGTAGCGGGTTTGAGGATATGATTTTAATCAGATTGCTCACTGGATGTCCATTCTAAACAGAATTTTATATTATTAAAACAAGACACCTACCCTCACTGGATGCCCATTTTCAACGGTATTATACATTGAATTAAGTCACCTACCCCCACTGGATGTCCACTTTTAACGTTAAGATGTATTTAACTAAGGCACCTACCCACATTGGATGTCTATTTCAAACAGGCATTTATATTAAAACTTATAGCAGAGACGTATATATGTATACGTCTCTGCTTATATAGTAATTAAACTCATACCTACACGTTTGACTCTATAATTATAAAAAAACGCCTTAATTTCAGTCTAGCGGATTGTTTATAAGTTTTAAAAAATCGGTTACAATGATAATTTATTGATGTTCTAGTTGTTTTTAATATAGATAAATTATAGGCAAACCCGTCTCGAAAATAAATTCCTTTCGTAAGACGGAGTCCGGTATTCCGTACTTTATCTATCTAGTAGGCGGAGTTATGGAGTACAACTGAACCTACCTCTACTGCTGTCATCGCTCTGTTGGTGTCTCTTTAGCGATTATCAAGTCACGTTGTGCTACCAACTGGTTCCCGGTCGTGTTGCAGCGCTTTCACAGGTATGTATGACAGGGACCAGTTTATTTAGTTTGTTTACATGAAAACGGTGTATCAGTAGCTTTTATAATATAACTTTTGTACTTTAGAAGTAGATCGTTCTGATGAGAATATAAGGACAAATAAAACTGAAAACGAAAAGAGAAACACATATCATTGTATTGTTAGGCCTATCAGAGTTCGATATCGGATACCTGCAGCTATATCTAGTGTTTTTCAATATCGCTACGTAAAATATTGAGATTTGGTCAGAGACTAAATTGAAACTAGATATTTAGGATTAATCTATAGACGTCCTAAGGCTATGTCTTTGAAATTGGTTTGATTTACAAGTAAAAATGGTTGACAAGTGTTTCTCTGTGTTGACGAAGTTTATAACTGAAAGGCTTCTAGGAAATTTGATGGGAACTTCCCCAACTGGCATCTCTCGCGGATTTGATTTGTTTGTGATGTCTGTCCGGCGGTCTCGTAACAAACATGTGAGTATCGAAAGTTTGACATTCATAATTCAAAATAGAAATCTAATATACTTAGCTACAGTAATTAACAAATTCATGCACAACTGTCAACCCATGAGTGGCAATTTGTTTTGCCAGGTAATTAAAAAATTTGGTTCAAATATCAGATTTTATGAGGTAACAGTTTGATCATTTCTTATATCCGCGAATCATCAGTAGATGAGGATATATAAATTTAAGCGTCTTTGAAATATATGGGGATAATCAAGATTATTACTGAGTATTGATGTATTGTACACCACTTGCATTTACCATAATGTTCTCAAAAGTGGTAAAATCTCAGTCTAGCCTTACTTAATGTATTCGGCTTTCCGGAAGGCCGAATTTATAAACAAATTTGGAAGGGCCATCCTCTCAGCCTGTGCCAGACGGGGCCAAATAAAAAAGTGTCCGGAATTCACAAACAGTCTAATTAGTTGGAGTACTCAAATCCGCAAGTGTCATGTTTAACTAAAATGTTGATTTTACAGGAAGAAGAACAGACAGTTACCAGAGAACTCCAGTTCTTAAAATCAAGTATGTCTCAATCAGATGACTTGAAGGTATATTTTATTTCTTATAGATTAAACTATTTTGTGTTTCATTAATTTACCATGAGATCTTACGTATAATTAAATCACCAAAATTGGTAAATTTAATCTAATGAAAGGTCATTCATTACTCATATTTATAAATTGTTTTAGTTATCCTTATATGGTTACCAATAATATTTGTTAAAAAATCCATCTTACAATAATTCTGTGAATTGAAAACTTATAGCCAAAGATCAGTGAGCCAAAGACTTTAAGCATTCCATCAACCAATCAGTGATTTAGTTGTGAGTTACTGCTTAGAGCTGAATTTTAGATAGGGTGCCTCAGTGGTCAAGTGGTTATAGTCACTGACTAGTATACTCACCAGCCTGCTACCACTGTGAATTCAAATCCTATCTGGTACAACATTTCATATGTAAGGAAACTGTCTAGCTAGCTTTCAGAAAGACTGAGATTCTACCCATGTACATTGTATGCTTGTTGTCCTCTTGCACTGTTATTTTATTAAAGCTGAAGAGTTGCTAGATTACCCTGGTTCATGCAAAACAGTAAAACAAATACATTTGATCTATTTAAGGTACCAATAAAAGACTACCTAAGTCGCATGATATTCTGCCATACTCTGAATTATGATGTATCATTTGGTTTGATTCATGCTTTAAAGTTAGCTACAGGGAACTCAATTTTTGATAAGAGATTTGGTAAGTATATTATTGTAATTCCGTTTCAGTTAATGGTTATATAGATATAATCAATGTGACGCACATTATACTAGATATAAAAGTAAAGATATAAATGACACTTGACCTAAAATTCATAAATGTTAACTATGGTAAGAATATACATGTACCCATGTCTGGTCTGAATGCCATATGTTAAAAAAGCAGATAATTTCATTTTATACCTCCATCAATTTACTATTGTAACTGATACTAACATGCCCTTCCACAAGTAGCTGGCAGTTTCTCCATCAACATTTTTGTCAAATTTTCATAGAACGGTATGACCTGTAGTGACTGTGATTTGAACCCGGATCACTGTACATGTGTTACAAGTCCTGGGCACTAACCACTGTACAAATGCCGGGCCACAATATAATGTTCAATCTGAAGAACTTCTACTTTATTCCAGGATATTTAGCGGCTACCCTCTTGTTGCACAGAGACCATGAGCTAAGCCTTCTTCTTATCTGCTCAATTCAATCGGTATGTCAAAATGTTTCTCTGTCTTACAGCTGATCCAACCAATGAGTCCATTTCCTGTAACTAAATGCTATCTTGATTTTTATCTATTTGAAATTTCAAATATTAGTAGACTGCTTTAGTTGCCCTTCTCTCAATATTTCCCCCCAAATTGTTAGGTTTTCCTAACTTCAATTTTTTTTTCTTAGGCCTTAAAAGATTGCTTACGTGTTACCTGCTCATTAACATTAGGGTAGGTGGGTTGGGCAATTATTTTACTTGAAACCATGCGGAAAAGTAAAAAAAGGTTAAGAAATATAATTACATTTTGTTTCTCGGACCTAATGAAAGTCTATAGAGTTCTGGGGAAAATTAGGGTCAGTTGAGTAACCAGAAACAAAAAATTGTTTATGCCTTAAGTTACCAATGCCAGGGAAGGTGTTGAAGACTATTTTGTTTACTAATCAAAACAGTTTTATACATTATTTTTTTTTTTTTTTAATTTCCAGGATTTGAATAGTAGGAACATTTTACGGAACATGATGGCATTATTAACTGCTAGTCATATACTCCCTGTTCACGCATTTGAGTATATATTACCTACTGTGATAGACAGTCTGAGGCACTCTAGGTTGGTATATTTGAATTCATTTAAAACTTGATTCATATGTATTAAGACAATGAGATGGAGGACTTCCTCTAAAATCAGAATAATTTTGCTAATTTTCATCATCATATTTTGGCAGTTTCGTTTTAAGATACTGTATTTTCATTTATTTTCGTTGGGCTCAATTTTCGTGGTTTTTACTAAAATGGCAATGTCGTGGGGACATAAATTCGTGGATTTTGATTTTTGAAAGAAAAATGCCTTATCTCTGCATTTAAATTCGTGGGGATTTGATTTCATGGATGAGCTGACCCACTAAATCCATGAAATTAAATCCCCAATGAAAATTAATGATTCCACAGTATTAGCTGCTCTTATGAAATTGTCACATAGTTAATCCTTAATGGCATTTTACTTCACTTTAGGGTAGTTGTGAGACAAAAAGCTGTGTTATGTTTACACCAGATCCAGTTAATGTCCCCTGATCTTTTGGAAGAATACCATGATATTCTACAGAAAACCATTTTTGACAAGGACCCAGGAGTAATGGCCGCTGCTGTGCACATCATTCAGCTTTATGTAGAGGTAATAATTAATATTGTTATGCACCTCTTTCAATGTAGGGAGATAAATTGTTTGTTGTCAGTTTTTGTATTCACTGTGTTAGCATCAAATACAGAGTTACCGAAAATCAGAAAGAGTTAACGCGGAAATGAAAAAATGTCATAGCGTTCACTTCCTGTTCAACTGCTACAATAAATAGTTCCTCTACTACACATACTATTCAGGAGTGTCTCATCTGATAATATACGCAGTTTACAGGCTAGTTTAAACTCTACGGTCCTAGAGAATTCAGCCATTTATTTACAGGTATATTCATGAACTCTACTCCTCATGCAAATACTTACGAAAAAAATGCTGCTTGGATGTCATTTCACAGAAAAAAACTTGAGGTTATGGATTATCGTTAATTTGAACTTTCACTTCTGTAATGGCAGATGCTCACATAATAAAGCAATGGAAATAAAATCGTCTACAGCATAACTTGTTTATATGTAGTATATGTATAGTATTGATAATCCTACAAACTACTGGCCTGACTGGCTTTATCCTCCACAATTTCTTAAAGTTATAAAGAGCTGGATACAAGCACATAAAAAATTCAGTCAGCAGTGAATACCTCAGTGCTTTCTGCACTTTGATTTATGAAGTGTCAGCCCTGTGCGTCCATGCGTTCAAGTTTTGGTTTCCGATCGATGACTCAAGAAATATTTCATGGATGATTTCATATTTTACGTGACGGTGTATAATATGAAAATACAGGTCAAGATATTTTCACATTAAGTATAATATAAAGATTCAAAGTGTTGTTCACACCCACTTTTTAACCTTGAACTTTTTTTGAAGAGGTTCAAGGTCATATTGCTCAAAATCTCAGTTTTGTGCAATTTTCTTGCTGTTAAAGTATTAATAGAATATTTATTTGTTTTGCTTTCTATTTGTTTCAGAGAGATGCTGAAGATTGTCTGCGATTTGGTGACATCCTTATGTCAATATTGAAACAAATAACTTCACGCAAGATGACATCAATGTTTGAATATCATAATGTGCCGTTTCCATGGTTACAGATTCAGATACTGAAATGTTTAACAAAGTTAGCATTGAAACATGAAAGGTTTGTGTCTGTCTGTTTGCTTATTGCTGGTAATTAAACATGGTTTTATTGAGATTTTAAATAACATATGTACCAGTATGCCAAATCTTCTTAAAAAATTACAAATGTTTTTACAAATGATATTTTTATTTCAGCTGCAAAGCATTTTTCATATCTTATGTATCACTTTTTGTTTTGTATGTGCTTGCAAGGAATAAGTTTTGTGGCTTTATACATGGATTAGTTTTTTTCTTATTTGGTGTCTTTTACTCATCTTTTTGGTGAGTTTTGAACCTCTTGAACTATACCACTGACAGTGACTGGTTATATCTTAGTCATACACCACTACATGTAGTATGTTCATATTCTTCATTTTAGCCTCTTGGAGAAATACATTCTTGTATTGAAGGAAATGTTACAAAAAACAAGTTTTAAAGAAGATATAGCATTTTGTAAGTTCATGGACCTATTTTATTAATTCATATTTAGTTTATTTTGACACAGCTTGCATAAATTTACTATTTGCTATTATTCCCAATATTCAGGCCTTTTTAATACACACAACATCTTTGATAATGATTTTCACATTTTTTCCTTGACCATAATTAAAGTTGCTTAGTTGCTGCAATAACTACTTAGTATGCATGTATATATTACGATTTTTGCTGTACTAATGCTCTGTCATTCTATGATTTAACTCCTTTAACAGGTATTTTATACGAGTGTATACAGAGTATTGTGACCATACAATCACCAAAGTATTTACTGGATGAAGCTGCCGAACATATTGGAAAATTTCTTCAGTCTTCAAGTCCCAATCTAAAATACATAGGTAAAGTGATTCAGTAAAACTTCTTTAGTATTTGTATACCCTAACAACCAAGAGAATATTGCTGCTTCAATCTGTTTTTAAAATTATAAAACTTCAGAACATACATGCTCAAACATTGTCCAGTTTCATACTGTTACATTATTACATAAATGTTTATCATCTTTTTGTTTTATAATGATACTGTATAAAAGTATGTTAAATTTTACTGTCTCAGAAAATAACTAATTAAAATGAGATTTGATCTCATGTTTTAAAAATTAAGACTCAGAATTTTGTTTCAACCAAACCAAACAAATAAGTGTATATTTGAAATGTTGTTACTTCAGTTGTATAATCCATACATGTATTCCACCTGTAAAATCTCTGAAATATTATGGTCAGTTGTAAAATTTTCATTTCAGGCATAAAATTATCATTTTATATTTAAAATCATTAGTTTGTGTGTAAAAATTATCATTTCGGGCATAAAATTATCATAAAATGTGTAAAATTATCATTTCAGGTGTAAAATTACTATCAATGTTAGTAAAAATGAATCCACAATACTCTGTCAATTATCATCAACTGATAGTTAAATCTTTGGAGAATCCTGATGTTAACATACAAAGAAAAGTAAGTCATGTTTATACATTGTCTTAATAATAGTCTCCTTTTATACCATTTATCTGCCATTTATTCGAAGGCTTTGAATAAATGGCAGATAAATGGTGTAAAAGGAGGCTTTAAGCTAACCGGCATATACTCTTTACCTTTGGCCTTTACAGAGCAAAAATAAATCTCACAGGTACCTTGTCATTGATTTTCTTATATGTTTTAAAGTACTATTAACATAATTTGATTATTGCTTGTCGATCTTGGCTGAATTTGGTTACACATAATGTTAGGGTTGATGTTCAGAAAAAACGCTGGACATTATGTAAAGAAATGAATTTTATATTGAGCCAGTTTCATCATCAATTTAAAAATGATAGAGGAAATTAAGAAAACTGTCCAAAAATAAGTTGTTGTTATATAATGTGGTTGATGTTTAAGGTGGTTGCTAATTTGGGTTTAACTGTATTTCTGTAGAATGTCAGTCTAAAGGAAAGAGTAAATAGTGTTTGATAATCTATAATTGTTTCATATAACATAGAATGTATGAATCTGTTTCAGGCATCTGTAGTAAGTATATGAAGTTTGAAGATTGTTTTTTTAATTTGGAGTTTTACTTTGTATGCTTGTAATTCTCTCTGTGAACAAAATGATGAACCATATTAGACTAGCTGGATGTAATGATGGAGTGATATGTAGGTTACAGGCTTAAAAACATTTTGTTGCATTTCAATTTTCTTTTAATTTCAGATGCTTAGACTGTTATATGAAATCGCGAATGAATCAAACATGATAGTCGTTTGTACGAGACTTTTAAACCAGTTGAAGATATCTACAGATAAATATTGGAGGTCAGAAGTCATCTCAATGGTTATATGTCTGATTCAAAGGTCAGGGTCATTATTTCTTTTACTTAGTTTGCATTGTTTAACTTGTATTAGTAGGAAAATATAATAGACAGTACAGTCAAACCTATGAACAAGGGTCACCCTTTAGGAAAGACAAAATACGGCCTTTATAGACAGGTGACCTTTATTTTAAGGTCATTTTGATCTAAATAATCAATGACTTATTTTAAAGGAACAGCCTTTATTCGCAGGATGGCCTTTAGTCGGAGGTGGTCGCTAACACATGTTTGACTGTACTTTGAGATATATCTTTGGAAATATATGACTCAGGTTAAGTTAAGGATGTATGTATTAATATGCCATTTTCGTGAGAAAAAGATATTCTTACCTACTTACCAACTGTTTAAAGTTAAGAATCATGTAATTTCCTACTTTCATAAATTTGTCAAAATATGGCATATTTTGACTTCTTTCATAATTGCATTTTTGGTCAAATTATCAAGTATGTTTCTACTGTTCTGTACTAGTATTTTCTTACTACATCTATTTGCAGAATTGAAACTGACGCCCACTGGCAAGTTGATACTTTGTTTGATATTTTAATCAGTGGGAATGATGTGATAATTGATAAACTTTTGAATAAAGTTTTCAGTTTTATTGAAAACAGTAAGTGTTGACAAAGACCTTCATTATTCATATTTTAGTCTGAAAATATGCTTGATTCTCTCTCTTGATCTTCATCTGAAATTGAATGTTAACCTGCTGTATAATGGTGTTATTCCATAATGAAATATTTTGAAGACACCTAGCTACCTTACCTTTCTCAGTAGAATTTATTAATCTTGGTTAACTGAAACAAGGTTAAATAGATATATGTTCTATTAAACGTTATAAATGTGAATGTGTGGGAGCACATCAATGTGTTTCATTAGATGTTTGATTTCTCATTATGCATTACATACATTTACAGTAGAACCTGTATTTTTGTGGATAGACCCTTTTCCTGTGTTCACCTAACCAGTTTTCCAGGACCTATATACTAGTATTCCACAGGGAGCTGGCAACTTCTCCATACATGGAGAAAAATCAACGTTTTTGTCAAATTTAGTTTTAATTTTTGTCTGAATGTAATGGACTACCTTATGGACATGTTTCTCTGTATTTTCATGGCAATTTATTTTGCAGGATTTCTTTCCGGTGAGGCAGATGTGGCTCGTCAGAAGATTTTGGTTACTAAATGTGTTGGAGTACTTGTTAACAGGAAGTCACCCTCTAATACGATACATGTTGCATTATGGGTAATTCTCAAAGTTCAAGTCTTGATTGTTAAAGGTTATCATCTCTTAGGATTGTTGAGCCTTTAATATCAATGACCATTATATCACAAATGGAAATAACTGATAAATGTTAATTTAATGGTTATTTGTTAATTAACATGATTACTACATGTATCTTTTTTGTGATGAGTCATGACAAGCATAAATAAAAGGCCATAATAATGTTGTCAAACCGAGTTCAATACCGGTACCTCTTTATAGTGGTTTGAGAAATTCACTTCACAAATTCTGTATACTGTAGTTTGATAATGCCATGTCAAGATGTTTGGGTTTGATGATCTTTACATAGCTTTGGCTCCATAAAAGCTTGTTTCACTTAAGGCAAGTCAATCAGTAAAAATAAGAAACCTCTGCCAAACTGCACCAACATTGATTTAATTTAACCTCTCAGTTGAATTTGAGGTTGGATGTAAATTTTGGGTTGAAATTGTGTAATGTGACCATATGGGTAAAAAGTCTCTGGGATCCTCTGTTTGTTTATTCGTCTGAATCAAGTCTGTCTAATGTTTGGTATTGCATGGTCTTTCTTGTTAATTAACTTTTGGTTAAATTCTGAACTGAATCATAAATGTATCCACAGGGTTAATTTAACCAATATTGTTATAACTGGGTGCTGGTCATCACCTTAGAATGAAAAGGGCATGTCAGACAAGTATTAAAGCGGCAGATAGGCCCTTTTCATTCTAAGGTGATGTGGTGATTTATATTTCATACAATTTGGGTGGATCGATACATTGCCTTTGTAAATCTAGATGTAAATACAAGTACTTTGTTTAAAAAATCACAGGATACAGGTGAGATGTATATACATAGTTCCCATGACTACAGTATTTACCTCCCTTGGCGGCCATCTTTGTTGGCAAATCAACAAGCATTGATAGAAGATATTTATATTTTTGTTTTAATAATTCTAAATATAGGATATCGACTACATTTTCTTAAACCTTATGTGCTTATGGTCTTAACAACTTAATGATTAAGTTATCTTTTATGAAATGAGTTGTTTGATAACCAATTTTATGATTTTTCTATTAAGTGCATTATAAATTTGCCAATCAAGATGGCTGCCAAGGGAGGTAATTATTGTAGTTGTGGGAACTATGTATTGGTGCTATACACCTTGCTCCATAAAGAATCAGGAAAACTGTTTGAAAAGAATAGGGATATATATGCCTGGTTCTCCTGTATCTTATTTCCCCTCTCTCTGGTGCGGCTCTGAAATAATCATAGTTTTCACGTATTTACAACAGACTAAACAGTGAACATTGTATATACTTTTCAGACATTAGGAGAGTTGTGTCCCTTGTTGAGGAGTATGCCAGATGACAAGATTATCTTCCTTGTTACTCAACATTTGATGAATAAAACTCAAACATATCATGTACATAGCTGTGCTGTGACAACACTACAACAATTTGTTTATAAAGGCATTGTAGATTCAGTTACTATGGCAACAAGATTAAAATATTGTCTTGATGTAGAACTATCTATGGTATTAAGGCAGGTATGTATAATATGTTTTTAAAATATTTTTCAATTGGTTATTAGTGTTTTTGTATTGATTCAATTAGTTTTAAAAAGTTTTTTCTGATAAAACCTTGAATAAACTGAAATCTAGTTTGAGTTTAAATCAATTTGTGTCCACTTAGCTTGTTTGAATTATGCAATATATTATTTATAATTGATAAGCATCATTTCAGCTGAAGTGAATTTTCCATGAATTGTTTCTTCAATATATTTTCAGCAACTATTTGATTTAATCGAAATATGTCAAAAGGGTATAGACATTAGTTACTATGACAACAGTTCCATGGATTTGGCCTTGACCTTTCTTGATGAACTTGTTGTCAATGATCTTAAGAATGGTTCAGTGTCTTATGTCCCCGTACATCTTCAAGGAGATAAGCACGGTGAGAGGATTTTTTCATATTTTACTTTAAATCATTATAAATGACAATTTATTCATATATATGATCTGGCAAAAATTAATCCTAAACAAATATTATTGATAGTAAAATACTTTGATAATTCTTACCGACATATCATCACATATTGTTCTTTGCTCATTTGATTATTCCTGAGTAACTTCTGCTGCTATGGTTACAGATATATCAACATTATGACAATAGGAATCATCCTGCAGCTGTCTCAGAACAGAGAGTTCAACATCACCAGCAAAAACTACTGAAGATATGTAAGACATATTATGCATTATGGCTTTTATTGCAGATTTATGTATTCATTAGTGTTTTCCCATTATGGTGATTTGTGGGAAAGGCAGTCATCAAGAGGGCTAAGAAAGTAAATAGTTTGTCATGAGACAGATGTTTGACTAGTCGTGTCTCTTCTCTTGGGATTGTAGACTTGACTGGTACATGTAATTGACACGATATTGCAGATGGTAAATGTTATAGATACTTATGGACCTTACAAATTGTATTCTTACACATTAAACATTTAGCTCCTACCTCTGTTTCATACATGATGTGTGAAAAATTAGTAACTACTTATGGACTAACGGAGGTACTGAAACAATGGTAGATAAGTCTGGAGAGATATTTGGGTGAATAGTTTGCCATGTATGACTCAAATACTGTTGATGTGCTGCATTTAATAAAATATTTACAGGTACAAATTAAGTTATTGTTTAAAGATTCTAAACAAATAATTTTCAGTAAACTTCGAATCAACATTTCTGTTGCTGAATTGGATTGTGGAAAAAATTGGTGGCTTACTATATCTACCCACGTACAGGATACTGTAACCACGGTAATATATCCTATAATATATAAGCTTGAAGATTTGATAGTAAGAAAACTAGAAAAATCCAGATCTGACACTTTGTTTCTTGTTTCTTTCTTAAGTTTTTATCTATCAAGGTATCAATATCATTTCACACAAAAATTAATGTGCAAATTTTTTGAATGACAAGATAAATGGTTGACAGTGTTTTCATAGTAACAAAATAAATATTATTATTTCTTTTCGGCACACTTGGCCTTCTGTTTGTAATGTGAGATGGATGTTCAGAATTGGTTGAGGTGTGCCAAATAATACTTGTTGCTGAACTTGGCTTCCCCATAGAATTATTATAAACTAAATAATTATATTATTACATTTATAATTCTGCAGTGTGACACTGATGAAAGTCAATCAAATTTACCAACCTCTTCAGACAAGGCTGGATAGAGACGTTAGCATTATGACTGATTCTATGACTAATCTATATGTCTATACCAATAATGATGTTAACAATGTGAAAAAAGATCTACTACCATCTTGTCTTGAGATGTGACGAACAAGAATCCCGAAAAACCAGAAAGATGGAGATTTTGATAAAAGTATGAGCAATATGTCAAATGATATTATGAACCTACTCACAGAGGGCAATGGATAAAATGAATATAATAAGGAAAGAGCTACTTCTGTAGAAGTAGGAATGATTTAGATGCAGCTTTATCCAATCTCAGGGATATAAATGAAGCCACGTTTGGTGCTGTTACATTACAGCCAACTAGTGAACAAGCTTTTATAAGTGGCAGTTTTAATGCTGACAATAGTGCCAAGTGTATATTGTTTGATAATTCTTAACTTGAAATGAGCAACTTAGGAGCACATTATTATACCCCCGCAAAAGAAGAGTGAGAAGGAGTGTATTAGAGTCCCTCTGTCGGTCGTTGGTCGAGCTTCCGTTCGTCTGTCCGCATACCTTACTACTTCACAAGTTTGTGGAGCAACTACTTCCTCCTTCCTTAAGCGAATGCAATGAAATTTGAAATGTGTTATCATCATGAAGTATAGATGTGCAAGACACAATTTCCATACCCAGTGATCGACACATTCCAGAGTTATGTGCCCTTGGACTTAGCCATATAGTGAACAATGGCATTCGTAGCTCATGAATGTTTGAACGTTGTGAAATTGTTATGGCACGCTAATATTTCAAACTTATTTGTAATAACGTCAGCATACAATTAGCGTGACGTAACACTTTCAACAACGTTTTTTCATGATATCCGAACTTTACTATAATGCAATTTTGTGAAAAATAATGCACGATGACATATTATTTTTATATTTTATAATTGCTTGTTAACATCTCTACAAAATAAGCATGTGACTCATTAGTTGATTGAATCTACTTCCGTTTACCAAAAGTACACTGAAATATAGTTGGGGGTCAAAATTACGGATGAAAAAACGGACGTATTTTTAGCGCTTAACGTTCCCACAGGAAAATAATGACTACAAAACCCCATGAAAACTTATATGAGCTTATTCCGCAGATAGAGAGCTTGAAGTTGGTGTATCTAAATTACAAAAGCGGTATGTTTGAACCAATTTTTCGTGTAAAACGTCGATTTTACACCGCTGACATTCATCGTGGCGTTGCTTAGAAACGGGTCGGAAAACGGAAAATATAAAATGAACAAAAATCGAAGAAAATGCTATACTATCAGTGTGTAAAATTTCAGAACAATCGGAGAAAATTCGATTTTTGACCCACGACGTCAAGGAAAGGTCGCATACTACCTTAAATGGCTAAAACAATTCTTAGAAAATGATGCAATAGCGAACTGGAAAACAATTCCAAAATTTTACTTCAATCAATATGGTAAAAATCTGCTAATCTTTTATACTAAGCCGGTTCCGGAAAAAAGCCTAACAGCAATTAAACATAAACTTTCAAATTTTTACAGCGATATTCTCACGGTATGGCTCGAATTTCAAAACAATGTGAACAAACATATACCTAAATATTCCGAGAAATCAGACAAGAAGTCCTCTGGGGTAATAAATACATATAAAATCAAAATCAAACATAACGTTATTTCACAAGAATTGGATAAACTTGGATATTTACTTTTTAAATGACATACTGGATAAGAAAGGCCTAATCAATGAAACTTTTATACTCAATAAGCAAAAAAATAAATCAAACTGGATATCAGAAATAAGCATTCTCAGAGAATCAATACCACCAGAATGGAAGAAACTAGTACAGACAAAAGAATCTTACCTTACAAAAGTTAAAGCAAACTTACATTTACAACTTGATGATTTAAAACATCCTTTCAAAACAATGCAAAACAAAGACTTCTATATATTTTATAAAACAAAAATCTGAACTTCCATACACTCATAAATTTTGGGAAAATAATTTAGACAAACGACAATTCTATTGGACTCTTCTATAATGGCTGGGAAGCAACTTGTTTAGACAACAGAGTGAAACAATTCAAATACAAATTAATACACAATATCATATTGCCACAAATGAAAACCTTATGAAATGGAGAATTTTTAATTCGCCCTCATGTCTTCACTGTCATGCTATTGAAAACTATGTAAACTTTTTCATTGAATGTCATTGTACAACATCACTGTGGACACAGGTTAATACAGCCTTTAAAAATCTTGGCTTCGATCAGATGTCAATGAGGCCATGGATGATTCTGTACATCATTGCCAGCCTGTTTTAAGTTCTCCTATGCTGTATGGAGGCCCAGTCTAGGACAGCTACCACCTAACTGGTACTGCTAGTGGTATTGTAGTCACCCATTGTGAACCCATAGTTTTTTGGATACAAAGCAGAACTAAGAGAATATAACAATATTAACATCATCACCAACCTAATAGCTTTCAGCATTTATAAAACATATCTTATATCTGAAAGAAGAACAAAACACCACAATATAAGATGCATCCTTATAAATGAACTAAAACTGGCAATACATATATATACTTAAAACACAAAATAAATCATGCACCTTAAGCAGAAAAATTCTTGGACCACACAATAAACATACAGTAAACAGTTTACATTTCATTAAAACACTATTTCTGCATTTTTGTTAGATTTTCTAACACATCGCCAAAATACTATATTATATTTGTGAACAACTATATTGGTAAAAACTACTTGTGCTTTTCTAACAATCTGTACTATTTTGACCACTGTTGATTTTATATATGTTTTAAATACTTAGTATATAATCATGCAGAATTGTAAGGTGGGGCGAGGGATGGTTCCCCGAATGACGGGGAATAATAAATGGGCTTGATCTACAGACTAAACAGCGGACATCCGGATGTCCGCGGACATCCAACGGACATCCATTTTCGTTTGTTTATTTATGGAGTATCTGTCAATTATGTTCATTATTACTGTTTTTAACATGTTTATTATTAAATTATGAACATTATGCTCATTTTCAAATATTTGTTAAACAGTTATGTAGCACATTTAACCCAAAACACCGTATTAGAGAACGGATAAGTATACGAGTTATCCCAAAGTTAACCGGTTACCGTTTCGGTAGTGAACGGAATGGACTTAAATTTCCTTTTATAAACGTATATATAATTATTTTTCTTAAGATAATGGATTTGAATGATTAATTAAGATAATTCTAAACAATTTGCGCATTTGGATGTAGTAAATTAATTCGTTATTAAAAGGAAAAGAAGAAAAGCGAACATGACATGTTATGGTTTAGACCATATCCGCGGATATGATCGATACTTGACTTACTCAATAAGAATTTAAATATATTTCAGTCATTATAATAATGTGTTTAAACTTTAAATGATGCATGTTATTTGAATGAAATACTATCTAATTAAAAAGGAAAATAAAATTGAATACATGTACAGTGATAATTAATAGAATTGACCGTTACCTGCTTATACACTCATAAGAAAATGGATGTCCGTACGTTAAAAATTGATGTCGGCGGACATCCACGACTGTTACTGGTACTGTATGAGCGTAAACAGCGATGTTTTGTGCTTCTTTCCCCCAGTAATACATATCAACATTATAAATGATTCATGTTGCTCGGATAAAACATCACATTAAAAAAATACCATATAAAATTCAGTATATAATTGAACATAACTACTGGTCGACGTATATATTTATTTTTAGAAAATGGATGTCCGCGGACATCCACCGATATTCGCTATTTTGACTAAAAAGCGATATTCTGTACTTCTTTCCAACAGTAATGCATTTCAACATTATAAATGATACATATGTTACTCGGGTAAAACATTATATTAAAAAAAACATATTAAATTCATTTTTAGTGAATATAATTGAACGTAAATACTCGCCAACTTACAAATTTATTTTTAGAAAATGGATGTCCGCGGACATCCACCGATATTCGCTATTTTGACTAAAAAGCGATATTCTGTACTTCTTTCCACCAGTAATGCATTTCAACATTATAAATGTTACATATGTTACTAGGGTAAAACATTATATTAAAAAAATACCATATTAAATTCATTTTAGTGAATATAATTGAACGTGACTACAGACATCCAAATTTTTTAGTAAATGGATGTCCGTCGCGGACATCCACGGCTATTTTGACTAAAAAGCAAATATTTTGTATTTCTTTCCACCAGATATATATCCGTAAATTATGAGAAAATGGATGTCCGCGGACATCCACAAATATTCGCTACTTTGACTAAAAAGTGAATATTTTGTACTTCTTTCCAACAGTAATGCATTTCAACATACAAATGTTTCATGTTGCTCGAGTAAAATATCATATTAAAAAAACATATTAAATTCAGTTTCAGTGAATATAATATTGAACGTAACTACTGACATATGAATTTATTAGAAAAAGGATGTCCGCGAACATCCACGGATATTCGCAACTTTGACTAAAAGCGAATATCTTGTACTTCTTTCTACCAGTTATATTCATTTAAACTTTCATGCACACGGGTAAAACATTTTTTATTTAATAAGAACATTTTAAACTTAGTTGTAGAGAATAGAATAGAAGTAAACTGCTTACATATTTATTAGACAATGGATGTCCGCGAACTTTTTAATTGTACATGGTATTTTGTTTTACAACAATGTATGTGATGTACCGGTACAGTATCGAATTGATCGTAACATCTTGTATATTATTTAATTAAACCGGAGACGTAGATCCATAACATATCTATGTCTCTGATTAAACAAAGAATGGATGCCGATGGCTGTCCGCCAACATTATCCGCTACTATGAGTTCGAATATGCAAAGTACTATCGGAACTTGATTTTTCCATATGAGACAAGTCACTGGTGTTGCTCGCATCACAGCAATGACTGTTAGGAGAAATCCTAAATTAGGAACTGTACAATCAATAGATATTCATGCTTAGGTATTAACATACATGTACACCATCCCAATGTTGTCGTCAATTTATGTACATATTCTGATATTCATATACCAACTTTCATCAATCTAGCATGCATACTTACTGACCTCTTCAGCAAAAGCGAAATATTTTATGCAAAATTTTGTTTGTTTCCGACCTCATTATAATAAAGTGAGAGTAGGAACGGGAGCCATGAGAGTTATGGAGCCACGGACAAGGCTTTGGTGGCTAAGACCGCACATTTGTACGTCTTTCCCCCAGTTATATATATCCATTTAGAATTCAAATGAATACCTGTATTTCTTTCAAATAATGAAAATGTTAATTAACCTCTATATAATGACGTAGGATAGCATATAATTCCAGTCATGCAAAGATCTGCTTAATTCTGCAATATCAACTAAGATAACATCCAGCACCACGCCACGAGGTTGTTCTGTAAACATGGACCGTTATTTTCCGCATTTTATATGTTTTCGTTGAAAGTTTTCATTGTCAAAGGTATTGAGTGTTCATAAATGATTTCAGATCATAGTTATATACTGAAAGTTATTATGTTAATCATTACTATTTTGCAATTATAAACTTACAAATTTACAGACAAGGCCGGGGTAAAAGTTAATTATCCACTTTGCACATAAATGAGAATTATCAATTTAGCCAACCCGTTCAGTTAGTACCTTGTTGTCACATGTTTTAACAACGGAACAAGTACGTCTGAATATTTATAACGTGTGCAGTTCTAGGCTGCCCTGACGAAACGAAATTCAAGGAAGAAACTGTACTGATTATACATTGTATCAGATCAATAGTATCGATAACTCATGAATTAATGACAAAATCAGCAACGCGATAAATGATTGTATCAATATTCAAATATACATTATCACATGGGTAGAAAACTTAGGACGAGAAGCACAGACAACAGCGTCGGACCCTATGGAGCAATTTAGGAAACCATGCAGTCTTTAACTTCGTTTGACAAGGATTTAAATAATAAAGTTGAGAAGCATAATCAAGGTATCAATTAGAATGAAATAAAAAGAAAAACTATGACGTCATAACCTTAATTAAATAAGATCTGAACAGATTATTTGAACTGAATATTGTTTCATAAAGATTATTTCCGTGAATTCAGTCTATAATACAAATTCATAAGGAGTGCACATAAAATGCTGGTTATTATAGATAGCACCCTTTTCATACCAGTACGTCATGTAAAGCGCTTTACATATATCGCAGCCACGAGGGCGCAGGTGCATTCTCTACCAGTGCTGATAAAGCATGATCAGACTAGAGGGACAGGCTGAGAGAAGCCCCAGAAGGGAGAGGTAGATATATATGATACAGACATCGGGATGCGCCTAGCTCTTATTCCGAATAGACGGCCTGATGTATAGCGCAGATACATAGCTCATGTGGACCTTTACCAGTACTTATACAGTCCACAGATATAGCGGGAAATACTATTAATATAATTTCAGAAATCGCCTAGGCCGGAAATCGAACCGGGGACATCTGGGTTGGCAGCTCAGCGCGTTACCACACACTTATATTCGCTAAATAAATGCTGTGTTAGCGGCTTGACGTTTCACTTTCCATAACAAATAAACCAATTCATGTTCATACAAGGACTCAAATAAGTTAAGAAACTAATGTACATTTGTAACGTTATTAAGGTTTCGGTTATATAATTGCAGTCTTGAAAACATTGGTAAGAATTAAAAAGGCGTTTCAGAAAGCTTTTATTTATTTAGCTGACGCTTCCGTCTTTGATGTCATGTATATTCTTTGTTCCATGCCATTCTATGTGATTATAACGTAGTAAAGTACTCAGTATTGTACAATTATTTTATAAGCATCGAAGGCTAAATTTGAATTTAGTGAAGATGCTTTATTCTTTTATAAAATATGTAGATATTGTTTTATATGATACACTATAATAATGTGGTTCATCAAGTTTGTCTTACGAAAACTAAGATAATTAGTGACAAATACCTCCACATGCTGCTTAGACCTTGAAGCTACAATCATGGGAGTTGAGCCGAAACATCGGAAAATGAGAGTTCAGTATTTCAAAATACTAAAATAAATGAAAAAGTTACAGCGCGGACACGCTGAAAAGGCCAAAATTATGATTTTTGAACTAAGTGTGACCTCGACCTTGGAGCTACAGATAGATAAATTTGTTTCATCTTATTACCAGATATATCGTAGAACTGTGTACAGCTTTTTTAAAAGCTATTTTTGTACATATTGAATTGTAAAGCATCGTACATCTAGAACATTACAAAATTCTGTTATACTTGTTTGTTCATTACATTCAGTTAAAAGATCCTGGACACGGTGTCAATTGTGTTATACATGTATCAGTGACATTATGCAGTACATTACCATGATTACGTCTAAAGTGCTACATTGGACCGCGGTATTTGAACCCGAACATAAGCCATAAGCCACTGTTCCATCGGGAAAAAGGCATACGGGCAGTAAATACCCAACAAAAATATATGTAATATATTAGTATATAGTGTATTGAAGTTGGAGAATCCTCATGTCAGTAGAATTGATGTCAAAATGTCGTAGAAGAGAATTAGTGATGCGTTATGTAAATACAATCAAGTTAAAGGGGGGAAATATGCTATCCTTTTTATAACAAAAACAGCTAACAATTGTTTAGTGTTTGGGCAAAATGATTTGTCAGGTAAACAGCAATATTTTTGTGAAAAAAAATTAAGAGCAAAATGACAGTTATTCCGACCAATTATTGTACTTACTTGTTTCCAACCGTTTCAGCTGAAACGTCGATACTATGGACATACAGTACAACCTCTCCAGATCGGCCCTCTCTTGAACATCAATCTCCCTACAACGGCAGCTTGTTTGATTTCCAACTACGCGATTTAACTATTGTTTCAACCTCTCCATACTCCAGAGCAACAACCTCTCAACAAAATTAAAAGTATAATTTTGCTACTTGCAAAGGGTGTTGCTTTGGAGAGGTTGCACTGTATTCCATTAATAGTACATGCAATACATTTGCGATGCCTTTCAAAATGTTTTTACGGTTAATGTCCTGTGTATTTTCCCCGTATTGTTAATAAAATTCTTAAAATTAACTTAATAAAGTTACAGCATGTATCATCATTTTGCAAAATGGTGTTAGGAAATGTTTTTATGAGTACTTTGAACCAGCGTACCTGTATGTAGTCATATAGGCTCATAAAGATAATTCCACAGCCTTAAAAGAATTTACATTATGTTTATATATTATGACGCCGCATTTAATCTACCAATTTTTAAAAGATGTTAATTGGTACATTTTGAGTCGCTTAAATTTACACAGATAAAAGCAGTTCCGCCCGTATTTTTATGTTAGGTATTTATGGTCAATTGTTATGTGAATAAAATTACACGATTAAAATGCGTCGGAAGGTTGGCATTTATAGTTATGACTTCCTGTTATGTAAATCAATCGTCAGAATGCAAAATTTATTATTACACTTTTCTTATAACAAACATGGTTTAAACATTCTGGTTGGATACTTTTACACCCGTCGCTTGATGCATTGAAATAAGAAAGTATATTTTAAGTTCATAATTGTGACACTAGTATTAATGATGTACTTATTATACCAATTTATTTGACCCGTAATATCATTTCGAATTGACATCAGTAGAACCGATATAAAATATACAATAGACGTAAGTTAACAAAATAATGTGTATGGTAAATTTATGGAGATTAAAGATGTTTTCCTTAATGATTTAATTTTTTTATGTATTTTACGGCCGACAATTAGCGTTTATTTTAGAGAATCATTCCTTTTTTCTTGTAATAATGTCGCATATGCATATATATCTAAGATCTTTAGTGATAATTTGTTTATGGATAACTTCCTGTTGTTTTTATAAGCATTTTATGTAATTAATGAATGAGAACAGACTTAGATATATACTAGAATATAATAGTTATGATATACTGTCACTGCTATTTTATTCCTGCCTATGTTTTCTTCTTTATACAAAAAATGCAACTGAACGCTTCTTCGTTCTATTTCTAAATTATATCATTCTATTTCTACATTGAATTATTTTTTACAAGATTCTTTAAAATAACTTGCAAAGAAACTATGTTTATATCCTGTACTGCTTGAGAAAATATATTGGTTAAAAATATTTAATTTAACGGATAAGTGTTAAAATATGTTTGTATCAATTTCACAAAATGGACAGTTTTATTTAATTATCAAAATCATCGGTTTGCAGCAAAGAGCATTTATTTGAGTAATTAATTTCTTTAATAATATTATTCTTAATATTTTGCATTTAATATAAAAATACTTCTTGTTTTAAAAAAAGATCATTTATAGTATTGATTAAACATTGAATCAATTTAAGTATCTATACAGTAGCTATATATAAGCCATATATAGTAACTGATTATGTAATTAGAAGCTATTCTATCAATGACCCTGTCTGTTTTATTGGACTCCCTACTGTGGAATATACAGGACTGCTGGGTCTTAGTCACATGCCTCGCATTCCTGGTTCAATGTCTTTAAGTATCTTAGTTTCAAATGACAGATTAAAACATTAGTTACTATACACAGGTGGGTGTGGCCACACTCGTCTGTCTTTACAACAGACTTTGATTGTCAGGTTAGATCAACCAATCACATTACAGGACTGGTGTGGCAAAGGAGTGGTCCCTTACACCTCTCTGACCATGATCAATACGTATGATGTGATTTGATAAAGATCAGACGACCTAAATACATGCATGTCCTAATCATTATTATACATGTATACATTGTTTAAATAATATAAATACATAGTAAATAGGGTGAAATGATGTAGCTGTCTAGATAATGCATTGACTATGAATCAATAAAATTTCATTACCATACTTTTTGCTAGGGCCATGTCTGCAGACACTAAAGCTGACCGGATTCGACTAATACATGTCAAAAGGGACTATAAAAGAAGGGGGTGGGGGCATTTACGGAGGAATTGTTCAGTATATGAGTATTTTGAGAGAAATTTTCGCAGGATAAAGTAAAATAAGATTCTAAGGGAAATTACTATAATAACTGCTTTAAAAAATAAGATATGGATAATCGGGGTACTAATAAGCACAAAACATGTTTAAATATAAAATATCGTCCAAGAACAGATGTAGGGTGAATAGATTAGCAATTAATAATTTATTACCTACACTAACATAAACTTTAATCCTACGTATAAAATTGAATGGGATAATTTACAAATAAATCAAACATGACATTGCAAAATATTAAAACAGATTTTTGGCGTATCACATCATTTTGAATAAAGAGAACTGTCAGTTTTTCAGTCAATGTTTAGGCATTCATACAAATGAACTTTCTCAATAATGCCACGTATTATTAGATGGTCTTTTATAATTAAATATTTGATTAGAAATGCACTTTTGTAAATAAATTAAGATAATAATGTTAGTCTTGTTAGCATTGTATGTTCATGAATGAGACATAAGTATGAGTGTACAAAATGTACCGTAGACACATTCCTTTTCTCTTCCATTTGAAACCAAACTGACGATCATGTCACATAATTACACATCCTTTTATCCATATACAATATGTATAATCAAACAATCTTGAAATTAATGTCCACCAAAACTTACTACGAAATATTGTATCGATTACTATATATTTATGTGTATTTTACCCAGTAAGCATCAAGAATCAGTTTATAGCAAAATACAGAATTATTAAAGATTTTGTCGCATACAAATTACATCTTATCTTTATATTATTATTATCATACCATATTTATATAGCCCTTTTTCATGTAATTACACGTTCAAAAGTGCTGTACAATCACGATTACGACATGGTTAAACAATATGTAATGAATACAAACATGTTAGTCAAAAATGATATGGGTAAAATATATCATGCGGAACATTGACGCTATTTCCCTATGAAAAGACAACTCCTGTCGTTATTGATTTTTTTACCTGTGTGATAAACTAGTTGTTTCCCTTTACGCCAAAAAACCAATAAGTGGTCAGTATGGATTTTAGCAAGTTAACCTTATCGAATATGGATTATTTAGCGTTAAAGCGAGATCTATATATCCTGGTCGTTTTTTGTGCGATCTGAGTTTTAGGGAATTTGGGAGTATTATTTTTCTCACGAGGGTGAAGGATCATGGTCTTCAACACAATAATTAAAAGAAAAATGTCATATTTTTGTTTTTTAAATACATTATTACATATTTTAATGTTGATCTTTAAATGAATAAATGAATATTGATGTGAATAACATTAACAAACCAGCAGTAAACTGCTGTTGTTTGATTCCAATTTAATGACTTTACATAAGGTCAAGGAAAGTACATACAATGAAATATTACAGCAGTAATATCTTTTGATTTTTCGGAATCAAACACCTTACAGAACACAGTTTCAGACATGGATATATAGCATCCCTGTTTCACACTACTAAAGGAAATAATAGCATGTCACAACTATGGACAAATTTATAAGTCAACAAATCCACCATTAATTTATGCAGACAAGTAAGGTACACAATAATTCTAAAATGATTCAAGTCCGGTTGGCTTGGTAAGCTGTTTGGCCAGTCCACACGCGCATTACTCCACCAGCCGGTGTTTACTGTTCACTACGCAACTTCACTGAATGATTACTAAAGGTACATTTAAATTAGTGTTTCAAGAACAGCGTCAAGACACCACTGCTACGAGAAACCGTCTCCAAAGGTATAAAGATACTACCTTTAAAGAGACCCCCTTACTTCAAAGGATTTAAATACTATCTAAGAAGTAAAACCTAATAGCCTGAGTAAGCTTTTGTAAAATAGTGCGTTTTCAGCGCTTTCTTGAATGACGGTGAAACATAGCACACAACATTATTTTATACAGTTATTCTATATAAGATTTAAACAGTTGTGCCATAACCTTACATACGATATAATCTTGTGCGACGTACGCAATTAGACGATCGATACAGAGATAATCAGGAGACTGTGCGGTCGGAACAACAGGGGGTTACGTACGACCGCTGTGGTGTGTGGCGTTAATTACAATTAAGAAGACAAGTGTTGTATTGGACATAGACCATACATACATTGCTAGTTTTACGACGAAGCATCGATTCCCAGTCTTGTACACTCATAGGAATAATTAAATATGTTTGTATGTTATTATAACGTACAGTATTCAGTTAAAATCTGAAATTTAATAGAACTTCACGTTTATCCATATTCTGTCTATTAAAGAACTAGCTATAATTCCAAATCTCTCATTAAGATTTTATACTGATTTTTTTCCGAAGATATTTCAGGATTAAAAAAGTTTCTCTTTTTGCTTGCGTCAAACTTATTTCTAACGTCTGATATACTTCCCAAATTGTACCGATAAAACCTATTGATCACATTTTTCTCACTTTTCACACCATGTTTATTAATTCTATACTATTTATTGTATACCATCGTAACATACTCAAATGGTTCTGGTTTAATAAAGTAAAGTTGAACAAATTAATACCAAATCATTTAACTTGTTTGGTTTGGGCCGAATACGTATATGATTATAAGCATAACTTAACGCTAAATTATATTCACTATGACCGTATGGTTAACACACAGAAAACTGCAAAAAAATATTCGTGGATGTTCGCTATTTAGTTGAATATTCGGTTATGTCCGCTGTTTAGTCAAATTAGCGTTTATCTACTGACATCCACGGATATTCTATTTCTATTCACTATGACTGTATTAAGACAGTTCAATTAGATATATACTAGTTAGTATAAATTACTCAAATACCGTGCATCATTTAAAATTTAAATGGTTGATAGACAGAAAACTGCAAACAAATCGTGGATATTCGCTATTTAGTAATATCGTCATGGATGTCCTATGTTTAGTTAAATTAGCATACATCCACCATCATCCACGGAAGCGTGACATCCATTCTATTGTGTATATAAGCGTAACTTAACGCTTAATTATATTCACTGTGACCCTTTTTAAGATAGTGCAATTTTACAAATTTCTGTTGTATATAAGTATAACTTCTAAGCACTAAGACCGTATGGAACACATATCAATTATTAAATGTTTATTTTTATATTATATATAATATGTCTTACTCAAATGCCATGCATCATTTAAAGTTTATTTTGTGTCCTGGAAGAAAACCTGTACAAAAATTGACCGCGTGTATATTCGCTGTTTAGTCTAATCAGCGTACATCCACTGATTTACACGGACGGGTGACATCCAATTTCTATAGTGCATGTAACATAACTTTACGGTAAATTTTATTCACTATGACAGTATTTCAATTTCTAAAATGTTTATTCTATATGATATATATTTTCGTCGTGGATGTACGCTGTTTATTCAAATGTAGGTTGTATTTACTGACATCCAATTCCTACTGCGTATCTAAGCATAAGTTTACGCTAAATATTGTTCGCTATGACCGTATTTAAGATATTTTAATTTGAGAGATATATATTTTACTCAAATACCGTGCATCATTTAAAATTTAAGTGTTTAACAAATGAACAGACAGAAAAACTGTACAAAATTCGTGGATGTTCGCTGTTTAGTCCAATCTTCGTGGATGTCCGCCGTTTAGTCAAATAAGTGTTTATCTACTAACATCCACGGACATCCATTTTCTAGTGTGTATATTAGCGTAACTTAACGCGAAATTCTATTCACTATGACCGTGTTTAACATATATCTCAATATTTAAACGTTTACATTATATAATATGTATTTTACTCAATTACCATATGCATCTTTTAAAGTTTAAATGTTTAAAGGACGGGAACTATACAAAAATCGTGGATGTTCGCTATTTAGTCTAATCTTCGTGGATGTCCGCTGTTTATTTATCTATTGCCATACATGGACATCCAATATATATTGTATATATACGTATAACTTTACAGTAAATTTTATTCACTATGACCGTATTTAATATAATTAATTTTCTTAATGTTTATTTTATATGATATATATTTTCGTCGTGGATGTCCGCTCTTTTAGTCAATTTAGCGTTAAAAAAAACTCTTATATACTGACATCCACGGACGTCCATTTTCTATTGTGTATATAAGAGTAAATTAACGCTAAATTATGACCGTTTTTAAGATAGTTCAGTTTGATATACATGTACATTTGTATATATTTTTCTCAAGTAACATGCATCATTTGAAGTTTGAATGTTTAACAGACAGAAAAACTGTACAAAAATCGTGGATGTTCGCTATTTAGTCCAATCGTCGTGGATGTCCGCTGTTTAGTCAAATTAGCGTTTATCTACTGACATCCACGGACATCCAATTTCTATAGTGTACATTAAGCATAGCGTTACACTAAATTATACTCACTAAGACTGTGTTTAACATATATCAATATTGAAATATTTATTTCTATATCTATTTATATTTTACTCAAATACTATATGCATCATTTAAGGTTTAAATGTTTAACAGACAGAAAACTGCAAAAAATCGTGGATGTTCGCTGTTTAGTGCAATCGTCGTGAATGTCCACTGTTTAGTCAAATTAGCGTGTATATACTGATATCCACGGACATCCAATTTCTATAGTGTACAGTATGCATAGCGTTACACTAAATTATACCCACTAAGACTGTGTTTAACATATATCAATATTGAAATATTTATTTCTATATGATATTTATATTTTACTCAAATACTATATGCATCATTTGAGGTTTAAATGTTTAACAGACAGAAAACTGCAAAAAATCGTGGATGTTCGCTGTTTAGTCCAATCGTCGTGGATGTCCGCTGTTTAGTCAAATTAGCGTACATGTATATACTGATATCCACGGACATCCAATTTCTATAGTGTACAGTATGCATAGCGTTACACTAAGTTATACCCACTAAGACTGTGTTTAACATATATCAATATTGAAATATTTATTTCTATATGATATTTATATTTTACTCAAATACTATATGCATCATTTAAGGTTTAAATGTTTAACAGACAGAAAACTGCAAAAAATCGTGGATGTTCGCTGTTTAGTCCAATCGTCGTGGATGTCCGCTGTTTAGTCAAATTAGCGTTTATCTACTGACATCCACGGACATCCAATTTCTATAGTGTACATTAAGCATAGCGTTACACTAAATTATACCCACTAAGACTGTGTTTAACATATATCAATATTGAAATATTTATTTCTATATGATATTTATATTTTACTCAAATACTATATGCATCATTTGAGGTTTAAATGTTTAACAGACAGAAAACTGCAAAAAATCGTGGATGTTCGCTGTTTAGTGCAATCGTCGTGAATGTCCGCTGTTTAGTCAAATTAGCGTACATGTATATACTGATATCCACGGACATCCAATTTCTATAGTGTACAGTATGCATAGCGTTACACTAAGTTATACCCACTAAGACTGTGTTTAACATATATCAATATTGAAATATTTATTTCTATATGATATTTATATTTTACTCAAATACTATATGCATCATTTAAGGTTTAAATGTTTAACAGACAGAAAACTGCAAAAAATCGTGGATGTTCGCTGTTTAGTCCAATCGTCGTGGATGTTCGCTGTTTAGTCAAATTAGCGTTTATCTACTGACATCCACGGACATCCAATTTCTATAGTGTACATTAAGCATAGCGTTACACTAAATTATACCCACTAAGACTGTGTTTAACATACCGTATATACTCGACTATAAGACGCATTTTTAAGACTCAAATTTTGGACTTGACGAGGGGGGTGCGTCTTACAAGCGAGTCACACTGGAGAGATAAAATATTTTTTCCAAAATCTTATACTTTTGACAGAATATTTCATTTTATCGACCGTAGATTGCGTTTTCGGTGAGGCACCCCCACCCACTCTTTGTCCAACAGTTTAGCAAAAAAAAACTCACAACATTACCTACCGTATAATATTAGCATTAATAACTTTCTGTTCTTATCTTATCTAACAGGTTCCTTCACCCTTAGATGAATTATTTCATAATTAAGAACGAGTTAATCGTGTAAAATGTCGGCATCCTTTGATGTAACAAAATTTTCCTTGACACTTTTTCTTTTACGACTTATGAACAATTCACCGCCTTTGATCGATTAAATCATCCTTATTTCTAAAGTTCTATAGTAATTAGGTCGCAAATTCAGCTCAACTTATGACCAAAAAAATTTTTTTATCACTTAGACACAGAGGTTTAAAGTCCGCACATATTTTCCCACACTCCCAGACTTGTAACTATATTGATTTTCTATTTTTAGCGGTGTTGAAATATGCTTAGGTTTAAGGTTAATGTAACTGACGTCATAAATGATGCAACCCGTCAATCAAATGATCAGTTTCTTGCTCTCTGGTGAATATTTTACTCACATAAATTGAATTTAAATGTGACACACAATTACGGATATTTTCTGTGTAAATAATTTGTTACTGGATTATTTAGTAAGGTACGAGATTAATACAGATGTTATCACTTATCAGTGACAAAGAAGTTGTATTAGTAAATCATTAAGAGTTCTATTTGAGGTAATGCACATCTTGATGGCTTTTGTTTTCTTTGGTCGTGGATTAGCAAGTTTGACACATTGTTTTGTTTGTGTCTGTGTTAATTTCTTTTGTATCCAGTGAAATTAGCACCTTTTATATCTCAACTTATCAAAAGCACAGTCTGTATGACATAATCGTTGCTGATTGCAATAGGTTAAACATTTGAATTAACATTACCTGGGGGCATTTCAGAATAACAGATTCTCTTACTGTGCGTTATGGGATATATATTAATTAACAGCCTGTAGAAGTTACTCCCCTTTGTTAAATTCTACTTTCTGTTTTAAACGACGGTCGGGAGCGATGCAAATTTCTGCTTTGAAATAAAGCAATAATTTGCTGTTATTGTTTGATTTTAATCAGTTTATGTCAGAAGATTAACTCCCTCTGGAACTTTCAACTATCCTCGCTCGATCTCAAAATTCGACAGCGTCTTATAGAAGGGTCAATGCTAAATACCCCAGGTTGCTCGTCCATTTCATAGGTGCGTCTTATAAGCGCATGCGCCTTATAGTCGAGCATATACGGTATATCAATATTTAAATACTTATTTCTATATGATATATATTTTATTCAAATACCACGCATATTTTAAAGTTTAAAATGACAGAAAACTGTACAAAAATCGTGGATGTTCGCTGTTTAGTCCAATCGTCGTTTCTATTGTGTTTATAAGCAACTATGCGTTACGCTAAGTTCTATTCACTATGGTCGGGTTTAACATGTATCAATTTTATATTTAGTTTATATTTATATGATATATATTTTACTCAAATACCATGCATCATTTAATGTTAAAATATTTAACAGACGGAAAAATGAAAAAAATCGTGGATGTTCGCTATATTTAGTCAAATCTTCTGTACTCTTCGTGGATGTCCGCTGTTTAGTCAAATTAGCGTACCTCCACTAACATGCATGGACACCCAAACTATATATATATTGTGTAAATAAGCAGAAGTTTACATTTAATTGTATTCACTATGACCGCATTTAACATATTTCAATTTCTAAATGTTTATTTTAAATGATATATATTTTCGTCGTGGAGGTCCGCAGTTTTAGTCAATTATGCGTTAAAAAAAGTTTATATATACTTACTTCCACGGACATCCATTTTCTATTGTGTATAAAAGAGTAAATAGCGCTAAATTATATTCACTATCACCGTAATTAAGATAGTTTGATATTCATGTATATAATTTTACTCTAATACCGTGCATCGTTTAAAATTTAAATCATGTTTAACAGACAGAAAAAATAACGTGGATCTTCGCTATTTAGTCAAATCGTCGTGGATGTCCGCTGTTAAGTCAACTTAGCGTACATCCACTGATATCCACGGACATCCAATTTAGATTGTGTATATACGCATAACTCTACGCTAAATTCGATTTACTATGACCGTATTTAAAATATTTCAAGTTTTATTTCTATATGATGTATATTTTCCACAAATAGACGGTATCATTTAAATTATAAATAGTTCCTGGCAGAAAAACTGTATAAAAACTTCGTGGATATTCGCTGTTTAGTCCAATCTTCGTGGATGTCCGCTGTTTAGTCAAATTAGCGAAGATCAACTGTCCACAAATATCCAATTTCAATTGTACACATATAAGTATATATACACGCGGTAATTTGACCGTAAAAGCGAATTAAATTTTTAAATGTTTCTTTTTATATAATATATATTTTACTCAAATACAATACATAATTCAAAGTTTAAATGTATTAAATGACTAAAGTAGTCAAAAATAATAATTTTATGCGGTAAGTCGATCAAGTATCAATCATATCCGCGGATATCGTACAGATCATAAAAGGGCATGGTCGCTTTTCTTCTTTTTCTTTATTTAACTCTTAAGTTACTACACCTTTTTTATGTAAATTGTTTCAAATAATTCAAATTCATTCTTCAAATGCACTATTTGTAAATAAAAGTACATATGTACGTTTATATGAGGAAATTCAAGTCCATTCCGTTAACTACCGAAGTGGTAACCGGGTAACTCGGGGAATAACTCTACTCTAATACGGCATTTTTGGGGTAAATATGCTACATATCTGTT
This sequence comes from Lutraria lutraria, assembly GCA_964023205.1. Taxonomy (NCBI): domain Eukaryota; kingdom Metazoa; phylum Mollusca; class Bivalvia; order Venerida; family Mactridae; genus Lutraria; species Lutraria lutraria. Next base: position 37,868,961 of record OZ026833.1, read on the forward strand.
TAAAAATACTTGAAAGAAAGCATAATGTTCATAATTATAATAATAAACATGTTAAAAACAGTAATAATGAACACAATTGACAGATACTCCATAAATAAACAAACGAAAATGGATGTCCGTTGGATGTCCGCGGACATCCGGATGTCCGCTGTTTAGTCATACCGTGATCTACATGACAAAGCCGAAAAAAAACTTTTGCACACAATATAGAACTAAAGGTTAGATCACATAGCAATTTTTTATATATATTTTTTTGTTAATGACAAATTGACCTTCTGTACAGAACGTACTACAAATAGACCCATTAACCTAACGAATTGATGTCATGACATGTATCATAACCAAACGATTTCAGCAGATGACAAATTGATATTTGCACACTCGTGACGAGCTACGTTGATCAAATAACAAATGTTATAGTGTAGCAATATGGCTTGGGTCAGGAAAAAGACAACTCATGAATGTGGGTTCATCTTATATTCATGTACAAATGCACCTTTGTGTACGAATGTATATATATTGTAAATGGGTTTAACAGATGGCTATTTCACCTGTTTCACCCACACCCTGAAAACACACGAAAGCATCTAGTAAATTACATATTAAATATTAATTGTATATACATGAAATTATAAATATAAATCTGTGTATCAGATCCAAACAATGTTACAAATGTAAGCTGAATTTTTTATTTAACGACTTTAAATTGTACAATATTTTAATTATTAAGTCGGTGCCATGGAGGTGGAGTAGGTAAGGTATGTCGTTCAAATCTGTCTTATTTACGGCACTTCGGCCGGGGAATACACTTACAAATCGGTGTCCGTTTTATCTACTGTGCGTATAAATCGACTTAGCTTAAACTGAAACTAGAAATTTAGGATGACATTTATCAATATTCAGTGTGAAGGGAACAGATCGGTTATCTTAACAGTTTAAATAGTCCATCCACGGTGAAAATGGTTGACAAAAGTTTGTCCGCGTTGCCGAAGTTTATAACTGAAGGGCTTTTTGGAAATTTGATGAAGAGTACCCCGCCCACAGCATCTGGAAATGTCCAATTTGCAACTGGTATCTCTCGCGGATTTGACTTGTTTGTGGTGTCTGTCCGGCGGTCTCGTAACAAATATGTGAGTATGGATAACTTGGCATTCATAATTTAAATTGCTAGTATAGTTACAAGTAGAAGCGTGTGAAAAAAACATACAGTCCTTGGCTCTCAGCTATATTCATCATCATCATCTTTAGTAATCGCATCCCTCATTTTGAGTATTCTCGCGATGTATTAATAAATTATTCACACACAGCAGTCAGGCTATTCTATTTACAGTTTTTAAAAGAAAAAGTCTTATTATTCAATTTAAAATCGGGATAAAAAACAAAGCAGTACTCTAGTTGTTGTATTGTCCTAGCAGAGCTGCCTGAAAACCGGCCAAGGTGCTATGACTGACAGCGACCTGGGGGAGCTTGTTCCAGAGGACGATACTAGCTGGGAAGAAGCTATGTTGGTAGGATGCTTTTGCAGTGGGCAGCTGAGTTAGTTGTTGGTTGTTGTACCTGGTAGATCTAGATGGGCGTAGAGGTGGATCTGGTGTGACCTCAACCAGTCCATGTTGGATTTTGAAGAGCATGGAAAGCCTTGCATGTTCTCTGCGTCTTTGTAGAGTGTCCCACTTCAGGTCTGTGATCATTGCAGATACGCTACTTGTTCTTCTGAAGTCTCGCTTGACGAATCTAGCAGCTCTTCTCTGAACCATCTCAAGCTGTTGGATGAGGCCTTCTGTATGGGGTGACCAGACTGTTGAAGCGTACTCGACTAAGGGTCGAACATACGTCCTGTAGGCAGATGCCTTAGCTTGCTGTGGGCATGACCCTATGTTGCGGCATAGAAAAGATAAAGTTAAGTTAGCCTTACGTGTAATATTGTTAATGTGCTGGTTCCAAGATAGATCAGGTGTAATGGTGATTCCAAGGTACTTTGCGGAGTTAGTAGTTGATAGTTGGACACCATGGATGGAGTAGTTGGTTTGTAGAGGTTTTCTTTTTGTAGTTATATGGATTACTTCGCACTTGTCCGGGTTAAATGCCATTTGCCAGTCGTTTTCCCATTCTTGAAGATGGTCTAGGTCTTCTTATTCCAAGTAAACCTACTATACATTAACAACCTCCCCAGAGAAAGTGTCCTCCACCCCTGACTCTTTGCAGGCAATAGCTTCCGACTCAGAAAACTCCACTGCCAGTAGGAAGAAATAGTCTCCAGAATGACATGGACAGCCTGCAAAAGTGGGAGGACTGGCAGATGGCTTTCAACCGCTCCAAGTCTGAAGTTGTTAGGATTACCAGAAAGAGAATCCTGATCAAGGCCATGTACTCCTTCCATGGCCAAGAGTCAGCCATAGTCCCATCAGGTAAATATCTTGGTGTAACAATTATAAACAACCTCACATGGAATGTTCACATTGATGACAAGACCAATAGAGCCAACAACACACTTGGCTTCCTCAGACGTAACATAGCCAGATGTCCAAGAGAAACAAAGGCCCAATGCTATATCATGAGTCTGGTCAGACCCATCGCCGAATATACATCATCCACATAGGACCCCTAACCAGAAGAAACATCCAACATATACGAAGTGCAGTCAGGTTCACAATGGGTGACTACAATACCACTTGCAGTACCAGTTAGATGGTAGCTGGCAATGATGTACAGAATCATCCATGGCTTCATTGACATCCCCTACGAGCAGTTCATACATACATCTGTCGGCAATTACCACCGCAGCCTAGTGTTTCCTCCAGGCCATGCTGCCTTTATAAATTGTGCCCTTTTTGTTGGCCTGTGTCAGTTTAAGAAGTCTTCAATAAAGACAGCAGCCATATTAATTTAGACATAATCTTGCATAGATTACTGTAATAGCAAATTATACCATGCAGTGACAAGGGACATCACTAACTAAAGAAGTAATCAGGCAATAATGACCTGCATAGTTCGAATCATGCTCTGAAGGTGCCCCTTTAGCACAAAAACGCCATGCCTCACTTAAACTCTGCAGGAAACACTAGCAGCCTCACCATGAAGTATGTGCTGCCATTTTACCGGACAGCAGGTTACCAAAACTCCTTCTTCTCAGCTGGTATTTGGCGGTGGAACCAGCTGCTGGAGTACATCGTCACAGCCCAATCCTTGGATGTGTTCAAGGCTGGGCTTGTTGCCCTTTAAAATTAGAGTCGTACAGGGATTTGTCTTTTGTCTATATGTTGTGGTCAATGGAACGACCTTGTACATAGTTTTATATGCAACGATGCTACAATGAGAGCCCTGCATAGTATAAGTAAGAGAAGAAGAAGAACCATTGGTATTACTGGATCATTTCTCCCTTTGACTGTTTTGAAACATTAACAATATAGATTTCATGTAGTTACATGGCTAGTATACTGTAACTATGAGTATATTTTCATTTGATATCTTTAGTTACAATAGAAGTTCATTTCTTAAGAATTGTATCTCAAAAGAAAGAAGTATTTGGAAATCATTCTGCCTTCAGCCTACCCTGTATTAAATACTATTTTGGGGGTGATGTTAGATACATGTTTTTTGGCCTTATGATCATAGAAATGTTAATTTGCTTTTATAGGAAGAGCAACAGACAGTTAGTAGAGAACTCCAGTTAATACAATCAAATATATCTCAACCTGATGTCTCTAAGGTAAATTTTAGTTGGTATTTATATCATAATCAATTATTTCTTGACTTTAACGTATACAATATAATGTATAAATAAGTAAATACTTAAATTACCTTTTTTGTCTGATGAGCCTCCTCCATATATAAGAAAATTGAACAATCATTACTCATTATAAGCATTTAAATGTTCTGTCAAATCATGTCTTATTTGTTCAACAACCCATCATGAATTCATGCAAGAATTTGACAAATATTTTTTAAATGAAACCTACAGTATGTATTACTTGATTGGTCTGTTACTTACTTGGCTTACAGTTACTTCAACCAATTAGTGGTTTAGTGTTTGAATTTTATGACTGACTGATATAAACAAACCAATTCTTTTTTTTTTTCAGGTACAAATAAGAGATTACTTATGTCGCATGATATTCTGCCATACGCTGAATTACGACGTATCATTTGGCTTGATTCATGCCTTGAAATTAGCACAAATGGGAACCCTTCTTGACAACAGATTTGGTAAGTACTTAATTTTATGTTGCAGCTAGTGATAATTATAAATTCACTTGGAATTGTCAAAATAATTTTTCATTTTTATTACATTAAACATGAATTAACAGTGTGAAACTCAGTATAAGAAATTTAAATACTGATATCAATGACATGTGACAACATGGGAACCTGAAATTAGAAGACATTGCACTCCTTGTGTTATACATGTACATACAGCGGTCTATGAAGGAGGCTCGGGTAACATTTTTTGGGCCTATTGTTGTTATATGGATAAAATTTCAAGTTCCTGGGCTTGACACTAATGTTAAACACTGTAAAAACATTCCAGGTAAATTCTGTACGTCCGAAATAAAAATAAAAATATTTACATGTTGTCTTCATACCCATTAACTTACTTGAATATAACAGTTCTTGCATTTAGACTCTTTGTGAACAGATATAGCTCAAAGTCTGTTCTAATTAACATATTTTTTTATTATGGTGTTAAGTCTGAAGTAATTATGCTATATTCCAGGATATTTAGCTTGTACCCTACTATTGCACAGAGACCATGAGCTAAGCCTTCTCATTGTCAGCAACATACAGTCAGTAAGTCTAAATCTTTCTTTCTTCCAACAGATTCAATAAACAAGTCAATTCTTATAACCAAATGCTGTTAATATATTTTTCAGATGTGCGCATTTTTAAGCTGCCTGTTTCAACTGACCCGCCTTCCTGGTTGAATGGTTAAGGCCGCTGACTTGAAATCACTGTAACCTCTCACTGATAGAGGGTCGTGCGTTCGAGCCCAGCTACCAACCATGTCTCTTTATGTGAGAAGGTAGGCAGTTACTTACAGAGGAATGGAATCTAGTACTGGTTTTCCCAGGAACAATGGTTAGGTGAACTGTCCGCCTCATATGACTCTGACTGTTGAAAAGGGGCGTAAAAGTTAAACTCGATGAAACAAAACTATCTCAACATATTTTCCCCCAAGTTGTTTAGTTTCCATCTAATATTATCAATGCCAGTCAAACTTAAGAGTATGTATAGCTTAAATAATTTTAAGTATTATTATTAATTTTCATGTTTTTAAAATTCCAGGATTTGAACAGTAGCAACATTTTAAGAAACATGATGGCATTATCAACTGCTAGTCAACTACTCCCTGTACACACAATTCCATATGTATTACCAACTGTGATAGAAAAACTGAGACACTCTAGGTTGGTGTATTTTAATTCATTGAAATTTGTTTTGATAAATGTGACATATTTAAACTCAAGACAATGAGTTAGTGGACAATGATCACGTATGCTTGGCTATGTGTACATGTATGTAATACACGACATTGTATGTTATGCTATTACGTACGAATATCGTATATGACAAATAATTTCATTGTAGATAACACTGGACTGTCATATTTCTCTATAAAGTTATGATCAATAAAGATAAAAAATCACCAAACACGAAAAACATGAAAAACGATTAATTTAATCCATCGATGTTTCACTGCATTGGCTTCTTCAGGATAAAAATAAATAATTCATAACAATGGAAATGACGTCGCTTTAACGTGCAATGTGGCGCAACGTCGCTATGACATATTATGAACATAAAAGAATGAAAAGCATACAAATAGAATTAATCACAAAATGAAATTATGTAAATATATTAATAGGCATGAATGAGAAATCGTTAATCGAGTGATTATTTGAATTAAAATTTCATTGTAGATAACACTTGACTGTCATATTTCTCTATTAAGTTATGATCAATAAAGATAAAAAATCACCAAACACGAAAAACATGAAAAACGATTAATTTAATCCATCGATGTTTCACTGCATTGGCTTCTTCTGGATAAAAATAAATAATTCATAACAATGGAAATGACGTCGCTTTAACGTGCAATGTGGCGCAACGTCGCTATGACATATTATGAACATAAAAGAATGAAAAGTATACAAATAGAATTAATCACAAAATGTAATTATGTAAATATATTAATAGGCATGAATGAGAAATCATTTATCGAGTGATTATTTGAATTAAAATGAATGGCAACATTTGAAGCATAATTTTCACAGGAGGGATCATAATTCTTAATGTCAAATCTGTGGCTTTTTCATTCGTCTAGATACTTGTTGGTTTGTCCAACATACTGAATTTGACATTTTTTACATGAAATTATATAAATAACATCTTTAATTGTACATGTACAATCTGTTAAACATTGTAATGGGTACGTCTTATTTGTCTTAAAACTGGTAAAACTGCTGTTTTTTTTATATTTTTCTACAAGATATGCTAATTTCATTATAAGACATTGTCTCGTGGTTATCCCTTAATGATATTTTCCCACATTTCAGGGAGCTTGTGAGACAAAAAGCTGTGCTATGTTTACACCAGTTTCAGTTAATTGTCCCAGATCTTTTGGAACACAGTCACGATATTCTACAGAAAACCCTTTTTGATAAAGATCCTGGAGTAATGGCCACTGCTGTGCATATCATTCAGTTTTATACAGAGGTAATAATTAATATCATTATGCACCTCTTTCAATAGAGGGAGAGAAAATGTTCAATCTTTTGTTTGTCAATTTATTTCTTGTTCTTATTTCTTCTACATCCAAATTTGTTAGAGACATAACCTCTGAATTCTTCCAAGTTTTGTCCATAAGAAGTTTTAAATGCAAGGAGTTGTTCACTCCCACTTTTGACCTTGACCTTTATCTTAGAGTTCAAGGTCATATACAAATGTAGCTAAAATCTGATTTTTGGCAATTATCTTGCTAAGTGCTTAACTCTTGAAGGAGGGACAGAAAACTCTCTTATTTTCTGTATGATATTTTCTCTTCAGAGAGATGCTGAAAATTGTCTGCGATTTGGTGATATTCTTTTGTCAATATTGAGGCAAATAACTTCACGCAAGATGACATCGATGTTTGAATATCATAATGTGCCGTTTCCGTGGTTACAGATTCAGATACTGAAATGTTTAACAAAGTTAGCATTGAAACATGAAAGGTTTGTGTCTGTCTGTTTGCTTATTGCTGATAATAAAACATTATTTAATAAAGTGCTGTATCTTCTATTAAACTCTGTATGTCTAAAATTGGACACATTCTTTGACTCTTTTTGTTTTGGTTGCTAAGCATTGTTTGTATCTAGTTAAATCACCTTCGTTTTGAAGCTATTCACAAGTTTATGTTGTTTTTATCTGATGCAGCTTTTCTTTCATCTTTCTTTTGGAACAAAATGAGTTTTGAACCTGTTGAACTATATCACTGACAATGACCTGTTATATCTTAGTCATACATCACTAGTATGTTCATATTCTTCATTTTAGCCTCTTGGAGAAATGTATTCCTGTATTGAAAGAAATGTTACAAAGAACAAGTTTTAAGGAAAATATAGCATTTTGTAAGTTCATGAATGTTTTTTTTATTATTTCATATTTAAATTTATTTTGACACTACATGTACTTGCATTTATTATTTTGCCATATTTTTACAAATGGTTAAGGTCTCTGACTTCAAGTCACTGTAATCTCTCACTGATAGAGGGTAGTGGGTTCAAGCCCAGCTACCTACCATGTCTCTATATGTGAGAGGATGGGAATCTAGTACTGGTTCTTCCCAGGAACGATGGTTAGGTGAACTGTCCTCCTCATATGACTCTGATTGTTGAAAAGGGGCGTTAAACCCAAACAAACAAAATATCTATTATTCTATAGACCTTTCATTACAATCCAAATCTCTGACCAGTCATGCTATTCATAATTATTCCTTTTAGAACAAACTCTGATTTACTCAGAAATTCTCAGTTTGCATTAAGTCTGTTTAATATAGGGCTTTTGATCTTAATCTTACAACTTGGAGTCTAAGGATCCAAGGATATATGGCTTGAGATTGCTCTTTCAGCTCAAATTTTGTTTTTTAACATTCTCAAGTTAATTTTGATACACAATCTACTTATATGTATCTGCTGAAACAGTATATAGAATTCAATCTACTCACATGGCAGGCTTATTTCTTACACCCTTATTGGCATGAAAGAAGTAGAGAATGAAAGAAAGATGTCAGAGAAGAGATCAATCTTAAGTTATATTACCATAGACCCCATATGATGAAAATCTCATTTTAGCTGAATCTATTTCATTGAATGTCATTTTTCTGCAGTCTCTAAGTCTCACTTTTACTTGGCAAGTTGATAGTTGCCAACATAATATACTAGAATAGGTTGGTGCTGTTTTGTGAGCCTGGTGTCTTGGTCCACTTGCAACATTAGAATACCTCTGATAGAGACACTTTACAGAAACACAGACTTTCTACTGTAGAATTGCTTGTAGGTACATTGTATTTAATAAGCTCACTTGTGCTAAGTTTACATGCATGTGTCCAGATTGTGTTTTTCCATTCCATTGCTCTGTCATTCTATGATTTAACTCCTTTAACAGGTATTTTATACGAGTGTATACAGAGTATTGTGACCATACAATCACCAAAGTATTTACTGGATGAAGCTGCCGAACATATTGGAAAATTTCTTCAGTCTTCAAGTCCCAATCTAAAATACATAGGTAAAGTGATTCAGTAAAACTTCTTTTGTATCTGTCAGCCCAAACCATCAATATGACATTGCTGCCTCAGTCTTGTTTCAGGATTATTAAACTTCATAACATGCTTAACATTTAATTCTAGTTTCATACTGATAGGTTGAATCAAGACTTGTATTTTCTTTTATTATACCTCACGTGACCTATTTACGCTATAATCTTATGTGACGTCAGAGGGTGACAATCTGTAATGTTACCCTCTGACATTACATTTCGGGCCGCTTGCCATAACGAAACTGCCCTATGCGCTCACGCGATATTACCGGGTGTCGGGTTTTATACAATCTCTGTCGTATCGAATACTATCCTTGTCTAGACAATTTAGGCACTTAGTAGAATATAATAGTAGTTTGACATCCGGTTTTGCAGTAGACATTTTGACAGCAAAAGTAACTATGGTGTCAGAAAGAAGCTTCGTTTCAATTTCTATTATAGTTTTCGTTATATTTGTTAACATGTTTGTTGAATTTAGTGTCTTTCTTAATTATTGTTTTGTTCGGTATAATAAAATGAATATCACATCCCACATAGGATGATAGAACGTAATGTTCACCCTTGACAAAGTAATGTCAACCTCGGCTAACGCCTCGGTCGACATTACTTGTCTTGGGTGAACATTACATTCTATCTGTATAACACCCTATGTGGGATGTGATATTTATATACTGTTATTAATTGTTATGAATTTTAGTAAATGTTTACAATAATTAATTTATAATGAATTAATATACTTCATATTAAATTTCACTGTCTTGCCTTACAAGGTCACAAAATAGAAATTCAATTTGACTTCATGATTTAAAAATTCAGTCCCTAGATTTTATTGAATGCATCGTTAGTTAATATTCTTCGCCATAATGTTATTATTTCAGTTGTAAAAGTCTTATTTCTGATGTTATCATATTACAGTACAACCTCTCCCAAGCAACACACTTTGGGAGTAGCGAAATTATGTTGTTGTTGAGAGGTTGTTGCTCTAGAGAGTTTAAATTTATTGTAAATTCGTGCTGTGGGAAAAAATCATGCTCTTGTTGTAGAGAGACTGTTGCTTAAGAGAGGGCCACTCTGTTATATAATAAACAATTTTAATGTTGAATTATCCTTTCAGGTGTAAAATTATCATTTAATATGTAAAATTATCATATCACGTGTAAAATTATCATATCTGGTGTAAAATTATCATTTCAGGTGTAAAATTACTGGTTATGTTGGTGAAAGTGAATCCACAATACTCTGTAAATTATCAACAACTCATAGTTAAATCTTTGGAGAACCCTGATGATAACATACAGAGAAAAGTAAGTCATGTTTATACAGTATAGTCTCCTTTTATTCGTCTTTTTAGTGCCTTGCAGTTATTGTTCTATGTTTTAAAAACGTAGTTATCATAGTGTGACCTTTGCTTGCCATAAATGATTCCAAGGACTTATATACATACATGGATTCGCAACTGCTAAAAAAAGCTCAAACGATATCGTTCGGCGATCCCACAATGCATTGCTTTAATTTTATACTCGGCAATGTCCGACAGCTGTAATTTGGGTGTTTACGAATTTGATTATCCTAAAAAAACAATTGGGCACGGGAAATTGGTAAAGGATGCAACAAATTTCTTAAAGATATTGAGATACATTTATAATCCGCAAAGTCTAAGTATAAGCATTGAAAAAGGCATCAGTCGAACATTTTAAATTCCAAGATGGCGGACATCTATTATAATCCTTTCGTCTCCGAGATTAAACATTCGGAATACCACGGATATTTTCGCTGTTATTATCATTCGGATTATCACGGATATTTTGTAAACAATAGCTTGTATTCCCATTGATTCACGTCTTATTATCGCGGGATTTGATTACTTTAAACTGTTAATACGGAAGTTGCGAATCCATGTATGTATATAAGTCCTTGATGATTCTGAAAAAATGTTGATGTACAGAAGAACCATGGGCCCCAAAAGTTGGTCTAACTATCAAACTAAAAAAGTAGTGGAGACATAGAAAAGGGGTCCGCAAGTTTGGGGTAGTAATTATCATAATAAGGTGGATGTAATATTTAAATGATTGCTTAGTGTGGTATAAGTGTATATCTGCAAAATGTACTGACTAAAAAAGATTAATAGTTCTTTATAATTCTGAATAGTTCTGTGAAGTACAAAGCCATTGTGGACAATCAATAAGGTCTAAAATTTAGAAATACTGGTTGTGTACTTTTGATTTTTGGAAACTGAATGATGGTTAGGGTTTCCATAGCTGTCACTCACTCGGTGTGCATGAATTTTGAAGCAGACCCAAGTACTACCTTTTCCACATCCGCCTTGTTAAAATAGTTCCTGTCCCATATTGTTGCAGTGCAAGTCTATGTAAGTTCAGTTTCCATGAGTACTTCTAGTAATTTGATTATTTTGTATTCTTGTGATGTTACCCATGTATTCTGGTCACAAAAAAACACCACGTTGTTGGATTGGCTTGAAGACTTAATGATGGCTCCTGGCCTGTGATGACATTGTGAGGTCGTTGCCTCTAAAATATTGGTCACACTACTTATTTTATTTATTAATTTCAGATGCACAGACTGTTGTATGAGATTGCCAATGAATCAAACATAAAAGTGGTGTGTACAAAACTTCTTAACCAGTTGAAGACATCTACAGATAAATATTGGAGGTCAGAAGTCATCTCCATGATTATTAGTTTAATTCAAAGGTCAGGATCATTGTTTTCATTGTCTTATTTGAAAAAAATAGAAACAGTACTTTAAGATATATCTATTGCAAAGTATGACTCAGGTAAAACTATGGTAATAGCTTAGCCAATTTTCATAACTAGGTTAAACCAACTTTTTAATTAAGGGAATTTTTCAAAAAGTTCCATTGTCATAATTGCATTTTCTGAAAATTATATCTCACACCTTTTTTGTTCAAATAATGAAGAAATTTTGACAGGACTGATGCAACTACAAAATCACAAATGGTCGATATTCAATACACATAATGAGAATTTATTGTTGAATAAATTAGACTTTGTAGCTATGAATTGATTTGCTAAATTATTTTGCTCAGGAAGAAATGTTCCCAGCATGCACCAATTATTGCATGTTTTTAGAAATCCACTGTTCTGTACTAGTATTTTCTGATTATTTGCAGATTTCAAACTGACAACCACTGGCAAGTTGATACTTTGTTTGATGTTTTAGTGAATGGAGATGATGTAATAAGTGACAAGCTAGTGAATAAAATTTTCAGTTTCTTTGAAAACAGTAAGTGCTAAAATCTGAATAAGTTCTCAATTGACATTTATTGGAAATGTAATGTTACCCTGAGCAATGTTGTTTTTAAGTAATATTTGGACACCATTCTCACCATGCAAACTTGAAGTGATTCATTTCTGAATAACAAGATTGCTCTATTCAACATGCAAAGTTTGTCAAGTTTAGAAACTCATAAGTTTGTATTGATTTTTAGCTTTCTCATATTCCGTTTAATTTTTACTGTCAGTTTTGTACTGAATACCACTTTTTTGGTAAAGGAACATCTCGTTGTGAAGACTGGTACAACACTTGTAGTTTATTTTTATATCCAAATAAAGGTTAGACAGACTTCTTTAAAAAAAATACTTAGTTGTATGTAGGGCTGTGGCGAGTATCCGAGTACTCGGGTATTCACGAATCAAATTGAAAGATCGAGTATGAATAATCGTCATTACTAAGATTCGTGGTTCGCGATCTTTTTTTAACAAATTAAAAGTGTATTCTTTGTTCTTAAAAATCCCTTTTCTATGAATAAATATTGTCTCATCGTGGACTTCTTTGTTTGCCAAGATGTCCAGTCGGTTCTTTAAATAATGATGCTGGTAAATCAATTAGCTGGAAGGGGGTATGTATTAATTTAAGCAATAGAACAATTTACTCGTATATTGATTTACTTCATTGTTCCAAAAAATAAACAAATAATTAACTGTCTTCACGACTGCAATGTTTAAGTTTTAGATGGAATAATTGATAACAAAAGATTCGTGATTCGATTTGTGGATCGTGAGTGTTGAATCGTGGATTGGATCGGATCGCCACTAACCCAACAATCCACAGCCCTAGTTGTATGTTCATTGACATGGCAAACTATTTTGCAGGATATCTTGCCGGTGAGGCAGATGTGGCTCATCAGAAGATTTTGGTAACTAAATGTGTTGGAGTACTTGTTAACAGGAAGTCACCCTCTAATACCATACATGTTGCATTATGGGTAAGCTTTATTTCTACATGCTTAGTTTGTCATTTCTTAGGATTGTTGAGCTTTGCCTACTGCAGACTAAGATTGTTGTTAAAATGACTTACTTCGACCTCTTTTGACAGCCATCTATATGATAAGCATAAGTCTCGGCATTTTGGATGATGCCAGTAAAAAAATATTTGTGTTTACGGTAACCTAACTGATCATATATATTGGCAACATCCATAAAATATCTAAATTCATATTTATAACGAAAAAGATATCTTGTGATTCACAATTTACTGCATGATTAGAAAATATTTAAAAAGTAACCTATTTATCCGTTTTTGTGGTCAAGTAACCCTGAACATGAGTATTTTTTCTGGCCTTATCCGGTTGTTTTGATTGATGTGAAATTCTGCAAAATTGTCATTGCTTGAATTAAGTAGTCATGTACGGATGTAAGTACATTAATGAGATGAAAGTGGTTAACTGGGTGTAGTCACATTTGTTTTTCATATAAAAATCAATTTCATTGCTCATATAAACACATACTCATTAAGTTTGCTTGTAGACATACAATGAAGTGGTGATTATAAACTTTTCAGACAGTAGGAGAGTTGTGTCCCTTGTTGAAGAGTATGCCAGATGACAAGATTATCTCCCTTGTTACTCAGCATTTGATGAATATAACTCAAACATATCGTGTACATAGCTGTGCTGTGACAACGCTTCAGCAATTTGTGTATAAAGGCATTGTAGAGCCGGTTGCTATCGCGACAAAATTAAAAGAATGTCTTGAAGTAGAGTTACCTATTGTATTAAGACAGGTTTGTAAATTAAATGCACTTTTTTTAAATAATTCCCAGTAATATATAACTACCTTTTTATAATTAGTTAAAAACTAGAATTGTACTGATGTTACTTTGCATAAAATAACTGTTTGAGTAATTTATTACGTTTTCTTTCGAAGAAAAGGGATTACATGTATTCTGCTTTACACATGAAAGTTGGTCGGTCGGTCCGTAAACAAACCTTGTCTGACCAATAACTAGTAAATAATTTGGCCTCAGCTCCTCAGATTTTGTTAGGAGGTTGTTCATTACATGTAGATGACCCCAGATAATGTTTTGGTCAGTACATCAAAGGTCAAGGGCACAGTGACACAAAAACCTTGTCAGCCAAATAACTAGATAACAGTTTGGCCTAAGGTCTTCAAACTTTGTTAGGAGGTTGGTCATCGCTTGTAGATAAGCCATATTGATTTTGAGTTCAATAGGTCAAAGGTCATACTGTTCAGTTGGCTGTTAGAGGGTATCCTTGTTTTGTTAAATGTTGTTTTAGTTCATGTGAATGAGACCTTTGCTGTAGTATAGAGGTAAAGGTTACTATTGTTAAGGTCTTAGCTGTGAAATCTTATTTCTATTTACTTAACCCTTGCATTTAATGATCCATTCTTATTATGATTGTAATTGTACCTTAAAAAAGTATATAGCTGAAGTGAATTTCTCTGAATTATTTTTCAGCGTTTATCTGTGATAATGGCAGTATGTGAAAGAAGTATTAGCCTTCATTACCATGACAATGATTCCATGGATTTGACCTTGACCTTTCTTGATGAACTTGTTGTTAAGGATCTGAAGAACGGTTCAATGCCGTTTGTCCCTGTGCATCTTCGAGGAAATAAACAGGGTTTGAGGATATTTTAGTATTTGCTGTAAATCTTGATTTTAATCATAATGACTTGTATTCTTACATAATCTGTCACAAATTTATTCTTAGCAAAGGTTATTCATAGCAAAATGCTTGTTGATAATTTCATCTTGTCGTACAAACATAATAGAGTTCTTTACTCTTTCAATTATTCTAGAGCGGGTGACTGCTGCTGCTGCTATGGTTACAGATACACCAACTGTATCACAAGAGGAGCCATCAAGTGGCCGTCCGAGAACAGAGAGTTCAACGTCTTCAACTAAAACTACTGAAGATGTGTAAGACAAATTTCAGTGTATATTTATTGCAACTTGCGGACTGGCATTTTAGTGATTATTTTAAGATTGGTGGTATCTTTTAATGTGATCTCGAAATGGTGGGTTGAGAGATATACTGTGAGACAGCCTTTTTGACAAGTAATAGTAAATAGTTTGCCATGATACCGATAATTGACTTGTCTTACTTCATCGACTTGACAGGAAATTAACTGGTATTGGAAGAAGTAATGTTTTGAATATTATATGGCTCACCAGGTTAGTTCAGTCAGTAGAATGTAATCATACTTGATTGCGAATTGCCATTTAACACCTTAATTGGTAAGGAATATGTTTTTCTATGACAGTCTGACTGAAGGTAACGCATTGAATGACATAAGTCTTCCACCTGTTATCCATACTACCAGTATATGTGGCAGTGGGGAAGAAGGCTGTTGCGTATGGTTTGAGAGGGATACAGGAATACTGGTGGATAAGTCCGGAGAGCTACCGTAGTTTGATGAAATGTTTGCCATGCATAACCAAATATTATTGATAAGCTACTTCAAAACTAAGTACATGTATACAAAATAATCATTTAAAGACTTAAATTCTTTACAAATAATTTTCAGTGAACTTGGGCTCAACATACCTGTTGCTAAAAGGGTTTGGGGAAAACAAGGTCGGCTGTCTACGTCTGCCCATAAACAGGATGAGGCTGTCGTAACCAAGGTAATATAGCTATGCGGTATCTTTTTAGACTTTGAAATGGTCAGTCAAATATATGAGCTCCAGTAATCAGCGAAGGCTATAACTTAAAGATTTTATAGTAAGAAAACTAGAAACATCCAGATCTGACACTTTGTACATGGAATGTTATGGCTATGTTGTTATACCCCCAGATATGAAATATATGGGGGCTATATTGGATTCACGCTTGACGGTCGGTCGGTCGGTCGGCCGGTCGGTCGGTCGGTCGGTCGGTCGGTCGGTCCGTGCGTCTGTAGACACAATTTGTCCGGAGAATTTCTCAGCAACTACTTACAGGATTTCAATAAAACTTCACAGAAGTGATCAGTAGTAAGCCTAGTTGTGCTAGCTTAAAGCATTTTTCGTTGGGATTAATTTTCACTGAGTTATGCCCCTTTGTTGTTTTTCTACAGTATATACAATAGGCAAATTTTGTCCGGACAATTTCTCAGCAATTACTCACAGGATCTCAATGAAACTTCACAGAAGTGATCAGTAGTAAGCCTAGTTGTGCATGCTTAAAGCAATTTTCGTTCGGATTAATTTTCACTGAGTTATACCCCTTTGTTGTTTTTCTACAGTATATACAATAGGCAAATTTTGTCCGGACAATTTCTCAGCAACTACTCACAGGATCTCAATGAAACTTCACAGAAGTAATAAGTAGTTAGCCAAGTTGTGCATGCTTAAATCATTTTTCATTTGGATTGATTTTCACTGAGTTATAGCCCTTTGTTTTTTTCTACAGTATATACAATAGGCAAATTTTGTCCTGACTATTTCTCATTGACTACTGCCAGGAATTCAATAAAACTTCTCAGAAGTGATGAGTAGTAAGCCTAGTTGTGCATGCATTAAGCTTGTCTTGGTTGGTTAAATTTTCACTGAGTTATGGCCCTTTGTTGTTTTTTATACAGTGAATATACAATATCTCAGTAACTACTCATAGGAATTCAATGAAACTTCACAGAAGTTATAAAAAGTAAGCCAAGTTGTGCATGCAATAACCAGGTTTTGTTTGGATTAATTTTCACTGAGTTATGGCCCTTTGTTTTATACAATTAGGTAAATTTTGTCCGTACTATTTCTCAGCAACTACATGCAGGAATTCAGTGAAACTTCTTAGAAGTTTGCCAAGTTGTGCATGTCCACAATAGGTTTTGTCCAAGTAAATTTTAATGAGTTATGGCCCTTTGTTATTTTTTATATAATGTATATTTAGAAACTGGTCAGGATATATCTAAGCAACAATTTGCAGGTATTAAAAAAATGAAAATGCATTATATTTTCCTCTGTAAAATGTAACAATAACTGTGTCAAGGCCGCATCTGGGGGTATTCATCACCTTTAGTGATAGTTCTAGTTTTATTCTTAAGTTATCATATATTGTGGTATCACAAATATTCACGCAGGACCAATTTTATTGTATTTTTACAATGATTAATGGCACAGTATAATTATTGTCTTATAGTCATTTAAAGGAACACTTACTAATTTTTACCTAAGAAATAGAAATTGATAGACATGTAAAAAAAGCATGACAATTCTATGTAAATCAGTTAAAAAGATTTTTTTTTCTTGCAGCCAAAGATCTCAGAGGAAGACACAAAAGAGAAAGAACTGGCCACAGCTTTATTTGGTGGCTTCCTTGACAGAGAGGTACATAAACGTGTTAGCTTGTCCTATCATATTTACAACTATTGATATTTTCATCACCTTGCTTTATAAAGTCACAATATATTTTTTATTCATTTGATTTATATATTTTTAACTAAGTTTTAACATTTATTATTAGGTTATTAAATTAGTATCCAGTACCATTTTAGCTATACACATATTATTTTTTAATCATTTTAAGCTCACATGTCACAAAGTGACAAAGTGAGCTATTAGGATCACTCTCCGTCCGGCGTCGTGCGGTGTGCGTCGTGCGTCGTCAAACTTTTTGTTGTGACCACACTAGGGGCCACATTTTTGGCTCAATTTTAGCAAAACTGGGTCAGAACGTTAATATCAACAAAATCTCGGACGAGTTCGATATTGGGCCATTTGGGGTCAAAAACTAGGTCACCAGGGCCAAATAAGGGAAAACCTTGAGAACACTTTAGAAATCACTGTTCTGAATTTATCTTCATGAAACTTTGTCAGAATGTTTATTTTAATAATATGTAGGTCAAGTTTGAAAATGGGTAATTTCTGTAGTAAAATTAGGTCACTAGGGCAAATTGCTGGAAAACCTTGTGAACACTCTAGAAGTCACTGTTTTGATTGGATGATCATGAAACCTTGTCAGAATGTTTGTCTTCATAATATCTTGGACGAGTTCGAACATGGGTCATCTTGGGTCAAAAACTAGGTCGCTAGGTCAAATCTTATGAAAAACCATGTTAACACTGTAGATTTCACAGTTATTATTGGATCTTCACCAAACTTTGTCAAATCGTTTGTTTTAATGATATAACGGTCAAGTATAAATATGGGTCATCTGGGGTCAATAACTAGGTCACCAGGTCAAATCTTAGGAAAACTTTGTTAACGCTGTAGATGTCACAGTTTTAATTGGATCTTCACCAAACCTTGTCAAAATGTTTGCCTCAATGATATGTGGGTCAAGGATGAACATGGGTCAGCCGGGTTCAAAAACTGGGTCACAAGGTCAAATCTTAGGTAAAAATCTTGTAAAAGCTCTAAATGTCATGGTTCTTATTGGATCTTTGCCAAACCTTGTCCGATTGTTTGTCTTAATGATATTAAGGACAAGTTCAAATATGGGTCACCTAGGGTCAAAAACCAGGTCACAAGGTCAAATCTTAGGAAAACCTTATTAACACTGTAGATGTCAAATTTTGATCGTATCTTCACCAAACCTAGTCAGACTGTTTGTCTGAATGATATGTAAGACAAATTCGAACATAGGTCATCTGGGGTCAAAAACTAGGTCACCGGTTCAAAACAATGTTTTAATGAGTGAACAGTGATTGTCATGTGAGCGATATAGGGCCATCTTGGCCCTCTTGTTTGGAAACAGAATGATTGTTCAGCTTCCCATAGCCTTCACTTTCTCGGCGCGCATGAATTTTGATGGTGACCAAAGTACTACATTTTTCTACATCAGTGATGCAATTGTTAAAGTAGTTCCTATTCCATGTTGCCATGGTATTTCATTCCTTGATGGTTTGGCTATTAATGTTAAAACTATCTTTACATTCATCTTTATTTTGATCATAACTCAGAAACAGTAAGAGGTAGCAACATGAAACTTCATAGATGGATAGATCTCACTATGGTGGTGAACAGACGAGCGTTGGCACCGCTTGTGGTCCTCATTTTACTTTCTGTTTTGGCTATCAGTATGATTAACATGTTTTTAAGTGTAGAAATTATGGTCTACAAGTTCCACAAGTAGTGAATCAATCAAGCAATACTAACCTGTCGGTATCGTCATTGCAACAAAACAAAATAAATCATGTCATTACAGGTATTGGACTTGGAATGACTTCTTATTGCTTCCATGAAATTATTACATAATTTATACATCTTACATTCATAATTTTGCAGTCTGAACCTGATGAAAATCAAGCGCTTTCATCAACTTCTACGGACAGTGCTGGATGGAGACATTTACACTCTGAAAAGGTTCAGACAGATTCCAAGACTGGTCTTCTTTTCGATACCAGTGACGAAGTTAACAACACTTTAAATAATCAGTCTGAAGAGCGTACTACCATCTTGTCAGGGGACGTGTCAAACAATGACCTAAAAGCTGATGATATGAATGGAAGTATTAACGATATCTCAAAGGATTTTACAAACCTGTTCACTGATGACAATGAACAGAAAGTAGACAATATAGCAGCAACTACTTCTGTAGAAAGTAGGAGTGATTTAGATTCAGCTTTATCCAACATCATGAATATAAATGAAGCAACATTTGGTGCTGCTCCAATGCAACCAACTAGTCAGCAAGCTTTTATAAGTGACAGTTTTAATGCTGACAATAGTGACAAGCACTTACTGGATGATAATTCTACACTTGAAATGAATAATTTCGGAGCACATTACTTTAATATGTCATTAGAACCCCCAGATGTTCCCGAATCTTTGTACTCTGTTTGTGATGGTGACCTACAGGAGTTGAACATGGACGATTCCTTATACACACAGACTACTGAGTTAAATGACGAAGATTTACCAGTGCATAATATATCATGGGATTCATTATATACAACAGATGAGCACTCCTGAAGTCTATTTACAACGCATTTTACGTAATTTTGCTGCAATAAATCATAGATTTTATGATAACTGAAACCTAACCAGAAGGTATTTTTTATTTTTCCATGTTTGTTCAGTGTTCTGAAAATACTATGAAATAATTGGTACTACTGTAATAATTATTTAGACAAATCTTGACAACAGCTGATAATTGAATAAACCATAGGGGGCTAGTATGTTGCAGTAATAGTGTAAAAATGGCAACACAGACCAAAAACATGTTTATCATATATATACATATCACTGCAATGTACTAGCCCCCTATGGAATAAACAATTAAGTTGACCATACCTAGGTGCTCAAAAAGGTCAAACGATAACTTTCTGTTGACAAATTCTCTGACAAACTGAATGTGTTTCCATTCAACGAACCAGTACTGACTTCCATCCTCCGAAAGCAACTGCCTACTTTCTCACATAGAGACATGGTCGGTTGTAGGGCTGAAACCCAACCTCACTACTTTTAACCCGAGACTCTCACACAGTCTACCGACATAAATTGTGTAACACTGCTACAGGATTAAAGGGAAGATCAATGATATGTTGCCCTCAGTGTCCCTTTGATATTTGTGATGTTGGCTAGCAGAATAAAGATCACACTGTCATGATCTGTTTGATGTTTTAGCTGTGATTATCTCATAATCTAATAACAGATTGATAATTATAGTTTAGGATTGTTGTGGAATTTGTTTTACCGAAAAATTGCACAATAAATGATAGTTTTGCTCCTCTTGTCTGGCTAAAAAAATAAAGTTACTGTGCACCCTCATATAAGACGGGTGACTTTAAAGGCATAATCGGGTCCTTAAAAACTCATCTTACAGGCGAGTATGAACGGTAAGTGAAGATGACTCAATGCTTTGTTCCATATCTGAAATGACCCATTATCGATTATTACAGTATAACTTCTGTAGAGCAACACCCTGTGGGAGCTGCAAATATTTGCTGTCATTGTTTAGAGGTTGTTGCTCTACAGAGGTTCAATTTATATAATTATCAGTTTAGGACAATTTTGAAGGTGTTGTTATAGAGGTGGTTGCTCTACAGAGGGCCGCTCTGGAGAGGTGGTACTGTATAAGTAAGACTGACCACTGGGCTTTCATGAACTTTAGTTTTATAGGATGTTAGGT
The DNA here is from genome assembly GCA_964023205.1 of Lutraria lutraria. Taxonomy (NCBI): domain Eukaryota; kingdom Metazoa; phylum Mollusca; class Bivalvia; order Venerida; family Mactridae; genus Lutraria; species Lutraria lutraria. Next base: position 37,890,091 of record OZ026833.1, read on the forward strand.
ATTCTGACATTTGGTTGTTTGAGTTTAGTCATGTGAGGCAGATAGTTCACTTAGCCATCATTCCTGGGAAGAACCAGTACTGGACTACCATCCTCCATAAGCAACTGCCTACTTGTCATTTGGTTTAGGAGTTTTGAAACCTGGATACGGTGCAAGTTTTCTGCCTTCTATTATCTGACTTATCATGCCCAAGGCTGTTCAGCTTCCATCAATGATTGTTAGTACTGGTACAGAGTTTAACAGCCAGTCACAGTTTTAAGTTCCATTTTTTGTTAGCAACACTGATGCAGCAACCATTACTAGCCTTGTAACAGTTCTCTCTAGGCTCTGACAACTCCCTACAATTCGGAATCAGAGGGTAAGGTAACCTGACAAGTAACAATTGTCTTGTCCAAATCTTAAATAGGCTGTATCATTAAGTTGACAGCACAATATAGTGTCTGTGAGCTTACTAAATGGAACTTAAAATGACCTAAGTGACCAAGAAACACCATAGAGGATTATAAAACAGTTAATATGTATGAATACATGTCAACACAGATCAGTATTTTCAATTTTTTTTATTTACAGACACGTTTAAGCTTTAACAGCATATTTTCTCATCGGATAAAGACGCTCTTTTCTTTGTTGTTTAACTGTCTTCAATGACTTTTCATGAGAAGTCAGGGCACGTCTGAGTGCACGTGTCTTCTTTGGCCTCAAGTCCTTGGGCTTGAAACGTTTACTGCGGTAGAATTTTCTCAGGTTATCTTTCTGAGTCTGACGAATAACAGTCATTACTCTGGCAATTGATTTCCTAACCACATGGCTAAAATAGAAGAGGAAATTTTCATCTATCTTGAATAATTACATCAATACTTTAAATAGCACACATAATATGAACAGGCAACTACCATTTTCTCCAACTAATGTAGATTGAAACAATAGTTTTGTAAGCTCCATCATTGCAATCATTCAAATTTTGGTAATGAAGGACTGAAATCATTTGCTGGTTATTAGGCGCCAGTAACATCTAGTGTCATTGTTCTATTTTACACACGATAACATCACTTATCGATTAATATGATTGTTGCCACATCAGGCCTATCGATCCAATTAGAATATCTTCATTTGTCAATCAGATATCATATTCATCATCATCTGTGGTTAACAATCATGAACTTTCAATACAAAAGAGCCATATAGAAAAATATTAAATTGTCTAGAAATAACAATATTTCACTATTTTGAGCAATTGGTTTACTTTAAGTAGTGATTAAGGTACATACTCCTTAATCAGGTTAATTCTTAGTGTTCTGCAGTTTTAATACACCTGGACGAAATGGTTACAGTATGAATAGTTTGACTTGAGAAATACAGAAAGCCTACTCAATATAGAACAAATGAAATGGCCTGATGTCCCGACTGGTTATAATTTGGATGAAGAGAATGAAACTGAACTATGTATATAATTTTCCAGGCTCTTAAAGACAAATTAGGTTTTAATTTTAAAGCACCAATAAATTGCATGTACTCAAATCACATCACATGAGTAAAAATTCAAAGTAAAATGTTCAAATCAATTCAAATGATTGTTGCCACATCAGGCCTATCGATCCAATTAGAATATCTTCATTCATCAATCAGATATCATATTCATCATCTGTGGTTAACAATCATGAAACTTTCAATACAAAAGAGCCATATAGAAAAATATCAAATTGTCTAGAAATAACAACATTTCCTTATTTTGGACAATTGGTTTACTTTAACAAGTGATTAAGGTACATACACCTTAATCAGGTTAATACTTAGTGTTCTGCAGTTTTAATACATCTGAACGAAATGGTTACAGTATGAACAGTTTGGCTTGAGAAATACAGAAAGCCTACTCAATATAGAACAAATGAAATGGCCTGATGTCCAGACTGGTTATAATTTGGATGAAGAGAATGAAACTGAACTATATAGATAATTTTTCAGGCTCTTAAAAGACAAATTAGGTTTTAATTTTAAAGCACCAATAAATTGCATGTACTCAAATCACATCACATGAGTAAAAATTCAAAGTAAAATGTTCAAATCAATTCAAATGATTGTTGCCACATCAGGCCTATCGATCCAATTAGAATATCTTCATTCATCAATCAGATATCATATTCATCATCTGTGGTTAAGGCTTAAATTAAAATTAAGTTTGTTTGCCCTTTACCGACCGACCCGAAAAAATCATGCCTACTCAAAACATTTTATTGCAAAATCTTGGTGAACTTTATTTTTATACTTTGGAAAATAAACATGTACGCAGTGCTTTCGATAAACATTTAAAGTAGGTATCATTTGAAGTAATGAATGAAAACAATAATGTGTGTTAAGGCACTAAGTACATGTTTATGGTTGATTAAAGCACACAATAAATGGTTGTATGGTAGCAGAATACATAAAATTAGTATAGAATGCTTCTAGATAGAAGTGTAATTTCATGCTAGGTAAAAGTCAAATTCAGAAATAAAATAAAATGATTTTCCTACCTACCGACTCTCTTCTAAAATTCAGGGTCGGTAAAGGGCAAACAAACATATTTTTAATTTAGGCCTAACAATCATGAAACTTTCAATACAAAAGAGCCATATAGAAAAATATCAAATTGTCTAGAAATAACAACATTTCACTATTTTGGACAATTGGTTTACTTTAACAAGTGATTAAGGTACATACACCTTAATCAGGTTAATACTTAGTGTTCTGCAGTTTTAATACATCTGAACGAAATGGTTACAGTATGAACAGTTTGACTTGAGAATTACAGAAAGCCTACTCAATATAGAACAAATGAAATGGCCTGATGTCCCGACCTGTTATGATTTGGATGAAGAGAATGAAACTGAACTATATATATAATTTTCCAGGCTCTTAAGACAATGCATGTACTCAAATCACATCACATGAGTAAAAATTCAAAGTAAAATGTTCAAATCAATTCAAATGATTGTTGCCACATCAGGCCTATCGATCCAATTAGAATATCTTCATTTGTTAATCAGATATCATAATCATCATCAGTGGTTAACAATCATGAAACTTTCAACACCAGGGCATTAATAACTCAATCATTTGTCCAGAAAATAAAGATTTTTTTACTATTTTAAACAACCAAGATTCAAAAGTTATACTTGACTATGAGTGAATAAGGTACATATACTTTAATTATATCCATAATTTGCGTTCTGCAATTTTGAAAATATTGGACCAAATAGAAAAGTCCTATCAATATAGTAACTACAACCCAGCACATTTTAAAACTGTAATTTATAAAGCCTACTAAATATTGTAATTAGAAAACGCCTGATGTCCTGACTGGTTATCATTTTCATGAAAAGAATGTAAACAGAAAAATAACTTCATGTGTTCTCAACAACAAATGAAAAACCAGTAAAATAATTACAAGAACCACATCAGTCCTATCGATCCATATTATGAAAAGATCAGCATATTTTCTTCAGATTACTAAGTACATCATTTGTGGCTTGTTTCAATATATTCAACAGGAAATATGTATGATAACATTGATTTTACAACCTGTCATTTGGAAAGAACTGAACAAGGTATATTTTTGTTAAATTTTAAAGCATATTTTAAGAGTGAAAATACACATTTACTTGGTGCACTAAGCAAATTGTCAGGTGGTACACCTTGTTACCAACCAAAGATCGTACCAATCTTTGTTCTCAAAAAGTCATATTTTTCATGAAACCTACCAAATATGCAGCCACAAACTCTGAATATGATTAACAAATGTTTAGAGAATATGAAAAGAGCAATGTGATCCCAACTACTTACATCTTAGCAAGTTTGGATGCAGCTCCACCGGTAACTTTTGCCACACGGAGTGACTGTAATTCCTGAAATAAACATGTCATCCTATAATCATCAAATTACAATCACGCAAGATTCATTGCACTGATAGTCTCAATTTAATTCTAATAACTAGAAACATGATGTCAGCAAAAAAGAGCAAATAATCAACATTTAACATTATGCATATAAAAATATGCAGCACACCTCAAACTACTTGTTAAAATGTTAAAATTGGTCTTGAATTAAAAATTCATAAAAGAAAATTGTTGAAAATGAGAAATAGTGCACTAAGTTTCAATGATAGTTAAATATATCAATGAATAACAAAATTAGGAGGGTTTTGTCTTGTACTCTCGCAACAGAAAAAATACTCACTGTTTTGAGGTCGAGTAGCTGCTTCTCCAAATCTTCCTTCTTCTTGCCACGAAGCTCTTTGGCCTTAACCTTGATAGTCGCCTGGAATAAGAACAAGACTCAGTTTTCAATGATACGCAACTACAAAGTCGAATGAATCAATGCTTCACCGATAGCTTAAAGCAAAAATTTTGTCAACACAGTACATCACAACAGGCAGAAAGCTTTCCGACCAGCAAAATATCAAACAGGTGGAAGATATTTATTTTATACATGTGTCAGTCTGGAGACAGCTGGAATTTCCGAAATAATTTACTATTATTCAGTAAAACTCATTATTTACCATGTTTCATTTTACTTTTGAGGAACATGACAATAAGTATCATATTTTCTATCCCCATTACAAGTGTACTATATGGCACTTGGCAAACATCACAAAATAAAATTGCAAGGAAGATACAGAATATACAGATTCAGTTCTTTCCTACACTGACTCTACATGTTTTTTTTCCAAATAAGTCCCAACAGGGTTGATGTAGTGCTTCTGAACATCCAATGAATTGCATAACGTTAACTTGTGTACAACTATATATTCAACTACTGAATGTTGTTGGTTTACTTTTTTTAACTGGTCTGGCAGAAATCTACGTTGTAAACTGTTAAACATCAACCGATAGTTTGTTTGCGGATAAAAACATTCGGTGAAGTTTCTTTTCAAATGTTAAAGAGGAGACAATATATTTACTACATGTGAATCTACATATACAAACACTTGTGCAAAGAAAAAGACCAGTTAACGCTAATTCTCAATTAACTCTATGAACGTACAACATTCAGTAAGTGTACAAATAGGTTAGAGATTGGTTCCATTTAGACAACTAATACTCGTATGTCGGCAAGGATACGAAAGAAATCGTTATACACAATCGAAAACGAGAGTAAAGGAATTGATCAAACCGAAAATTGACAAAAGTTATTGAGAAATTACGATGGATTTCAAAAGATTGTAATGGGCATAATATTTACCATGGTTTTGGCCGATTTTACCGGAAGTGAAAAGACAGTTCGTCCGTTATGCTGGTTCCCCGACGATTATTACTCTAAGCTTGTAATTAAGGTACCAGCATATGCATATACTAAAATCCGATATACCGGTTATGATACAATCCGGTATTTATGACATTTTCTTTTTATTCTAATCTTTATGAATCAGTATACATGCATGTATATTATAAAATTGAAGTTACACAATAAAGTCACGATATAGAATTTTGTCATAAAATAATTCATGTTGAGCATGTTTTGAATAAGAGCAATTTTTCAAAAAACGTATAATAATTAATTAATACACTGAAACATGTATATAGTTGTATTACATATCTACCTGAATGGATAGCCCATTAATTAAGTCCCTGGAAATAAACCGAAATACATCACAAACGATTTTACAAATACAATATAATTATCCCAATTCATTATAGAGTTCTTTCAATTACATGTAAATTTTAACTTGAAACTCATGTAAGACATATACTCATATACTAAGCAAGTTTAGCCTTAGATTTCATTTTACATTGTTTGTTTAAATATGTTGTTACATGTATATGAAACACATAACCAGTGTAAGCTGTATTTCCTACTAAAATCCCTGAAAGCAAATTTCATTCTTATACTTAATCATCCATTAGAACACATTTTTTCATTTACTTGTTTCTCACCACGCTCTTATTAATATATATACAAATGTATACATATATATTTTTTTTCAATTTCCTTTTCTTTTCTTAAGCATTTTCCCAACAATTGCTAGTAGAAATTTGGAATCAAACCTTGAAATCTTCTTTTTGCTTATATATATATTCAATTGTCTACTTTTTGTCAGTTGTATATAATTACCTGTTTATCATCAAATGTCCAATATATGTGTTATGTAATAACCCCATGTTGTACCTTGTACCTGGGTGAAATAAAGATATGTTCTGTTAAAAAAAAAAAAAGTTAATAGATGATCTTTGAGTGATCTCGAGAACATTTAAAACTATGTAAAAACATGCATTGTAACGATCACAAATAAATTGCTGTAGTTCACATGCCGATGCATATATACTCATTGCTACGTTGGCAATCACTATGGTGTCAGTGGCACGTACACACTACCCAATCTGGCAATCCATTCCACTCGTTTACTAACTTCAAGCCAAACGAATACTTTCCGATATTTAAGCGACATCTATAGTCTCTGTGCCAGCTTCTTGCTATGTCCTCGTGTTCTGTTAGTCTTGGCTAGAGGCAGTATATTTTCTGGACTACTCGGTCTTTTACTGTTAGTATCATAATATGTCTGGATCATACCCCCCCCCCTTGCCTTTTGTAGTGCATGGATGGCAGTCTTAATCTCCTGAGCCTTTCCTCGTCAACTCTGTGCATAATCTTGTTGCTCGTCTTTGAACTCTTGTTCATCTTGTCAATAGCGCCTACATATGATGGATCTGTGGGGCATTACTATACTCAAATATTGGTCTCAATTAACATAGTTGTGAAGAGGTTCCTTTTCACAACCATGTCTCTGCAAATGAACGATCGCTTGATTAGCCCCAGGATACGGTTTTCTTTTCCAATCGCAGTGTTCACATGCTGGTGGAAGGTCAGCTTTTTGTCAATCTGAATTATTACCGCATTTCAGTTTCCAAGTACTGTTATGTCCATTGCTTCCTGAGGGTTATTGTGACCGAGATGCATTACACCAACTTGCTAGCGCTGGTATTATAAATTTCAATTAAGAGCCAATCTTTTGACCAGTTTGCGAGACTTTCCATATCTAATTGCAACTTTTCTCTGTCTTCGACTGTGGATGCTCAGTCACATACCTTTGTGTCATCAGCAAAAAGTTACACCGTAGTTCTCACAACATCAGACAAGTCGTTTATGAAGATGACATTTGAAGAGTACGGGCCCCAGCACGCTTCCCTGTGGTATTCCACTTGTCAAGCAAGACCACTGATCGATACCATTCGTGTTCGACCTTGCAGAAAATCGGTTATCCATGCACGTATTTTACCGTTCAATCCTATAATTATTGATCTTATGCGAGAGTCTATTGTGTAAAATATGTAGAATGAAAGTAAAATTGTATGTTAATTATTTTATGTGACATGTATACGCAAATAAAACGTATAACCTGTATATACATTTTTATATATTTACTTTCTCGATCATTGTTAGAAAATGCGTCCGAAGAGTGTTTTTTAAACAAAATCGACAATGGCTCTCATTCGTTATATATAGTATGCATGTAGTTAATATATCATATTGGTTACTATAAGTGAAATCTTATAATTATATCATATGATTGCAATTATTTATCCATTATTAAATGTATAACGACGTACATTACCTCCCTTAGTTCTAACAAGGACTTATATATACATACATGTACGTATACAAGTCCTTATAATTGGTTCTAATATAGTCCCTTAAATAAGTTTCTGAACATAAGTAACTTAATTTGTTCAATGTCTGCTTTCAGTGTTGATTTGTGTATTCTAAATCTAAACAGTATTTTCCGTTAATGTTAAATATAACCAGGGATGCTATATTACAGGGATACGCAACGGACGGAAACTGGCTGAAAAACAGTGCCTAGGGATATTCACGCGAGAGCGCATGCGCATACATTTACCGTTAATGTCGTTATCTAGCAAATAAAAGATGGATCAAATATTCTCTTCAATAGGCTTAAATAAATGTTGTTTTTGCATAGAATTTTATATATATTGATCTTAAAGTGTTAAATATTTTACACATGTTGTAATTTTGTTTCTAAATATTAGTGGTTTTAAAGATTTCCAAGTTTTTGTGACCGTTCGAAAATCAAACTGACGTGATAATTTGAACGAAATGGTCGCATAATAGAAAATGTCAGTTTTTTGCGACAGCTTTATTGCGTGAAGATATTCTTAATTTCATGATATTTTGTCGTGGTTGAAGTGTGACATACTTCTATATTGGCGGCATAACTATATTTGCATGTTTTATTTTGTTATAATACATAATTTCGCGATCGATTATGGCCCAGTTTTTACAATTTACAAAATGGAGGCCTGATCTGACGAGGAAAATATTGCACTTTTTGCGACATCATTTGTATGTGAAGATATACTATATATCAATTTTTTCTTCCATAGTTTGACACTTACATACGTCGATATTGGCGGCATGATAATATATTCATGCTTACTTTTGTGAAAGAACACAATTTCGCGATTGATTATGACCCCATTTTTAGGATTCAATTCAATGGCGGCCTGATCTGACGAGGAAAATATTTCACTTTTTACAACACCATTTGCAAGTGAAGATATACTAAACATGAAAATTTTCTTCCATGTTTTGAGACTGGCTTAGGTCGGTATTGACGGCATAACGATAATTTCAAGAATTATTTTGCTATAATACCTTATTTCGCTATCGATAATGATCCATTTTTACCGATGCATAGCAAAACGAAAAAGCATCATATTTATAAGCACTAAATTACATAGATTCTAGCGCGAACCAGAAACGGTGTAACCCGAATATATTACTTGGTATGCACAAATTTTCACACCTATTATTCGAAATCGTCAATTCATAACAATGGCTGATTTAGAATCAACTGGCATGTGACAAACAATATGTACATCAATTCATACACGAAGCGTGTCAACAGTTTAATTTTTCAGATTGAGTAAAGTCAAACAGTTTATTCATGACTCGTACAACATTATATACATACATAATATGAAGAATGTAGAATACGTGTATATATGCCTTTCCATACAGAAATATTAGATACAGATCAATTCTTTAAATATCTAGTACATTTAAAATTGTCCAAGTCTTGAAATTATTACGTACATTATAATGCTGACAGAATCCCAGTTATTCTATATATGTTTATAATGAAGAGAGCAATGAAGAAACATTACTTAATTTAATCTTATTCAATATTTATCTGTAATGATGGGTTAGTTGTAAGGTCAACCAAATTATGGTTTTATGCTAATCGCCACGAATATTTCACTGTGATCTCAGGTTCTTGACTTGTTTTTGTATTTGCTAAAATAATATCCGTTTTTCAACAATGATTAATCACTGTCATAATCAATATGATGTGAACATGTTGGTTTAAATTATGACATAAAATTTTATTGGTGGAACCCTGTTGTTTCCAATTAATGGTCACACACCGTGACCTAATGCATTCAAATGACATGTGCAGCTGTGAAAACAATGTAGATTTATGAAACATAGACTACCCCATACTGTTTTCCATCCGGATTTATTGATTGTTTCCTTGTAATCAGTAAAGATCGTCACCGATATTATGATTATAACTATACGAGGGCATATCATACGCCATTTTGGCGGAAGATTAAAAGTTACAGATTAAGTCTTTGGCTAATAAAATTGATACGCTATAATAGAGACATACATTATGAAAAACAAAGATCAATAACAAGATAAACTTGTTCATTAATACAAATTTATACGAATCAAAATTACAAATAACAAACCTTTCACCATAAAATGTATAACGTACGTACATTTCTTTCGTACAAAACATTCATGATATATAGCATTTCTTTAAATAAAAGTTTAACCATGGCATGAACATTTCTTCTTCAGCTGATAAATAGAAAGAAGTTCAACGATACAAAATTAAATTTGGTCTTGACCCGGAGTTGTTAAATCGAACAAAACTTTCATGATATAAATATTTGTTATACAAATTTAATTAAAATGTTTAGCATTCGATCGTACATTTTTTCATGATATAAAAGTTTCGTTCACGAATTTAAGTCAAATTTTAGCATTCTATCGTACATTAGTTGTCATGATATAACTTTTCTTTCACAAGTTTATTCCGTGAAAATTTCGCCTTCAGCTGCATGGTAATTCGAAAACAAGTTTCACGACATAAAATTTAATTGTACAAGACTTTCATAATGTAATATACTGCATGTATTTCAATTTTTCAAACATATTTTCAAGGACTTATATACATACATAAGTCCTTGATATTTTCATGATATAAATGTTTCTTTTAAAAATTCAATTTAAATAAAAAAAATAGCGGTGAAAATTTCGTCTTGAGCCCCGTGTAGCATCACTGCTTGAGCTCATAAACCGAACAAAACTTTCATTACGTAAACATTTCTTTCCTACAAAATTTACATAATTTAAGCATTTCTTTCTCACAAAATTTACATAATTTAAGCATTTCTTTCTCAAATTTAATTTAGAAAAAATAAGTTGTGAAAATTAATAACAAACAAATAAAAACTACGAGGAACTTGAGTCGATCAAGGACCACTAATGTTACTTTTTGTCAATTATCGATTCTTTGTGTCATTTTCATGGTAATTTCGGTAGTTTTGATACCTTTGCTTTCATTAACTAGCCTAGGCACTGATAATCGATAGTTGCACATCCCTGTAATATAGCATCCCTGATATAACTTAACTTTAAATATCTGTAAACGTTACATTTGAAATGACCTAAAATAAGCAAAAATTCAAACTCAAGGGCAGATAACTCAAAAACGAGATCAGTGACCCCCCCCCCCCCCAATTTCTTTTTCGCTTAAAATGTTTCTGTTACCATTTGCTACGATCATGCAAAGCAGGGATGCTATATTACAGGGATACGCAACGGACGGAAACTGGCTGAAAAACAGTGCCTAGGTATATTAACGCGAGAGCGCATGCGCATGCATTTACCGTTAATGTCGTTATCTAGCAGATAAAAGATGGTTCAAATATTCTCTTCAATCGGCTTAAATAAACGTTGTTTTTGCATAGAGTTTTTTAAATATTGATCTTAAAGTGTTAAATATTTTACAGATGTTGTAATTTTGTTTCTAAATATTAGTGGTTCTAAAGATTTCCAAGTTTTTGTGACCGTTCGAAAATCAAACTGACGTGATAATTTGACCGAAATGGTCGCATAATAGAAAATGTCAGTTTTTTGCGACAGCTTTAGTACGTGAAGACATTCTTAATTTCACGATATTTTGCCGTGGTTGAAGTGTGACATTCTTCTATATTGGCTGCATAACTATATTTTCATGTTTTATTTTGTTATAATACATAATTTCGCGATCGATTATGACCCAGTTTTTACAATTGACAAAATGGAGGCCTGATCTGACGAGGAAAATATTGCACTTTTTGCGACATCATTTGTATGTGAAGATATATTCTATATCAAAATTTTCTTCCATAGTTTAACACTTAAAAACGTCGATATTGGCGGCATGATAATATATTCATGCTTACTTTTGTAAAAGAACACAATTTCGCGATTGATTATGACCCCATTTTTACGATTCAATTCAATGGCGGCCTGATCTGACGAGGAAAATATTTCATTTTTTGCAACACCATTTGTATGTGAAGATATACTAAACATGAAAATTTTCTTCCATGTTTTGAGACTGACGTAGATCGATATTGACGGCATAACAATAATTTCACGAATTATTTTGCTGTAGTACCTTATTTCGCTCTCGATAATGATTCATTTTTACCGGTGCATAGCAAAACGAAAAAGCATCATATAAGCACTCAATTACATAGATTCTAGCGCAAACCAGAAACGGTGTAAACGAAATATATTATTTGGTATGCACATATATATTTTCACACCTATTATTCGAAATCGTCAATTCATAACAATGGCTGATTGAGAATCAACTGGCATGTGACAAACAATATGTACATCAATTCATACTCGAAGCGTGTCAATTTACAGTTTAATTTTTCAGATTGAGTAAAGTCAAACAGTTTATTCATGACTCGTACGACATTATATACATACATAATATGAAAACATTGTAGAATACGTGTATACATGCAGAAATATAAGATACAGATTAATTCTTTAAATATCTACTACATTTACAATTGTCAAAGTCTTGAAATAATGATGGTATATTACGTACAGTATAATGCTAACAGAATTCCAGTTATTCTATATCTGTTTATAATGAAGAGAGCAATAAAGAAACATTACTTTAATCTTATTCAATATACATCTGGTGATGTACATCTTTAATGGTGGGTTAGTTGTAAGGTCGACCAAATTATGGTTTTATGCTAATCGCCACTAATAAGTTCACTGTGATCTCAGGTACTTGACTTGTTTTTGTATTTGCTAAAATAATATCAGTTTTTCAACAATGGTTAGTTACTGTCATAATCAATATGATGTGAACATGTTGGTTTAAATTATGACATAACATTTTACTGGTGGAACCCTGTTGTTTCCAATTAATGGTCACACACCGTGACCTAATGCATTCAAATGACATGTGCAGCTGTGAAAACAATGTAGATTTATGAAACATAGACTACCCCATACTGTTTTCCATCCGGATTTATTGATTGCTTCCTTGTAATCAGTAAAGATCGTCAACGAGATTATGATTATGACTATACGAGGGCATATCGTACGCCATTTTGGCGGAAGATTAAAAGTTACAGATTAAGTCTTTGGCTAATAAAATTGATACGCTATAATAGAGACATACATTGTGAAAAACAAAGATCAATAACAAGATAAAGTTGTTCATTAATACAAATTTATACGAATCAAATTTACAAATAACAAACCTTTCACCATAAAATGTATAACGTACGTACATTTCTTTCGTACAAAACATTCATGATATATAGCATTTCTTTAAATAAAAGTTTAACCACGAACATTTCTTCTTCAGCTGATAAATAGAAAAAAGTTCCACGACACAAAATTAAATTTGGTCTTGAGTTGTTAAATCGAACAAAACTTTCATGATATAATTATTTGTTATACAAATTTAATTAAAATGTTTAGCATTCGATCGTACATTTGTTTCATAATATAAAAGTTTCGTTCATGAATTTAAGTCAAATTTTAGCATTCTATCGTACATTTGTTGTCATGATATAACTTTTCTTTCACAAGTTTATTCCGTGAAAATTTCGCCTACAGCTGATAATTCGAAAACAAGTTTCACGACATAAAATTTAATTGTACAAAACTTTCATAATGTAATATACTACATGTATTTCAATTTTTCATACATATTTTCATGATATAAAAGCTTCTTTTAAAAATCAATTTAAACAAAAATAGCGGTGGAAATTTCGTCTTGACCCCCGTGTAACATCACTGCTTGAGCTCATAAACCGAACAAAACTTTCATAACGTAAACATTTCTTTCTTACATAATTTCAACATTTCTTTCTGAAATTCAATTTAGAAAAAATAAGTTGTGAAAATTTATAACAAACAAATAAAAACTACGAGGAACTTGAGTCGATCATAGACCACTAATGTTACTTTTTGTCAATTATCGATTCTTTGTGTTATTTTCATGGTAATTTCGGTAGTTTTGATACCTTTGCTTTCATTAACTAGCCTAGGCACTGATAATCGATAGTTGATCAGTGGATGATAAGCGGTTGCACATCCCTGTAATATAGCATCCCTGTGCAAAGTTAAAAATTTTCTATTGTTCAGTTTTCATTGTCTATGTGAAAAATGTAGCGAACTGTACAAGTCATAGCAAACGTCTTTAATTACAAGTGTTGAATGTGAAACCTTATAACAATCAGGGACGCTATATTGCATGTCATACAATGTCCCTGTTATATTCGAGTGTCAACTTGCAGTTGATACGTAAATATATAACTGTAAAATGGAACGGGAACCAGTTTAATGTTACCTAGAACGGGAACCAGTGTAAACATGTAGAGCTTATTCTTTATTAGTTTCTTTTTGTAATTTCATTTTAAAGTTATAGATAATGGACTAAAAATAGTAGTTTTATATTCTATTTAATTTTATTTGTTAATGACTGATATGTATGCATCGAATTACCTTTTTTATCATTCGTTATTGCGGCTCAAAATAAAAGTGATCACAGGGAAGTAAGTTTACTTCCGGGGTGTGCTTTAGAATTTTGCAGGAAAAGTCCAGGAAACGATTGTGAATTTAAACATCATCATGTCAAAGAACACGGCATCTAACAAATTCAGAAAGGTCAATATCGATGAACTTGATCCAGAAAAGTTTAAAGACGACACTGTCGAAGGTGACGACCAGGGACCGAATGAGGCCGAAGTGAATGGCTATCTTACTCAATATCCTTTGAATACACAATCATATATATATCTGATATATTAGCTTTTCCTACATCATGGAAAACCGTACACCTGGACAAGTTGTCTTTCATTATAGGATATCATTCAATACGCATTGAATACATGCATGGATGTTGTTTTTTTTTATAGAAATTTGCATACATGTAGTCTGAATAATTGCTCAATCATTGTTTGACAGGTTTTCAATATCATAAGCATTTAAAAAAAGCCATATATGCGACGAATACAAATAAATGCAGAGCTTGCATTTATTTCTTCAAAAGTAATCTATACTAGAATAACAATGCACTTATGATCAATTTGTTTTCAAAATAACGAGTAACAGACCATAGTATAAACAAACATGCCCTGGTGATCAGTGACAGCCATTACGTAAATCAGCCTCATTCCCAACCAAATCAAAACTAGCGTCGCTTATACTTTGTTTCAGACATTTCATATATCATTATTTCTAAAGTGTATTGATGATGGATTGGTGTTACAAAATTATTGATATGATATTATATCTATATCCTTAGAATGGAAGACGGCCCTAAAGTATATTGTCATAAAGTTGACGTTGACATGTAGTGATGTTCTGTTGTATACAGGTGGTACCAGATAACGATCGATGTAGCTAAATTTAGAACGGAAATAGAACAAAGAAAAAAATCACTGACATGAACCAAATATTGTATTTTATTTGTGTACACATTCTCTTTTATAAATGCCAACAGTCAAATGTTCAAAATCTGTCCTAATTTAGTGCCCACAATCAATAAATACAATGCAGTCGGCCGCCATGTTTCTTTCCTTGAATGATCTAAATAACAATGTGCAAGTAGAAACCTCAGAAGGTCATATGGCGTCATAATATAGCATTGATATTATTATGCTGAGTTTAATTCCAAGCATTAATTTCAATACAGAACTATTTACTATATTATAACAAAAGTGGCATAAAAATGTCAGAGCACCTGAATTGCAAAATGCAGTTCTATGGCAGTGAAATAAATCTAGTTTTTCAGAGAAAAGCTACATATTTTTATTAAATCATTAATGTTGCATGTATTTTTAATACAAACTAAGTTTAATGCATACTTATCCTCAAAATGATGTTTTAACTCAGTTAACAACGGTAAGTTATGCATGATGAATGTATGTAAAAGATATTTTAAGATGCGCCGTTATTTGGATAACACCAGTGAACGGGGTACTGACTATATGATCCTTAACCCTCATCACAGGAAAGAACACAGATGCTTTGGCAGCAGTATTGAAAAATCCTCCAGTTGGGGCAAGGAATCAGGCAGTTAAGGTTAGTTTGAATTATTCTTTGACAGTGAAATCAGATTATCAATATTTTGAGAGTTGGTGATAACAATTATTGATATATTGCGAATGCTTTAACCAAATATTTGTATGGTCCAGAACTCCTTACTACCCTCTTTTTCAAATTTCTTTAATAGTACACTGTATTGAATATTTGAACTTTTTATGCCCAGTATAGATAGATCACGGCATATTGTGTTTGTCTGTGCCAAACTTAAACTTGCCTATGAAATCAAAAAGCTTTCACCTACAATCATCAAACTTCACATGTTGGTTCATCATGACAATCTGTTTTGGACCTGTTCATTTTCAGGTCCAAGATCAAGGAAGGGGGCATTGTGTTTTTAAAACACATCTTGTTTCAATGCTTTTTTTTGAAGAATTTTCTGCACAGTTAGTCTGCATAAAAGACAAAAATCTGATGGTTATTGTTTCCTATATTGTGTAAGGCAATTTAATCAAATCCATTAAGTTCAATTTTAAGTTATTTAAGTTTATTTTACAGGATAAGGTCGTGCAACTTGTGATCAGAGTATTGACATCATTCAAAACATCAGAAATTGATGGTGCTATTAAATCATTAGACTGTAAATTGATTGATGTGCTAATGAAATACATCTACAGAGGATTTGAGTTTCCTTCTGAAGGCAGCAGTGCATCTCTTCTCTCTTGGCACGAAAAGGTAAATCACTTTATCACCAAAAGTATTTAGCATTGACAATATCAATTGTTGGTACTTGGTAGGTATATTGTAGGGGTGTCACGATATGCCTGAAGCGTACCACAATATGTTGCAATGCTGAAGCAACATAGTGCAATATAATGCTGAAGCAACATAGTGCAGTATGTACCACAATATATTGCAGCTTTATAAGTCTTGAGTTTTGCCTATTAAAAATCTACATTTATGAAAATTTTGTTCTTTGATTTTACTTTGATTAGTGCTATTCATGACTAGATAAATTTTAAACAAAATGTCAAATGGACACAAAACAGTGGAAACATTAAAAAATTTATTTGGATAACGATTAAAAAGGAAAAATATTGCTGAACTGGTACGTGCATTTCATACTGTGATACAATACAGTTTAGCTTCGCATTGCGGTAGACCAGTTTATCGTGACACACCTAGTATATGATAAACTTTGGATTGACATTACGTATATATTAGTGTTCATCCTGACTGTTCTATGGAAATTAGAAATGTCGACGGGAGCTTAGCGACCGGAGACATTTCTAATTTTCATAGAACAGTTCAGGATGAATACTAATATACTTAGTGGGCGGGTTTATTTGACCTTTTTACTATGCAATGTTAAAGGTCATTCTAAGCGCGCGGGAAAATATTGATTACACTTTCGTCAGGTCATTTAGTCTGTGAGCGCCGCGATGTGAAGACACACATTATATAACTACAGACATGTTATCCATGTTTTATGTTTTTTATGATAGCGTATAGAAAACCGAACCGATTGAAATATATGCTGACCTAATTTTCATTGAATGCACGGGATTCACGAGCAATATAATCAATAGTGACGAACACGTTTCGACTGGATAAATGTACACGAGAATATGCAATCAAATAGTGTAAAGTTACGGGTATTTGAATGAAATTATTGTATGCAAAATTTCATACATTTCTGCCGCATATTTTCTGAGAAATTTCAGTTTCGAATTGGCGGTTTATTAGTTGCTTTGAGTATATTTAGTCTGCGTGTTTTTTTTAAACTAAATTAAACATCTTTTCTGACGAAAGGATATTTTAATTATCGAAAATAACATCTACCACTGGTTTTCTGTTGACAAAATTTTAGCTACTTGATTACGGATGGAGAGAAGACATTAAACTGGTTCCCGTTCCATGATGCAGTGCACCAAAGGAACAGGTACGGTCTAAATTTTCCAGCGTTCTGATTGGTCAACCCGTTTTAGCTATTTCATTGGTTGCTGTTCATTCGAGAAACATCGGGGATTTCCGTACATCTGATAAATGTACAAATGTACGCGGAGATGTTAGTTGCTAATGTTTGAATACCGCTAAATAAAAAAATATAGATGCTAGAAGTTACTATGTGAATATTCGTTACAGTATAGTCATATAACATATCAAAGATACATATCTTAAAAATATCAATTAATGCCTTGATTTATTTTTTTATTGTTGTTAAATGATTTTCTTTAAAAAAAAATCATCTGAATAAATATATGCATAGTTCGGTCTAATATATGTATTAATTCCTTTAAAACATATTTTTCTTTATTTACGACTAAAATATATATCTTATATACAAAATGTATATCAGTATATGTCAAGTGACGTTTTAAGTAATTATTGTGTTACTTAATTTCTTTTCGTTAACATCTGACTTAAATTTAGTCTTTACAGAACTGAATTAAATTAGGAGTAATTAAGATTTTGATCTATGCTGTATATTGTAAATTTAACATGGTATCAGACACACAAGTGCTTAAAAATATATTGACCCCTTCGGTGAAATGATCCATAAAATATTTCTCCCTTATAAGGGTCCAGGAAGTGAGACGGTCGTGTTACGTAATATTGAATAACAACTTCTTAATTGGCTACTTATCTCGATTTTATCAATGCATGTATTGAAATTGAGACAATGATATATACTGGTTAATTGATGATCAATTATACTGTTTGCATTAATTAATTTTAGCCCAGAATCAGATTGGACACGACTTTTAAATTTATTATTAGCATCGCATATTTATATGTTATAAGAATATAAAATCAGGTTGTAACACTCAAAAAGTTGCAATTGTGTACGGTGATTAATGTTATTTGACAGTTCAACGAATAATAATAAAAATTATAAAAATCTACATAAGTGAAAAAAATTCTCCCACACCGACCATGATCGAGGACTCGATTTTAAAAATATTTCTTAAATATATATTTTTTAAGGGTCGGTATTCTATTTCAAATACATTTAAGTACGCTGTGTGTTTTTAAATGCTACTTAATTAAGTGTTCCAACGACCAAGATCAGAAAATAACTATCCAGTTCCCTAATCTTTATAAATTATTTAAATTACGCGCGAAATGTGCATCGATAATGCAAAGTCTCGCGAGATCCCCCGGGCAGAATTCTGCCCTGATTCCGATCGAAATTGACCAATCAGCGTCCTGGAAATTTTAGGCCGTACCTGTTGGCTTTGTACACACAAGTCAACAGGAACCAGTTTAAGAAGACATTAGGGATGAGTAAACTGGTAAACACGATTTGTCTCCCCTTTTAGCTCTTCATTCGGTTGACTTGTCTGTATAAAGCCTTTTGATGCACTGCAAAATGGAATGGGAACCAATTTATTCATTCTGGATACTTCCATAGTTTGGGGTTATATCTTTATTACTGCGCCTCTTTAAAAAACAGTCAGCTGTTCTGGCCAGTTATTCATAGTTTGCACGTATGAAGTTCACTAGTGTCTACGTGATTTAAACTGATTTTAACACGAGAAGAGCGCATGCTCAATTCCTGGTATAGATATTAATTAGATGGCCGTGTCGTAAGCGGTGAATACGCATGCGCAATAAAATGTCTCCTCCCATTTTGAATACATTAATAGAACCGTCGATACTATGAGCGTAGTAAAGATTTTTGGCGTTCTACCAAATTAAGATTCGACACTATGAGGCGTAGTAACGTACTATGGATATAGTAGCGATTTTTGGCGTTCTATGAAATTAAGAGCTACGAAAAAGGCAGAAATACGGCGATTTCATTGGATGACAAATAAAGCTGCACACTAAATAGTTATGAGGCTTTCCTTAAAAGTTATTATCTTGGATTTATATATAATCTTAAAAAGTTATTACATAAAAGGGAGTTATGACCCTTGAATATGAATATCTAAAATTTGATTGAAACTATTGTTGTTTTGTTGTTGTTGTTTTTCATGTAGTGATATTTTTATCCCAACTTATGCAATAGCACCTCACATTGTTAAGAAGCTTATCTTTGTCATATGAAGTTCAAAACCACAATTTATCCTTAATCTTGTGAAGTCAAGTAATTTGATAGCTAAGATTTTGCCATTTTAGTTAACATTCATAGAACATATTTATGAGATCATTTTTGGCCCTTTAGCTCTACGGCAACACTATAATTATGTATTTATTTGTTCGATAAGACTGTTACATTATGATATGTGTGTGCGCCATGTAGGTGCTACCCAGTAATGCATGTTTAAGCTTATAATTATTATACCCCCGCTAGAAAGTGGGGGCTATATTGGAGGCACATTGTCTGTCTGTTGGTCGGTCTGTCTGTCCCGAAATCATGTCCGCTCTGTAACTTTGTCATTCATTGAAGGATTTTGAAATAACTTACCACAAGTGTTCACCACCACTAGACAATGTGTCATGCGCAACTCTTGTGGCTGTAGCTCCAAGGTCAAGGTCACACTTAGAGTTCAAATATCATAATTTTGGTCTTTTTGGCGTGTCCGCTCTGTAACTTTGTCATTCATTGGAGGATTTTGAAATAAATTACCACAAATGTTTACCACCACTCGATGATGTCTTGCTATTAACTCCCATGGCTTTAGTTCCAAGGTCTATGCAGTATGTGAGGGTATTTGTCACCTTGTGACAGCTCTAGTTTGTATAAGTAGAAGTTTTGTGTTATTAAATGATTCTATATATGTTTTAATTATTTCATTTTTTATATTTTTAGGCATATGCAGTTGGTGGTGCTGGCTCAATAGTTCGAGTTTTGACTGACAGAAAAAGAGTTTAAAGATTTGTCAAAAAAATGTTGTTACTATGTATTATCTCTTTATAAGGTGACTTGAATTAAGGGAACGTGACACTGAAGATGTTTCATATTTGCTGACATCTGTTGAGTAGGTTATGACTCTTTTATTTGTCAACTTTGTATGCCTGCTTGGTATTTTTATTTACAACTCTTTGAAAAATTATGATAATTGAAAAAATAACTTATTTGTCAAAATTATGCTAAATGATGCATGTCAGAATTGTGTTCATGCATATAAATGTGAACAAATACATACCTGGCCTATTATAGCCATTAGTTCTCAAGGAAAGATCCATCATTTTTGACAATGCTTGTCAGTATCTTGATCAGAATTATGAAAATGTGTGGTCAGCAGTAATTTATAGGAAGTAGTGAAAGATTCGTTCCCTTTTTGAATTTTGTAATTTCATCCATTGGAGCGCAGGTGTTAAACCATGATTGTAATGATTAATGTTATTGACTTTCAAATGAATTAAGCAATAATTGCATTTCTGTCTATTGTATACATGTATAATTATAATATGATATTAACAGTAAGTTGATATTTTTCAATTGAAGCTAGACTAAGTTAGTATGTATACATGGTTCAGTTGAGAGACAATAAGTGAAGTACTACGCCTTGGGGTTATACCTATCAGCAGATATGTCATCTATAGCTAATTTAAAGCTTTCTTTGTTTATTTAAATTAAGCTGAATGAAATTTTACCTTTTGAGAAAGATGGAAACCGGCCTTAGGATGTCAGAATACAGTAGTTTTTTTGCTGTAGTCCAATTGTTCTATCATTTTGACATAAGAGGTCAAATTGTTCATTGCGTATCCTTTTTAATATTGTTAAGCTCATTTGGTCTTTAAATATAGAGTGATATTGTGTACAGGAATAGTTGGAAGTATGCGATCATATTGATGTATATATTATAGTTCATTCCATTGATATCATTCAAAGATCTTTCTAGTACTGATAAATTTAATTTGATAAACATGCGTATGCACATTGTTTTGTCTATCTATTATATCTCACTTGTAAGTAATATTGTATTAACTGTACTGATGGGTCTAAAACAGATTTTGAGTTTTTGAAATTCTGTTGTATTTTATACAATAATTTTCATTGCAATCTATCCAGTGTTTTTGCACTTGTGGACAAAATGTTCCTTTCTACTAAAGAAATTATCTGAAGAATAATCTTTACAGTGTTTTGAACTTTTGATACCACTTTAAAGATGATGAAAATGCTGCATGTTGATTCCAATTATTTTCCCATTGGCGCAGCACATGTATTCAAAGTGCTTGTCTTTATATTTATGTTGAATGCCTCAGTACATTTGTACTTGTTATGTGTTAAAGTGCTTTTCTATGACTGATCATGTTTCAAAATGCAACACTGAATAAAATATATCATAATTTATGTCTTCTACATTTTGTGTTTGTTGAATTAAATTGTTACACCTACTGGTAGCCCAGGTTTGGGTATTATATGGTGCAGATTATTTAATGGAGAATAGGTACCAGTTTTAAAGTTTTTTGTTTGTATCAACCGAAAAGTGAACAACATCATCTACTTTCATGTACCCCACTGTAGACCACTCCACCGGAATGGAACATCCTACCCCCGACATACTGTCGGCTGGGTCTGTTGAAATCTTCAGATCTGAACTAGCCAAATACTTTATCCCACTTCTTCGTATATATATCCTCTGTGACCCTGTATCCTTACTTTTACCTCGTATGCACATCCTGGCAATAATCTTCAGTCTGTTGAAGGTGGCCAGTATTTGGAAGAAGCAGTAAGGAAATTTCGGATGGGTGTCAAAATCAGAAGCAATATATATATAATGTAGAAATTGAAATACAGCAAACGATATATATGCAGATATTTCTGGGACCTCAAGGTTATTTGACATGGTAAAGAATTATTTACCAAAACTCTTAAGTAGGTGTTGAAATCAACTGACCCCCGGGGCTGGGTCAATATTGGCCATGGGCCATGATTTGAACAAACTTGGTGGAGTTCAACAAGAAAATGCTACATCCGAAATATCTAAGCCATAGGCCTTATTGTTTTGGACAAGAAGATTTTTTAAATTTTCCTATATGGGCCTTTATAAATCAAGTGACCCTGGGGCAGAGCCAATTTTAACCCCCCAACCAAAATTAGAACTAACTTAATAGAGGTCTGCTAGACAATGCTACATACCAAATATCTTACTCTAGGCCATGTGGTTTTGGACAAGATTTTTTAAATTTTCCTAATATAAAATAGAGTAAACCCTTGGGTGGGGCCAATTTTTACCCCGGGGCCATAATTTAAACAAACTTGGTAGAGAACCACAAGAAAATGCCACATACAAAATATTGAAGCTCTAGGCCTTGAAGTTTTGGACAAAAATAATTTTTTAATTTTCCTATGTAAGTCTACACTAGAAGCCCAAGGGCAACATGTCGAGCCCCTGTTTAGCCAGCTTGTGATCTTGACCTTTGAACTACAAGTATGGGTGGTATTCATGACACATCATTTCATTGAAGTAAACTTTTATACCAATTTATTTCAAAATCCTTGAATGCAAACAAAAGTTACAGCCCAGACAAGGAAAATATATTTGACCGAATGTGTAATCTTGACCTTTGACCTATGAAAATCTGGGTGTTGCCCAAGACACATGGTCTCATTGCATTATGGCAAGTCATTTTCAAATAATTCAATGCACAGCCCTGACAAGGTGTATAATGATTATTTTTTATGTTTGACCTCTAAGTGTGACCTTTGAGCTAGAGACCTGGATCTTACGTACTGCACACCGTCTCATGGTGTTTAACAATAATGCCAAGTTATCTTAAAAAGTTTCTATGAATAAGGGAGATACAGCCCGGACAAGGTCTATAATGCTCATTTTTGACGTTTGACCTCTAAGTGTGACCTTGACCTTTGAGCTAGAGACCTGGATTTTGCGCACTGCACACCATCTCATGGTGTTTAACAATAATGCCAAGTTATTTTAAAAAGTGTCAATGCATAAGGGAGATACAGCCCGGACAAGGATCCGGACGGACGGACAAACAAACTAACACTAACTAACACTAACTAACACTCACTCACTCACTCACTCACTAACTAACGCAACCGCCATACACGCAACCGCCATTGTGGCGACTATGTCGAGCTTACCGCAGGTGGGCTCGACAATAAATCAGGTGGCCAATTTTGACCCTAGGGCAATAAATTAAACAAACTTGGTAGAGGTCCACTAGACAATGCCACATACAAAATATTGAAGCTCTAGGGCCTGTAGTTTTAGACAAGAAGATAATTTTTAATTTTCCAATGTAAGTCTTTATAGATTGAGTGAGCCCCGGGGTGGGGCCAACTTTGACCCTAGGGCAATGATTTGAACAATCTTAGTAGAGGTCCACAAGGCAATGCTACACACCAAATATCAAAGCTCTAGGTCCTCTGGTTTTTGAGAAGATTTTTTAAAAAAATCCTTCCGGTTGCTGTGGCAACCAGAGTTCAACCAGAGTTCTTCATGGAATGGAATTCTTTGAACAACTTTGGTAGAGCTTCAAGCAAGGAACACACCTGTGAAGTTTTATTGAAATTGACCCAGTGGTTTAGGTGGACAAAGCAATCAAAGTAAAAACAATATTTTATGTTCTATTTCACCTTGCTTTATTTCAAGCTAGAAATAAAAATATTCACCAGTATACAATACATCATAGTAAATACCAAGTCAGAGTTCTCCCATATATGAGGCATAGAGACAAGTCAGCAATAATCAGCTTATGTATCAAATGCCCTTACCATTATACTAAACTTGAAAAAATGCATGAATTACTACTCACTAGTATTTGCTACCAGTAGTTTCATGAAATTGTAATTGAATAGAACTACATTGTACCTAGATCCCTATAACCTCAAACAGGCAAAAAGCTATGTCCCAAATAGCCATGGTTTTATGAGTGAATGAGTGATGCAACAAATTATTTTGCACAAAACTGATCTGTTACAAATTAATCCACCTTAGAGAAAATATCAGATATAAAAATTGCAACTTAAGTATTTTTTTAAATACTGGGTGACTCCTCCCCTACACCCAAAAGATGAAGCTATTGAATTTTTTAAGAGGGTCAACTAAAATTAGGCCAAAACATAACCAATTATTGAGATCTATAGGTTATCAGAGTGTCTGCAAGGTTCTACTTGTAGCAAAGATAGAAAATCAAGAGCCATTACTGCATGGTTCACTTTGGTCTACAAACTGTATCAATCCCTTCAAAAACTGAACACTAAATTTGTATAAAAGAGGTTACAGATAAGAACAGTAGTACAAACCAAAAGGTGATAATAGACACACTGTCAACATATTGACTGATTGTTTAGTGGAAATTCTGTTCATACAGGGTATTAGACAAATGACTGGATTGCTGACTGCAGACAGAACATAGAAATTGTCGACTGCTCAAAGCTTAGGTGAATTAACAAGCATCCGTAACATGTATAACACATAATGCAGAGTTCTCACTACATGCCAAAAATGACTCTCACCTGATAATTATTTAAAGGGTCAACAAAATTGCCTACTAGTGTAACAGTTAATTTTACCCTTTGATATAAATTCTCAAGAGTCAGAAGTTTCATTTTGCCAAATATCAAGAGTACAAAGTCATTTTTAAGGGTCTAATGAGAACCCTGACACATAATGTCAATGAATTATATTTAACCATCTCATTAACAACACTATATTAATAATATACAGAAATAGAACAACATTTTCAATAATATATTATAGATTATCACATATTTGGTACACTTTGCACAAACCCAATGTGTGGCAATAGCCAATTTATACTCACTGGTAATTCAGATACCTGAAATGCTCTTAGCAATATACTATTACATGTACAATTAAACCTGTGCCAAAGACTTCCTGTTAATATTAGACAATCATGCAGTTCGGACACATGGGCTAAAATGCTCTAAAAAAGTATTCTATACACTAGTCTGTACCTCTCATTTAGTTGAATCGGCTGAATTTATAATTAAACTCATAATTTTGATATTTTCATCATTTAATTAATAAATTAAACCCTGAATAAAGAATTTCATAGAACTGACAGGCAGTGATCATACGAGAAAAACAAAATAGTGGTATGCACTTAGAAACATCATAACAGACAAATTAAAATAGCCTAAATGATTAAACAGTCTAATTTTTCACCATAATGATACAGAGGACTTTTGTTTACTTCCTGGACTATAGTGTCAAAGTCTTTTTCAGTTACACGTAAAGCATTGATCTCTTTAAATTTGCAGCAAGAAAACTGAACTGTCTAATGAACACAATTTTTAGTTCAGAATTAACATCTACTCCAGGGTTCTCAATAACAGCAGGCTGCAGGCCAATTTAGCCACTTAGAAATGTGTTTGGGCCGGTTAGGAATCTCAAAAGTTTATAAAATAAATGCCTGGAACCCCCCCCCCCCACTAGCAGGCCTGTTAGTCTAGCTTTTGGGTCTGTTGGCCACAAACTTATTGAGAACCCTGCTACTCCAGCTGGTACATTACCTTGAATACAGAATAATTCACTGAATACTTGTGGCAAAGTATATAGTATATTAAATTATATAAGCAATGATAACATGAGTTAAATATATTGCTGTAAAAATATCAAAGACAAATAAAATAAGATGATACAGGCTTAATGAGTATCTTTCATCAGCAAATTCATTTGAACTGCAGTGCTCTGATATACATATTGTTTTGTAAGTGATACTGAATGAATACAAATCATGAAGTCAGACATCAATAAAATAAATACTAATAACACCAAGTACATCATAAATCAGTGACATTGATGTGAATAAAATAATCTGATCTTATTTATAAATAAAAATTAAATGCTAAAGCCAGAACAACTTGAATAGGAATAACCCATGAAGCAATGAATCTATTAAAGCAACTTTGTTGATGCAGATAGAAGTAAGATTCAAAGATAGATTCCACCATAAAGCTGGCACAGTTTCACTATAGCATGCCTTAGCATCATAGTATATTTTATGATTGGAGATAAAAGTAAGATCCTATGATAGAATCCACCATAAAGCTGGCACAGTTTCACTATATAGCATGTCTTAGCATCATAGTATATTTTAATTATGATTGGAGATAAAAGTAAGATATGTTCAACGTAAAGCTGGCATGGTTCCACTAGCTTGACTTTGTATCCTAACATGTGATATGAAACTAATGCACTGACGTTATCACCAAGATGGCGGAACAATTTTATTACTGTGTCCCTTAATAACAGCTGGAGGTTGTGATCCACCAAACCATGACATTTTCCATTCCAAAGTATCACGTATAAGTTTTTGTTCCTCTGGTGTAAAGCGGAGTAACAATGATACTGCCTTGATTAATTGAATGGCCTGAAAATACAACAACAAAAAACATTCAAATACTATTATGAAAGGCTGAAAGTATATCTTTTTAAATAATAAAATAAAATCGTGAAAGGCTAAATATATTTAATTATGTTATTATAAGTCATAAATCCTCAATCTTTTTGTGCAGATCACTGGGCATGGAAATTGTGTCTTGCACATCTACACTTCATGGTGATGGCATATAAATTTCAAATTTCATGGCAATCGCTTAAGGAAAGTGGAAGTAGTTTGCTCCACAAACTTGTGAGATAGTATGCAGACAGATGAACAGACCGCCCGACCAAGGACCGCCCGACAGACTGACTCCAATATGCCCCCTCTCAAACTTCTTTTGCTGGGTATAATAAACCTTATAACAAATGTCAACTATGCATTAACATCATTTTTCCATCACTCAATTTGGTGAACCTTGTAAACAGGTTAAACAGCCATAAACGTAAGTTGAAGAGCAGACTGAATCTACACACACAGACAGAAAACCAAATGAAACAACATCAGCATACAGAAAAGGTAGCAAGATTTCTTAATAAACAAGAGGGCTATGACGGCCCTATATCGCTCACCAGATAAAAAGACTGTTAGAGAAAATGATCATTAGCCTTTGTAAAATTAAGTGACCCTAGGGCAGGGCCAATTTTGCCCCTACAGCAATAATTTAAACAAACTTGGTAGATGTCCACAAGACAATGCTACATACAAAACATCTTGGCTCTAGGCCTTGAGGTTTTGGACAAGAAGATTTTCTTGTTTTCACATGATTTATATAGGCTTATAATAAGCCTATATAAATCATGTGAACCCTGGGGCGGGGCTAATTTTCACCCTGGGGCCATATTTGGTAGAGGTCCACTAGGCAATGCTACATACTAAATATCTTAGCTCTAGGTCTTGTGGTTTCAGACAAGCAGATTTTTTCAATTTACCTAAAATAGATTAGAGTAAACCCCAGGGCAGGGCCAATTTTGACCCCAGGGCAATAATCTGAATAAACTTATTAGAGATCCACTAGATAATGCTACATACAAAATATCTAGGCTCTAGGCATTGTGGTTTCGGCCAAGAAGATTTCTTAAATTTTCCTATATAAGCCTGTATGAATCAAGTGACCCCTGGGGCGGGGCGAATTTTGACCCTAAGGCAATCATTTGAACAACCTTGGTAGAGGTCTACTAGACAATTCTACACACCAAATATCTTAACTCTAGGCATTGTAGTTTCTGACAAAAAGATTTTTCAAATTTCCCCATATAAGTCTATATAAAATCAAGAGACCCCTGGGGCGGGGCCAATTTTGACCCTGGGACAATTTGGTAGAGGTTCACTAGACAATGCTACACACCAAATATCTAAGCTCTACACATTGTAGTTTCTGACAAGAAGATTTTTCAAATTTCCCTATATTAGTCTATGTAAAATCAAGTGACCCCTGGGGCAGGGCCAATTTTTACCCTAGGGCAATAATTTTAACAAACTTGGTAGAGGTCAAATAGACAATGCTACACACCAAATATCTAAGCTCTAGGCCCTATGGTTTTAGACTTAAAACTTTTGGACAAGAAGATTTTTAAAGTTTTTCCTATTTGTTGCCAAGGAATTAATTTTTTTAACAACTTTGGTAGAGCTTCATGCAAGGAACATCCATGTAAAGTTTCGTTGAAATTGGCCAACTGGTTAAGAAGGAGATGTTGTTTAAAGCAATTGTTGACACACGCACGCACACACACACGGATGACGGACATCATGCGATCACAATCAAATCATACAGTCACATGTACGATAATTATACAAAACTTGAGGTAACCACAATCACTACTATTCCATTGAAAATGACTTTGGATTGTATTATGAGAAATACAAGAGCACAGACTATACCGCTAGTTAGAACCTGCATCTTACAGCAAGGCAGCCGTATGTTGTACCAACTATACAAACCTTGCACATTGACTGACGACCTATAAGCAGTTTTCAGTGTAAGTGTTCATTGAGGATGTGCTGAACTAATCATAAATGCATGAAAGAAATTACCTCATGTTCTCTGCTCAACATGAACTTCATCACAACATGTTTAAGATATTGAAAGTTGATATCCTTCTCAAGGTGCCGAGTATCAAACTCCCTTTCAGAAGTAGTCCGATTATGTCCCGAATTACCATGTGAACTATAAGCACCTCGTGAATCATTCACCACAATAGTGGCAAGATTATTCTTAACACTGTGTGGCGTTTTACCGAAGTTTGACCTATGACCTGGTAGGTTTATTTCACCGACAAAATAATCCTGAGTTCCAAGAGAATTATTGCTTTCATTCATAGTGTCTAACACAGCATCATTTGGCAATGGACTCCGCTCGTGTGACGTCTTTCTTTGAATCCGTGAATGTTCATTATTATGATGTTTAGTTAATGAATTTTTTCGGGGTAATGGCGGGGTCAAGGCCATTACTTTAGGGTCAATTGGTTCATCATTTGGTAAAGATTGCACTTTTAGTTCTCGTTGTAGAGTCTTTTTCAGATCATTTAATCTCTGTTCCTGCTTTTTTAAGGCCTGAAAAGCACAGAAAAATATACATGAAAACAATACCCAATTACATTATAAGGACTTGCTCTCAGGATTTTTTTAATATTAGGTTACAGTTGTGAACTGAACAAAATGATACATGTACAATGTGATAGATTCTATGCAGTATCTTTCTATTACAATAATGACATGGATTGAATACCAGTAGTACATTGCTGATAAGCCACTGATAAATTTTCATTTAAACTAGAAATGTGTCCAGAGGACACGGTTGCCCCCACTGAGAGCTAAGTCAAAAGGGCCATAACTCCTGTGAAAATGTTTTGATTTTAATGGAAATTGAGCATGACCTATATTTTATTATAATTATACATCTTCATGTAAAATATGAAACCAATGCATTTATATTTCTTCAGTTATCTCTTTATGCCCTTCTGCCATTTCGTATAGCTAGGGCATAAAAATTGCACAGATTGCAACTTTTTCAATTTCATCGCTGCATCAGTAGATCATTATCTATGGACCCATCACGATTCATATAGATCCCTGAAGTCTATGCACTTACAGTACTCCTTAGCAAACTAATGGAAGATTTGTTCAGACAGCTACAAGTAAAATTGCTGCATACATTTAAAACTACAAGTACATGTAATCTGTGTCATTTGTAAAATTAACTTTCAACAAGTACCGGTAAGTAAGTGCAATTGAGTAATTTGGTTGTGTACATGACAAAATACACAAACTGGACACAAACTGTGATAAGTTTTCTCAGGATATACCAAGCTCTTAGATAAACAACAATATGATGTTTCGTCTCAAATATCCAGAGTAAGTACTGTAGAATTGGTTTTATTTGCGTTAGCTTTATTTTCACTAATATTCGCGAATCAATTACGTTGCGAATTCATGAATGTCGCGAATAAATGAGGAGTTTTATAAATCGGAAAATGAGTATGTCTGAAAATATGCAACTTATGTCAGTACTAGTATTTTATTGTAGAATAAACAGTTTACTTAATCTGAGAAAAGTTGAGGTAATTTCATGAATATGCGAATAAAGAAAATAGCTGATTTTCACAAAAAAAACACAGTTATATAAAATGGGCAGTAAAATGTGGTTGTATTAGTAGCTGGGTGGTCTCAATTTCTCATGAAAAGACCTTGATTACAGACAGAAGGAAACATACTGTTCTTTTGAAAAAGTGCCTGTATTAGGGGGTGGTCTTAATTTTGGGGTGGTCATAAGGCAGGGTTAAGGTGTATTCTAACCTTATTTTTATCAGCTAGTTGTTCCTCTAAACTTGTCACCATTTCTTGTAATTGTTTGACCAATTCATTGTTAGCAGTGTTATCTGTCTGCTTGTCTGTTAACTCTTGTACCTGTAATGATAAAGAAACAATTTAAGATCAACAGATCATCAATACTGTTATAAATGTAAAACCTGTTTAGACTCTTCTAATACTAATATTTTTCATAAAAGTAAGTGACATGGAGGAAGTTTTTATACTGATTAAATTCTACTTAATTGCTGAAATTTCACTTAAACATCTTAAGATTTTCCATACAACAAAAGCACACTGGTAGGTGTAAAATCTAGGGGAACAAGGGCTCAGACAGCTTCCTTATACAGACAACTAACATTATGACACACTGGCTTAAAGGATTTCTTTTGTTGTGCCAAACTAAACTGATAGTCAGATAAGTCCTGATATTTCAGCTTCTTTGTTTGTATAAAATCAACCAGTTTACAAACCCAAGACAAACTCTACCTGCCTGCTGTTAATGTAAAGTGATTTGGTAACATTTTTCAAATCAGAAAGTCACAGAATGTTTTAAAGAAAACCATGAAAGCATGGAATGCTAAACCAAAAAGGTCTGTTAATTTTAGGCCACACTAAAACCACATACCCTACATTCCAACTCCTCACATTTCTGACTTAAATCCTTTTCACTCTCAGTTTTAATGTTGAGTTCAGTCTCTAATGCTTTCTTTTCTTCTTCAAATGTTTGTTTTTCATCAGCAGATGTTTGTTGCAAGGAAGTCAATTGTTGAGATAGTTCAGCGTTTCTCAGCATAAAGTCATCCTTATCTGAAATGTTTGTAAATAATGAATATCAAGTTCTACTTAATCTGATTATGAATATAGAAGAAGGTAACCAGTATTAAGAATTGTTTATCCACATTCAATTGTATAAATATTGGTTAATTTTAGCCACCGGGTTAAATTTGAGGTTTGGTTAAAAAGTTAACCAAAAGTTAACCAGAAACAAGATGGCTGCCATTGTTGTGCCAAATGCTAGATGACCCAACAAGTAAATGGACAAACTGAGGATCTTGAAGGCTTCTTAACCAGTACAATACACTTGGGTTAAATCTCACTGGAAATAATTTCTTATCTAATTTAACCAAAGTTTATACAATCGCTTTACCAAACTTTAACTCAAATTTTAACCAAACCTCAAATATTTATACAATTGTGTGCTGGTGTTTCAGGGCTTTTTTCCAAAAATTGGGAAGGGGCCTTAGCCTTTCATTTTGGGAAATTCAAGCGCGATATTTGACCGAATTTTGAGAAGTTTAGACTACTGAGTTTGAACAGCATAGTATTTTTGGGAATTTCTTGCCTAAAATTGGGAAAAAACAGCCTGTTTGCAATTGGGAAGTCACCGAATTTCGGCCTCTGTTATATTCGGGGATTTTTTCCTTCTACAGCAGGGGTTGTCAACAGGCATCCTCCCCTCAGAAAAATTCTTCAAAATCATGTAGTTTTTCACTAAAAATAAAATTTGCATCAATTTTTCCCCCCTTTGCAATAATTACGTGTTATTTTCCCCCAAATTTAAGGGCAAGCCCCTTACCCTACCTGAGAAAAAAAGTCCTGTGTTTTGGATATGGTGTTGAGCAGAAAGCCGACTTAAAAATCACTCCTGGTTAACATAATAATCACTCTTGATTTACTTAACAATCACTTCAGAGATACTTTCCAAGAGAAACTTTCCCATTCACAAGGAAGTAGCATTTTCCTTACATGGTTTGTAGGATCAGAGGTGGGGATGATTTCTTTTTAATGATGTTGGTTGACATATAGGCAGTTGCTTACAGAGGTTGGGAGTCTAGTACTGGTTCTTCCCAGGAATGATGGTTAGGTGAACTGTCCGCCTTATATGACTCTGACTGTTGAAAAGGGGCGTAAAACTCGATATAAACAAACAAAAAACATCTTATAGTCACAAACCTTTATTAATTTCCTGTAATTCTGTGGATTTCGATTTTGAGTTTTTTAAAGCTTTGTCTAATTTCTCTTGAGTAATTCTCACTTCCTCTTGTAATGAATGTGAAAAACCATTGGCTTCTGACAACAGTTTATCTTTATGACCAACTTCATCTGTAAGTGTTGTATTGTTTTTTTCTAATTCTTGTGTTTTTAACTGAAAATCAAAATAAGCACATCATACAATTAAACATGTTTATAGTGAAATCCGAAATACTAAAGGCCAGGCCCTAACAACACACAACATTCAAACAATAAACAATTCATAAAACCAGACAAGGCCCATGGCCATACATACAACAAAAATTGCCAAATGGAACTAAAATAAAATCATGACTTTTAAGCAGACCCATTTTAATAGCTTTGTCTTATTGCAAACAGGAGAAAAATAGTATTGCATTGTACCAGCAAAATACTTAATAATCAGCATAAAGTTAAAAGGCTACAAATAATCATACAGTGAAACATCTTTAATACAGACAAGTCCAGTCAAGGGAGAGAATGGTATAAGAAGGGTTTTCACTCTAGAAAGGTTTTCTTTTTAGACAAAATGTAAATTGTTTCACGAATATTGAATAAAGATCATGACTGAC
Organism: Lutraria lutraria; assembly: GCA_964023205.1. Lineage (NCBI taxonomy): Eukaryota > Metazoa > Mollusca > Bivalvia > Venerida > Mactridae > Lutraria > Lutraria lutraria. The sequence goes on from OZ026833.1 coordinate 37,923,393, forward strand.
TATTTCATCTGGATGGTGAGAACCTGATAAGTGACTTTCTACAGATTGAATCTAAAATCTGCTTCAACATACGATATCTGTAATACAAGCCTACTTGTAGCTTTAATTCTTGTTCCTCCATTGTTTTAATTTGTCCTTCAAGTTTGGTCATCTTTTCAGTACAATTGTGCAGTTCTTTTTCTTGTTTTACCTGTTAATAAAGCGTAGCATTTTATTACTGCATGAATATCATTATACTGAAATAATAACAAACCTTTTTTTTCAAATGACCATAGACGTTAATATGCCCAGAGAAAAAGTTAATGATGTTTCTCAATGTTCTTGCAAGTATAATTGCTAAAATACAAATGAGAACCATGGTGGTGTTTTTGTAAATCTGAACTGAAAACCTCAGGTATTTGCGTTAACTTATGAATCTAGTTTTTTTTTTATCATGCAACTGCCATGGTAACTGCCTGATAACACATGACCTGAGAACATTATGTGTTCTCAGGTCAATAGGATGCTATAGTAGCATGAGAACACTTTTTGGCTCCGCCCACTCGACTATTTAAATTAATGCGTGTATGTTTTTGTGTATTCAATTGTTGTTTTGAATATTTTTCACCAAATTTGTAATTGTTAACAAATGATTTCTTTTATGTGAAATTAAATTTTGTGATCCATTTTTCGCCCAATTGTAGTGAACTATTTATCTGCGGATGTTGACTGTTTAAAGTGTGATTTGCCGGGTGACCGTTATCATCAGACTAGCGAATTAAACGCTAAATTTTAGGTGAAATGACACTGAATTATGCTCCGAAAACTGAGTTACATGATAAATAGAAACTCGGGTCACTGTCCGATGAGAACAATGTTATCAGACTCAGCAATATCGTCCAGGGTGACTCGCTAAAGCTTGCCACCCTGGACGATATCACCTCGCCTGATAACATTGTTCTCACAGGACAGTGACCCGAGTTTCTCTATATCCCAAATAACTTGTTATCACGTTCAAATAACAAAGTACACAATGGTGAAGACTGGATGGGAATTAACAGTTCAACTTAGAAACCAGACAAAGACTATGTTATCCTTTCTCTTTTTTCTTTGCTAAATCAGGTACAACTAGAACTATCACTAAAGGTGATGAATACCCCCAGATGCGGCCTTGACACAGTTATTGTTACATTTTACAGAGGGAAATATAATGCATTTTCATTTTTTTAATACCAGCAAATTGTTGCTTAGATATATCCTGACCAGTTTCTAAATATACATTATATAAAAAATAACAAAGGGCCATAACTCATTAAAATTTACTTGGACAAAACCTATTGTGGACATGCACAACTTGGCAAACTACTTATCACTTCTAAGAAGTTTCACTGAATTCCTGCATGTAGTTGCTGAGAAATAGTAAGGACAAAATTTACCTAATTGTATAAAACAAAGGGCCATAACTCAGTGAAAATTAATCCAAACAAAACCTGGTTATTGCATGCACAACTTGGCTTGCTTTTTATAACTTCTGTGAAGTTTCAATGAATTCCTATGAGTAGTTACTGAGATATTGTATATACACTGTATAAAAACAACAAAGGGCCATAACTCAGTGAAAAAATTCAACCAACCAAGACAAGCTTAATGCATGCACAACTAAGCTAACTACTCATCACTTCTGAGAAGTTTTATTGAATTCCTGGCAGTAGTCAATGAGAAATAGTCAGGACAAAATTTGCCTATTGTATATACTGTAGAAAAAAACAAAGGGCTATAACTCAGTGAAAATCAATCCAAATGAAAATTGATTTAAGCATGCACAACTAGGCTAACTACTTATTACTTCTGTGAAGTTTCGTTGAAATCCTGTGAATAGTTGCTGAGAAATTGTTCGGACAAAATCTGCTTAATGTATATACTGTATAAAAACAACAAAGGGCTATAACTCAGTGAAAATTAATCCAATCGAAAATTGCTTTAAGCTAGCACAACTAGGCTTACTACTGATCACTTCTGTGAAGTTTCATTGAGATCCTGTGAGTAGTTGCTGAGAAATTGTCCGGACAAAATTTGCCTATTGTATATACTGTATAAAATCAACAAAGGGGTATAACTCAGTGATAATTAATCCGAACAAAAATTGCTTTAAGCATGCACAACTAGGCTTACTACTGATCACTTCTGTGAAGTTTCATTGAGATCCTGTGAGTAATTGCTGAGAAATTGTCCGGACAAAATTTGCCTATTGTATATACTGTATAAAAACAACAAAGGGCTATAACTCAGTGAAAATTAATCCGAACAATAATTGCTTTAATCATGCACAACTAGGCTTACTACTGATCACTTCTGTGAAGTTTCATTGAGATCCTGTGAGTAATTGCTGAGAAATTGTCCGGACAAATTGTGTCTACAGACGCACAGACCGACCGACCGACCGACCGGCCGACCGACCGACCGACCGTCAAGCGTGAATCCAATATAGCCCCCATATATTTCATATCTGGGGGTATAATAATTCTGAAGTGCCACTGGCAAAACTTGGCCCAGAGATTATTTACCTTAAATCATATTGACAATGTATGGTGAAGATTGAATGGAAACTTTCCATAATATATCATGTCAATTTGGGCAAATAAGAATATAGGGAACATGAACTTAAATAAAGATTCCTGTAATATACATACTATTTGGTCCTTTAATTCTGTTCTTTCCTGAGTCTTGGATAATTCAAGGCTCATCAGGTGAGTTTCTACAGAAGCTAACTTCGCTCGAAGATGTGTGTCAAGGTCAACCTTATCAAGTTTTACTTTGGACAACTCAGTTTGTAATTCTAATTTCTAAAAACAAACAGATAACTAACCTATATGACTGCATTTCATTCATTTAACATCACATTTCATTCTATTAACATCATATTTCAATCCATTAACATCATAATTATTTCATTCTATTAACATCACATTTCAATCCATTAACATCATAATTATTTTATTCTATTAACATCACATTTCATTCAGTTAACTTAAGATTTCAATCAAGTAACATCAGATTTCAATCAATTAACATCACATTTCATTCTATTTACTTAACATTTTATAATATAAACATAATATCTAATTCTGTTAACAGCAAAGTTTATCAGAAAAACATCACATTTCATTGTCCTTCAAACAAATTACAATAAAAATGTTATTGGGTAAACAATAATTTTCAACAGCTAAATAATTCAGAACAAGGCATTCAAGTAAAAACTGAAAAAGAATGACCCCAGACAAAAAGTTCGGTAAATACCTCTTTCTTAAATAATGCTTCATTTCTGCTGATCAATTGTAAGTTGTCATGTATTTGTTTCTCAGATAACAGCAACTTTTCCTGTAACTCACCCATCTAAAAAAATACCAAATTATTACACAGTATAACCTCTCCTGAGTGGCCCTCTGTAGAGCAACAACCTCTCTATAACAATGCCTTCAAAATTTGCCTAAGCTGATATTTACTATAAATTAAACCTCTGTAGAGCAACAACCTCTATACAACGGCCAATATTTACAGCTCCCAAAGGGTGTTGTTCTCCAGAGGTTGTACTGTAAATGCTACACGTAAGTATGAAACTTAAATAAGAATGAGATTTAACCTAATGAATATGATCCTAAATAAAGACAATTTCATTTTTAGATACAATAAAACACAGTTTTAGTGAAGTTAAATATTGGGAAGAATCATATGATGCAACTACTTTCCCCTGTATAGAAATTATTTAATTTAGCAAGGAACATCCCTGTAAAGTTTCGTTGAAATTGGCCAACTGCTTAAGAGGGAGATGTTGTTTAAAGCATCACGAAATCACAATTGCTCATGATGAGCACTTAGTGCTCTGGCGAACTAAAAATGAATATACAAGTCATGTAAGAGCCGCGGGAAGTTACTATGGCTATATTGAACTGTACCAACAAACTAAACATGTCACATATCAGTCGTAGATGTCAGTATCATGTTTTGTTAGCACTTACAGCTAAAATCACAGATCTACCAAATAGACACCAATAAATCCCTCTGGTGCAACATTTTACAGATTCTGAATTAGCTCCATATTATATTCATCATAAGAGCTGTATACATCAGCAAAATACAAGTTGGTATAATATTAGATTATCATCCTAATCCTAAAAAAAAAAATCCTAAAATTTTCTGGACACAATCTATATATTGTGAATGTTTATAAAGAATTTCTGGCATAATCAAACCATGTATAGAATAATGTGTCTAATTATTTGCTGTCTTTGTTGAAGTATCTTGAATATCAATGAAGACACAATTGGATAAGATAAACCTACTTCTTTCTGCATCTTTTCTTTAACAACTTCAGAATACTTTTTGGCCTCAGCTAACTCATCATTATCTTCAACTATCTTCATGTTAAGGTGAGAAATCTGGACAATATAATCAAGGGTTGAGATACTAGCACCTAACAGGTAACTTGGTTTACATGTAAAGTTCTCCCCCATGAATACTTGAGGCATATACAGCAAGTGAAGTTTATCACAGGTAAGATAAAAATGATTATTCCTCAGTAAGAATACATAAGGCTTGTAATACAACCAAAGTAGACAATTAAAAGGCAAGTACTGAAGAACATAAGGATTGGCGCAAAAATGATATTAAATTGATATCAATAAACACTATAGATTTTTCTGACCATATGTCGAATTACCATTAAATATTATTTTAGAGAATAAGACACTGAACAATTCAAATGAGAAAATTTAAAGAGGTGGTGAATTAAAAATTACAATGAATAGAAAGCTAGAATGCATCTACCTGGTCCTCTAAATGAGATATTTTCTCACTCCATGATGATTTGATCTGTGATAATTGTTCCCTAGTTTCTGTCAGTTTTCTTTCTAAACCATCTCTCTAAAAATTAAAATATTTCAAGTTAATGAACTGAATTTTATCCAAAACACTAAGTCTCCCAATTCAGATGTTAATGATGGACTAAATAATGTGATGGTCACATTCCAATGTACACTCAAGGCTTGTTGTTGGGTAAAATAATGATAGTATACTAATAATAAAACTATGCATCAAATATAAACAAGAGGGCCAAGTTGGCTTTATATCGCTCACCTGAGTGACATTGCAATTAGTGATGTTCAAAAACCCAATCAGTATGTTTGTGTGACCAATATGTTCCTTGTGTGAACAACTCATGTTGTTAAAGAATAGTATTGGTGAAATGGAACATGGGAATCCGATTTCATATCATATAGAGGAATTATGATTTTACTTCATAAGGAAGTTTTTACATAATTATGGAAAACCCATAAACCCCTGGGGTGGGGCCATCTTTGACACAAGGTCCATAATTTTAACAGAATTGGTAGAGATCTACTACATAATGTTTCAGGTCAAACATCTCAACACTAGCCTTTACAGTTTCAGAGATGAAGATTTTTTAAGCTTTTACCATAAACATATAAGGAAAACCCACAACCCTCAGGGGCGGGGCCAATTTTGACCACAGGGCCATGCTTTGAATAATTTTGGTGAAGTTCCACTAGGTAGTATTTCATGTCAAATGTCTTAGCTCTAACCCTAGCAGTTTTGTATAAGAAGATTTTTCTTTTTTTTCTTTCCATAACCATGGCAAAGTCACAGATTATCTGGAGCCTAACAGTCAGGGTCATTTGATGACTTTTCAGCTATGACTGTGGAGGGAGGTTCCAGGTGTAAAACAGGGTAGAATACACTGATCTCTCATAAGCTAGCTGGACAGCATGCGAATTTAGTCTTTGGAGGTACACTTACTCACAATAGTGAGTAATCAAAGACTGTAACGACTCAACCACCAAGGCATCTATTTGATGAATAGGGTTCTCACTAGGAGTCAAAAGTTGAGGGTAATAAACGACCCTCAGCTGATAATTATATACAGGGTTCACAAAATTCCAACTAATGTATTAGTAAATTTGACCCTTTAGTATAAATCATCATGAGTCAGAAGCTATATTTAGTAAATTTCAAGAGTCAAAGTGCCATTTTAAGGGTCAAATGAGAGCCCTGGTGAAGAAATAGAATAAGTGATGGGCCTAAAAAAAAGGTGCTAAAATTTTTTTTTCTCCGGCTTCTCACATTAGAAATTTGTATAATTTTACCAACCTCTTTTTCTACAGCCATTAATCTATCATCCCCTGATAATGTCTCATCATGTTCCCTCTGTTGTAATGACTTCACTCGATCTTCTAACTGTTCAATAAGGTCACACTTCTCTTGTAGCTGTTGACTTAACTGAATGCATCAAATGAAGATGTTCAATACACAGTCCAACCTGTGAACACAGGCCTACTTTGGAAAAGACATAATGTGACCTTAACTGACAGACAGCCTTTATTCAGAGGTCGTTCTAAATAATCTATAATCTATGATTGTTTTTCAAAGAATGGCCTTTATTCATAGGGTGGCCTTTATTAAAAGATGGCCGCTAACACAGGTTTTACTTTAAGCCACTACAGACATATATGAGAAAGTCACCAAGGAAGACAAAATAAGCTCTTTCTGGACAGTTCGTCTTAATTAAGAGCTTCTTAATCTCCAACAATCTCATGATTCTGCAATCTACCATTTCAACTTAAATCATAACAGCTGGCTCCCAGCTTAGTTTAGAAATCTAAGATGTGTAATTTTAATACATAGGATTATTCTTTAGCGCTTACCTTACTTTTCTGTAACTCAGAGTTACGTACAAGTGCCTGATGGGAATTCTCTAACTCTGTATGCTTTGCCTGCAAACTTGAAAATGCTGACGTTTTCTGCAATAGGCAAAACAGAAAATATAATCAAAAGAAATCTTAGCAGAGGTGTAATTTGACTGCTGAATAAGGGGGAGGCAATTCATCTAGCTGATGGAACCTTGCAAAGAACAAGGTCAGCTAGTACTGGTGCAGGAACACTGATTAGGTTAAACTATCCACTGGTATATAACTGAAATATTGGCAAAAAACCCAAAGCTATGAAATTTGCAGTCATTCACATCAGTCAGTAAGCAAATACCAACAGAGTTTAAACTTTATGTAGTAAGGCTCTGTATAAGCAAGTCTGTGTAACAACAACAACTGTCCGAGAGAGTATGTAAAATCATAACAACTGTCAGAGGCAGCATGATTTCCTGCCTCAGAGAGCAGAACAATAGGCAAATATTGAAATGAGTCCATGATATCTATAGTAGTCTAAACAAGAGGGCCAAGATGGCCCTATCTCGCTCACATGACAATCACTGTTCACTCATTAAAATATTGTTTTGTACCGGTGACCTAGTTTTTGACCCCAGATGACCCATGTTAGAACTTGTCCTACATATAAATAAGACGAACATTCTGACAAAATTTGGTGAAGATCCAATCAAAACCATGAAAACTACAGCATAGACAAGGTTTTCCTAAGATTTGACCTCGTGACCTAGTTTTTGACCCCAGACGACCTATGTTCGAATTTGTCTTACATATCATTAAGACAAACATTCTGACTAGGTTTGGTGAAGATATGATCAAAATTTGACATCTACAGTGTTAATAAGGTTTTCCTAAGATTTGACCTTGTGACCTGGTTTTTTACCCTAGGTGACCCATATTTGAACTTGTCCTTAATATCATTCAGACAAACAATCTGACAAGGTTTGGCCAAGATCCAATTACAACCATGACATTTAGAGCTTTTACAAGATTTTTACCTAAGATTTGACTTGGTGACCCAGTTTTGACCCCGGCTGACCAATGTTCAACCTTGACCCACATATCATTCAGGCAAACATTCTGACAAGGTTTGGTGAAGATCCAATTAAAACTGTGACATCTACAGTGTTAACAAAGTTTTCCTAAGATTTGACCTGGTGACCTAGTTATTGACCCAAGATGACCCATATTTATACTTGACCGTTATATAATTAAAACAAACGATTTGACAAAGTTTGGTGAAGATCCAATAATAACTGTGAAATCTACAGTGTTAACATGGTTTTTCATAAGATTTGACCTAGCGACCTAGTTTTTGACCGAAGATGACCCATGTTCGAACTCGTCCAAGATATTATGAAGACAAACATTCTGACAAGGTTTCATGATCATCCAATCAAAACAGTGACTTCTAGAGTGTTCACAAGGTTTTCCAGCAATTTGCCCTAGTGACCTAGTTTTTCACCGGAAATGACCCATTATCAAACTTGACCTACATATTACTAAAATAAACATTCAGGCAGTTTCATGAAGATCCAGTCAAAACAGTGATTTCTAAATTGTTCACAAGGTTTTCCCTTATTTGGCCCTGGTGACCTAGTTTTTTACCCAAAATGGCCCAATATCGAACTCGTCCGAGATTTTGTTGATACTAACATTCTGACCCAGTTTTGCTAAAATTGAGCTAAAAATGTGGCCCCTAGTGTGGTCACAACATAAAGTTTGACGACGCACGACGCACACCGCACGACGCCGGACGGAGAGTGATCCTAATAGCTCACTTTGTCACTTTGTGACATGTGAGCTAAAAACAAGAAATAATATTTATTTGAAAGGATGTAGAACTTTAGTACCTCTGTAAGTTGTTTCTTACACTCAGTCATTTGTTCTTCTATGGACATTCTCTCCTTAGTAAGAACACTGATAATTTTCCCATGGTCAGCACTTTCCATTTCTAGTTTGGATCTAAAATGTGAGGAGACATCAAATGTGTGAAATTACATGTATAATGTATTATGTATCTCAAAATTACAGAACTATCAACAAAACACTCACATATTTTCTTTTAAACTTAAATAAATTCAACAATTTCACAGTTATGATCCTGACAAAGGTAAAATTTCACTACATTTGACGGAAAGTTCAAAGATGAGGTAATTCCACGCCGACTCATTGTAAAATTTGCTGTTCTTGAACTTCCTAACTTACTTTCTATTTACAAGCTTTAAATGCTATAAACCTGCCTCAAAGTAATGGAATATGAAAGTTAACGATCATGCAACTCACTTTTCAAGCTCAGTATCTTTTAGTTTCTCTTCCATTGTTTCTAACACTCGAACTTTTGGTAAGACATCTTCAAATTCTTTCTTACATTTTGATAATTCTTCTTCTTTAAGAATAAGCTGTAGTAATCATAAAGAAAAAACATAAACTATGATAGTCAATATCTAGTAGCTGATTAGTCAACATATTTTTCTTTTGATATATGCCATATATCAGTTATACTTACTAAAATATTTCTCAGTCTTAATTGTAAAGTTTTTTTACCATGCATTATGCTTGTGTGTTTATTGAGCCGGTGGCCATAAATTGCTAATAAATCATTGGTGTTGTATTGCATTGTCAGCCTGTGATCCAGAATACATTTAAATAAACTTTTAAATAATTGCAATACCAATACAAATCAATAAAGCTACAACAGTGTGGTGAATCACAATAACTTGTGACACAAAAACAGGGCTGAAAAACGTTTTTGTACAGGTTTGGTTGTTTCATCGGGTTTTACGCCATTTTCAACATTATTTCAGTCATATCGTGGCGGGCAGTTATCCTAACCAGCTTTCCTGGACTTCATTTAGGCCTTAACCAGTACTAACCACATTCTATCCGTAAGCTTCTGCCAAGCTACCCCACATAATTTAGAGGTGGAGAACAATTCAATATAGGATGTAATATCTTCAGTCAAATTTGTCACGGACAGTGTCAGCCTCTTAGTTAGAACCCTGATTTCGGCTTAGATCATTGTCAGAATTATCAGTACCGTATTTATATCAATATAAAATATATCCTTTCATACTTTCATAACCTAACAATGGTGCATAAGAGCAGCAAAACTGCATTTATTAACTAACAGCACTAGATACCACAAGAACGCATATACCTTAAATGAAATATGAATTACAATAAATTGTGATATGCTGAAGATGGTTCATTCCACCTCCAGGCCTTGGACTCTTTGAAATCACTTAAAGAATAAACAAATCCATATATTACCATATGCTTCAGTTTTCCCATTTCTTGTGTAGTATATTGTTGCATTTCTTCCTTTTCTTCTTCTCTTTTGTAGAATTTTTCTTTCATTCCTTCAACATCTTTTAATTTCTCTAATAATTCCAGTTTTTCCTAAAATACATCAGAGTGATAATGTTGATGTAATATGCTAATATTTTAAGTATAGCAACAACAATTCAGTTTTTCCTTGATGTATTTACCATGCCATTAAACCAAGATCTTTATTTTAGAGAATTAATATCAGATTTGAAGGAAACTGGAGAGCAAGTTATCAGTAGTGTTTGCAGTGTAGCATAGCACGGAGTGTCAAATAGGAAATTTGTCACAGTAGTACATACTCATATGTATAAAGTATTTTACAACTATATTTGTGAATCAACTGGCATTAAAGAAATTCAAAGTAAAGTTTCCCATTTTTCTTCCCTTTTCAACAGTATTTCAGTTGATCACTGGCAGGCAGTTAGCCTAACCAGTTACCAGGATTCTATACTTGAACTAACCTTGCTCTCCGCATGTGACTGCCTACTTCTCCCAATCAATCACTTAGATCAGCAAGAGAGGAGAAATAGTCTTACATGCATTGTTATTAACCCAATTGTCACAGAGAATAAAAGGTAAGGTTTTGTTTATTATAGTGTCACCCCTATTGAAAGGGCCAGCCAAGTTGGCTTATGAGACACCTATCTTATGTTCGCACAGAATCCCTTCTCCTTTTTGCCGGGTGTCTGGCTGAGATGGGCCTACGGTAACCATTATTTAACTAGCTGGCGGCTCACCAACCGACCGCATCAGTTATAACCGAGTCTTCACTGGGGTTCGAACCTTCGATCTCCCGTTCCGAAGGCGGACACCCTAACCACTCGGCCACGGTTGCGGTATAGAATATGTGCTGGCCTAGGTTTCAAAATCATTTGACAATGTCATTTAACACAGCATGGCCAAGAAGCACATAAAGATTGACATGTTAAATTAAATTGGACTGATGGATCTGGTCCGACATAAAGCATTATACAGTATCACATAAATAATGCACCTTTTCTTTCTGTTCAAGGGCTTCTTTATGACTATCTGAAATTTTGACTCTACTGACTTGGTATTGTTCATTCAATTCTTGAGTTCTCTTAGCAAGACCTGAAACAAGTAAACACAAATGTTTTCATACTAAATCACAAGAATATTTTTTTTATTAACTACAATGCCAGTGTTTTTCTCTCTTCATTGGGAAGAGGCCTTAGCCTGTTGATTTTGGGAAGGAGTATTGCTAAAATTGCTGATTTGGGAAATAAAAAAGCTGGCATAAGTTTGAATTTTTGGGAAAACGGTATGATTTTAACAAAATTTTCAATTGGGAAGAGGCCTTCAATAGGCCTCTGTTATAGAAGGTTAAAAATCACTGAATGCTGTTGAAAAAGAGCCTAAAATATCTACATAAAAACATAGCTATAGAATTTCATCATATTTTAAAGACTACTTTCTAATAAATGCTTCATGTATTCCACTATGTATCAAGTCATGTTTCACCAAATCCAAAATTAAAATAAATATACTACATGAACTTACTGTCTTGTTGTTTTTCTATATAATTCTCTAATTTCTCAACTTTCTTTGTGTTATCTTTCAGTGATGCTGCATACTCTGCAAATAATGAACTTAAGATGTTACAGCCCTCAATTAAAAGGAGGGGCATAAAAATACTAAAATCAATGCATACATGTAATTATGATCCAATCAGAACAATCCATTACTATATACCTACATATATTTTACTACATATCTTACTCTCCAGTAGCTATGAGAACTTGCCATTATTACAGGTACAGTGCACCCTCTCCAGAGTGGCCCTCTCTTGAGCAACAACCTCCCTTCAACGACAGTATGATTTTTTCCCAACTGTACTATTCGACTATTATTTTAACCTCTCTAGAGCAACAACCTCTATACGACAACATAATTTCGTTTCTCCCAAAGGGTGCAGCTTTGGAGAGGATGCACTTTACTATTTACTGAATACAAGATGTGAAACTAACTTTACCTGCAACTTTACTTTCCATTTTCTTACACATCTCAGACTTTTTCTGTAGAGCAGCCAACACCTCATCTTTTGATCCAAAGTCAAGTTTGGACTAAAACAGAAACAGAGATTTCAAAACAGATACCACATTCACCTTAAAAAGGTCTGAAGCAAGCCCAATAGAACCCACTAAGTGCAGTTTAATATTAAGTTTTATTCATTTCCGCAGAACACAAAGATAACAAGACTACAATTCAAAAACTTTTAGTTGTATTTTTCTGAACAGGGATGTGATTTGTCACTGAACGGAGGTGAGGACATTTTTGACACAGCGCAGAATGACCTTTTTAGAGCTGGTATACCACAAGAAAGAGTTCTAAAAATAGAATTATTTTAAATACAGAAACAAACACCTGTATTTTACTAAAACTATGAATGTAAACTTACAAAGTCTTCTGTGGAACTGGAATAATGAAAGCTGCCATCTTGCTTATCCTTACTAAGAGGACTTTGAGCAGGACTTCCTGAAAGGCAAACACAAAGGTACACAATAAAACTATTGATACCATGAAATATATTGACTAAACAATCATTAACAGGAAAGTCCGTAAAGCATTTTTACACTTTACCAATACTCATTAATAAATACCTTTACACAGAAACAAGATGTGTTTTTAAAATACAATGCCCCCTCCAGGTGACCTTGATCTTTCATCTACTAATCTTAAAATGTCTAGGTCCTGTAAAGGTTGTCATGAGGAACAAGCATACGAAGTTTGATGACTGTAGGTGGAAGTGTTTTGATTATCTAAGTAAGGTTTAAATTTGGTGCAAACAGACTGACGGAAAAACAGACAGGACAATCAATGACAGTGAAAAAGTGGCTGGGTCAAATGTTCATGATAATCATGACTCGGACCTTAATGTTACTAAATCCTTGTACTATCAGCTACAGTAAAAATGGATACATTCTTAGTGTTCTTCACTTCAGGTAACATTCAAAATGATACCACTAATAAATCTTCTGAATGAATAAATTAAACTTTTACCTGTCAGACTGACTTTACGAGGGCTAGCATGACCAGGAAAGGGTGGAAGAGTTTTGTCAACTTCTGTAACATTTCCACCTTCCTTCTGTATCTTCTCCTTCAATTTAGCAAACATACTTGGTCCCTCATGGAGAACACCTGAAATCCAAAATAAAGTAACCTATACTACTAGTATATACAAAGGCTGCAGCTGTGGTCCAGTGGGTAGTGCGCTGGATTTGCAACCTGGCCATACAGGTTCAAATCCCTGTCACAGTTCATACCCTTCTTTGTAAATTTGTCAAAAAATTTCCATTGCTAAATCCTTATGGAAGGGTAAGTTAAAACTGGTTACAATATGGTCCAGAAGAACTGTTAAGGTGAGCCGGCCAACAAATATAACCGAAATATCAACTAAAACCTAGATTATCAAATTATGTTCTGAACTGTGCCTAAGCCTCACGTATAAATCATCTACATACATAAACAAACAAATACATTTTTTAGGGTATGTTAACATTTTACAACAAAATATATCATCCTATACACAAATCTTACATCTGTATTTTCTCAGTACATTTGTACTTGTTCTGATCAAAGTTAAGTAAACCCTCTTTTAGTCTAAATGATTAGGTTCTGTGCATTATTCAAATAATTCTATACATGAATTACTTGTAAAAATCTTTGTGAGATTTAGAAAGTAATAACCTAAGGGTAAAAAATGTCAACTGAGATAATTTAAGCCTTGTTTAGATAAAACATAACATCACTATAACCTTGTGGTATAGGTAAATTTGTTAACAGTATTATTTTTTCTCAATTCTGCACAGATGGAAAAAAAATTGCCAATTCATAAAACAAAAATTCCCTTAAAATAAATACATCCATTTAAGCATTTCAAATAAATTCTAAGTCAAGGGTGAAGACATCAAGTTTGGACTGGTGTTTCTGGGGGACTATTTTAAATTCAATGCTAATTTTTTTTTTATCACATGCTGATCTTGATCACTTTCAAACAGTCCCTAGGCAACAAACCAGTCGGTAAGTTATTCCACCTGTCTATAAATAGTAATGAATATTTATAACATAATTTGATATTGCTAAAATACTCTTTCTAGAGCTAAGTCTCAAATTAGAATTCATGGGAGTCATTTTAAGTGCCTGAACTGTTTTACAACAAGAGGGCCAATATGGCCCTTTATCGCTCACCTGAGAACTAAGGCACTATAATTAATGACCAGATAATATAGTTTCCATCTCGTATAACCCATTTTTACGTAGATTTTGAGATCAAAACCAACAATGAAGGTATAATACTGTTAAACAAGCTGAAACTTTGCAAATTTTCTAATCCAAGGGCCCGTAACTCTTAAAGTTCTGGTCCGATTCCGCTCATAATCGAACTTGTCCAAGATCTTTTGGTTATAATTCACACTTACTGAAAATATGATTAGGATTGGTGAATAAATGAATGGGCTAGAGTGTAAACAAACTCAAATATAGTAAATTTTCAAAGTCAAGGGCCCATAACTCTTCAAGTTCTGGTCCGATTTTGCCCATAATCGAACTTAGCCGAGACATTGTGGCCATATACATTGTGAGCAAGTTTGATCACATTTCATCAGGTGAGCTAAAAATGACAAAATTACAGTATAACCTGTTTGTGGCTGCATGTGGCACATGTATATTATTTGCAAAAATTGCAGACCTCGCAAAAGGCAAGTGGCTGAGGGTTTGGTGCCAGCACACATACATCAGACTTTCTGAAACCAGCTTGATCTAAATTCTAATCTTGAAGCAAATCAAAATAAAACAATTCAAAGATTGTCAAACAAAAAAATCAGGTTATAACCCATGACAGGGGTTTTGTTGTAAAGCACTGTAACACTGTCAGAACAGTTAAGACATTCTTTCTTCGTAAAAACGTATCAGGATTGGAATCATCTTCAATGACAGTAGTGCAGTTCACACCCAGACTATAGAGGGTTTAAGGACATCCCTTACATTACAACTCCTCCCAGTGTGCTACTTCGTACAGGCCCTACACCGTATTGAAGCAGAAGGCAAAAAAAATCTACCAGACATTCAGTCTGACAAGCTTAAAAATTCTGTCGGACTGAAAGGACTTCTGTCAAACTGAAAAGGTAAACAAGTATGAATGTATATACATCCGGTAAATAAGTTGCCGGACTGAGGAGATAAGATTCTTTACCAGAATAAGACACAATCTATCAGACAAGTCCACTGGTCTGGCGTCTTTCATAGTCTTGAAATCGACAAGTTCACAAAACTCAAATCTTTGAATTTATTTTTTGTGACAGGTTGCCTGACTATATACTTTATGAAGGAAACTCCCTAAAACCAGGTTGTCCCCCAAAAGACTTAAACTAGTTAAAGAATGGAAAAAATCCTTTCGGGTAGAGGCCCGGGCAACCCACTAATAAGAAGACTGAAAACGATAGCAAAAATATGACCTGCCGTTTGCTATGTACGAGGTTACATCAAAGAATGATCTTTTTTCTCTTTTAAGAGATAGTTTCATAACAAACAGCATGTCATCAAAAAACTCATATGATAGGTTGTCAAAACTTGAAACTGAAAATAGATGTGACAATGAGTGCTGGGTGGTGCACTTATACAGAGAATACACAGCCAAACTTGCAAGTATAGCGTTTGGAAATGATATAAACTTACTTTTGAATAACAAACTATAATGAAAACATAAACAGATTATATAATATCAATCAAAATGACAATATTGTTTCTTTTGCCAACACACACGAATAACCGGAAGTAATGATTTAGACTGCTTTCATATGAATCAGCTACCAAATTAGCAAATTTGTTAACCAGTCTCAAAAATCCTGACGTCATTTACCCGCGTAGCTGTCAAGCGTGATACGTCAAGTTCATTCGGGTATATAAAACATTTTCAAAAGGTATTGACATGTTCTGATTCATTCTTTGGCAGATTTATTTCTGATATATAATGCTGTTTGCTTTTCTCTGAATTTGAGAAAAGAAAATTCAGGACCGTATATTTTTCAAATTGATACATGTTTTCGCGATCATAACATACAATATTATTTTGCTTTGTAAGTTTTCTCATAGCCCTATTAACTTCCTTATTTGTTGCTTGATCTTTGGGTCATTTTATTTGGTAATCTGTAGTAAACTGTCGTCGTAATGTGTGATGACATCGCATGTAATCATAACTTAAACTGGACATGTACCTGCTATAGGTAATAATAATGAGCCTTAATTAATTATTTGTGAAAGTGAAAGTAGATGCTTTTGTAGTTCAACTAATTGGACCGTTTGTGACAGTGAGGCAGTTTTTTATCAAGTGAAGTCCTGCACAGGCTTGACCTGTTGGAAATTAGCATGAAATTGACCAACTGAAGAGCTGAATAATTATATAGTAGCCAAAGTCCCATATAAGCTTATAAATGTATTGATGCTAATAGTTTCTGTTTGTTCTATAACAGAGGAATGTGGTGTGTTTTCCTCCTGTGCATACTTTATAGCAAGAATTTTTTTTTCTGAATCCACTATCATATTTTTTTTCAATATCATTGAACTAAATATTATTTATAGAACACCTGAGTTTTCCCGCAGTCATGCTTTGCACACATAGTAAAGTGACGTCACACGCTCTACATATTTCAAGTTTACAATTTAAGCAAAAATCACAGTGAAATGAGTGTTTTCAGACGAAAAAGGGCTTGTTTCGTCGGTAATAAATATCTTGGGATAATATCAGCAATTAAATGTTTTTGCCTATATTTTTCTACAGCAAAAAACTAATATGGGGCTTTAAGGCTTAATTATAATATAATATTAGTAGATTGTCCAATGTACGTACCACTCTTATAGTAATTTAAGATTTCTAACTTTGGAGAAACACATGAAGTGGGCTCTGTTCTTCTTATAGGGTGCCACTACATCATCTAAATTAAAAGCAGTACTATGAGCTGATATTGATTACTTATCAAATGATTCTACCCTTCTTCATTTTAATGATTTATTCATAAGATTCCTGACAATTCATTTTTTTTTCATTATGACTTTGTACATTTTAGGTGAAACCAAATAATCATTAAGACTAAGGAACCCTGTGTAAACTTACCTGTGGGCTATTGTGATTTGTATCATGTTTTTCTGGAAGGTGTCTTATCTCACTTTTGAACGGTCGAAATATAGTTATATATACCGTTCTTGACAAACATTTTACATTTATTGGAATTAATATACAGTAGATATGACTAAATATGTAATTTATTTAGCTGACCTAACATTAACATTTTAAGGCGCGACCTAATTGGACTGCTAGTGATAAGTTGTGTTTACACAGTACTATAATGGCAATTTTGGAATTTCATAAAAATTATACTTTTCGATTCTACTGTGTAAATAACATTAAAGAAACTTCACGACTGTCTTTTTAAAGACATTTCTTGTTTGTCCTGCAATCAGTTGTATCCATTTACTTTTGTTAAAATAAATTCATTAATAACTTACAGAAAAATAAAGTCATATTTACAGTTATCTGACTTACCCTATTTCTTTGCACTGACCTTAATGTTTCAAACAGGGAAATTGTATTTCCATTGTACACAAACATGTTTAGAAAAAAGAAAGTTATGCGACCTACATACCCTGTACTTTTGAGTAATTAACCATAAGTATGATACTTTTCACTTCTAGTAATTAACAGTCTGCGAAATTAGCACTTGTCCGCAGGGCTCTCCTTTGACCCTTAAAATGGCATTTTGACTCTTGAAATTTGCTAAATAAGGTTTTTGACACTTGAGAATTAGATCCAAAGGGTCAAATTTACTATTACATGAGTAAGAAATTGTGTTGACTCTTAATTTCTATCAGCTAAGGGTTAATTTGACCCCCAACTTTTGAAGTCTAGGGAGCATATTGTTGTCCGGTTATCTGGGACAAGTAATTCTTGATTCGAACAGTAACTTTTGCAGTAATTATGTATTGAGTATAAAGGAAAACTATTCTCTTTTGGTGATTCAGACAAGTAGTTCCAAATCCTAAATTCACAGACTGGTATAATAAATCAATATGATATTTAAGTTGCAATTACTAGGAAGTCACTATTCCAGACCATCTTTGTACGGACCTAGGGTAAGATTTTAGATCAGTGTGATTGTACCTAACTGTGTCTAGTTGATATCTCATTCTGACTGTGTCTTGCAGTTTTTGTACTCTTTGAGTCTTTCATTCTACTTTTAGATGTCTGGTGATAGTCTTGAAGTAAGCAGAATGAAGAAAAATGAAGAAGATGATTCTTTGGATGATTGTTTCATATTTAATTTGAAACCTCAAGATGGTGCTTCCTGCTGTATACTGCTAATATCCTCTACAGTGATCAGTATGAAATACCCACTTGATCAAGAAATTGAATTTGTCATAGGAGATACTGATTCTGCTGTTGGTGACTCAATCAGTGAAACACTTCAGATGATGAAAGCAGGAGAAACTAAGAACATTCAGATTCCTGTTGAAGATAATTTCGATAAGGAAAAAGATGCAAGCAATGTTGATTCTGAATGTGTAACACTTTCAGTCACATTACGTAGCTTCCAGAATTCGAGACCCATTTATCAACTCACTAATGAACAAAAGATGAAACTTGCTACTGAACATAAAGTGAAAGGAGTGGAATTATTCAAAGCAGACAAATTACAATATTCTTTCATCCAGTTCAGTAAAGCATTGAAGTATTTGATTTCTTTGCTCCCTGTAAAAGAATTAACAGAGTCTGTTCAAACAGAATATAATACTCTCAGAATACAGTGCTATTCTAACATAGCAGCTTGTCAACTGAACTATGGTAGTTACAATTATGTTGTAACCAACTGTACAAAAGCACTAACTATTGATCCAGGATATGTTAAATGCTTGTATCGTAGAGCGAAGGCATATTTTCATCTTGGAAAATATGATTTGTGTTCTTGTGATGTCAAAGATGGATTAAAATTTGAACCAAAAAGTAAATCATTCCAAGATTTAATGCGAAAAGTAGCAGAGAAAAACAAGGTGTTTTGACTTACTGCGAACATTTACTGAAGAATTGCCAAGTCAGTAATGTATCGATGCTATATGATTATACAGTCATAGGTTTACTGTCAGTATAGATCTGGTAGTCATGTCATGCATTATTCATTTTCATTTGCTGAACTTGCTTGCTTTGTCTTCTACACAGAGTTTTCATTAGAATGAATTAAGAAGCTATTTATGATTTAGAAAACTCATTTTTTGTTTAAATGACAAATATAAGGCACAATTAATGTTTTTGTTCTATTTTGAATAAAAGAGTATTGCTTACTGTAAGAAAATACTGTCCAAAGTTTACTGAAAATGCTTTTTTATATATCATTTGTCTGGGGACTAATTGATTTTCACATTTACTTCCCTCTTTGCATTCTCTAATAAAAACAACATTTAATAAGTCACTCAGTGTCTAATTTTCTAGACAAATTATACTTGTGAGTATTGGTTTATAATAGTTTTTTGTGAGTATATAGTGTAGTGTCTATTACTAGTTTGGCTAATTCTGGCCATTTGATTGGCTAATGGTGATGACTGAATCTATTAATAGTTGACAGGTAAGTAAAGCCTAGATAAGTTGTTGTGTGGCTATTTGAAGTTCAATGTAGTTGTATGATATATAGTGCTCAGATTTATGATGAATTAGTTAACATTTAGGGTTGATTCTATTTGATTGATGTAGCATGTGCTTGTGAACTATATACATGAATTTATTCATTTGTCAAATGCTCATGATTGTCATTATAATGTGTATTACTCATATCATATAAATATTTTATACTCTCCTAAATGTAGGATTGAATAAAATACACAGTCAATATCCTTTATGAAAAAATCAACTTCATACAAAAAACATAAACCAGTATGCTTCTTGTAATTTGTCTACCTATAACTTTTTGTTATAGTTTTTCTTGCTAGATCTTTGTTAACTTATATGTAATTATCATTATTTCATGTTTGAAAGTATGTCATGATTCATGAGCTGTAAATAAATTGTTAGTTTAGGTTAGCCGATCTACCATAGTTTTTCACAGAAACCCTAGACTTTTTAGCTCACATGTCACAAAGTGACAAAGTGAGCTATTAGGATCACTCTCCGTCCGGCGTCGTGCGTCGTCGAACTTTATGTTGTGACCACACTAAGGGCCACATTTTTAGCCCAATTTTAGCAAAACAGGGTCAGAACGTCAATATCAACAAAATCTCGGACAAGTTCGATATTGGGCCATTTGGGGTCAAAAACTAGGTCACCAGGGCCAAATAAGGGAAAACCTTGTGAACACTTTAGAAATCACTGTTTTTGATTGGATCTTTATGAAAATTTGTCAGAATGTTTATTTCAATAATATGTAGGTCAAGGATGATAAGAGGTCATTTCTGGTGAAAAAGTAGGTCACTAGGGTAAATTGCTGAAAAACCTTGTGAACACTCTAGAAGTCACTGTTTTGATTGGATGATCATAAAACCTTGTCAGAATGTTTGTCTTTATAATATCTTGGACGAGTTGGAACATGGGTCATCTTGGGTCAAAAACTAGGTCGCTAGGTCAAATCTTATGAAAAACCATGTTAACACTGTAGATTTCACAGTTATAATTGGATCTTCACCAAATTTTGTCAAATTGTTTGTATTAATGGTATAACCATTAAGTACAAATATGGGTCATCTGGGGTCAATATCTAGGTCACTAGGTCAAATCTTAGGTAAACTTTGTTAACACTGTAGATGTCGCAGTTTTGATTGGATCTTCACCAAACCTTGTCAGAATGTTCGCCTCAATGATATGTGGGTCAAATTTAGGTCACCAAGTCAAATCTTTGGTAAAAATCTTGTTAAAGCTCTAGATGTCACGATTTAATTGGATCTTCCCCAAAACATGTCAGATTGTTCGTCTTAATGATATTAAGGACAAGTTTAAATGTAGGTCACCTGGGTTAAAAAACTAGGTCACGAGGTCAAATCTTAGGAAAACTTTATTTTTACACTATAGATGTAAAATTTTGATTGTATCTTTACCAAACCTTGTCAGAATGTTTGTCTTAATGTTATGTAAGACAATTTCTAACATGGGTCATCTGGGGTCAAAAATTAGGTCACAGGTTCAAAACAATATTTGAATGAGTGAACAATGATTGTCATGTGATCGAGCAATATAGGGTCATCTTGGCCCTCTTGTTTGTCATTTTTATCAATGTTCTTTGAAATCTTGATATCATTTGCAAGCACATTGTATGTAAATTTATGGTTGATTGGTTTTCATGTATATTTATGAATATTTACTTATATTACTCTATTGCCATAATAGAAATATAAAAAAATTATATAAAAAGTTATTTTGAATTTAAACAACAAATCAACTAGTACCGATATGAGACAACCATAATTATATATATAGAATTGTTTAACTCTTATAGATTAAGGGAAGGCAACTTACAAATAAACGTTCGTAACTTTAGCCATTTTTATTGCATTTGCAAAGGGTCAATCAAATAGAATGACACTGGTTTGCAACTTTGCAGTTTATCATATGTTTTGGCTTGCATTACACACTATCATACTTTTTAAGGGTCACAATAAAGAAAATGTGTTTATGTAAATATCCTTAGGCTTAAAATTGTTTGTTTCTGGTACATGTTCATTAAATATAGGTTAGGGCAGGTAGGGACATTTTTAGTTTTTAGTTCACCTGGCACAATGTGCCAAGAAGAGCTATTAAGATGGCCCTGTGTCCTTGGTCTGTCTTGAGTCATGAATCGTGAGTCATGCATCATAAGTTGTCAACATTTTTCTTAAACAACATCTCATCTGAAACCACTGAGCTAAATGAAACTTTATAGCAGTCATCCTTGGAGAGTCCTTCAAATCCAACTGATCCATACAGAACTCTGTTTGCCATGGCAACCAAAAGAAAACTTAATTAAATATGATTAACCCTGACCTGGCGGGTCAAAATAGGTCCTGTCCCTGAGATCACTTTAATTCATATTTGCTTATATAGGGAAAACTTTGAAACACTGAAACCACAAGGCACAGGGCCTAGATATTTGACATGTAGCTTTGCCTAGAAGACCTCTACAAAATTTCTTCTGTGACCCCCTTGTTTAAATAGGCCCCACCCCAGGGGTCACTTATTTAATTCAACAGAGGCTTACATTGAGAATTTTTTTAAAATTGCAAAAAATCAACTGCTGGCCTGATTCCAAAATAATTTTACTGAAATGGTCCGTAAGTAGTCCTCTTCTATATAAGACAGTATATATAGGTACTCAGGGAATTGAAAAAACATTTGGAACTCTAGTTGCCATAGCAACCAGAAACTAAAATTAGAAGTTCATAAAAATTCAATGGCTGACCTGATTTGAAAATAATTTCTCAGGTATGGTCCCAATGTATAATTCTCTACTACGTAACTGAAGGAATTCAGAACCATATGGAGCTCTCGTATGGGTGCCATAGCAACCAATATGTATAATATTTTTAAAATTCATAAAAATCAACTGCTAGCCTGATTTGAAAACAATTTAACAGAAATGGTGCTTGAGTATTCCAATCTGTATCTGTGTATTTTCTAACTCTGATTGCCATAGCAACCAATTGAAAGAGATATAAAAAGATAATAAAAATTAACTATGAAATATTTAATTGAAAATGATACTCGGTCTAGCAACCAGTGACTTCCTTAGCAACCAGTGACATGTATATACAACAGTTCTTTTAGCAAGCCATAATATCCTTAGCAAGAAGTGAATTCCTTAGCAACCAATGACTTTTTTTTAGCAACCACTTACTTCACTTAGCAACCATTGCAGTGGCTTCCCTAGCAGCCAGTGACTCTCCCTAGCAACAGTTGATTTCCTTAGCAACCCATGACTGGTAAAGGTGGGGTTATTTTCCCCTAAATTGCTATGTGGAGAAATTGAAATTGTTGACCTGATTTCAAAATAAATATCACATACAGAAGTAGCCTTAGCGCTATCAATAGGCATTCAAATGGAACACAATCCGTACACCTTGTCCATGTGAGCAATACAGGGTCATCCTGCCACTCTTGTTTTTTTTATGCCCCCATATCGATAGATCGGGGGCATATTGTTTTTGGTCTCTCTGTTTGTCTATTTTGTCTGTCAGTTTGTCTATTTGTACCAAACTTTAACCTTGCCTGTTAAATCAAAACATGTGCACCTACATTCATCAAACTTCATATGTAGGTTCCTTATGGCAACCTCTACAGGACCTGGCCATTTTCAGGTCAGTAGGTCAAAGGTCAAGGGGTCATGGTGTTTAAAAAAATTCATACATTTCTTTTAGGATACTACTCCTACATTTTTCATGGGATTTTGACAAAACTTTCACAGACTTGCATGTTTTTTTTGTATTCTTGATTTAGTTTTACGGAAGATAAAGAAACAAGGGGGATCGATGTACTGTTTCCAAGGACCTAATAAAAAGTCTATATTTGCTGGGGAAAATCTGGGTCAGTCAGATAACCAGAAACAAACATTATTTTGCACCTTATATATCTTCAATAGTAGACAAATGATCACCTCAGAACATTAGGGTCGATCACCACAGCAGATATACAAACTTTGTCTGAATGGAGAAAAGACATAAGATTTAAAACAGAAATGTACGCAGAGAATATTTTACAAAAAAACGGACTTAAATTGTCCATAAGAGCGGACAGCCCTGCTTTATCAGTATGTTACAATAGTATGCAGCATTAATTTGTCACTGCTGGATATAATTTGGTGTAGTCTGACCAGATATTTTCTCATTTAGGGCAGTCTGACCCCGACATTCGGAATACTTGGCAAATATCGACGAAATCCGAAAAGACCGCGAATGCTTGTTAACCATTTCCGGTAAACAAACTTAAGAACTAAGCGTGCAAGTGTGTCTGCTGTACACATCGCGGGAACGGAAAAAAATACTGAAAGGTAATATTGACTTTTATTTACGGGTGTTATTGAATAATTTCGACCGAATGTTATGTTAATTGTTGTTATGATTTGGAGTATCAAGAGTTGTTGTTTACTGTCATTGAGTTTTTGACCGAAATTTATTTATAGTGGTTCACTTCTTGCATCATCACATTGTTATGAACAGTGGTTATTGAATGATTCAGAATTAATTTATTGACTAGAAAGTTGGCATTTGTTGAAACATAGTTGTTGGAAAATTATTATTAATGCTGGAATGGAAGCTTTATCCTGCTGATTTTAATTTGTTGTTTTTATTCAGCTTGTAAAATTGAAATTATGAATTTGAAGGATAAAATTGATTTTAAATTTTTATTGTCCTGTTTAGTATAATAGGTGCTTGGTTTCAAGTTTCGAGATAGAGCGAGCGATGAACTGTGATAGATCGATAGGAATGGATGAAAACGTGAAACCAAGCACAGGTCTATGCTTTTTATCTGAATAATAAAATTTAATGTTATGCTGTCAATTTTAGATTACTGAATTTTGAGAAGGCCTATTTATAAGAAGATCAAGATGGGACTCTGTAAGCGTAAGGAAGCAGTTGAGATAACTGAAGTTGATCTTGAAGATGACAAGAATGGTGGAATTAAGATGAAAAAGCAAATCAGTTTATTCCAGGGTGTTGCTATTATTGTTGGCATCATTATTGGATCAGGAATTTTCGTCTCACCTGTTGGAATTTTACAGAATGTTCGGTCAGTTGGAATGGCTTTTGTCCTTTGGATTGTTTGTGGAATTTACAATGCATTAGGTGCTGTTTGTTATGCTGAACTTGGTACATCCATACCGCAATCTGGTGGAGAGTATGTGTACATTCGACGAGCATTTGGAGATATGGCTTCATTTGTGTGTCTTTGGATTGATTTTCTGCTCATCTGTCCTGTCGGAATTGCTGCTATGGGTCTGATGTTTTCTGTTTATCTTCTGAAGCCTATCTACAGTGATTGTGATGTTCCTGAAACTCCTACCAGGTTACTCGCTGCTTTGATTTCCTGTAAGTATACTCTATCAAGTTCAAGCTATAGAAGTGAAAATCTTTCTGTCAGATCAACTGTTTCCACTTGTTATAAATTGCATAATATTCATAAAAAACATTCTAAATTCTAATGAGAGAACTTGTATATTTGCAAGACTTGTGACCTGGTCACAATATTTTAAAACATAATAAATATAGAGGCATTGCTAGCCAGTCAACCATATGTTATGAAAGTTGCTGGAAGATTATATGTATGTATTTTAGATTAAATATAAGTTCTATTATTGCTGGACCTTTTTTCCTTCTATAACAGAGGTCGAAATTCGGTGACTTCCCAATTGCAAAAAGGCTCTTTTTTCCCAGTTTGGGGAAAGAAATTCCTGAAAATATAATGCTTAATTATTCCAACTTTAGTTGTCTAACTTCTCCAAATTTGGACAAAAATCATGCTTGAATTTCCCATAACGAAACAGTCTGTGAAATTAGCACTTGTTCTGTTGTCCGGGACAAGTAATTATTGATTCGGACAAGTAAATTTTGCAGTAATTATGTATAGAGTATAAAGGAAAACTGTTCACTTTTGGTGATTCAGAAAAGTAGTTCCAAATCCTAAATTCACAGACTGACAAAAGGTTAAGGCTCGCCCCTTCCCAATTTTTGGAAAAAATGCCCTGTAATTAGGCCATGGCTCGACACTAACAATGGTCTGTTAGCCTGAGGCTACCTATTTTCTCTAAGGACTAGCTAGGTTTCCAAGCTGGGTATACAATAAGGCTATCTGAAATTTAAGTAAATGAAACTATAAAGCTTACAAACTTTTGTTAGATCTAATGTGATGTTACCTGTATAACTTTGTTCAATGCATTCGTGAAAATCTGACGTTTATACTTGTCTTGTATTCTGATAAAGTGCACTCAGTAGTCATTGAAATAAAATGACAAACAAGTTTTATATGTATTCAAATAAGGACTACCTATATTCTGCAAGGACTACCTCATTTTCTTCGCTGGTAGTCCCGCTGACTACCTCCTGAAAAAGTTAGTGTCGAGCCCTGTAGGCTGTATTGATAAATCACAATATCAGTAAGTACCCTGACAACATTCCTCAGAATCCACTGTGATTTCAGGGATGGAGAAGGTATGTGATTGGCCTATCAATTGATAGCATGTAAACATCATGATGATGTCAATTACATTAACTTTAAACCTAGGAATGTTTCAACTAAAGCTGAAAATAAATATAAGTTTGTATAGAGTGCTCAAACCTACTCATGAAAATCATAGAAAATAGTTTTTTGGGGGCATTTTTTTTTACTATTGTTTAATTCCCTACCTACCTACCCAGAGCTAAAATTCTTGGTCGGAGCACTCCAAATAAACTTATTTTTATTTTCAGCCTCAGCTAAAAAAGAATATAATAACAAAAAAAAATCCAAAATTCTTCATTTCCTAATTCTTCAAACACCTAAAATTAATTATTTTGAATTTTAATTCAAACAAGTTATTATT
Source organism: Lutraria lutraria (assembly GCA_964023205.1). Lineage (NCBI taxonomy): Eukaryota > Metazoa > Mollusca > Bivalvia > Venerida > Mactridae > Lutraria > Lutraria lutraria. Next base: position 37,949,974 of record OZ026833.1, read on the forward strand.
TTCATATTCCCATTAAAAAATTAGTGTATAAAAAATATAGTATTTTAACCCATGTCTCCTTTTAGGGACAGAATATCTGTCTGTATTAAATACATGTACAGGTCTAAAATTGGCAGACAGTCTGAATAACATGTTTAGAAAAAATCTCAAAATAAAAATCTTATTTTGAATTGTTGATTTATTCCATACTCATTTATTGGATGTATACATAAAATTCATTTAGCTTTTTTTATACAGGATTAAAAATTTTAACCTGACTGAAATTAATTTTGCAGCATACTAATAAATGATTTTAGTAGATAATGTTTTAATTCTTATTATTTTTTTTGTTACTTTTCCATTCTCCTGTCTACAACCTGCTTTTAAGTGGATGTGATTTCACTTATTTCACCTTTGACCTTGTGGCCTAGCTGTTTATCATCATTTTGTACCTACTCTGAATCTGATTGGTCTCCTTGTTTTGGTATTGATCTGTCCTTTTCTACTGTTACCACTATTTGAACTTCACACAGGGACCAGTTATTCTATGATATGTATGTTGCCTTTCCTACAATTTCACTTTCCATCACTTCTATAGAATAGTCACATAAAGTCGGTTACATTCCTCTACCAGTATTAATAACTTTCGTACACAGCTGTTGCTAAGACTTTACTGTGTGTTACTGTGGGTATCTTATACCTGTTATTTGTTCCAGATAATAGACTTATAAATACTAACAAATCATATTATTTGCTGTAGATCTCAAAATATGAAGATGGTAAAACAAGAATTCATTGACTGTTAGCAGCCTTTAAGGCTTGATATGATTACCATGATTTTAAAGCACTGGTACTCATCCAATATATCAGTTAGATTTTAGTTCACTATTACTCGTGCAAGACTGGATTAATTAGCTATATAATTCGAGGGTTCAGCGCAACAGTGTTGTAACTCATATTGAAATAAGAACAAGTTACGACAGTGTTGCGCTGAACCCTCGATATATATATTTGATAGCCGCTACAACTATGAAATATTTCTGTGTGTTTTTGGGGGACTGATTTGGGGCTGAAGTTTGGCCCCTTCCCCTGTCTGAAAAGAATAATTTTCCCCCTAAATTCATAAAAAAATACCTTCAGTAGAATTTTATTTTCACTGAAAACAATTTTGGTAAAAAAAGATCATTAATGAACCTGTAGGATAGCTCTTTTTCTGTTATACAAGATGGGTATTTATAACCTATTGATAATTAAATGTTTTGGAGGATATGTATCTTAATATAATTGTTGCCCTCTTCCCTCTAAGATGCATTTTTCCCTTTTCTTATTAAAGGGTCCTGTATAATTTCCCCATTGAAAGAGAAAAATGTCTCCTTTAATGGTCTTTTTTATAAAAAAATAAAAATATAACTCAGGGCTCTCCTTTGGCCCTTAAAATGGCATTTTGACTCTTGAAATTTGCAAAAAAGGTTTTTGACTCTTGAGAATTGGAACCAAAGGGTCAAATTTATTATTACACTAGTAGGACATTTTAATGACTCTTTAATTTTTTATCAGCTAAGGGTCATTTTGACCCCCAACTTTTGAAGTCTAAGGACATCCTGACTGTTTTGTCATAATTATGATGTTTCATAATGCAAATTTCCCCTTTAAAGGAACACTAATTGGGGGCCCAATACCTGTTCCTCAAAGCCATAAAAAGGGGCTCACTGAATCTATTTCATTTGGCTTCATTGAATAAAATAAATTGTGTCTACTGATATTGCTCACTGCTGACATGGAATCATGGGAAGGACATAAACTACATTTATCTCATTGTTTTGTTTTCAAATAGTATTTGACCGAGATTCTATTCTGTGTTTGTAAATATTGGTGAAAAATTGGCCTTGGCAGATTGCAACAAGTCTATTGTTATTTTGCTCTTGGATATTGTCCAATATCTTGGTATAATATCAGAATGGTTCAGACAGGCTAATCTTTAATTCTTTCCAATGACAAAAGATTTCTTATCGCCTTTTAAAAAAATTCAACAGTTGAACTAGGTATTGATTTTAATGATTTAGTCATTTGATAAACCACTTAACAGATATTGTAAGATTTTTTTTCTTGACAGCTATTATGAATGAATTCTTAATGAAATATTGAAAAGATTTGGCTTTTGTCATATTTTGCATTGTTTTGTTGATTACTTAGTTTACAGGAGAATAATTAATACAGGTCTTCACTGAAGCTGCTGGTTTTTTTTTGTTGATACAGATAGATCTGTGACCTTGTATAGTTTTAATGCAGTAAACAAGTTGTTAGCATGGATCATCATATTAAGGGCGCAGGATTTGATTAGTGTAGATTTTTTATTCTCCTTTAACAAACCAGCAAACAATATTCGATCCCCTGAGTTTGTATGTGAAACATTTAAGGAGTCAATCGCTCATGACCATTTCCCTGATGAAACCCTATAAAAAACACTTTCTGTTATAATTTGATTATAATAGCTAGGTCTAAGAGCTCTGTCATATTAGACCTGATTTGTTCATAGATAAGATAAAAAGTGTGTGGCATCTTTCGCCTAATTTTTCTGTCAGTATCAATTATTAGATACAAGATGTAATTAACCCAACATGTTGACAGTGTTTTTTGATGGGCTTGACTTGAGCTTGAGCCGAAACAAGCCCCATTCCCCTTTCTGAAAGGTATACATGTTTTTGTACCAGTCTATAAACTTTTCAAGGGCATATAAAAAGGGTCTGTATGCTATTTTCTTACATACATTTTGTAAAATAATTGATAAATATAGATAATTAAAGCAGCATTTAGATTATAGAATGCACTGTTAATACAAAATGACATATGCTCATGGTGTCATGTGCTTCAAATTAACCCAACCTTGACTGACAGGTGCTTGTTTTATTAAACAAAAAACTCTGTTAAGTATCACAATTCTGTCAGTGGGTAATGCAACACTTTTCTTCATTTAGCTTTTGATATACAGCAATATGGTCTTAATTAGCCAAGGCCAGGTATATATTTAATGAGCTATTATCTTGATACTTGATGTGTACTGTTATGTAAGATATTCCATTAATTTTATTACCATTACTCTTAACGCTGCATATTTGATCTCTGATGATTATTTTTGTAGTGTCATTGTATACATCATCGTCACTATGATGATATCATTTCATCATCATCCTCATTCTCATCATATATATATACGTATGTACATACATAAACACTACTTGCAATGTCAGGGGCTTATTGTGATCAAGTTGTTAAAATATCTGACTAGTAATCACTGGCCTATGTGTAATTTCCAAATCCACTAGGTCTAAATTTTGCATGTGACTGTGAGGAAACTGTCCTGCTATCACGGTGGTTAGCCGGCTCAGACTTTTTTGGATCAAATCAGCATCCCCAGACTATTTTTGATCGAGCAAAGGACTTTTCATGAATATCAAGTTAAAAGTTTAGACAGGTGTGTTCAAAATATTTGATATTTTATATGTTCTACTTATTTTATTTTAACTATTTATGTGCGACGGAACGGCACAAATGTGTATATTAACAAGAAAATAATGTTAAATCAACATCACAGAGAACAGAGTCCTTGCACAAATGTAATCAAATTGCATTTTCCCTCACAAGATTGGGCGATATTGTCGAGTGAAGGAATAAGATGTCAATTTATACAAAGTTTTCATGTTTTTTAATCGATATCGTTACTGAACTGAATAATAACAATGTATCAAAGGTATTTATCAGGTATTTATCCAGTCAAAATTTGGTTCATTGTTGTTAAATAGAAAAACAACAAACTTAGCAGCGAAGGACTTCTAGTGATCATGGCAACGGACTAGTTATGATCAGTTCCTTTAGATCGTTAAAAAAATGATAATTTTATGTCTGAAAGACCCATGTTTGACTAAAACACCTAGGCAATGTACTATACATATATTTTAGAGCAATAAACATGCATGAAGTCTGAAAAATCAGTGTACTTTCTTAGTAATTCAGGTTAATGTTGATGCACTTTCACTTTCGCTTTAGAAACTTCAGACTTTTTCTCGATGTAAAGAATAAATTATTTTGAATATATGGAAAGAACAGACATGTTAAAAGTTCCGTGGTACAGAAATTGTAAAATTTGTACGTGTTTTTGCACCTGAATCAGGATGTTTGTCCATTGTTTTTAAGAAATTAATCCGTAAAAGTCCTTTGCTCGATCAAAAATAGTGTGGGGACGCTGATTTGATCCAAAAAAGTCCGAGCCGGTTAACCACCGTGGCTATTAAGATTTATAAAAAATATGAACCAAGAAAAAATGTTCATGTTGCACATTCAGTTTTAGCTATATATAGCATAATCTAGCCTCTGATAAACCAGAATAAGGACAAATGAAAAAGTAAGTAAATTGTGTTTATTCCAGTAGAGAAAAATAAACATACAAGTCAATATCACCTGAGTTTCCTTATTGTAATTATATGCTTGAGTTTTGCGCCCCTTTTCAGTAGTCAGCGTCATATGAGGCAGACAGTATACCTAACCATCATTCCTGGGAAGATCCAGTATACTGCTGTACATAGTCTCCCATCTTCCGTAAACAACTGCCTACTTTCTCTCATAAAAAGATATGGTCAGTAACTGGGTTTGAACCCACAACCCTCTTATCAGTGAGAGGTTACAGTAATTTTGAAGTCAGCAACCTTAACCACTCGACCACAGAGGCAGATCTATTGTAAATTATACCAAAACAACAAATAAATTATCCCTTCAAATATAAAATCCCCCTTTTAAGGGCACTGGTCCCATTCCACAAAATGTAGACAGAGCCCTTGTAATGTAGATGAAGTATATTATCTTTGTTTTCTATAATCTGTATAAATTAATAAATAAAATGTTACACAAAGCCAGATGCTTAATATACATGGGATATTACTTTTCTTCAGTTAAATAATGTTATCAAATTGTGCTGCATGATTGTTTTTCATTAATCATGATGTATTGTAATGAGACAGACCTGAGACTGTTTGTATACTGCTTTTAAGATTGTGAATTACACCCTAGTATTTAAATAATAAATTCCGTATTAGCTATGTACCTTCTTAAGTAGGATGTTATGGCTTATTTATTGTAACAAGATCCTTAATCCAGTGTTATATCATTTCCTCTTGTTAATCTTTTAACTAAATACAAACTGATCAAGATCAGTTTTGTGGCTATTTTATGTATTTAATACTTAAATGAATGACTGCGTATTTTCACTTAAAATCACCCAAAAACAAACAATGTAATTTCATGTTTTTTTGTGTTTGGAATTTAGCCATTAATTTTGTATGATGTTATTTCTGTTTTGGAGTGAGAGCTTGTCTCTTATTATTTTAACACCTTGTTTTCCACTTGAATCTTCTTTGACTATGTTAATCACAACAAGGTGTGATTTCACAGCAACTAGTCCATGATAGTGAAGTGGTCCCTGATCCTTATCCTGCCATGTGGTGATCTTTGCACTTGATCTTTCTACATGTGGTCCCAATGACTACTATCTTTATGTAACTAAGCAACTGTTACTGTTGCCATGAAGGTAATGTCATTAAAACAGATGCTTTTCTTTGTTCCTATTTGTGATTTGCTTTGTTTAAAACTATGCTTGAAGGACTATAATTATCCTGGGATGAATGCCTTTAAATCAAATATGGAACAATAAGGTTTCAGTGTAGCAGAAAATGATTTTTTTGAGTAAAATTTATGTCCTTGAGATTGAAGGTGATTTCAAAGGTCAATACACTGAATATCAATATAATACAAAGTTAGGGTTGACACATGGTCAGTCATTGTCTTAAGAAATGTTTATATACATTATGTATTCGATCTTCACCTGAAACAAATTTGAATATTATGAGATGCGGGGTGTTCCAAAACTGAAGGTAATCAGCTGAGGGGTGTTCTGGAAAGAAGTTAACCAATTGATGCTTTAAAAATTGAACTTATGGTGTTAAGTAATGTTAAAAGAAATCTTGGTTTTAAATTAGTATTTCAACTCTTAAAAGTGTTAACACTGACAATGTGTTTCAGATTTTCTGAAATCGTCTTAGTCAGTTAAAATACTCATAATTAAAAAATGATGTCCACTTCTTTATCACTTCTTATCCATACTGAGGGCTTTGTCAGTTGTTATTTTTCATATTGTTTCTTTACAAATTATTTATTTGAAAAACATTTAAACAAAATCTTCCTTGCACTCAAAATACAATGTAGTAAGAAATACTCATTATTGTGAAAGTACCAAATATTTCCTGATAATTAAAGCACCAGACGTAATAATTTGGAAAGATAGGAAGTTTAATGATTGTAATAATTTCATAAAATTAAAAAAAATGACTTGTGCAAATTTTAGCCTAAGAAGTGTTCAAACCAGTTATTTCGGTTTGCATCATGTTCAAAATGAGAACCTAAGAACATAGAAAACATCAGGGCTGTGTAGATATTTTAGAATTTGGTTCTTACCTAAGTGAGTTGCATGACACTTAAGTCTTAGGTTTTTGTATGGCTAACATCATGAATATACCTTGTTGTATTATGGTGACAGATAATTTGTTAGCTTGCCGGTACATTGTATAAAGATTCAGATGTTCACAGCATGCTAATGGGAACAAGTTGTCTGTTTGTTATTTATAAACATTTGTTAAATGTGTGATGAATAAATTAAGTGACCTGCTGCAGTGTTGGTCATTATCAGCATCACATGTGATCTCTGGCCTTAATTATGAATATCAGTGTGTCATGATTTTGAAATAACCCCCTTATTCTTCCAAGACCTGTCCTGACACTGGCAGGTTTTTATTTTGCTTGGTCCATGATGAAAACAAGAGTGAAAACTGGTTTGTGTCAATTTATACTGCATGATTGATGGTAAATGGGATGTCCAAGGTTAAAGAAATAACTGGGTCTAATTTTGTATTATAAATATTCATTATTGTTGTTTTATTTTGCTTGCAGCATTATTAATCGCTGTCAACTGTGTGAATGTGAAGTGGGCTACAAAGGTACAAGTGGTCATCACTATAAGTAAACTCATTGCCCTGGCAGCTGTCATCATAATTGGTTTCTATTATATAGGAAAGGGTATGTATGAATGTACATGTGTATATATTATGAAACTATACAAGTCTCATAATTCAATTTAAAGCACGAAGATACAGAATAAACATGGTCAAAGTGTCTACCATATACTCCCTAATAAGCAACCCTCTACAGGTACGACTCCCACTTAGTTGAGAAAAATCAATATTAGATTTTCTGGTGTTTAAATTTACATAGATTTCCCTTTAAACTTTGTTTTCTCAATGAGTCATTTTCTCCTTTTATACAAATCTTCAATTTTCATGTAGGCCTGCTAAATGGTATCAGATCAGTTTTTGTAAACATGCAGTGTTTGCGATGATTTCAACATTGTCCTCATGATTGGGGTTTGTTCAGTGTATGTGCGTCTGTGTGTCCATCCTGAATATGTATGTCCAAATCATTACTCTGTCTTAAGATTGTGGATTTTGAAAAAAACTTGACACAAATGTTCACCATGACGAGATTGCTTGTCACACCTAAGATCCATGTGTGTTACTCAAAGGTCAAGGTCATGCTTTAAGGTCATATGTAAAAAATTAGTCTATTGCCGTCTCTGGAATATTGTATACAACTTATTCATGAAAATCTTGTCAGTAGCGGGCTATATATAGATGTTAGCCTTGCTAACTATTGTTTAAGTTTGGTATCAGAAGGGGCTTGAGCTCAACTTTTCTCCCATGACCTATTTTTCCAATAAAATATTAATTCTAACCAATGAAACTTTCCTTTTAATATGCGGTTTTAATTAAGGGCTGTCTCCTCTTTGGCCAGTGCCCAGTGTCTTCCCCTTTTCCTAAAATAACACTGTAATTAGTGTTACTTGTTTATTTCAACAACATGGCATTAATGACCTATGTTGTGATAAATGATTTTGTATTATCAAAACATAGAATATGGTTGCCTTATGCACTTAACCTGGATGTTAAGAAAATGGTATTTTTTATTGAGTAGGTATCATAATCAAGTTTATATTAGAGGCAGTATTGAAAATAAGTTTGAACATTAGTGGTTTTTGTAATGATTGTATCGTTATCCTGGGGTTGGCCTTGGGTGATGTTTTACTTCGTTAGTGGGAACATTATGTTATATAAAACATATGAATTGTTAGGCAATTTCATGTGATAAATTTAACTATGATATCTATCTGCACAGATTTACTGTTGCCACATTAATTATCTTGTTTACTGAAAGATGTTCACATACATTCAGAGTAATAAATTACATGAACTTAGATGTAAATTGGATGAAATCTATGTGAAAGTTGCCAAATAAGTCAAAATTACTGTGAAATCTTACATTTCACATCTGCCTAAGTGTATTGTCATCAGATTTCATTTTGTTTTTCTGATTGTAACCATTTTACTTGAACGGTTTTGATTATCATGAAAAGGGTCATGGCCCCTAAACAAGCTATAAAAACTCTTGACTTATCATTAAATTGGTTCTATAGTATGTGTTGTTTTGTGATTTTACTCCATTAGAAGATATCAGGTACATCTTATTATTGGTAACATAAGACATTGATCCCTAATCTTGGTTATCTAATTATAGGTACACTGAGTCTATTACAGCCCTTAATCCTGATAACATGTTATAATGAAGTTGATATTTACTAACCTACCCTTTAAATTTCTATGAAGCTCTGACCCTTTAGCTTTTATGATGGTATTAAACCTTGTATAAATTTAACCAGAGCTTGGGCTATACTTTCTCTTTGCATATAAGGTTTCTGCTTGATTGCGTCAGGAATTTGATTTATTAGCTAAATTTAAGCTAGAATCTTAATACTTGATTGTTTTTCTTACCGGGGGGGGGGGGGGGGGAATGGCAAAATCTTTTTCAACAAGTCTATAGCCATCCTATCATTGCATGAAAATGCTGCAACAACCCTCGATTTTGTCTTTCAGCTCTTTAGTTTAGACTTAATTCTAACTAATGACTTTTATCTGATGACCTTCGTTTATGTCCAGTTATTGATGACTGTTGTTGATGTTTCTGTAAATTATGATCATTATGTTGCACATATGTTACAGGAGAAACAGAAAACTTCCAGAACAGTTTTGAGGACAGTGATACGAGCGCCGGTGCCATTGCCCTGGCATTCTACTCTGGATTTTGGGCCTATAGTGGATGGTAATTTGGTTTTTATGTTGAATTTTTCATCTCAGAATCATTTTTTTATTGGGTCTATTTCAAAGGCTTAGTATATTTGTTTCACAATTTGCATTTTTATTTTTTAAAACTTTCCAATCTAAATGTATGTTCGAATTGACCATTATTTTGTGACCAGAATTCTTGTTGAAAGATCCTTGTTTAGTCACTGGCTGTGTACTTGTCTAACATGTATGGTGTTATGTACTCTTTTTACCCTAAAAGTACATGAATTTCATTTTTGGAAGGCTCTTAGACTTTACTCTGTTGTATTAAAGCATATTGTCTTTTGGCATTATTAGCTATAAGGGATGTCATTTTAAGCATTGAATGAGTCAGCAGGCTTTATGTTGTTTTTCTTAGGACACTTTAATAGTAGACATTAAACACATTTATGATTAAGTTTGAACTTTCTCAAGGTAGTTTTTAAAGCCATAAGATCCAAAAATGTGATTTAAAGTGATATTAATCTGTTTCATTGCGAGCTTTCAATGTTAAGCCAGCTGTGTTTTATCATAATGATGATATACATGTTGGTTTTGTATATGTATGCTACTGTGTGCTTAATACTGAAAATATTACATGAGATGAAATGGAAGATTTTATTCAGTTTTAGTCATATTAAGCAGTGTACTGTAAGATTGTCCTTACACTGTGGTTTGGTTGATAATCTTTTGTATCTGAATACATTTATAAAGTCTACACTACAAATAAGACTAGGTAGATAGTTTTTGCTTATTGTTCTACATAGATAACTTAAGTTGCTAGATCAGCAAAAGTATTGTTTCATATCATTATGACTTAAAAGGAAGTTGTAAAAGAAAAAACTGGTCCGAATTATTTTTCATGTGAAACTTAACGATAAAATAACTGGGTCATAAGCAGGTAATTGGTTAAGTAGGGTTGGCATAAGTGAACATTGTTTTTTTTTGTAGCCTTATTGTAACTGGCGGTTATCTTAATTAAGATGTTCAGAAAAGCATACACAGTGATAACAGCAAAGGACATCTGTCTGAATATATTTGTGCTGATTTTTAAGGTGCACAAACATCTGCACTCTCGCCCAGTTAGACATGTGAACGTAAGTCTCCAGAGGGAGAAGTTCTCATGGATAGATGGCCTTAGTGTGCAGGCTTTGCTAAGGACTCCGGTCCGGCAGACTTGTCCGATAGATTGTGTGTTGGTCTGATAAAGAATCTTATCTAATCAGACCGGCTGTTCGGCGACTTATTTACCTGATGTATGCGCATTTATACTTGTTTACTTTTTTTGGTCTTTTATTCCTAAATGTGTGCTATATATTATTAATTTGGCATTAATTCATGTAGCCATTAAATCATTGGTAGCTGTACATGCTGTCTTAGTTTGAACCAAGTACATGTTGATGCTGAAAATTATTTTCATTGTAAATTCCATTGAAATCTGTTCTCATCATGTTGTATTGTTGACATATATTGTTGTATAGGAATGTTATTATTGAGCGTAAAGTATATTTGCTAGAAATATAAACAATGCGCTATTTTGATATCTAGAATCATGGGAACATGTAAAAGACTAAAAGGTGTGTTTAAAACATGACAATTCCAATGTAGGATGATAGGATCACTATAAAATAAAAAAAATAAAAAAACACTGCTTGTTGTATCAGCCATCTTAAATAAACACCTCCATGTTCAAAAGTCACTCTTTAGTACACAATAATTGATTCACCAGACCAAATAAATCTCCAAATAAGGGCCAACTATGCATAAAGTTGATATTTGATCACAGATTTGACTACATATAAATAAATTTTCTTGGATCAAACAAAAATGATGGATGAAATGTTTTAAATATGACATTTAGGAAACCAAAGTAAATGTATGAAATGACCTACTGACCTGAAAATGCACAGATCCTGTAAAGGTTGTAATGAGGAACCGACATAATTAATATGAAATTTGATGGTTGTAGGTAGAAGCGTTTTGATTTTATAGGTAAGGTTAAAGTTTGGTACAAACAGGCCAAAAACAATAATATTATGCTTCAGATCTTTTGATACGGGGGCATAAAAATGTATCGAAATATTTTTGTGGAGTTCTAAAATAGGTCTTTGATGAGTACAGATCCACTGTTGATAGTTATTAACTTAAACATTATTTTTTCTTTCATTTTTCAGGAGTTACCTAAACTTTCTGGTTGACGAGCTTGTTGATCCAGTGAGGTATGATATTGTATTATCTTAGCAAACATCTTATACATGTGTAATATAATTTTGGATGATATTTGAATATCAGTCTTTGTTTTATTCTCTTAAGAGACTAATCTGGATTTTTTTCTGAGGCTGAGAATAAAAATCAGTTTGTTTGGAGTGCTCCTACCTACTCAAGAAAATCTTAGCAAATAAATAAAATTAAGATTTTTGGGGATTTTTTTTATCGTCACATAGTAAACAAATTAAAATCCCTACCTACCTACCTACCCAGTGCTAAAATTCTGGATCGGAGTATTCCAAACAAATTTATTCTTATTTTCAGCCTGAGTTTCGTATTTTCAATGAATTATTTATTGGTGACAAAACTATCTTTTTCATACTTTCAGAAATTTACCCTTGGCTATTTTCATATCCATGACACTTGTAATCATTGTGTATCTATTGGCCAATGTAGCGTACCTAGGAGTTCTCACCCCTCTTCAGATGTTGTCATCCCCAGCAGTTGCTGTTGTAAGTACCATTCTATGAGTCATTTACCACAGTCAGTTTCCTCTCAGAGTCAGAATTCGATCTTTATACCCTCACTACAGTACTTATTAAACCTCCACTATCACACTTACTAGGTCACAATTGTTCACAAAAGTGCACTTAAATAATGTGTGAATAGCACTGTTGTTGACAAGAAATGAGTAAGTTTAGAGTCAAAAGGCGACATTGCGTATCACCGGGAACCGGAGGGATTTATTTCCCCATCAGCGGTGACGGTCATCGTTGCTCTGAAAGCGATCACTAAAAATCAAATCAAGTTTAGCGGACAAATCACCTGAACTGTATGTACTGTATGCTCAGATATGTTAACACGTCCACTGAATCATCTTTTTTCAATTTTGGTTTTATTGTTTTTACTTGAATTCTTTTTGATTTCATTCTCAATTTTGCCCTGTTGTTTCTTTTTAGACATTTGCTGACCAGACACTGGGTCCGGTCAAGTGGGTGATGCCTATTTTGATTGCTATATCTGTCAGTGGTACCATGAATGGAACTGCTTTGTCAATGTCAAGGTGAGATATTTATGAATGTGTAGTTAACTACCTTACTTATAATGCTCATTACAGAAGCCTCTGTGATCAAGTGGTAATGATCAATGTCTTGTAATCACTAGCACCTCACTGCTATGAGTTTGAATTCCAGACGGGATCCAATTTCACATTTAAGGAAGCTGTACTGATAAGGAAGGTTGATGGTTTTACCCAGGTGTAAGCCTTGGGTCTGAGGTCTTAATCCACAGTTAAAAGCTAGAAAATCACCAAAATGTCTCAGGTCGTTAGTGTAGCATTAAACTTGAGTGAAGAAAAAAAAGCTCAATGGACTGGCAAAACAACTAAACCATTGTATTATTCAAATTACAGAATTGAGTCAATATAGCTCTGGGTATAGCCGTTCTTTTAAGTGAATTTTGTCTTGTGTATGCTATCAATCCAACTATTCAATTCTATATTAATCTCAATTTGATATGTGCCTCTATAAATAACTTACCCAAGGTTATCAGATTGAAAATTTATTGTTGAACAATATTTTTTGAAAGTTGATAATATAAGTAAAAAAAAATGTTTCTATTTGTATAACAAGTCAAGAAATATTGCCTGATTTGTTACCCTGACCTTATTTACCAGAATTGTCTGAGCTGAAGGCCATTCTTGATGTACCAAAAAGAAGTGATTATTGTGTGTGCAATTAAATTTCTGCTTGTTTTATAAATGATAAAGTTGCTGGTTTTGTTGATTTTTTAGTCAATATGTTTTCTGTTAGTATGTCCACCCCTTACCATTGTACACAGATTATCAGTGTTTGCAGATAATCATTGTCCACTGGTTACCATTGTTCACTGGTAACCATTGTACTCAGGTAACCATTGTACACAGGTAACCAGTGTACTCAGGTAACCATTGTACTCCGGTAACCATTGTACTCGGGTAACCATTGTACTCGGGTAACCATTGTACACAGGTAACCATTGTACACAGGTAACCATTGTACTCAGGTAACCATTGTACAAGGGTAACCATTCGTTTAAACTGTCAACCATCGGTTTTTCTGTGGTAACCATCGGTTTTCACCGGTAACCATTCATTTAAACTGACAACCATCGGTTTTTCACTAGTAACCATCGGTTTTCACGGGTAACCATTGTTTTCATTGGTAACCATTGAACACATGTAACCATTGTTCACTGGTTATGACTGTTCAGAGGTGTCCATTGTACACAGGTATCTATTTTACACAGGTAACCATAGTTCACAGGTGACCATTGTTTTAGGTATGTCTGTATATTGTATTCATATATCATATTTTCTGTACAGAAATGGTATTCACTGATGGTGCAAGGGTTAAGAAATTATTTTCTGTGGATATTTTTCTGTACCGTAAGAATGTACATATAGAAGATAAAGAATGATTTCTCTCAAGAGTTCATGAGAATTGAATTTGACTTACTCAATGTATGCATTGCACAAACAGCTGCTTAATCATTGGTAGGTCTCCTTATCTAATGTTTAATATGGAATCTGTACAAATGCTGGGCTACAAACATTAATTCAGCATATTTTATTTTGAACTCATGTGATTTGGGAATGATTTTTTTTCATGAAGTTTGGTATAAGATATAATCAGAAAAAAAAACATTCATTCAGTAGTAAATTTTAAGTTTTTATCCATTGATAATGTCTGATAGGTGATAAATAATAAATACACAATGGTTAACAAAAAATTATTGAGCTTGTTGTAAGACTATTGGATCTTTACCAGGTTATCTGTTGTCATATATAATGTTAACATTTTTTATTTGTTTTGTGCTTAGACTATTTGGTTTATTTGTTTCTGTTAAAAATAAACTGATTTTAATCTCTCTAAGTCTTATAATTTTTTTATGTGCCAAACAGTTAAATATATCATTTTGAAGTATGCATAATAAACAAAAAAAAACTTTAGGTTATCTTAGCAAGGTGTGTACTGTATGTATGGGAATAAGATAAACTTTTGACTTATTCTATGCCTACTCTACGTATGGTTATTTTAGTTGATCAAAATTTCTGTTACCTAGCCTGAAACTGTGTCAAAATGGCAAAAACTGAGGAATGCTATAAATTTGTATTATATCACTGCTACTTATACGCTCATCTTGAAGGGATGTATTTTGGGAAGTGGATGATGCATTAAATGATACATACAAATTGAATGTATGGTATATATACGAAATTATGTAACAGTGGAATATATTTCTTCACTGCTATAGAAAACTGCATTAATGACTGAAATCAAATATAAAGTCCCACAAAATTATCCGCTATACAGCATGTATTAAGATGGGAATTGCTGTGTCATTTATGGTACTGATTGGTATTCCCTTATGAAATACAGCTGAAACAGCAAATTTAAATAGGACAGTTGATATTTGGTATATACAAGAATTGCTTTGTTACTAGGGTTTTAAATGAATAAGCTAAATCATTTTTAATTGGTTTGAATTCTTTTTTTAGTTGACTGCCATAATGTAGATTAAAGGTTGTTTTATCTTTTAAACATTCATTCAATTAGTTATAATACACTGACAATTTTATTATTTATCCAGAGCAGGTAAATGTGCACAAGACATTAGTATGACCTGGCATCCTATCATCAACAAATAACCCTCTAGGGATCATGAATCTGACCCTATTTTCATAAAACTATAAGTTTCAACAGTGTAATTGTAAGCATAACCTGTTAACATACTTAATGTCACAATTTCTACATGTAATGCTTGTATTCTACACTGACCTACAAGCCCAGTTATAAGCTAAGGCTTTGAAACTTTTATTAATAGATAATACTATTATACTGAGTTGAGACTTAACTTTTGACATTATTGTGGAATTAAAGCAAATCTCTTCTCTAGCCTTCACACACAGTAATCCTTATACAGAAGATACACAGCTTTATGTGCAGTTAAAATGTACCCTTAAACTAAGTTTGAATTTCTATGATACAAAATAGACTAACACCACTGATAGGTAAACAGTTCAAAGAGGGGAAAATGACAGTTTGCCGCAGGGTTTACAATCGCAGGATTAATCAAGGTTGCATTTTTTTAAGCACTGTCTGGATTTTGGAAGTATAACAGCACTTACATGAACCAAAATTCATGAAAATATTGTCCAAAATTCGGAAGTAACCACACTGAGTGGTTAAGGTGTCGGCCTTCGGAGCGGTAGATCTGGTGGAGACTGGGTTAGAACTGATGCGGTTGGTTGGTGAGCTGCTAGCTAGCTAAATAATGGTTACCCTAGGCCCATCTCAGCCAGGCACCCGGCAAAAGGAGAAGGGATTCGGGAGGTACTGTGTGAACATAAGATAGGTGTTTCATAAGCCAACTTGGCTGGCCCTTTCAATAGGGGTGACACTATAACAAACATAACCTTTACCTTATAATTTACATTGAATTAAATGGAGAAATTTTGGAACCAAGAAGATTGCTTGGATTTCAGAGGGTCCAGATTTCAGAAGTTACTCTGTAGTTTAAGACTGATTTTTACCTGTATTTTTCAGGTTGTTTTTCATTGGTGCTGGAAATGGCCATCTTCCACAAGTTGTATCTATGATCAACTATAAGAGACTAACTCCAATGCCATCTCTTTTCATTATTGTAAGTTTATATGAGAATAACATGATGTGAAATTGTGCGCAGATCACTTCTTGAAATTACTAAATTTATTTTTTGTGTTTTGTGATGTTATCTACACTCTGACTGTAATTGTCAGTGTTTTGTTTATCATTGTCTTTATTTTATTGTTCAAATAGGGTTTGTAGCCACGGTCACAGTCGTGGGCCACCTGGTGGCTAATACATTGGATTTGTAACCTGGAAATATGGGTTCTTTTCCTGGGCACAGCAGGTCATTATACGCTACCATGTTTGACAACAGTGTTAATTTTCCTCCCCATGTGGAGAAGTTGCTGGTTCCTTGTGGAAGGTTAAGTTAGTACTGGTTAGAATTTAATCCAGGAAAACTGGTTACTGTATTTATCTGAAAAATTGTTGAAAACAGCATTAATTCCTAATAAATAAGATAGGGTTTGAAAATTTTGCCCTCCTTGATATTTGTTCTTGAGGTTAACAATTACTGTATATTCCTTTATTTTCATTGGGCTAAATTTTTGTGTTTTTTACTAAAATGGCTATTTCATGGTGACATGAATTCGTGGATTTTGATTTTTAAAAAGGAAATGCCTTATCTCTGGATTTAAATTTTGTGGGGATTTGATTTTGTTGATGAGGTGACCCACAAAATCCACAAAATTAAATCCCCAACGATTTCACAGTAGTTTTACAGCCTTTACAACCTGGTTTATGAAGTTTTCTTCGGAAGTATTTGAAGCTGAAAAAAAGAAGCTATACCAAAATATATCTATTCTAAGTCTCGCTGTAATTTAGTAGAATTTAACTGATTGATTTTAAATTATTTTTTATTTCGTTACGAAAAGAATCAAAATTTTCTTGGCTATTAAATTTGTTTTGTATTTTCAGTTGGCTTTAACACTGATTTTCCAAAACAGTGGAGACATCTTCTACCTTATAGAAATGGAGGGTTTTGGATTTGCATCTATATTAGTGATGACATTTGCTAGTCAAGTTTATCTCAGATATAAGGAGCCAGATTTAAAGAGACCAATCAAGGTATAGTGGCTTTACTCATTCTTTTCTTTAACATTTCTACTAATTCAGGCTATTTCTTGTGATTTCTTAGTTTTCAAGGTCACATGTCTAAATTATTATGCCAAATTTCATGGACATAATAACTGTTGGATAGAGATGAGCTCAACCCCATGTCACCTATGACAAGGCAAATATATGGGGTATAAAAAATTGCTTTTTGAATACCAACAATTTCCTAACAAAAGCCTGTCCCAATTAATGCACCCCTAATAAAAAATACACAAACTGGGTACAGTTTCAACAAATAGGAAGAATTGAAGGAAGTTCTTTATGTAAGTTTAATGCAGTATGATCGTATATATTTCATTTACATTATCAGTACTATCTTAATTTATTAGCCCTTATTGTATGGGTATTGCCTGAGTGTTGTTTTTGATTATGTACACTTACATGAAAACTATTTTAAAAACACAAATAAATGAATGGATTTTTACATAAATTATTATTTTTGTTATAAAAACAATGAACCATAGTACGGTAAGGTGTTGTTTTAATTATGTGCTGATTATGAAACTATCTTATTTTCTTCAGGTTCCCATTTTTCTACCAGCTATGCTTTGCATTATCAGTATGGCTATTGTTATTCTTACGTTTTATCAAAAACCACACGAGAGTTTCCTGGCCCTGGGGCTGGTGGCCTTGGGTATTGTGTTGTATTGTGTTGGTGGAAAATGGAAAAATAAGCCAAAAAGTATTCAAGATAAGATTGGTAAGTTCTGTATCTTATATTGTTGACACCAATCCAACTTTTGCATTTACTTTATACTGAATGATGTGATCAGATTCTGTTGATCTCTTCTGTGTTTGTTGATTATTTCTCTCATTCACAGGGGTGGCAATATTCCGGATATATCTGGAATTTCAGATTTATCTGCCCTGAAAGAGCTAGGACTTCTGAGCAAAATAGCAAAGTTATGGTCAATTTAATCTGTTCTGAAGGATTTTCTTTAATATAAACTGAGTTAAATATGGAAACAATGTAGTTGAAGGTCTCTTGTTTGGCAAAAATGGTTGGTCGCATATGTTTTTCAGGATTTTTAATTTGTTTCTTTTCACTCCTGCATTCAATTAAGAAGGTATTTTTTCTATGTTTTTTTTCTTCTCATTTTTCCCCCATTCAGGTAATGTCTGAGGTGTAACTTTTGAGCTTTCATATTTTGACTAGAAGTATGAATAGTTGACTATTCAACATCAAGTTTTGACCTTGACCTTTAGGGTTTGTTTCAAGGTCATATACCGTATTCCCCCGAATAGACGCCCCCGGGGGCGATGCATTTTCCAAAAGGGGGGCGTTTATTGTGATCCTATTTTACAAAAAAATAAATCTGAAATACCGTATCCAAAGATTTTCCGGAGGTCAAATGAATGAATTTGAAACACTTGCCATCGAAAAATATCGCGGTGTTAATGCAATATTAATCAACGGTCATTCCCGGCGCGCTTTACTATGATAAATAATGTAGTCAGTTGCACTAGTTAAACTACATGTCAAAAATCAATAACACGCTGTCGCTGCAGAGTAACCGTTTTATCTTTACCGCGCATCTTGACGTAATCTCCTCTGACGTAATCTCGCCAATGTGTAAGTTTTTATGTACATGTCAATTAAGTAAATTAGCTTTCATGGAGTCGAGGGGTAAACAATCTTACACATTAAAGTCGTTAAATTTGGGGAAGAAATAGGCAAACACTGTGAAAGTGATGGACATTAACTTTTTTACAGATGGATTTTTATACGAGTGGCGAAAGTGTATAAATTGCAATTTTAACCTCGGGAATAGTTGAATAGACTGGTTTATATATGTCCTCGGACATTTTGTCGATGGCGTTAAGTCACTCAAAAATCAATTGTGGAAGTCGCGTGTCAGATATGATTGTTAATCCTGATTGCGATTCGAATCGCCAACTTCGCACCTCTAACAAATGAGATTGCCGTGAGGCATATATTGCACTTGGTCTTACTCTTATTTTTCACAGTTAGTGCTTGTTTATGTTGATCTGTACAAATAAGCACGTAAATAACGGATTAATGAAAATGCGCATTGTAGTTTTAGATCGACCAGATGACCTAAGTAATCATTTTCAGAAAATCTACTTTCGCTTTAGGTATCGTAAGGATAACATCGCCGAATAAAACTCATTAATAAACATCACGAATGGTCCATAGATCTACTGTATTACTGTACGAAAGTGATAGAACCACGCGGTTTCGCTAGGTTTTAGTTATTGTTCACGTGTTAATTTGGATTAATACAATTATTCAAAGTGGATTTAATTGTGTTTTATCTTTAATAAAAACGGATTTTACGTCAGACTCTTAAAGCTGGTAAGTCCTTACGACTTTTTTTGGCAAAAAAGGGTGGGGGGCGTTTATTAGGGGGGAGCGTTTAAACAGGGGAATACGGTACCTCAAAATCATAATTTATTCATGTTTTCTTTGTAACACTTAAAACTTATTATTGTTGGGAGACATCTTTTCTTCGTTTTGTTTGTTTTTTTATTTAAAAACAAAACCCGCGAGT
Source organism: Lutraria lutraria (assembly GCA_964023205.1). NCBI lineage: Eukaryota > Metazoa > Mollusca > Bivalvia > Venerida > Mactridae > Lutraria > Lutraria lutraria. The sequence continues at coordinate 37,969,690 of OZ026833.1, forward strand.
TCAAATTGTCTACTTGTGTCTGATTGTTTTAAATCATTTTTATGCCCCTGCTACGAAATGGTGGAAGGGCATAAAGTATTGCCTCTGTCCGTCCGTCCTTCCATCAGCCCGTCCTTCCATCAGCCCGTCCTTCCATCAGCCCGTTCAAATTTTGGTTTCTGAGCGATTACGGTACTCAAGAAATATTTCATGGAATGGTTTCATATTTTATATGAGGTGTATAATAATAATAGTAATAAAATACAGGTCAAGTTCGATTTCCATAGAAATCCAAACATTTTCACAGGAGTTATGGACCCTTTTTACTAAGCTCTCATTGGGGTCATTTGTGTCCTTTTTTTCTCATTTTTTTCTTATTTTGTTCTTGTTTTTTTCTTCAGATTCTGCTACTATGTTTGTACAGAAGATGCTGTTGGTGGTTCCACCCGCTAAGCCTGAAGATCTCCAATTTGAATAAGTTGCCATATTAACCTAACATGAAGACTTCACACAGTGATTGGTTATAAAGTACAGTTATTTAGCAGGGTCATAGTGAATATACATTATCTAAAAAACAACCAAATTCATACTAGAAAGAAAAAAAATGCTTATTAGTTAAAAATGTGGAATTTTTGTGAATCCTAGTTCACTAATTGTTATTTACGCAGATGCATTAGATTCACCGTGAGGTATCAGTTGAGACATGTTTTTGAGATAGGTATATGATGTATTTTAAATGATATGGGTTCATATTCTTACGTTTAGAAGTCCTGTTTAGTTTCTGATTGTTGACTATTTCAATGTAAATCATGCTTTAGAGGAAAATGAGAATCGTCACATTATTTGAATCATACAAATATTGCATAATATGTTTATGAATCTCACTATGAAAGAAGCATTTATTAGAGAGGAGGCTGAATCTAATTTTAAAAAACTTGAACTCTGTTAATCTCAATTTTAGTTCAGTTTAAGTTTAATTTGTTATATGTTATAAACATGTTGTTATATTGGATTAATAATGAGCGTTCAATATTTTATATATAAGGTTGATTTCATTATTTTATCTGAATTACATTGTAACATAATTGACAGAAATAAGATTTTAGCTTGAAGGCTGATCTGAATTTTGGATCTCGTATTCAGTAAACAGATTTTATTTACATGTGTATCGGCATTTTGTTTGTCTTCCTTTATTGCATTTTTCTACACAGTCTACAAGTCCAATTCAACTTTGACAAGTGGGTGGGGTATGAGTGGAAGATATTTGCTCCCTTTGACACTAGGGTTCTGTATCTAGATCCTTCGTAGCCTGGCTTCTTAACTCTCTTGAAGGTCACATTGCAGATGGATCTCAATATCAATTTGTCAAGATTTCTGTGTATGTTCCTATGTATTTTTACTTTCATTATGGAGGGATCTAGTTTAACCTGTTTCACCTATGTTTGTTATTAATCAGTTTTTATTTCAATGATTTTAGATTTTATTTTTGAAGTAATTTTACCAGACACCAATACCATATACCAAAGGGAGATGACTGTCTGAAGTAATTCTTTTTACCAGTTGTGTGATTTGTCTCCCTTGGTGTTATTTGTTAATACGTAACCTTCCTGTTGCATTGTTTTCAAAACCTTGTACTTGATAAATGTTAATTCTGCAGACCAATGCTTTCCTATTATGTAATTGATTCTTTGATTTAAATGTGTCTTAATTTATTTTGTGAAAGTGGGCTTTTTTGTTAGGTTATGACGTAATTTGATAACTATAATTTTCTATTCTTTAATCAAAGGTTTAACTTGCTTGTTATTATTTTGTGTACTTGCAGTTCCCATGTAATTAAGGAGCTTATATTTTAAAAGGTTTGTGATAAAAAAGTGTAATACTCCCAGATTTGGATCACGCAATCTCCAATATGATACCAGTCAAACAATGTGCTGAAAGTTGAGCTTACATGATTTGTCTGTTCATGCTAGGCTTTTTTCTATTCCCATGCATTCTTGTGCAAAGTTCGCTTGTCTGTATGACTTGACTTCTAGATATAAATTGGTCATTTTAGATGTAAACAGCCCTGTTCCTTTGTCTTTTTATTGAAGGCTTTCAACTCTTGTTGGAAGCCCATTTTTATCTGATAAAAACATCGTTTAACATATGATTATGTGTTTGTCTGTCCAGATTTAATGTAGATCAGAAATGGAATCCTGGAAATTAACCCATATGAAAAACCTGTAATTCCCCAAAATGCAGCCAGGCCCAAAACCCTCCGGCACAAAACCCACCCAACATTAAGAAATGTACAAGATAAAAGAGGACAAAAACAAAGTCGTCCAGAGCAGTACCGCCTTAGAATAGTTTGCAGCAAAACCGCATATAGTAGTACTAATAGATGGTTGAAATTGATTTCATGGAAAACAGGCTGTAATACTTGGAACTTTTGATTTTCTACGATGTTAGTTTCTGGTGCAAAACATGTTTATTCTGTCTTTAAATATACAGTTTCATCAAGATCCACTTAAAGAAAGGCAATTAAAGGTTAATTAATGCCCTTTAAGATTACTATCATTATAAAGCTATTTAAAATGAGGTATATGTCTGTATTTAATGTCCTATAAAGATTACTATCTGTAATAATCTAATTAGGGAAAGGAAAATAAATAATATCGTTGCCATCAAAAGCGATTTGCACCTACATATTTTTCCTGCAAATGAGGAAAAAAAATAGCTGTTTGTATCCTTAATTATTGTCATCTTTGTTTAAATCTTGTATCATAATGCTTCACTTCCTTGTCCTAAATAGATAACATTGATCTTGCTGTTAAGATAAATGGATGCTGCGAACCACATTGTGGTCATTCTACATGATGAGTTAAGTGGTTTTAAGAAATTCTCTTGGCCAATACATTTTTAGCTCACCTATGATAACATTATTCATCTAGTAGAAGTAATCTTCAGTTACAAAGTTAAAATAATAAAGTTAAAAAAGAATATGAAAAAGGAATCAGTGACTAATTTACATGCTGTACCATCACATTTGAATCTGGGCTCAACTTTATGATGTATTCTGGAGATGTTGTCGAGCAATAATGGCCATCTTGTTGATAGCACATCTCAGTATAAGTATACTAGGTATCAGTGCTTTATCTCAAGTATGCAAACTTCAATAGTGTTTGTTCTTTTGCAGTTTGTTTGAAGCATTTTAGAGAAAGTTTCAAGATTGTTGCTCATGCTTTTGTTCGCTATATATGAGATAACCATTGATTTGACTGTAGTAAAATGTCCACTTCACAACGCTCTATGAAGCTCTGCTTAAAAAGATCAGGCTCTGTACTTTGTTGAGCTCTTAAAAGTCGTTAATGCCTTGTATTTTCTGTAATAATATGAACAATCATTTGGTGTGAAATGCTTTATTAGCATAACATTTAGTGGTCTGACGCCTAATGTTTTCCCTGGCATTGATTTCTGTTTTTGGGGTGTTCTTTTGATCCTAATTTAACATCACATGACATTTTTGAGCTCTGGTAAGAGATTTTTATATGATAATGAGTTTTAATGTGTACCTTGATTTGCTTGTAAATGTCTTATATTTATATTTCTCTCCTTGGATTTCTTTAAATTTAAATTCATCATGACATTACAGATATATTTCTGAAGGTATATTTTCATACTTTCTTTGGGTTCTTTTGAACTTGAATCAACATGACTTCATTTATTTCTGAAGGTCTTATTGTATTCAAAGATTTTTCTTAATTAAGGGATTTTTCCAAAGTTTGAAAATGTTAATGAGATTTTGTTGAAACATAACGCTCAATTCTCTTGTTTCTGATACATATTACGTATATTCACATTATGTATATATATATAGATTTGTTTATTTGATTGTTTATAGTTTTAGTCTATAGTTCTGGTTTATATTGATTTCAATGTATTATTAAAACATTATGTTATGATTTTTATTGTGTATAATTTACCATTATTCAGGGTGTTTATGTTTTAGATGTCATGTGTAAATACTTCATTAAGGGCCATGTAAGTCATGTTTATGGAGTTCCAGTTTTCAATTTTATAGATCTAGTCTTCTAAGTCTTAAAGATGGATGATTCTATTGGTTGTTCTGAAATGGATATCTGTATCTCATGTGTATGACAAGAGTGTCAATATCTCATGTGTATGACAATATTGTCAATATCTCATGTGTATGACAGAGTGTCAATATCTCATGTGTATGACAGAGTGTCAATATCTCATGTGTATGACAAGAGTGTCAATATATCATGTGTATGACAAGAGTGTCAATATCTCATGTGTATGACAAGAGTGTCAATATCTCATGTGTATGACAAGAGTGTCAATATCTCATGTGTATGACAAGAATGTCAATATCTCATGTGTATGACAAGAATGTCAATATCTCATGTGTATGACAAGAATGTCAATATCTCATGTGTATGATGGAGTGTTAATATCTCATGTGTATGACAGAGTGTCAATATCTTATGTGTATGATGGAGTGTTAATATCTCATGTGCTTGTTTAATTGTCAGTTTTTCATGGGCATGCATTATTGTCAGCATCCCATGTGTATATTTTGGTGTCAATATCTTGTGTGCACCAATTGGTGTCAATATCTTGTGTGCACCAATTAGTGTCCATATCTTGTGTACACCCATTGGTATCAGTATCTCATATATATATATGTATGTATTGGTGTCAATATCTCATGTGCACCAATTAGTATCAATATCTCATGTGTACCAATTAGTGTCAATATCTTAATCAGCAGGAATGCATCTCAATATCTCAATGTGTCAAGATTACTATTTTGAGATAAGCGATCATAGCTTGTAAAGTGAAGACAAAATAATACATTGTGTATGCTAAGATATGCCATCATTAAATTTCTTTCATGGTAGATACGTAAACAAGCTTCACATAACTAAAAAGGACTGAAATCAAGTACTTATAATCCTGATGTTAATGCAAAATTATCACAAAGAGTTGTTTGTTTAAATAATCTGTGTCTGTTTTCTTTTAATTTTGTTCTGTATATAAACCATGCTTGTGTGGTCTGTGTATATTTAAGGATGTATGAGTAGAGATGCAGATCTGATTTCTTTCATTTTGTTAATTGTTTTATTTGCTTTATTATGTTTGTTTTTGATGAGTTTTTATAATAAAAGAGGCATATCTGCAGTATATTTAGACAATAAAGGAAATATTACAAGTTTTCAAACTACATGTATATTTATGCTGAAAAACTTCATTTCTCTAAAAATTTGTTGTTTCTTCAAATGAAAATCAGTTTCATTGATAAGAATGGTATATGCCCTTAAGGGCTGCGAATGTAAATTCATGGTGAGAAAAAAATCCTCAGCTAACATGAATGTTATAAATTTTATTGTATTTTATGGTATTTGGTCAGTACTGATGTGTTTGTATGCCTCATGTTACTGAATATCTCCACTGTATTGTTTTTCTAATCATGCTGTATACATAATATTATAATTTGTCTTATCTATTGTAACATATCATTTCTGTTTTATTGTTGTAAAATTATTATCTTCATCATAAGCATGGACGGCTATGTCAACTTATTTTCTGTGCTGTTTTATTTTAATGAAGAAATCACCACCTCTCTTACTAAACAAGTCTGGCCTAGCTCATGTGTCTATGGCTCCCATACACCATACATGAGTGCATCGAGTGATGGAAAGGTACCAATAATTTTCTAATAAACGCACCCAGGGGAGATCCATGCTCGAGTGGTTATGGTCTCTGACTAGTAATCACTAGCCCCTGTGGTCTCTGACCAGTAATCACTAGCCCCTGTGGTCTCTGTCTAGTAATCACTAGCCTCTGTGGTCTCTGACTAGTAATCACTAGCCCCTGTGGTCTCTGACTAGTAATCACTAGCCTCTGTGGTCTCTGACTAGTAATCACTAGCCCCTGTGGTCTCCGACTAGTAATCACTAGCCCCTGTGGTCTCTGTCTAGTAATCACTAGCCCCTGTGGTCTCTGTCTAGTAATCACCAGCCCCTGTGGTCTCTGTCTAGTAATCACTAGCCCCTGTGGTCTCTGTCTAGTAATCACCAGCCCCTGTGGTCTCTGTCTAGTAATCACTAGCCCCTGTGGTCTCTGACTAGTAATCACTAGCCCCTGTGGTCTCTGTCTAGTAATCACTAGCCCCTGTGGTCTCTGTCTAGTAATCACCAGCCCCTGTGGTCTCTGTCTAGTAATCACTAGCCCCTCTCCGCTGTGAGTTTGAATCCAATCTGGAATCAGTCAAATTTCACATGTTAGAGAGCTGTTCAGCTTGTCTATGGAAGGATCAGATTTGTCGAAGATAAAACCACAGGTACTTGACACAAAATCAAATTTTTGGCTTTATTTTGGCTGTATTATTAGATATAGTAGCCTATACACAAAAATTTGATTTTGTGTCAAGTACATGTGGATAAAATCATGATGTTATATTTAGTATACAGATAAATAATTGTTGATTTTTATTTAATTTGTGTATATGATATAAAAAACACCAAACATGTTTGAATTATTCAATAGTTTAATGTATTATGTTTATATGCTTCTATATGTCATAAAACAATGTTAATTGTATATTGAAACTGCAGTAGCAGTTACCAGATTCTAAAGTGTATTTTTCTCTTTTTTTCTTACGTCTATATGATATTTTCTGGAAAAAAATATGCAGATTTCTTCTAGGTGCTAATACCACTCTAAATAGTCAAATATTTTATAAATGATATGTAAGCCATGCAAAATAGAATAATTATTGTGTGTCAGAGTTGTTGAACGTTTATTTATGCATTTTACCTCACTATATATTTGCGATGATGATTTATTGATGTTTGCTCCAACTTTTATGATTTTATTGTTGATTAATGTGATCCAAAACACTTACAGATTTTTTTACCTTGTATAACAGGTAACAGAAACTGGACAGTCCAAAATAATGACCGCTTTTTTTCTAATTTCGGGAATTTTTCCCAAGGACATACATTTGATTCTAATGCCACATATTTGTGAATTAATGTCAAAATGGATCAAACAAAACTATTCAATAATTATGTAAAAAAAATCCCAATTTACCAATATAAGTATGTTTTGCACAATTTGGAACAAGATATATGCTTTAAGAAAAAAAAGAAAATGAACATGCCTAAAGTGCTTTATGACAATTGAAATCATGTTCATGTAATTAATGATCTGAAGAAGAGAGAAGTAAAATGTGACGTCTTGTTTTTGTGCTAAATTTTATGTGTTTAATGTGTCTAGTATGGTTCATACATGGTCAAAATAAATGTCATTGAATGCCAAAAATGGTGAAAGGTTTTAGATTATGCAAAATTTTCTGACTCTTTCCCATTCTTTGATTGAATTGAACTCGTTAGAATTTTCACGTTTTCAACACTTCTTCAACTTCCACCGGTAGATTTTACCATTCACTAAGTCATTGTTCTGATTACAGGGTTAATTAAGGGCATACTTATACATCAATTTCAATATATTCTAAGCCCAATGTATTGTGATATCTTGGATTTTACAGCATAAAGTATTTATTTCTGTATTACATGTACACTATTCTGCAGGGTTTGTTAGTTTTTATACTCCCTCTAAAATAGTGGGGTTATGTAGGAGTCACTTTATCTGTCGGTCGGTCTGTCTGTCCTGAATCATGTCCGCTCTGTAACTTTATCAATCAATGGAGGATTTTGAAATAATTTGCCACAAATGTTAGCAAGTACTGGACGATTTGTAGTGCGGAACTCCCATGGCTGTAGCTCCAAGGTCAAGGTTACAATTCAGAGGTCATAATTTGGTATTTTTGGCATGTCTGCTCTGTAACGTACTTGATCATTCATTGGAGGGTTTTGAAATAACTTACCACAAATGTTAACCAGCACTAGATGATGTGTCAGGCACAACTTGCATAGCTGTAGCTCCAAGGTCAAGGTCACACTTAGAGTTTAAAGGTAATAATTTTGGTCTATTTGGCGTGTCCGCTCTGTAACTTTGTCATTCATCAGAGGATTTTGAAATAACTTTCCGCAAATGTTAACCAGCACTAGCCAATGTGCTGCGTGCAACTCTTATGGCAATAGCTCCAAGGTCTTGGCAGCATGTGGGGGTATTTGTCACCTCATGACAGCTCTACTTTTACCTGTCTGTTTATTCAAAAAAAAAAAATTCAAACTTTACATTGTTGATAATTTATTGAATATTGTTGAATTCTGTCGAAAAAAATGTTCATTTTTTTATGGGGGAAAATATCAGATTCTTTAATTTGATCAGCAAAATTTGGGTTCTCATAAAAATACCTAATGCTACGTAAGTTTCTTTTTGCCTATAGGTGGGAGGGTTTGTGAAAAAAATGCAATGTGGTGTAGATAAAGTCATATTTATATGCTGTTATGGTTATTTTATGATGTACCTTATTAAAAAATTAGAAGCATAAATGTGTTAACGTATCATTATTTCTATGTGTACTTAGGCTAATGATGTACCAGTACACATGTTTATTTACAATTGAAAATGTTCGGAATTTGTCAAATAAGTTAAATTTTGGGAAAATTGAATTTTACTATTAAACTGAAGCAAACCTTAAATAAAGACAGTGTATGACATTAAATAAAGACAGTGTATGACATTAAATAAAGACAGTGTATGACATTGTCATTAAAGATCTGATCATACTTCGTTGAAGATAATCATTTTACGTGAATGTTTTTGAGAAAAAATGTTTGTTTGTCATCCTTTTTTGCTAGACGGAAAAATATTCTTTAATTATTTTGGCTTAGATTTTCTAAACCCTCAAGGTTACGAACAATATGAATGTATATTATTTGGACAATGATAAAATGCTCCTTTCCGAAGAATTTCCTGAAATATGTTTGAGAAATGTCAAATATATTATTGTTTGAATGTGGTCTTATTTATATTAAACTTGTAATTGATTCAGAATCTGCCTCATTTGTTGATATATCACTTTATTTCTTGATTGTACAGCTTATACCATATGTTAAATATCACAGTTTCTGGCCTGTTGGATTTACTGTTGTTTGAATGCATTGTATATATTCATATTGTTCATAATACTGCACAATTATGATTGGTTTATTGTCTGATAATCATGTAGTTATAGATTTGCTCATAGCCAAGGATGTGTGATTTGATTGGCTAACACTCACATCCTGAAGTAATCTGATTGGCTTGTAGCAATGCTGTAGTGTAATCTGATTGGTTACCAGTCATGCTATAGTGTAATCTGATTGGTTCTCAGTCATGCTATAGTGTAATCTGATTGGTTACCAGTCATGCTATAGTGTAATCTGATTGGTTCTCAGTTATGCTATAGTGTAATCTGATTGGCTATTAGTTTGAACTTTTAGTTATTCAATGAATTTAACAATTGAACTTTCTGTTCTTGTAGATAAATTATGATATGAATATCTCAACTTAAGAATTATGACAATTTCATGTATGATTCCTTAGTGTTAGATCTGCCTACAATTTTTATGGTATGTATAATTAGCATGCAAGTAATTGTGAAATATGCTCGTTTACAATACTCAATATCTTGTTTGAATATATTTTGTTGGACATATCTGAAAATTTTCACTGTAAAAATTGCGTATTGGTTATTTCTTCTGTGTGTTTTGTATGATTAGTTCTTAACTTAGCTGCTCAGAAGAGAAATAACTGTGAAGTGTCTTATCAAAACTAATTATCAAACATGTATATTATATAATATTATAGTGTTCAATGAAATGTCTTTTTTGCTCGTCTTTCAAGCAACATTGAATGAGGGCTTTAGTAGTGTTTTATGGACTTTTTGTTATGTGCATTTTCTAAATAAAGACCAACAAATGTAAAAAGTAAATGTTATAAAGTTGCTCTCATTTTAAAATTTTGACTTAAATTTTCTGTTGTTTAGTTGTTGTTTTTTAATTTCAAACAAATCTAGAAGAAATGAACAGAACATGAATTTATCTAAATACCACAGAACTTCTCAAGTATGATAAAATTTAATGTAATTGATAAATGGTCTGAAATATAGTGAACTAGTGTTTCTGTGGTCTTTGATTGTTTTTCTAGTCTTTGTTTCAATCAACACATTTTAGTGTCATTGTCAAGGTATGACACTGAACTGAATGCATAAATGATGGCCCGAAAGTTTCAGCAATACATAATCTGTCTGAATTTCAATGTTCAAACTTCATTGTCACAATGAAATCATCACCAAGTTTGAAACTAGGTCATATGGGGTCAACACATAGGTAACTAGATCACGTTATTAAACTGTTCATTACAGGTCATATATTCCACATAATTTTCTTTAAAGCTTAAATTTGTCCAATTTCTTATCATAAGTTCATCTAGGCCATGTTAGGTATTGTGTTATCTGGCTTTTAAAGTAGCATATGTGGTCAAACAATTGCTATCCATGTTGTCCTTATCAGTTTTTATACTCGTCACTAACCTGGTTGATATTTTTGTCTTCTTAGGGGCTCAGTCGCAGAATGTTTCTCATGTTTCCATTATGAGTTTTTTGTTAATATTGTGTTTGTTGAAAAGTTTCTTTTTGAAAAGTATTTCGTACAGTACCAAGTTGTATGTTTTTCCCCTGATCTCATTTACTCTCAGCTTGCTGATCCCCTGGTTATTAAAGTAAAGTACAGCCCCTCTGCTGCACCTATGCCCCTGCACCCTATCTTAAACAATCTCCAAGTATTTTGGTTTGTTAAAATCACTGTTAAACATTTAAATACATAGATCAATTACGCTGCCAAATTATGTAAGTGTTGAAAGCCAATAGTAAACTTTTGAATGCATAGTAAGCACAATTTTGCTGACAAAATATGCTATTGGTGCTATAAACATAGGCCTATATCATTATCAGTCAGCTTAAAAACGACATGAAAAGACAAAATATGAGATTTGAGTTTGAAGAATGATCTCAAGTTGTATAACCTGGCTTATACAATGTTCTATAACCTGGCTTATACAATGTTCTATAACCTGGCTTATACAATGTTCTATAACCTGGCTTATACAATGTTCTATAACCTGGCTTATACAATGTTCTATAACCTGGCTTATACAATGTTCTATAACCTGGCTTATACAATGTTCTATAACCTGGCTTATACAATGTTCTATAACCTGGCTTATACAATGTTCTTCTTATAATGCTATATATTTAAGAGTTTGTATTCTGTTGATTTGAGACTACATGTATATTAGGGTAATCATTAAAACAGATCAGTTCTGCTACTTAAATCATTTGTAGGCTTTGACCCATTACCGGCTGAGTTTCTTTGTTAAAACTATCAGATGAGTCTTGGTTTTGTTTTGAGTGAAGGTCACATGACTGTACTGCAATTGTTCATTCTGCATATGCTTTGTACAAGTTGTCATATATTAATTACAAAGATACCATGTGGCTTAAAAAATTATACTCGGTGACTTTTATACTTATGATATATGACTTCAGAAATGGTCTTTTCTATTCTACAGAGTGACATAGTAATTCTTATTAATAAAAATGATGTTCTGCATTTTGCAATTTTAGGATCATTTGCCAAATTTTTAGAATCTGAATTTCCTTGAGAAAATGAAAAATAGTTCATTATATAAATCTGTTCCATTGTTTCTGACCGCCCTATTGTTTCACATATTTTAGCCAATAATTTGGTTGTGTTGTTATTACATATACAATTATCACTTCGGTTTTCATATTTCTGATGTTTGCCTATCAAATATTACAATGTGTGCTATCAGAATTTTGGTCGTAATGGTCATGCAGTGTTTAAAAACATTGTAATGATGTTTGCGTGTGTGTGTATGTGTGTTCAATGTTCTCCTCATACAGTTTGATTTCATTTATTTCATTTACTTGAATTATGGTTTTGGATATGATGTTAATTGTATTATGCTATTATCTGTGTGTAATAAATTTTGAAAATATTATGCTTAAATCATGTTTGTTTTAATTTTGATTATCATCTTATACAAATGCTAGTATTATTTCTCAGTCAAATTTAATGTATTGTTAATGATCTTCAAGGAGTTATGGCCTTTAGGGTGTTATAGACAGGGTCAAGTCTGTCTAGTATTTAGGTCACTCCTAGTTCATAATTATAAAAGTGATCATCATTTATGCTATTCTTATTCTCAAAATTAAGTCACACAGTTTCTGGAGTATTCATTAATTCAAGTATTATTTTTTGCTTTCTGATCAGGACCATTAATAGACCGTGATTCATGCATAATTATCAGCTATTTAAGGGGTCTGTCCATTCGGATCATAAAGTCCTTGCTACCTGATAGCATGTCTGTGAATTTAAATTGATTATCAACTAATTGTGAAAACTTGTTAAAGGGGCATGCCCTGGAACTGAAGTGTCTCGAATATAAATCAAATTGGTATCATTTGAATGCCTAAATCAATTAATGAAAGTCCTGTAAAATATTTAAGAAATGTCCCGCTATTTGACTCAAAATACACATTTCAAGATTTACCAAACCTGCCGATTACGCCTTAGAAAATATTCGTCATTTTCATAACTCGACCCTTTCGGGATCTGTCAAAAGCGGAAAAAATGTCAACAAACTGTGAAATGGTAAGTATTGCTCATGTCATGTTCATTGTTTGCGACATAAAGCTTATCTATCGATCAATTATAGGTAAATATCATTGTTTTGCTGCTTGAAAGGCAGCGCGCACGCTAAGTTAAATTCTCAGACGAATCGGAAATATCGTTGTCGTCAATAAAAGGCTTGTAAGCCTTTTATTTAAACCGACATACAAATACCCACGCGTGCGTTATATAGGGCCATTTTTGAAGGCACATTCTACTTTGACTTTTCGGTAATAATTGTTTTTACAAGTGATAAACGCATTTTTTGGTGTACGAAAAAAAAGACACAGCAGTTCCTGGGCATGCCCCTTTAAGTCCTTATTCTAAATTGGTCTTGGCAGGTAGTTGTATTTATACAACTACCTGGTCTTGGAGAATTGTTGGAATGAGATCGTGTTCGTCCATTTAAATAATATATTCGAATAATTGACAGTACAGTCAAACCTGTTTTAAAGGCCACCTTCGAATAAAGGTCATTCTTTTAAAAATGTTCATTAATTATTTAATACAAATGAACTCTCTGTATAAAGATCACCTGTCAATTAAGGCCACTCTGCCTTTCCCAAGTGTGGCTTATGTTCACAGGTTTGACTGTATTTCAGTCATGCGTGGGGTAATTTATCATGCTACTTACCACAGGAGATCGAAATTATGACTCAGAATTAAGTTAAGATATAGCCTCTCCTGTGCTACTTACATAATAAATTAACATTTATAAATGGGCCTCCATGTCCAAGTAGTGGTTTCTTGGCACTTCATTGATGTTAGTTGATTACCATCTGGTACAAATTCACATGTGAAGAAATTGTTCATTTAGCTTACAGAAGACCAGTGGTCCTACTCATGTGTAAGCATTAGGATCTTCCTCCTGGAAACACTGCCAATTGAACCTGATAAACATTAACGTCCAAAATTAATTATTGTTTATATGAATCTGCAAACTGTATTATTTTATCTATACTTATAGCTGACTATTGTTCAATGTAAGCATATTTAGTTAAAAGCAACAAGTCCTACATATTAATTAATTTAATACGACGCTACGTATTTAACTGGTGCTCAATATTTTTGGCTACTTTTTAGCTCACATGAGCACTTGTGTTCAGGGTGAGCTTTTGTAATTAGTCTTGTCCGGCGTTTTGTGGCGTCAACTTTTACCTTGTGAACACACTTGGGGCCACATTATTAGTCAGATTTTCACAAAACTAGGCCAGAATGTTAATATCAACAAACTTTCGGACGAGTTCAATAATGGGTCATTAGGGTCAAAGCTCGCCAGGTCAAATCTTAGGAAAAAGATTAACACTGTACATGTCACACTTTAATTGTATCTTCACCAAACCTTGTTAGAATGTTTGAAAAGACAAGTTCGAACATGGGTCATCTGGGGTAAAAAAACTAAGTCACAAGGTCAAATTTTAGGAAAACTTTGTTAACATAGTAGATGTCACAGTTTTGATTGGATCTTCACCAAACCTTGTTAGAATGTTTGTCTTAATGATATGTAGGACAAGTCGAACATGGGTCATCTGGGGTCAAAAACTAGGTCACCAGGTCAAATCACTGGAAAATCTTGTTATCAGCAGACCTCATGACACAGGTTCAAAAAATGTTTTAATGAGTCAACAAGTATTGTTATGTGAGCGATATAGGGCCATTTTGGCCCTCTTGTTTCATAAAGTCTACGTGTTACATTGAACGTACATTTTTACAATTCACCGATACCAGCTGACAGCTGACGTTTATAAGTACAAATATTCATGATTGTGATTACGCATAATTAACAATTAAGATAAACGCATCTGGAGCACGACCTTGTTTGTAATTTGGGTCGTATTTAAATCCTCCAAATGTGAAGAAGTTGTCAGCTTTTTGTGGAAAGGTAAGTCAGATCTGGTAGGAAATTTGTTAGGTGCATCAGCCGCCGTATTTATCTGAAAAAAAAACAACAACAGCGTCAGGTTTGCATTACACGGTATATATTTTGCGTATGTTATGTATTGTATGATTCAAACATTTTAAATAGAATCATTCAGTACAGTGGATGCTATCATAATTGTCCAAAATCGAAAACAGACATTGTGACTTTCAATGCAGTTTAATTTGTACACAATCATATATATACTGTATACGAATGGCAAATGTTAATTACCTGCACGTATGCAATTAAACAGGAAACAATGATAAGACCGAGTATATTATATGTACATTACAACACACTCGATAACCAGTTTAATGTTCAAGGATGAATCGGAGGTCTGTGGTAACGCGCTGGACTACTGAACCGAAAGGTCGTAGGTTCAAATCTCGACATCGCATTATGGAAAACTATTCTAAATAAGTGTAAGGATATAAATAGCCTGTTTTCTTGTATCTCCCCCCCCCCCCCTACCCCAGGGTGGACCCTGTAATGGTCATAGTTGTCATGCTATTGGAGCCATGCTATTGTTTAACTAGTTCCCGTTCCATGTTTCAGTGCAAGTCTACGAGTATGTAAGTTCAGTTTTCATGAGTACTTTCAGTACTTTGATTTAATATATACTACTGCTTGATACTAGTAGTATGACAAACTCGTTGTTAAGGCCATTTCTTTTGGTTCATCATGTGGTATTAGGCCTAAAAATATCTGTTTCTGATTATCCGACTTGCGGTTCATCCACTTTCTCACTCAGTTTTAACATTTCAAAACGCTTTTAAAAAATCTCCAACCTACCTGTCCTTTTTTAAAAGAGCATGTAACAAGAAACAAACATTTGTTTAGGCTTTACTATCGATGTTGTACTGTATGTTTAGAGGAATGATTAATAGGAAAATTAACAATATACTTATGCATTTGTATACACAATGTACCAAACTGGTTGCTTATCTTTAATCCGCATAAAAAGAATTGAAGCAAAATGCTTGTACTTGACATTTTATGGATAGGCTTCCAACAATGGTGTGACTCAAAATGTGTCTTAAAACAAAGGCCTGATAAAAACCTGTATAATGGTGATTGCCCGACATTTGGTTTATTTATTCATAAGTTGTTTTCAACGACCTATTCGACAGTTACGGTATTAAATTTCAGAGCCGCCCCAGAGTGAGAGGGAGTTTATAATCAGAAGAACCGGGCATTAACTAATATATATTCATACTCTTTTCGAATAGTTATTCCTGGTCCTTTATCTTGCCTGATGTAAAGCACCAATACACGCCTTGCTCCATTTCCTTTGACTATCTAGACACAGTACTAAACTCCGTAGCTGGAATAGGGACACTGAAAAATGCGTCCTTGAGAAATTCAAAAGGCGAAGACTAGAATCGAACCCACGACCTTTCGTTTAGTAGCCCAGTGTTAAGCCAATCATTGTATAGCTCGTTCTGTTGTTCATCATTCATTAAACCAAATTGGCCGTTTGATAAATAAATACATTGAATGATAACGGCAAGATTTTTCCAATCTTTAATGGGTAAAGAAAATTTCACTGTTTTAGAGAAATGAATGAGTTACCAAACAACTACGTTATTTAAATCTAGAGATAACGGTTGTTCTATATTATACCTTCAATTTTGTAAAATTATTTACTTTACGTAAGTTGAACAAATCTGATGCTGCTTATGAGAGTATACGAAAATCTCACACAAAGATCTTCCATATAACAGAGATACAAAGTTTAATAACAGAAATGTCATGTTTTATGACAGCTAGAAATGCCATGTTATGTGACAGAAATGTTATTTTCAATTACAGAATATGATTAAACACGAGATTTAAAAATAAACATTGAGTTATTTTCCCTTTGATTTTGCATTGAAGTGTATGGGAGTGGCCCATTTTTCAAAAATGTAAGAAAAAACCATCCATTTCAATGAAAGATGCAGTAACACAGTATCAATCTAATTTGCCTAAAAAATATAGGTCATCATGCGATATCAAAAGTTAGTATAATATTTTACTATTTTTCAACAAGGGCAACAACTCTAACAAAATTTAAAAAAAACGAATCGTGATATAGATTGAAGTATACAGGATGCAATACTGTAGTATTTGTTCTTATTAACATTGAGCAGATACATCAGTACAGTGTTAGGATCCTTATAATAATTATGAAACTAAGTTCTGTACTTTGTTATCTGATAAGACACGTCAATCACTCAATTCTAGTGTTACATTATTATAAGACATTGTTTTGAACCTAGCATTTTCGTCTTAACAGAACTTTGTCTCATGAATTTTACTGTTTAAGACTTGGATGTCTATCTCGGCGATTGACATAAAAAACCTAGTTACAGTCCAGATTTCACTGAAAGGCGATTTCATTATAAGGGAATCGAAAAACTAAGACAAATAGTAAAACTCGATAAGATGCACATATTGTGGCATTGTAAATCGTTCATTAACTTCATACCGGGACGACCACGCTGTAGGTGAACTATCTCGCGTGATCGGTGAACGATATGTCGCCTTGACACCTGTAGCAAATGTTAAAACCTATACAGTCTGGATAGACCGTTCTATCATATGCGATCTTAATTCTATTCAGGCAAATTTTCAGCGATGCAATACAATGTATGTAATTTGAATGTTACGTGAACTTAAAATATTGTGCTAGATGCTGCATTGCTTCGGATTTTAAAGATTCTTTAATATCTTTTATATAAGTATATAGTGCCCAATATTTACTAAATTGGATACTGCCTTCGTGATAGGATTAATAGAAATGGAAAATACGGACCCGAGTCTCATAAGAAATGGACAGGTGAATGGAACAACTAGCGGGTTCACTTGTAATCGAAGGACAGGTGTTAATTGTAAACTAGAGGGCAGTGCAGTTCATATGGAGGATTTGAATAAGGGAAATCCCGACGGCGTCGGTAATTCTTCCGAGAATCACCAATTAATGAACGGTCGGACGCCTTCTCCGACGGCTACAATGAAAGAAACTGTTGTTACATTAAAGAAACAAATAAATCTCGTCCAGTCGGTGGCCATTATAGTTGGAATTATTATAGGATCTGGAATATTTGTTTCGCCCGTCGGAATTTTAGTGAACGTTAAATCCGTCGGTATGTCTTGTATAATGTGGGGCATATGTGGAGTTTTTTCGGGCTTATGTGCATTATGCTACGCCGAACTTGGCGCCTGTATTCCTCAATCAGGCGGTGAATATATTTACATTAAAAGAGCATTTGGTGACTTCCCAGGATTTTTGTGCTTATGGATTAATTTTATAATAATTGCACCTGTCGGCGTCGCTGCCTCGTCTCTGATATTTGCCACCTATGTGTTAAAACCAGTGTTTCCGGATTGTGAACCACCCGGGACGGCTTTACGGCTGTTAGCAGCACTCGTCGTATGTAAGAAAACGTTAAAAATTTATTATTATTATACTGAAAAGTAAATAACTTTATGTCATGCTCGTAACTGAACTGACCTGTTAAAAGAAATATTGTGGTTTTATCAGTACATTTGTACTTAGAATGCAAATACACAATATATTTTACATGCTTATTCATTTAAGTGTCATTTACTGAATGCAATAAAAGAGATTTATTGTTTGTCACAACATAAACCCGTTGAGCGGTTTTAGATGGTTATATAAACACCATTTTGTAGGCAGAATGATTCCCACTCAAAATATCACCTCTCTTTGCAAACTGTGACCTTTTCAAAGGGAATCGTTGTAGAGAGGTGACGTTTTCATAGGGAACCGTTGTAGAGAGGTGACGTTTTCAAAGGGAACCGTTGTAGAGAGATGACGTTTTCAAAGGGAACCGTTGTAGAGAGGTGACGCTTTCAAAGGGAATCGTTGTAGAGAGGTGACGTTTTCAAAGGGAACCGTTGTAGAGAGGTGACGTTTTCAAAGGGAACCATTGTAGAGAGGTGACGTTTTCAAAGGGAACCATTGTAGAGAGGTGACGTTTTCAAAGGGAATCGTTGTAGAGAGGTGACGTTTTCAAAGGGAACCGTTGTAGAGAGGTGACGTTTTCAAAGGCAACCGTTGTAGAGAGGTGACGTTTTCAAAGGGAACCGTTGTAGAGAGGTGACGTTTTCAAAGGGAATCGTTGTAGAGAGGTGACGTTTTCAAAGGGAACCATTGTAGAGAGGTGACGTTTTCAAAGGGAACCGTTGTAGAGAGGTGACGTTTTCAAAGGGAACCGTTGTAGAGAGGTGACGTTTTCAAAGGGAACCGTTGTAGAGAGGTGACGTTTTCAAAGGGAACCGTTGTAGAGAGGTGACGTTTTCAAAGGGAACCGTTGTAGAGAGGTGATTTTTCAATGGGATCTCTCTCAAAACAAACCTCTTTTCGACGGTTACCTCTTTAAAACGGCGTTTCTTCTTGCTCCCCTGTAATTCCAAAGTACGCATCGGTTCGGCAGACTACCTCTCTCAAATGACATCAGTAGAGTCCGTCAAGTGCGGACATTTCCGAATCATAACAAAGTCTCAACCGTTAAACCAATTCAGGACAGTTTTAAATACAACGACGATGTTTGTATGTAAATGAATCACTGTGTCATCCTTCCTTCTAAGCATGTCTTTTTAGGGCGTCTTACTTAAGGATAATAAACCAATTAATACGATATACATTCACCTTTATAATAAAGCAATTAGTAAGTAGGTACGAATGAGTTGTGACCCGAAATGAAGTTTGTCCGAAAGAATTTTATCCGAAAAATTAATGATTCTGTATTTAAACTTATTATTTTCTATTTCATTTTTTACATTACAGTCGAATTGCAATACAATCGGATATAGTGAAGAATGTTTTTCACCCAACACACCTTTCATTTGTTTATCTGTTGTTTAACAGCCCGTTCGACTGCTATGGTCACCACAGGGCCTAAAAATCCCTAAAGAGTGGGGATGTAATAAACAGGAGAACCGGACATTTCTATCCCTACTGTTACTTTGAATAGTTTTCCTGGTTCTTTCTCTTACCCAGTATAAAGCACCAATACACGCCTCGCCAATTTTTTTAACACAGTTCTTTGCTCCGATGGTAGTTGGAATGCAGAAACTGAAAAGACGTCCCTGAAATATGGAGATTCGAATCCACGACTTTACAGTTTAGTAGTCCAGCACGTTACCACTGGACTACCGACCACCCCACATTTATTCACGGATGTGGTAGAATATTGATATAATGCTGGAATTAGTCTGGTCTCCTTGGATTCACAAGAAGCATGTTTTACTATATGCGAATGCAGTACGTACTACTGTATATAATGACAAGCTTAAAATCAAAGTACTGAACGTACTCATGAATCTTATAACTTGTACTGCAACATTGAATGGTAACTAGTTTAACCATTGCACGGCGAATGTAGAACAATGGTGTACAGTGCAACATCTCTCCAAAGCAACACCCTTCATGAGAAGCAAAACTATTATGTTGTTGATAGGTTGTTGTTCTATTGAGGTTAAATTGTTAGTTAAATCGTACGATGGGACAATCATGCTGTCGTTGAAGGGAGGTTGTTGCTCAAGAGAGGACTGCTCTGGAGAGGTTGTACTGTACTTTGGTCCGCATCAAATTTCATGTGCACCGAACGAATGATGGCTATAGAAAAGTGTACTAGTTACCGTTTTTCTTAAAGAAATGAACGGTCTTGAGCCGATTATTAAAACCTTACATTAAGTGTTCGAAACTTTCAGCAACACGACCAAAAATCCCCACATACGAGGTATTAAGAAACTTATATTGCTTTAAGAACTGAATCATATTTCTAAAAAAAACGTCTTTCGAGGGAAATGTTAACGTTAGCACACGTGGCGTGTTGACGAGAGGCCAAATATCATCGTTCTAATTATTACGCATGTTTATACTGATATTTACAGGCAATGACACAATGAAACCCATTGACATAGAATTTCTCTTTATATGGACTATATTCGTGCGTACATTTGGCGAACTTTTATAACTTCGCATTTCGACAATGGAAATTTACAGATAGCACGAATCTAGGCCATCATTCGATCACGCAGGTACAGTGGAATCTCTACATAGCGGTCCCCTCTCTTGAGCAAAAACTTCCCTTCAACAACAGCATGAGTTTTCCCTCTGCACGATTTGATTATTAACTTATGCTCTCTAGAGCAACAACCTCTAAACAAAAACATAATTTTGCTACTCCAAAAGGGTGTTTCTTTGGAGAGGTCGCACTATATAGTGATTCTGTAAAGAAATAGCCTTGCTTCATCGATTAGAAATTATTCCTGTATTTACTCGAAATAATCGAACGATTTTTCCCATATAAGTGCATGTGTACTCGTATATAGTATGTAATCACACTATACTGTTCTAATTCGTTATACATTAATCTGATAGCTGCCCTTCGAACGATAGGGTTGGAATGGTGTCACACAACTCTTTGCACGTGTGCATCGAGCAACATTTTTAGAGGTTTTGTTAGTCCTTGGTCGATTTAATGGACCAACTTATACTCAGATAAGGCACAATTCGTAACAGATACGCTATAAGATTAACAACCGTAATGTAGGTTACTGGTACCAAGCGTTAAATAGGCAGTTTAGCAGAGTTTAAATGTTAAAGAGTTCTTCCAATGAAGGTTATACATCGTATTCCTTGTATAGTTGCCAATGAATTACCACCAGGCATTATAATGAAAAACAAATCGATATATTTTCGTTGATGTGTGTTCATTCGTCCGTTTGTATGACCCTACAGAAATGCAGCATCTGATCGAACAAACGTTGGACGAATAATTGTACTCGATTACAACAACAGAACAAAACATGAATAAATACAAACGCGGTATCATCTTATAAGGTTGTATTTGATTACGACGGCACAGGTTGCTTTGCCCAGACGGACAGGCAGACAGACAAATTCATGTGCTCAACAATTTAATACCAGATTTATAAAGCATTCTCATAAACAGAAATGCGATGTTTCTTTTCTTACACAAGTTAGTACATGTATGCTTGTATGTCTAATCGTAAATAGATACGGTGAGCGATGTTATGATTGGATGATTGCTGATAGTTTTATAGTCTGGAGTTCCTTCCCCTTACACCATGTTATCGGGTCAGACAAAGCGCAATAATGGCGGCGTCCTCTGTACATTCTATAGTATGGGTATTTTCTTATATCAAGTGATCAAGTGCGTGTGAGGGTTGGTAATGAATCCTATTTATATAATATATATCATAGATGTCCATTTTTTAGATGATCACAAAATATTTTTTGGAAACTATAAAGACTCACGTCCGAAATTATACCTCTGACTTCGTGAAAGTATATACATCAACAAATAAGAATGATCATTAAAATATCTCACCGCTGTTACAATATGAGTACAATTAAAATTAGGCATAACATCACAAATGGTCAGCCAAAATAAGAATATTCCGTTGCCTGTGCATTACCACTGAAGGCCGCCATTATTGAGCTTTGCCTGACGTAATTGTAGAGCACGTCCGGGAACCAGACTAATAGTTTTATTGAGAAATCTAGGTGCAAATGCATAGGAGCTTTATTTGGGAGTACTGTCGAGGCTGCGAGGAAATGTACCCAAGGAGAGAGAATGTTTACAAGCATAAAAAGGTTCAATGACTATCATATCTTAAAATATAGATTATACTTAAAGTCTGACATTTTTTGAAGATTCAAAAATGGCATGTGTTGTCTTGGACTTCGCTAATTGTCTCCCTGGAAATAAGATAAAATCAGTTTAGACCTCACCTGTGCTTTATGCCCGAGCTCGAACGTTAATTACTTATCCTCCACAGAGAGTACAATGCCTATTAGAAACCCGTTTGAGTGTATACTTCGCAGTTTTGTACTGCACATTTCTGTGTTTTGGGGAGGCTTGCATTCCCATACCTATTACAGTGGATAAAGGTCCCGTGAGCTAGGTTATAACAAAACTCTTACAATGACCAAATTCTTACTACAGCGGTAATCAAGACCAGAAAATACTTCCGCGATCTAATCAAGACCGACAAATAATTTCATGTTATTATTTTTTCTATTTCAGCATTGCTTGTCAGTGTGAATTGTGTAAATGTAAAATGGTCAGCCAAAGTATCAGTTATCATCACAATCAGTAAGCTTGGTGCTCTGTGCATGATAATTGTCATTGGATTTGTGTGGATTGGTAAAGGTATGTTAATTTTTACATGAACTAGAAAATTGGGTGAAAAAAAACACGGCGAAAATGTCAATCAACGTCTGTCAAAATCCCTAAATTTCCCCTGTTTGCTTTACAGTTATGTCTCTTATTTCATCATGTACATAAAAAATATGTTCAATTTCTCATATTGTCATGGACTGAGTTTGAAATAAGCTTGTAAACGTGATATCTCCATAGACTATATAGCTATGTTGTGCCGAATAAAGCTTACGCCGAATAGCGCTTACATATAAGCTCTATTCGTAAGATGATTTGTTTCACAGCGCCGAATAGCGCTTATGGTAACTCTATTAAGAGAGCAGGTGCCTTTTGCTTCAATTAGAGCTTGCGTTAATTTTTTTTGTCGTATTTTCAACATAAGTGCAGTAGGTGTACGTAATTTTGACCCCATAACGTTTACTTTTTTCAGTTTTGTTTTCGCTAGTATAACTTTTAAACATTTATATTTGATTAAAATAGCCAAATACTCACGAAGTGTTATACAATATATATCACATTAATTACAAATTCTCATATAATTTAAATTTAAAGGGACACACTGCATATACTCATACTATCACTATAAATATTCAGAAAAAAGAAAGGAAGGAAAACACACAAAAAACAATAACAAAACCATTTCAAAACTAAAGATATAAACTGGTATGTTACAGGAACAAGATTTTTGAAAATAGGTGTAATAAATTGTTAGGAGTTCACACAGTGAATGTGTAATTCCTCTTTAAACTTTTTACATGTATAATTTAGTGTTATATTATTAAACAGGATAGACATTCTCTGAGTAAAATAAAGGTCATATTTTTTTATTTAGGAATAAACAAATGAGTACATATTCATCTGAATATACGTATATGTATAGAATGATGATGAAAATGCGATAATACAATCATTGAATGATAACGCTTAAGGAAGATAACGAATATTAGGAAAATACGATGTTAATATCGCTGTAGAAATATTACAAAGCCGCGAAAATACGATTCTCATTACGATAATGGAACAATGATTATAATTTAATATTGGAATTGCTTCTAACGCAGACAGGTCGAATAAGTGAAAAATCATTCTAAAACATCGTTTAATTGCTTTAGTCATAATACGTTATGTATTTCAAACGGGAATTATGGTAAGTAATAATCAAGTGAATCTTGGTCATGTCATCTCCATATTAAGAAGGCTCGAAAAGAAAGTGTTATTAAGCATAGAAAATAAATGATAAGCGCTATTCGTCGAGAGCATACGATGGCCTCTTCACTGCGCTTATTAATTGCGTACGCGCTATCCGACGTAAAGCTCTATTCGGTTCAACATAGCTAGTATCACGCCAAGGTCATTATCACGGATCACAACAATTCTCTATTCACTAAATAAAATGAGTGTTTTGTTTCAAACAGACAGTAAAACAACCCTTCTTATTTATAAGATCGCCTGGTGTGTCTTTGGTCCTGAAATAGTTTGTATTGATCAATGCAGCAATGAATAAACAATAAAAGCCAGTCTTAAGCCGTATCACATATCGATTCGGACGTAAAATCTAATTACAAAAAATGTAGTTACTGATGGTTTCTCCATCAGTTGGAATTAAGGTATTTCCTTTTGTATGTTAATTTAAGAACAAGTGATGTCTTTATCTTTCTTCTTAGTGAGTCCGAACGATTTTTTGTGTGATTTTATGAGATTCTCCCTAATTGCGACTTAAAGCGACCGTTGCATATGGTGGGTAATTTATGCCATGTCGTATTTTCGCTTTTCCGCCAAAACAAAGAGAAAATGCGAAAAAGCGAAAATACGACTAAGTCAACTTTGTCGTATCTTCGTGTTTTCGCTTTTTCGCATTGTCGTGGCGAAAAAGCGAAAATACGACAGAAGGACGACAATACGACACCAAATATGTGTCGTGTTTTTGCATTACATCTGTCGTATCTTTGCTTTTTGTGGCGAAAGTGTAACAATGCGAAAACACGACAAAGTAGACTTTTTCGCATTGTTGCATTAGGTATTAGGTTCCAAACTCCCAAAATTATTACCTCAAAATAGGGTGGTCTATAGGTTTCCATGATAGAAAATGATTTACCCTGAAGTTTTTCAAACACGATGACATTCCTTAGAGTTATTTTCCCTTTGCATTTAAATTTGCAATAAGTAACTTAATTTTCAAAGATTAAAGACAAAAGAAAAGCCACTTCAATGAAAACTTGAAAACTCATGATAAAAAGATGCAATTATACAATATCTATATAATTTGATAAAGAAAAATATAGGTCACCAAGCAATATCTAAAGAAATATGTTTATTTTTTATTTTTCAACAAGGGCAACAACTCTTACAATTTAAAAAAAAATGTCGTAGATGAATCATGGTATCCGAGGTAACTACCAAAGAAATAATGATAATCGGGCAATACAAAATTTGTAATGTTATCATGTTTGTTCAACATTGAGCAAGTACATCAGAAACATCCTAGCACCTTAATACCCAAAAAAGTCATGACTGCAATGTACATACTTTTGACATAATCTGCTCACTACTAACGTTACTAAATATTCTAATTTCATAAATTTTAAAATAGTATTACTCAATTGTTGCTATTTCTGTCATACTTCCTAAAGCTAATTTAGTTTATTGACATTTAAAAAAAGTATGAGTTGTTGCCCTTATTGGAAAGTAGAAAAGTATCATTTGCTGACGATATTGCAAGGTTACCTTTGATTAGATTGATTACTTTTCTGGTGATTCTTCTGACGATTATACAATGCTACATGTGAAGACAGTATTTCTGATAATACTTACAGATTAAAAAATGTTCGTTTTTATTTTCACTCATCACTCATATGTTAAACATGACAATCTGTACGCACAAAGTTGGTAAAACGTAAAACGCGAATCCTCATTCTTGCAGGCGAAGTGGACAATTTTAAAGACTCGTTTGCTGACAGTGATTATAGTGCTGGATCAATAGCGATTGCATTTTATTCCGGATTTTGGGCTTTTGGCGGCTGGTAAGTAGAAACACCGGATGTATACAGATCATTCCAGAATGGTCCCGGGTAATTAAAGATTTCCGGTAATGTCTGTCAATAATGGGATTCTTAAAAGTTGCCGTACGATTCTATATACAGTCAAACTTGTGTTAACGGTCATCTCCGAATACAGGTCACCCTGTGAATTAAAGCCATCCTTTTAAAAATCGCCATTGATAATTTTTTATAGAATGACATCCGAATAAAGGCCACTTGTCAAGAAAGACCACTGTACGTCTCTCCCAAAGGTGGTCTTAGTTCACAGGTTAGACTGTGGTATTTTCCTTGCAGACTTCAGGAATACGGACCAAAGCGAGATTCGCCGCTCAACATTTTACAGGATATATTTCATTACACGAAATAAAACCAAAAAAGAAAATGAATATCATTTTGGAAACACAATTCATTACATGCATGCACGACCTGGATCACTTATTCTGTAATAATGCTATAATTATACACAGCTAGTACCACTCATATGATTGTTAAATCAAAGTACTGAAAGTACTCATGGAAACTAGATTTACATAGACTTGCACTGCAACATGAAAATGGAAAATGTTTATTAATTTCATGGCGGATGTAGAACAACGTGGTGCTTTGGTCGGCTATGGAAAGCTGGACTATTATTCAGTTTCCAAAACATTGTCACAGTTCATTCAATGTGCTTAAAATGCGTGATTTACATATAAATAATGAGACTTTATCTGCGTCTGCACAACTTTCGATATTCGAAATAACATGATGCCGAGAAACGGCCAAAAAGTTTTATGCGATAGCTCATTTTTAGCATGTATACTGACCTTGATTTATCGCAAAATTATGTGGTTTTTTTCAGGAGTTATTTAAACTTTTTAACAGATGAATTGATTGAACCCCATAAGTAAGTGAACGATGTTTTTATCTCGATTTTATATAATGTTATGACATGACAATACCAACGTTCTAACTGTGATTGAGTTCGTATTTATTTGTTTGAGTTTTACGCCCCCTTTCAACAGTCAGAGTCATATGAGGCGGACAGTTCACCTAACCATCTTTCCTGGGAAGAACCAGTACTAGACTCCCATTTTCCGTAAGCAACTGTCTCACATAAAGAGACACGGTCGGTAGCTGGACTCGAACCCACGTCCCTCTATCAATGAGAGGTTACAGTGATTATTAAGTTCATGAGTATGGTTCATGCAGTTTAGAGTTGGTTACTGTAACATTGTGATGTAATTTATAGATCTAGTCTGATAAAGAGAATTCCATCTTGGATCGTACGGGCCGTAACTTTCACCACATTCTAGTAAAAGAATAGAAGAACGACAAGACATCTGTATTGTGACAGATTTATTCAAATCACTCTTATGCGAAAGTTTTAATCTTATCTCAGCATGCAACAACCATACTATTTTCTAATCAGTGAGAACATACTAGACCTTACGTAATTAAAAAGGGTCCGAATCTTTATCATCAATCTATGGTGGCTGATTTCTGCCGTTGCATATCTTCGTGTCTTCGTCCACAAAAGTCGAAGCACGACGACACGAAGACATGATAAATTGCTCATTTATCGTGTCTTCGCCTTCGACCTTAGAATGCGAAAACACGAACGCACGAAATATTGAAGGCGAAATAACGATATTTTGATAGGCGAACACACGAAATCAATTCTCTTCTTGAGTTTCGTTTCGGTGGGTATGAAATCTTTGTATCGGCGCCCTATATTTGTCGTGTGTACGTGCCTTTGTGTGTTCTTCTCGAAATTGGTCAATTTATCGTGGCGTCGTGCTTCGCACCGATGGACGAAGACACGAAGACACGACAATGAGTAATGTTTCGTGTCTTTGCCCTCCAGTAGACATGTGCAGAACCATTATACATATGACCAAATTGCAGAACTTTTACACGATGGACAAGATTTATGGTTCTGCAGATTCTAAATCCACCATCTGAAGTTGTACGATTGTACATCTGAATGTAATGAACTTAGACTAACAAAGGTGCAATTCGGATTCACAATAGACCAGTATATCTAGAGAATCGAAACAATCTTAAAACTCGAACAAGCAAACAAATACAGAATTATAGTGCGTCTGTGCTCGATTTCTGCTATGTGCATATATCGTCACATTTGTAACACTTTGTGTCAAATGTGATCTGTTACGAATTTTGTCAAACAGAGCTTTTTACCAGCTTATTAAATGCTATTCTGACCGTTTTGTTGACGTATATTTTTAGGAATCTACCACGTGCTATTGTCATTTCCATCTCCATTGTTACCATCATTTACCTCATAGCCAATGTGGCGTATTTTGCCGTCCTTACTCCTAATGAAATGTTGTCATCATCTGCCGTAGCCCTGGTATGTATTCTATTCAGCATCTTTATAATAAAATTTTATTAAAACACATTTTGTGTCGCAGTTGAAATGTTTCACAGAACTTAGGAATTAATGCCCACAAAACTGCTTTTCAATTTTTATTTTTATTTCGTCGCTATGTTTACCATTCATGCGCATTTCAACCAATTAGACTAGTGTCTTACATTTTTGTAGTTCAAACATCTTGGTCCGCCTGCTTTTATTTACACAATTCGTATATGCATAATGCCAATGTGATGCGCTGGCTATTTATTCGCTGCTAAATTAAAAAGACATTGAAAAACAACCGACCGGGTTTCATTACAGATTAAAACATATACATGTACTAACTTTCTATATAGTGTGGGTATATGTACTTTGCAAGGTCAATTGGAATTTTCTTGATTATTATTCCGACACATTTTAATTCTTTTAATTCCGCTATCGTGTACATTTTTTCCGAATACCGACGAGGAATGACGAGTTGTCACGATTGTCTTTAGTCGGAATACTTCGTTATTTATTGTATATATCGTGTGTACACATGGAACACGTATTCTTTTCAGACATTTTCTGACGTTACTATCCCATCAGCATCATGGTTAACACCAATTTTGATAGCGATATCTGTAATGGGATCAATAAATGGTAACTCGCTTTCCATGTCGAGGTAGGAACAATCATGATTTTACTCAAAATATGACGTAGCACTTCATGTTGTCACGTCACAAAAGTCTTATTTTCGATGACTTCAGTTTTTTCCTGCTCCACGTTCTATAAAATACAAACATATTGTGTCATTTTTTAAATTTTTGTTACATGTACTTATAGTGTTTGATTGTTTGATCGGGTTTAACGCCATTTTCAACATTATTATCGTAGCGGGCAGTTATCCTAACCAGCTTTCCTTCATTTAGGCCTTATATTACCCAGTACTAACCACATTCTGACCACAAGCTACTGCCAAGCTACCCCACTTAAATTAATTAGAGGAGGGGGACAATTTAACATAGGATGTAATATCTTCAGTCAAATTTGTCACGGTCAGTGTGAGCCTCGACCAGGGTTCGAACTCACAAACCAGGGTTCGAACTCACAACCTCTCTATCAGTAGACAAACGCTCTGGGCAGACTTTACTTGTACTTATAACTTGTATGAAATCGCGATATGTAGATCACCTTATGGACGCAATTGGAATTATTAACGTGGTCTTACTAGACTAATAAAACTAGTAATGTTCACGGATACCTGACCGACCTTTTGGTGCTAATTGTTAAGTTTAACTAGTTTAACAGTAATTATATGGCGAAAGAAGAGAAAAGTAATGCTTTGGTCCGCACCAAACTGCACGCGCGTCGATGGACGGTGACGTCACGGAGAGCTGAGCTATCGTTCAGTAAATGCAAAAAATCAACAGAAGTATTCCAGCCTACCTACCTTATATAAATCTATTTTGGTACAGTATCCGTAAATATCGTATAACTATTTTTTTCGCGAAGGTGTCTGGGCTCACTTTTGACCTATGCTTTCTTTGCATGATGTAATAATTATTCAGAAGAAATTCCTCATTCTTTTGGATGATTCAGAGGAAACCCTTCATTCCGCTGGGTGAAATCTACCACACAGCGTGTCTGGAATTTTTAATGCGTACTTCTTGTGGTTGTAAAATTTGTAAAAATGTACGAAAATATATTCGTAATTTCTAATGCGGTCGAAATACAGTTATCTTTACTGTATTCGATTTTGCCTTCTTTTATTTCAGATTATTTATGACTGGAGCCGAGAACAACCACTTGCCATCTATTATTTCTATGATTAATATTCGCTACCTGACACCGGCACCATCACTTCTGATTGTTGTAAGTATTTCTGAATGTAATACAGTAAAACCCACTGATCCGGACTCTCTCTTATCCGGAACCGTCTAATCCGGTTACCATCTTAATCCGGATAAATTTGTTGATACCAATTTTTATTCAATATCTTTCGTGTAAACCTTTGTATCTTTTGTATGAAAGCTGTCTAAAAAGGAACCTATGCGGTGATCCGTTATATTCATATTTCACTATATCCATAACAAGGAAATAATGAATGGTGTGTCCGGGAAATTCAATACTAGCTTGTATCTAATTCTTCATTATATAACCTAGTTCACTATACCAATGTTTGATATTTTATTATCAAGTGTTCTCGCCAGAGATTTGTTTGTTCAAGAATTCCATATTGTTTTATACAACTGTCAAACCTGTACACCATGCCATACTTTGGAAAGATAGAGTTTGACCTTTATTGGCAGTTGGTCTTTATTCGGAGGTCATTTGGAGTTTTTAAAGAATGGTATTTATTCGTATGGTGGCCTTTATTTAGTAGGTGCTCGCTAACACAGGCTTGACTGTATCTCCATTTCGTCATGACACCATTTGTGCCATGTTTTGGACAGATTGTTAGTCTTAGATATCTACGATGTATGTTGTTTATGTTTGTGTTTTTAGATGATTTTGACTATCATAATGCAGAGTTTTGAGGAAATATTTTACCTGATCGAATTAATGGGGTTTGGTTTCTCCGTGGTTCTGACCACAGTGTTTGCTGGACAAATCTATCTACGTTTCAAGGAACCAGATCTGCACAGACCAATAAAGGTGAAACTTTTGTTAGAAGATTCGAAAGAAAGACATTTGTCTGACTAGCAAAAAAGCAGATTTTGTGGTGCTGTTATACGTCTTCTGTATGTCCGCGTCATTCAATGTTCAGCGTAGCCCATGTCTTTTATTTAATGTCAAAGATGATAGATTTTATATGGCGACCGTTGTATTCATCATAATATAAAACTGAAACACAAAATATTAATTTTGCAAACTGAACCCCTTGTTGTCTATTAATTGAATTGGGTTTTCAAACTGAACTTCAAACTTTCATTCAACCTGCCAGGGATAAAATGGGTCCCGTGTCGCAATTTTTGCATTTCACGAAAAACGCTCCGTTCTGCAGGAGCTGGGACAAATCTAAATGTCAGAGTGACATATTGAATCCGTTTAACTCGTTTCTTCCAGCTACCTATTCTGTTGCCGGTATTTTTACTGGTCGCAAGTATCGTCATACTCGCACTAACAATATACCAGAAGCCACAGGAGAGTGGTGTTGGGTTACTGTTGATTGCGATGGGCGCACCACTGTACATCGTGTTCGTTTATTGGACCAACAAACCAGAACCCATCCAGAAAGTCATTGGTATTCATACATTTTTTGTACTTGATTCATGCTTTATTGATGTAATAATATACTACATTCAAATGCCCTTGCAATAATTTCATGTATGCGCATAATTATATTCGTTCCGCGCGGTATTTTGGCACGCTGGCATATAAATAGATTACTGAAATACATGCGGTTAAACTTGTTTGCATAATGTCATTTTTACATGGCATCATATCTGAGGAGCTTTAAATTATGTATAGTGTCGCTGAATATCGGTTGTTGAATCAAGTTAACATGATACTTTATATAGACCAGCCAGACTGTCGTGCGGCACCCGTTTTCTTCATGTTTTCCGTTGCACAAACATCTTCAGACTTTACTTACAATATAAGAGCATGGATTTTAATAATAATGATACTTCGGGCTATACCACAATACCCAATTGTAAATTTTGTGAAGTGTTTCACGCGCCTAAAGTTGGCATTTGCGATAAACTTATACAAGTGTGTGTATCAATGTCCTCTGTAGATTGATTACTTGTTGCTTCCGCCATTCATGAAATTGTAGCAGGAACACCCAGTAAAGGTACATATAACATATGCACACATGAGTTGTCGTTCGTTTTTAACTCTTCAAACGATCTGATAATTATATCATAATTACCTGCTACCCTTATACTTATCATGCTTTAATTTTTCAGACATGTGCACACGTACGATACAGAAAACATTGTATGTCTGTCCATCCGATGAAAGTAAAACAAACCTTTGACCTCAGCTTTGTCACGTGACTGTCATATATACAGAACAAGTCGTATAAGGATGAATTGGACAACAACAACAAAATGAAAAACTTTGTTTTATTACATGTACATTTAAATGTCAATACTACAATGTTTCAATATGATACATTTATAGAATACTTGCAATTCCAATGACAACACATAGAGTTGTTTTTTTTACATGTAGATGTATACATTATATATATACAACTATTACTAGGTTGCAATGTAGGTATGGTTTTAATTTCGACATCATACGCTCGTGGTTATGGATGTATACATTTTGTTACAACGGGCAAGTGTGACTTGTTGGCATTTTATGTTACGTAGGTTATCCGCAGGAATACGACCAAAGCTAGTGCTCATACATGTATGTTAAATGAAATTGTTATTTTATTAGTACTCATGAAACACAAGAAGAGTAAAACATACAAATAATAAAACAAAACAATAGTTGTAAAACAATAATAAATCAAAGCAATGACGCAAACCAATAATAATACATAGCAATAGTAAAACATAGCAATAATAATACATAGCAACAATAATACATAGCAATAGTAAAACATACCAAATAGTAAAACATACTAAATAGTGAAACATATCAATAGTAAAACATACTAAATAGTAAAACATATCAAATATTGAAACATACCAAATAGTAAAACATACCAAATAGTAAAACATACTAAATAGTGAAACATATCAATAGTAAAACATACTAAATAGTAAAACATACCAAATAGTGAAACATACCAAATAGTGAAACATACTCATAGTAAAACAAAACAATAATTAAATAAAAACAATTGCAAAACAGAAAATTTAGTAAACATACCAAAAAGAAAAGTATACAATTGGTATATATATATATACATAAAATAGTAAAACATACCAAATAGTGAAACATACTAAATAGTGAAACATATCAATAGTGAAACATACCAATCGTGGAACAAGTCAATAGTGAAAGATACCAAATAGTGAAACATATCAATAATTTAACATGCGAATTGTAAAACAAAACAATAATTAAATAAAAACAATTGCAAAACAGAAAATTTAGTAAACATACCAAAACAAAACAATACAAATAGTATTTTCATGCAAATAATATATATTTACATACAAATAGAAAAACATACGAATTGTAAAACATGCAATAGTACTCCATACCAATAGTTAATACATGCAAAAGTAAATCATACCAATATAAAAACATACGAGTAATAAAAATACCAATTGTAAATATATGGGATAGGTTGTTCCGTTATCTAGACTTTTTCAGGTAAACATAGTAAAAAATTCATTTTCATTCACACTACTGTAACCATTTTTGTACAATGAGCATATCAACAAGCCCAATTTATATGGGGTGTTTAACAACAGCATAATTATTATACTAAACCTTAACTTAGACAAATGCCAGCTCCGCCATGGCCGGTAGATTGTAACAGATTCGAATGCGTCTGCTGAGACTAAGTTTGGTGAAATGTAAAGATTTAAGATATTGTATAACTGCTGCAGATGAGAAATGAGACTATTACGATGTTTAAAATGAATAAAGCGTGAATCATATAGTCAGACCTATAAACTTGGATATATCCGTCATTTTGTACGTCCAGGGACAGAACCTGGATCATTACAGCTGGAAACAGAACGATCAGGAATTCGTCCAAGAACGGAACTGGTGTCATTTACACTCCCAGAAATAATGCTCCCAGTAACACGACCAGGTATATTACCATCATTGGTTTGACTTGTGATACTGTTTGTGTCTGATTGTCTTTGAACACTTATATCATCAATGTCTACGTTGTCCGTCTCTTGATTAGATTTAGAACGTTCATCACAAATTACAATGGCAGCTAAGGATAGCAGGAAAGGTATAAATATTCCTAGAAGTAAAACAAGAATAGATGAAGTGCCGTCCATGTCACAAACTGATTTTCTATATATATAGCAATTTTCAACTAGCACAAACAAATTATCCGCTTGTAACATTACAGAAATACAATTGTTAACATCTTGGTCAGTGTTGAAAGTAAAAAGTTCCCGATAACCATTCAGAAAATATAATTTATCTTGCTGGTGTCTAACAAAGATATGATGAAGTTCTTGGATGTTGAGATCAGTGGCTAACTTCCCCGAATACTGATCACAAAGTGCTTTAGCATGTAAAACTTCTTCCGGTGTTTCATGAATTACACAATGTAAAAGACCATCTTTCGAGACATCGGAACATTCCAAAGGATGCTCGCCGGTATCCGCAAGGCATACAACTCCATCTACAGGTAAGTTACAAAGACCATTGACTATTTGAATTCCACCTGTGACTGTTTTGGAAGCATATTGACACAATCGGAAATATTCGTCATAGTTGTCGACGTTCGTGTCATTACTCAAAGAACTGGTTGAAAATATAGATATATTATAGTTAGTGTTTTCTGTTGATGTTTTATCAATGTCACAATGTTTATCTTCAATCACTAAATTGTTGTCATACTCGTTAACACAATAACAAGCGTCCTTTGCATATCCAAACCGTGTAGACAATGGCATTATAGTAAAACATTCTCGAGCGCATTGATACAGGGTACCATATAATTGAGTGTTTGACTGCGCTATGTCTAAATCAGTGTCATTGTTTGATAACAAGTACCTGGATTTGTCCAGGCATTCAACATAAGAGAATGTTGGTGAGATGAAGCCGTATCCAGATAGACGCGCTATGTGGACTTTATTCAATGATGTCCTCAATGAATTCCAAGTATTTGGGTCTTGGACAACATTTTTTACTGTAACGGGTTCGTATGAAGTTGTCCATGAACTACGAGCAGAACAATTTTCATGTACAATGGTAATGCGAGCTTCAGTTGTTATGAAATATATACAGTTTAATACTAAGCATGTAATGTACTTTTTATCCATATTTATATAGATCCAGGTTTCACAAAACAGCAACACAATATATACAATGTATATATACAACAATGTTCACAAAGATCTATGAAGAACAACACAATCACGTCATTAAGAAGGTATACAGTCCTGGAATGAGAATCAAATCTAGATGATTGATGTGTATATTAAACATATATGTAGTGGTATTGAGGTTTTATATTGTTGACAGTTGTATTAAGGCCAAAGAAAACAAGATGTAATTAAATCGATTTACATTATCATTTTCATAGACTTCAATAATATAGAAATCAATCTGAAAACATCAGGTTTAGTGGGCTCTCAGACGATCCAGTCCCAGCAGTATCAACCAATCTCTTAGTTCTATCAGAACTGTCATTAGCCATCTGTTTCGTAATACAAATGCATAATATCTTACTTTGAAAGAGGAAAATCTATACAGAGCACACCAGTTAATCAGGGGACTGCTTATCCGGAAATCTCATTTTCGTTCAAATCCTTTTGTGATAAAGCTGTATATTTGAATATAAGAATATCAGCTTTTCTAGTGTCTAAATCCTTTTGCTCCAAACCTGTCCAAGGATTGGAGAGGTTTTACTGTGTCCTTTAATTGAACTTAGCGTAAATTACATATTCTTACACACTAGATCGTGATTTCTATATGTATGAAATGTTACTGTTTAATTGCTTGATAACCACATTGGCTTATTCATTATTGAACCATACGCAGTACGTCTATAAGATGTATGTAATTAAATACTACATGACTTTTTGTATGTTATATACAATTTGGCAACTAACACCGCCCTGATGCATAGTTAGGTACAAAATATTTTCAGTAATTATGTTATTCTTCGAAAAAAAAGTGTTTTGAATTTGATTCAAAATAATAAAATGGGTACTTTTTAATTTTCCTATTGAATTGATATTTCTTTTATTTTCATAATTCTTTGTTGTATCAGATGTCTAGTATTGAAGTAAACTATTCCATTACGCAAACTATGGGTCTTTAACCTATATCAGTTCTACATTTTTATTGACGCCAATTTCAGTAATAATTATAGGGCCAGCCTGAGGGTTTTACGCAATCGTTAATTTTTCATTGGTTTAATAAGTTTTTTTTTTAATTTTGTAACGCTCCTTTTCAATGGATGACCATTTATGTTTTAATAAATGGTCAGTTTTCCTCCAAGAAGTCACTATTAATGGCTGACTTCGTTGAAGATAGCCTGACGAAATTCGTAGGAAAATATATATCTATTCTTTTAAAGTATTATATCTAGTCTTTTAGACTAGAGAAAAAAACAGGACTCCGTATTATTCGACTTACAGTAGCACAACCATTCGAGTGAATTTCACTTCACGATAATGATGTTAAATTCACATCACCAGGCGTAGAGAGCTAGCAGCAGGACAACTGTTAAATGGTGTTATATTTAAACGTAATTACAAAGACAAACAGCCATATATATCCTGAATTCAGACTTCAACGGAACAAAGCGTTTTTTTCTTAAAATGTGAACTAAACCCCTAAATTTCATTGTTCCCGTGGTAACATCTCGCCAAGGGTGGTCATGAACTCATGTGTACTATTTTTGTACATTTAGGTCTGTGGTATAAGACGGATTACAACCAAACAATTATTTTCATGACACTAAGACTAAATCAGATTGGTGATCAGAAATTAAGATTTCAGCTAATTCAAAGTGAATATTTCCTCGTTTATTGGAATTTATCTACATCAATACCAGGGAATTAGGCCATACCAATTCGCATTTATGTTTATACTCTGCTTAACCTTTGGAATCATAGCTACCTATTTAAAAACACATAAAAAACAGATACTAAAAATCCCCACAAGGTTACTTAGTGCCAGACCCCAACAATGATATTTACATCACTTATTGCTACGTATTTTGTGTAGTTTTGATGCAATCAACACGCTTTATTAGTCAGTGGCCTATTAATATATTAAAGCGTTAATAAAAACTCATGAAACAATAATATTTTTATTTCGGATTGTTGTCGTCACTAAAAAGTAGTATCGGGAGATGAGTATCATTGATTTTTTTCGCGAGTCGAGTGAAAATTAATCATGTTAAAATGTTTTTTGTTTTTTTTTCGAAAAAGGACGCCATAACATAGGTGCAGGACGACACTAAACCTAACTGTGAACTGGTATGGCCTTATGCCAACAAAGAGAGGCTGCAGATGAGGAAAGGAATGACCTATGTGTATTAATCGTTTCTCCCACGTCCTTTTCGTCACAATGTTCACCAATCGGAACTCCTCACCGTTTGTCTAAAGAAAGTGCCTCGGGAATCTAACGATGGAAACAACCTGTTTCTCTTTCCAAGGGAATATGATGCCCATTTTATCAATCGCGAACGATACACACGTTTGAAAGTCTGAAATTCTACGAAAACCAAGTATTAATCAAAGTACTGTCGGAATTTGATTTTTTTTTCATATGAGACAAGTCACTGGTGTTGCTCGCAACACAACAATGACTGTTAGGAGAAAGCCTAAATTAGGAACTGTACAGTTGATGGATATTCATGCTTAGGAATTAACATAAACCATCTCAATATTGCCATCTAATTATGTACATATTCATATTTATGTGCTAAATTCCACCAACCTAGCATGATGGTTATCTAAGTTATCAGATGTTTCGAGTTTTTTATGTAGCCCATTATCCAGCCTATAATTTTCCGAGTCCATCGGTACCAAGCATTGTTGCTGTCGTATTTACTGATTTGGTATGTGACATACCGCTCTTCAAAACGCTCCATTTTAATAATATATCTTGATTATGACCACATGTCACTTTAATTGCACACTACAGTGTTAGAAACGAATTAAAATCGACCTACATAATTCTTTTAGTGATAATCTGGTTTCGAAGAGTTTTTCGATTTTCCATGTTTTTAGTTCCATACTCGCAAAATTGCTATCGAAATGAACTGACATAAATTGGCACTATCGATTGATTAATCGTAGTTTAAGATTTTTTTCAGAAAATTTATATAATTGGTATGTGAATTATATTCCAACTTAATATCATGATGTTGGACTATATGACAGGTTTTGAAGTGAAAGTCAATGTTTATTGTAAAAATTATAGCTATTCTGAAACGAGCCGCTATACGGCGATATTTGCCGATCTCGCTACGGAATATACCGACATCGCACGATTTCATTAG
Organism: Lutraria lutraria; assembly: GCA_964023205.1. Lineage (NCBI taxonomy): Eukaryota > Metazoa > Mollusca > Bivalvia > Venerida > Mactridae > Lutraria > Lutraria lutraria. The sequence continues at coordinate 38,007,937 of OZ026833.1, forward strand.
TTCCATTACGATCTTTAATTTCTGTCTTAACACACAGTGAACCAACATAATAATTGCGAACTTCACAATAACTGTTATTGCTTCGCAAATTTATGTGTACCGCCATTCTGTTCTCTGCACTTCGACGGGAAAACCCCACATTCTATTTTTAGAATTTATCCAACTATATATAGCTCTAGCCGATAGTATCGATCGATACGCGTTATGGACTGATTTACATGTCAAAAAGTCACATATAAGACACACATCAATAGTAGATTAATGTAATTACATGCATACTTCTGTAAAGAAATTACTGACCTACTGAACAAAAGCCGAAAGTAGAACTATTTTATGCTAAACTAGTTGGTTTCCGTCCACAATCTTACAGCACACATTAGAGTGAGAGTGGGAACGGGAACCATGACAATTATGGAGCTCACGGCATTTTAGTAAGTCAACGATAGTTAAGGAATTTGATTGAAAATCAAATTCCAAAAATGTAGTTACCCGTTACCAAATGACCAAAATTTGTAATCCTACACTTATGTACGAGGCGTATTTCTCAGTTACGGAAATGCCCGAGTTGTTATGATTGAATGTTCATATTGCAATGAATTAGAGGTGGAAACGAGGGTTGCCGAAAATACTGTGTTCGTGATCCATATTGGCAATCGTAACTACTCGGGCATTTCCGTAACTGAGAAAAACGCACTTTTCTTTAGACAAACGCCGAGGAGGTCCGATTGCTGTAGTGGAAAAGAGCCAAACTCCCCGCAGCGGTTACCTCCCTTGATCAGTATATTAACGTTATATTAGCAAAGCGTGACGTAACCGGTGTGAGGAGTTCGGAAAAGAGCACGTTAACTATCCAGCGTAATGCAGTATTTAGTTTCAGCAAGAAAATGAAACACAACCCTTTTAGCATATCTATTACTGAAACAATAGATCACCCGTGATGAAATTTGAACTGGTACCCGTTCCATGTTACCGTTCACCAAATGCTTCCCTCTGTACATACACAGTCGGCGGTAACCATTTTCCTTGTAATTTTGAATCGTTATTGATGAAGAGAATAGTCTCGTTCTCGATTTTGCTGATTACAAAGCAATAACCATTCATGTAATGATAGGGGAAGAACTCCAGACTATGAAGACAACAGTTCCCTTGAGTTGAAGACCAATTAGGTAAACACGAGTAGTGTCCCTTGATAGATAGTTCTGATACTACAATATGCTGGACCGTACCTTCACTGGAGTGAGAGGGTTACATTTAAAAAAAAACTTGGATTATAATAGTTGAATTTAAATACATGCTGAAAACTCGTAACACTATATTATTTAATGCAGTGTGATTTTAATTGCAAACATATTACTTTTGTCAAACCATTTGTTACATTTTACATTGAATATAAAGAGAAATACTCGAAATAGTATCTAAATACAGTCGGAAATGTCCGAATTACGTATTTTCTGACAATATTCCGAAATAAAGCCGGGTTAAATTGCTGAAAAAAATAGTTTATCAAATATCTCACTGAAAGAGGCTCGTGGGTTCGAGTCCAGCTACCGACCATGTCTCTTTATGTGAGAAAGTAGGCAGTTGCTTATGGAGGTTGGGAGTCTTGTATTCATCCTTCCCAGGAACGATACGTAGGTAAACTGTCTGCCTCAGATGACTCTGACTGTTGAAAGGGGGGTAAAACTCGAAACAAACAAACCAAGGACTTATATACATACATATATAAGTCCTTGAAACAAACAAACAAACGAACGAACGAACGAACGAACAAAAAAAAAACATAAAAAACAATCAAGTACTTATTTAAAAAATACAGTAAATAATTATTTTCATTGGTGTTTAACACCAAACCAACAACCAGGGTCACACATGGGCGAGGATTTACCATCTTACTTACTGTACAATTTTTTAGTATAGCATTTTTTGAATAAAAAACAAACTATAGACATAGGATACTTTAATAAATATTTGACCGTGTGCCTGATTTTTGGAAACTGGACGATTCTTCAGCTTTCTATAACCGTCACTTCTGATTATGGTAATTATTTCTGAATGTAATACAGCGACACCCCGGATCCAGTCTCCCTCTTATCCGGTCCCGTCTATTCCGGTTACTACAACTAAATCCGGATAAATTTGCCAATTCTGATACGAGATACGACGCTCAAAAATGCGGTACAACATTGCGACATTTCGTGCCAAAATTGGCAACTCGAGGCACGACATTCGAAGCGACATCACGACGTTTAAAAATTGTCATATCGCATTGTCGACCGTCGTATCGCATTGCCGTCAGTCGACTGGCGTTGTCGTGAATCGTATCATATTATCGCAATGTCGGATCGCATTGTCATAATATCGCATCGCGATGTCGTGCGTCGCTTTTGTGAGGCGACGGACGACATTTCACACGGCACTAACAGAATTCCGTATTCTTTGCTTCCGTCATTCATGGAAGTGTAGCAGGAAGATTCTAAATGGTTGTTTCAACGCATACACATTATGTTTTATATTTTTCAGTCATGTGTACACATTCGATACAGAAAGCATTGTATGTCTGTCCATCCGATGATAGTTAATCAAACCTTTGACCTCAGCCTTGTCACGTGACTGTCATATATAGAACAATTTAAGTCTTATAAGGAGGTATAGGACAACAACAACAGCAACAACAAAATGAAATACATTGTTTTATTACATGTACATTTACATGTGAATACTGTGAGTGTTTAAATGTAATACATCTTTACAAATCCATTTTGTACCATACTTGCAATTCCATTGACAACACAATCATAATTTTACGTTTTAAATGTAGATACATACATATGTTCCAAGTAAATCATCGTCGCTAAACTTATGTTAGAATTGGGTTATTTCTTGGTTTAAACGTAAATATTTTATCAATTTCGGCATCATACGGTCGATATTTCTTATTTGGTATTTGGGTGTGGCTTGTTAAAATTTTAAGTATGTTACGTAGTTACACCCCAGACATACAGCCAAAGTGCTTTTACACGCGAGTGACAATGAAAGTGTCGATTATTATTTAGGAATCATAAGAAGATCAAAATATAAGAATCGTAAAATAAGAGGAAACAAGAGGAAAATATATCAAATAGTGAACTGTACCAATTGTGAAACATTCCAGTAATAAAACAACACAGTAGCAAAGTATATCAAATAGTAAATCATACCAATTGTTAAACATACCAAAAGTAAACAAAACAAGAGGAAAATATATCAATAATAAACCATACTAATTGTGAAACATACCAATAGAAAAACAATGGTTAAGCAAAACAATAGCAGACACACAATTCAGTAAAGCATACCAATAGTAAATCATACCAATATTAAAACATAACAAAAGTTGCATATACGAATTATTAAGAAATAACATAGATAAATGCAAGCGAAAAGTGAAATAAACGAATAATCAAAACATCCGTCGTTTGTTCTGTTAGCTAGTCAGGGCTCATTTTCACGTAAAAATAATTAAAACTTATTTTCATTTACACTATAGTAACCATTGTTGTAAACTGAGCATATCAACAAAGTCAAAGATATGAGAAGTTTTTAGCAACAGCATATCACATCATTTGAATTTAAGGATTTAAAACAAGATATTGTATAACTGCTGCAGATGAGAAATGAGACTATATTACCATGTTCAAAAGGAATAAAGCGGGAATCCTATAGTCAGATCTATAAACTTGGATATATCCGTCATTTTGTACGTCCAGGGACAGAACCTGGATCCTTACAGCTGGAAACAGAAGTATCAGGAATTCGTCCAGGAACGGAACTGGTGTCATTTACACTCCCAGAAATAAAGCTCCCAGTAACACGACCAGGTATATTACCATCATTGGTTTGACTTGTGATACTGATTGTGTCTGATTGTCTTTGAACACTTATATCATCAATGTCTACGTTATCTGTCTGTGGATTAGGTGGCGAGTTAGAACTGGTGAGAGAACAAAGAAACACAATGACCAAAGACATCGTAACAGATATAGCTAAACTCGTCATAAAGAACAAAACAAATAAACCTCCCTTATCGACCGTGTTACAAACTGTTTGCCTATCGATTTTGCAATTTTCAACCAGTACAAACAAATTGTCCGCCTGTAACATTACAGAAATACAGTTGTTGACATCTTGGTCAGTGTTGAAAGTAAAAAGTTCCCGATATCCATTTAGAAGGTATAATTTATCTTGTTGGCGTCTATCAAAGATATGAAGAAGTTCTTGTAAGTTGAGATCAGTGGCTAGCTTCCCCGAGTATTGATCACAAAGTGCTTTAGCATGTAAAACATCTTCCGGTGTTTCATGAATTACACAATGTAAAAGACCATCTTTCGAGACATCGGAACATTCCAAAGGATGCTCGCCGGTATCCGCAAGGCATACAACTCCATCTACAGGTAAGTTACAAAGACCATTGACTATTTGAATTCCACCTGTGACTGTTTTGGAAGCATATTGACACAATCGGAAATATTCGTCATAGTTGTCGACGTTCGTGTCATTACTCAAAGAACTGGTTGAAAATATAGATATATTATAGTTAGTGTTTTCTGTTGATGTTTTATCAATGTCACAATGTTTATCTTCAATCACTAAATTGTTGTCATACTCGTTAACACAATAACAAGCGTCCTTTGCATATCCAAACCGTGTAGACAATGGCATTTTAGTAAAACATTCTCGAGCGCATTGATACAGGGTACCATATAATTGAGTGTTTGACTGCGCTATGTCTAAATCAGTGTCATTGTTTGATAACAAGTACCTGGATTTGTCCAGGCATTCAACATAAGAGAATGTTGGTGAGATGAAGCCGTATCCAGATAGACGCGCTATGTGGACTTTATTCAATGATGTCCTCAATGAATTCCAAGTATTTGGGTCTTGGACAACATTTTTTACTGTAACGGGTTCGTATGGGATTGTCAATGAACTACGAGCAGAACAATTTTCATGTACAATGGTAATGCGAGCTTCAGTTGTTATGAAATATATACAGTTTAATACTAAGCATGTAATGTACTTTTTATCCATATTTATATAGATCCAGGTTTCACAAAACAGCAACACAATATATACAATGTATATATACAACAATGTTCACAAAGATCTATGAAGAACAACACAATCACGTCATTAAGAAGGTATACAGTCCTGGAATGAGAATCTAATCTAGATGATTGATGTGTATATTAAACATATATGTAGTGGTATTGAGGTTTTATATTGTTGACAGTTGTATTAAGGCCAAAGAAAACAAGATGTAATTAAATCGATTTACATTATCATTTTCATAGACTTCAATAATATAGAAATCAATCTGAAAACATCAGGTTTAGTGGGCTCTCAGACGATCCAGTCCCAGCAGTATCAACCAATCTCTTAGTTCTATCAGAACTGTCATTAGCCATCTGTTTCGTAATACAAATGCATAATATCTTACTTTGAAAGAGGAAAATCTATACAGAGCACACCAGTTAATCAGGGGACTGCTTATCCGGAAATCTCATTTTCGTTCAAATCCTTTTGTGATAAAGCTGTATATTTGAATATAAGAATATCAGCTTTTCTAGTGTCTAAATCCTTTTGCTCCAAACCTGTCCAAGGATTGGAGAGGTTTTACTGTGTCCTTTAATTGAACTTAGCGTAAATTACATATTCTTACACACTAGATCGTGATTTCTATATGTATGAAATGTTACTGTTTAATTGCTTGATAACCACACTGGCTTATTCATTATTGAACCATACGCAGTACGTCTATAAGATGTATGTAATTAAATACTACATGACTTTTTGTATGTTATATACAATTTGGCAACTAACACCGCCCTGATGCATAGTTAGGTACAAAATATTTTCAGTAATTATGTTATTCTTCGAAAAAAAAGTGTTTTGAATTTGATTCAAAATAATAAAATGGGTACTTTTTAATGTTCCTATTGAATTGATATTTCTTTTATTTTCATAATTCTTTGTTGTATCAGATGTCTAGTATTGAAGTAAACTATTCCATTACGCAAAATATGGGTCTTTAACCTATATCAGTTCTACATTTTTATTGACGCCAATTTCAGTAATAATTATAGGGCCAGCCTGAGGGTTTTACGCAATCGTTAATTTTTCATTGGTTTAATAAGTTTTTTTTTTTTAATTTTGTAACGCTCCTTTTCAATGGATGACCATTTATGTTTTAATAAAGGGTCAGTTTTCCTCCAAGAAGTCACTATTAATGGCTGACTTCGTTGAAGATAGCCTGACGAAATTCGTAGGAAAATATATATCTATTCTTTTAAAGTATTATATCTAGTCTTTTAGACTAGAGAAAAAAACAGGACTCCGTATTATTCGACTTACAGTAGCACAACCATTCGAGTGAATTTCACTTCACGATAATGATGTTAAATTCACATCACCAGGCGTAGAGAGCTAGCAGCAGGACAACTGTTAAATGGTGTTATATTTAAACGTAATTACAAAGACAAACAGAGCCATATATATCCTGAATTCAGACTTCAACGGAACAAAGCGTTTTTTTCTTAAAATGTGAACTAAACCCCTAAATTTCATTGTTCCCGTGGTAACATCTCGCCAAGGGTGGTCATGAACTCATGTGTACTATTTTTGTACATTTAGGTCTGTGGTATAAGACGGATTACAACCAAACAATTATTTTCATGACACTAAGACTAAATCAGATTGGTGATCAGAAATTAAGATTTCAGCTAATTCAAAGTGAATATTTCCTCGTTTATTGGAATTTATCTACATCAATACCAGGGAATTAGGCCATACCAATTCGCATTTATGTTTATACTCTGCTTAACCTTTGGAATCATAGCTACCTATTTAAAAACACATAAAAAACAGATACTAAAAATCCCCACAAGGTTACTTAGTGCCAGACCCCAACAATGATATTTACATCACTTATTGCTACGTATTTTGTGTAGTTTTGATGCAATCAACACGCTTTATTAGTCAGTGGCCTAATAATATATTAAAGCGTTAATAAAAACTCATGAAACAATAATACTTTTATTTCGGATTGTTGTCGTCACTAAAAGGTAACATCGGGAGATGAGTATCATTGATTTTTTCGCGAGTCGAGTGAAAATTAATTATGTTAAAATGTTTTGTTTTGTTTCGAAAAAGGACGCCATAACATAGGTGCAGGACGACACTAAACCTAACTGTGAACTGGTATGGCCTTATGCCAACAAAGAGAGGCTGCAGATGAGGAAAGGAATGACCTATGTGTATTAGTCGTTTCTCCCGTATTTACTGATTTGGTATGTGACATACCGCTCTTCAAAACGCTCCATTTTAATAATATATCTTGATTATGACCACATGTCACTTTAATTGCACACTACAGTGTTAGAAACGAATTAAAATCGACCTACATAATTCTTTTAGTGATAATCTGGTTTCGAAGAGTTTTTCGATTTTCCATGTTTTTAGTTCCATACTCGCAAAATTGCTATCGAAATGAACTGACATAAACCCGGCACTATCGATTGATTAATCGTAGTTTAAGATTTTTTTCAGAAAATTTATATAATTGGTATGTGAATTATATTCAAACTTAATATCATGATGTTGGACTATATGACAGGTTTTGAAGTGAAAGTCAATGTTTATTGTAAAAATTATAGCTATTCTGAAACGAGCCGCTATACGGCGATATTTGCCGATCTCGCTACGGAATATACCGATATCGCACGATTTCATTAGTTCCATTACGATCTTTAATTTCTGTCTTAACACACAGTGAACCAACATAATAATTGCGAACTTCACAATAACTGTTATTGCTTCGCAAATTTATGTGTACCGCCATTCTGTTCTCTGCACTTCGACGGGAAAACCCCACATTCTATTTTTAGAATTTATCCAACTATATATAGCTCTAGCCGATAGTATCGATCGATACGCGTTATGGACTGATTTACATGTCAAAAAGTCACATATAAGACACACATCAATAGTAGATTAATGTAATTACATGCATACTTCTGTAAAGAAATTACTGACCTACTGAACAAAAGCCGAAAGTAGAACTATTTTATGCTAAACTAGTTGGTTTCCGTCCACAATCTTACAGCACACATTAGAGTGAGAGTTGGAACGGGAACCATGACAGTTATGGAGCTCACGGCATTTTAGTAAGTCAACGATAGTTAAGGAATTTGATTGAAAATCAAATTCCAAAAATGTAGTTACCCGTTACCAAATGACCAAAATTTGTAATCCTACACTTATGTACGAGGCGTATTTCTCAGTTACGGAAATGCCCGAGTTGTTATGATTGAATGTTCATATTGCAATGAATTAGAGGTGGAAACGAGGGTTGCCGAAAATACTGTGTTCGTGATCCATATTGGCAATCGTAACTACTCGGGCATTTCCGTAACTGAGAAAAACGCACTTTTCTTTAGACAAACGCCGAGGAGGTCCGATTGCTGTAGTGGAAAAGAGCCAAACTCCCCGCAGCGGTTACCTCCCTTGATCAGTATATTAACGTTATATTAGCAAAGCGTGACGTAACCGGTGTGAGGAGTTCGGAAAAGAGCACGTTAACTATCCAGCGTAATGCAGTACATGTATTTAGTTTCAGCAAGAAAATGAAACACAACCCTTTTAGCATATCTATTACTGAAACAATAGATCACCCGTGATGAAATTTGAACTGGTACCCGTTCCATGTTACCGTTCACCAAATGCTGTACATACACAGTCGGCGGTAACCATTTTCCTTGTAATTTTGAATCGTTATTGATGAAGAGAATAGTCTCGTTCTCGATTTTGCTGATTACAAAGCAATAACCATTCATGTAATGAAAGGGGAAGAACTCCAGACTATGAAGACAACAGTTCCCTTGAGTTGAAGACCAATTAGGTAAACACGAGTAGTGTCCCTTGATAGATAGTTCTGATACGACAATATGCTGGACCGTACCTTCACTGGAGTGAGAGGGTTACATTTAAAAAAAAACTTGGATTATAATAGTTGAATTTAAATACATGCTGAAAACTCGTAACACTATATTATTTAATGCAGTGTGATTTTAATTGCAAACATATTACTTTTGTCAAACCATTTGTTACATTTTACATTGAATATAAAGAGAAATATTCGAAATAGTATCCGAATACAGTCGGAAATGTCCGAATTACGTATTTTCTGACAATATTCCGAAATAAAGCCGGGTTAAATTGCTGAAAAAAATAGTTTATCAAATATCTCACTGAAAGAGGCTCCGACGGTGGGTTCGAGTCCAGCTACCGACCATGTCTCTTTATGTGAGAAAGTAGGCAGTTGCTTATGGAGGTTGGGAGTCTTGTATTCATCCTTCCCAGGAACGATACGTAGGTAAACTGTCTGCCTCAGATGACTCTGACTGTTGAAAGGGGGGTAAAACTCGAAACAAACAAACCAAGGACTTATATACATACATAAGTCCTTGAAACAAACAAACAAACGAACGAACGAACGAACGAACAAAAAAAACAAAAAAAAAACAATCAAGTACTTATTTAAAAAATACAGTAAATAATTATTTTCATTGGTGTTTAACACCAAACCAACAACCAGGGTCAGACATGGGCGAGGATTTACCATCTTACTTACTGTACAATTTTTTAGTATAACATTTTTTGAATAAAAAACAAACTATAGACATAGGATACTTTAATAAATATTTGACCGTGTGCCTGATTTTTGGAAACTGGACGATTCTTCAGCTTTCTATAACCGTCACTTCTGATTATGGTAATTATTTCTGAATGTAATACAGCGACACCCCGGATCCAGTCTCCCTCTTATCCGGTCCCGTCTATTCCGGTTACTACAACTAAATCCGGATAAATTTGTCAATTCCGATACGACGCTCAAAAATGCTGTACACCATTGCGACATTTCGTGCCAAAATTGGCAACTCGAGGCACGACAATTCGAAGCGACATCACGACATTTTAAAAAAAAATGTCATATCGCATTGTCGACCGTCGTATCGCATTGTCGCCAGTCGAATGGCGTTGTAACGAATCGCATCATGTTATCGCAATGTCGGATCGCGTTGTCATATTATCGCATCTCGATGTCGTGCGTCGCTTTTGTGAGGCGACGGACGACATTTCACACGGCACTAACAGAATTCCGTATTCTTTGCTTCCGTCATTCATGGAAGTGTAGCAGGAAGATTCTAAATTGTTGTTTCAACGCATACACATTATGTTTTATATTTTTCAGTCATGTGTACACATTCGATACAGAAAGCATTGTATAGTTAATCAAACCTTTGACCTCAGCCTTGTCACGTGACTGTCATATATAGAACAATTTAAGTCTTATAAGGAGGTATAGGACAACAACAACAGCAACAACAAAATGAAATACATTGTTTTATTACATGTACATTTACATGTGAATACTGTGAGTGTTTAAATGTAATACATCTTTACAAATCCATTTTGTACCATACTTGCAATTCCATTGACAACACAATCATAGTTTTACGTTTTAAATGTAGATACATACATATGTTGCAAGTAAATCATCGTCGCTAAACTTATGTTAGAATTGGGTTAGTTCTTGGTTTAAACGTAAATATTTTATCAATTTCGGCATCATACGGTCGATATTTCTTATTTGGTATATGGGTGTGGCTTGTTAAAATTTTAAGTATGTTACGTAGTTACACCCCAGACATACAGCCAAAGTGCTTTTACACGCGAGTGACAATGAAAGTGTCGATTATTATTTAGGAATCATAAGAAGATCAAAATATAAGAATCGTAAAATAAGAGGAAACAAGAGGAAAATATATCAAATAGTGAACTGTACCAATTGTGAAACATTCCAGTAATAAAACAACACAGTAGCAAAGTATATCAAATAGTAAATCATACCAATTATTAAACATACCAAAAGTAAACACAACAAGAGGAAAATATATCAATAATAAACCATACTAATTGTGAAACATACCAATAGAAAAACAATGGTTAAGCAAAACAATAGCAGACACACAATTCAGTAAAGCATACCAATAGTAAATCATACCAATATTAAAACATAACAAAAGTTGCATATACGAATTATTAAGAAATAACATAGATAAATGCAAGCGAAAAGTGAAATAAACGAATAATCAAAACATCCGTCGTTTGTTCTGTTAGCTAGTCAGGGCTCATTTTCACGTAAAAATAATTAAAACTAATTTTCATTTACACTATAGTAACCATTGTTGTAAACTGAGCATATCAACAAAGTCAAAGATATGAGAAGTTTTTAGCAACAGCATATCACATCATTTGAATTTAAGGATTTAAAACAAGATATTGTATAACTGCTGCAGATGAGAAATGAGACTATATTACCATGTTCAAAAGGAATAAAGCGGGAATCCTATAGTCAGATCTATAAACTTGGATATATCCGTCATTTTGTACGTCCAGGGACAGAACCTGGATCCTTACAGCTGGAAACAGAAGTATTAGGCATTCGTCCAGGAACGGAACTGGTGTCATTTACACTCCCAGAAATAAAGCTCCCAGTAACACGACCAGGTATATTACCATCATTGGTTTGACTTGTGATACTGATTGTGTCTGATTGTCTTTGAACACTTATATCATCAATGTCTACGTTATCTGTCTGTGGATTAGGTGGCGAGTTAGAACTGGTGAGAGAACAAAGCAACACAATGACCAAAGATATCGTAACAAATATAGCTAAACTCGTCATAAAGAACAAAACAAATAACGCTGACTTATCGACCGTGTTACAAACTGTTTGCCTATCGATTTTGCAATTTTCAACCAGTACAAACAAATTGTCCGCCTGTAACATTACAGAAATACAGTTGTTGACATCTTGGTCAGTGTTGAAAGTAAAAAGTTCCCGATAACCATTTAGAAGGTATAATTTATCTTGTTGGCGTCTATCAAAGATATGAAGAATATCTTGTAAGTTGAGATCAGTGGCTAACTTCCCCGAGTACTGGTCACAAAGAAACTCTGCATGTAAAATATTTTTAGGTGTTTCAGGTACTACACATTGCTGAAAAAGACCATCTTTTGAGACACCGGAACATTCCAATGGTTGTTCCCCTTTATCCAGAAGGCATACAACTCCGCCAACAGGTAAGTTACAAAGACCATTGACTATTTGTATTCCACCTGTGGCTGTTTTTGAAGCATACTGGCACAATAGGAAATATTCATTTTTGTTGTCGACTTTTGTGTCATTACGGAAAGAACTGGTTGAAAATATAGATATATTATTGTTAATATTTTCTGTTGATGTTTTATCATTTTCACAATATTTATCTTCAGTTACTAAATTGTCGCCATACTCGTTAACACAATAACAAACGTCCTTTGAATATCCTAACTGGGTGGAAAATGGGTTATCAGCATAACATTCACTAGCGCATTGATACAGGGTATCATTTGACTGAGATTTCACCTTCGATATGTTTAAATCAGTGTTCTCTTTCCACAATGCATACCTTGATCGGTCAAGACATTCAACATAAGAGAATGTTGATGACATAAAGCCGTATCCAGACAGACGCGCTACATGAACATTACTTAATAATTCCCTCAATGAATTCATAGCATCTTGATCTTTGAAAACTTCTTCGAATGAAACAGGTTCATATGTGATAAAATTCTTCTGTTCCCCCTTTTCTTGTGAAGAACAAGTGCCGTCTCCAATTTTTATGACCGTGGTCCAGTGGTAAGTACGTCTGATCTGTTACCCTGTGATCCAGGTTCGATTCTCAGTCGCGGCTGGTTTAACCTTTTTATAAAATTTGACACAAAGCCCATTTTCCTCCACATGTGGAAAAGTTGCCGGTTCCTTATTGAAAGGTAAGTTCTGATATTTATACCGCATAGAAAAACTGGTTAGGTAGAGAACTAGCAGCAGGACAACTGTTAAATGGTGTTATATTTAAACGTAATTACAAAGACAAACAGAGCCATATATATCCTGAATTCAGACTTCAACGGAACAAAGCGTTTTTTTCTGAAAATGTGAACTAAACCCCTAAATTCCATTGTTCACGTGGTAACATCTCGCCAAGTGTGGTCATGAACTCAAGTTTACTGTTTTTGTACATTTAGGTCTGCGGTAATAAGACTGATACCAAATCTAACAATTATTTTCACGACTCTAAAACAAAATCAGATAGGTGATCAGAATTTAAGATTTCCACTAATTCAACGTGAAAATTTCCTGATTAACTTGAATTTATCTACATTTATTCCGACAAATTGTGGCCAACAAAGATATAAAGCAGATGAGGACAGAGTCGGAGAGACAAGAGCGTCGTAAGGGTTTCCAACGCTCGTCTGTTTACCGGAAAAAAAATAGAGTTAGGGTTACGTCTTTTTTGGGTGTCCGGTATTCTGTGATTTACTATTTATATCGTTCTTGTCACATAAGTGTGTATGATAAACGTGTGGTAAGGGGAAGTCTCAGCTCACTTTGGACCCTTTATTCACAGTAGGTCGTTTGTCATTTCAGCAAAAAAATAAAACACTCATCTTTTAGGGTATTATCACTAAATCACTGGATCATAGCAACCAATAATTCAAACTGGCTCCCGTTCCATGTTGCCCTATCACCAAAGGGTTCCCTCTTTACATACATAGTCGACGGGAACCAATTTTCCTTGTAATTTGGCGTGACAGTTGATGAGGACAACTGTTTCCTTGATTTTAAGACAAGTTTAGACAAACATGAGTATTGTTCCTTGATCGATAGTTTTGATACTATTTTATTTTATGCTGGACCGTACCATCACTAGAGTGGGAGAATCATTTTTTCACAAATTTAGTTTACAGTTGAAGTTTATTGTTTGTTGATACTCATAATACAATACCGTTTAATGCAGTCTGCTTTTAGTTGTAACCATATTACATTCGCAAAATTTGTTACATTTTACATTGAACATAAGTTGGAAACGTCCTGTAAATACCCGAAATAATAAAACATACCAATAGAAAAACAATGGTTAAGCAAAACAATAGCAGACACACAATTCAGTAAAGCATACCAATAGTAAATCATACCAATATTAAAGCATAACAAAAGTTGCATATACGAATTATTAAGAAATAACATAGATAAATGCAAGCGAAATGTGAAATAAACGAATAATCAAAACATCCGTCGTTTGTTCTGTTAGCTAGTCAGGGCTCATTTTCACGTAAAAATAATAAAAACTAATTTTCATTTACACTATAGTAACCATTGTTGTAAACTGAGCATATCAACAAAGTCAAAGATATGAGAAGTTTTTAGCAACAGCATATCACATGATTTGAATTTAAGGATTTAAAACAAGATATTGTATAACTGCTGCAGATGAGAAATGAGACTATATTACCATGTTCAAAAGGAATAAAGCGGGAATCCTATAGTCAGATCTATAAACTTGGATATATCCGTCATTTTGTACGTCCAGGGACAGAACCTTGATCATTACAGCTGGAAACAGAAGTATCAGGCATTCGTCCAGGAACGGAACTGGTGTCATTTACACTCCCAGAAATAATGCTCCCAGTAACACGACCAGGTATATTACCATCATTGGTTTGACTTGTGATACTGTTTGTGTCTGATTGTCTTTGAACACTTATATCATCAATGTCTACGTTATCTGTCTGTGGATTAGGCGGCGAGTTAGAAAGGGCGCGAGAATAAAGCAACACACCTATAGAAGGTATCGCAATAATAATAATTAAACCATTCAAAAATAACAAAACAAATAACGCTGACTTATCGACCGTGTTACAAACTGTTTGCCTATCGATATTGCAATTTTCAACCAGTACAAACAAATTGTCCGCCTGTAACATTACAGAAATACAGTTGTCTACATCTTGGTCAGTGTTGAAAGTAAAAAGTTCCCGATAACCATTTAGAAGGTATAATTTATCTTGTTGGCGTCTATCAAAGATATGAAGAATATCTTGTAAGTTGAGATCAGTGGCTAACTTCCCCGAGTACTGGTCACAAAGAAACTCTGCATGTAAAATATTTTCAGGTGTTCCAGGTACAACACATTGCTGAAAAAGGCCATCTTTTGAGATACCGGAACATTCCAATGGTTGTTCCCCTTTATCCAGAAGGCATACAACTCCGCCAACAGGTAAGTTACAAAGACCATTGACTATTTGAATTCCACCTGTGACTGTTTTGGAAGCATATTGACACAATTGGAAATATTCGTCATAGTTGTCGACGTTCGCGTTATGACCAAAAGAACTGGTTGAAAATATAGATATATTATAGTTAGTATTTTCTGTTGAAGTTTTATCAATGTCACAATATTCATCTTCAATCACTAAATTGTCATCATACTCGTTAACACAGTAACAAACGTCCTTCGCATATCCAAACCGTGAAGTCAATGGCATTTTGGTATTAGTAAAGCATTCCCGAGTGCATTGATACAGGGTACCATATAATTGAGTATTTGACCTCCTCTCTTTGTCTAAACCAGTGTCATTTTTTGATAACAAGTACCTTGATCTGTCCTGGCATTCTACGTAAGAGAAAACTGGTGTGATAAAGCCGTATCCAGATGGACGCGCTACGTGGACATTACTCATTAATTTCTTCAGTGAATTCATAGCAGCTCGATCTTGAAAAAGTTCTTTGAATGAAACAGGTTCATATGTGAAAGAGGTCTCCTG
Source organism: Lutraria lutraria (assembly GCA_964023205.1). Lineage (NCBI taxonomy): Eukaryota > Metazoa > Mollusca > Bivalvia > Venerida > Mactridae > Lutraria > Lutraria lutraria. The sequence continues at coordinate 38,023,687 of OZ026833.1, forward strand.
ATCACTGCTTTCTTGTAAAGAACAAGTGCCCTCTCCAATTGTTATGTCAGCTTCAATTGTAATGAAACATATCCAGTAGAAATAGAATGTTAATAATAAGCTTGTTATGTGTTTTATATCCATGTTTATTATCAATGGACCCAGCCTCAGTAAGTCACAACAGAACAACAGCCAAACAAAACGATGTCATTTCATCTGTTAACTATAACACAATCACACCATCAAGGAAGTATCCATACTTAGACTAAATCAAATATCTTATTTGATCATAAATTAAGATTTCAACTAATTCAAAGCGGATACTTCCTGAGTAACTGGAATTTATTTTACATTTATACTGGGGCGGCGACCATGGTCCAGTGGTTAGGTCGACTGATCTGTTACCCAGTGATTCAGGTTCGATTCTCAGTCGCGGCTGGTTTAACCTTTTTATAAAATTTGACACAAAGCCCATTTTCCTCCACTTATGGAAAGGTTGCCGGTTCCTTATTGAAAGGTAAGTTCTAATATGTATACCGCATAGAAAAACTGGTTAGGTGAATCGGCCGCCGTATACTGTGGAATCATTAAATTTCGTTGGGTTCAATTTTCGTGGTTTTTACTAAAAAGGCTATTTCGTGGGGACATAAATTCGTGGAATTTGATTTTTGAAAAGAAATGCCATTTCTCCGCATTTGAATTCGTGGGGATTTGATTTCGTGGATGAGTCGAACCACGAAATCCACGAAATTAAATCCCCAACGAAAATTAATGATTCCACAGTATTGGTCTGACTGTATTTTAAAAAAATGGCGTTATAACCGAACAAATGAATCATATACGAATTATTAAGAAATAACATAGATAAATGCAAGCGAAATGTGAAATAAACGAATAATCAAAACATCCGTCGTTTGTTCTGTTAGCTAGTCAGGGCTCATTTTCACGTAAAAATAATAAAAACTAATTTTCATTTACACTATAGTAACCATTGTTGTAAACTGAGCATATCAACAAAGTCAAAGATATGAGAAGTTTTTAGCAACAGCATATCACATGATTTGAATTTAAGGATTTAAAACAAGATATTGTATAACTGCTGCAGATGAGAAATGAGACTATATTACCATGTTCAAAAGGAATAAAGCGGGAATCCTATAGTCAGATCTATAAACTTGGATATATCCGTCATTTTGTACGTCCAGGGACAGAACCTTGATCATTACAGCTGGAAACAGAAGTATCAGGCATTCGTCCAGGAACGGAACTGGTGTCATTTACACTCCCAGAAATAATGCTCCCAGTAACACGACCAGGTATATTACCATCATTGGTTTGACTTGTGATACTGTTTGTGTCTGATTGTCTTTGAACACTTATATCATCAATGTCTACGTTATCTGTCTGTGGATTAGGCGGCGAGTTAGAACGGGCGCGAGAATAAAGCAACACACCTATAGAAGGTATCGCAATAATAATAATTAAACCATTCAAAAATAACAAAACAAATAACGCTGACTTATCGACCGTGTTACAAACTGTTTGCCTATCGATATTGCAATTTTCAACCAGTACAAACAAATTGTCCGCCTGTAACATTACAGAAATACAGTTGTCTACATCTTGGTCAGTGTTGAAAGTAAAAAGTTCCCGATAACCATTTAGAAGGTATAATTTATCTTGTTGGCGTCTATCAAAGATATGAAGAATATCTTGTAAGTTGAGATCAGTGGCTAACTTCCCCGAGTACTGGTCACAAAGAAACTCTGCATGTAAAATATTTTCAGGTGTTCCAGGTACAACACATTGCTGAAAAAGGCCATCTTTTGAGATACCGGAACATTCCAATGGTTGTTCCCCTTTATCCAGAAGGCATACAACTCCGCCAACAGGTAAGTTACAAAGACCATTGACTATTTGAATTCCACCTGTGACTGTTTTGGAAGCATATTGACACAATTGGAAATATTCGTCATAGTTGTCGACGTTCGCGTTATGACCAAAAGAACTGGTTGAAAATATAGATATATTATAGTTAGTATTTTCTGTTGAAGTTTTATCAATGTCACAATATTCATCTTCAATCACTAAATTGTCATCATACTCGTTAACACAGTAACAAACGTCCTTCGCATATCCAAACCGTGAAGTCAATGGCATTTTGGTATTAGTAAAGCATTCCCGAGTGCATTGATACAGGGTACCATATAATTGAGTATTTGACCTCCTCTCTTTGTCTAAACCAGTGTCATTTTTTGATAACAAGTACCTTGATCTGTCCTGGCATTCTACGTAAGAGAAAACTGGTGTGATAAAGCCGTATCCAGATGGACGCGCTACGTGGACATTACTCATTAATTTCTTCAGTGAATTCATAGCAGCTCGATCTTGAAAAAGTTCTTTGAATGAAACAGGTTCATATGTGAAAGAGGTCTCCTGATCACTGCTTTCTTGTAAAGAACAAGTGCCCTCTCCAATTGTTATGTCAGCTTCAATTGTAATGAAACATATCCAGTAGAAATAGAATGTTAATAATAAGCTTGTTATGTGTTTTATATCCATGTTTATTATCAATGGACCCAGCCTCAGTAAGTCACAACAGAACAACAGCCAAACAAAACGATGTCATTTCATCTGTTAACTATAACACAATCACACCATCAAGGAAGTATCCATACTTAGACTAAATCAAATATCTTATTTGATCATAAATTAAGATTTCAACTAATTCAAAGCGGATACTTCCTGAGTAACTGGAATTTATTTTACATTTATACTGGGGCGGCGACCATGGTCCAGTGGTTAGGTCGACTGATCTGTTACCCAGTGATTCAGGTTCGATTCTCAGTCGCGGCTGGTTTAACCTTTTTATAAAATTTGACACAAAGCCCATTTTCCTCCACTTATGGAAAGGTTGCCGGTTCCTTATTGAAAGGTAAGTTCTAATATGTATACCGCATAGAAAAACTGGTTAGGTGAATCGGCCGCCGTATACTGTGGAATCATTAAATTTCGTTGGGTTCAATTTTCGTGGTTTTTACTAAAAAGGCTATTTCGTGGGGACATAAATTCGTGGAATTTGATTTTTGAAAAGAAATGCCATTTCTCCGCATTTGAATTCGTGGGGATTTGATTTCGTGGATGAGTCGAACCACGAAATCCACGAAATTAAATCCCCAACGAAAATTAATGATTCCACAGTATTGGTCTGACTGTATTTTAAAAAAATGGCGTTATAACCGAACAAATGAATAAGTATACATTTATACCGGTGTAACGTTTTCAATCGCCCCCTTTTCAGGTTACCCCCGGTAACATAAAAAATGTTTTGAGATTACCCCCGGGAATTTTAAAACGCTTTGTAGTTACCGGGAGGGGTACAATTAAAACGTTTTGAGATTACCCCCTCCATTTTCAAATACCCTACCCGGTAATCTAAAAAAAAATTCAGTTAATCCCGGGACGCTTTAAAAACATTTTCAGATTACCCCTGTATGATAATTTGAAAATTCATAATAGGAGGGAGCTTGCACACAAATAAAGAGATTATAAACACATAAATACATGAACTACACTTATTTAGCAACCATAACGTGAGTTCGACCCCTATTAACTATTGTTGGTTTTCTAACACAAATATTAAAGTGTGGGATTGCAAAGGTCAGGTCTTGCATGTTTGTTAATTAGTTGAATAAAGGTGCATACTCTCCATGAATCTAAAAGGATTCCATAGCTTCATATAATTATTGCGTAAATTCACTGTAGAAATACAGGAATACACATGTCGACAAAACATGTTGAATGTGAATCATTTAGTATGAATTATGACCTGAAATATAAACGTTTTCGCCACGAAGAATCAACATAGGACAGTGGGGCGTTTGAAAACGTTTCCAAGTTACCGGGAAGGGATTATTAAAACCGGGGTGTAACCCGAAAAGGGGGAGCTTGAAATCGTTACACCGGTGAACTTTGACCAATGAAGATAGAATGATAAAGACAGAATAAATAGCCATGTTCAATGTTCTTTAACAGCAATGACTATATTATATGAAGGTAATTTCATGTATCAGGTGCTTAGGTGTTACTGCATGGTTAATAACTTTGTATACAGAGATGACCCATCTCTATGGATGGTTAGTTTCTTACTCTTGTTCGCATTCCATGTTGTATTAAATACATGATGTGTTACCAGACTACGTATTGATGTGTCCATGGATGCTCCCATTTTGATATTCCTGGTATCTATTGATGTATAGTGAGGCATATATATAGTGATTGACTTGTTCGTTCTTCCGAGGTTAACTAGACTTTACCGTTTCGTCATTAGCTTTGGTACCCTATATACAGTTATTGTCTTGGGTCATTCTCGATGCACATAACACCACCCAACCTCAATTTGACAGGATATGGCCACGTTTTTTTTTATCTCAAAATGGGGTTTTGAAAACCTTTATAATATCTATAGGTTTCCATGTTAGAAAATGGCTTACCATGTGTTTTTTATAAAAAGCAATTCAATTTTATTTAGTAGGCATATAAGCAATGCATGCTTTTTGCCGTCATTAAATCTTGCTGGCGGCGACAACTTACACGAACGCATAGAGAAGAGTATGAGAAATAATATGACTAATACTGTATGTAAAATAAATTTAACCCCAATACTTAATAGGAAGCATACAGATTATCATATTACACAACAAAAAGTGATGACATTGCTTTGAGTTATTTCCCCTTTAAGTTTGCATTGAAGTGAATGCGAGTAGGCCATTTTTCAAAGATTAAAGAAAAAATAACACACATTTCAATGAAATCTCATAGTAAAAACATGCAATAACACAGCATCAATCTAATTTGAAATAGAAAAATACAAGTCACCGAGTAATATCTACAGAAATTAACTTTTTTTCTTTTTCAAAAAGGGCAACAACTCTTGCAATCTTTAAATATGTCGTAAAATTAGTACCTAAGGTAGCTTTCAAAGACAAATGATAATTAGGCTATACAATGTTCTATTTTTTTGTAATACATATTACCATTTTTGTGTAGCCTATTGAGCAGATATGTCAGAAAAATACAGCATTAGGCTGGTATACCTTAAGCCAGGATTGTTTGAAGGCATGTTGTAACTATTTATCTGAGCTGTCTTTCGGTGGCAATGGGAGTATTGGAAAGGTGCCTTCTGAATTTCATGCAATTCGGTCTATACAAAATGAGTCGACGAGAATCATTTCGTTGTCGTAATAGAAAAAGGCAACTCTTGTATTCTTGAAAATAAGACCAATTTAAACAAGTACGTGTTGTGTCCCTTGATGGATAGCACTTGTTTACTGAAATGTACCTAAACTACTCACATGTAATATTACATGTCCAATGTCTTATAACTCAACAAATGAAATAAGCACAGTGTTAAAGTTATTATTTTTGTCTCCAATATGAGTTTGAACACACTTCTGACTTGATCTCGTTCCAAATTTGAACCAGATTTGAAAAGGTTTTTAATATCCGGGTTGTTACAGCATCAAAATGAAATATAACAGAAATAAAGATACACGGTTCGAAAAAAAAAAGTTTTTACATTGACGGATGTTCACAGTATTGGAGTGGAGTAAATTTGGTGTTTATGTTGTGATGTGGTATACTTGTGTATTAGCTAATACGAGGGGTTATCCAAAAGTTAGGGTACGAGGGGTGATCCAAAAGTTTCGGGGCGAATGTAGTAAAATTCCATTTAAAAAAGAACGTCAACGAAAGTTTAAAATTTCAACATTTATGCATAGCGTACTCATAATACATAATTGACTGTATTTCAAACTGCCAGGATATAGATACAGTCACTATAACAACGTTCATATTCGGAGAGTGCCGCATCACGAAATGTTAAACCATTTAATTTTTATACACATAAATGAATGGAATCGCTTGCCTTAAACATCCTCTGGAGAACGCACACCTGTTCTAATCACCCATGCAACTTATTGTCGAAGCCGTAAACGTGATTGTACGGAAAATGCATCATGTAATCATGCTCTCGGAGCCCCAGCTGCAGGGGGGTGGGTCAAGTTTTAACCCCTGCACCCCCTTGTGTGCGTTACATTCATTAAAAACTGGCTACCCCATGTTGTAACAGGTATATTGATAGGTATATAGCAGCTGTGGCGACTTACAATTCCAGCAGAAAATAATGTATCCAAAATCAGCTAATGAAGGTTCAAATACAAAAACGATTCAGTAGGACCTGGTTCCGAAAGAACGGTGTGTCTGGGTGATGACAGATACTTCACTAAACCCGATTATTCGCTAAATCTGCGATCACTCTATCCATGCGTTACTGTTATCAATTGTTTACATTAAGGCGTAATATAAAAAAGTTTCTTGTTTCCCCTAATCCGACCGGCCCTTAATTTTCTGCGGACCCCAATTTTCTTTCTGTCTCGCTCAATTTTTTACCGATATTTTTATTTACATATGAAATAAATTATATGTCAGTACTAAAAACAACTTTTTAGGGAGGGGGTAAGTAGTAAACGGCGGTACCCTGGCACCCATGCCCTCTGGCACCAATGCCTTCTGGCACCCATACCTCCTGGCACCATATAGAATATAGAGTAAATAGAGTAAGGTCGGTGCCAGAAGTTTTACAAAATGGGGACAAATTAGGACAAATTGTGACAAATTGGAAATCAATATTTCAAAATAATTTTAGGAATGTTCTGTGTGTGTATAGACTAAATATTCATTTGAGACAATGAGAGAATTTTCTTTCGAAAAGACATGGTGGCCCTGAAAAGGGCCGTTGGTGGCCCTGAAAAGGGCCGTTGATAGTTGTCTATGTTGACTGATCTGGTTGGGTACATAGTTCGCATTGGCAGTCTGGTGGGGGATAGCAGAGCCTGCATGTTGGATCCCCACAGGACCATTCCTGTTCTGGTACTGGTGGTTGTTCCGTGTACTCAACTTGAGCGGTAGTGATGATACGCCAATGCTCTTCTTCTTGTTGTTGTTTCCGTTGTCTATTTGCCGTTCGTTCCCGAGCATCTCGCTGCCTTTCTCTGACTTGATCTCGAAATTGCTCTCGCATTTGAGATAATTCTTCTCTATGATGAAATCGATTGGTTTCAATGGTATTCAAAGTCTCACCAATAGTTTGAAGATCACGTTCCCTTTTTCTAACAATGCTAGCCGCTAAGCGACTGATTGAACGCCATACCCTGCTCTGTTTTTCAGTCAGTTGTTTTGCTGTTTTGAGTTCATTGAATAAAGCCTCCATCTTGAGCGTTTGAGTTCTCAGAATGAAATGAGGCATTGTAAGACGGAGTATTGTATTACGCCCCCCACTCTCGTGGTTGGATGACGTCATATTGCTTGGATGACGTCACCCTAGGGTTGGATGGCGTCACGCGCCGATGCATGTGCGGAGCTTGATTTTTATGAACTTAGAAAAAAGACAACAGACACCTAGTTTCAGTTTTTCTAAACTTTTATTTTTGTAACAAGAAACAGTAACAAGAAACTACATGAAACATTTTATGAAACAGTAACATTGTTTACATTTAATGATCACCATAAAGAGTTGTATTTCTATGTATGATACTATGATACAAACGTCTGTGACCTTCTGGTCTAGAGTTACGTTGAGCAAAACACTTTTGTCCACATTTATTCACATATTGAGCATGCATGTAATAAGTACCATAATATTGTTGAAACCAATGCGTCACATAAGTGTAATTTTTTCCATACATGTCCGGTTTGAATCGGGTTAACAGTATCTGGTTCAAGTCACATTCACGTGAGATAAAATCCAAAGCGAATAGACAATACACACCACACACCGGTAACATATCGCCTTGTATTCTCATGGCATTCCACAGATAAGTTTTGTTGGCATGTTTTTTCACAAAGGATAGAATCTCTTCGAAAGGTGGTAATCCGTAGGAATCAAAGTACACTGCTTTATTGTCTTTTAAATAAAGAGCCACCCAGTGTTCTCCAGGTTGATTCCCGTTATGGGTATTCACAATATAGGCTTTCACGTCATGCGGTTTCTCTGAAGGTAATTGATCTTTAGCACAAACACGTGCACGTAGTGGTTTTAATAACGGTGAATGATCTAATAGGTATTGTAGTTCATTCGTCTCCATAATGACAATTTCTGTTGACACGTTCAGCCCAAACACTGATCCACTGATCAATGAACTGATTCTGAGTGAGTTCTTCTTTAAACTGAATCCATAATCGACACGCGTCTCCTTTTTCACTATCGGTCAAGGTCACTAATTCAGGATACCACTTTTCCATGACCTTGAACACGTCCAAACGTTGAATCGCTTTTTGAATGTAAAGTTCTGTCCACTCTTCCGTATTCGTGTATAAGCAGAGTACATGTTGTACTTGACTAGGATGATTCACTCGACAACCATAACAGTCTTTATGCACTTGATTATAAATTAAAGATTGGAGTGCTTCTGTGACGTGATGATTCAAACACTCTTGTAAAAAGTCCGTCTTTGAACTTGTACAACAAGGATACGCCAATAACTTCATTTCGTAATCTTGTCCTTTTTCCAGGTGTTCAATATCCATGTCTTCCATCTTAATAATCTAGATTAATAATCTAGAAGCACTTCTCTGAATTGATTGATTTCAATTTGATTGTCGTATTCCGCAAATACAATCACGTTGATGGCTTGTGCAAGTGCTGTTCCAAAGTGAAATTCCAATCTCAGATTGCCCGTTTTTATAGGATGGAGTTGACCTTCCTCGCAACCTTGATCTGCTGTCAAGTCCAACCCCCACAGTGTGTATCCGTTCCGATAATCATTCATGCTCAATCCAAATGAACGATTGAGACCAAGAGCTCCTGTCGCTTGATAGAGTGACATGTAGGATCTTAGAACTTCTCCCGTTTCAAAATTGGGTTGAAACGCTTTGTTATGAATACTTTTTCCGTCAATGCTGACTTCCAGATGATTCAGTGTAAAATGACGGAACTCAAAGGGGTTGGTAGCCATGTCTCCATTCATGTCTCCATTTCTTACCATACCGATGATAAGCCGTTTTGGCAATTGACCTTGAAATAAATGATCTTCAATCTTGGATCGTTGACCGTTAGGAATCGTAAATGTTTTTACTTCAGTTCGTCGGATGGGGATTTTCATGTTATGTTGAGCAATCTGTTGATTGAGTTGATTGGCTACCACTGGCAGTAAATCTACTGTTCTTACATTGAATCCTGCTTCTAGAAACTTGATTTTAGCCGGTGAAGTACTCATGAGACAGAATTGAGGTGACGCTTTGTTTAGTCTTAAGCGTATTTCCATACCATTGGGTAAATATTTATCTTGCATCATCAGATCCAAATGAAGCCGTCCACATAGTTCCACCACACGACTTTGATGGACACGAGCACGCCTCTCAATATAGCCCTTGTTATCCCCGTCATGTACTTTTTCGAGCATATGACCAGCGGTGTCTTCAGCCCATAACTCTAGCGCCTGAAGCTGAGTGTCTTTACAGCTTGAGGTGAAGGAGAGTAAATTTTCTATGTATGCCCGATAGCCATACGTGTCCGCATTGCTGGTGATCAGTTTATTATTCAGGTACACATCAATGCTTGAGAACATGCTGTGAAAGAAATTGTTGACGGTAGCAATTTCACTGTCGGCCGCTAGGTCTGTACCATTTGCCTGTATAATTTTTAGTTTTAGGTACAGGTAAGATTGATTCAGATCAGTCCATTTTTCTGTCTGTGCAGGAATCACAAATTCAATCGGAGCATTATTGTCCAGAGCAGAAATGGGATAATGCTCAGTCCATTGACCTTCTTGCATGGCTGTCATGGTAGGTGGCACAACAGACACATCCAACTCTGTCTTACTACATTCACAGGAACCGTGTTGCATCATGATTAATCGAAAATATCAAGAGGTCTGGCCTGCTTAACTCGGCGATGATGAAGTTTCGAATGAGGTCTTTTCTTGACTGGTTTGCTCTTTATACGTCTTTTAGGGCTGGCCACGGCACGTAACAAGGATTCACCCACATCTTTTAATACAGAGGCTCCACGTTTTCGTATTACTTGTTTAGCGTTTGATCCTGTCAAGATATCTTGCATAGCGGCTTTTCCTTGCTGGAGTCCTTCTTTTTTCAAGGTGTGAACTCCAGATTTCACAAATGGATTCAGTAAAGGCATAATTCTTTTCATGGCTTTCTTAAACATGGATCCAAGTCCGTGTCCATATTGTCGAGGTTGACCTTGGTAAGTAGGTATCATTGTCTTTGACGTAGGTGTAGTTTCACCATAGACTTCCCATGAATAAACTGAATAGACTGGCCAGTGTCACCCCTTATATGGATAGTGATGGTGTCAAAGTCGGCTTTAGCCAGTGGTACATAGTGTAAATTCAAGAACTCGAAATGAATATGGGGGTTAGTTCCTGCTTTCGTTCTCGGATCAAATGGAGCTACACGTAAGATGGGGGCTTCTATGTTTCCCAAATAGGTATAAGACGCGAGGTCAGAATAAACAAACAAATGATTATGACCCATGTTAATATCTACGCCATGAGGAAACGGTTCCGGAGTGTCTTTAAAAAAGATGGTAGGAGAACTATCAGGGGCTCCACCCAGTTTAATAAACATGTGAGGATGAAACTGAATGCCTAGTTGATCCGAACTGTCCAGTTTTGCGCGTTTACTTTGTCCTGAAAAACCCATGGTAAATCGAAGGCCTTTCTGTCTAAATATTTTACCTAATTGATCTTTCACGGTAAAGTCAATCGTCTCGATCAAATGTTGGGGTGTGACATAAGTTCCTATAGGAATACAAAGTCGTACACCTTTTTCTTCTTTATTGGGGAGAGTACAATAGGTCTCAAAGTTTTCTAAGGCCTTACCCAGGACAGGATCATGTGTGACAATGTAGAAATGTCGCTCTTCTTCAGTGACATTAATGACCTGACTAGGAACAATCATTTCCACTAAGGCAATTTCCCAGTCTTGTTTATTGAGATGGATGGGTTTTGCCAGTTTGGTACGAAAACAACATTGCGTATTGTCTTGGAATAAATCCATAGAGCTATCACTCATGAGTGTTATGTAAAACGAACTCATGTTGATTTAGGTTTATTGAATTTCAAGGAGGGATTCGGTAGAATATAACCTAGAGAACTACTTAAAAGCAGAAGCCACAATTCCCGATCGGGTCGTTGAAAACACAAATTAAATAGCGATACGGTAATAATAATAAATACCACTACAATTTGTGACAAAAAAGTGACCTTATTTTTGGGTTCACACAATTTGGTTTGCTCTGAGGCAGTCACTACCACACTGGCCGTATCGGTTTGAGACATGATGTATTTATTAACAAACTTCAAACGAGATGGGATTCGGGAATCCAACTGTCAAATTTCGAAGGATAACCTTTCCAATGCACTTTAATTTCTCGTCTTCCGTCTACCTTACTCTGGCGATGTGCGAGCACTGATTCAATTTCATAGATAGCATCATCTTTTATAACCTGTACTTCAGAGAAATAAAACGAACCTAATATGGGTTCTCCGTCTAAATCAGTCAATTTCACAGTAGCAGGAGAGGTCTTTTTGACTTGGATCACTTTAAACAGTTCAGTGGTCCAGTTGGGTAGATAACCTTTATCAAATGTACGTTTTGTTTTATTGATACGAACAATATCTCCCACATGAAGGGTCGTCGACGCTTTTTTTCTTGATTTTCCATACAAGGTCAAGGCCACTTGAGATTCGTTATTCTCATTCACGGATACGGGTGCCATTTGTATACTACGATGAACACGATGATTATAGGCATGCACGAGATCAGGCAATACCTGAATATACCTTCGTGTTTTATGATGCGTAAAGTATTTCCACATGCGTGATTTTAAGGTTCGTTGAAAACGTTCCACTATACTAGCCTTCGTTTCTGGGTTTTCAGTCGTAAAATAATGAGTCCCTACTTTGTCTAAAAACTGTTGAAACCTTTGATTCTTGAATTCTGTTCCTTTATCGGTTTGCAACGCTTTAGGTTGTCTCGTTTTAAGAATAGAGCGAAACGCTTCCACCAATGTGAGCCCCGTTTTATCCTTGAGGGGAACGACCCAAGCATATTTTGAAAACACGTCAATGACACACAACAAATATCGATAAGGGGTGTTGTACTGAGCCAAGGATTGCATGTCTGCCAAATCAGCTTGCCATTGATGATCAATACCACCCACAATTGTTTTCCGTCTCGAGAATGCCCTACGGATAGGTTTGTGCAGGGTATAGGTCTTTTGTCCCTTCAACCAGGATCGCACTTGACTTGGTGTAATGGATTTCAGTTGAGTTCGAACTGCTGTAGTAAGACGTTCTACCCCACCAAAACCAGCCGGATGATGGGGATCATAATAAATCTGATGTAACAGACTGTCTACCTTTTTGTTCATGTTGTCTAGTAGGCTTCCCACTTAGGTTCTGCTTTCATCTGTTTGACAGGTTTACTTATAGGTTCTGCTTTCATCCGTTTACTTATAGGTGAACGAGACTCAACAAAACTATCAAATTCATCATCTTCCTCCGAATCGTCTGCTTTTTGCATCCATGACCATCTCCGTTTATTTCCTATCACTTCTTGTGGTACATTGACATCTCTTAGTCCATTAGAAAACTGTTCCCATCCTCTAGGCTCCGACCCTTTTCTATGACGTATGACATCATTGACCAAATCAATAATGTTGGATCCTTGTATTGGTTTTCCATGGTATTCCAACATCCCATGATCATTCCATGACATGTGGGGATGATTTTGTAGAAAGTGTAATAAAAGCTGAGTTTTTCGACGCATGGTAGTAGGAACACTTTCAAGAATCCGATCCGTCAATGTAGCAGGAGCCGCTTGTGCCCCTTGTGCACCTTGAGCAGCTGGAACAACCGGTGCAGCCGGTGCAACTGGTGCAGCCAGAGTAGCCGGTTCACGTGCTTTTTGATGAGACAGTTGAAACCTTTGCAAGACTTGCCCATAGTGTTGTGCTTTTTCTGATTCAGACAACGATTCATTTTGTAATACGTCTCCCATTTGTTTCTGTAAATCGGATGTTTGACTGACTTGCGGGGGAGGAGGTAAACGTGGTCGTTGTTCTGTTTTCCATCGATTCATCTCTTCTAGCATTTTGAATGGGACGATAGCCATTTTCTTCATAGCTTTTTCACCAGTGTGGCAACACCTCCACTGAGTGCTCCTGCAGCAACAGCTTTAGCAATGATTGGAGCAAGAGCCAGTAATGGAAATAATCCTCCTTTTTGATTCAACACACGTTTCTTTTTTTGAATGGATACTCTTTTATCTGCTAAAGTGCGGAGATGTTGACGCTTGGACTTCAACCTTTGCTTTTGAGAGGGGGATAAGGCAACATTGCCTTTTAAAACATTCTGACAGCATTCTGCCACACATTGAATCATTTCTTTAGATGCTCCATGTATCATCTTTCTTCTTAACCCATCTGGGGCTTGAGTTAAACCCAAAACCAGATGTCCGTATTTATGCAGGAGTGGTCGCTTTGGTGCCATTATGTCAAATAATACCTGTTTTTACTTCTTCACAGCTTTTATACTAAAGCATCAAAGGCTTGTCTTGAAGCTGGATTCATAGGGCCCTGTCTCATCAGGTGAATACGATGTCTCAAAAGGGGTTTCAAGACAGCCTGTCTTGATAAGGTAGACAAGGATAGGGGTGAAAAACGGCACAATGGAGTGTCTGGTGAACTTCTTGAACTGGGAGATGATCTCAAACTGTGAGATGATCTACTGGATGAACTCCTAGATGAATTTCTTGAAGAACTCAAACTACTTGGCCCACTGCTTGAAGAACTACTTGGTGAACTTCTAGAATAACTTCTAGATAAACTGCTTGGCCCACTGCTTGAATAACTTCTTGAATAACTCAAACTACTTGGCGAACTTCTAGATAAACTGCTTGGCCCACTGCTTGAATAACTTCTAGATAAATTTCTTGAAGAACTGCTTGGTTCACTTCTTGATAAACTTCTTGAACTTCTAGGTGTGCTAAAACTGCTTGGTTCACTTCTAGATAAACTTCTACATGAACTTCTTAAACTTTTAGGTGTGCTAAAACTGCTTGGTCCACTTCTAGAAGAATTTTGAGATGAGCTTTTAGATGAATTTCTAGATGAGCTAAAGCTCAAACTACTCACAGGACTGATAGGAGACCATTGTAACTTACTGATTGGAGTTACAGCCATAGAGGGTGTTGAAGTGGTTTGCTTTCGACGACGGAGAGTAATAAAACGTTCATTGATCTTGGCAGGCGATTTTCTAGCTTTTTTAGCTGGAGCTTTTCTAGGTTTTCTAGCAGGCGATTTTCTAGCTTTTTTAGCTGGAGCTTTTCTAGGTTTTCTAGCAGGCGCTTTTCTGGCTTTTTTAGCTGGAGATTTTCTTGCTTGCTGACCGAATTTACGAATCGTCTTTTGACCATTCCATCGGAGTAAACTTCGTATCATGACTCCACCAAGAAATCCACCTCCTCCTGGTTTCAATATGAGTTGACGTTTAGTATCCATGTCCACTTGATCATCTCCCAGCTGCTCTAATTCATGCTGATGTTTTTGCATAAAGTTTTGTGTTTGTTTAGGTAGCACAATTTTCTTTTTTAAAATCACCTTTGCTGCTAAGGTGAACCACTTGAGCATTTCTTTTAATCCAGACCGTAGCATTTGCTCCCGTACAGTAGGGTCTCGTTCCTGACCCAAATGTTCTAACGATTGAGCTATGGCTGTGGCTGACATGATGACTGAATGATCTTATATGAGTAAACGATGTTTATATATACACAACTGGCCCACGTTTTTCTCCAGTGATCCAGTGATGAAAAATATCTGTTCTTAACCGATAACTGTCTGGTGTTTGAGGGTGAAAGTCAATCACTAAATACACATGAGGTGTAGAGATAGCATCTTGATAAGCGGGTAACAAGTGTGGCAATTGAATTTGATTCGCCAACACTTTGATTTGTCCTTTATCTCTTGTGTTTTGAAATAAGATCATGTAATGTGCATTTAAACTCAGGGTACGACTGGCTTTCGATTGTTGAAACATGTTTTGTGTAATGTAGATCACACTAGCATTACGATGGTGACCTTTTCGTGTAAACCATAATTTGATTTTCTCTTCATCTTTATCACCAAGCATGTCATCAAATATAATTAAATGAGGAATGGATGTATCCTCTACTATCTCTTCATCCTCGTCAGGTATCCCCTGTATGAACCGAATACTAGGTTCTTGTTCTTGTAATTGTGCATAGGCTACTTGCCATTCTTTGTAACACCATACAATACGCTCTGGTACTACTTGAAACAAATCTGATTTGTATTCCAACACCTTTTTTACAAATTGTGTTTTACCAGAGCCACTAGGGCCTGAGATAAACATATTGCAAGGATGCTTAAAAAGTAAACTGGACTCCATGACGTGAAAATCACAACTAACACTATTGGAAGAAAAACATTTTATTTATTTGTGTAACAAGTTTATGTATGAGTACAAGAATAATCACAACAAGAACAACACATGTCATGTAATGGTAACAACAGTTTGTCAGAAAATTCAAACACACATTCTGAATGTCCAAATTGACTCAGAAATGTTAACACAGAGTCATTGTTCACCACCTGTTTGAACCAATCCGTTTCACTCAAGTCCATGGGTACTGATTGGTACGAATTCATCACATGAAGTCCATGTTTCATTTCTTCAAACATGTCTGGTGTACTCAACTGTTGTCGAATCCATTCCAGAGAATGATGACCTTCAGGTATCTTCATACGATAAGCAAATACCAATGCTTTTCTCAACAGGGTATGGTTCATAATATCAAACTGTTCCATTCTTGAATCGTGTGAATCACTCTATCGTTACATACATAAGTATTCCAATCGTCTCGATGGATAGCTTTCAAGTCTAAGTGTGCACTGATCATAGCATCACGAATCATCTGTCTAAATAGTTCAAACGTGTGAGGGTTCAGAATCCACGCGCGAATGTCCTTGACCTTGACAAGGTCATCTTGTACAATACTGTATAACGTATCCGTATACAGCTCAAAGTCCAAAATGTAATATAAACTTATAAATCGTCTAGATGGTTTAACCATAATTGAATATTTCCTGAACAAATCACTATTCTAGGTCGATTCGCATGAACGGCTTCAATCTCGTCTTTGACTTCTCTTAAGCGATGCCTTAATTTATAGAACACGGCACGATACTGTAGAATATGAATAACATGAGTGAACGGTACCTGTCTCTTAAATACCATGATACCACGTATTTTAAACTGTGAATACGGACGCCATCCGGGGTGAGATCTCCCATTGTCCTCTTCAGCCATACTGAACCATATCACATTGGGGGTAGAACGAAAATTGTTAGCTAAGGCAGATACGTCGCTCAAATTAGCATCGTGGATTAAAAAATCCCATGTCGTAGATAACATACGATCTAAGCTTTGTTGTACCACATTCAGTTTTCGTAGAATCGGTAATTTTTGGTTGAATGACAAGTCCTGGCGATCACCTACATCCTTCAACAGTCTCTCTATCCGTCGATGATTTGTATGTTGTAAGCTATGTATAGCATTATGAGTAGCCCATGTGTGCACTAACTCCATCTTCCATGTTTTAGCGTTAGCCCATATGACATAACGATAAATTTTAAGTCTCAGCTCTATCGGTAGTAAGGGTATCCAATCCATGTCTTTATGAATAATGACTTTTAGATGACTTGTTCTAGGCCAAAAGGTATCCTAAAAGGTCAAGGTCAGTCATGTAGATAACCATAAGGCACAGTCATATGATTCTCGACCACAATACGTTTGGTATATACCGAACGAAATGTTTTGACTTGTTTCTCACTGGTCACGGTTCTGTCCTTATGACGTTTAATCCGAGAAGCATATTCAACTACGGTCGAATAATTATGTCTGTCTTTCACACAATCCACCATCGTATTGAAATTCACTTGTTGAGTGGCATTGTAGTCTAACGTAATGCCTTTCACTTTGCATTTTTGATGGAGTTCACCGTTTTCAATGTATTCATAGCCATAGTTCTTTGGACCTAAAGCGACATATCTCACAATACGACCCTTTGGTACCTCATCTGTCCATTTTCCCAATCGACTGGAGATAATAGGAACATTATAGCCATCAGGGTCATGAATGTACATACAACTGTCTGTGTCAAAATACAGTACTCTCTTTCCTAGAGGTTCAAGCACTTTGTACAGTTCTAATCGAGCATAAGCCGTCACAAATGAAGACACCACAGGATTGGCTGATGAATGAGGGTCTGCTTTGTCCGATTCATCAGTATAATTCATTAACATGAATTCATCATGATCAAAACACTCTGCATATTTCACAGACTTTTTAGGATCGTTCAGTATTCCGTAGAACTGGTCCAATCGATGAACATACTCTGTTTTAGGCAAGAGGTTAGTTTGAGCATTTTTACCCCAGAGACAATTCAGCATGGTTTTGGCAAAAGCTCGTTTTCCTGGATTTTTCTCCACCTGTTGCAAACGAATTCCTTCTGCTTCAAAATAATCCTGTTTAAATTTATCTTGAGCCTCTTCCGTATCCACCCCTGGAGGATATCCACTAGCCTCTTGTTTCATTTTCAAGTATTTATCAATGTATTGCCGATAGACGTCCGTACTCCATTCATCCCAGCGCCATACATGATACACTTTTGATACTTGATAGCCTAAAGCAATAGCTTTAGCCAATTCAACATGAGTCCATGTGCCATACAAGAACCGTTCATACGGGGAATGTGTACAATAATCCATCTCCTTCTCAGCACAGGTACGGCATAGCGTAAACACCATTTTACTATTACAGTGTATGGGTAAGACAGGCATCCATAAATCTTGCGGGGGTAGAACACGACATTTAATCAGTCCTTTGTATTTCTCAATATGCTGTTGATCAATTTGTTCTTGACTCATGATCACTGGATGACCTATCGGATAAGCCCTGTACTTGTTCACATACGGATAGAGAGAACAAATATCCACATATTTGATTTCTTGGTCGTTGTCTACTTCATGATACAGTCGGACGGCATTCGTACGACCTCCGAACAAAGCTTCCCTGGGTTGAATCGGGCCTTGACCATGATAGAATCGTTCCACTCTTGTCTTATAGGCAGGATCCTTTTGACAACGCTGATCAAATTCACATTCCCACATGACCACAACAGGATACCCCTGTTCTTTCAAAGACTCCAGTCGCTTATACGTATCGTGATAGGCCTGTTGCATGGTTCTCAAAGTATACGGATTGATGGTACTTCGGTTAGGAAAACAGGTGGGGCATCCATGGTACCAACATCCCATGAATTCATACACGGTGTTGGTCTCTTGACAATAGCCATCCACGTAATAAGGTCCAATTTTGACTTCGCCTTTGTTATTCAAGGCATGCCGAATATGTATCTCTTCGGTGACAGCCATCATTTGTAGCCAACGTATGCCTTTCATGGAATACCGGGTTTTATTGGGATACCCGGCATCCGAAATCACGGCTAAACTATGAGGTGGCATGGAATTTTTGCGCCAGGCTTTGTTACACACTTGAGCTAACGTTGTAGCTTCAGTAAATGGATCTATTTGATCACTTTCCAATAATTGTTGACGAAATTCTCCACACCCGCGTCTTAAAATGTCCACATCCGATTGACAGTATTTCTCCATTTCCTTTTGAAAATCAAATACGTCTCCTTTTCTTTCATTGTACCAGGTTAAAAACTCTTCACGTCGCTCTGGTTTCATACTATCCGGTTTGTAAAAGTGTAGCGGCAAATAAGGTCCCACATAATCTTGATACGCCAAGGTGTTTGCATAGAATGGAAACCATCCTTTGGCTAACTCGGTCAGTCCAAATGTATTGGGAAAATAGGAGAGAGGCATACTCAGGAAACTGAGGGAGTCAATCATGCGTATTCCATGCACTCTCAATTGAATGATTTTACTACCATTCATAATCAACTGGGGTTTCGCCGTCCCCTGAGTGACCACATATCTAAGAATAAACTGAGCGTCATAGCCTTGAGCATTGTGGGCTATCACTGTCGATCCTCGATGGGTAGGGAGGAATAGCCAAGTACAGAATTGTTGTAACGTATTTTCACCACGGAATGTCATTTGTCTGGCTTCATTCACCTCTTCACAATACTCACATGGAGCTTTCACTGACTTACACATACAGTCACCACAAGCACGTTGAGCCACACAAAAATTAGGGATATGTTCTCCAGAATCAAAACGACATTCAAAATCAAAAAAGATGAATGGTACTGGTGGTTGTTTTCTATCGGGTGGTTCATACGTTGGAATGTAACAGTCATGATCTGGTCCTACTATGGCTTTACAACACCTGCATTTCTTTGACCCTGGGCAAACGTGACTCCGTTTCGTTCCAATCACCTTTTGCCCACATTTCTTACAATTCCATACGGATTCACAAATGGTTTTACGTTGTTTTCCCGTTTTTGTTTTATGATTGTCAAAACATGCCTGACTCTGGAATAGGCGACGACAATCCGGACATCTTATAGATTGTCCTGCTGGGCACAGGGTGTGAGCATAACACTGACAAATATGGCTACACTGGTGTCCTTCACGGTGATCATAACCGACATCACACCATTCACAATAATAACTCCGCCCAAGAAATCCGGTAATGGATACAATACAGTCATAATGATTATCATGGTGAAAGATATGAATCACACGACTTTTTTTTTAATCATAGCAGGTGGTTTGAATAACAATTCACTTCCATAATGTTGTGGATGGATTTTAATCACATAGCTGGGATAGATATAGTCCTGTAGTTTTTGGTATTCTTCTATACCACACGACTGATCCGATGAAATACCCACTTGCTTTAATAATGCTTCAGCTTCGTATTTTTGAAGCTTTTTCTTAGACTGGCGTATAAGATGCCATCGTTTTTTCCATTGCGGGGTTTGATTTTCATCCACTTTACACTGTCCCACTACAATCGATCTAGCTAAACACATAGAGTCCTTACTATTGTCAATACACACAACACTTGTCTTTGACTTCCGCATACTGAATAAGTTTGGTGCTTTAAACGTTTTCTTTCCGGATCCCTGTGGCATAGCAATATGCGTAATTTCCATCTGTGCCGCCCCATCATGAATTTTAAATTGACGGTTACTCTGTGCCACACGTTCAATTTCATCCAACACCGTATCTCCACTAATAAGAGATGCCCTATTAAACGGAACATGTATTCCAAAGTCCAAATCAGGATGTAGAATAGATACTCGAACTCGATCATTCGATCTCACTTCACATCTCTTGTAGAGCTGATCCATCATATCATTAAACAACCTGTTTGTAAATTCAAACGATTGATTATACGGCTGAAATGTCACATCATATACTTTAGATTGAGTCTTAAATTTCCTAGACTTTCTTTCCATGCGTGACTGTATTTCATAATAGTCGCGCACAGGTTCAAACTTGCTTCGCTTAGTTGGAGGTTCATCCTCACCACTAGTACTGTCGGTATCTGACATGATTATGATCTTAAAACTTCTCCGCCGTTTTTTATAGTTGTATCAAGTTCAAGGTCATAACGCGTGACACTCTATAAAAGACGTACGCTCCGTCAGTTTTTTATCATTTCAACATGAGCGATCCTAAAATGAACCAAGTTGAAGAGAACCGAGATCAAACTTTGATGTATTCATTAAAGAAAAAAATTAAAGAGCTCAACAACTTAGCGGATCAGCTCTGTGGACAGAAAAATGTAACATGGGATCATATCAAGTGTTATCGTTGTGGAAAGAAAGGACATTATTCTACCAGCTGTACGGAACCCTTCAACAATGAATGCTTTTATTGTCATGAACAAGGACATTTCATCGCAGACTGTCCTAAGAAACAAGGTGAACAGGTCGATCTACAGGACGCAGAACAGAGTAAGAAAAAACGTAAATACAAAAAGAATCCAACAAAAACTGTGAGTGACTTTGTGTAATCCGGACAATGTGTTGGACAATTTGTTGGACAATTTGTTGGACAATTGTGTATTGACTTAAATTGGAGACTAAGTGAGTTGTATTGTGTTGTACTTTGCTGTACTTTGAACTTGATTGTACTTTGTTGTACTTTATAATTTGTTTCAAAAATAAAATGATAGACAATGTAATATGCTTTTGTCTTTGCTTGAGATATAAAACGAATCTAACACATATGGTGGCCCTAATAAGGGCCGTTGGGTAATTCATTGCATTTCTGCAAGAAATAAGTACCGCCAATAGTTGGCTCTCAAATCCTCATCATAAAAGACGGAAAGGTCAGGGTATAAATTACCCATCTTGATATCCATCTTCACTTCTACACACACATCTTGGAATTCAGACAAGTCTGGGTACAAATTACCCATCTTGACCACCCAAACATCTTCTTGTAACTCATCAGGTTCATCAGAAGAACTTTTCAAGCAGTTGCCCATGTTGAATCATGAAACATAAATGAGCTATGGAACACGAAAAAAACACTGACCTAGAACAGACCAATGAAATGCCAGTAAAATAGACCAATGAAATACCGTTAAAATGGACCAATGAAATACCGTTAAAATGGACCAATCAGAGTCCTTGTATCATATGAGAGTCAGTGACCTTGCCTTGATCTAATTTCATTCTGTATCAAGATGTCACAGAGAACAGTCAATATTATCAAAAGAAAGTATACAACCTTAGGGTTGTATATAGAGCAACTGGAAATGCAGCTAGAAGAGCTGCGCTTGGAGGTGAAGACCCTAAGAGAGGGGAAGGAGAAGTTTGTAGAGGAGGTGGAGGTCTGCTCTGGGGAAGAGGACTGGGGGGATACCCCTCAAGAATCAACCCCAGAGAACTGGGAAGATGAACTGGTAGAGGTTCCGTCGAACCTCTACCAACCCACACCGGACCCCAAGGATATCCAGAAATGGGACAAGTGGTGTCCCGCTTGTATGGGGAGATGCGGTCAACGCCATTAATCCCCATACAAGCACCAACGGTCCTTTTCAGGACCACCAACGGCCCTTTTCAGGGCCCCCATACAATTCAGAAAGAATCACTCTCATATTGTCAATATTTACAGTCCTTTACTATTTACTACTACTATATTTACAGTCCTATCTGATAACACCAAATACAAATAGACGGTGTGAGGTAAGTTTTCTATAAACATTTCCTACAAATATAAGTGCTGTGATAGTATGATGTGTACAATCATTTTCAACAAATGTATTCAAAGTGCTGTGATAGTATATATTAAGTATACAGTATTTCCCCACAAATGTATGTGCTGTGATTGTATGATGTGTACAATCATTTTCAACAAATGTATACAGTATTCAAATTGCTGTGATAGTATGATGTGTGATGTACAATCATTTTCAACAAATGTATACAGTATTCAAATTGCTGTGATAGTATAACGTGTACAAAGTATTTCCCACAAATATAAGTGCTGTGATAGTATGATGTGTGATGTACAAAGTATTTTCAACAAATACATTCAAAGTGCTGTGATTGTATGATGTATTTCCTACAAAGTGCTGTGATAGTATGATGTGTACAAAGTAGACCTAACCTTGTCGTGTCACAATTGACCTTGAAGTGTCACACTTATTCAAAAAAAACTTGAAGTGTCAAAAATAACCTTGACCTAATAGAACACTGGCGCGTGCAGGCAAAAAAGTATAAATACCCCCGGCGCAGACACTATTTTTTCATTATCTAGCATGGAGTCCTTCAACATGCCATACGATGTATTGAGAGAAGCACTAGAATCATCTGAGTTGATAGACCCGAATGCGGGTATGCATTACAACCAGCCGAAGTACAACCAGCCAAAGTACGGTCAACTACAGTATAGTCAGCCACAGTACAACCAATACAGTCAACCACTATACAGTCTGCCTAAGTACAGTCAACAGTCCATGGTAGATGTACAGCCTATGGTAGATGTACAGCCGATACAACCCATGGTAGATGTACAGCCTATGGTAGATGTACAGCCGATACAACCCCCTATGGCGAATACACAGCCTATGGTAGATGTACAACCCACTATGACGAATACACAACCCCCTATGACGAATACACAGCCCCCTATGGCGAAAACACAGTCTAATACAACGGGTGATGCAAAGCCTACAACGGGATTGTCTGTTCTACAAGGTATCAGGGAAGAAATGGTACAGATGAATCAAGTGATGCAAGAGATGGTCAGACTCATGAAGAATCAAGAAATACGGTTTAAGCCACAAGAAATGATTGTACCTGTACAGTTTATGTATGATTCAAAGAAACGAAAGCATGAGCATGAGAAAAAGAAACCGGAGCATGACAAAAAGAAACCGGAGATGACAGAAACGAAGAAACGAAAACATGACCTTGAGAAACAACCTCGGGGCAAGTATGGTAAAGAAATAAAGAAATGAAGATCCGACTAACAGCTATGTAGAAACCATGACCAACGGCCCTTTTCAGGGCCACCAACCACCAACGGCCCTTTTCAGGGCCACCAACGGCCCTTTTCAGGGCCACCATGTCTTTTCGAAAGAAAATTCTCTCATTGTCTCAAATGAATATTTAGTCTATACACACACAGAACATTCCTAAAATTATTTTGAAATATTGATTTCCAATTTGTCACAATTTGTCCTAATTTGTCACAATTTGTCCTAATTTGTCCCCATTTTGTAAAACTTCTGGCACCGACCTTACTCTATTTACTCTATATTCTATATGGTGCCAGGAGGTATGGGTGCCAGAAGGCATTGGTGCCAGAGGGCATGGGTGCCAGGGTACCGCCGTTTACTACTGGGGTAGTTAGTGAAAATATGATATCTTGATCTGTCTAAGAACACACGTGAACGCGACCTTTCATCCTATCTCGCCTTCATGAATTATAATAACTAGCCATTATCTGCACGTTTATGACCGATGCTATACTAATCTCCCTTTATCACGTACTACATAATACAAATATTTAAGCATTAGTACTATAAATCCAGAGATTAAGATCAATAAAAGAAGATCAAGCTGTAAACAAAGGTGCTGGATATAAACGCTCAAACTATTTCCATATTCGTTTAACATTGGATAAAGTAGAGATCGAGTCATTTTAATTGATATTTTTGACATTTGTTTTGGCGTAGTGTAAAGATCTGTGTTTATATTTGTACGGTACGTGATATTATATATATGGTAGTTAGAATACTGGGTGTCTAGATTTGGTTTATAATACATCGTCAGCGTGTAGCCTTTATATAGTTGGTAAAATATCTAAGTTAGACTTCGGATCGTGTTTATTTATAAAAATCGAAACTAAACAGTGTCAGAAAAATATCCGAACTACGCTTGTATACTATCAGTCACGTTACACACCTGTGACTAATTGCAAATAATAATTGCGTTATGTTAAGTAATATGAATATTGGGTGTCATTGATTTATTTCCTGACAAAAAAAGAAGAAATAATCGAAGCTTTCTGGATGTTAAATGCGATTGGATCTTATACAATTCACATTTGGAATATAGACAGTTGAATAAAAGGATCGCGGTGTTGACATGTTCTCATGTTGAATTAAAAAAAAATTGTCAACATTATTTAGCAATGATATGTAGTAACAAAGTTGTGATTTAAATACGCATTTCATAAATTTTGTCCGACTTCACGCTGATATGCAAAACTTGTCGTGGGCTGAAGTTAATTTAGATTTTTATTATTTTACATATTTCGGCGAGTGGTTTTAATGTGTGTATGTGTGGTGTAGACATTCGTTAATGTCATATGGATGATGTATTGTCGACATAGCTTGTCGTGTTAATTTATGTATATTGAACGTCTGTGCTATTTTTGGTAAAACGAAACTTGGAGATTACAATTTTGAATTTCAGTTTAAACGACGCGTTGTGACTGTTGTTTATTCGAGAATTCGGTAGATATATATTTCAAATAGGAGTTAAACTGGACTTAGGTATTCAGGATTTGTGATATTAAAACTTTAAAAAATGCCGCTGTGTGGATTAAAGAAGAGTAAAGCACAGAAAAGGGACGGCTCTCCCCCTTATTCTAGGTAAGAACCGTATTAATGTATTTAAGCGCTATTTAGGTCAACTGTTGAACGTAAAGACAAAGACCTATACTATAATACACAGTACAGTTTAGGTCTTTGGTAAAGATAAAAACATTTCCATCGTATACAAAACATGCAATTCTTCGGTACACCTTTGAACATACAAGTTAAAACTTTAAATTTTATTTTCGTGATTACAGAAAGTTCGATAACATGTAGTTAAGTAAGAAATTTATTCATAGTATAAAATGTTTCATGTTTGATATGAGAATCTCTTATATTCACTGATATAAGAATACCTTTGATGCACTGGGTGAAGTCTCCCCTCTGTACTGTAGGGATCTCAATCCATTTAGAGAGGAATCTGTGGTCGGTAATCATTCAAAACAACTAAATTCGTTTTATTCGGACTGGTTCGACACTTTCATACATCATACATAGGTTTATGGACATGGACCTTGTTGTTTTTGGAGTGAACTTTGTTCATTTTGGCATTTTCTTATATCAAATACCTTTCTTTTTTTATATCATTATTTTAATACCCACTTAAGGCTCTAAGGCCAGTTTCCAGCAGCGTCAAGTTTTCTGCCGACATTAAAAATGATTTTATGGAAGATTAATGCAAATAATGTAGAAAGATGGCAAATTAAAATGTGGGTTATTCATGTAATGTTCGATCATCTGCAAGCAACAGAAACACAGGGTTGATGGTTTGCCATGTTCGTTCTGTTCTCTCCGGCACAGTGACAATGCGCTGACATTTTTACTTCCTGGTTTTGTTAGGAATTTATCTACCTCCATTGTTGGTAATAAGCGTCCGCGTAACACGGACCTATGAGTGTTAATTACCTGCGGCTATTTGTCAAGCGTTTGTGAAACCTAACAAAGGAACACGTAAA
Source organism: Lutraria lutraria (assembly GCA_964023205.1). Lineage (NCBI taxonomy): Eukaryota > Metazoa > Mollusca > Bivalvia > Venerida > Mactridae > Lutraria > Lutraria lutraria. Next base: position 38,049,758 of record OZ026833.1, read on the forward strand.
GTGCACACCAGGTATTGATCTAGTATTTCGCATGACAAAGAAATCCAGCCAGACAATTTCACCGGTATCCGAATTCGATATTGGACTTTTTATTGAGATTATGTGTCATTTGATCATTCTATAATTGATCATTGTATTTAGAGGCTTGAATGATTTATAGATTATTTTCAGACTAAAAAGTCCCCGGTACACGATAGCAAAAATCTTTTTTATTATTTATAACCAAACAAAGCGTAGGTGTTTTGTGTTAACCAATATATTGCCTATGATTCGGCATAGTAATTATTCGGGATGTAGATAGCCAGGCGATCCAATTTGATACGGTCAACAGTTGGGGTCAATGACTCGCAGATCGAACCACGGTTTTTTAAAAGAGAAAATACAAAATAGACTTCTAATTTTATGTTGTAGTCAACAATAAAATGATGACAAAAATGTGTAATATAACACTATACGTATGTCTTGTTACAATTACTAATGAACAGGTGAAGGAAACAAAATTAATGAAAACATAAATTTTGAAAACTGTGAAGTAAACAAAACATAGTGTAAGGTACTTTCCAATATGTGTACATGTTGTATACTTAGTACTGGTCCCTACGGAATCCTGTTAGTGCCATGTCGAATGTCGTCCGTCGCCCCACAAACGCGACGCACGACAACGCGATACGACAATGCGACAACGCGATACAACGGACGACAATGCGATACGACAGACGACAATGCGATACAACGGACGACAATGCGATACGACATTTGCCAAAATGTCCTGATGTTGAGTTGCCAATGTTGGCATGATATATTACAATGTCGTATCGCATTGTCGAGCGTCGTATCGCATTGTCTCTAGACTGAGCAATCATATGTCACACTTCTGAATAAAAATTTATATCAAGCGAACATTGTTGTTCAGATCGCGGTCTTATATACGATCACAGAGGTGGCGATTATTTGTTCTCGATTTTCATGTTAAAATCGCGATTATCGGAGCCGAGTATATGGATATTCGTTACAACACCAATAATTATTACAAAACTTAAGCCTTCAGTCTCCGCGAAACTAGGCCGGACCGACGGACGTGTCCTGTAAAAACCAGAAATGTCCGTCATGGAACGTCTAACAGGACAGAATTTACATGAAAAGGTCCGACTATCCGACGAAAAATTTACCTCACTGCTCCAACGTCGCGTTTTTACTCAATGTGTAATTTAAGGGCCTCAATTCTGTGTAGGAAGTAAGTTTCCTAGTTCGTACGCATTCATTTACATAGATTGGGTAACGCCATTCTTAATGCATACCATTTGCCTCATTAAAGTTGTCAGACTTTACTCAACTTAATAAAATGTCTGACATTACTTCATTTATATTCACTCTGACAATCTTATTATACTTAACGATGTTTTAATAAACACATGACCAACCCTTAAAAGAACGAAGTGGTGAATAACAAAATAGATAAAAACCTGCTCTTAAAGTAAGACCATAGAAAAAAGTTCAAAATTCACGTGCACATGAACACGGGGTGATTAGACTTCCAAAAGAAGTCAGTCTAATTACTTGTCAAAACGATTCAAAAAATGCATTTTCAATATACATGTACATACACGTATCATCCGTGACTGAAGAGATACAGGAGGTGAATGTACATATTTACGTTTTCAATTTCGGTAATGTTTCGTAATTATGAACCAATACATCTTACTGCGCCGGCAACGCCTTCAGTCATCTTTCTGTTGTTTGCTAAAATTAAGTACGCGTTAACTGATTGTACATATACATTTAAAACAAAAAAATGAAAATTAATATCTGCGCGACGTCTGTGTAAGACACTTGCGCTGTCTCATTGTTCATACAGCTAAGTAGAATGGTGTCACGGTCGGAAAGGGAGACGGTTACGCGGATATATACCACTTTGTGTTCTTCGAATTGTGTGTATTTTGATAGATTTAATTCTTTTTAAGGCCCTAGATCGAGACGCTAAATTCACCCATTCCTAACTGGCCCCGCCACCTTTTTCCTATAGGTAAAAATTAAAATACTGCTGTATCTTTTAAGGCCCTTCTGAACGTACGTAAGGATGATCTCTTTCAATCACTTAATACAATCAACAAATCAATCTTGAGTGCTCTTCTTGTTGAAACGCGAGACTTATAATACAATTCTTACTATTGTGAAGGAATATGTTTGTACCCCTCAATTTATACATTCTCGTTCAAATACTAAACCTTGAAGATTAAGAACTACATGTCGTAGTTGATACTAAAGTGTGCAGTGATATTGATAAGGCGAGATAAGACGCTAAACGCTATTTTAATACGATCAGTGAAGAGAACACAATTGTAATTTTAAATCTTGTTCGTGAAATCTTTTCAAATGTTTAGAAAACTAGCAATAAAGGAAGGTTGTTGACAGGTCAAGCGAGGTGTAATGTTTGTTAAAATATGTAACAAAATATGTTTAAGATTTACTTTAAAGAAGGTATACGATTACCTTAAAGATTTGAGCTGTGGTGTCATATTTCAATTACAAAATGCCTTCAGGACTTGAAAACCTACTGTTTCTGTTATCAGTACTAATTTAGTGTCACATATGTACATGCATAGCCAAATGCTAGCTTCATAACGTCATAGTCATTAGAACTAGAGACGTGTCACTAGTAGAACATATCTGGTGTTTTACGCCAGTAATAAATTTATGCATCATGGTGAATTTATGAATATGAAAATATGGAACAGCTTAATCTATGTTGTGTAACATACTTTACGAATAGTGACTACATATCTGGAGATCTAAGCAAACGCTGAAATAAATATTAAAGCACATATCTAATGG